>OX422222.1:252655648-255055648 GCA_949130495.1 Sambucus nigra
AGAATTATGTATACATATAATGTTTGCATTATTTTATATATTTTCGATGTCTTTTATATGCTGAATAAGTGTTCGGGTGTGTAGAGTACGGCTTACACATAGAGGATCAAATCACTAGTTCTTATAGAATATAACTTTTATCGTCCACAGTCTTAGATGGAACTGGGCACACCATTAGTAGGACTGTAGCACAATATTATATTAGGTCTATCTTTATTACGAGAAACAACATAGTTTCAACATATTGTGCGAGTACACTTTTTGTGTATTGAATGGTACCACCTTGAGGTCATTGTCTTTATACTGGTTTTATAAGATAATGTAAACCTTATGATTATTAGGTTTACTTAAGGCTATTAATCCGGGTATGATTGATGGAAACATGCACTAGTTATTTAATGCTTTGAACTTTTGGGTGAGATTCATTATTGGATCAATAATATTGATACACTGGTTAATGGTGATTATTGTATAGTGAAAGTCTTTTATAGATGAAATTGACCTCTTTGTATAGAGACTAGTGATATCCTCTTGAGATGCTTATATGTTTTGTTTGTGTCAAAACCTACAGGTGGATTATGTTAATTCGACACTATAAATAAGTTAAGGTGGACCGCTCAATAACTTAAAGAAGTTAATAAAAAAATTATCAATAATTTATTTTATTAGTGGGTATCTGTAACATTAATGTGGGTAGAATTAAGTAATCAATAATGAGGAGCTCGTAATATAATTTTGAGTTAAGGAGGGGAGTTTAAATTATAATGATTTAGTGATATTAATAATAATTAAGGGACTAAGATTTGGATTTTAAAAGGATTATGTTCTCTCTGGCCCATTAGGACCCACATCTTTGTCTCTCCTTAGGGTTCCTATTATAGCCTATATATATTCACCTAAGGCTCATTCTTTCTTAAGCTAGTTGTCACTTTGGATACTCAAAAGTCCTGAATTCAGACTTGATAGAAATAGAGGAACCAAAAGAGTAAAGGGGAGAAAATAAGGTGGACATGAAATAAGAGTCCACCCTTTACTCATGACTGTTCATATTAGGAATATAGTAAAAGACCAAGAGGTGCATGGAGCCTACGTTCTTGATTAACTGTCATCATATATTATGTTCATGAAAAAATGAGATCAAATCAAATAAATCTCGAAAGGTGAATCCTAATTTTTCTTGATAGGATTTTGTGTATGTGTAATATTTTTTTGTAGTTTAATCTATACGCGTTTTCAATAGACCCTTGGACTTTTTCTCCAATAATCGTTATTGGAGCCCTATTGCAGGTCATTCGAACGAGATATCAAATGATGCTATTTTTTTGTTTCTTTGAAATCTCGTTAGAAGTGCCGTTCATATTGTCATTCGAACGAACTTTATTTCTGCAATTTTGTCTGAACGAGATAACAGAGTCGTTCAAACGACCAATAATTTTCAGTACTTTTTGACAGTTTTTTAAACTTCCCACTATCTTTTTAACTACCATTTTAAGTAGTGCAGGAATGGAATTTTTCTATAGACTTTTGAGAGAGATTTTACTACACTTTCAGAGAGAAATCTTGTATATAAAAGTCCCTTTTGTTTGGGGAAACATTAATGGTTTAATCCTTCAAAAAAGATCACATTTTACACCCAATAGTTTGTTTTGATACAAGTTTCTTTATATCATGCTTTAAGATCATTGGTTTGGCACCGGGTATGATACTATGCCCAAAAGAGACAGTTTCCTATAAAGGATTCCGTTTTGTTGTTCGTGGTGTGCATAGAGAGGAGGACTTCGTGTGTTTGGCGGTAGTTGTGACCCATCGCTGGACTCTGAGTCGAAGGTGGATTTATGAGTTGTCGAGTAGGCGGAGGTGGAGGAACAAAGAGCGTCAAGGCTTGAGAGGGAGTCATGTTGCTGAGTAAGTCTTCTCCTCATGTCCTTTGTAAATCCATACCTAGTGGACTTGTGGCTGGGCCATCCGAGATTTTTTCCATTGTGGGTTTTTCTCATATATCGCAACATTGTGGTGTGTTTGTTTTTATTTTGCAAATTATCACATAGATGCATGCTTAGGGGTAACAAGATAAAAATCGGTTTAATCACAAAATTTGTTTAAATTGGTACTAATTTAATATTGGATAAATTTTAGTTTAATTTAATTCAAGTCGGACTTAATTGATTTGGCAAAATTCATATTTGGTTTGTTTGGCTTATTTTTAGAACTTGAATTAATGTTGTTTGAAAGATAATTTAAATATTTATTTAATCTCATTTTATTTTTATTGTGTTTTTAAAAGAGAAAACTTAATTGATTTAAAAATTTAAAATTAGGAATATTTTGTGAACCATCCCCTTTGAATTTAAAAGTTTAAATTTTCCCGGGAACCTATATCCCTACAATTGTCAATGGAGGAGTGTTAAACCAGATCGGTGATCGGAGGCAGTTTTTGGCACATAAATCAGTTGTGACAGTGTTAACCCCACCACCTGATCAGACGGTGGAATCCCGTGCCGTCCTAGCGTAGCGACAACTTGAGTGTTTAGGTTCAAGGATGACTGTTGAGAACTCCACTCTACGACATAGTTGTATCTTGACCATAGTAGTCGAGAATCCTTATTTATCTCGATTTTTTATTCATGTTGATTTATGTCTTTATTATTCAGGTTTTAATTGTTGGGTTGTTATTGTGTAACGATTCCCTTAGAAGTATGGACAACATGGAATACCAACTGAAGTTAAGTCATGTAAAAGCTAAATGTGAATAATTCATAATTATTTTGAATTTTGGGCATTAATATGTGTGGTTAGAGAATAAAAAAAGCGAGTATTCAATTTTTTTATTACGATCAAGGGTATTTGTATTTTTTTTATTTATCACGCTTTTGCTTGATATATTAAAATAGGGAAATCCTTGTATTTTTGAAAATATATCAAATGTCCTAGAGTTTTCGAATCAATTAAAAATTGGGCACATTTATTTTTATAACCCTCACAAAGTTTTTTAAATTACTAAGTAGGAGAGGGGATTTTTCAAAAGAAAATCCCATGGTCTCCATCAATGATTTGTAGACTTTCAATGATAAGTAGGTCCACCAACGAGGAATGCAAATTATTGTGGTAGTTAGTATAAATTTCCTTAAGTGTAATTTTGGATTCATTATTCACTAGGAGGCCCCCAAAGGAGGAGTCTACGTGATATGAGATAATCTAAAATTAGTTGGTGGTATACATGTAAACATAAAATAATGGTAGGTTCTTCAAAGAAGAATGCTATGATTTTATGGGACCAAAGTGGCATCTATTTAATTTTATTTGACATAGGTTTTTTCTAGATAATAAAATTAAAAGAAATAAGCCTATCTAATTTTTTTGGAAAGTAGGTTGTCTAAAGAGGAATACTATTCAAATGGTAATCTGGATGCCAACGAATTCTTTTAAAATTGAGAGAGAGAACATTAATTTTGATTTAGAATTCAAAAAAGTTGTATGCCCTTTAATAATTCATGTTATTATTTGATTCGAACTATTAAGATGGAAAGATCTTTCAATCCACTTGATATCATTCCCAAGGAAAACAAATTAACTCGACCTAATTATATTGAGTGGAAAAGGAATTTGAATGTTGTGTTGATTGCTGAAGGGTACAACTTTATGCTCTATGAGATCTGTCCTGAGAAACCTGGTGAGAGGGAGACCGAAAAGAAACCTAGGATTTCCAGAAATTGATCAAGACTGATGAGATGGCACAATGTTACATTTTGGCATCTATTTTAAATTCTCTGCAACATCAACATCAGTCAATGGACCATGCCTATGACATGATGTTGAACCTGAAATATATGTTTGGGGATCAGAATCGTCCTATAAGGAATGTTTTCATGAAATAACTCATGAACACAAACATGGATGCAGTAACCCCAATGAGGCAACTTGTTTTAAGGATGATGTTTCTTCTCAATGAGCTTGAAATCCTTGGAGAAAAAATCAATGGGGAAACCCAGGTCGATATTGTTCTACAGTCATTGCCTGAGTCCTTTAAGAAGTTCTGCCCAAATTATAACATGAACAAACTTTCTTACTCTTCGACGGAACTACTTAAAGAACTACGAATAGTTGAGGGTCACATCAAGAAGTTAGTATGTGCTTTTTTTGCTGAGAAAGGTTCTACTTCTAAGCCTATGAGAAAGAATAAAAAGAAGAAGAACTCTTGGGCCTCAGGGAGGTTCGAAAACCCCAAGGGCAAGTGTTTACACTGTAAGCAGTCAGGATATTGGAAGATTAATTGTCTGATTTTCAGCAAAAAATTGAACAACAGAGGTAAATTCAGTTTATTTGTCGTTGAATCATTTTTTGTGGTTCGTACTACCGGTACCTGGTATGTAGATACAGGATCCATTAATCATGTATGAAATTCGTTGCAAGGTTCTAGAAAACTAGGCGACTAAGTGATGGAGAGATTTATTTGACTATGGGAGATTCTACGAGAGTAGCGATTGTTAATGTGGGAGATGTTCACTTAAGCTTTAATAATAATAGGAGTTTACTTTTAAAAGATTATCTTTATGTACTTTCCCTTAGGAGGAATTTGATTTTAGTTTCTTATTTAGCCTTTTATGGATATTCAATTTCTTTTGATAAAATCGTGGTTATTAAGAAAAATAAATCTTATATTTGTTCTGGTACATTAGTTGATAATATTTATATTATTAATCCTATCTCTTCCACATAATAATATAATATTTTAGATATTTCAATTGAACCAAATATAAAGAAGAGGAACCCTTATGAGTGGATCAAACGTATCTTTGGAACTTATGCTTAGGTCATATTAATCTAAAAAATAATTCGTAGACTGGTCGTAAGTGGGAAATGGAGCTAACTAGAAGTGGAGGGACTCCCAGTTTATGATTCCTATTTAGAAGGTAAAATGTTCAAGAGGCCTTTCTCAGCAAAGGGCTATAGAGCCAAAGAAATATTAGAAATGGTTCATTTTGATATATGTGGACTGATGAAAACCCGAGAAAGTGGGGTGTGCCCATCCCAGTCGTCGTCGGGGGAGGATCCCTTGAAAAGACTATGCCGCGATCTACCCCCCCTCTTTGAAAGGTGGTTCGTCCGTTTTCAATATGGGAGTAAATGTGAAGAGATGGAGTCGCTAGCCTATTTTGCACAAAACAAGAAAAAGAACATGTTGCCACTTCAAGAGAGAGGCATTAATGACAAACTGATGCATACAATACCAATAGTTTGAAGGTTCGGGGGATAATTTACGGAATGGGAAGGTGTTAGGCACCCATCTTACCCTTTATCTCTCTCATGGACTAGTTATATTATTTTCCTTTGTATCCCTGTGAAGTGTGTGTGCGTGTTTATATAATGGAGAACGGAATCATTCAACTCATACCATGGACAAGGTAGAGTGATCTCATCCATAGGAATGTTCCCAAAATGACATATATAGAAAATATGATTTGTAAATTTATCACGATATTGATCGTTATTAGGAAACGACACTATGTGTTGGGTGAAACGCAAACTAGCATGATATATATATAAAATTGAAAATGGAAGATTTTAGAAAATTAGGGAATTTAGGCAATTGAGAAAATTGGAAAATTGAAAAGTTGGACTCGTATCTCAGATTTTAATTCGAGACACCTACGTAGACTATAAAGGCATAAAAGTTCACGTAGTTTGAATGTAGCATAGGGGTGGGGTTTCTCCCTTAGATTCGAACGAAATTTTATTATATGTGTATGTGTAGAAAATGTGTTATTTGGTTTTGAAAAAAGTATGATGGATAATTCCGTTTGGAATTTACGAGTATAAACCTCTTTTATTGGTTTTTGGGATTTTTGTAGGAAATAAAGTATGAGCAATATACTAATAGAAGTGTAGATATTAATGTGTATGAACTAAAGTAAGAACTAGATTATGATTCTAATGTGTAGTATTCAAAAACAAGGAATTTAAAGAGAGAGGGAAGGAATTGGACCTTCTTTGAAGCTTGATCTATGATCTTGGAGGAACTCCCTTGAGTGTTGATGAAAGAGAAGGATATTTTGCCAAATTGAGTACGAAAAGGATGGGAATGTAAGCTTGAATGGAACTTTACATGAGGAACTTCACTGATTTCGAGGGAATGTTGGTGAGATCACTAATGTTGATGGATCTCTTGTGTCTTTTGGGAGTGAGGTCATGGCCTCTATTTATAGGGCCAAGTGGGGCGCCGATCGTCCTACCCCAGGGAGTGCCTATCGGCAGGTAATACATGACACTGTGCCGATAGGTAGGTATATGCACCTGCCAATTGGCAGTCTCGTGCAGATTTTTCTAGAAAAATGGTCGTAGAACGTAAACAATTGATTCGAATCACACACGGGCATACCATTGGAAAGGTACATCAGAGACCTTCAAGAGTCTTTTGGACCACTCCTGGGTCCGGGAGTTGACTTTGGGTCAAATGTGGCTCGGAAGCGCACGATGGTCTTTCAGAAGGGAGATCGTCGGATGAAAATGAATCATTCGTCCATATGGTAAGTCAGAATCATAAATGAGGTAGACCATTGGAAAGGTTAGGAGATGTACTTCACATTTCAAAGAGTGTCGCTCGGTTTGGAAGGTTGACCTTGGTAACCGGTGGCCGAAAGTTCCCAAGGACTTCTCAGAGAAAAACAAATCGTTCATACGTACCATAGGTCAGAATTGTGCATGGGGTGGACCGTTGGAAAGGGTATTCAGTGAACTTAGAAGATTCATTCAATATCGTTCGATCTAGAGAGTTGACTTTAGTCCAATGGATCCCGGGAGCACCTAGTGGCCTCTAGATTGATGTTTGGGGGGAAACTGATCGTTTGTCCGAATGGTTATGCTATTTCACACATGGGGTGGACTGTTGAAAAGGGGTTTCAGTGAACTTTGAAGATTCAAAGAGCTTTCACTCTGATGGTGAAGTTGATTGGTGTCAATTCGGGGCCTAGGAGTGCCCGGTGGCCTCCGAATTGATTTTCAATAGTAAATTTATCCGTTCGTCCGAACCATTATGACAATTGACACACGGGGTGGTCCATTGGAAAGGGTATTCAGATATTTTCAAAGATTCATAGAGCTTTTGATCTGATGATAGAGTTGATCGGAGTCAAATGGGGCCCGAGGGCGCTTGATGGCCTGTACATCGGTACCGAGAGTGCAACCTAGGGTTTGTAGTGAGATAGGGAGGTGCTAGGGACCTAAGGGGAGACTTAGGGCATCCTAGAATCTGGTGTCTATAGATCCCATGGGTGGGTGAGCTTGGAACAAATGATACCCGTCGAATAGACACCACATGATAGAGGTCGGTTCTATGGACCTAAGGGATGAAGATTACCGATACAGAGGGTTGAGGTCGATGCTGAGGACCTAAGGTGATATTGGGATGAATGATTCTGAAGACCTAAATGATGTGATGAGTAGTAAGGTGACCATTTCTATGGGCCGGGGTTAGTTCCGAGGATCTAAATTATAGCAACCAATTATGCGGGTCGAAGCCAATTCTAAGGGCTTATGTAGATACAAAAAAATTTGAGGTTCGAAGCCAATTCTTAGATTTATTTGGGGTGACCAATTCTACGGACCAAAACCAATTCTACGAGCTTAAGTAAAGATGACCAATTCTGCGGGTCGAAGCTAATTCAGGGGGCTTAAGTTAGGTGTGACGAATTATGTGGGATAGAGCCAATTATGTGGGCTTAAGTTAGGGGTGACCAATTATAAGGGTCGAAGTCAATTCCGAGGGCTTATTTTAGGGTGACCAATTCTGCGGGTCAAAGCCAATTCTGCGGGCTTAAGTAGAAGCGACCAATTCTGTGGGTCGAAGCCAATTCCAAGGGCTTATTTGGGGTGACCAATTCTGCGGGTCAAAGCCAATTGTGCGGGCTTAAGGTAGAGATGAAAAATTGTGCAGGTCAAAGCCAATTTTGAGGGCTTAAGATAGGGGTGATAAATTCTGAGGTTCAAAGCTAGTTCTGCGGGATTAAGGTAGAGATGAACAATTCTGCGGGTCAAAGTCAATTTCGTAGGCTTAAGTAGAGATGACAATTCTGCGGGTGAAAGAAAATTCTGCGGGCTTAAGGTAGAGATGACAAACTCTGCAGGTCAAAATCAATTCTACGGGCTTAAGTAGAGATGACCAACTCTGTGGGTCAAAGCAAATTCTATGGGCTTAAGTTAGGGGTGACCAATTCTGCGGGTCAAATACAATTATGCGGGCTTAAGTAGAATGACCAATTCTGCGGGTCAAAGTCAATTTCGCGGGCTTATGTTAAGGGTGACCAATTCTTCGATTCAAAGCCAATTTTAAGGGCTTAAGATAGGTGTGGACAATTCTGGTGGTCAAAGCCAATTCTACGGGCTTAAGTAGAAGCGACCAATTTTGAGTGTCAAAGCCAATTCTGCGAGTGTATGTTAATGTGACCAATTCTGAGGGTCAAAGCCAATTCTGCGGGCTTAAGTTAGGGATGCCCAATTATGAGGGTTGAAGCCAATTCTGTGGGCTTAAGTTTCCTTTGGGAAGTTTGGGGACTCCACTGGGAATGTGTAATATTTCTCTCGGGATTTAGGGAAGCATTTGGTTTTAGGTTCCGTTGGGTAAGAGAGAATGATCCGAGTTTTTTTTAGCTCGAGAATTTTTGGATTTTTTGAGTGTCCTCTAGAGACGTTGCTAGGGAGAATTGTTTTCTAGAAATCTGTTGGGGATGTAAAAAAATGTTTTTCTTGGTGAAAAAGGTTCTAAAATTAATTTTGTAATTTCAGGAATTTTTCGATATTTTTTGGTATTTATTTTTGGACTTTTTGTACGAAACTTTAAAGGGGGTGCCGACCGGCATAGAACTGGCAGTGGAACGGTCTTTTGGGGTACCTCGATTAGGTGGAGGGTAAGTACCGATTGGTGGGTGATAGTGAGATGCTAATCGACATTCCCCTTAGCCTCCTATAAAAGGGTGCGGGTTCTCCTCATTTTTCACAACTTTTTGACTTCCCTTATTTTGCAATTAACTTTTATAAATCGTTCTAACATCCAAAATGGACGATTTCTCAAGCAGTGCTACTCATATGGCATGGTTTAATGCTGACGATTGGGAAGGGTTGGAGTGGAGGGCTAGGGTTCCCCTTGCACTAGGCAACGATGACTCATTCGAGTTGGTAGTAGATGATCAGACTCTTCTGTGTGAGCCATCATGTCATCATTCTTCTAGGGTGGTGAACCCTGGAGGCTATGTGACTATTGAATGACCTTTGGTATTATTTTCCTTTTTCTTGACGAGATTGCTTTATTTATTGAATTTGACGCTGATTTTCTTTGTTTCTTCGACAATCTGACGTCTCCCTGTCGACTATACATGCCCGAGGGACGATGGGGATTTGGGATGTTTGGGAGAACCTTCCATGTGTGGTGCCTTGGATGGTGTCATCTGTCTACTTCGGGAGGCTGGCACCTGCTCTGGACGATACGCCCCGTTCCACTGCTATTTTGTAGGCATTGGGGGAGAGGTGGCGGGCCACTACCCACACCTTCCATTTTGGCTTCGGAGAGATGATGGTGACTCTCATTGATGTGCATTAGCTGCTGGGGATGGACTACAATGGTTTGCAGATTGAGGTGGATAGAACACTGAGGGTGACACCGGAGACAGTGACGACGAGATTAAGTGATGTGGAGAGGGTGGTTTCTAGGAACTCTCTCTGTTTGTCTTTGTTTAGAGACTTATTATTGATTAGGAGGATCGATGAGAGCGATGGGCAACAAGTGCGTCAGATGACCCATCAGTTTATTTTATTAGTTTTAGGAGGTTTTCGGGTGGCGAAGTCGTGCACTTGTGGTTTTTTCCATTTTTGGGGGTGTTTTCGAATATCCGTCTTTATGATTGGGGGAGTCTAACTTTGGTGACCCTTTATTGTTCCCTTAATGCATTCAGCCGATGCTACCAACAGACTTTTATTAGAGCCACGTATTTTCTGGAGGTATTCTTTACTTTTTTGCATTTTTCCTTTATGCATTCGTATTTTCCTTCATGCGCTTTATTCTTGATTTCTTAAATGTTGTCCTTTGTTGACGTGGTTTTATAAGGTGATTGGGTTAAACACCCAGTTGATATGTTTGAAGGATGACCCTATTGGGGACTTATGCTGGATGTACTGGTGGCGAAAGTCAAACCGAGAGTCGAAGACGTCTCTCTATCTGGAAATAGTGTGTCAGGTCTTGAATGGCCTAATAAGCGAGCGGGTAATCCTTCTTTTATCTTGAGAATGTCCCTTCCTTTGATGATATTTTATTGATATTGATCTTTTTCTCTTGCTGGGGATTTGTAGGTGACCTTTTATCCGTAGGGCTACCACCATTAAGCACATTGGGTCGACTGGGATACATGCTTAGATGCGGCGTCTGTTGCCGGTTGAGTTTGGCTATTCTTAGTACCTCGGGGAGAGATTAGTCCAAAGGATCGTGGAGGATGAGGTTGTAATGCCACCGGCGAATCCCGCTATGTTCATGAGGGGAGTGCGGGAGATATCAAAGGATGTACGAGTGGCGGCGATGATGGGAGAGCTGTATTCATTGTATACTGACATAATGGTGATGTACGACTACATGGATTTCATGTCGAACTAGATGATTCCTCCTAGTATATACGATGTGATTCCTCTCCCTCGAGAGGTCTCAAGTCGGCAGGTGGGGTCCACCCACAGTCCAGGTGGTGTGTCCACGTCAGCGGCGACGGCGACATCAAAGGCTTCTTTCATTTGGTTTCACTCGCTCGGTTACAACATCCAATGAGATGATGGAGTGTCGGTGCATTTATAGCATCGTCCCAACGCGATGGACTCGGAGGAGTTAGGCCTGAAAGAGGAGGTCCTTCGACTTGAGGTATACTTTGTGTTTCTTTGTCTTTTGATTTCCTGATTTCATTCTTAACCTCTGATTGATTTGATCTTTTCTATTTTCCATTACATTATATAAATGTTTCCACTACTTGGCTGAAGGACATTAGGGACTAGATATCTTCGATGGCTGCCCATATTTTTGAGGTAGTTCCGATCCCTTCCTACTTGGTGCCATCTGCCTCGTCCGGGGACTGGTCGAGCTATGGAAGTGGTGGCACATTGTCTCGACACAGGGATAAAAGGGTGTGCTGTAGGGATGGAGGCTCTTAGAGAGAGGGAAGAGAGAGAAACATAGAGAGATAAATTAGGTGAGAGAGACAAAGAGAAATTAGGTTCGAGCTGAGTCCCGTTGTTTTTCTATTTTTCTTCCAAGATATCAATGTAACACAGAAAAATACATGCAAATAAAAATGAAGTTTTTATTAATTTTTGTTTAAGTGATTAGTGCATATGCACTTTTTACTTTGCTGTTGAGACCGTAAAAATAATTTTGAAAATTGATTTGAGAAGGTTTTTATTTTTAAATGGGATAAGTAAAATCATATGGAAATTCAGAATTTCCTTAAGATAAAAATTATTTTTATTAGGTTTTTTGATTTTGAAAAAAAAGGCAAAAGGTTATCTTTCCTAAATAGGGGGTTGCCGATCGGCATGACCCTTCTCCTTCCTATCGGCATATTAGTCCAGTCCAATCAACCCAAGGATTTGATTTCACTTGTTTGGTACTTGGTAGGGTAAGTATCCTTCCAATTTCTGCAGGTTTATTTACCTTGGGTTGCAAATTTTTAAGAATAAATAAGGGTGTAGATGGGGCTTTTCTCCTCACGCTTTCATTTCCTTTCTTTCTCACATTCTTATTTGCTTATTATCTCTTTATTTTTCAAGATGTCTCTCCCTAGTAGCATTTAGTTCGCCAACTACCTCAAAGCCTTGTAGGCGATGTGTTCAAATAATGTTGATTATGACGCATTCCACATGCGGCGAGTCTTTTTGTGGAGTAATCGGCCCATTGAGTGGAACATGCTGATGGTGGCAATTGAGTTTTGGTGTCCTGAGGATCATGTCTTTTTCTTTGGGTTGGATAAAATTTATCCTACATACAAGGAGTTTTCAGCTATGCTGGGGATAAATCCCAGTGTTGCTGCGGCTTTGCCAGAGTTTTCCCGTTCTTCTAGGTAATTGTTGGGTGGTGTTCTCCATATCTACCCTTCGGTGGCTAGGCCTTTGGTTATGGGAGGAATGATTTATCTTTCAGCGGTGCTGCGGTCCGTGCATTCGAAGGATGTGGGCGATGACGACTATGCTGGGACAATTATTCTGGGACTAGTTTCAAAATTGTTGTTGGTGACCGGGGAAACGCTAGTAGGCCCCTAACCGGAGGTTATCGCTTCCTAAATATTATACCATCCCAATCCTGCGGCGGTGATACTGTTAGAGACTTTGAATGGCCTGGATGCCTGGAGGGAGGGTCTTTCTGACTTTCTGAGAGGGAGCACTATGATGTTGTTTATGTGGTTATCCGAGAGATTCTACATGGTAGTCCTACCTGAGTATCCTTTGTCGAAGGTTCCAAACTTCTTCTCTCATTATTTCATTAGTGTAGGCCTGGTCATTGAGATTTGGGGGAACTACTTTGTAGAGCACGGGGATTTAGGCTTAATCTGGTTTGTGCCTTGGTGGGGGGAGCTTTCACATATTCTGGAGCTCTGGGAGTATAGTATGACTTGTTGGTTGGCCTCATGCAGACCTCTTTCTACTTTCCCTGGCGGCTTCTTCACCAATATGGTTTGGAGAAAATCGTGCCACTGCAGACACAAGATTTCTTTCCTAAGGAGGATCTGATGGAGCGTATGTGCCTACGTCTTGGATCTTTGTGGGAGTATCTCCGTCCGTCGACACGTCTTTCTCAGTCTACTAGGCGAGTCTCACATGTCTCAGGAGACTATATGAAATGGCTATATAGAAGAGTGGTCGCTAAGATACCGACTGTATAGACTGGGCAAAGGTGGTTTACTATTTTTGAAACCATGGAGGGAGGTGTTGGGGTTTTCCCAAGGTTTGTCCTGGCTTATCTCTCAATGAAGCGTTAGTGGCATTCCCTTTAGGTAGGGAAGGTTTGGGGACCCCAGGATATAGGTGATGAAGGTAGTTCTTCTGAAAGCTATGGGTAAAATTTGTGAAGCTTTTGTATGGTATTTGGTTTTGTTTGTGATTATTTTGGTTATACTGTGTGAGAATTTTAGGACTATTGGGGCTTGGTTTTATCTTATTTTTTAGGAAGGTAAGTGTAGGCTGGAAAAAAAAGTAATTTGATTCCTTACGCCGATGTAATTGTACCAAAATTTTGAATAATGAAATAAAAAGTTTTTGAGTATCTAGTTGTGCCTCTTGATGACTTTTGCATTTTGAATTATCTATACCAATCCCTAAGGCGTACATAATCCTTTTGTTCATGTATATGTTAAAAGGAACTGTCGTTCTCGGGGATAAGAAAATAATGGAATTTTTTGGAAAAGAAGGGGGCCGTGATCATGTAAACAGATGGGCTACCTACGTACCTCTGAGGGTTTTGAATTTTTTTTATAGGATCAGGCCGCACGTAGTTTTGATTAGGGGAAATGAAGATTGATTTTTTTAATAGAAGGGATATGAGAAGAGTCGTAACGCATTGAGATTTCGAACTAGGGGTAGAATTTCTTAAGACGGTCTAGGTTGACTGGATGCACCATTTCTTCTACATCAAGGTCAGTGAGCACAACGACACTACCTGACATGATCTTCTTCATGATGTATGGGCCACTCCAATTGGTCTTGAATTTCCCTCTGGGATCCTAGATGGGCTCTACTATTTATTTGAGGGATAAATCCCCTTCTCGGGCACCACAATCCTTGACCCTCTTTGTAAATGATCGCGCTATACGGCGATGGTACCCTTGTATGTGATATAGAGTTCTCAGCCTTCTTTCATCCAAGAGGGACAACTCGTCATACGAGTCAAGCCTTAGTTTCTAGCATGACGCGTAGCGAAGGGATTTATAACTCTACGAGTAGGACTGCTTCCATAATGTAGATTTAAGAGTAAGGGGTAGCCCCCAGTAGAAACTCGAACTGAACTGCGATAGCCCCAGAGGGTGTAAGGGATCCCGTCGAGCCAATCTCGATAACTCTCAATCATTTTGCTGATGATGGTTTTGAGGTTCTTATTGACTGCTTCGTTGGTTTGAGGTCGGTATGGAGAAGATTTGTGTCTTTGAATCTCATGCTCGTCGACCACCACTATAACTTCTGCCTCAAAACGTGTCCCATTGTCTGGTACTAGCTCGTGTGGGACCCCATATCGACAGATGATGTTCTTCTAAATGAACTTAGCCACTTTCTTGGCATTCAAAACTGTGTATGACTCGATTTTGACCCGTTTGGTGAAGTAATCAATGGCACCTAGGATGAACTCATGCCCATTGGATGCTTTCGGTGTAACTTTCCTGTTGATGTCAATTCCCCATGTGGATAACGACCATGGAGAAGTAATGTTATATAATTCCCACGGAGGCAAGTGTTGTAGGTTAGAAAACTGTTGGCATTTTAGGCATCTTTGAATGTTGGTTGTGCAATCTTGAACCATGGTGGTCCAGTAGTAACCCTATCGGATGATCTTCTTGGGAGGCATATGGCCTTTCATGTGGGGTCCGCATTCCCCGCTGTGGATTTTTTTCATCATTTCTTTAATGTCAGCCAATGCAATGTAGTGCAACTGGGTTCCATCAATGTTTATCTTAAATAATTCTTCATCACATAAAATATACTTGGCAACCAGTCTGTAGAGAGCTGCTCGGTCTTACTTGTCAGATCCTTGGGGATACCCACTATGTTTGAGGGGCGCCAACTATTATAGTACCAGTAGTCGACTACCTCAGGATCTTCTTCTGTGCCAAGCTCAATATGATAGGAGTGGGTTGGTTTGTCTTGTTTTTGGATAAGAAAAGGGTTATTCCTTTGAGCATGTCAATCATGGAGTCTAAGGTAGCATGGATGTCGGATAGGTTATTCTTTGCTCAGGGCAGGTAGTGGAAGGTGATTTCTTGGAATTAGGAAGCTAACTCTTCTAGGTGGGCATGGAAGGGTAAAAGTTTCTCGCCCTTGACTTTCTATTTTCTAAGTACTTGACTGATGATGAGCGATGAATCTCCGTAGACATCGAGGTATCGAATTCCTTTCTTGAGGAAAACTTTGAGGCCTATCATGCATGCCTCGTATTCAGTCATGTTATTAGTGCAGGGAAAATCTAATTTGATGGCAATGGGAGTGTGAGAGTCATGAGGGGAAATTAGGAGGATCCCAATGCCATACCCTTTTTTGTTTGCAGCGCCATCAAAGAATATTCAACATCGAAATTATTTTTGGGAGGCACAAAGTATATTTTCATCAGGGATTCGAAAATTGGGACATTAACCTCTTCCATAGGGTAGTCAGCAAAGTAGTCAGAGATGGATCTTCCTTTAATGGCTTTCTATATGACATATGTAGTATCGAATTCGAATAGAAACATCAACCAATGGGCCATTCGACTGAATAGGGAGGGATTCTCGAGTAGGTAATTGATGGGATCTATTCGGGTAAAATCTTTGTGGGGAAGGTGAGTATGTAGTGCCATAACTTTTGGGTAACCCAAACAAGAGAGTCACATTCTTTTTCCAAGGTGGTGTAGTTATCTTCGTAATCCACCACCTTTCGACAGGAATAGTAGATGTCTCTCTCTTTGCGGGTTTCTTTGAGGTATTGGGCTAGCAAAGCCCCATATGCAGTATCGGTTACGGTTATGTATAGGATTAAGGGAAGATCAAGCTGTGTCGTTACGATCATCGGAGGTCGGGTTAGGTATTGATTGATTCGATAGAAGGATTCTTGGCAAGCTTCATTCCAAGCTTTAGTTGAATCTTTTCGGAGGTGTTTAAATATGGGTTCACAGTTGGAAGTCAATTGGTTCATGAATCGGTTGATGTACTGTAATTTCCCAAGGAACCCTCAGACTTCCTTCTCCGTTCAAGGTGGTGGAATCTCAAGTATGAATTTTTTCTTGGCAGGACCTGCTTCTATCCCTTTCTCACTAGCCATGAATCCCAAGAGTTTTCCTTTAGTAATGCTGAAGACACATTTCTATAGGTTAAGATGTATCTGGTATTCGAAGAACTTATAGAGAGAGGGAACATGGTCCTCCCTAGTCTTGGACTTGATAATAAATTCATCTAGATTTACCTCGACTTCCTTGTGTATCAGATCATGCAGAATGGTTATGGCAACCCTCTGGTAGGTAACCCCTGCTTTTTTTTAGACCAAATGGCATGACAGTGTAGCATTAGGTTCCCCAAGGGGTGATGGATGTGATTTTTTGGTGATCTGGTGCATCTTGATCTCATTATATCCGCAAATCCATCAACGAATGACTTGAGAGTGTGACTGGACATATTGTCCAAAATTATGTCGATGTTGGCTAGTGGGTAATCATCCTTCGGAGAGGCCTTGTTCAAGTGTCGATAGTCGATACACATGCGAACCTTCCCTCTTGATTTTGGCATGGGTACGATATTGGCTAGCCATGTGGGATATTCGATCACAGGAATAAATCCCACGTTCAGTGGCTTGTCTACTTTTTCTTTAATTATGAGTGACCATTTGGTGCGGAGCTTTCACAGTTTCTGTTTAACTGGTTTGCAGTCCAAGAGAGTTAGAATCTCATGTGAAGATATCGACGAATTCCTTTAGTAGTTTTTCGAGTTGCGTGCGCTCATGCTCATTAAGGGTGGCCCCTATCCTAATATCGCGCATTTGGATACTAGAATCGAGATTAATAACAATAGTTTCATCTTCATTAACTTGAACACGATTGTGTTATTTGTTATTAACCATATTTAGATCATTTAAGAATTATTCATTTGCAAAATCATCATCATCAAGATTTTTATTAGGATCAAGACAATTAATGTAAGGCACAACAAGATACTCTAAATCTTCGTTTATTTCATTAATATGAAAAACAACATTGAGGACCTCATTAGAGGAGGTGTCGATTACACCATATTGAGGGAAAACAACTAAAAGGGAAAGGGGTAAACATTGGGGTTAGGTTAAACATTAGTAAGGGCACAGGTGCATCATGCCAGTTAAGAAGAGGTGCATCCTCATATTTGATGAGGCAAGATGGATTCAACGATATAGCCCATGAGTGAATAACAAAGAGTGTTAGCCCTATTGTCTATAAATTGAATGAATCCTCAGAGTCACTGCCCTCAGAATCCCTGGTATCATCTATGGTTTCCTTAGTGAGTGCTTGTACACGGTGCTAGTAACTCTCGACTCATGGGTAGCTATCTTGAAAGAAGATCACCATTCTTGGTTTCATCCTCTTGTCTACATCGTCATACCAAGATTCAAGGAAGCTATACAAGGGGAAATCTTCACCCTCTTTGATGAATCTTCCATTTAGGGAATCTCTCGAGATAGTTCTGGCGCATTCTAACCTCCTCTTCAGTTGAGGCTGATGGATCAATCTGAGTTCCTGTCATGATTGATATCCCAAGACACTGGGAGGAAAGGCTTCCTTCAACACAATGGGTTCAATTATCCCTTCCTGTCTTCGCCCTAACCCAAGTGCAGGCATGAATTGCATGTTCTTGAAAATCTGGATTACATTGACGTTTCCATGGGGGTCATATTCTGGACAAAACCAATCTTTGAAGTCATCCCCTGCTGGGAGTAGGAGTGGTTTAACTTGGAATCCTGAGAGCAACACATCATTCACCCCTTATTGTATATTAATTACCAAATTACTGGTGCTTGCATTCTTAGTGTTGTCATTGTCTCCCAATATAGTGATAACTTGTCCAATTTTTGATGAAGGGAAGAATACACCCTTTTGATGCTATGGTTCCATGGTCGTCCGAGCAGCAAATTGAAACAGGCCGGGATGTCAATGACTTAGAATTCCACAATGGGGTTTATAATTCCTATCCATATTGCAAGCTTGATAGATCCCATTACTTCGTGGTGGGTGTTATCGTAGGCACACACGATAATACAGGTTGAAGTGAGGTCGCTTACTTTCAATCCTAAAAAATTTAGAGTTCTTAACGGGTAAATGTTCAGAGCTGACCCGTTGTCAACGAAACAGAGGGGGTGGTTTTTCCTATAACTTCAATAGAGATATTTAGAGCATGATCGTGGTTAGGACGAGTCTTGGGGATTTTTTCTTCAAAAAAGGAGAGCATTCGAGTAGAGGTCAAGGATCCAAATAGATTCACCGCTTCCTCTGGAGTGGTTGAGGGAGGAACAGTGGGTACTGTGAGTAGCTTGATTAGGGCATTTTGGTGAAGTTGGGAAGATATAAAAATCCCCCATAAAGAGATGTTGGCTTGGGTTTTCTTTAGTTGATCGAGGACCTTACTTTCTTTGAGGGTTATTTTTGTCATAGGGAGATTCTCAACACCCTTCCCTTTATTGCTTGCTGATGGTTGTAGGCTTGGGATTTGGTAATGTCTTATTGACCTGGTCAAGTGGTTCAGATAAGAAGGGAAAAATAGAAATACTATTTCTTCATCGATATCGAGTTGTTCATCCGCCTTGTTGATTTCTCCTAGAAACTCCTGGAATGATATCTTCCTGAATATGTTGGCTATCAGACTAGTCTTTTCTGAATCTTGCTCTTCGAAATTGTCCCCCCATCTGGTGGCAACGATATTATCTTTTCATGAAAAGTAAATGCACTCCCCAACTTCCACGACCTCTTCGTATAATTCTTCCCATTCAGTAGGGAAATACAAAACTGAAGGGGCCAGGCGCCTTTATAATTTCAAAGCATCGAATAACTCAGATACACTACAATTATCACTAATATGTCGAAATAAATTTTCCATATTCTGGACCATATAATCTAAATTGACTTCATCAGTTGGAACCACCCAGTTGTCTGACTCTCAGGCCCATTTTTTAGATTGTAAGAACAACCCATTGAATCTCTAATAGTCGATGGTCATCTGGGAGGGCAATTTCATCCTGAATTATAATAGTTGGTTCGGCACTTCTGACAGTTCCATATCTTTACCTCCAGAACGGGTGCGGACAATAATGCATTCTCTGGTGAGGAGGGATAAGGTTGGATCGGCACAACTAGTAGGGTGTAATAGGAAATATGGGCATGTTTGGAGAGGTTTATGAGAGTATATAGGTATAACTGGTGATTTACTCGTCATGATTTGGGTGGATGGGTCAAATTTTGAGTCTTCTTCTAGGAATATGGAATTTGCATGATTCAGGAGGTGATTATGGGTAGTGTTTTGTTTGGGATTAGTTGGTTGGGCGATGACACCCCGGTCAATTAGGCCTTGGATCACATTTCGGAGATGGAAACAATGGTTGGTGGTATGGCCAGCAGTTTGATGACAGTTAGAATGGGCATGACGTTTAAAGTTTTTCAGAAGTGGGTTTGGTAATGGATGGGGGATCCAATGTTTTGATCATATTTTGGCTCAAGAGGTCCTTGTAGACTTTAGAGAGAAGAAGTTAAAGCTCGGTGTATTCCTTTCGGACTGGGTTTGAGCGACTTTCTCGTGCCCATGAAGCGGTAGGCTGATAGATGTTAATGATGGTAGAAATCGTGGTACTAGTAGGTTTTTTCAAATTTTTTAGGAGCAAACTGTCCAGAGGTTTTCTTCTATTCAACTTCTGTCTTGGCAAGACTTTTTTCGATATCCACTCCTTCTTCTCGTAGGGCTAGGAAGTGAAGGTAATACCATCCTCCCATTGTTGCTCAGACATGGGCTAGGAAGTTCTTCTTTACGATACTGACCTATTCTTCTTCGAAAGGCCGATTGGTCATGGTAGCTTCTTTCTCTATCCACCTTGCTATAAAGTTGATGATTGATTCTCCAAGGTTCTATTTAAGTATCTCTAAGTCACGAAAGGTAACTTTTAGCTCTTAGTTGTACTTTTACTGTGACATGAACTCGCAGGCAACATCTTCCCAACTTTGGATTCTGGATTCCTCAAGGGATAAGAACCAACGTCGAATGCTATCTTTCAAAGTCTGCTGGAATATCTGGGCCATTATTTCTTTATAATCCACTAGGAGAGTCATGGCTTGGTGATAGCTACAGAGATGAACGATCGGGCGTCCACTGCCTCCGAACTACTCGACATTGGGCTTCTTGAATTTTTTTGGTAACCTGGATTTAGGATAGAGAGACATATGGGTATAGTACATGTAGTTCCCAGAGAGTCTTACTTGATCTAACTTCTTGGTTAACATCTTGAGGTCTTCCCTTACCTTATTTAATTCTTCTTTTTTCAGGTCAGCAGTCACGGGTAAGTTAGCCCCTAGTTGAGCAAGGTTTGACATAGGAAGTTGGGCTGGAAGCGGACCATTACCAGGAGGAGCACGTGGAGAATACTGGTATTACTCGGGAACATCAATAGGCTCGGATGCAGGAGGATCCATAGCACGGGGGAAGAGGACCTCGGCTCTTCGGGGATAGGGATCTGGTTTCTTTGCATCTCACGAACCTCGGTTTGAAGGATTTCAATTTCGGTAGTGAGCTGAGCTAGAACTGTCAATAAATACGGCTTTACCTTCGGCACTTGATTCGTGTTCTCAATGGAAGGCGGGTGAATTTCGGACTCGGAAGAAGTAGAACTTTGGGGCGGTTCGATTGCAGACTGAAGACAATTAGATGCCCGGGAAAGGATATGCGATCGACCTAATAAGGAGAAAAATTGTGATTTATTTTCAAAAAAGAAAAAAAGGGAAATTTGTTATTTTTAGAAAATGAGGAAATTTTTATTGACATTCTTCGAAAATATGAGGACAAAAATGTTTTTTTTTGGAGGAAAAGAATTTTTTTTTGGTATTTTCGATAAAAGAGGAAAAATATTTTTGGACACTTTTGGAAATAGAAAGGAAAAGACGAGGGACGAGTCTTAGTAATATTATTATGTTTATTAGGTTCTCAATTGTATTTAGTTTGCCTAGATGCAAAAAAGAATTGTCGGGTGGGACCTAAGCCTAGAAAAATTAGGTTTGCAACATATGTAAAAACTAGGGTGGGACTTGTTACAAGGCTCATGGGTAGGGTCTCGTCTTAAAAATTACGAGAAAATTTGGGTGGCATGCCGACCCATCATTTCGGTAGAGTTTCGGGTAGAAATCAACAATCTAATATATGTTTCCTAGGATTGACACCTATATACGAGTATATAGTTATTGGGTTAATTGGAAGGTGTTCCCCCCTTTGGCATGACTTCCACAATATACGACTTTCTTTTGAGGGCAATCGGTACGTGTGGACAAGACATTTGATATAATTGAGTATACGTGAATTGCCTCATTATATACCTCATGGGGACGGTATCTGTGAGAGCAAATTCGATATACTCGACGTGCGTGAACGAGTTCCCTGTGATATATCGCCCATCATGACATCAGTGAAGCGATACGATACGGGTGAACCGTTCGATATACGTCGAAGGTACATGGACAATGGAAGGCGAGAGTCATATCTCTTAGGCTAACTGCGACCCGCTAGACCAGTGCCCATCACAAATTGACTCCCCAATTCCAGGACAAAATTTAGTTAATAATAATGGTCTTTGGTGATATTATGTTTATCATGCATGATTATTTGATTTAGTATCTTATGGAGAGAGTATCTTTCTTGATCATGCCCAGTCGAGAATAAGGTACAACTATAAATAGTAGAGCTATACTAAGAAGGGATAATAAGTGAGAGTGTGTGATGTTTAATTATCTAGAAGTGAGTGTGTGATGAGAATCAGTAGAGGTGTGTGTTAATGACACCTACGCGTGGATTTATACGTGGTGTGTGCAACATGTGGATATACGTGATCCTAGGTGCACGTGGTGTGAAGTGTACATGAAAAATTTCTACAACTGTGTGAATAGTGGCATAAGCATGAGGTACATATGTACAATGAATAATAAGGGGAATATGAAAATAGGGGTATATACAAGAAAATAAAAACCCCATGTAAACAGAGTTTAGCCCTCTTAAAAATCGTCCCCAGCAGAGTCGCCACTTGGCCATCCCGGGGGGCATCAGGGAGGATCCCTCAAAAAGACTACTCCGCGGTCTCGCACCCCTATTTGAAAGGTGCTTAGGTCATCATCGGTGTGGGGGTAAATGTGAAGAGATGGAGTCGCCAGCTTATTTTCCAAAAAACAGGCAGAAGAACATGTTTCCACTTCGATAGAGAGGCATCAAGGACAAACTAATACATACGAAACCAATAGTTTGAAGGTTCAGGGGCTAAGTTACGGAATGGGCACCCATCCCGCCCTTTAGGTGTCTCATGGGCTAGTGCTATTATTTTCCTTCATATCCCCATAAAGTGTGTGCGTATTTATATAATGAATGTCGGAATTATTCAACTCATACCATGGACAAGGTAAAGTGAGGTCATCCATAAGAATGTTCCCAAAATGACATATATAGAAAATATGATTTGTGTGTTTATCACGATAATGCTCGTTATTAGGAAATGACAATATCTGTTGGATGAAACACAAACAAGCATGATATATATATATATATATATATATATTTGAAAATGGGAGATTTTAAAAAATTAGGGAATTGGGAAATTGAGAAAATTGGAAAACTGGAAAGGTGGACTCGAGTCTCGAATTTTAATTCGAGACGCCTACGTAGCCTATAAAGGTATCAAAGTCCACGTAGTTCTATTGTAGCATAAGGGTGGCATTTATCCTATAGAATCGAACGAAATTTTATTATATGTGTATGTGTAGAAAATGTGTTTTTTGGTTTTGAAAAAAGTATGATGGATAATTCCATTCGGAATTTACGGTTATAACCCTCTTTTATTTTTGGGGGGGATTTTTGTAGAAAATAAAGTATGTGAAATATACAAATAAAAGTGTAAATATTAATGTGTATGAACTAAAGTTAGAACTAGATTATGAGTCTAATGTATATTATGCAAAGACAAGGAATTTAAAGAGAAAGGGAAGGAATTAAACCTTCTTTGAAGCTTGATCTTTGATCGCGGATGAACTCCCTTGAGTGTTAATTAATGTTGATGAAAGAGAAGGATATTTTTCCAAATTTGGTATGAAAAGGATAGGAATGTAAGCTTTAATGGAACTTCACATAAGGAACTTCGTTGATTTCGAGGGAATGTTGCTGAGATCACTGATGATGATGATCTGTTATGTGTCTTCAGAGTGTGGTCATGGCCTCTATTTATAGGACAAGTGGGTGATGATTGACCTACCCCAGGGAGTTACTATCGATAGGTAGGGATATGGACCTGCCAATTGACAGTTTCATGTAGGTTTTTTTGGAAACACAATCACTGAAGGCAAACACTTGATCTGAATTGCACACGAAGTATACCATTAGAAAGGTACTTCAGGGAGATTCAAGATTCATTTGGAATGCTCCCAAGTCTGGGAGTTGACTTTGGTTCAAATGTGGCTTGAAAGCGCACGTCGGTCTATCGGATGGGAGATCATCTGACGAAAATGAATCATTCGTCTGTATGATAAGTCAAAATCATGCACAGGGTAGACCGTTGGAATATTTAAGAGATGTACTTCGATATTCCAAAGTGTTTCGCTCGGTCCATAAGGTTTACATTGGTCAATCGGGGCCTGGAAGCGCCCGGAGACCTCTCAGGGTAAAATGAATCGTTCGTCCGTACTGTAGGTCAGAACTGCGCATGGGGCAGACTGTTGGAAAAGGTTATTGAGTGAACTTAGGATATTAATTCAGTCTCGTTCGAGATGAAGAGTTGAATTTGGTCACACGGACCTCGAGAGCGCCCGTTGGCCTCAGGATCGATTTTTAGGGGAAAATTGATCATTCGTCCGAGCGATTATGATGTTTCATGCACGAGGTGGACTGTTGGGAAGGGGTTTCAGTTCCTTTTGAATATTCAAAGATATTTCTCTCTGACGGTGAAGTTTATTATGGTCAATTCGGGGCCCGGGAGTGCTTGGTGGCCTCTAAATCAATTTTCAATAGTAAAATAGTCTGTTCGTCCGAACCGTTATGCCAATTTTCTCATGAGGTGGACCATTGGAGAGGGTATTTAGAGCTCTTAAAATATTCAAAGATCTTTTTCTCTTATGATAGAGTTGACTAGAGTCAAATAGGGTCCGGGGGCCCCGATGGCCTCTAAATCAGTACTCGGAGTGCGATCTAGGGTTTTTAATGAGATGGGGAGGTTCTACGGACCTAAGGCTAGACTTTTAGTATTTTATGACTTTTGTAGATGATTACTCAAGGTATGGGTACATTTACCTAATATACCATAAGTTCGAAGCCTTTGAGAAATTCAAAGATTATAAGGCAGAAATGGAGAAGCATAAAGGTAAAAGTATCAAGACACTATGATTTGATCATGGTGGCTAATACCTCTTAGTGGAGCTTAGGCAATATCTAAAAGATCAACGGATCACATCCCAACAGAAAGGAGGAACAAGACTCTTTTGGATATGATTAGGTCCATGTTTAGTTATACAGATCTCCCAGATTCCTTTTATGGACGTGCTTTAGAAATGTCCATTTATTTACTTAACCTGGTACCTTTAAAGATGGTCTCTACTACACCCAAGGAATTATGTATTGGTTCCAAACGTAGTATGAAACATATTCGAATCTGGGGTAGTCCAGCCCATGTGCTGAAGAGAGATCCTAGTCAGTTGGAATCAAGATTAGAAGTTTATTTCTTTGTAGGTTATCCTAAGAAAAGTAAGGGTTATTTATTCTATAATCCTAATTATTATAAGGTCATTGTTAGCACCAATGCCTGATTATTGGAAGAGAATTATATGATTTATAATAAACTCAAAAGTAAAGTTGTTCGTGAAGAGTTACGAGGTAACCAACAAGATTCTTCAGCACCCCCAATACATGATCAAATAACATAAGGTTTTGACACTAGTGCAACAACATAGGGACTATCTCGTTGTATTGGGAGGGTTATACATCAACCTAAAAGGGTTATGTTCTTGGGAGAGTCTTACGACAAGGTCCGTGATGAACTCAAAGCAGGTCAATGTAACTACAATGAGACTATCCAAGATAAAGATGTAGAACTTTGGTTGAAAGCTATGAATTTTGAGATGGAATCTATGTATTCTAATCAAGTATGGTGTTTTATAGATCCATATGAAAGGATAATACCCATAAGACGCAAGTGGGTCTATACGAGGAAAATAAGGGTGGACGAGGAGGTTGAGATCTTTAAGAGACAACTTGTTGCGAAGGATTTACTCAAAATAAGGGTATCGATTATGATGAAACCTTCTCGTTGGTAGCTATGATGAAGTTCATCCAAATTCTATTATCCATTGCAGGTCATTTCGATTATGAAATTTGGCAAATAGACGTCAATACTGCATTTCTTAATTATAAGGACATGATTTATAAACGTCCAAGGTAGAATCTAGGAATTTTCTAAGTGTACTAGATCACAATTTAGTATATCTAATACCACTACATTTGGAATGTCTCCACGATCGTCCTTGGCAACCTTAATCCGAATCATTGCATCCATCATCTTCATTCGTGCATCGTTCTCTTAACCTATTCCCACTACTCCACGTATTTATGGCAAAATAATTTTAATTAGAGTTTTTATTATTTGCATAAATAGTTGGGAATATATTAAAATAAATTTTAATGTCTGAAAAATGTTTATCACGTAATATATTTTTGGAAAAAGAAGAGGCGAAATTAGACACGTTACTGATGTCGTTCAAACCACATCATATGTCGTTCGAAAGAGACCTGTTTTTGTTCAAACGGCATCGTATGTTGTTCAAACGACCACCGCTTCGAACTGCTTATTTAAATAAGGTTCATTCTACACGTTTTCCTAAGTCTACACGCCCTCATTTTCTGCATAACAGTAGCAGTTTTCAGACTTCATTTTTTAAGGTTTTCATACCGTTTTGATTCACAAGTCATTCTCAATCCTTTAAGTGAATCCTCTAAACCCCAGAAAAGATTATTCTACTCATCTGGAGTAGACTTGTGGAGAAGAAGATGCTTTTCCCTTGCTGACCACTTGGAGTTATTGCGGGACGTCTTTCCGGTGACATCCAATCGACGCTTGAGGGTATTTTGTATATCACTTGTATTATCATTGTAATCCGTGTAAAACGATATTTACAAATTATAGTGGAAATAAGATGGTTTTGCCCCTGTGGGGGATTTTTCCTCAATTGTGATTGTCTTGCATGCTTAGTTTATTTCATTAGTTAATCACGTTTGTTTGCATGAGTTTGAACCTATTGGGACTGAAATTGGAATTTAATTAAATAAGTTCGACATTGATTGCTTGTGCAATCTCAAATTGGTATCAAAGCCATTTACACAATTTTACCATGTATTTTTTTGGCAAAATTTTTCTAGATATCAATTTTTTTCAAAAAAAAATGATCTTTGAAAAAGCGCAATATCAATGGAAAACTTATATAATAGAGTCCCAATTTTGATGGGTCCAATTACGTATATTGGAAAGTCCATATGAAATCTGACTTAAAGGCTATAGACGAACGTGATTGGGTTGTGTGTGAAAGAGGGTGAACGCCTCTCATTGTCACTGTAGATAACGTAACCACTTTAAAATCCGGGACTGCATGGACTGAGGATGAACTTAAATGGAGAACATATAACTCATGTTGGCTTAGTGCCATTTCTAGAGCCGTCACACCTAATGAGTTCCGATGCATCATGACGTGTACCACGTCTAAAAATGCATCGGGTGTTTTGCAACTTACCCATGACGGCACAAATGCAGTCAAATATTCTAAATTTCAAAACTTAACTACAGAACTTGAAACTGTCTCCATTCATGAAAATGAGTGTTTCGATGAATTTTATGCACGCTTATCTGATATTGTAAACACTAGTTTCAACTTAGGTGAACAAATTCCTGATGCTAGAGTAGTTAAGAAAATTATGAGATCACTGTCTAAGAGATTTATCCCCAAAGTCATTGTGTTAAATTCATTAGGTAATTTGAGTAGGCTGAAATTTGAAAGGTTAGTTGGAGACCTATAGAACTATGAAATCGGCATGTTCCCAAACACGATAAAATCAAAAGACAAAGGGGTAGCACATAAAGCCCGGACTAGAAAGAGTGAGAAGTCAAAGAGAGGTGAGTCGTCTAAGAAAAGAGAGGAAGAGCTGTCTAATTCTGATTTTGACTTAGATAATTTTGTCCTATTTGCTAAAAATTTTAAAAAATTTCTCAAATTACAAAAAAAGGGAATTTTAAAGATAAAAATAATTTTGAGAAGAATAAATTTGAAAAGAAATTTGAGAAAGAGAAAAAGGACACCCTTAAGAAAGAAAATGAGATATGCTTTGATTGCGGCGGTAGAGGTCATAGGGGGTCTGAGTATGAAACTAGGTTAAAACCTCTAGAACAATCCAAAGTTGCATTAACACCAACCGTAGTGACGATAGCGAGGTCGAGTCGGTGGACTTTGAAGATGAGTCACCGCATGAATTTAACTTCACCGCATTCATGGCTAGTCATGTGAGTACTGACAGTGATTCTCAAGACGATGAGGATGCAAGCTCAGAGGGACACCTCGATAGTGAGAAAATTTTAAGCAAGGGGGAGGAAGAAGCAAGTGAGAGCGAGAGTGATCTCTGACGCACGTACTCTGATTTATATGCTGATACTTTCAAGACCAAAAAGCATAACAAAGCATTAGCTCTTAGGATAGAAGCCATAGAGAAGTATTTATGAGAGATGAGAGAGAGAGAGAGAGAGACCTCCATGTCCACTACATTGAGAGAGATATGGAGGCCGCTTGTGTTGAGAGAGAGAAAGTGTTTTTGAGAAAAAAAAAGGACATGACTAAGCAAGTGGATGATCTGACAAGTGAGCTCCATTCCTCCCTGGACACTCGAAAGAAACTAGAATCTTTTGTAGCCCAACTCACTCGTGACCTTGAGAGAGCCCGGGAAGTCATGGTAAGAATTGAGGACCAATCTGGTAAGATGGGAAAGATGCTCCTCTCCCATGCTTTGGGTTTAGATGAGAGGCCATAAATAGGTTTTGATGGTGCTTCCACATCCCATACGACATTGGAATCGGTTCCCAAGTTTATTACAAATTCATATGGCCATCCACCTAAAAATCAGAAGAGAGTTCGACCAAGAAAAGCAAACCGAAATAGGCCTAAGTCTACATATTTTTGTATTTACTGCAAAAGAAAAGGCCATCTTTGTGAATATTGCTATAGTATGGGTCGAACCCAACGTACTTTTGCTCCATAAAATGCCACTACTGATTTTGAGAGTCATAGAGAGCGAGTTGAGTTTCTAGTCACCACATCTTAGAGTATAGTGGAAGAGTTCCAACGGACCTGTATGCCATCAGTGGACACTTCTAAAATCCCAACTAGAGTCAATAAAGGTAAGGGAAAATAGAAGGTTACCTCATCTTGGGTGCCTCAACAGAACGTAAAATCCCTTGTTATTCATATTATTTTTAAAGCACATAATTCTCTACAGTGGTACTTCGATAGTGAGTGCTCCAGGCACATGAATAGTGATGTTTCTCCGTTTACTTTCCTAGAGGATCAAAAGGAAGGTAAAGTCACTTTTGGAGACGGGAGCAAGTCTAGCATAGTAGGACGAGGTACAATAAAGTTACCAGGATTTCCTAAGTTAGAAAATGGGTTGTACATCAAGGGATTGAAAGAAATTTACTCAACATTAGCTAGCTATGCGATGTTGATTTTGCAGTAAAGTTTGATCGGAATGAATGCCATGTTAGTAAGCAAGATGGTAAACTTCTATTGCAAGTGGTGAGGACTGAAGAAAGTTGATATGGGGTCATACCTAAGTCCTTATTTGTCTGCACCAGAGCCACGATCAATTCTATGGATTTTTGGCATCAACGTTAAGGTCATGTGAATTTTTGAGATTTGGAAAAGTTAGTTAAAATGGACCTAGTACCTAGATTACCATCGCTTGGAAAGACAACTTTTGCAGCTTGTGGACCCTACCACTTGGGAAAGCAAATTCGTAGACCCCATCAGAAGTTGAATTCCATTACCACCTCACGCATCCTTGAGTTGATACATATAGATCTTATGGGTAATACTCGTACTGAGAGTTTAAGTGGTAAGAGTTACATTCTCATGATGGTAGATGATTTCTCACCCTACTCTATTGTAGGTTTTCTGTGAGAGAAATCAGATGATGTGGATTTTCTTACGACCAAGTGTCGTGTCTTGCAAAATTAACACCGTGTCACTATCAATAGAATACATACTGACAACGACACTGAGTTTAAAAAAGAAAAACTAGATCTTTTATGTGATAGCCTCCGAATCAAACACGAATCTTTGGCCGTTAGGACTCCTCACCAAAATGGGATTGCTGAGAGGAATAATCGGATAATTCAGGAGATGGCTAGATCTATGATTTTGGTTTGTAACATTGCAAGACGATTTATGCCAGAGGCGGTGTCTACTGCATGGCATACCGTGAATAGGGTATATCTCCGTCCACACACACTTATGACACCCTACGAATTGTGGACTGGAAATAAGCCCAACCTTTCATATTTTCGTGTCCCTGAGATAAAATGCTACATCCTATGGGATAGAGACCAATTAGGATAGTTCGACTCCCGGAGCGATGAGGGGATATTTTTTGGTTATTTATCGTCCAATAGAGCTTATTGGGTGTATAACCTAAATATCTTTAAGGTTATGGAGTAAATAAATGTCACCATGCAAGATGATGAACCATTGATGTTTGCTGATTTTAACCTTTTGGGTGAGGGTGACACACTTTTTGCTTATGATCCCATTGTGTCTCCCATACCTAGATTGGACCCCATTCCCGACTTATGGGACACTTTTGCTTCGGTTTGCAAGAGTCATGATCCTTCTACCATTCTACTAAGTCCCACCCTATGGGTCAAGACTCGTTATCATCTAAATAACATTGTTAGCCATGTTTTCTACACGTCCAAAGTCGAACCCAAGAACTATAAGGAAGCACTCAAAGATGAACACTGGATATGTGCTATGCAGGATGAGTTGCTTCAGTTTAGAAAGAATGATGTCTGGGAACTATTCCCCCGACCTAGTGAGACAAATGTGATAGGTACCAAGTGGATCTTCAAGAATAAGGTGGATGAGACTAGTACTATTATCCTAAATAAGGCTAGGTTGGTCGCTTAAGGCTACACATAGATAATGGGTGTGGACTTTGACGAGACATTCTCTCCTGTTGTAAGGCTTGAGTCCGTTTTCTTACTACTCACCATCGCATGTTATCTGTGCTTCAAGTTATATCAGATGGATGTCAAGAGTACCTTTCTAAATAGCATTCTACAGGAGGAGGTTTACGTGGAACAACCAAAAGGGTTTGAAGACCCTAAGCACCCTGATCACGTCTACTATCTGAGGAAAGCCTTTTATGGTTTGAAGCAAGCACCCCGTACTTGGTACTAAAGGCTTACTTCCTATCTCTTAGCTCGTGGCTTCAAGAGAGGGGGAGTTGATATGATGTTGTTCATCAGAGAGATGACGGTGCTATTTTGGTTGCCCATGTCTATGTGGATGACATAGTCTTTGGATCCATGTGCTCCCATCATGCTCATCACTTTAAGGAGGAGATGAATAGTGAGTTTGAGATTAGAACGGTTGGAGAGATTACTTTCTTTCTTGATCTCAAGGTTCGTCAGCTAGAGGATGGGACGCTCATCTCCCAATTCAGGCATACTAGAGAACTTATGAAGAAATTTGGTCTAGACTCAGCTAAGCATGCACGTACACCGATGGGTACCTCAACTAAGCTTAGTAAATACACTTCAAGTAAGGACGTAGTGCAAAACATGTATCGGAGTATTATAGGTAGTCTTCTCTACTTGACTGTCAGTCGTCCCGATATATCCTTTAGTGTTGGTGTCTGTGCACGATATCAGGCATCCCCGAAAGAGTCACACTTACTCGTTCTTAAACGTATTATCAAATACGTGAGTGGGACTCTTTTACTTATCATTTTGTATTCCTTTGATACCAGTGACTATTTATTCGCCTATCAAGATGCCGATTGGGACGGGGATGCAGATGGATGTATGAGCACTTCTAGTGGGTGTTTCTTCTTTGGTTTTGCTTTTGTCTCTTGGTTGAGCAAGAAGAAAAACTATATATCTTTGTCCATTGCATAGGCTGAGTTTATAGCCATCAGGATTTGTTACACGAAACTTCTGTGGATGAAGCAGATGTTGGAGGATTATGGGATATCACAGGACACCATGACTATTGCCTATGATAACACGAGCGCGATACACATATTCCGTAATCCAGTCTAGCATTTACACAAAAATCACATTAGGATATGCTAGAACTTTATCCGTGAGCTTATAGAGGAAAAGGTCATATCCTTGAGTTTTGTATCTACTGACCTCCAGTTAGCCGATATCTTCACTAAGCCTTTAAAAGACCTTAGATTCGAGAGATTTAGGAAGTCTTTAGGAATTTGTACAGTTGACCGAAGGGAGGTCACCATGTCTAGAGCAGGATACATTTTTTCATGTTCATATCATGTGATTCCTATATCTAGATTGTATCATTTGTATCATTATTTATTTGATTTTTTATTTTATTTTTTGAAAAAATTGAAAAATCCAAAAAGATTTTCTATTTATAATTTTTTTTTGAAAAACATAAAAAGAGTTTTGTATTTTGTTTACACCATTTATGGATGAACATTTTAGATAGCCATAGTCACAACTTCATTCCATATTCCACGTGATTGTTTGATAGTAATTTGAGATGTTACATCATTTCATCCATGTGCTTTACATTGTTTGGTGTCTTTGAGATGTGATTAGTGATATCTTCGCAATGTCTGTCTCCTTATCTTCTTTATTCCACACATATACGGTATTATTTGAGTATTGTACTTGTCTATCACATATTGACTTGAGTGTTTCCATCTCAATTATGTCCATACAACGATCTAAATGCGATAAAACTTGACACTATAGTAGTGCATGTAAAAACCGTTTAACGTGAGGATTTAATTGCAAAAAAATATGATGAGTGAATCACGAGAGTTCAAAATTAACTCATCGAGAAATCCACCGTTTGAAAACGAGCCCAGGAAAATTAAATGGCAATAAAAAGAAAAAAATGCCAAATCAAATGGGCTAATAGGTTTTAGTTTCATCACCTCAAAAGAAAAATACAATGTATAATTATTTATGAGGGATTTTAGATGGAAATAAATGAAAAACGGGTTTGCACGCCCTTGAAATTCATGAAAAAGAATTTCAAATGTTTTGGACGTTATTGCCATGGAAATCACTTTGAGATTTGATCTGCTGATTTGATTCAGTCAATTTCTTTTAATTCCATAATTTTTACACCTAAGAAAGATGTTGAGTTCATTCGTTAGGAATATCCAACATTCATCGTGTACATATGTTATCATTGTTTGTATTTCTTTTGCCTATCGAATTTGTTCACATCCCTACATTTCCGTTATCACCGACTTGGTTGTTTTGGTGTTCTTTCATGCTGTGATTTTTTTTACGTTGAAAAATTTGAAAAAATTAAAAAAGAGAAAGTTTATTACCTTGTGACATTCTCCATTTGCATTGTTTCTATTCTTTATATTTTTCTATTTGGGGACATCATAAAAAGGGGGAGAACGAATTGTGGGGGATAATTTTTTTGTTTGTTTTTATAATGATTTTCTTGCACATAATTGATATTTATTTTTGCTTATCATTAGATTTCAAGCTGTTGCGTGTCACGGGTATTTGTTTCTTGTCTCATGTGTGTAGGTATCTCATTCATGGATCATTTTTGCACACCCTGATATTGACAAAGAAAAATTGAGTTGAATATTTGAAGATGATGATTTTTTTGTGAACACACGTATTTAGTATTTTCAGTTTTTGGGTTTAATGGGGATATGAAATTGTATGTCATTTTTGGCAGCATAATTCAAATTTTTTATGCATGTAACGACATAGACATAGGAGGAGATTTGTAAGAACATGATTTATAAATGTCCTGGGTAGAATCTAGGAATTTTCTAAGTGTCCTAACAATTTAGTATGTATGATACCGCTAAATTTGGTATGTCTCCATGATCATCCTCGACGACCTTGATCTGAATCATTGCATCCATCATCTTCGTACGTTCATCGTGCTCTTCAACTGTTCCCACTACTCCACGTATTGATGGTAAAATAATTTTAATTGGAGTTTTTATTATTTGCATAAATAGTTGGAAATATTTTAAAATAAATTTTGAAGTCTAAAAAATATTTATCACGTTATATCGTTTTGGAAAAAGAAGAAGCGAAATTAGACATGTCATTGATGTCGTTCAAACCACATCGTATGTCGTTTGATCGAGACATGTTTTCATTCAAACGTCATTGTATGTCATTCTAACAACCACCGCTTCAAACTGCTTATTTAAACATGGTTCATTCTACATGTTTTCCTAAGTCTGCACACCCTCGATTTTGCATAATAGTAGCAGTTTTCAGACTCCATTTTTACGATTTTAATACCGTTTTGATTCATAAATAATTCCAATCATTTATGTGAATCCTTTAAATCCCAAATAAGATTGTTCTACTCATCTAGAGTACACTTGTGGAGAATAAGACGCTTTTCCATTGCTGACCACTTGGAGTTCTTGGGGGACCTATTGCCGATGACATCGAACCGACGCCTGCGGGTATTTCGTATGTCACATATATTTTCATTGTAATCCGTGTAAACCGATACTTACAAATTATAATCAATATAAGATGGTTTTTCCCCTGTGGGGATTTTTCCTCAATTGTGATTGTCTTGCATGCTTAGTTTATTTCATTAGTCAATCACGTTTATTTGTAAGAGTTTGTACTTATTGGGACTGAAGTTAGAATTTAATTAAATAAGTTTGACGTTGATTGCTCACTCACTCTCATTAATAATAATATTGACGAGTGTATTTATTAAGTGCATATATAAGGTTTTATTGCTTAAGGCCAGGAGCATAAATTGTGTAAGCTTAAGAAGTCCATTTATGGACAAGCATCTAGAACTTGGAACATTTGTTTTGATCAGACAATCAAATCTTTTGGTTTTGTCAATGTCCATATGAGTCTTGTGTGTAAAAGAAATGCAACGAACTCGTTTTTTTGTTTTTAGTATTATATGTGAATGGAATTCTTCTCATTTGAAATGATGTTTGAGTGTTGTCTTCAGTTAAAGTGTGGTTGTCTAGCAAATTCGATATGAAAGGCTTTGGAGAAGATAGTCACATTCTTGGGATCTCAAGCTTATGTGTGATCGCAAGAATTGAGTGTTGGGTTTATCACAAGCAACTTATATCAATTCCATTTTTTAAGATTTAGCATGAAAGACATGAAATATTTCTTTCCAATGATCAGTGTCCTAAGACACATGATCAGATGGAGAATATGAAAGGCATCCCTTATGCTTCGACAATTGGGAGCTTTATGTATGATGTGCAATGCACTAGACCAGATATCTACTTCTTTTGTTGTCCTGATTCATATATGTTAGTCTAACCCTAGGCAAGAACACTGGATTGCGATAAATCATATACTCAAATACCTAAAAAGACAACGAGACTATGTGTTAATTTACCAAGTATAGAGTCTAGTACCTATTGGGTAAACATATTCTGATTTTCAGTTTGATAGAGATTATAGAAAATCTACCTCTGGACATGGGCTTACCCTAAGAGGTGGAGCCATTATTTGAAAGAGTATCAAGCAATATTGCATTGTTGATTCCACCATGGAAGTTGAATATGTGGAGGCCTCCGAGGCAGCCAAGGAAGTAGTATGGCTTAGAAACTTTCTAATGGGTCTAGGAGTGGTACCTTTAGTTCAATCGAATTTCACAAAAAATTAAAAATTGGAAAACTTTATAGGACACTATATCCAACCCTCTTGGATGCTATAGCAGCCTTGGGGGATCTATGACTCTAATGGGGGATTCTATAGTAGATGGGGTGGGTGGGTGTACTTAGACCTCTATTGGACCTATAACCTAAGGGGTTGATTGAACCATTCTCAAATCGAAACGTGCCCCGACCCTCCAATTTTATACATCCCAGATAATGAAATGTGTCCCAAAGTGTACAAGTCCCATTTTAAATAAAATATTGGGATTTCTATTAGGTCGTGAGGGCTAATCGTGAGAGAGATATACAAGTTTCTCCCAAGGACCACTCTTCTACTAGTATAATTTCAGACAAAAAACACACATAAATGCATGAGTTTGATGGTGTAATAAAGGGTGTTTTTGCAGTTTTTTCATAATGTAAATGCAATGCAACCATTATTGAAGGTTTATTTTAAAGCTTTGAAGCTTGGTATCCCCTTGAGTCCACCTTTAGAGGCAGGGGTTTCCCTCATAACAAACCATATTTATTCATATTTTAGTCTCTAAATAGGTAGGGGTGTTGTCTTATTTAATTATTTGCATAGTAAGAATGCAAATCATGGAATAACATATAAATTTATGTTGTATATGTATACTCTAGAAGTTGAAAAAAATTCAGAGTATATTTGAAATGTTAGGTATTGGTCATTTATTGCTTTGACTATAATGGATAGTAATTTATGTGAAAATAATAGTGTATGAAACTCAATTTCGTGTTTAAAATAATATTAAAAAAATATTGTTTAAAACATAGAATTTAGGGGAAATTATTATTTTGAGCCAAAGGGCATGATAAACTATGTGTTTAATCCGAAACATCGTAATAAATGGTTTTGACTCCAAACTTTCATGAAATAATAGTTTAAAACCTATACTTGTTAAAATGTGCTATTTTGGAAACATTCCCTGAACTTTGGGTTAATTATTGTTTAAATCCTACACACAATTAACAAGTCTAGGGTTTAAGCTATTATTCCATCAGTCATGCGGTACGATGCGGGAGGAACCGTTCAATATATGTCGAAGGTATGAGGCTATTGGAATGTGAGAGTCATATTGCTTAGGTTAAATTTTCCTAGCAAGACTAGCACCCATTACAAAGTGACCCCAAGTACGGGTCAAAATTTTGGTCAATATTGCCATGCTCTTGGTGATGTAGTGTGCAAAAACGTTTGAGCCTTAAGTAGTAAATTATGGAGAGAGATAATTTTATTTTTTGCATGATGAGTAAAGGGAGTACTACACTAATGAGGGAGTATATACAAGTATTGTGAAAAGTAAATCTAGCATGAAGCATGGAGACTATATTATGCAAGGTAATGGGGAAGAATGGGGATATATACATGTGAATGAGTGACATGTGAATATTTACAAGCGAGTGTGTGGGGTAGTGAGCCTATACATGGATTAGTTACAAGTGGTGTGTAAGATGTGTTAGTGAGCATGGAGATATATACAAGTGTCAGAAGTGTGGGTGTGTGCTTGTGAAGCCTATGCATGGGTAAATATAGATATGCATGGATCATGCGAGTGGAAGTGAACCTATATACAAATGCAAGTGTAAGTGTAAGAAGTGAACATGAAGAGTATATATAAGTGTGTGAAGTGAATAAGTGAGTGAGAAGTGATATACACATTAAAAATACAACCATGAGGTAGATAAACACAAAAATTAAACTGTAGAGTAAAGGGAACATACAGGTAGGATCATATGCACACATATAGAAAATAATAACGCCCATGTAGGAATAGAGTCTAGTCCTCTTAAAATACCTCCCCAGCAGAGTCACCACTGTGGACATCTCAGGGCTTATCTTCGGATTCCCTCCAACATGTGCGCGGGGTTGCTCCCTTTCTCGAGGAAATCGACCATCATCAATATGGGGGATAATTTGTAAAGATAAAGTCACCAAACTATTTTTCACAAAACAATCAAAAGAAATATTTCCACCTCGAGCGAATGACATCAAGGACAATATTGATGCTTATGAAACCAAGTAGTTCGAAGGTCCGAAGATTAAGTTATGAAATGAGAAGGTATTAGGCCCCCATCCTTCCCTTTCGGTGACTAAGTTACGGAATGGGAAGGTGTTAGGAACCCATCCTGCCCTTTTGGTCTCTTATGGGCATGTGTTAATCTTCTCCTCTTACACTCCGTGATGTGTGTGCACATGTATAATGTAAATGTTGGATAATGGAATAATCCAACCCACGCCATGGAAAGAGACGGAGTGAATTCATCTGTAGGAGTGTTTACAAAATAAGAATTCAAAATATGATGAGTGTTTGCTGAATCACAAGTCACAATAGAAGAGAGAATGTGTTCATTGAACGGAACACAAACATGTAAGAATATGAAATTAATAAAGAATATATGTATAAGATATGAAAGAAACATATGAACATGAATAAGAGAGAACTCGAATTTTGAGATTTTTGCAAGATGCCTACATAGCCCAAGGGGCATCAAAGTTCAAGTAGTTTGAAAATATCATAGGGGAGGCATTCAATCCATAAATCCAAACGAGGAATTTCTCTTTTGCATGTGTGTCAAGAAAACATATTTTATGAGTGAGAGTGTGAAATGAAAATCCCTCTTTTGGAATTTATAGATAAAACCTATTTTTCTTCTTTTTGTTTTTTTTATGAAAATAGATTATGTGCAAATACTACTAATAAAAAGTAGTGATTAATGGATGTGATATAATAAAATAAAAATACTAAAGTAGGAATAAAGTGAATAACACTAAAATGGAAGAATTAGAGAAATTGATGGAGAATTTGACCTCCTTATTAGTGCTTGATGTTGTTCTTGAGATGTAGATGTGATGATCTTGAAATGGAATGAAAAGTGGTGTTGATGTAAAAAATTAGATCATATCTAATTTTTCAATCACAGATAAAATAAATTAAATAAAGAGTTTTTAAAGTGGTTCAACCTTATAAGAATGGCCTACGTCCACTGTTATGTTATTGCTGATTGTCTGGGAATTCTCGATTACAAGTTCTATCAAGAAATTCCGGTCCGGGGGGTCCCTTTACAATGAGGATTGTACAATGTATTTATAGCCCTGAGGCTGTAAAGTGAAAGGGTAATGCATTAAATGATATACATATGAAAGGGTAATACATTCAATGCCCCTTAAGCGTGTGCATCTGAATGATAAGCATTTAATGAACCGTCAAACTGTTGGTTATCTAGCTATTAATGCTTTGTTCGAGGTGCAGCTCGGACCGCCTGAGTTGCTCGGACCGCCTAAGTTTCTCTATACTCAAGAGTTCCTCGGAGAGGTCTTGTTCCTCGGAGCGCGTGAGTTCCTCGGAAGTGTTTGTTGTTTCCATGTAGATTGCCACGTGTCTTCATTCAATTGGGCCATGTCAGCAGACTAAATTTGGTATCAACAGAAGCCCCCAATGTTTCGTAGTTCGAATTTTGAGGAGTAGGGAACATTCTTTCTCGGAATATGGTATCTTTAAATGGTTCTCCTGATTTTTAGGAGTGTTTCCTTCGTATTTATTTCTCCTTCCAAATTCGTAGAATCATGCTTTTTTGAACTTTTCAACTCGCTTGGATTCCCGCGCTCTTTTTGTCCTTTTAGCCGCCGGTAGCGTAATCGTTTCTTTTTGTAATCATTACTTTTTCCTTTTCCCAAGGCAAGGTATTTAAGCATCACAGACAATCCCATCGTATTCTACCTTTTGAAATTTGTACCTTCGAATTTTCCATTGTCTTCTACTCTCTTGTGCGTTCATCCTTTTCATCGTTCGTTGTCAACACCTCCACTCTTTTTCTGTAAGATCTTCTTCCTTCTTCTTCATTTCCTTTATTCACCATGGTTTACCCTGTTGAATCTCTTGATAAATTTCTCTCTGATTTTTCCATTCCCTCCTGGGTTGTTTTGGAAGAGCTTTCTGAGCCTTCTGATTATTTCCGTTTGGCTGAGGGACATTGGTTCCCCAGTCTCTTTATTGCTGAGTGTGGATTTTCTTTTCCACCAAATCCCTTGTCATTTCTATTTTTGACTTGCTTTCTTTTTACTTTCACAGTTGATGAGCTGCTTTAATATAATTTGAAGAAGGATGAATCAATTAAAGCTTCATGCTCCTCGTCTAGTGTGGAGGGAGCTCTGGAAGAAGCTATCAAGTCTTTGGACGATTCTTTCCAAAAATATGCTACTGACAAGGCTGTCTGGGAGAAAAATCTTGCCTCCACCGAGCAAGAAAAATCTCAGGTTGTTGAAGTCTCCAAAGAGTTGGAGAAAAAAATGAATGCCCTGGAGAAGGCAAATAAAGAGCTCGAAGAGAAGCTCAAAACTGCTGGGGAGCTTGAAGATAAGCTCAGGGTTGCTGAGGAAAAGTTGTGCCAACTTCAGGAAGTAAGTCGGCAGAAGGAGGAGGTTGAAAATAAATTGAAGACTGCTGAAAACCTTCTGTCCGAGAAGCTTTCCTTGGAGAAGACCAAGAGGAAAATGGCTGTGAAGAAGTCCTTCAGTTCTGGCTGGGACAAAGGGTGGAACAAGGGGTTGGCTGCCATGATGTCACAAGTTGAATATGGCAGCCTAAAATACTTCTGAGATGGATGGGTCGCAGCTCTCCATGAGATGAAGGTTGATGAATCTTCTGAGCTCTTCCAACGACACATCCCTGGTCCCCCTCCAACTCCTGAAGACTTAGAAGAGGACTAAGCTGCCTCCGAAGAGTCTTTTATGGTGATGGGAGATCATCCCCCAGCCATCCGGCCTGCTGCCGAGGAATTTTAGCAAATCGTTACTTCTTTCGAGCAACTACTGGCGCTCCCTGAGCAACTTTCTACTCCTTCCGAGCAACCTACTTCCTCGTCCCAGCCTCTCGAGAAGGTTTTGGGAGACAAGGAAAAGGTGTAGAGTTGTTCGGGTTTATCTTTATATTTTTCTTTTGTCAATTGTAACCCGGCACATGTAACTCTGAATTTTATGATCTAATAAAACTTGGACTTTTTTGCATACTGTTGTCTATTTTTTATTCATACTCTGCTTGTACCTCTTATTGATTATTGCTTTTTCTTTCTCTGCTAGTTTCTGGCCAGGATGGAATTACTATCTGTCCATGATACAAAGCTGTTACGGCAATGTAATGAATACTTTAAGGTTGGTCACACAAACCTGAGTGCAGCACAAGTAGTCGACATCCTCGGCCAAGATGCTTCAGAACAGTCAGTTGAAGCATATCAATATCTGAAGTGTCTACTTGATCGAGCAGTGGCCAATAATGTGGCCTATTATGATATGATCGAGGATCTCTAAGGCACCCTCGAAGACCTTCAGCTATAATACAAAGAATCAACTACCCTGTTGCATGAGGGTTACGAGAAGAAGTACCAGCAGATCATTGCCGACAAGGGCTACGAGGAGATTTTTGCAGGGTACGATGTGAGGGAGAGAACCTTGAGGGGTGAGGTCAAGGAATGCAGACAAATTATCGAGTTGTTGGAGCAAGAAAACAACAACCTGCAAAGGGAGCTGTCACAATTGAAGTCTACAGCCTCCACTTCAAAAGCCTTGATCCCAGTGACTGATGAGGGATTTTCGTTCCTGGAAGTCGAGAACGCCAACTTGAGGGACGAGTTGGAAACCTTGAAGAGTTCTGGCCCTTCCACATCTTCTCGGGGATGAGCCACAGCACCTCGGGGATGAGCAAGAGCAGCTCGGATTCCTGTCGAGGAATAAAGGACTCAGTCTGCCTTAGAGAACCAGGCCTTCCAATTAATGTCGAAGAACCAGGCGTTGGCTGAAATATCAAAGAAAATCAGGGACCTGGAAGAGAAGCTCTCTGGGTAGAAATCTTCTTTGGAGAACAAGGAACTCTTCATCAAAAATCTCCATGAGCAGCTGGAGAGGCTAACATATCAGTTCCACAAATAGCCCAGGGAGTTCTGGATGGTTGGATACAACGAAGAACTATACCAGTTGGACGATCGTATCCAGAATGCCAATAATGAGGGCTACACGTAGGGCTGGTTGAATGCCCTGGGTGTGCTGCAACTCGAATAGGGTCATTACCTATGGGACTACTATGATCCCGGGCTGCTCGACTTACCTGTGCCATCGTACAAATTGGATATGAGTTGGATCCCTGCACGGGCAATTCCTCGGAGCTTGATTTCAAAGTATCTCGGTGACTACAAGATCCATTCAAAAGTCGATATATCTCGTCCCGAGCACGTCTTAGATCGACCATCCGTGATGAATGTTAGGATGTTGAAGGATCTCAATTTTATAAATTCTCCTCTGGCTTTAAATGATCCGTCTACTGGCGAGGAACCTGTGTCAAAAGCAGAGGGGAAAAGATCAGTAGAATAGGAATTTTGATTTAGTAGTTAGTATACATTTCAATGTCAATATAACTTTCATTTTATTATCAATGTAATTTATTTTGAATTCAATGAAAGACTTTCATTTCGGTTCGCAAATCTTAATTCCTATTGTCTTGTAATTATCAAACACTTTATATTTGTGCATGCATATCTGTTAAAAAGATAACAATATTGTGTAGTTTGTCAGTCAACTTATTGTCGACTAGCTTATTGTCGAGTAGTCACTTGGTAAAAATGATGTTTTGTTTCTCGACCAACTTAGTAATAATTAAAAAGTTACGAGTATAAAAAATGTTGCTCGATCACTTAATAATAAAGTTTCGAGTATAAAAATGTTTAAAATGTTTCCGACCAACCAAAGTCATTAAATTTTACTTGTCGACCAACTACAGTTAGTGGGTTTTTATCCTCGACCAGCCATAGTTAGTAGATTTTTCTCTTAAATGATTCCGACCAACCAAGGTTGGTTAATTTTCCTTGTCGACCAACTACAGTTGGTGGGTTTTTATCCCCGACCAACCATAGTTAGTCTTTTTGAAATAATTTTACTTCCCGACCAACTCAAGTTGGCATTTTCGAGAATATATTTACTTCCTAACCGACATAAGTTGGCATTTTTAAGAATACTTTTATTTCCCGAGAAACATATAGTTTTACTTCCCGTAGGAATACAAAGTTTTTCTTCCCGGAGGAATACAAAATTTTTTCTTCCCGGAGGAATACAAGTAGCTTTACTTCCCGAAGGAATATTGGTAGCTTTACTTCCCGGAGGAATATTGGTAGCTTTAATTCTCGGAGGAATATTGGTAGCTTTACTTCCTGGAGGAATATTGGTAGCTTTACTTCCCGGAGGAATATTGGTAGCTTTACTTCCCGGAGAAATATTGGTAGCTTTACTTCCCGGAGGAATATAGGTTTCTCGACCAACCCTAGTTGGCATTTTCGAGAAAAAATTTGAGTAGTCTGAGATTTGCCGAGTTTTTCCCCGAGTAGTGTGTAGCACTATTCCCCGAAAAACTTTCAATAAAAAGAAAGAGTTCGGCATAATATCTTCATTTTATTCATCATTGATAATACTTGCGTAGGTACTCTGCGTTCCATGCATTCTTAAATTCCTCCCCTTCTAGAGTTGCTATTCGGTAAGTTCCTGGTCGAATAACTTCTGTAACTCGGTATGGTCCATGCCAGTTTGCCTCCAGCTTAATGTGCTTTTAAATTAATTTCTTTAGCACATAGTCTCCTTATTTCAGGTCGCACTTCTTCACTCTCTTGTTATAAAACAAAGTTGTTCGCTGCTGGTAAGCAGCATTTCTAATGGCTGCTTCCTCTCTAACTTCCTCGAGCATGTCTAAATCCAATCTTCTCATTAAGTCGCTGACGGGGGAATTGAAATTAAGTACCCTGTGTGTTGGGAGGCCCAACTCGGCACGTATAACAACTTCACTTCCAAACGCCAGCATATATGGTGATTCTCCAGTTGCTACTCGGGGAGTAGTTCGGTAAGCCCAAAGTACTGACTGTAACTCGTTGATCCAGTTTGCTTTGCATCATCCAATATTTTCTTCAAACCATTCAACAGCGTTCTGTTTGTCACTTCAGTTTGTTCATTACTTTGAGGATGGCCTGGTGCTGAGTGGACCTTCAAAATGGTTGACTGATGGCATTAGGCAGCGAACTCCTCGTTATCAAATTGTGTTCCATGGTCTGTGATGAAAGCATGAGGAAGACCATATCGACAAATGATGTTCTTCCAAACAAATTGGTATACCCTCTCGTACGTCATATCAATGAGTGGCTCAGCTTCTACCCACTTAGTAAAATAATCCACTGCGACGACGAGGTATTTGAACCTTCCTCGGGTCGTTGGCAGTGGCCCAACCAAATCAATTCCCCACATGGAAAATGTCCAAGGGGAAGTTATGGGTGTCAACAATGCTTATGGAGTTCTTCGGATGGAGGAAAAGCGCTGGCACTTGTCACATTTCTTGGCATAGGCTATACAATCAGCTCTCATCGTCGGCCAGTAGTATCCCTGCGTCATCATCCTTTGCAAGAGCGCCCGACCTGCTACATGGGCTCCACAAGACCCTTCATGGATCTCTTCAATCAATTATTTCACCTCGGAGGGATGCACACATCTTTGCAAACCTGCCATAATTCCTCGTCTATACAGAATACCGTTAGTTAATACATATCGAGTAGCTTTTGTTTGTTGATCCTGGAACATCCACAGGTTGATCAGCGAGAAACTTTTGCTCCTCGGGGGTATCAAGATAGGTGAACTCTGCTATAAAATCTGCTACAGCCTGCCCTTTTAACGATGATCTAGGTTCATAGACTATATCGTATTCACCGAGCTCTATTTCCCAGTACATCAATCTCCCTAACTTTTCTGGTTTATGAAGGGCTTGCCTCAATGGCATATCAGTATATACTACTATGGTATGAGCCTGGAAGTATGGCCTCATTCTCCTACTCGCCTCAATTAACGCCAGTGCTAATTTTTCCATCCTTGGATATCTGATCTCTGCTCCTCGGAAGGTCTTACTCATATAATAAATTGATTTTTGCACTCCATTCTCCACTCTGATCAACGCCGAGCTAACTTCATTCTCCGATACTTCTAGATACAAGTATAATTTTTCTCCCATCACTGGCCTGGACAACAGTGGAGGTGCTCCCAAGTATTTCTTTAAGTCTTGAAAAGCCTTCTCACATTCATCATTCCACTCAAAAGTCTTTTTGAGCGTCTTAAAGAATGGGAGACATCTGTCAGTTGCTCGTGATACAAATATGTTGAGTGCTGCTACTCGTCCTGTAAGACTTTGCACCTCTTTCTTCGTCGTTGGACATCGTAGACCTAATAGAGCTTTGATCTTTTCAGGATTTGCCTCAATGCCTCGTTGATTGACAATGTACCCAAGAAACATGCCTTCTCGTACTCCAAATATGCACTTCGTCGGGTTCAGCTTCATTTGGTATTTATCTAGTTGATCAAAAGTCTGACTTAAGTCAACTAGATGATCAACAACTTTTTTGCTCTTCGTCAGCATATCGTCAACATAGACTTTCATATTGCAACTAATTTGTTCAGCAAAGACTTTGTTCATCAGCCTCTGATATATCACACCTGCATTTTTCAAACCAAAAGGCATAACATTATAACAATAAGTTCCCCTAGGGGTAATGAAAGAAGTACTTTCCCTGTCTTCAGGTTTCATTTTGATCTGATTGTAACCAGAATAAGCATCCATGAAGCTCAGCAACTCATGTCCCGAGGTAGTATCCACCAGTTGATCAATTCGGGGCAATGGAAAGTGATCCTTTGGGCATGCTTTGTTGAGGTCGGTGAAGTCTACACACATCCTCCATTTATTGTTCTTCTTCTTTACCATCACCACATTGGCCAACCAGTCTGGATATTTAACATCTTCAATGAAGCAAGCTTTCTGGAGCTTCTCGACTTCCTCCTGTATAGCTTGATTCTTCTCAGGGCTGAACACACTACTTCTCTGCTTCACTGGCTTGGTCTCCTTATTCACATTGAGCTCGTGACATAAGAAATTTGGGTCTATCCCAGGCATATCGTCATGACTCCACACAAAAGTTTGCTTTCTGCTTCTTAGGAAAGTTATCAATTCCTGTTTTAATGAGGTTTCCAACGACGAAACTATTTGAGTAGTTCGTTCAGGGTGCTCATCGTCCAGAATGATGTTTTCAGTAGCTTCCGCCACTTGACCCTTCTCGAGTTACGACTCATCTCTAGGATCTAATGTTTCAATTTCGGCACCCTCATACACTTGATAGGTAGTAGTCTTTTTCCTTGATTCCTCCAGTTCTTCTTGCTCGGCGGATGAATAATAGCATTCCCGAGCTACTTTCTGATCACCTTTCACAACTCCTACTCCAAAATTTATTAGAAATTTTAGGCACTGATGCACTGTAGATGGTAAAGCCTCAAACTTTTTCAATCCTACTCTTCCCATGATGATATTGTATGATGATTAAACATTCTTATCCATCACAAAGAAGCGTATTCTTTCTGTCCGACAAGCAGGTCACGTACCAATGAATATATCCAACTTGATCATCCCAAGTGGAAATACTTTCTTGCCAGCAAAACCGATGAGGGGTCTGTAGTAAGGCTCCAATTGAGATAACTTTAGATTTAAACTATCGAAGCACGAGTAGAACATGATGTCTGCCGAGCTACCATTGTCGACTAATACTCTTAAAATCATTACCTCCTTCATTCTCATCTTGATCACCAGTGGGTCATCATGAGGATATAAAACACCTGCCATGTCATTCTTTGAGAAACCAATGACCAATTTCTTTTTGTTCACCTTTCTCGGGCGATCCTCCTCAGCTAGATTTATTCGCTCAATGTACGAGCAAGATTGAGCCTCACAAAGGTAAGCTTCTCTCTCGGCAGTAAGGTCTCCTCCTGCATCTCCACCTGTTATAACATTACAGTCAAATGACCCAAAGTGTATTGAAAATACCTCACGTTCTGGTTGCCTCGGTCTCTTGGGAAGATCGGGGTCGTCTTCTGGATCAACTTCATTGTTTCTTTTCTTATTCTCCTCTGCTCGACGAGGAGATCTAGACCTCTCTCTTTCTCGGTCGTTGTTTATTCTTTCGTTTCCACGATCAACATACTTTGACTGCTTTCCTCGTTGGATGAGTGTTTCAATCTCATTTTGAAGAGCTATGCAACTCTTGGTCATATGGCCATGATCTTTATGGAACTCGCAATACTTCGCCTTATTCCTCTTGTCAGGGTCTGCCTCCATTTTCTCTGGCCAGTTTAGTTCCTCGTTGTTCTTGATTTATTCTAGAACATGGTTAATATCCTTCTTCAAAGGAGTATAATTATCATATTTCTTCATTACGTCCCATACCGACCTAGTTTTTGAATGTTTGTCATTACCATTGTTCTTGTGCTCTTTCTTCTTAGCTTTATCACCTTCCACCTTGGTTTCTTTAGCATCCATATTCTTCTTCCCAGCCATAGCCTCCTCGGCATTCATAATCTTGGACGCTTTTCCCATCAGGTCTAACATGGTTCTAGGTGGATCTTTGGCCAAAGTGTAGTACAACTTGTTGGGCAGTAGTCCACTCATCAAAGCAGTAATAGATGTCTTCTCCTCATAATCAATGTCTTCCAGTTTCTCGTTATTAAAACGAGTTATGTAATCTCTAGTACTCTCACCAGCCTTTTGTCTAACACTTAACAAATGTGCTACTTGTTTAACTGGCTTTGCCCCAAAACAGAAATTACCAATGAATAACTCGGCCAGTTGAAGAAAAGATGAGATCTTACCCCGAGGAAGATTATTATACCATATTTGAGTTGATCCGGTAAGAGTTCCCGAGAATGCTCTGCATCTCATCTCATCTGGAACAGCATAGATGTCGGTTGTATCTTGGTATTGTTCTATATGAAGGGCAGGGTCAGTCTTTCCATCATATTTGGGGGTCACCACAGGTGCTTTGAACTTTGATGGTGTTGGAAAATCTACAATTGACTGGACAAAAGGTGTTCCTCGAACAAAGGTTCGTTGTAGAGGGTTCTTGGCCTTAGCCATTTCCCCTAATCTATCCTCCAGCCTCTGAATAGAGCCTTTCCATGCATCATTCCCTTCCTCGGGCTTGTTGGTTCGAGCAGCTGATTGCGTTGATGTGGCCTCCTGAGATCTATCTTAACGAGCAGCTGGTCGCGACTGGGCAGATCCTTCCCTTAAATCTGATGGTCGTCGAAAACTCCTCGATACGAATTTAGGAGGACTTCTACTCCTTCTAAGTCCTAATCGATCAAAAGGTGATACCCTGCTTAACCTCTCTAATGCACTAGTCCTTTCTGGAGAAAGAGTGATACGTTGTTCGGTATCTGTGGCTCGCACTGACGAAGTTCGTCCAGGTTGATAAGAAAAATCTTCAGATTCCTCATTGCGATATGAATTGGTACACCTAGTTCATGAGGATGGTGCACGGGTGTTTCTTTGAATACTCCGCAGTCCTGAATGGGTTGGTGCACCGCCATGAAGGGTTTGCATGAGTTGTCGCATTCTTTCTTGCATGACGGTCTGACCTTGAGCCAGATTTGTCATTATTCCAGCCAGATCTGGAATATTTGGCAGAGCAGATGGATTTGGAGGGCTTCCAGCGTTTCGATTGCTGGATTCCAGAATATCAGCCATTCGTAATGGATTGTTTTTGGTGAAAATGATATTACCAATCGTTCCCACAGACGACGCCAATCTGTTGATGTAAAAAATTAGATCATATCTAATTTTTTAATCACAGATAAAATAAATGAAAAAAAGAGTTTTTAAAGTGGTTCAGCCTTATAAGAATGGCCCACGTCCACTGTTATGTTATTGCTGATTGTCTGGGAATTATCGATTACAAGTTCTATCAAGAAATTTCGGTCTAGGGGGTCCCTTTACAATGAGGATTGTACGATGTATTTATAGCCCTGAGGCTGTAAAGTGAAAGGGTTATACATTAAATGATATACATATGAAAGGGTAATACATGCAATGCCCCTTAAGCGTGTGCGTCTGAATGATAAGCATTTAATGAACCGTCAAACTGTTGGTTATCCAGCTATTAATGCTTTGTTCGAGGTGCAGCTCGGACCGCCTGAGTTGCTCGGACCGCCTAAGTTTCTCGGTACTCAAGAGTTCCTCGAAGAGGTCTTGTTCCTCGAAGCACGTGAGTTCCTCGGAAGTGTTTGTTGTTGCCATGTAGATTGCCACGTGTCTTCATTCAACTGGGCCATGTCAGCAGACTAAATTTTGTATCAACAAGTGGTATGGAGATACGTGTGGAATTTACCAAGTGAGTTAAGAAAGTGGTATAAGGGAATATTGGAGAATGGGTTTTTTAAGAAATGGAACAACTCTAAATTTGAGATAATGTTCACTCACTTGCAGAGAGGGGTGTTTAGGGTTTGGGGGTGTTCTGAGTATTGTTTTCAAGATGATATCATGACCTCTATTTATAGGGCCAAGGGGTTGTTAAGCGTTATGGTCCTAGACCTGCCTATTGGCATAGGACCTGAGGCACACTGTCGATCGGCAGGGCCCCTAGGGTAACATTTGCCAAGGGAAATTGGATTGTTCGTTCATACTGTAAGGCTAATTCGCACATGGAATGGACCGTTGAAAAGGGTATTCAAAGCTCTTTAAGATTTCATTCATCTTCATTTGGTTCAGAGTTAGCGGAGGTCAAACTGGGATCGAAAGCACTCGGTGACCCTTCAGAGTAATATGGGTTGTTCGTTCATACTGTAAGGCTAATATACTTATGGGGTGGACCATTGGAAAGGTGATTCAGTGCCCTTAGGATATTCATTGAGCTTCGCTCAAGATGGATAGTTGACTGAAGTCAAATGGGGCTTAGAAGCACCCGATAGACTATAAATCATTTTTCTAGGTGAAATGGACCGTTCGTCCAAATTGTAAGGACGATTCGCACACGTGATAAACCGTTAGAAATGGGATTTAGATCCTTTTGAAGATTCATTAGGATTTTTCTCAGGGGAGAAATTTGACCAGAGTCAAATGGGGTCCGGGAGCGCTTTGTGCCCTCTAGATCGGTACTCGAAGTATAACCTAGGATTTATGATTAACGAGTGAGTGCTAAGGACCTAAGGAGGTACTTAGGGGGTCTTAGTATGGGGTGTCTATAAAAAGACCATCGGAGAGCGATATAAGAAGAAGTGAAGGCCGTCGAATAATAGACACCATATCGATGCCAATGAAGAGGATTTTAGGTCGATTATGCGAACCTAGTGGATGAGGGTCACCAATTCAGAGGGTGAATGTCAATTATGAAGTCCTAAAGAGATGAAGATGATTGATTGAGTTGGTCGAGGTAAATTATGAGGACCTAAAGGAACAAGGATGACCGATTCAACGGGTCGAGGAGGTGTTAAGGTTGATACTAAGGGCTAGGATGACCAATTCAATTGGTTAAGGTCAATTTTGAGGACCTAAAGATATGAAGATTAATGATTCGGTGGGATAAGGTAAATTTTGAGAACCTAAGGAGATGATGATGAACGATTTAGTGGGTTGAGGTTAATTACGAGGAAAAAAATTGTTCTGAAAGAGACCAATTCTTTTGGCCGACGTCAATTATGAGGACCCAAAATTGTGATGACCAATTTTGCGAGTTGTGGTCAATTCAAATGACCTAAAGCTATGACGATCGATTCTAAGGGGCAAGGTCAATTTTGAGGACCTAAAGTTGGGATGACCAATTCTGCGGCTCGAGGTCAATTCTTAAGACCTAAAGTTATGAAGACTAATTCTGTGGGCCGAAGTCAATTCTAAGGACCTTGAGTTCTGGTGATCGATCATGTGAGTCAAGGTCAATTATGAGGACCTAAAGTTGGGATGAACAATTTTATGGGTTGAGGTCAATTCTAAGGACCTAAAGTTTTGACAACTAATTCCACGGGGCAATGTGAATTCTAAGGACCTTAAGTTGTGATGACCAATTCTGCGAGTTATGGGTCGAGGTCAATTCTGAGGACCTAAAGTTGTGACAATAATTTCTATGGGCTGAGGTCAATTCTGAGGACCTTGAGTTATGATGATCAATTCTGTGAGTTGAGGTCAATTACGTGGAACTAAAGCCGTGAGCGACTAATTTTGTAGACTGAGGTAAATTCTGAGGACCTAAAGTTGTGACGACCAATTTTATGGGCTGAGGTCAATTCTGAGGACATTAAGTTGTGAGTCTGATTCTACGGGTCGAGGTAATCCTTGAGGACCTAAAGTTGGGACGACCAATTCTACTGACCGAGGTCAATTTAGATGACCTAAAGTTATGACGACCAATTATGCGGGTCAAGGTCAATTGTGAGGACCTTGAGTTGTGATGATCGATTCTATGTGAAGAGATTAATTCGAGGGACCTAATGCTTTGTTAACGGGTAATTTCAGTGGGAAAAGTATATATGATTTCGGGTGCAGGTGCACTTTTGATTCGGATGGAGATGGTGTTGTTTTGAAATTCCACTAGGGAATGTTTAGTTTTGAGGTTCCAGCTGGGAATTGTAGTAGACATGCATGCGGGCCATTAATTGGTTCCACTGTGGGGTTTGTTGGGGATAAGAGTGTAAGAATAATCCAATTGGGGATTTAAGAGTTTGTAAGGGTCTTCGTGCTCCACAAATTATTTTCTTAAGGGAAAATAATGTTTCATATTTTCATGGATTTTTGGGCATTTACAAGATTTTTTTGAGAAATTTCTGGATTTTTCAAGCATTTTTTATACGAAATTTGAAGGGGAATGCTGATAGGCAGGTCTAGGAGGTGCCAATCGACATAGGGCACGGACTCCTGGGCTTCTCGAGGAAGAGGAAAAGGCGTCTACCGACTGACATAGGCATGAGGCTTCAAAACTTTGCTTCTGGGTGGATTTTTGAATCTTTACTAGGGATGTAGTTGAATTTCAAGCCTTGGAGTCTTCCTTCAGGATCCGCAGGGGCTACAGGCATGTCAGGGTAGATAAGGAGGTTGCTAGCGAATGAGTTTTAGTACGTCCGTACCTTAAAGAGAGAGAGTGGAGCGACATATAAGGTGACATTCATTTCTGATTCTTTCCTTTAGAGATTTTCTACACATATTTGTTATTATGACTTGAGGAGCTTGGTGTTGCCATCCTGTATACTTGATTTAGAGATTTTTACCTAAGGAGAGAGTCAAGAAGGCAAACATGATGCATTTTTTGTTTGATTATCTTGATTTAGTGTCTTACTCTACATGCACATTTAAGTTGGTCCTGAGATTATTTAATTTTGCGAAGACAAAGATGAGAATGAAAATGGTTTTGAGGAAAATTTTTATTAATAAGAGGAGTAATAAATAGGAATGATCCGGGGGTAACTTTTCAAAATAAGTTTCTTATGAAATTGATTTTGGGCAAAAGAGGAAAAATATATATTTTTAAAATAGGGGGTTGTGGATCGACATATCCCTTGACCTACCTATCGGCATAGGGGTCAAGTAAAATCACTCCTAAGCTTTGATTGAACTTTTCTACACTTATGTGGTAGTTTGCAGGGTAGAGAGTTAAATGGATTTTTGGATGGTTTATTTTTTTGCAAGGGTTTTTGGGTATAAAAGGAGAGTTTATGGGTTGTGTTTTTCACCATCATTCGTATTTCTTCTCTTTCTTATTCTTTCTCTTTCTCAAAATGGCTCTTCTAATGTATGAATAATTCTCTTCTTCCCTTGAAGGTTCAGAGGCCTTATGCCTTTACAATGTTGACTACAAAACTTAGAGCTTGCATTGGGTTTTTCTGTGGCATAATCATGTCTTATACTGGAACTTTCTAACAACAAGGGTACAATTTTAGTACCCCGAGGATCACATCATGCGATTTATCATGGATGAGTCTTTTCCTACATAAAAGGGATGTTCAACAATGTTGATAATTATCTATAGTGTTACAGTGTCTATTCCCGATCTTTTCCATTCTCCTTGGGTATCTTTGGCCAGTTGCTCCATATTTCCCCTTCAGCAGCTTGACTTTTGGTTAATGGAAGGACAATTTCTATTTTCGTGGTTATGTATTCGGTGCGTCAGAGGGGCTTTCTTGATGTTGGCTTTATTAAAGCTATTGCTTTGGACCTGACTATGAGGCTATTACTGGTGACAAGAGACTTGACGGTTGATCCCCAAGTGGTGACAATAGTGGTGTGTATGTCTTACCACTATAGTCCTATATTGGTGGTGCTGGCGGAGACCTTGAATGGTCTCGATGCTTAGAAATAGAGTCATTCGTATTTTATTAGGGGGATCTCGGTGATTTTGTTGATGTCTCTTGCAAAGAGGTTTTGTCTCGAGGTTCCTCATGAGTATCCCTTGGCAGGTGTGCCTAATTCTTTTGTTCTGCCTTTCTTCAACTTTGGCCCATCAATAAAGAATTGTGTTAACTTGTTCATAGTTCATGGGGCCTGGAGTGTTCACTGGTGGGTGCTATAATGGGGAGACATTCATCCTATTTTGTATCGAGGAGAGCATCGGTATGTGCGGTTGGTTACCCTACTCCATACCTCCTTTTATTTCCCTTTACGACTTCTCTGCCAATTTGGGTGGGAACAAATAATGCCCACTCTTATAACAAACTTCTTTTCGTTGGAAGATATAACTAAATCTTTATGGATGATACTGGACCCTTGTGTTAGTGCTGCCAACCGTCTATCGTTCCATCATATTATGTAGGAGGGGCATGGTATGTGTTTAGGGACTTCCTGAAGTGGTTGTGGAAGCAGGTAGTGGGGAAGATTATGGAGGAAGAGACTGGGCAAAGGTGGCTTATTATCTTTGACACTATGGAGTAGGGCATTGTGTTTTGGGCCAAACTCGTTAGGGCATATCGGTGCATGGAACGCATATAGAGAGTTAACATGGAGTGGGAGAATTAGGGAGATCTGAGGGTAGGGAAAGAGAGGTCGTCTACCAGTTGAGGACAATGTCTATGAAGTTAGGATAACATTTCGTTAAGGAGGGATAATTTGTGATTTTGGTTTTTTTATATAGGGTTAGAGATAATTTTTGTGAAGCTAGTATGGATTAAGTAGGTTTGTTCAAGATAGTTTTGTTAGTGTAAAGGGGTGGTCTATTTAACTCCCTTCACTGGTACTTCATGTAACAGTTGTATTCCTTCATGAGTAATAAAAATGATTTTGTTGTGCCTCTTAATGAGTTTTGCATTTTGAACTATCTTACCAATCGCTAAGGCATACATAATCCTTTTGTCCATATAAATGATGAGATCGACCAACATTCTATCAGGTTAGAAAACAATATCATTTTTTGAAAAATAAAAGGGATCGTGTCCATGTATGTCATATGGGCAACATACATACCTCTATGGGGTTTGAAATTTTTTATAATTTTTATTTTGAAAATAAATGTGCTTGAGAGGATCAGGTCCCATGTAGTTATGGGTAGGAGGAAATGAATATTTTTTTAAGCCTATGGGGTGGATTAGAAGAGTCGTAGTGCGACGAGATTTTGATCTAAGCATATAATTTCTTGAGATGATTTAGATTGACTGGATAATTCATCACTTCTCCATCGAGGTCTGTGAGCATAACGACACGGCGTGACATAATTTTCTTCACAATGTAGAGGCCTCTCCAATTCAATTTGAATTTAGCTCTGGGGTCCCAGGAGGGTTCTATTATCTCCTTCAAGGCATGGTCTCCTTCCTAGACATCGCGGTACATGACTTTTTGATTGAATGGTCGAGATATCATGTGATGATACCCTTATATATAGTATAGATACTTAATCTATTTTCATCCAAGAGTGATAGTTCATCAAGGTAGCTCTGATGCCAGTCTTTTTTGCTGACATAGATTTCGAGCATGACGCGTGAAGAAGGTATTTATAGCTCAATGGGTAGGACCTCTTCCATGTCATATACCAGAGAATAAGGGGTAGACCTAGTATGTTATGATTGAAGCGTGGTATCCCCAGAGGGCGTATGAGATCAATTCGACACAATCTCTATAACTCTCGATCATCTTAGTGATAATGGTTTTGAGGCATTTATTGGCAGCTTCGACAACACCATTGGTGGTAGGGAGAATATTTTTGTCACGGAATCCCATACTCGACGACCAATTTTATGACATTGTCTTCGAAATGGAGTCCATTATCTAATACTAACTCATAGGAAACCCCGTATTGAAAAATAATGTTCTTTCTAATGAATAGGACCACTTTCTTAGCATTCAACATTGTGTATAACTCGACTTCAACCCATTTAGTGAAGTAAATAATTTGTGACTATTAGAAGCTTTGGGAGTAACCTTCCCTATGATGTTTATGCCCTAGGTTGATAAAGTCCAGGGAGAGGTCATGTTATATAGTTCTCGAAGAGGTAAGTGTTGGAGTATGGCAAAACTGCTAACATTTGAGGCATCTTCGAACATAGGCAGTGAAATCTTGCACCATGGTGGTCCAATAGTACCCTTGACGAATAATCTTCATGGCAAGCATATGACCGTTCATGTGGGATCCATATTCCCCACTATGGATTTTCTGCATCATTCCTTCAATATTAGTCCATGCCATGCAATGCAAATGGGTTTTACTAAAGCTTCTCTTAAAAAGTGTATTTTCACAGATAGTATACTAGGTAATTAGTTGACGAAGGGCCACACGGTATTTCTTATCTTCTTCTAACGGATACCTACCATATTTAATGAGGTTTCAAAAGTTATAGTACCATAACCCGGCTATATCAGAATCTTCATCGGTAACGAGCTCGATATGGTACCAGTGAGAGGGCATAACATGTGAACCAGGAAAGAGGACATTTTTATTCCTTTAAACATGTCAACCATGGAGGTAGGGGTTGCAAGGGCGTCAGCTAGACTGTTCTTTGTACGTGTTTGGTAGTGTAAGGTTACATCTTTAAACTAGGAGGCTAACTTTTCAAGGTAGGCGTGGAAGGGTAGGAGCTTCTACTATTTGACTTTTCATGTTTCGAGGATTTGGCCGACGATGAGGGTAGAGGCCCCGTAGTCGTTTAAGTTCTAAATTCTTTTCTCAAGGGGCCTAAAGTGCAGACCTCATACTCAGTCATGTTGTAGGTTCAAGGGAGGTCTAATTTAATGGAAATTGGGGTGTGGAAGTCATCAGGGGAAATCAAATAACATTTACCAGTGCATAATCAGTTATGTTGAGGTCTACATTGTATGCTTTATATTCAGTAATGTTGTAGGTGCAAGGGAAGTCTAATTTGATGGCAATGGAGGTGTGAGTATCCCAACGCCATATCATTTCTTTTTGGAAGCTCCATCAAATAACATTTTCCATCTAAGGTCCTCCTGAGAGGTGCAAAAAATGTCTTCATCTAAAATTCGAAGACCCAAACACCGGTCCTTTATTTGGGGTAATCAACAACGTAGTTCGAGATGGCCCTCCCTTTCATGGATTTTTTTATGATGTACATGATACCAAACTCATATGGTAACATTAATCAATGGGACCTTTGGCTGGGCAGAGAGGATTTATCTAGCTAGTGTTTGAGGGTATCCATTCGAGATACTAGATTGATGGGAAAGGCAAGCATGTAGTGGCATAACGTTTGCATGGCCCGGACCAGGGCGACACATGATTTCTCCAAAGAAGTTTAGTTAACTTCATATCCGATTAATTTTTGACTAGTATAATAGATGGCTCTTTCCTTACGGGATTATTTAATGTGTTGGGATAGCAAAGCCCCGACTGCGGTATCTGTGATGATCAAGTATAAAAAAGAGAGGCAGATATAGCTTCATAGGAATGAGCACTAGAGGTTAGGTGAGGTATCGTTTGATTTGGTTAAAGGCTTATTGGAAGGCCTCATTCTAGACTTTAGTTGAATCCTTCAAGGGAATTTTTTAAAATTGGATTGCGGATAGGGGTCAGTTGGCTGATGAGTCGACTAATGTAAAGTAATTTACCTAAGAATGAACTTACTGAATCTTAGACTTAATGATCATGTCATCCATATAGAATTCAACCTCCGTGTGAATAAAATCATGCAGGATGGTTGTGGTAGCCCTTTTGTAGGTATCACTAATGTTCTTCAGTCCAAATGGAAGGAGAGTATAGCAAAAGGTTACCCATGGGGTGATGAAGGTAGTTTTCTCCTGGTGGTTAGGGTGCATCTTGATTTGGTTATATTCGGCGAATCCATCGACAAATGATTTAAGGGGGTGGATGGATATGTTGTCCACTTTCGCATCGATATTGGGTAATGGGTAATCGTATTTTGAGGATGCTTTATTCAAATCTCGATAGTCGATGCACAAGCGGACTTCTCCTACCATGTTTGGCATGGGGATGATGATCGCGATCCATAATGAGTATTCGACTATGAGAATGAAACATATGTTCAAATATTTGACCACTTCCTCTTTAACTTTGGATGACCATTAGGTATGAAGTTTTCTTAGCTTATATTTGACTGACTTCCATTCTAGGAATGTATGGATCTCATGCTGAGCTATTTCCTGGTCAATGTCGGTCATGTCATTGTAGGACCATGCAAAGTCATCCATGAACTCTTTTACCATATTTTCGAATTCTGAATGCTCATGATCGTTAAGGGTGGAACTTATCCTAATCTCACACTGGTGGCTACTAGAATTGAGACTAATAATAACGGTCTCATCATCATTATTTTGAACGTAGTTATGTTGTTTATTTTCCTTATTGAGATCGGTTAAGAATTATTGATTTACAAAGTCATGATCATCAAATATTTGATTAGAATCAAGACAACTAATTTAAGGCATATCAAGATACTCAAAATCCTAATTTATTTCATTTTCTAGAAAAATAGCGTTGAGAACCTCGTCAAAATAGGTCTCAGTTACATTCATATCAGGAAAAAGAAGAACAAGAATAGGTGAAGAGACTTGAATAGGGTAAACAATAGGTGTGCGTTGAATTTGAATAGGTTGGACTGGTATGTCATTCCAATTAAGGAGAGGCATGTCACCAATTTTGATCTGAGCGGATGGATACGGCGGGATGACATCTGAGCGGATCATGTAGAGACTCAGCCCCAGTGTCTTCAAGTCGAAGGATTATTTGATGTCACTTTCCTTAGAGTCTTTAGTAATTACCATGGTTTGCTCCGTGAGACATTGCATTTCATGTTTGCTATCTTTGATCCAAAATATAGTATCTTGAAAGAAGATTTTTGGCACCGATTTCATCTTATTGTCAATATAGTCTTACCACGGTTTTGAGAATCCATAGAAGGGGAAGTCTTCATCCTCCTTGACAAATCTTTCATTCAAAGAGTCTCCTAAAATAGTATTTTCATTCACTAAGCCTCTCTTCGATTTTGATTGATAGAGTTGTTTGAGCTCATCCGGTGAAGGTTAGTAACCCCGGATACATGGGGGAAAGTCCTATTTCAGGACTATGGGCTCAAAGATTCCTCACTAACATTGTCATACCCCATTCCTCGAATGAAGTGCATGTTCTTAAACATGTGAATCACATTGAAATTTCTATGAGGATTGTTCTCTAGAAATACTCGGTCTGTGAAGTTGTCCCCTGATCGGTTGGGGAGTGGATCAATTAAAAATTTGGAGAGGAGTATGTCATTGTTCCCATGATGAATCTTTAATATGAGTTGTTAAACTAGCATTATTTTCACTGTTATCGTCCCCCAAAATGGTGACTACCTGGAACTTTTTGTCAGAGAGTAGATAGGGCCAGCCCCTAGTGTGAGTTTTATGAAACCCATTACTTCTCGATGAGTGTTGTCATAAGCGTTCATGGTGGTAGAGATGGGAGTAAGATCACTGAATTTCAGTCCCAAAGAGTTTAAGATTCGGAGAGGATAGACATTGAAAGAAGATCCATTGTCAACAAGTGATTGCGGGGCTGTATTTTCAAAAATTTTGATGGAGATGTTAAGAGAATAATTGCTATCATAGCCAAAATTTGATATTTATTTTTCAAAAAAGTAGAGGAGTCTGGAAGAGGTCAGCGATCAAATTATATTCACGAATTCTTCAGGAGTAGTAAGGGGAGAAACTGTGGATCCCTAAGAAGTTTTATTAATAAATTTTAGTGTAGCTTAGAGGACATGAAAAGTCCTCAGAGGTGTCTTGGGTCTTCTTGAGGTAATCGATGACTTTGTTTTCCTTGATGGCTATTTATGGAATTGGAAGTTCTTTGGCAACTCTATTTCGTTTGTCTATTTAGGTTGCATAAGGAATCGAATCTTTATAGTTATGCCATGATCTGGTCATGCGGTTCATAGAGGTGGGGAAGAATAAGAATCCTATGGATTCATCCACATCATGATGAATAGACACTTTATTGATTTTCCTTAAAAAATCCTCAAATGAGAGTATTCCACAAGTTGGCAATTGGATTGGCTTCTTCATGACTTGGTTCATCACTTGAGCTGTCAAAGTCATCCCCCCATTTAGTGGTGACACTGCTTTCTTGCCAAGAGTAATCAATACATTCGACCATCTCAACGACTTCATTGTATAAGTATTCCCACTCATTGGGGAAGTGCAGGAGTGAAGGGACCAATCGTCCCTAAATTTTCAAGGAAGTGAGAAACTCAAAGGTTCTACAAATTTCCTTCGTCTGGAAAAACATGTTGGTCATGATCTATAGCACATAACCTAGAATGACTTTTTCAACAGGTACAACCCATTCGTCTCAATCCCGAGCCCAATTCCAGGATTCCATTAATAATTCGCAGATTTTTTTTTATAATCGATGGACATCTCAGTGGGAAATTTCAACCCAAATTTTAAGAGTTTTTTCAGCTAACTGGTAGATCCATGCCTCACCCTCAGATAGGGTACAAATGTTAATACATTCCCTTATATGGAGTGATAGATCTTGATCAGCAAAGCATGTAGGGTGTGGGAGAAAATATGGGCAAACCTTGAAAGGATTGGGTGAGATTTTAGGGATGATGGGTGCTTTGATGGACATGATTTGAGTAGAAGGGAAAACTCTGGGTCACTTTCTAGGAAGATGGCATTTGTCCCAGTTTCATGTATTGAAAGTGGTTTGTGAGTGGTATTGGGTTTGGTATTGATTGGTGGAGCAATGATACCTCGGTTTAGGTCTTGGATCACATTTTTAAATATGGAAACATTGGTCAATTGTATGACCTGTGGATGGATGGAAGTCATAAAAAGGGGGAAGACTTCTCTCTCCACCTTCCAGTTTCATGTATTGGATGGCATGTTGGTCATGGTGGAATACTTCTCTCTCCACCTTCCAGTAAAGTTACTGACTAATTCCTCAGGGATCCATTAGAGTAGCTCTAGGTCTGGATGCGTGACCTCTTACTCTTCATTGTACTTGTACTGAGACATGAATTGTAGGGCAACATCTTCCTAACTACGAATTATGGATTCTTCAAGAGACAAGAACCATTAGAGGGCGCTTTATTTCAAGGTTTATTGAAACATTTTGGCTATTCTCTCTTCAGAGGAACTAAAAAGGGTTATGGCTCGATCGTAGATTTGAAGGTGCAAAATCGGGGGTCCACTCCCACCAAACTACTCGATGTCTTGCATCTTAAACATCTCTCAAAGTCCAGATTTGGGATAAGGAGACATATGGGTGTAATCCATGAAGTTCCCAAATATCTTAACTTGGTGAAACTTCTTTGAAAGCAGTCTTAGGTCTTCCTTGACCTTGTTCAGTTCCTCCTCTTTGGGATCCATGGGTACTTGTAGATTATCCCATGGTTGGGAAATTTTCAGAGTCATGAGTTGAGATGGGGGTGGTCCATAGGCAGGTGGGGCACACAAAACATGTTGGTACCCTTTTGGGACCTAGATATGCTCGGGAGTGGTGGACCCAAAACATGAGAAAATAAGACCTCGGGTTCTTTGGGAATTTAGGCCCGAAGTCGCTGCATTTCTTGGACCTCGATTTGAAGGTTGTTAATCTTGTTGTTAAGTTTGGCTACGGTGACCATCAGATCTACATGAACATTCGTTGCTTGGTTAGTGTTCTCCAAGTAGTGATCATGTAGGTAGATCCCAAATTTTAAATAAGTAGCAGAAGAAGCGGCGGACATTAGGGGCGATTTTAAGGAAGACTAAAGCCAATAGGGAGCCAGGTCAAAATTGGGTATGCGATCGACATGAGAAGGAAAATGGTTCGAATTTATTTTTGAAGGAAAAAGGGAGAATTTTTTTGGTATTTTGGAAGGAGGAGAAAAATGTTATTGGTATTTTGGTTTTAAAAAGATAGGGAAAAGGAGATGAATCTCAGCATGATTAGTATTATTATTCGGTTTTCAATTGTAATAAGTTTGTCTAAATAAAGAAAACGCTAAGCAGGACCCGAGCCTGGGAAAATAGGGTTTAAAAATTTAAAACATGGTTTGACTTGTTTCCAGACTCACGGATAAAAATATCGCAAAAATTTGAGCGGTATGACGACCCAAAATTTCATGGTAACCGATAAACTAAATATGAGTGCCCTAGGTTTGACGCCTATATGAGGTTTATGCACTTGTTGAGCCAGGAGAAGGGTTCCCCCATTTGGAATGACTTCCGAAATATACCTCTTGCCTATAAGAACAATCATTCACCGGTTTATATGGACAAGCCATTTGATATAACTGACTGTAAGTGACTTTCCTTATGATATATCTCATGGGAACGACATATGTGAGAGAAAATTTGATATACTCGATGTATGTGAATGAGTTCCTTGCTATAGACCTCTCGTCATGAGTTTGATCAAGTGGTACAATGCAGGGGAGCTATTTGATAAACGTCAAAGGTACGAGGATAATGGAAGGTGGGAGTCATAACACTTAGGTTAACTGCGCCTCGCATGACCAGCACCCATCAGAAAATGACTCCCGAGAATGGAACAAATTTTTTGTCAATATTTCTATGCTCTTGGTGATGTACTGTGCAAAAATGCATGAGTCTTAATCAGTATATTATGGAGAGAGAATTTTTATTTTTTGTGTGATGAGTAAAGGGAGTACTACACTAATGACGGAGTATATACAAGTATTGTGAAAAGTAAATCTGGCATGAAGCATGGAGACTATACTACGCATGGTGGTGGGGAAGCATGGGGATATATATACATGTGAGTGAGTGACATGTGAATATTTATAAGTGAGTGTGTGTGGTAGTGACCCTATACATGGATCAACTACAAGTGGTGTTTAAGATGTGTGATCTTGGAGATATATACAAGTGTGAGAATTATGGTAGTGTCCCAGTGAAGCCTAAGGATGGGTAACATAAGTGGTCCATGGAGCATGTGAGTGGAAGTTAAGATATATACAAGTGCAAGTGTGTGAAGAGGACTGGGAGAACATATACAAGTGTGTGAAGTGTATAAGTGAGTGAAAAGTCATATATACATGATAGATATAAACACGAGGAAGATATAAAAAAAATGTAAATAAAGGAATAAAGGAAACATAAAGGTAGGAGAATATGAACACATGTAGAAAAGAATAACACCCATATAAGAATAGAGTCTAGTCCTCTTAAAATATGTCCCGAGCAAAGTGGCCACTGTGGCCATCCCAGGGCTTCCTTTCAAATTCCCTCTGGTGCCCGCGCGGGGTTGCTCCTTTTCTCGGGCGCTCGACCGTCATCAATGTGGGGGATCATCTATAGTGATAGAGTTGCAAGCTTATTTTTCTCAAATAAAGAAAAAGTAATATCGCCGCCTCGATAGAACATTATCAAGGAAAATACTAAATCTTTCAAAACCAAGTAGTTCAAAGGTTTGGGACTAAGTTATAGATTGGGAAGGTGTTAGGAACCCTTCCCTCCCTTTTGGTATCTCATGGGCATTTGTTAATCTTGTCCTTTAAGGCTCCTTGATGTGTGTGCACATGTATAATGTAAATGGTGGAGAATGGAATCATTTAACACCTATCATGGAAAGATATGGAGTGAATTCATCGGTAAGAGTGTTCCCAAAATAACAATTAAAAATATTATATGAGTGTTTGTCGAATCACAAGTCATTATGGAAGGGATAATTTGTTCATCGAATGAAATAAAAGCATGTAAGAACATGAAATTCATAAAGAATATATGTATAAGATATGAAAGAAACATATGAACATGGATAAGGGAGGACTCGAATCTCGGGATTCGCCCAAGATGCTTATGTAGCACAAGGGTCATAAAAGTCTATGTAGTTCAAAAATATCACGGGGGTGGGATTCGATCTATAAATCTAAACGGGAAATTTCGCTTATGTCTGTGTAGAGAAAATGTCCTCTAAGAGTGAGTGTGTGAAATGGAAATCCCTCTTTTGGAATTTATAGATAAGGCCTATTTTTTTCTTTTTGGGATTTTTATAAAAATAGATAATGTGCAAATAATAATAGTAAAGAGTAGTGATTAATTGATGTGATGTAAGGAAAGAAAAACACTAAAGTAGGAATAAAGTGAATAATCCTAAAATGGAAGAATTAGAGAAAGGCATGGAGAATATGTCATCCCTATAAGTGATTGATGTTGATCTTAAGATGTATTTGTGTTGATCTTACAATGGTATGCAAGTGGTATGGAGAGGCGGGGGGAATTTACCATGTGAGGTAAGAATGTGATGGTAAGGAATATTGGAAAATGGGTTTTGTAGGAAAGGGGAGAACTGTGAATTCAAGGTAATGTTCATTGACTTACTGAGAGGGGTGTTCAGGGGTTTGGGGAATTTTGAGTGTTACTTTCAAATTGAGATTATAGCCTCTATTTATAGGTCAAAGGGGGTGCCAATTGGCATGGTTATGGACCTGCCTATTGGCATAGCACCGCAGGCACACTACCGATAGACAGGGTCCATCGAGTGCCATTTAACAGTCTGGGACAGGTTTTGGGAAAAAATGGGCGTAAATCACAAACCATAAGTTAGATTTGTGCATGGGGTAGACCATTAGAAAGGTTATCCATAACCCTTCAAGAATCTATTGAGACACTCACGGGTCCGGGAGTTAACCATGGTCAAACGGGGTGGAAATCACCTATTGGTCACTAGACATGAAGTTTTTGAGGGAAAACGAATCGTTTATCCAAACTTAGTGCCCTTAGATATTTCATTAAGCTTTGTTCAGTTTGGAGAGTTGACCAAGGTCAAATGGGGATCGAATGGGTCATTCATCCGTAACGTAAGGCTCATTCGCGCACATAATGGGCCATTAGGAAAGGGGGTACAGAACCCTACAAATATTCATTGATCTTCGCTCAAATTCGAGAGTTGAATTGTAAAATAAGGCCCAAGAGCGCTCAGTGGACTTTAGATTGATTTTCGAGTGAAACGAAGCATTCTTCCAAACCGTAAGTCCAATTTGTGCACTAGGCAGATAATTGGAAATGGAGTTCAGAGCCCTTCTTAGATTCATAGATCTTTCACTAAGGTGAGAAAGTTGACTGGAGTCAAATGGGGCCCGAGAGCGCCCAGTGGCCTCGAGATCAGTACTCGACATATGAACTAGGGTTTATGGTGATCGAGTAAGTTCTAGGGACCTAAGGAGGTGCTTAAGGGGTCCTAGGATGGGGTGTCTACAATACAACTAATGACAATGATGGTAAACTAAATATTTTTTTGAATATAATGTTAATTGGAAATTCTGTTAAAAAGGGCAGTTGGACCACAAAGGAATGAACATAATGGAAAATGAATGAGTTTTCACAAATTAGTAACTGGGGTAAATTGAAGAAGGGTTTGGAGCCCTAGGGTGTGACTTCAGCTTATACCCAAAATAACTAACCGATAAAGTAATGGTTGTGGCATGTACGACAAATAATGAAAGTTCGTGAACATAAATGGGATTCTGTGAACTCCTCGGATAAAAGCAAATTTATGAAAAGAAATGGAATTGGTAAATTCCAGGAAAATGACAATTGATGAATAAATGATTACAAAATGTATATTCTAGGTTTCAAAACAATATGGTCCACAATCAAAGGTAAATATGTAATCAATGAAATCGGTGAACCCCAAATCATGAAATAAAATGGAGGACCTAGTGTTTAAGGATTAAAGGAATAAAAAGATGATTGTTATGTGGTTAAGTAACCCCATAGTGGGGGATAAACCTAGGATTTAATACTTTAATGTGTGGGTATTTTAATATGTTTCAAAAAGGTAACAAGATAAAGAGTTAACAACTAGGTGTCAAATTACCTTATAATGGGCATAATCCTAGGTTTGATGCATGTCCGTATGGATAAATTCTATATAAAATGAATATATGGATGTGTTAGTAATCCCTGAGTGGGTCCACAATCCAAAGGCTATGAAAAATTATGTATGAATATTTCTTTTCAAACACTGGGTGTGTGTATTGAAATACTATTTTTAAGACACACCAAGTCTGTGTTAATTTAAGTGTATATTGATATTTTAAAAGGAAATCGAATGACTTAAAAGGAGTCCAAGAGTGCGATTTTCCTAACTTTATCACATGAGTTAATAGGATAATGGAGTACATTTTGAGTAAAATGGCTACATTGAGAAAGACAAATATCAATGATATTTAACCTGATTTAAAGATAATGTTTTCATTGTAGATCATCATTAATGTATATACTATACAACAGTTGTATTTAAAGTTGATTTACAACTATATGAGTTATAGTATTGCATTTGTTCTATTGGGTATTGGCTTATCTCGTTCCCTATATTATAGTAGGTTAGTCGATATTTTTCTTTTGAGAGATTTCTATATGTAAATATTTTCTTACCCTTACATTATTAGCTCCGATTAATTGAGCCCATGATGTTGCATAATGGTCTCCACACTTGCTCTTACTATGTTATATATTATTAAAATGGAACTTTATGATTATTCAATCATTTTATATCAATTAAAATGGACTAGAAAACTTATTTAGGGTGTTTCATATCACTTCACACTTAACGCAATTTTATAGGACTGGGTTGACCCATGGGTAACCCTTAATTTCAGTTCGAGGTGTTACACTTCATCAATTAGGTCCACACTGTCTCCTAGTGATGTCAAATATCCTGGGTAATTTATACACCGCTCATAACCCAATAAGCGTCATCACTATCATGACACTCATTCAAGGCCACCTTCAAGAAACATAATGTTATTATTTGTTGAATAATACAATTGACTTATGCATGAGGGTGACATAAAGAATTCATGCTTAAGTAAACCACTAACTGAGTATATAGAGGGGAATTCATTAAGATCTCATGGAGCTCATCATCATCATAGAAGTAAAATCATCTCATTATGGACTCCCCCTCTCACAATGACGTTAAGGTATCCATATTTCGGCACCCCCATAAACACCACGTTGTAAAGTGTAAAAAAGATGTGCTTCTATTCATAGAACTACTAGTATGTTATATCATCATGATGACTGATCTCATACTAGTCGTTATGATGCTCCTATTGACGTTTTATGAAAAAAATCAGAATTGTAGGTCAAGACAACCTACGTGATTTTATCCAGTTGGAGTTGGATGGTCGAATTTAGGCAAATTGCATACACACGCCAAATGACATGGATAGGAAAGCTAGACAAGGATTGGCCTCACCATTCATTGAAGAAGTCAAGGCAACATATTTTCTTAGGGATTTCTAAATCATCAAAATTAATAGCCATGATAATATGATTGATTCACCCAAAAAAATTTGGGACTATAAGCATTATATGTCCTTTTGGTATCACAAAAATTCCCTAATATGTCGGGTATTACACCCAAATTGGATGAGATCGAACTCAAATTGCTTGATAATCTAGACCCTAGGTCGACCTTCACATGTGGTGAGTTAGCCATAGATTTCATGACCGAATTTATCACCAATATCATGGACGTGAATGAGGTGAATTACCTAATCACCCTTCGTAATAAGTAAGGGGATTCCCCGAGGAATTATGCATAGAGGTGAGAAGAGTTTTTCAATGAGATTGATAACTGCAATGAACAGTTGGTCATAACTTGATTCATGCTTGGAATTCCCCCTTTGATGAATTATACTAGTAATAATAAAGAATTTATCTTCATTAATGGGCAAGCTAATGACTCGTATATTGAAGTATGCTAAGGTGGAGGACAATCTCCTCAATTAAAAACATCAAGATGATTGGACTGCGAAGGTAAAAAAAAATGGAGATTAGAAGAAATGAGGAAAGGGTTAAGATCAATTAACCCAATCTAAAGGCAATGTTCTCTTAATATATAAACAAGGATAACGAATAATAAGAATACTTACTAGGAAGTCGACACCTTATTCAAAAAGATGATTTACAAGATCATCCTCAATATTAAAGGTTAACCTTATTACAAGAAGTCGCCAAAGATGGAGGTTGATAACAATAAGAGTAATGAAAACCAAAAGTACACCTACAACGAGGACCACAATCATAAGACATATAATTATAAGAGGATAATATCTTATTTGCCAAACTCCATCCTTCAAAATCTCAAAGAGTATATAGATTTATAAAAGACTAAGGAGGCCAACCCATTTAATGTATTTCACAAGAAAGACAATAATGATCCTTCTCCTTTAGTAATGGTGGACCCTGTCCATGGCTATAAATACCCTTCTTAGTGTACTAGTAAGACATTTTTTCATTAGACTATGATTGTAGCTAGTGTACATGAGTCCTTCTAAGTTGAGATTTCTGAGTCTATCCTTAACAAAAGAGGTTGTAAGGTTGTTGAGTTTGACCAAGTTCTCATATTTTCTAATAAGGATCTAGTAAGAGCCAACATGTCGCACAATGACGAATTAGTCATTACCATGAGGGTCATTATACATGATATAAAGAGGATTGTAATGGATACGGGAAGCACTATAGAGGATGATGACTTTGAGGCCAGTTAGGAAAAATAACAACAAAAAGATGCTTAACTAAGGATTCAATAGACCAGAGTGGCCCCTGATAACTAAGAAATCGAGGAATTATGAACAATTCCTCTAGATATAAAGTAACCAAGGAAGTACTTCCTCATTGGATAAAAAATACCAGAAGAGGAGGATATTAAGATGATGTAGTTCTTGAGAAATAATGTTAACGTGTTTTCTTAAAAAAGAGAATTGATACGAAAATTGCTTGTACCTTACTACATATGGATTTTAATATTCGGTCTATCAAGTAGATGCTGAGGAAATCAAATCCAAAAAAGGTAAAAGTGGTGAAGGATATAGTTAATAATATAATTCATGCTAACTCAATCGAGTAGGTCCATTTTCTAGTTTGGATATCTAACATAATGGTCGTTTGAATAAAGGTAAATTGAGAATTTATTTGGAATTTATAGACTTCAACATGGCATGAAAAAATGATAGTTTTCTATTTACTCGGATCAACCAATTAGTTAATTCAACTATTTAATATCAAAAAATGAACTTCATGGGTGCTTATATATGCCTTTGTTTGACACCGACGGAGAGATGACCTCATTCATCCTTACATTGGGATTATACTACTATAGAGTAATTCCATTTAGCCTAAATAATGTTGGGCTGACTCACATGACATATATGGCAAAGATGTTTAGGAAGTAAATTAGTTCAACTACGGAAGCATACATTGCCGACATTCTTCTAAAGAGGAAATTTATATCCTATCACATCAAGGGCCTTTCCAAAACCTTCAAGACAATAAAAAACTATAGAATTAATCTTAATACATCAAATGCTGACTTTAGGATTAGTAAAAACGAGTTCATTGGTTAAATTATCACCCAAAGGGTAATAGAGGTTAATTTGGATGAGGTTAGGTATCCGACCATAGTTAGGGCGGTTGAGGCACTCATAAAAATGTTTGAAGCATTCAATCGATTCAAATATAGGTCATCATATTAGTTACAATATTAATTTTAAACATTAAAGAAATTAAACACAATGGTCTTAGCATTAGAATGCGATGAGGAATTGGAGAAGCCTAGTAGGGCTCTACAATTCCATCCATTGTTGTCGATGCGAACAAGTGGTGAGAATATTAACTTTACTTATTAATTTTAAAACATGGAACTAGTAAGGAATTGTTCCGATCAGAGGATATAGAAGAGGAATATGTGTATCACATCAACCACACTTTCTATGAGGATGAAATAAGGTATATGTCTTTTAATAACCTCTCTTTATGTGTGGTAATTTCATCCAAAAGCCTAAGGCATTACTTTGAGGGTCAAAATAACTTCCATCAAAGGGTCGGTATTAGTCGACGTCATAGAATAATTGTCAAGAAGTCCATAAGTAGAACTTATCCAACCTAGCCTACTACTAGAGATGTTCAACATCATCTTGCTAGTCCATGCCCTTTATAATCTAGTCGATTTGCTACCCAAATGGAAGTTATTCATGGATGGATCTGTCAATGAGCGTGGCACTAGCATTGGAATCATCTTCATTAGTCCATAAAAGGTATTTATATGAATAAATTGATCTATTGAGGTTCAAAGTCTCTAATAAGTAAGTGGAGTAAAAAAGAAATTGTGATCATTTTGAGAAGTATGATCACTATGGATGTGAAAGGCATTATCTTCCATTGTGATGTTTAGCTCATAGCTGACCATTTGACCAGATAGTGAGCAGCTATACATATAAGGATGTTAAGTTATAAAACCAAATCAACAATATTACTATAGACATTTAAAGTGGTGTTAATAAATAGTTTCCTAGAAACATCGATAATCATGATGACACCCGCCCTGGTTTGGAATCAGCAATTGGAACTAATTTGAAGAAGACAGTCGAGGTAGAATACATCGACCAACCAAGAATATAGGATCCATATGAGAAGTTTTAGCCATAGAAATCAATCAAAAACCAACATGGATGGATCTATACTTTTCTTACCTTAGTAATGGAGATCTCCCAATAAATAAAAAGGATACTCAAAAGATGAAAGTAAATTTGACTAGTTTTTTCATTAATTTAAATGTTCACATTTGATGATGCTGAGACTTAGCACCACCAGATGAGTGATGATGAGCTCAAACAGTAGTGTCCATGGCAGCCATTGAGATGTAGGTGTATAAGTGTGTAAGTGTGTAGAAGGAGATGAGTATAAGAGGAATAAGATAATGATGTATAGTGGTTCAGCCAATTAGGCCTACATCCACTGTGAGTGTGTGATCCACTAAGTATGGGCACTAATGGCCTTGGATACAATACTCATAAGCTCAATTTCTCTCTCTACTATGTATAAGCAGAGTTTTTGCTAGGGTTACAATTCGATCCATCACAAGGTAGAGGATGACCTCTATATATAGTACCTGGGGGTTGTAATGTACCCCCTATGCATGCAATGAGCATGTGTGTGTTTGCCTCACCAATATGGGGAAGCCATCTGTCACTGTCACATGTAGGGAATGATGATGAAATATTCTCCCCACATGTGGGGAATAATCTTGTTATAACTGATATGTGTCCACGTGCCCTTATCCATATGTCAACAGATGCTCGGCTACCGTGCTTGGTGCCTGACCTCGGCCAGGGAGAGGCCGAGGTTAACAAGTCTAGTTGCTCATTTAATCCGAGATGAGCCATAGGGGCCTCGGCTTAATCCTAGATGAGACAATGGACAAGGTCGGCCTGAGCCGAGGTTGAGCTGGTGTGTTTGGAGCATTAACTGATATCTTGATGATGACATTTGTAAAAAAGGCTTCTTGCGAGCTCGGCCTACATCTGGTCGAGGTTATTATTCCCAGGTATACGAGAGTGTTGCTGATCCTTGTGATGCGTGTGATGTCACTTCGAGAGGCTGATGGTAGTGTCGGCCTGGGACGACCTTGCTATGGCCGAGGGCTGGTGGTAGTGTCAGCCTTGGCCAACCTTGCTATGGCCGAGGTTTGATACCGCATGTCCAAGGCTTGTCCTGTGTCGGCCATGATCTCGGCCGAGGTTGGTGTCTCCGAGCTGAGGTCACACTTGGGGCATATGAATCACCCCCCATCCCTTAGTTACATGTGAGAGCAGGTGACTGTGGGATTTACACATCTCCGAGGCCTTTCTAATATGAGCCAATATTTGTTTGACACTTGTCCAGTGTTGAAGTATGTATTGCTTGGCAAGCGTGTGTTGTCAGTCGCCTTTGGGGTTCCCAAGGCAATGATGGGCCTTGGGAATCGCGCCTGTATATTTAAGGGTTTTGAACCCTCATTCTTCCCTCCTTCCTCAATTCTCTCTCTTGCGCGATAGCATTCCAGCCATTTCTCTCTCTAAAGGCATTCTTTGCGATTCCTCTGCAGAGGTCTTTGGTGGTGCTATCTCGAGTTTTCTTCGCTTTCCCTTGTCGTTTCATCTTCAGGTATCTTCTTACCCTCATTTGCCTCCATTTTCTCTGCTTTTTCCTTTCTATTTGTGTTTTCCGATGAGATTCTGAGTTTTCTGGTGAGCACCATAGTTTCAGGCGAACTGTTCTTGTTAGGTTTGGGTAATTTGATCTTTGGACATCTTTATTTTATTAGCCAATCTTGTTTGTAGTTTAGGAAGTCTCCCCAAGTCTAGTCTCTTCCTCTGATTCTCAGACCCCTCTATCAACTTCTTGAGGAGTTCCCTTCCCTTAGAGAGAAGACTTTAGAGAAAATTAGATTGATAGAAATAGCACAGGAGGAGGCTCGTAGGTCACAACAATTCCCTATTAGACCCATCTTTCCACCACCACTTAAGGTGGTATATCCTGATCCCTCGGAGTCTTTCAATCAGGCAGAGGTTCCTGCCGATCCGATATCGATGTCTGAGTCTGAGTCTTCCACCTCAGACCCCATGTCTATGGATTCCTTCTAGGAGGCCATGGACTTATTAACTCGGGAAGGTCAAGCCCCTGACCAGGCCGAGGTCTCTAGCCGAGCCTCGTCCCCTAATAACTCGAGCACCTCAGCCTCTTCCTCAGAGGTTGAGATCCTTGAGCCGAGTGTGTCCATTCCACCACCACTTGACGCCATTCCTCTATCATCCTTCACCTGTGCCGAGTTCGCTCAGAGGTTCCCGGGTAACCCATCAACATCTGCTCCGGCCGACGTTGAGCCAGATGATGATGACGATGAAAGTGATGTCGACGTCTTTGAGGCGGCCGAGATCGAGAGTACTGTAACTAAGGTAGACCTCCTTTGCTTCAGATATATGTACTCCATTAGTCCCTCCATAAAGCTAAGAATACCTCTGAGGGAAGAGAGGGCTTATCATGGCCGAGACGACGAGATCTGCTTATACGAGCAGATGTTCAAGTTGGGGTTTCGTCTGCCCATCCATCCCATTATCAAATCTATCCTTTCCTATATCAATTTGGCCCCCTCTCAACTATCCCCTAATGCGTGGAGGGTCATAATAGGGACTATAGTCTTATGGAAGGCTGTCCACCACTCAGACCTCCCAGTTCAGGTTTTTGTAGGTTTCTATGTCCCTTCCTCAACCAAAAATCATCCGAGCTACTATCATTTTATAGCTCGGAAGCCTGAAAAAAAGATGCTTCAAATAACTTAGACTTCCAACCATAACTGGAAGCCTCGATAAGTTTTTGCTTCTGGACCATGGGAATTTAGCCCATGTGCTCCCTCGTCCATTCTAGAGCCGAGGATGCCCCTGAGGTGGGGTAAGGTCACAATGTCTGCGAGGACCGGCCCTGGCCTGAGCCCGCAAAACCTTCAGAAGGTGAAAGCCCTTCAAGATCAGGGGATACATGGTCTATTCATTAGGTTCGAACACTTGATGACCCCCCCACTACCTCTCTGAGACAGGTTTAGGAGGAAGTCCTATTTCCGAGCTTGGTAAGCGCTTTCTATTTGAGGTTGAACCTCTGAGTTTATTTATGTCTGATCTTCCAACTTAGATCTATTAATTTTTGCAGAGCGCCCAAAGGATATCTCAAACGAACTCTGGGAAATGGCTGCACCTAGTTTGACGAGACTTGCAAAGAAAGCAGGCCTTAATGCTCCTCCCCCAGCTCCCTCTGCCTCAAAGCCCCAAGCCACAAAGAAGAGGGCTTCAACTGAACATGCCCCTGAGGATTAGAGGTAGAAGAAAAAGAGTGGTGATACTGCCATCCCCATCTCTTCAGCAGACGCCTTGTTGGCTCGTCTAGAGCAGTTGAATATTACTGACAGCATCGTCGGTCATCGTCTGCAGGCCCTAGATGCCTTCGTCTCTACAATGACCGAGGTCGACAAGCGTTTCTTAGGATCACTCGATACTCCCTTGCTGGTTGAGTTCGGCATCCACAGATCCATTCAGGTATGACCTCATATTTCTTTGTAATTACTAAGTGTAAACTCTGATTTGTCTTTGACTCATTCATGATCACCAAATCTGCAGGGCCTGGTAGCTATGCACCACCTCTCCAATTAGACTCTGAGGAAGTTGCCCCTCATCCAGAAGGGTCAAGAGGCCGAGAAGGTCCAAAGTACTTTGAACGCAAAAATTGACCGCCTAAAGTCTGAGTTGGGTGAGTTTGACAAGAAGGTGAAGGGGCTGGAGAAGGAGGTCTCTCAGCTTAAGAAGGACCATGTTACGGCTCTGAAGGCCAAAGATGATAGTCTGCAGTAGAAGGTCAGCTCGGCCGTGAAGGCAGCCCTCGATGACGCCTCTGAGGGGATAATAGCCGAGTACAAAAGTTCTGATGAATATATGGTCTTTGGCTTTGAATACCTCGAGAGAGGTATCAAAGCTACTACCAAGTGGGTGGGCGTCAAGGAGAATGAGGTTGGCACTTTAAAAGTCTCTGACTTTATAGGCCTTGGCTTTACTAATCCTCAGCTTGCCCAGGCCCTTCAGGAGGTTGAGGAGGAGGCTACCGCGCCTGCCGAGACTTCCACGCTGGACGGCACAGAGGTTGTAGGGGCAGACCACCATAATGACGTTACCAAGGTGACCACCGTCGTCCAGCTTAACCAAACCGAAGACACTAGCATTCCCCCTTCAAACCATTAGAGAGAATCTCTGAAGATTGTTTGTAACCCTTGAAATTATGAAGCTTGTTTGTAATCCCTGAACATTTATAATTTCTGAATGAGCATAGTTCTTACTTTTCCATTCTTTGTAACCTCTGACTATTTATAATCTCTGAATGTGTTATTCTCTGAAGAGGATCATCTTCTTTTGTTGAATGTATGTCGTGATGTTTTTACTCTAAAGCTTATGCAATGGTGTTTGCTTAAACCAAATTTGTAGTCTGACCTCAGACCTCGTCACCACTGTGATGTTATAAGTAATCACCTAAGATGTTATCCTCATAATTAATCTCACCAAATAAATGATGTTAAGGGTCTGAGGTCATCCCACTATGGTGTCTGAGTTCAAACCTCGTCACCACTGAGTGATGTTATAAGGGTCTGAGGTCATCACCTAAGATGTTATCCTCACAATAAATCTCACCAAATTAATGATGTTAAGGGTCTGAGGTCATCTCATTATGGTGTCTGATCTCAGACCTCGTCACCACTGAGTGATGTTATAAGGGTCTGAGGTCATCACCTAAGATGTTATCCCCATAATTACTCACCAAATTAATGATGTTAAGGGTCTGAGGCCATCTCATTATGGTGTCTGAGCTCAGACCTCGTCACCACTGAGTGATGTTATAAGGGTCTGAGGTCATCACCTAAGATGTTATCCTCACAATTAATCTCACCAAATTAATGATGTTAAGGGTCTGAGGTCATCTCATTATGGTGTCTGAGCTCAGACCTCGTCACCACTGAGTGATGTTATAAGGGTCTTAGGTCATCACCTAAGATGTTATCCTCACAATTAATCTCACCAAATTAACGATGTTAAGGGTCTGAGGTCATCTTATTATGGTGTTTGAGCTCAGACCTCGTCACCACTGAGTGATGTTATAAGGGTTTGAGGTCATCACCTAAGATGTTATCTTCATAAATTTCTAACATAAGTGCAAAATGAAGCAAGGACCACCATGGGAACTTATCTTTTATTAATAACCTCTTCATGACAAGATGGTACATTTACACAACTTTATGCAACATCACATGTAATACTTCTTTAGGTGATCAGCATTCCATGGATTAGCAAAAGGTTCTCCTTCTAGATTTTCTAGCCTGTAAGTGTCAGGCACAACCTCTTCTGTCACTTTGTAGGGACCGTGCCAGTTTGGGTGGAGTTTGTTTGCTTTCTCTAAGGTCTTCTTTAGCATTAGGTCTCCCACTGCAATGGGTCTTGACTTCACCCTCTAGTTGTAGAATTTCACTGCCCTCTGTTGGTAGGCTGCTTGTCTGACCTTCGCGTCCTCTCTTCTTTCTTCGATAAGATCTAGGTCTAGCCTCCTCTCTTCTCCATTATTATCAGGGTCATAGGTCTGAATCCTATGAGTTGGGAGCCCTACTTCTGCTGGTATGACAGCCTCTGAGCCATGTGCCAACATGAATGGGGTTTCTCCTGTCGGTGTCCTTGTCGTGGTTCTGTAGGCCCATAACACAGTGTAGACCTCTTCAGTCCATCTTCCCTTTGTATCTTCTAACCTCTTCTTGACTCCATCGAGAATTATTCTGTTTGTGAGATCGGTCTGACCGTTTGCCTGAGGTCGGCCAGGAGATGAGAAGAACTGCTTTATTCCCACTCTTAGGCAATACTTTTCTGAAGAGGAGTTCTTGAACTGGGTCCCATTGTCCGAGATGAGAGTGTTTGGTAGGCCGTATCTGCATATGATACTCCTCCAAAGAAATTGGAAGGTCTTCTTTTCTGTGATCGTTATCATTGGCTCTGCCTCCACCCACTTTGAAAAGTAGTCGATGGCAACTATCAAGAATCTATATTTGTTGGCAGCTCTTGGTAGGGGTCCTACTAAGTCAATTCCCCATACTGCAAATGGCCATGGAGAAGTGATTGACGTCATAGGCTGATGAGGTTGATGAGGGATAGCGGCGAATCTTTGACATTTATCACGTTTCCTCACATAGGTCGCAGCATCCTTGGATAAGGTTGGCCACTAGTACCCCTGTGTGATGATTCTTTTGTCCAAGGGTCTTCCCCCTATGTGGCTAGAGCAAGAACCCTCATGAATTTCCTGTAAGATCCGGGGAACTTCTGTGGGGTGCACACATCTGAGGAGAGGTAGCAGGAATCCTTTCTGGTATAGGTTTCTCCTACTACCGAGAACTTGGCATCCTTATATCTTAATTTTTCCTCTCTAACTTGGATTCAGGTAGCTCTCCCTCTCTGATATATCTGAAGAGGGGGTCCATCCATAAGTCTCCTAAGTTCAAATTGTGACAAGGGTTACATACCTCTTCTTACTCAATGGTTGCCTTCCCTAAGACCTCGATTAGAATGGTCCTTATTACATTTGTCTTCGTTGTCGACACCAACCTCACCAATGCATCTGCGTGGCTGTTACTTTGTCGAGGCACTCTCTTCAGTCTTTCTTCTTCAAAATGTTCTAACATCGTTCTCACCCTTTTCATATTTTTGGCCATCCTTTCATCTCTGGCCTCATAGATTTCCACTACTTGATTGACAACTAACCTTGAGTCGTTGTGGAGTAGGAGGCGCTTTACGCGAAGAGTCTTTGCCAATGAGAGACCTTCTATCATGTCCTCATACTCGGACTCATTGTTAGAAGCTCGGAAGTTGAATCTCAAAGCGTATTCAATGTTGCCACCATCTGGAGCTGAGAGTATCAACCCTGCACCGCTTCCATTATCGCAGGAAGATCCATCAACGAAGAGGCTCCAAATATCTGTACCTGATGAGAAGCCCCATTCTATCATGACTCCTTTTTTGAAGAGGTGCCGATCTTCCTCGTTCTCCACAACTCGATTCCTGGCCCCGTTGGATGCGATCTCTTCCTGATCTTGGAAGATTTTTGGTGTCGTCTCTTCCGAATTTCAAAAGACACCACGGTTTTCAACACCCTCTAGGCCATTCTCTGCCTCGGCCTCTTCCCATGTGAACTCAGCGACAAAGTCTGCGAGGGCTTGCCCTTTGATGGCCATCCTAGGTTGGTAGGTAAGATCATACTCCCCCAACTCAATGGCCCATGTCATCAAGCGGCCGGACTTCTCAAGTTTATGTAGGACCTGTCTTAGTGGGGAGTCAGTGAGGACAACCATGGAGTGGGCCTGGAAGTAAGGCTTCATCTTCCTCAAAGCATGTATCAGGGCGTAAGCTAGCTTTTACATGCGAGGGTAATTTTGTTCAGCCCCCTGAAGGGCCTTACTGTTGAAATATACAGGCCTTTGGATCCCAGCGTCTTCTCGTATTATGGCTGCGCTGATGGCTGATTCGAAGACTGCCAGATACACGTACAGTTTCTCCCCTGCTACAGGCCGAGATAGCAATAAGGGAGACCCTAAATAAGACTTGAGCTGGTTGAAGGCTTTTTTGCACTCTTCGTCCCATTGGAAGGACTTTCTCAGCACCTTAAAGAATGGAAGGCACTTGTCTGTTGCCCTAGAAACAAACCTGTTAAGGGCAGCCACTCTCCCCGTAAGTCTTTGAACATCTTTGATACTCCTCGGTGTCTTCATGTCAAGCAAAGACTTTTTTTCAGGGTTCGCTTCAATCCCTCTCTGGTTGACGATAAATCCTAGGAACTTCCTAGCTCCTACTCCAAAGACACACTTCCCGGGGTTGAGTTTCATTCTGTATGACTCCATAATATCGAAGGTCTTCTCGAGATCTGTTACATGAGTGCAAGCTTTCAAGCTCTTTGTTAGCATATCATCTACATACACCTCCATAGTCTTACCTATTTTCTCTTCGAACATCTTATTAATAAGACGTTGGTATGTTGCCCCTGCATTTTTCAGGCCGAAGGGCATCACTTTGTAATAGTACGTCCCTTTTTCGGTAATGAAGGTTGTCTTCTCTGAGTCTTCAGCATCCATGAAGATCTGGTTGTAGCCTGAATACGCGTCCATGAAGCTCATGAGCTCATGTCCCGTCGTAGCATCCACCATCTGATCTATACGAGGTAAGGGATAGCTATCTTTTGGACAAGATCTGTTCAGGTCAGTGAAATCAACACACATTCTCCACTTCCCATTGGCCTTGGGCACGATGACTGCATTTGATAACTATTCCGGATATGTGACTTCTCTTATAAACTCAGCCTCTTTCAATTTTTTGACCTCTTCTCGGATGACGTCATACTTCTCCCTGGAATAGACGCTTTGTCTCTGTTTGATTGGCCTGCCATCTTTGGTCATGTTGAGCTTGTGACTCATAACATCAGGGTCGATGTCGGGCATGTCTGCATGACTCCATGAGAAGACACTCTGTCTCCTCCTGAGGAAGTTTATCATCTCTTCCTTGATTCATGCCTTTAGGGATTTACCGACCTGGACGGTTTTTTCTGGCTCATCCTCATTCTGGACGATGGATTCTACCTCTTCCGCGGCCTCTCCCTTCTTCAATTTTGTCTCATCTCTTGGGTCAAGCGTATCAATGCTATAAGTGGTGATTGCCCTCTTATGGGCCTCTCTCTTTTCGACCGAGTTGAAGTAACATTCTCGCGCTGTGGTCTGGTCACCTTGCACTTCCCCTACCCCATAGGGAGTCGGGAATTTTACCATCTGATGGACTGTCGACGACACAGCTTCAAACTCTTTAAGGGCCACCCTTCCTATGATGAGGTTATAGGCTGAAAATACGTTCTCGTCCATGACGAAAAAATTTATCTTCTTGGTCATCCTCTTAGGCCACTCATCACCCATCCGTACGTCCATCTCATACATGCCCAAGCGGTGGACCTTTTCGCCACTGAAGCCTATCAATGGGTGATGATAGGTACCAGCCTTGCTCTACTAAGACCTAGGCTCTTGAAGCAAGGCCAAAACATCACGTCCGCCGAGCTCCCCTGTCTACGAGGATCCTCTGCACCTCGCACCCATGCACCCTTGTTGTTATGACCAGGCGGTCATCATGGGGGGCTAAGATACCCTTGAAGTCAAGTATGGGGAACCCAACTATAAGGGTGTTTATGTCTACTTTCTTTCTCTTCTGCACTTTATCGAAAGACGTTAGATTCACAACTTCAAGCTTGGCCACTGACCTGGCATCTGCTACGTGAGCCTTCCTATCAGCTACTTCAAAGCCACCTCCTGTAAATCCTTCGCATATGGTGTCAACACCAAACGAGATCATACCAACCCTCTTCACCGGGGTGTTGTCATCTCTCGGCGGAAGATCCGGATCGTCTTCATCATCACCTTCGGAATCATCGTCTTTTCTGGCCGGGACATTGTCACGGCATCTGTCATTTCTCCTTTTCTTAGGGTCATCTCTTCCACCCTTAGGAGCCTTACCGTCCACATACTTCCTCAACTTTCTAGATTTTAGCATCTTTTCAATCTCATCCTTCAAGGTGAAGCATCTGTCCGTGACATGGCTATGATCCTGGTGGAACTCGCACCATAGGTTTTTGTTCCTCTTATGTGGTGGGTCTTTCAGTTTCTCTGGCCATCTCAGAGTCCAGTCATTCTTAATCTCGTTGAGGATGTGCTCGCAGCTTACAGCCAGAGGAGTATAGTGAGCGAACTTGTCATCACCCGACCTCTTCTTCCCATCTTTCTTGTTCGGGACTTTCCACTGCCACCGCGGTTCTCATCCTCATACTTGGTGGCCATTGCTTCTTCCGCATTCATTACTTTCCCTGCGGTTGCCAGGAGTTCCGCCATAGACCTAGGGGGTCTTCCGCAAGTTTCCACAACAGCTTCCCTTTCTGTAGACCCCCTATGAGGGCGATCATGGCTATGTTCTCTTCATAATCTTCGACCTCCAACTTCTCTTTATTGAACCTGGCTATGTAGTCTCTTAGGCTCTCATCCTTGCCCTGCTTGACATACATCAGGTGAGTAGTCTTCTTTTGAGGTCTCACCCCAAAGCAGAAGTTGTGGATGAATCGTTCAGCTAAGCCTTTGAAGTTCTCAATCGAGTTCTTCGGAAGGGAGGTAAACCAGCTGTGTGCTGCCCCTGTTAAGGTCGACAGAGAAGGTCATACACTTCATCTCATCAGGTATCGAGTAGATGTCTGCTGCCGACTGGTACATCTCGATGTGATGTACAGGGTTAGTGCTGCCATCATACTTGGGAGACACCATAGGAGGCTTGAACTTAGCTGGGGTTGGGAAGCCCACTATCCTAGCCACAAATGGAGAACCCTCTAAGTAACCCCTTTGTAATGGGTCCCCGCTTTTAATGAGTTCTCCTATCTTCTCCTCAAGGCACTGGATAGAGTCATTCCACGGACTTCTGCCATCGACCTGGCCGAGATTGTCCCCAGCCACCTACATGGGATGGAACGAGGGTTCCCCTATCGCGGCACATCGGCTGTTGACCTCTTCCTATTCCCTGCCTCTTCTTTCATAGTGTCGGCCTTGGTCTGGCTGACCCTGCCTGTTTCCTCTCCGAGAGCCTGCTGCGCTCCTCGATCTCGACAATCTCTGTCTTAGGTCATTCACTGGGCCCAATCTCTCAAAGGCTGACCCTCTGCTCAACCTATCAAAGGCTGACCCTCTTTGTTGAGCCTCTTCACCTCTTTGGCTGACACAACCTTGAATTTGCTGAAGAGGTCGTACAGTGTTATTCGACACCTCATACGGCTCCCAGCAGTCTTCCGGGGCCTCTTCCGCCTCTAGATCGTCATACCTGTCCTCTGGGCAAGGGTTTCCTTGCCTCCCCAGGCGTACGCACCTAGGGTCAGCAACGTCCCTTCTCCGCTGGGGTGCAGGCCGGTTCTTCATTGGTGCTTGGGGTGGTCCCCTGGCGTCAGGATGAGGCTGAACAGCCGCCGGAGTCATCATATCCGGTGAGACTCCAGGTGGCCTCATCATAGTTTGGCTGAGCTGTGCAAATTGTTCTTGCATAGCTTGTTGTGCTGCAGCTAAAGACCTTAAGGCTGCAGCCACCTCCGCTATTTTGGATTGGGACGGCGCCTCATTGGAACTAGGCCCTCCACCTCTAGGTGGCGAATGAGGTGGTGGTAATTCTGGAGTCATATGTTAACACTATAGAGCTTGAGTAGCAGATGAGCTTAGCACCTCAAAGGACCTCTTTCAATGGTGAAACAGCTCCATACAAGGGGTGGTGCTTGGTTCACCACCAGAGTCTCTGGTGAGATTAAGCTGAAGTAGAGGAAGAGATAGCTTCTCTCATTCCCACAGACGGTGCCAAAATGATGATGCTGAGATTTAGCACCACCAGATGAGTGATGATGAACTCAAACAGTAGTGTCCATAGCAGCCATTGAGATGTAGGTGTATAAGTGTGTAAGTGTGTAGAAGGAGATGAGTATAAGAGGAATAAGATAATGATGTATAGTGGTTCAGCCAATTAGGCCTACATCCACTGTGAGTGTGTGATCCACTAAGTATGGGCAGTAATTGCCTTGGATACAATGCACATAAGCTCACTTTCTCTCTCTACTGTGTGTATAAGCAGAGTTTTTGCTAGGGTTACAATTCGATCCATCGCAAGGTAGAGGATGACCTCTATATATAGTACTTGGGGGGTGTAATGTACCCCCTATGCATGAAATGAGCATGTGTTTGTTTTCCTCACCAATATGGGGAAGCCATCTGTCACTGTCACATGTAGGGAATGATGATGAAATATTCTTCTCACGTGTGGGGAATAATCTTGTTATAACTGATATGTGTCCATGTGCCCTTATCCATATGTCAACAGATGCTCAGCTACCGTGCTTGGTGCATGACCTCGGCCAGGGAGAGGCCGAGGTTAACAAGTCTAGTTGCTCGTTTAATCCGAGATGAGCCATAGGGGCCTCGACTTAATCCTAGCCGAGACAATGGACAAGGTCGGCCTGAGCCGAGGTTGAGCTGGTGTGTTTGGAGCATTAATTGATATCTTGATGATGACATTGGTAAAAAGTCTTCTTGCGAGCTCGGCCTACATCTGGCCGAGGTTATCATTCCCAGGTATACGAGAGTGCTGCTGATCCTTGTGATGCGTGCGATGTCCCTTCGAGAGGCTGATGGTAGTGTCGGCCTGGGCCGACCTTGCTATGGCCGAGGGTTGATGCCGCATGTCCAAGGCTTGTCCAGTGTCGGCCATGATCTCGGTCGAGGTTGGTGTCTCCGAGCCGAGGTCACACTTGGGGCATATCAACATTTATCAACAATAATTCACTAGAACTTTACTCAATTGTGTGCACACAAAATGGTTACAATAGATCCACAGGGATATATATTAAAGAATCAATGGAGCTCTTGCCAAAGGATGGTCACTAGACATTCAGACAGTTTCATTAGGGTATTAGTGTCCCCTAGTGCAAAAGAATGCAATAAAATTCATTCATAATTTCCCCAAATCACAAGTGGATTAAATAAGAGACCTTAATCCATTAATGCTTGAGCATAAGTTTTTTTTATTAATGCAACCAACTACTTCCCCAATTAGATTGAAGAAGAGATGATAATCCACATCGTAGAGTTTGAAACCAAGATGTTTATCTCGAGCTATATCATTACTCAGTTTGGGGTTTCTAGATCTTATGTGTCAAACAATGAGACCTAATTTGATAATGACCCTTTAAGAGATTTCTATGTAATATATAGGATCGACAACCACTACAATTCAATTGTATTTCCATGGTGAAATGATGACAATACCACTTATTTAAAGTTGGACACGTATTGTTGGGGGCACTTCAGACAAAAATTAACAAAATCAGATCGACACGGACTAAAGATTTGTGACCCTAATTATGAGTGAAATGAAGTTGACTTCACCCACTAAGAGGGACATGTGGAACTCACTACCCGAAATACTTATAGATTAAGTCAGTTAACCCTAAGAATGACCGACTATGTTGGTGTTGTCTCAACACACATGCATAAACATAAAGCAATATCCAAAGTAATGGATTCATATTATATTCCAACCATTTTATATGTAGAGGCCCTTTTTGCATGTCTTTAGGTTAAAAAAAATTCAAAAACTTTTTTCAATTTTAATATGCACCGATTTTGTGATCTAATTTTTATTTAACCCAATTTTATCTTTTTAATCCTAAATATTAATCTATGATATTAAGCAAGATAAAGTAAATGAAGTCCACAAAATGCATCGATGCACAAGGAAACCACTAAGGGAAAAAATATTGGATGACCCAGGCCAGACAATCACTATGATACGATATTACAAAGTACATGCAATAGACTTACTCAAGGACACGATCCCCGCAAGCCTTGATGCTATTATATGCTTCAACCACTCCTCCACAATGAAAAGCAGGAGTCCACCTATGCCAAGTCCACAACACACGAGTCCACGCGTGCCTCGGTATCCATCGATACAGCTACAAAAGTTGTCTACAATTCAGAATATGAAGTCCATCGCTTCTTGATTGCAATCAACACGTACGGAGTTGACCGCACACAACTACTTCTTCAATGTTAGAAGAATAAACTGTGATGCAAACACAAGATCTTTAAACACAATAGTTATGAAAGCTCGGATCTTGTAAACACAAACGATGTTTTTCATATCAATAGTTATGAATAACATATCAAACTAGACTAATTATCCCCTTTTTACAAAGTCTTATGTTATTCATAGCTCGGATCATATATATACCTCGTTACTTAGGTCGTTTGTTCCAGTCTACTAATGATATACGTTCGAATGATATATAGAAGTCATTTAAACGACTTTAAGAAAACTTCTATTCCAGCTCTAAAAATGTGTAGGTTTTTCCCAGTGAAATTATTTTCTCAAAATAGCGACTGGAAATACAATACAGTAGCAAAATAAACTCAAAACATAAAATAAAAAATATAAGTCACATTCTAACATAAAATTAATGTGACCAAACATGGATGCGGAATGAATGGGAGTGAACTACAAAAAATGAATCATAACATAGACACAACGAAATGATCAATAAGCTCTAATTGATAGATAAATATCATCAAACTAATTTTTAGCCATATGTGACAATTAATATATTGAGCTAAATGAACTAAACAAACATCATGCACACAAATCCAAAATTTTGACGATTCTATAAATAATAGCGTCATGACACGACTTTTCAACATTAGAATTCAAGGTGCAAAACTATTGATATTTCCATTCAAACTCCCTCATATATTCTTATTTCTTTCCTTTTGGAAATAACATATCAAACTAAACTAATTATCCCCTTTTTGGCATATATATGTTCTTTTTAAATGCCTTAATTTTTTTATCGGGATGTTTTAAACAATGGTTTTCACGACGAGATTATTATTCTCTCGTAGCCTTTTCCCGTGCACACTCATCATTTTTTCAATTTAAACAATATCTATCCTCACGGGCAACAGTTCTTACATGCATACCGCCTCCTAAGTCTAATTATGCATAGATGACAAAATTTAGAGGATAACGTCTCACCAAACTCAAATATGCACGAGAAGTCAAACATTCATATAAGCTCATGCATGTGTGTGCGATGTCATATATACAAAGTTCAATCCAAATGCAAATCAACATCGAAACAACCCCATTAATCATTGGTTAAGATCAGTTTAAGAATCTACAATTATGATCAAATGTCTTAGCCACATGGATAATGAAACTATGGGGGTCTAAACACACGAATATGCCACATAAAACATGTAAACTCAAGACACAAAAATAAACAGAAAAATTTTCAAAAATATTTTTGACTTGAAAATAAAATCCTTTTGTATTTTCAAAAATATATGAAACAAAAAAACTTTTTGTCTTTTCAAAAATTTAATCAAAATAATTTTATTTTTATTTTTTTCTCATAAGACTCGATAAAAGAAAAATATGATACAAAGAGATAAATATGTCATAACATTAGCAAGATATATCTCATGAAGTAAAGTCTAGAGTTTGTCAAACATCGCTAACCCAATCATCCTTTAGATTTAGCATGGGAAGAATCAAGTGCAACCAAACGAGAGTCATTAAGGGGCCGTTTGGTTCTGTATTCAGAAAATTTGATTTAAACGCTATTTTTGAATATAGTTTTAAAATTCAGTTTTTTCTGTTTATAATTATTGGTGTGCGTTTGGTAAACTTCTGTTTAAATACAGTCGTTTTAAAATTTGACAAAATTGACAAACATGTACATTTATATTTTACATACATACATATATATATATATATATATATATATATATATATATAAACTCTCCAACATACCTCATTAAATATACAAAAAATACATGATATTAAATGTACATGTATATAATTTATGATGTATGCATGCATGCATGCATGTATATATATATGTATGCATTCATGTATTCATGTATCATATATATATATATATATATATATATATATATACACAAATGCAAACGTACATACATATATATATGTTTATATAATGATATTGTATGTATGATTCAGTATAAAATTATATACATACATTAATTGATATTATATTTTAATACATATGTACTACATGTATATTTTATATTATTTCATACATTAATAATACATATATAAAACTATATATAAGAATTATGTAACTATTAATAATATTATTTAACTTTATATTATTCCATACGTAATTTTGTGTACATGACATGTACATATATATTTTTATTTATAAGAATTACACACATATTAATGTATTATGTATGTATATATTAAGGTATAAATGCATTAAATTATTAAGAATGAATAATTCTGAGTTGAAAAATAAAAAACAGAAGTTATAAAACACCCTCCACCTATTTTCTGAATAACTTGATTATAACACATAAATATTATAATTCAGTGTTTAAAAACACATTGCCAAATGCAAATTTTTATCAGAATTGTATTTAAACACAAAAAACATAATTATAGTTGCAAGCCACTAATATGATTTCCTAACCCATGTAGATGTGTAATGATGCATGGGGCTTTTGGGAACTGAAATGACTTTAATCTTAAACTTCATGCGAGCCTTTTTATGGTCATAACAAAAGCGTCTAAGGTGATCCTTCCCACCGCAATGAGTGCAAGTGTAAACACGTTAAGGAATGTGACATAAATGTGGACCTCTCCTAACATTCCTCAATAGATCTCTCACACGATTGGTATTCGCTTTGGGAATTAGAGCAATACGATCATTGGATCCTCTACCACACCTATCATCCTTAATTTGGACGGTGCCCGAAATGCTATCCAACCTTTTCAACTTAGCCTCCAAATCAAGCTTCATCTTACTTGAGTCTCTCAATCTCTTTTTAAGCTCTCTAATCCTAGACTAATAAAAATTCATAGACTCCTCAAAATCTGGAATCTCCTTCTTCATAGCCTCTATCAAAACATGAAGACTATCTGTCTCACCCTAAACGTACTCTAGTTTCTACTAAAGAGTCTTCTCCTTTTCCCTAATATCCTCAATCAATGCATCATTATTTTCTATGGCACACTCTTTCAAATTAGCTTGCCACTTCAAGTTATCCTTCTTCACCTTCACCGTTTCCTCATATGAATCATTGAAGGAAACTTGAAACTCACACACATATATCTCCTCATCCTCACTCGCTTCACCCTTACACTCTTAGGATTCACAAACTATGGTCTCGAAAGTGTCATTCACATGATTATCATCTTGAGAATATGTATCGTCTTCACTCACATGACAAACCATAAACGCGGTTGTATTTTTCTTAATAGGGGAATATCCTCACTCTTTCGTTTCACTATCACTTAAGGTGGAATTATATGAAATCGGTTTTTTGCCCTCTTTCTTAAGTCTATTGGGTCACTCTTCTACCTTATGTCCATAACCCTCACAATCAAAACACCTATTTGACTCATACCTCTTATCTTTCTCACTTCTATTATTAGGTATGTGATCGGCCTTGTTGTTCTTGAATTCATCAAGTTTTTTGGCATCTTTCCATTACATTTGGAGCTTAAGAAACTTTTTGATCTTCTTTTCCAATAACGCTACATCTTCGAAATCGGTGTCAGATTCATCATCCTCTGAAACTCTTATTTCTTGCTTCCGGGATTTTAAAGCGATTCCATTTTCTTTCTTTGGAAATTTCTTGGAGGTAAACACGTCAAGCTCATAAGTTTGTAGGTCACCTACAAGCTCTTCTAGTTTCGTTGACTGAAGTAAACCCAAGGAATTCAAAACGGTTACCTTTGGATTAAATTTTCTAGGCAATGACCTTAAGATTTTCTTTATGACTCGATTGTCGATTATTTTCTCTCCTAACATAAACAACGAGTTGTCAATACGGGACAATCTATTGTAAAACTCATCAAACATCTCACTCTATAACATCTTAATCGTCTTAAATTAGGTTGTGAGGTTTTGGAGTTGAGATGCCCTAACCGTGTTAGTTCCCTCGTAAGTAAGTGCAAGGACATCCCATTCTTCTTTCGACGTTTCACACATCATGATACGATTACACTCTTCCAGTGTGATAGACGAAGAAATAACATGTAAAACTTTAGAATTATAAAGTGCAAGTTTATGTTCGGCTTCAGTCCATCACTCAACATGTTTTAGGTGTGTGGCCTCACCCTCTCTCGTGACTGGTGGTGTACACCCTTTTTCTACTGCTAACCAAACACTCTCATCTATGGCCTTAAGTGCACTCTTCATTTGCATTTTCCAATAAGAATAATTTTCCCCATCAAAAATCGGTGTTCTTAAACCTTCATACATACCAAATTCATAACTAAAGACATATGGGATCACTCACACAATAAAATAGTGTTTTTAGCTCTAATAATAATTTTTAAAGGCCCTTTTTACGTGTCCTTTAGGTGAAAACAAATTTTTCAAAAACTTTTTTCAATTTTAATATCCACCACTTTTTTGAACCAATTTTTTCTTAACCTAATATTTTCTTTGTAATCGTAAACATGATTCTAGGTGAGATTAAACAAGATAAAGTAAATCAAGTCCACAATACACAATGATGTAGGTGGAAACCACTAAGGAAAAAACCTCGAACGACCCAAGCCAAACAATCACTATGATACGGTATTATAAGTACAAACAGTAGACTTACACAATGATTTGATCCCCACTAACCTTGATGCTCTTCTATGCTTCAACCCCTCCTCCACAGTGCAACGCAGGAGTCCACCTACGCCAGGTCCACATCACACAAGTCCAGCCGTGCCTTCATATCCATCAAAATAGCTACGACAAGAACACAGAGTCCATCGCTTTTTCACTGTAATCAGTACGTACGGAGTGCACCGCACGAAAATAGTTTTTCGATGTTTGAAGAATAAATCTTGGTGAAAACACTAGATATCTAAACACAATGGTTACGAAAGCTCAGATCCTATAAACACAAAGGATTTTTTTACATTTAAATACCTTTGTAAACAAGTGCAGAAAAATGTAAGGTTTTTTTTCTGTATTTTATGTTCTGCACACTCGAAATTCTGAGTCGAACACGCCTTAAATAAAAACATGAGGCGGTGAGTGGTTTGAAAGATTTCCTTATGTCGTTATAACTATATCGCTATGTTGTTTGAAGTACTTTTCCATGTCGTTTGAACGACACTGAGATGTTATTTGAACAACTACTGATGTCGTTTAAATCATCTAAACTAAAGGAGATGTTTCATACGACTCTGAAAACACATAAACTCACAATAAACATTTTAATAATATTTTAAAATCATTTTAAGCAAAATATAACCCTTAGAATCATCCTTAGAAAATACTTCCGAATTCCATTAACATTATGCGTTCATACCTAAGATAATCTAAAAAAACTAATATTTAAAGACTTGAAATGTGCACCAAAAACATGGTTTGATTTATCTTTGAAGCTTGGACGCTATGTCTCCAAAACAACGTCATAGACTTAATGGGAATCGTGACACATCAAAAACTATCTATGACTCAAACTGGTTTTTGTTCGAAATAATGCCAATACATACAAATTGACACTATTAGGAAATTTTTCCTTACATTACAGGTTATCAAATCAAAGAAACATTGACTATAGATTATCATAACCTCTTGAGTGTTATACATAGACACGACTCATCAAGTCCCCCACCATAAGTAGGGGACACAAAAAAAATCAATCAAACCTTAATTGTAAACTCTGTTTGGACTCTCAAACATCAACCCTGTAAATCCATGTTTTATAGTAAAAAAATCCCCTTCTTTCACAATGGACGTAGGAAAGGCCTAATTTATGAATCATGTATATATTGTGTTATTTTACATTCCGCACAACACTCTAGGCATACGTTGGTGGTTTTCATAATTTTAGATTATATTCCCTGACAAATCGTTTTCTTTGGAACAAATTGTTTTTATGTATATTTTCTATTTTTTAAATGCAACATTATTAATAGAGACAAGAGTTAAAACATTGCAAAGTAGTTGGTGGTTTGATGTGATATGTGCTCTTTATTTATGTGGTGTTATGGGTCTCGAACTGGACTCGGGGGCGTGGGCTAGCACTACGATCGGTTAGCGACTTCATTCGATTTGTTGTGATCCTCACGGGGATGCGAGAGTCCTTAGATATCGGTCTGCTATTTCTCCCAAAGGTCGGGTCATTGGTCTAGAGATTGATGATTTTGCCTTGGAAGATATTCGACACCATATTAAATTTTTATTTCACGCCTCTGTTTAAAACTAAGCCTAAGTGTTCTTGTGCGAGGTTATTTAATATAAAAAAGAACAAAAGGTTTGGGTTGACCCTTTCAGGCTAATTCCTAAGGCATTTTTAGGTATGCGGTTGATCCAGAGAGTCTTGTTATGGGGTTCACAAAACGAGTTACAAGCGGGGAATGTATTATGCACCCCACTTGTTTTTTATTCCTCCTTATCGATATGTTTATTATTTCTTTTTAAGATATGTGGTTACTTTTTATTTTATTTATGAACATGTTACGAGACCTTAGTTCGAGAATCTCTTTAAACATAGATGAGACACCCCAACCCAATTACTTATCATTAAGTTTGAAAGTCAAAGTGAGTCAAATCATGATTACCTTAACTAAACTAGAAATACGAGTATTCTTTTCAATTATTAACATGAGTCCATAAAATTAAAACTTTTCAAATATTAAAGTAATCGTGCTTATTCAAACTTGCTCAAAGGAAAAGTAGGATTAAATTACCCCTTTTAAATTTGACCAAAATCATGGTTTTACGCATCCCCTGCTAACCTCACCCGACTTCCTAGATTTGGCAGTGACCTTTCATTACCTGAAAAAAAACATAACATAGGAATCGTGAGCAAAATAGCTCAGTGAATGGCTTACTACTACACTAGTGCATAAAATTAAATGCAATATGTCATATCTATGTAACAATATATAACATCTCAACATCTCTTCGCTGTTAATAAACCATAACATCTCATAGTTGTTCATAAGCTATAACATCTCTTGGCTATTAATAAGCCATAACATCTCTTGGCCGTTGATAAGCCATAACATCTCTTGGGTATAGATAAGCCATAACATCTCTTGGATGTTCATAAGCCATAACATCTTTTGGCTGTTAATAATCTATAACATCTCTTAGATATTTATAAGCCATAACATCTCTTGGTTGTTGATAAGCCATAACATCTCTTGTAATACGTACACATCATATCCATAATCAAAACAGTAAGTGCGACATATCCTAACCATATTCAACTAAATAAGTACAACATATCATATCCATATTCAACTTGGTAAGTACGACATCTCATATTTGTAATCAGCTCGGTAAGTACAACATATAATATCCATTACCATCTCAACAAGTATACCATATCATATTTATAATCAACTCGGTAAGTACAACATATAATATCCATAATCATCTAGATAAGTACCATATCTCATAGTTATAATACTCGATAAGTACAACATATAATATCCATAATCATCTCGATAATTACGACATCTCATGTTTATAATCAACTTGGCAAGTGCAACATATGACATCCATAATCATCTCAATAAGTACAACATCTCATATTTGTACTCAACTCGGCAAGTACAACATATAATATCCATAATCATATCAATAAGTACCACATCTCAAATTTATAATGAACTCGGTAAGTACAACCTAAATATCTATAATCAACTCGATAAGTACAACATCTTATATTTATAGTCAACTCTACAAGTACAACATATGATATCCGTAATCATCTCGATAAGCACAACATCTCATATATATACTCAACCTGGCAAGTACAAAATATAATATCCATAATCATGTCTAAATACATCTTTCCAGTGAGTACACTCACCTTGGCCACTTAATGTGTTTTTCCCTTGCCTTTTCCTGGAACTTGTCCAAACGGTTGTTCCTCCCTTCCTTAGGGACTTTTACGTAATTTCTACCGATTTTTCTTCAATATTTCTCCTCACTTTCTTCTTCCCGAAGTTCCGGACTCTCTCACCTTAGGCTAAAACTCTTCTTTTCTGAAATATGCTGAAGGAAGATCTTATTTCAAGAGTTATAAGTCAGCATAAGTGACCTCCCCCTTGTCTAATTAAAATATGACATGTGTCACCATATAAGACAAAATATCCTTTAAAGCTAAATAACTACTTTACTCCCTGTTCGTAATTTCAGCATAACTCTTTCCTTGAACCTTTGTTTTACACACCGTTTATTGTGTTACAAACTTAACTCATATACGTACAACTATCTAGTTTTCACCTCAACTAAATTATCATATTATAGTTGCCAAAACTAGTCCTGAACTTGAACATTCCTATTGAAGACTACACAAATTTGTGTTTGTGATTAATTCAATATTTCATAAGTTATGAAGGTAGGATTGGACTAAACACAATAACTTAACATTATATATTCTAATAACACATTATCTCCATCCCATACGATAAGCATGATTTAAACTTGGTTTATCATAATGATATTCGGATCGTCACAACCTTTACCCCTTAGAAAATTTTGTCCCAAAATTTAGGATGAATTTCACTTATAAAACAATTGGTTATACTATTTTCTCATTCTATCTTCCCATTTCCAAGTTGCTTATTTAATTTCATGGATCCTCCACAACACTTTAACTATGAAACTAACTTTATTCCCTACTACTTGCTCCTTACGACCAAGAATTTCAACCGGTTTATTGATGTACGACAATTTTTTTCTTCATAATAACTTATGTTTATTGATCATTACACGTTAGAATAATCGTCTAATGAGTTCTTATTAATGAAAACCAATCCCCAACTCATATATTACTTCATACCTTTATATACGTATGTCAAACATTCACACATACTAGATTATCCGTTGTATCATCGTATATTCACAATGAGTGAATATTCTTAACAAACCTAGTATCATTGTTTACCTTTCTCCTTTCATTCCTATAGTCTATAATTTTCATCGTGTAATATTTCAAGTCATAAATATCATATTCTCAGACTAGCTTATTACAAATCATATTTCCATCTTCCATCCAACACCAAATACATGTGTTTGACCTTAACTACTTTTTGTATCATTTATAAAGTTTAAGACTACGTTAAATATCATCCTTACAATTTCTTAGTTTAATTATAGCCTCACTACTATTTATATATCGAAATTGAACAATCATTCACTAAAAGTTTATTCTTAACCTAGATTTCATATTCATCTATATGTATATTGTGCACTCATGCACTATGAACCAATCTAACTTCTCACTATATTCACTATTTTTTAGTCTCATTTGATTGTTCTTTAACTAAACATACAATGACATTAGAAAGTCATTTATCTAACACATTAACTTTACAATCTCAATCTTACCCCAATGTTTATTAACCTGATATTCTTATGCAATATCATTAATATACTTTTCTTACCCGTTTGGTGACATGGATGTTAAACGTAACATCACCACTGAAAGTTTTAACATACTTACCAACCCCATAATACTTTTCTAACGATTGTATGTCGTATTTCTTTCAAATAATATGTACAAATACCTTAATATATCACATCGTGGTATCTTACATAACACATTGTCCTTACACATAATTCTTGGTGACTCCATATAATGTCAATCATATTCATTATATGCCATACTCTTAGTGATAACACGTACGTACCATGACAATTACAAATCAATATCCACCCAAACCAGTTGTTGATATTCCAACCCGATTAGCATCTTTCCCATACTCATACGCAACACATACTCTTAAAATTTCTCCCCAATATTTTTAAACTTCCAACTCTTTAACACTTTGTCTCAACTCTACTATTCATATAAGCATTTCAAAACATACCAAAAGTAATATTCACAACATATACTCATACTATTAAAAAAATACACCTCAACTCTTATTACTCTTTTCTTGTACTTATAATAATTCAATATGAACCCATATCCAGATCAATTTTGATATATTGACAACTAATTGAATTTGAGACCATTTTACATATCAAATTTAAACATATGCAACTATTAATCTTCTCACTTTAACTTTACCATGTCAATCATTATTTTATTCACACTCTAGCAATTTACTATCTCATCCTTTAACGGAATATGGGTTCCCTTACCTCACTCTCCTATATAAATGGGAATACTCCAAACCATGGTTTAATAAGTGACACAACTCAAGTCTATATATTCCAGTATAAGAATAAATAACATCCAATATTTCATAATTTTCATATACCACATTTTGTCTTTAAAAAATTTCCTTCAATGACATGTTTGTCCATACCACAATTAAAACAATGCAATGATTCATATTAAAATACCTATATTTACTGTCATCCCTGAATAAACCTTAACATATCATTTCCTTTCCTGAAAGATCCTTACATTTCATATCCTATACAATAATATATATGTATAACTAACAAATGTTAGTCAACAAAAGCCAATTTACTTATGACTCAAAATAATTTCTACTTCCACTACCAAATCTAGGCGCTCCTCCAGCCAGAACCTCTAAAACCTACGCTCTGATACCAAAGTTGACACACCCCAACCCAATGACTTGTCATTAAGTTTGAAAGTCAAAGTGAGTCAAATCATGATTACCTTAACTAAACTATAAATACGAGTATTCTTTTCAATTATTAACATGAATCCATAAAATTAAAACTTTTCAAATTTTAAAGTAATCGTGCTTATTCAAACTTTCTCAAAGTATAAGTAGGATTAAATTAACCCTTTTTAAATTGAACAAAGCCATGGTTTTATGCATCCCTTACTAACCCCACCCGACTTCCTACATTTGGCAGTGACCTTTCATTACCTGAAAAAAACATAACATAGGCATCGTGAGCAAAATAGCTTAGTGAGTGCATTACTACTACATTACTGCATAAAATTAAATGCAATAGTTCATATCTATGTAACAATATATAACATATCAACATCTCTTGGTTGTTAATAAGCCATAACATCTCTTGGTTGTTTATAAGCTATAACATCTCTTGGCTATTAATAAGCCATAACATCTCTTGGCCGTTAATAAGCCATAAAATCTCTTGGCTGTTGATAAGCCATAACATCTCTTGGTTATTGATAAGCCATAACATCTCTTGGTGATTAATAAGCCATAACATCTCTTGGTTGTTAATAAGCCATAACATCTCTTGGTTGTTTATAAGCCATAACATCTCTTGGTTGTTAATAAGCCATAACATCTCTTGTAATACATACACATCATATCCATAATCAAATCAGTAAGTACGACATATCCTAACCATAATCAACTCAATAAGTATAACATATCATATCCATATTCAACTTGGTAAGTACGACATCTCATATTTGTAATCAACTCGGTAAGTACAACATATAAGATGCATAATCATCTCAACAAGTACAACATATCATATTTATAATCAACTCGGTAAGTACAACATATAATATCCATAATCATCTCAATAAGTACCACATCTCATATTTATAATCAACTCGGTAAGTACAACCTAAATATCCATAATCATCTCTATAAGTACAACATCTCATATTTATATTCAACTCGGCAAGTACAACATATGATATCCATAACCATCTCGATAAGCACAACATCTCATATATATATTCAACATGGCGAGTACAACATTTAATATCCATAATCATGTATGAATACATCTTTCCAGTGAGTACACTCACCTTGGACACTTAATGTGTTTTTCCCTTTCCTCTGCCTGGAACTTGTTCAAACGGTTGTTCCTCCCTTCCTTAGGGACTTTTATGTAATTTCTACGAATTTTTCTTCAATTTTTCTCCTCACTTTCTTCTTCCCGAAGTTCCTGACTCTCTCACCTTAGGCTAAAATTATTCCTTTCTGAAATATACTGAAGGAAGAGCTTATTTCAAGGATTTATAAGTCGGCATAAGTGACCTCCCCCTTGTCCAATTAAAATATGACACGTGTCACCATATAAGACAAAATATCCTTGAAAGCTAAATGACTACTTTACCCCTATTCGTAATTTCAGCATAACTCGTTCCTTGGACCTTTATTTTATACACCGTCTATTGTGTTACAAACTTATCTCATATACCTACAACTATCTAGTTTTGACCTCAAGTCAATTATCATATTATAATGGCCAAAACTAGTCCTGAACTTGAACATTCCTACCGAAGACTTCACAAATTTGTGTTTGTGATTAATCCAATATTTCATAAGTTATGACGGTAGGATTAGACTAAACGCAATAACTTAACATTATATATTCTAATAACACATTATCTCCATCCCATACGATAAGCATGATTTAAACTTCATTTATCATAATCATATCTGGATCGTCACAACAAATATATGCATAGGTATAAAATAATATTAGTGAGAGGTGTGGAAATGTCACATAAATTAGTGGGGGTAAATAATAGTGCTTCTGTGTGTATTTTATTTGGATAACGGATGTGCGTTAGTAGGTATATGCATACGGGTGTAAGGGAGCTTGACTTATATAATGGGATACCATTAAAAGTGTGTGTATATGCACGAGAATTTGTGGTTTGAGATATTTTTCTATCTTATTCGAGGTGTGAGAGAGGGTGTAAAAGCTAATATGAGAGATTGGTGCATCTATGTTTTAATGAAATATCGAGAGAATATTATTGAGGCTTGTGGTCATGATAAGAACTCAATATTTCGCTTATGTACCCATGTGGACACAAGATTAAAGCCTACGTAGTTTCGTTATTATGGTGAGCCACATGTAAGCATTTTAACATGATATGTGTGCAATTTAGAGGAATTGGGTTGAGAGGAAGGGAATTTATATGTGGGCTAGAAGGTATCTTCGGTGGAGGGTTTGGAATGGGAGTGGAGCTGAAGTCGACAACGAGGATATATCTGTTAATTAGCGAATCACTAACAAGAAGTTGTTGTTGAACCTTCAGCCTAGTTTGCAGGTTTAATGCTGAGGATGTAATGTTTCACTTCCCACGGATATAGAAATAAAAGGGGTATATTTGGGGTTGATGTTGACCAGAAATCACCGACAGATATCTATGTATCCCTTATCGACATCGATAAAAACCCAGAGGTGACGCAGGCCTTGGGATGATCCGAAGTGCCGTAGATTATCACCCCATTCGAGAAAGGGGGTATAAACTATATATGGAGGCATACCTAATAGATAATATGCCGAGAGATGTATTCTAACTCTTTGTATCATGATCTTAGATCGATATTCCATCTATTTGCCCATGAGGACTTAGGATCAAAGGCAACGTAGTTCTAACAAACATGACATATTTACAGGTATAGGTGACGGGATACCGGGTATATAATATACATTATTACAGTATATATGGAACCTTTTCCCTTTCATTATAAGTTGGAATTTCATATTCATATGTTGAAAATACATTAACCAAAGGTAAATGTTTGATCAGTATTCCAAGAAAAACATATTCAATACTGCAACCATCGAGACAATTTTTATTCGCTCGGAGAACTAGTGAGAGAACTAAAATTTAAGACATTATTTTTAGCAAAGTTTTAGAGTAACTCAGTTCCCGAACACTTTCCTAAGAAAAGTTTGGAAAAATATGTTTTCATGTTGTATTTATTCATAGAATTTGATTTGTATTTATTTAAAATATCTGTATGTCACTTAAGCATAACAAACAAAGGTGATGGGTTAAAAATCAAGCTTTCAAACATAAATGTTTTAGAGTGCATACCCGATCCCTTAATAGGGGCCGGGATAAGTGATTTCAACATATATGGATAGTTTATATCACAATATATATTTGGAGTGTTGAACCAACATTTTTACAAAGAGTTTTTTTACTATTGTGGCGTAAGCTGAATATTTCCCACAGGGGTGTCCCCTATGAGGTGGCACTGTTCAATTAGGGGAAGGTTTGTTTGGAAGAGCATACATTCACAGGGTGCGCATAGAGGTTTTCCTTATTGCTCGTAAGAAGTGACTTTTCTTAAGTACAGACATCACTTGGGATTTTTCTAACAAAAATGCCGATTCAAAGAGGCTCGGGGTTGAAGAAAGTTAGAAGAATGGTTTAGTGTTTGGTTTTGGGGTTCTATTTAAGGTTGTTGGGATCCCTTTTTATAGCGTCTTATTTGGGGCCTTTAATCGTTCCATTATGGGGGGAGACGTATAGGGTGGATGGGGAGGTTTAGGGGCAGGTGTAGGGCAGGGGAGAAGTTAAGAAGATTTGGGAATCATTATGGCTAGATCTTTAACTATTCAGTTAAAGTATTTTAACCATTCGGTTAGAGGGCAAATGGGGACTTTAACTATTCGGTTAAAGGCCCCCATACATGTGTTTTCAATACTTTTGCGTGTTTTTATAATGTCACTTTGGATTCTTGAAACTTATCTATGGTTAGTTTTGACCCCTTTATTTTTTATAATTTCCAACTTTCAACCCTTGGGATTTGTAGGGTGTTGATTGGGATAAGGACTTAAACCCCAATTATAAATCGGGGTGTCCATAAAGGCGGTCAACTAAGAAGGTGCGCGTACGGATATGCTTCATCAAAAATAGTATGGAAATAGGTTTGCCTATTTTGATATGGGTGAGGATGTGGGTGGAAAGGGAAATTAGCCAAAAATAAGGGGAAAATGAGGTTTTGGAAAACATATAAATGGCCCCTTTAACCATTTGGTTAAACGACTTAACCCTTTTAACTATTCGGTTAAAGGTAGCATTTAATGGAATGGTTAAACCTTTCTGTAACTCGAAGGATATTTAATGAAGTTGGGTCTTTTCTTTTTGGAAAGTTCCTTCTAAATGCTTTGGCGACTCTTGCATTCGACCCGACACTACTATTTTGTTTATTAGCATTATCTCATATTTCTCATTCCAATATGGACACATGATGTGAAAGGAGTTTTGGTACGTTAGACGCTCTATTCGTGTTATCATTGTCGAGAACATTCCATAGTGTTGTACGGGCATCTACTTCCATGCCAATAACTCTGGTGAGTGTAGGGGATATTACCTCATTACACCAAGGATTTTTCCCTCCATCCCTACCAGCAATCCAAGTCGACCATTGTATCTTAGTTGCGCTCCCATCAACATTTATTGTGGTCCTCCATTGCGAGGATCAAATTGTTCATATTTTCTAGTGCGGCTCAGCATTCAGAATGTTGGCACCAACTCTAGACTCGACTTTTTTTTTTCCAATGATGTGAGTTTCAACTCATTTACTTAGGTGTATTTTATGAATTCTTATCCTATGTTTTAAACTAACGACATTCCCTTTTTTTTTCAATTTTCAGCATATTTTTGTTGATAGCGGTCACCATAGGGATATTTTAGCCCATTGTTCTTCAACGCACTTGGCTCAATGCAAACTGGACACTAATGTCTTTGTGGACCGGACTACTGATTATGTGGGGATGTCGATGGTCTTGGTCAAGTGTGTTAGGGGTTCTTCTTATCTGACATGCTTATCTTCGTTCGGTACGAATAGTAGACTTATGCTGTTTCATCCATATAATAAATGACGTAAAATATGCATATCAACAGAGTGGGCCTAAGCTCTTTGTATTAAAATGGTAGTGACATATATATACAAAAATAGAAGGGGATATATATATATATAATAAGGAGTAGAAGTTTGGTTACTATTTAATAAAATGATACGCTAAGTAGAGGTGGAGATTTAGCCAATAAGGTAAAAAAAATGAACGGCTGAGATTGATTTATTTCATTTTACGCTTTTAACCCTCTATTTTTTATTTGCCCCCTCTTTTTCCTTCCCACCAATTGTTTTACCTCTTCTTTAATTCAAAATAAGGGTTAAATGAGTAAGTTTCTTTTACTTTGCTCGAAAGTACACAAGTTCCCTCTTTGACCCGTCTTTCTCTCTCTCCATTTTGCAGGTCTTCATTTTTCTCTCCTCTAAGCTGCAGCAAGTGTGATATCCATCTCCATTTTTCAGTTCTTGAGCTCCATCTTCCAGGTACAATTTCTATCTCTATCTCCATTATCGAGAAATTTCATGTTGTATTCACCATATATGTGGTTCATAGCCTGTTGTTGATTAATAATATCATAGGTGCTCATTTTGTTGTTGTTGATTGAATCATAGGTTCATATTTGGTTCACTTTTTTAGAAGATCCATCAGGTAAACGTTCCCTCTCTCTCTTCGATTGAGATTTTGTAGTTTTTTTTTGTTCAAATTAAAGTTTTATAGACCCCAATCTTTGTGCAGTGTATCAATTTAGGTATATTAATGGCTTCAAAATGATTTATGTAAATGGTGAGATTTATTGACATTTTTATTCTGAAATAAGATTTCATGACAATTTTTATGAGTTTAAGGTTTGTTTCGTAGCTTTTAGCATTTTGTTGATTTACTGTAACAATACATATGTAGCCTTATGATTAATGCACAAGTTCAAATTTTATGATGGGCCTATTTTTTTATTTTGTTCGCAGTTATGCGTGTCTGTTTCCATCCTAGTTGAAACCACCAAGAATCAAGGTAAATCACTTTGAATTAAATCCTTATGGTACATATTTTATATTTTTCATTAACATGTCTCTCTTTTGCATTTCGATTTTGTATTTTTTTTTCAAATGTTTTAGGGATTTAGAGTTCCTGCATCCATTTTTAATTTCATGCTTATTTGATGTCTGATAAGTTATGAATTTGATAGTGCATTAAACTGAGTCTTAACAATGACTGTTACCAATTTATATAAGGCCATTACAATTTTCTACTCACTCCCTTTATTTTTTTGTGTAATACCGTCAAAATATATAGTAAAACCATCTATACATATATCGTTTGAACTAAACAGTCACGTTGTTCAATTTAAATGTTATGTTTTTAACTTATATGATGATGTTTTGTGTTAATCAGCAGTTAGAACAGTTTGAACAACAAAACAACTAGAACAGTTACATGAAGAAATATGAGTAAGGGACTAAATTGAGGAATGCACTTTCAATCAATAATTAAACTCTTAATTGTACTTTTCATGCTAGAAAAATGATTTAGACTGCATATGTGTGTTTTTGGTATCTTTTGTGCTTGATGGTTTGATGCTTTATCTTTATCGTCATATTTTTAGTTGCCTTTCATAATAACTCTGAAACTTGAGAAGTCTATATCACCTTTGTTTGTTAGTTTTCAATTTTAATTCTCACATCATAAAAATAACTCTGTTATATATAAACCAATTCTACCACCTCTTAAAACTCCCCAAGAATGTGCCATGGTGATTTGGTTAAAGTATCTCCATATAGTTCCCAGTCTCATTATTGTATTTCTCTTTTATTTAAATCTGAGTTGATAGTTTGCAACATAAATTGTGAAACTCAGTTTGCACATGAACTATATATTGTCATCATCAATGTTGGCATATCTTACATTTTTTCATGTGTGATTTTTTTCGATAAGCACATCTCTGTAACATTAAAGTGGCATAGACATACGTAATATTGTAAACACATCTTGATAACTATTTATGTTGTGCATATGTTCTTCCACATTCTACTTAATTTTATTTTTTTTAATGTTGTTTTAGGACTCATGAATTTTTTCAACATGTGTATTGCGCAACACCTAGAACAAATGCTTCATGTATAATATACAAATGCCTCAGTACTGGAGATCGTTCGAAGTCGAAAGAACCACCATTTATGACAGGATAATTGTGGTACTAATTTTGAAATTACAAGCTATGGTGTTCTAATGATATTGGATACATTTGTAATTCTGCCAATTACAAGCATTCGAGACATTTGTAACTTTAAATTCACATGTGTAGGTTGAAGACATTTGTTTGATATTTTACCATAATGTTTTCTGAGGTTTTATGGGGTCACTTTCATAAGCAAATGTATGATTTTGAAAATGTCTGTAGTCTACATTGTGATTACAATATTCCAAGAACTATATTACAATTTTTTATTATTTTCTATTGTGACTTGCAATATGTTTGGTTTGGTGTCTGTTTTCAGTTTACTGTTACTCACATTCGTAGGCCTTTGTTATTAGAACTCTGTCTTAAATTCAGAAACATTTTTAAAGGTAACTAACGTAATTTCTATGGTATAAAGCTTTGTTGTTTAGTAGTTCATGATTTAGTGATGCATCCGAAGAAGTGGTGTGACAATTTAGTAGTTTAACACTTTAATTTCACAATTGGTTCCGTCTCCTTTATTATGTTTTATATTTTAACACTACACCTGTTACTGGAATTCTGTGTTTAGATTTATGGTGGGCACAATTTTGTTCATATATTCTCCCTTAACCTTCTTCTAATATGATGTGGGGGTGGTATCTCCTACTACGGTAACTAAAGTGGCCTCTATTGCCTGCCTACTACTAACCCTTCCTACATTAGCAGTGAGATCAACTATGAGAATTACTAGGTAACAAAGTTGTCCTCGAGATGTTTTAAAGATTCTATATTCCGGTGCAGGTACTTGAGTTCTTAAAATTATGGTAAATTTTAAAACTTACATTGCTTTTTAGTTTTTTCTTTGCATCAATATTTGTATGTAGATTTTCCTAAATTTTTGCAAATTATATGCTTCTATTGACCTTTGGTGTCCAATCTATTATGTTATTGTTTTGTTTATAATACGCAAAGTGAAGTCATTTAGCACTTAATACATCTTCTACTGGTGTTTCAATTCAAAAGAATTCAGTCATTCTCACGTTTTGAGCGGCCTACAACATCTTTCGAGTCTTAGTCTGAAAAAGGGTAAGAAATGATAAAGAAGACAATTCTTGAAGCATGAACATGACGATAAAGATGGACTCTCTTTGATTCTTCATCTTCTTCGGACTCGAAACTAGATGCAGAAGCCACAGAAGAAATAGAAGGTGAAGAAGAAGATGCATTGTGGAAGTGAGAGAGAAGAATGAATCTTTGTCTTCTGGTTATGAGATTGAAGATAACTTAGCAAATGAAGTTGATCTTGACTCATCAAGTTCACTAACAAACGATGATGGCATCGAAAGTGGAAATGGTGGAAAAATTGTTACTAAAATTCATTCACATGATAAAAGAGATGCTAAAATAGACGAGAAGGATGAAATTCCATCAGATGTTCACTACACCAAAAACAGGAATCTGGCACGGTTTAAAACCGTTCCAGATCAAATCTGGCACGGTTTTGAACTGTGCCAGAATCAGGTGTTACAAAATGGAATTTTTTTTCTGGCACAGCTCAAAAGTGTGCCAGATTCAGCCAAACAGGAACACTTCTGGCACACTTTTAAACCGTGCCAGAATTTGATATTTCTGGCACACTTTTGGCACAGTTTTTAACTGTGCCAGATTCAGCCAAACAGGAACACTTCTGACACACTTTTAAACCGTGCCAGAAGTTGATATTTCTGGTACACTTTTGGCACAGTTTTTAACTGTGCCAGATTCAGTACAGTTTAAAAAAATTTGACACAGTTCAAAATCGTGCCAAAATATAATACACTTTTACCACGGTTTTGAACTGTGCCAATTTTTTTTAATAAAAAAAAATTATTTGAAAGCACAAAATTCACAAATTAATAATATTGTGCGTTATTAATAAAGTAATGTACATACAAACTTCAAAATATTACAAGTCTTTAACAGCTCACAGGTCCAAAAAAAATTGGACAGAGTTTCCTCTATTTTCTGGACATTCCAAAACCTGTTAATATAAAACCTGCCTAACATAAAGCCCGCACAGCCACAAAATATAACAATTAACTTACAAAAGCCCTCATGGCCATAAAAGTCAATAATAAAACAACAAAAGATCGTACGGTCATGACACAAAAAAATGGAATCATTAATAAACCCCTTGTTATAAACCATTGAGTTCTTTGTGTGTTCCACGTGAATAAAAGTCAACAATAAACTGTTATCCTGCAAAAAAAATAGAATACAAAAAAATTATGATATCAGTAACCCAATAATTTACAAAAAAAAAACTCAAAACAAAAAAATTATATATATGAGTCGAAATTATCTTCATACTTACAAACCGATAGATCCGGGACAACACGGTCAGTTCTTACAAGTTACATTGGTCCCGTGCGAGGTGTTCGTGCCTCCTACGGGGTCGTTTGGGGGCCGGTTTGGGTTTTCACCCTTTAATGGCATGTTTTTAAGTTGAAGTGTTGATTTTTGCAAAATATCGTCATACTTATAAATCGAGAGATCCAGGACTACGCTGCCAGTTTCTACAAGTTACATAGGTCCCGTGCGAGGTGTTCGTTCCTCCTACGGGGTCGTTTGGGGGCCGATTTGGGTTTTCACCCTTTAACGGCATGTTTTTAACTCTAAGTGTGATTTTTGCAAATTATCGTCATACTCTCAAACCGGGAGACTCGGGACTACGCGGTCAGTTCCTAAAAGTTGCATTGGTCCCGTGCGAGGTGTTTGAGACTCCTACGGGGTCGTTTGGGGCTGGTTTGAGTTTTCACCCTTTAACGGCATGTTTTTAACTCTAAGTGTGATTTTTGCAAATTATCGTCATATTCTCAAACCGGAAGACCCGGGACTACGCGATCAGTTCCTACAAGCTACATTGGTCCCGTGCGAGGTGTTCGTGCCTCCTACGGGGTCGTTTGGCGGCGCGTTTGGGTTTTCACCCTTTAACGACATGTTTTTAACTCTAAGTGTGATTTTTTCAAATTATCGTCATATTCGCAAACCGGGAGACCACGGACTACGCGGTCAGTTCCTATAAGTTACATTGGTCCCGTGCAAGGTGTTCGTGCCTCATACGGGGTCGTTTGGGGGTTGGTTTGGGTTTTCACCCTTTAACGACATGTTTTTAACTCTAAGTGTGATTTTTGCAAATTATCATCATACTCTCAAATCGGGAGACCTGGGACTATGCGGTCAGTTCCTACAAGTTACATTGGTCCCGTGCGAGGTGTTCGATCCTCCTACGGGGTCGTTTGGGGGCCGGTTTGGGTTTTCACCCCTTAACGGCATATTTTTAAGTTTAAGTGTGATTTTTACAAATTATCGTCATACTTACAAACCGGGAGATCCGGGACTGTGCTGCCAGTTCCTACAAGTTACATGGGTCCCGTGCGAGTTGTTCGTGCCTCCTACGGGGTCGTTTGGGGGCCGGTTTGGGTTTTCACCCTTTAACGGCATGTTTTTAACTCTAAGTGTGTTTTTTGCAAATTATCGTCATATTCTCAAACCGGGAGACCCGGGACTACGCGGTCAGTTCCTACAAGTTACATTGGTCCCGTGCGAGGTGTTCGTGCCTCCTACGTGGTCCTTTGGGGGCGCGTTTGGGTTTTCACCCTTTAACGACATGTTTTTAACTCCAAGTGTGATTTTTGCAAATTATCGTCATATTCTAAAACCGGGAGACCACGGACTACGCGGTCAGTTCCTATAAGTTACATTGGTCCCGTGCAAGGTGTTCGTGCCTCCTACGGGGTCGTTTGGGGGTTGGTTTGGATTTTCACCCTTTAACGACATGTTTTTAACTCTAAGTGTGATTTTTGCAAATTATCATCATACTCTCAAACCGAGAGACCCGGGACTATGCGGTCAGTTCCTACAAGTTACATTGGTCCCGTGCGAGGTGTTCATTCCTCCTACGGGGTCGTTTGGGGGCCGGTTTGAGTTTTCACCCTTTAACGACATGTTTTTAAGTTTAATTGTTATTTTTGCAAATTATCGTCATATTCTCAAACCGGGAGACCCGGGACTACCCGGTCAGTTCCTACAAGTTACATTGGTCCCGTGCGAGGTGCCTCCTACGTGGTCCTTTGGGGGCGCGTTTGGGTTTTCACCCTTTAACGACATGTTTTTAACTCCAAGTGTGATTTTTGCAAATTATCGTCATATTCTCAAACCGGGAGACCACGGACTACGCGGTCAGTTCCTATAAGTTACATTAGTCCCGTGCAAGGTGTTCGTGCCTCCTACAGGGTCGTTTGGGGGTTGGTTTGGATTTTCACCCTTTAACGGCATGTTTTTAACTCTAAGTGTGATTTTTGCAAATCATCATCATACTCTCAAACCGGGAGACCCGGGACTATGCGGTCAGTTCCTACAAGTTACATTGGTCATGTGCGATGTGTTCGATCCTCCTACGGGGTCGTTTGGGGGTCGGTTTGGGTTTTCACCCTTTAACGACATGTTTTTAAGTTTAAGTGTGATTTTTGCAAATTATCGTCATACTTACAAATCGGGAGATCCGGGACTACGCGGTCACTTCCTACAAGTTACATGGGTCCCGTGCGAGGTGTTCGTGCCTCCTACGGGGTCGTTTGGGGGCCGGTTTGGGTTTTCTCCCTTTAACGGCATGTTTTTAACTCTAAGTGTTATTTTTGCAAATTATCGTCATACTCTCAAACCGGGAGACTCGGGACTACGTGGTCAGTTCCTAAAAGTTTCATTGGTCTCGTGTGAGGTGTTTGAGACTCCTACGGGGTCGTTTGGGGGCTGGTTTGAGTTTTCACCCTTTAACGGCATATTTTTAACTCTAAGTGTGATTTTTACAAATTATCGTCATATTCTCAAACCGAGAGACCCGAGACTACGCGATCAGTTCCTACAAGTTACATTGGTACCGTGCGAGGTGTTCGTGCCTCCTACGGGGTCGTTTGGGAGCCGATTTGGGTTTTCACCCTTTAATGGCATGTTTTTAAGTTTAAGTGGCTGATTTTTGAAATTATCGTCATATTTACAAACCGGGAGATCCGGGACTACGCTACCAGTTCCTACAAATTACATGGGTCCCGTGCGAGGTGTTCGTGCCTCCTACGGGGTCGTTTGGGGGCCGATTTGGGTTTTCACCCTTTAACGGCATGTTTTTAACTCTAAGTGTAATTTTTGCAAATTATCGTCATACTCTCAAACCGGGAGACTCGGGACTACGCGGTCAGTTCCTAAAAGTTGCATTGGTCCCGTGCGAGGTGTTTGAGACTCTTACAGGGTCATTTGGGGGCTGGTTTGAGTTTTCACCCTTTAACTGCATATTTTTAACTCTAAGTGTGATTTTTGCAAATTATCGCCATATTCTCAAACCGGGAGACCCGAGACTACGCGGTCAGTTCCTACAAGTTACATTGGTCCCGTGCGAGGTGTTCGTGCCTCCTACGGGGTCGTTTGGGGGCGCATTTGGGTTTTCACCCTTTAACGACATGTTTTTAACTCTAAGTGTCATTTTTGCAAATTATCGTCATATTCTCAAACCAGGAGACCACGGACTACGCGGTCAGTTCCTATAAGTTACATTGGTCCCGTGCAAGGTGTTCGTGCCTCCTACGCGGTAGTTTGGGGGTTGGTTTGGGTTTTCACCCTTTAACGACTTGTTTTTAAGTCTATGTGTGATTTTTGCAAATTATCGTGATACTCTCTAACCGGGAGACCCGGGACGACGCGGTCAGTTCCTACAAGTTACATTGGTCTCGTGCGAGGTGTTCGTGCCTCCTACGGGGTCGTTTGGGGGTTGGTTTGGGTTTTCACCCTTTAACGGCATGTTTTAAACTCTAAGTGTGATTTTTGCAAATTATCGTCATACTCTCAAATCGGGAGACCCGAGACTACGCGGTCAGTTCCTACAAGTTACATTGGTCCCGTGCGAGGTGTTCGTGCCTCCTACGGGGTCGTTTGGGGGCTAGTTTGGGTTTTCACCCATTAACGGCTTATTTTTAAGCATAATCTAGATATTTTGAGACTTATTTACTCTGAACATAGTAGCCAACTTCCTTTCAATTTCAAATTATGCATAAATGTATATTATACCATTGTATCATGGACTAGTCACATCAATCATCACGTTTAATTAAGGGAAAATTACATAGTCCCTGAACCTACCAAAGTATCAATTCAATTCAATGCCATATTAATATGCAGCCCATCATGATGTTAACACAATAAGTAATTTTTATCCCATTACGATGTTAAATAATGTTTACCATTTGATCAACCAACATTAAGAATGTCTTCAATGAAAATTTTCGACCACAATACACAAATAAATCTTCAAGACTCGGTCCCAACAATGATGATGAGGTGAATTTATATCTAAAAAGCATCAATGAAACAGAAAATAGGCAACAATGATTGAGAAACAGAAGTGAGAATGAATGAAGAAAAGAGCACATCATGAAAAAAATTCAGCAAATAGAAAAATTCAGCAAATAAAAACATTTAGCAATATGCATAAAATAAGAAAATAAACTAAAAAAATTTACCAGTGAATGAAGATAAGAGCAGGAGGGGGAGGAAGGCATTGTCCTCACACACATATGTCCGCCACCGGACGCAAGAGATGTCGACGGGCAGTGCACTGGGAGGAGGCCGCAACAGGGTTGTCCAGGGGCAGGGGAGGCATCAACAGCAGCAGCCGGGGCAAGGGTGGGAGAGGAGAGGAGGGGAGGCAGCAACAGCAACAGCCACATTAGGGCTGTCCATAGATGGGAACCATCCTAAAGTAATTAAAATTAACTAACATACTGAAGAAAAATAATTAACTAACATACTGAAAAAAAATAACTAATATACTGGAAAAAAATAATGTACTGAATGTATGGGACAGAATGTGTAGGCTGCTGGACTGCTGCTGCCGAGCCAGCCGGGTGCTCCATCCTACCGAGTCGGGCCCAGGTGCTGCTGCTGTTGCGAGGAGAGGGGAGGGAGAGGGAGAGGGAGAGGGAGAAAAGATGAGAGGGGAGTGAGTTCATTTATACGGTCAATGACCCTGCCATGTGAATTCTAGTATAACTGACTAAATACTAAGACTAAACTGTAGAACACTAATAGAGTTAGCTAACTGAATTTCTAACACAAACAAAACTCAAACAAAACTAAGTTAACAAGTAGGACTCAAACCACAAAGAAAGATCACATAGGGGTCGGTTAGACCTTTGACAAACCTTCTAATATAACCTCTGAGACATAAAAAACTTTTCATATCAGGTTGGTTGAACAGGTCACTGAGACATTTTAACAATTTTAGCATAACTTGAAGCCCAAAAAATTGATCACAAACTATATATATGTATATACTTCCAAAAATAGGATTTCTTGAGATTATGGTTACTCAAAATTTGGTACGTCAACTCATATGCTATGCGTGTGTTCATGTGGGCATATGATTTCCTACTATAATTTCAGCCTGCAACTTATTAAAAAAAGGTGAATATGCGATCAACATCTATATATGCATTTTTATATATGAGAATTTGAGCAGCATAAGATATTAAAACAAAATTTTGATATGAGTTGGAAGAACACTGCTTCACTCTAAAAGCTATGCATTTTCACTTGTTTGTAATGTTATAATAGAAATATATTTGGAACTAGGACATGTTGGGGCCATCTTAATATTTTACGTATTCTTTTGAATTGTATATTTTTTAAACTGTAGAAGCTTCTCTTTTGGGTGAGTTCTAACTTCTATGAGCATACTTGAGAAGTTAAAATGTTAGGTGCAACGAAGTATGGAAGGTGAGATTTCCTTAATGAAATGGAAGGATTATACAAAAAGCTAAAACACAAACCACGAAAATATCAAAATCCTTCTCCTTGGGTGATTTTTCATCTGTTATAGGAACACATTTCTAGTCAACAATGTACCGTTTTCTTTTGCAGTTCCACATACACCTAGGATGGATAATAAGAATTAATATGGATACAAAGAGGTTCCCAACCCATGCTTCCATATCCCATATGACTAAAATAACTCATAAGTATACCTCTAGTGGTGTTTACACAGAGCCACGTGTCACAGGCTCCCATTGATCTACCATTTGGAAGTTCCTTAGTTACAAGGATCCTATTTACATATCTGATGAATCAGATGTGTAAATCAACTTGTATAAAAAAGGAAGGAATATTAAATGGTAAAAAAATTAACATATGTCCATGGACAACGACAAAAAATTTGGGAGAAAAAAGGTTTTTTTGACTTGGGTAACTCGCTAATTTTTTTAGACTATTAGTGAGTTACCCAAGTCAAAATTACCCAAAAAATAGAAAAATTACTTTGCGAATTCTAGCACGATATCTTCTTTCATGTGGGTCTCCATTTTATCCACCCAAGATTTCTTATACGCTGATTGAAAATGAAAGTCGACTTTAATGAAAATGACTAAGGAGACTGTAAAAGAAGAGGCCCTAGAGACTTCTCACGGCTATAACTAGCTGTTGCAACATCCTAGAAGCGCCATAAAACATATTGAACTCTTTCATGTCCGTAAAATGTAGAAGGGACCAATGTATGACAGAAAGACTGATGTCAATGGAGAATAGGGTTACAATGAGAACTAATGAATAACACCAATATTACTTCAATATCAAGAAAAGTAACTTGGAAATTGAGATTATTAATAATTGAAGAGATGGAAACTTGCATGTTAAAATCTAGGAAATACTCCCAAAATAAAAAGGAACAACAGTCAATTTAATTCATACTTAACAAATCTTATATAGTGCGAAACATGTGCGGATGGGTGAGAAATAATATATGTTTACTTAAAGAATATACGTTCATTTAAGTCCTTACAAAATCCTATAAACAAGTCGAGTAGAAATTAAACATCCTTATGTTTTGCACTTAAAGGATGCAAAAGGGAGCCGAATTCAATATTATCTTAAAACTTTGAGGGTGTATTTGGGAACCATAATTCCAAGGCATGGATTTAGAATTGAAATATTTTTAATTCAAAATTTGAATTTTTGAACTGTAAATATTGTGATCCAAGGAATATAATTGAGGATTCCCAAAGACACCGTGAACCTTACCCTTGCACATCATTTTTTTCATCACGGAAATGCAGCTAAGTGGGTGCCACAAACTATTGATCTCAAGATTACATGGTAAGACTATCCACCATCCATAGGAGTGGCTATGGTTTATGTCCCACTATGGAGTTTCACACCCCTTTGGGCTAATTTAAAATGGAAAGGACAGCCTAAAGGTGTCTAATTCATCTGATTTCTTTAAAAACAAAATCTCTCTAGTTGGGACATGTTATCATCTAGCAGTTTTTAAAAAAGGAAAGAGTGTTCCATTTCCTCAATATGACACCACGTCGAGATCATGTCTCTAACTCGTAATTATTTCATTTTCTCAAAAGTCACACGTCTATCTCTTTGCCACCAAACTAGGAGTGACTGTCCAATCTCTTATTTTTCTTAAGATTTGCATGCCTCTATCACCAAGTTTGGTGAACAAATAAACAATAATGAACCAACATGTAGCATTTAGCATGCATTTTATGTAGGAGACTAGGGAGGACTATCCCTACTAGGAGGGAGCTCCGCATGTTACTCATCACACACTAGGAATTCGGAGGTCCACTAGGGCCCCAAAAGTGCGAGCGCATTCAAATGCTATGAGTTTGGGGTGATCGGACACCTGGTCACAGAATGCCCAAAGAAGAAGAAGGTATTCTTCTCTCCATGGACGAGGACCCATAATTTGAGGATGTAGCTGATCCACTAGTCACGCATGAGACTTTGATCACCCGGGTCATGTACCCCAAGACAAATGGATATCCTCTATGAGTTCGTTGGTAACCGCCTTTAAGAGGGAAGTGATATATATAATAAAAGGGGTATATATGGACCGCCCACTACGATCAACCTCCACTGATAGCATCCACTAGAGTAGGTATGTTCACACACACACACACACACACACACACACACACACACACACACACATATATATATATATATATATATATATATACACACACACACAATCAAATAAAAATGGCTACCCATGCATATGTCACTCGCAACACTAGCCTATAATCATCGAGTCTAACCCTGACTCCCGAATCCAAAATTAGTCACTTACTTATTTAAATTCACAATTATATATTATTTTGAAAACTAATCCATCTGAATTCAGTCATATTCCAATTCTATCTAATCCATCTGAATTCAATCATATTCCAATTCTATCTATTATTCCCAATCAAATCCACTACTATATTTTTTAGTGTTGTTCGTCCTAAACACTCTTAATTCCACACCCCCGTTCTATCCTCGACTAACCCGATCTGATACCATGTACATATCAATCCTAAAAGTCCTAAACATCAACTACCAACCTCCTAAAATAACCCAGATCTCAACCGATTAACAACATAATTAAAATAACAAACCTGGCCAAACAATTTTCCCGAACTGGTTCACCCAGGGTTCTAGCCTAGGTAGGGATATTCTTGGTGGGGGTTTCATCATCATCCTCACCCCATATCAGTCCCATTATTCCTCAAAACCTAGAATATTATCACCCTAACATTCTGAAACATTGATATACATTTTTTTATGTCTCAATTCATCCAATAACAATCCAAATCATGAGATTCAACATCAAATTTTCAGAATTAATTCACACCTTAATTCTAATGTTAATTACATAATTTTCCCGATTTATAATTTAAGATCCCATATTTCTTTATCATGATCGATACTCATATTTTTAATCAATATTTCATCTCACATATGATCAAACCTAAGATTTCATAAATATCATAATCTAAAGGTTATTTGGATTGAAAAGAGTATTGGATGAATATTACTAGGTGAATCACATGATCAAGGTTATTCATGCCATTAGGTGAAGCACATGATCAAGGAAATTTCACACCTAAGATTTCATAAATATCATAATCTAATGGCATGGTGAAGCACATGCCATTAGGCTAACTCCTTGTGGTTGAAAAGATATCAGTGGGAAAAATAGTCATAACAAGCAACTTAAATTAATCGATAACAAAACACCATACTGGCGTAACCATCCACGAATGCAAAATGATTTGAGATCTGCGACTAATCTAAAAATGATGAGTTACCATACTTTGGTACCTCTTAGGGTGTTCGCACCTCTTTTTTAGCCACTTGGTTACTATTATGAGTTTTTGACTCCTAAATCCTATATTTAATTCTAAAATAATCGTATAGTAGTCAATTGCGGACCGGGAGTCCAATGAGGACACGATCACATCCCTAGGTTACTTTTGTAAGTCCTGAGGTATCCGTGCCTCATTTCGTGCCACTCAGATTGTGAAATATAAAACTTCTCTTTTTAGATTGTTTAAAGATCCAAACACTAATTTTTGTGTTTACTATTTTTTCATTTAAAGTAGAACTTTAACTAATGCTTGTCTTTTTATTTATTGCTTTTGAGTACCACCTCATATGTTGGAATTTGTGTCCTAACACTTAGTGACTTGAATATTAAGATTTAGCATTTGATATGGTGTTGGATAACATTGACAAGTTTTTCACTGGTGATGCATATTTGAATTAATTGGGTCCATCACATATATCACAAAATAATATCATAATCGAATAGTACTTAAAATTAATGGCATAAACTACTTGTAAATGACAAAAAGTAATTAACAGAAACAAACATATCAATAATTCTAACTAAAGTTCACCCAAACAAGTATATAAATATTATCATAAATTGATCTTAAAATTATGATACAACAACCAATTGACAATTCGAGTTTTCAATTGGCTCACCCTCAACCTCCTATCTCCACTACAAATCAAACCAGTAAAAAACTAATGATATTAAGCAATAACCAAGAATTAAAATTACCTTTTATCCGTATCAAATCGATGATACTATAACTTGAATGCTCGAGACTAGATCAAATATTTAAACACTGATGAACCCTGCCAAATACCCATAAATGAAAAATATATGATTGCCATTAAAAGAATATAATTATGATACAAAGGAGATAAATTGAAGAAGAAAGAGGGAGGGGGGGACAAGAACTCTCGGAAACAAAGTAAAAAAAATTGTTTCAACGCTGGATGCATTCATCTAACATGCAATTTATAAAGCATTTATAACTTGTAGCCTATTTGCCAACAAATTACATTTACTACATAACACCATCACATAATAGTTAAATGATTATCATTTTAGGATAGATGAAATTATTTTATTCAAACCTTTTTTTTTCTTCTGTTCAAGTCATCTATAGAAGGAGAAAATAATATCATGTTTTTCGATATTTAAACCTTTCCAGTGCTCTAAAAAGATCATAATAAGAACATTATTGAAAAAAATGAAGATAGTCTTTCTTAGGCATATTAATCCACTACGCGATGAGAATAGCCAACATAGACTATGATGCACCAATGCAACATATAATGGATTTCAAGCTTTAATTCTAAATAATAATTGAACAAATAATGAATAATCGCCTTTAGACAAGATTATAACATCACACTAAATTTATTGACTAGGTTTTCTAAGGTGGATCAATTGTTCTCCTTTTTATTCATTGTTAGTTAATGGAATTAACTGGGATAAAGCATAGCACATCTTAGTATTTATATATGCCTAGAACCATTATTTGATAGAGATATACGAGCCTATAGAATAGATACTTAGGTAGCTTGAATTCAATTGTAAGTAAACTACAACAACATATCAGTAAATAATTCAATTATAAGCCTATTTTTTCTCCTTCGCGTGTATGAATTTAAGCTAATTGTCACTGCCTAAGATAATTTCCACTGTCAGCCAAGCTACCTGCCACTACTAGCAAATATTCATTCATCCTATGCATATTCATCCTAATCTACTTGCCACTGTCGTGAATACGCATTCATCCTAAGTTATTTTCCACTACAAGATACTCATATAGCTTGAACTGCCAGCGAATACTCATTCATCATAAGCCCACACGAGCATTACTGAATCTATACCTTTGTATGAATACTCATTCATACGGATAAAAATATTCCTCTTTAACTAATTCTAAGTTACTCAGATATTTCCTATTTTGTCAAAACCCCCAAAAATACAACCATAATGAAAAATTCTGACATACCAGAGTATACAAATTTTAGAAAACCCCCAAAAATCTTCCTCTTTAACTAATTATAAGGGTTGAATCTTGAAGAATATACAAATTTTAGAAAACCCCCCAAAAATACAGCGATAATTAGATTAGTGAGAAAGTTAACCATGACTAGATCTACAAATTCTGAAATACAAGAGTAAAAACCGTAAAAATCACCTGTTTTGTTCGATTTCAGGGTTGGAGCTGATTATAGCCTTTCGATGACGTAGGTTCGTAGATGATGGTAGTTGGAGGATGAAGCATCGATGATGGTAGTTGGTGGATGAGGCGCTAGGTAGTGTGGTGGATGGTGGAGGCAGACAAAACGAAGAGAAGGACGAGTGGGGGTGAGCGGGAAGAGAGCGGGGGTGAGCGGGAAGAGAAAGGAATATCAAAGTGTGAGGATAGTTAATTTTTTTAGGGTGTTTTATATTTTAGTGAAGTGTACTAAATTTTGGCACACTTTAAAATAGTGCCAAATTTTGGCACTGTTTTAAAGTGTGCCAGATTGTCATAAAACCGTGCCAGAATTTGGCACAGTTTAAAACTGTGCCAGATTTTCAATATCAGGGTGTGCCAAATTGGTGTTTTTGGTGTAGTGGTTCTGGACTGTATTTTGAAAAGCAAATCAGTTTTCAGGTGCAAGATATGACCAAAAATTATTTGTTTGACATAAGAGACTTTGATAACTCATCTCAAATCCAAGCGATATGCCCGATCGAAGAAACTTTTGAGTGAAGGAAGGCTGATATAAAGGGGGAGACGTATCAAGAGAACCATGCTTGAACTCTAGCTATTGCTGGACAGATGCTAATTACACTGCCAAAGTAGTCTGCTGCTGAATTAGTCGAACTAGTCTTCTAGTGAATTAAGGATTTTACACTGTCATTAGTTTGCTTCTGAATTAGCCAAAGTAGTCTCCTGCTGAATAAACTACTTCTGCTGAATTTGATAAAGAATCTATGTAAGGGGAACATCAAGATTGAAAGAAAAAGCTCAAGACAAGAAGACCATCTCTTAAATAGAATTTCCAGATTAAATGCTAATTGCAACAGTAACTTATCTCCCAAAGATTTACGGTGATTAGTATATTATGTGTAATTTCTAGATTGGATGATATATAAATAAGTCAAATATTTTTTAATAGATTTTTATTACCTTGCATTACTGATAAAACATGGGATTTTCAATCGCAAGATGTGATTTTCATATCTCTCAATGGTTTGTCCCAACATGCCACACCCTTGGTTTATCTCCATTGTTTGTATTGATTGTTTATGTCCACTGTTGATTGGGTTGTTTGTATTATACTTTTTGGTTTTTCATTTTATCAGGTAACATTTTTAAGGTCTCTGCTTTATCAGGTCACCACTAAAGGGAAGACACCACCAATGTCTCAAGTTATTATGGATTTCTGTTTGTTTCCTTTCATGTTACTTTCTATTATAGTGAAACTTTTCTTTTGCTATTGTATAGTATAATATGTTGACTGATTATTTAAATTTTAAGTTTGGTTCTACATTTTGATATATGGGAAAGTGAATTTCATTATTTAAGGTAAATGCGAGTTTGCTATGCAGTAATAGGGTGAGATGGAAGTACTTGGATGCTCATTCACATTGAATGATACCCTCTTAGACCCTTTGATGTATGGCGTGGTGACCTCTCCCTATATGCACATTAGTGATTTACAATATATGGTTATCTCGACTGGAGAGATTCGACTCAAAAAGTCTACCTGCTGGTGAGTGTAATCCGATCTATGCACATTAGTTATTTACAATATATGGATTTTAAGGTGTTTAATAAATTATTTTATAGGTATTTCATTTCCCTCACAAAGTACTTCAAATTCAAAGTGGTGACCTGCTGCAACTGTTACTTTCATGTATGAACCTGAGATCCATATCAATGAAGATATGATGGAGACTGTAACACTCGAGGAGAAAATAAGTTCGGTTGAAAGTATTTGGCATTGATATTGACACCCAACAGGTTGTTGTGGTTGACCCTAAGTCATATACGTACGACGATGAAGTGCTCAAGAAAGCAGACGCTATGGGGAAGCCGGGACTTATAGAAATATATGCCAAAGAAGATAATTTATATTCACAGTTGAGTCCATAGGTGCGGTCAAAGTTCTCAATTGGAGCTTAATGACGTTGAAATCTTGAAGCATAAAGTCGATGCAGTCCATCTTTCAGACGATACTGTAGAAGCGAATGGACAGTTTGATGAACTGGGTGCCTATATGCGAGGTGGGTGATCGGAATCTCTTTTATGATGTACTTAATCACTTACATAATAGATGTTAAATTATCTTCTATAAAGCATGTCAAGTTTCTAAGGACAATCAACCTATAAACTCTTTCTAGCGTTACGTGCATGTTAGATACGTGTAATCGATGCATTAAATTATACGATAACTTGAGCTCTGTACTTAATTCTGATGTTGTATTTTCTTTTTCAAATTTACACTTTAGGTGTGTATATTACCTTGATCACATTTATATTCCTGTGAAGAATTTGTGTGCCTTGATCACAAGTTGTGCTCAAGAGAGGAGGTGCTTTATACTACTTTGGTTTCAAAATAATGATATGTACTTTGTTGAACATCAATTGTTTGAAAAAATGGGCAAGTAAATATTTGAATTCTTGGCTGGAAATTTTTAATTGTTTATAGGTCCTCACAATGAAAATTTGTATTCATATTTCTCCCCATATACTTGAGACTCATAGGTTGTATATCTCATTTGTTCGAGAAGATTAAATATTCCTAGGGTAAATGTGTTGTTATGTTACAATTTAAATCGTGTGTATTATTTTGGTTTCAAATGTATAAAATGTGTTTGTATTATTTGAATTTGAGTTTTTGTATTAATTTAGACATTATTTTAGGTATTTCTTTAATATACGGTGGAATTATGAGCCATTTTGAGTATTTCTTAATAGGTTTTTTGCATGGTGGTTAAGGCTATGGGTTATGGCCGTTTTTTTAAAAAAAAATTACACTTTGTTTTGTGGGTTATTAAATTTTTTTCGTTTGGAAATTTTTGCCGTGCCTTCAGGCACAACCATTCCGCTAGTGTGTGTGTGTGTGTATATATATATATATATATATGGTACGAGAAATCATCCACTTGTGGTTCTCGTACCAAAAAATCATGTGTAGAATAAGTAAAGAGCAAATAAAGCAAGTAAAGAGAGAAGTAAGACAACATATATAGTGGTTCTACCTCTAAAATAGGCCTACGTCCACTATGGTGTTCTACCCTCATTAGATGAGTTTCATTGTACAATATAATCGTCCCTAAAGAGGCGTACAAGTATGAGTATAAAGAAGAATACATGGTAGTAGTGAGTATTCCGGTGTACCGGAGAGGTGACTTCCATATATATGTGTAACCCCCAAGATGTATGTTGAGGTTGTGTAGAGATAATTTTTGCCCAAGGGAGAATCGATCCCTTATTTCAAGGTGTGGTCTTCTATTTATAGGAGGTATGTTATTTGTGTCACGTGCCCTGAGCACGTGACATATATGAAGTATGGAGTTACTATAATAGAGATGGATGCGGCCAGTAAGGCTAACATATTCAGTACCGCATCTTGCATGAGGTTAAAGCCAAAGGTGTCGCACCATGCACTAGGTAGGTCCACGGCCTGTATATAAGGCCATGTGGCATATGCCGCACCGTGTACTGAATAGGGCCTCTATATAAGGTCCATGCCTCAGTAACCTCCGTGGTAGGGTGCTATATTTGTACTATCAATAAGCCCCCAAGTCATAGTGCCAAGAGATTGTGATTGGGGCTGCGGCTGAGTAGTAAAGTCCTCTTAAGGTGTCGTGGTACTTTCAAGGTGACTCTACGTCTTCCCACGCCCTCTTATATAAATTGTTTCGGTCGTGGTCTTCATTACGTTTTCCAAATCTTTGAGAGCATATCAAGAGATGAACTCTGTTCGTCCATCCTATTACTTTTTTCGACGACTTTCCAAGGCTGAGTGTGGTGGTTCTATGGTGGTTTGAGGCTGATCCTTGCCTATTTCTCCATTTTCAGGTAATTTTCCAACCAACATCCTCTTTAATATCTTTTGTAGTTATGAATTTATATATGTTCTTCAAAACTTCTGAATTTGTGTATCGCCCCTTCTTGAATTATGTATGTTGCTTTCTGAATTCGTATTAGATTTATATCTATTTCTGGGAAAAAAACCAACTGATTGACAAATATCTGGGGTTTCGATTGAATATTCTGCTAATTCCCAAGAATCGAACACATGTGAATGATAAATAATTATAGTACTTGCTGATTAGCTTTTTAGATTAATCTTCATATGGTGAAATGACCCTTAATCCTCCATTGTTTATATCATATGGCCGGTATTTGCTTCGAATCGGGCTAGAATCATACAACCGTTCTTGATGTTCTTAAGAAAACCCTTCACACTCTGTGTCTTCGATATTTAAATGAATCATCATTTAGACACTAAACTATTTGAGTGAGGTGCCGCGGCATGGTAGAATACCCTTTTAGTAATTTAGGCGATAACTGTGGTTGGTGGACTCTGAGGGTAATCCCTTGGGTTTAAACTTATACTCCGCGGAAATTAAACCCATAGATTGGTGATTACGGGCTTAGGTTCTAATATTAGAGACACCGGTGTTTTAGTCCATAGTAGCTACGGTATGCAAGGAAATAAAACCTATTAATCAATATGTCGCGACGATAGTTGTATTTTTGAGCTCAAACCCCCACACCTGGAATATTTAGCCAATCTTGTTGATCATTTCTATTTACTTAAATCTTCTTATAAATAGTCATGTCGCGGCTCCTTAGAGGCTTTTTTGGACCATATTGGCTGCGACACCTAACTATGGACTCTGCTTTTCAGTTACTGCTGCAGCCATATGAACTTTGACCCAGACGAATTTCTGAGAGGCTTTGGGGCAAAACATTTTGGGGCCTCTCCTCCTGAACTCCCTTTTGTGCCCCTTTTGAAGTCAATAGGGCCTTGTCAACTGAATAATTTCCCCAACTACGTATTATTAGACTCAGACTCTGCGAATTCTGCTTGTAAGAAGGATTTTGAGATCGCGCCAATGGAAGAGAAAACCAATTCTAGTAACCATCCATTGGTCGTAGAAAAAGATGTTGCGGTAAGGGGTGCTACTGATGTTAGGGACAAACCAGTTGGCCCATCTGGGAGGGCTGAAAGACCTCTTGTTGCGCTTGACATCCGCAGCATTATGACCCAAGCCTGGGTTGATCAGGTAGCTGAGGCCTTCGAGTTTCTAGAGAACTTATTATGCTCAGCACCTACTGCGAACTAAAGGTCGTGCATGATACTTTTTGACAATGGGGTATGCTTCCCACTCCATGCTTTCATTTACGGGTTACGGCTGCTAGTTCCTGTTCCTATCAGAAGAATTTTTCAAACGATGAAATTTACACCAGCGCAGTTAGATCCCAATGGGTGGAGGGCCATTCTTGTAGCCGTCGTGCTATGGGAGAACCAATTCAGAAAAGATATCACTCCCGCGGAGTTTTCCACTTCAACCGCCCAAAGGAAAACTCCATAAAGTTTACTGGATACTACTACTTCTCTATCTGTAGTAGGGAAGAGACCATTTACACTAGGAGGCCTACCAGTGTAAAGAACTGGAAGGGGAAATATTTCTACATCTCTGGAGAAGGATGGCAGATTCACCCTCAGGACAATGAGAGAGAGAAATCATTTAGGATTCCGCATCAATGGGGGTTCCCCTCTAAGCTAGATATTTGGATTATATCCGCGTCCACTCTTTATAATTTCTTATTATTCTTTTTGTACTAACCCTTGAAATGTTTTCTACAGTTCTCGACAACTTGCAATTGAGCAAGCGACAAGAGAAAAGAGTTGCTGAGGCCGCAGCTGTTCCTGCTGAGCAGAAGAAATTCAGCACACTTGTTACTTCTGCCTCTGTATTTGAAGCAGGCTACCTACCCAATAAATCCATACCCAAAGATATGGCCGTGGAAGGTAATAACTCGATCAACAGTTCTATTCCGCGATAACTTATGTTTAAAACTAATATTTACTGTTATTTTTCCTCTTTCAGGTGAGGAGGTTGATAGGGAACTCTTGGTTGCACAACTAGAAGAAATGGATGGGGACGCAACTGTCCTCAATAACGCTGAAAGGCATAGAAAAAGGAAGAGGCCCAAGACCAAGGCTCCATCCGCGGTTCCTTCCAGTGACCCAAATCTTCCTACCGCGACCCAAAATCAGGCTGTGGAAAAAACTAACTCTACTTCACCCCAACCCCAAATTCAGTTCGATGATGATATCAGAGTTAATTTGGCCGCGACAGGTTTGATGTCAACATCTGACGCCCCTATCCATTCAGCTTTTTCTTCGTCGCCACGCATTGTTGAAATTAATGCACACTTACCTCATCCACAGGGCCGTGCCAGGGTTGGTCCTAACAGTCGACCATGGCCACAACTAAGACAACTTTCCCTGAATCCTCATGGGCTACTACTACAAGGGCTGCCCGTTGGATGAAGGGGGTTCCAAATGCCGCAGACTTTGACAAGCTGGTAGATGAAAATCATGATAACCTTGAGGATTATGACCTCCATAGTCTTTTAAGGGTAAGTGCAAGTGCCTTCTCTATTTTAATTTTGCGTTCCATACCTTGCTCCGAACTTTCTCCTTTTAGTCCGCGGACGTCATGGTAGCTCAGAAGAGGAAGTATGAGGCTCTTTATAAACTATAAGAGGGTGGGGAGAGGGTGCACGCTATTGACTTGGAGAATGCACGAAATTCTTCCTTCGAAGCTGGCAAGATGTCTTCTGCCGTAGAACTTCAAGCGACTCATATGAACTTAGACGCTGAAATTAAGGCTAAAGAAGAAGCGGAGGTAAATTTTAACCAGGCCGCAGAATCTCTTAAGGTCTCTCAGGAACAAGCCGTAAAAGCTGCCCATGTTGTTGAGTCTTCCTATAACAAGCTGAGGCTCCTTCAAAAGAGGTACGAGGAGTTAGAGACCAAGGATACCCGTGATGCCGAAGCCCATGTCGCGACAATCAAGAAAATGGCGGTGGATCACAGTGAATCCCTTCAACTGGCCATCGACAGCACTATGTAATCGTTCAAGGGCTCTAGAGATTTTTACCTTATAAATAATATGGCCTACATCCGCGGTTACCAAGACCTCAGGCACAGAATCATAAAGAACTTCCCTGAGACTAAAGAGGCGGTTCTTGCTTGTGGACTTAGTGATGTTGAACATCAGTAATGCATAGCTGAGCTCAAGGCCACGACCGAGGAGAAAGACAGGTTGAGGGCAGAGGCGAGGAAGAGACCGAAATAGCTACGGATGGTGAAGAAGGGGATGTAAACGACGATGCGTCCTCATGAGCCTATAGCCTGCATAATCCCAATTTTTTGAACTTCTTATCCATGTAGGGCTGCGTCCCTTCCAATTTTTGAACTTTGCTTATATGGTCTATAATCTCAACATTAATAGGACAAGATTTTCCACTACGGACACCTTTCATGTTAATCTGATTCCTTTTCTATTAGCCTTTTATTCTTTTGTTTTGATAGCTTCAACACTTGAGTGAATGCCTTATCTATATATCTTTGATTGCTTTGAATTGTATATTTAGTTCCTGAAAAATACACTTTAACTATAACGTATGGTTCATAGGCTACGGTCATATTTAGAAACCAAAACGATATATATCTTAAGGCCGCGTCACTGTAATGTGGATGGTTTTTCATAAAGGCCATGGAAGTTTGACAATCCCTCCTACCTTTATCTATTGTAGCTTTAATTGGGTCTAAATCTAAGTCACTACCATAACAACTCTTAGTCGCTTTAAATGCCGCAGATGCATGAACAGGGATGTGTCACTTTTAAATGTTTGAATTCCATCTATTGTAGCTTTAATTGGGTCTAAATCCAAATCACTACGACAATAACTCTTAGTCGCTTTAATGGCCGCAGCTGTATTAACAGGGCTATGACACTCTTCTAGGCCTTCCATCTAAACATGGGCCTTTGTAGATACACGGTATACTATCAAGCCTCCCCGGGTTGGGTTATATTATTAAGCCACCCATAACTAATATACCGGATACTTTCAAGCCTCCTCAGGCTGGGTTATGTTATTAAGCCACCCACAGCTAATATACGAGATACTTTCAAGGCTCCGAATGTTGGGTTATGTTATTAAGCCATCCATAACTATGGATATATATAAAGCCATCTTTGGATAGATATTACAAGTCTCCCGACTTAATGATGCTACCCGAAAGCTAAGAACGGGAATTATAAGCCCCCGTGGCTAGATGACTCATCCTGAAAGATAAGAACGGGCATTGGAAGCCCTTGCAGCTAATGACGCATCTCAAAAGATAAGAATGGGCATTGGAAGCCCTTATGAGTGATGTTGCAGACCAATTTAAATAGCCTCTCTCGATAGTTTCTTTCTTCATTTTCAATTGTCACTTGCTTTCGGACAACCAGGCATCTTGACGAGCATTGTGGGCCCATTTAGATATTATCATTCCTGATATAACATATTGTCTCGAATCGAGATCTGTTTAAGATGAAAATGTTCTTTATAAGATAGCATTTCATGGAAATGCCAATTAAATTATGGAACCATATAAGTGAACTTGATTTCATATAACTATTCATATATATATACGACTTTATAAGGATAATACAAAATAACAACATAAGAAGAGTTTTCACTGTAAAGTAGAAACATATGGAATATAAGACATAAGCATGAAAAATGGGCATGTGGTGTGTGAGAGCAAACTTCATCCCCTAAACATATTTGAGGAACCTCTGCAGCATCCCTTGCCCAATCAGCCTTTTAAATTCGTCCTTTAGTGCATAACACTGCTCAGTGTCATGGCCATGGTCCAGATGGAACTTGCACCACTTGGCTTTGTTCCTCTTGTGGGGTTGGGATTTGAGATTCTCTCGCCACCTAAGAAGCTTGTCCTCCTTAATGGACTAAAAAATATCTTCAATTGGGAAGTCCAATGGGGTGTAGGCCTTAGATCTCCCTTCTGCCTTCTATGATTTCCTTTTTCAACTCCCGCTAATTGCCTCCGCGGATGAATCCTCTGGTACTACCGCGGCAATGAAGGTTATTAAAGCAATGATCCTGGGTTCCACACCCACATTGGATAAGGCCCCGACCTCTAGCATGAGGACCCTCTTAGTCAAATAGTTGAACTGGGTCTGGAGTGAGGCATAACTGTTATAGAGACGGTTGAGGTGATTATACAGCTGCACAATATCATCTTTTGACTTCTGTGCTCTGGCTGGATTCTCCCTCCATTTTTGCTTTTGTTAGTCTTTACTAGGTATATATAATCTGAGACGAAACTAACAGAAGTGAGTAATCTCATAAATATTGGAGTAACCAAGTAGGAAATGGGGACTTAGCGTTTGCATTGCTACATGGTATTATTGTTGAGGCCGTGACCAGTATGGCACATAGATGCACTACCGTGGCCTTTGTATGATATTCACCAAGGTTGATCTGGAGACCCTCCGAGTCCGTTCCTCGATGTTTTGAAGCTTCAGTAACAAAGCCACGCTAGTAGAGGCCATGAACATTAGGCATTTTAACTTCTCGGTCGCACGCCCTCCTAGGCAGCAAAGGGAGCAACCACAGAATTTTAAGCCTAGACTGAGTTTTTCTCTCCCAATATGTGGAGAGCATACCTACTAGGGTTTGTTAATGAGAGGAAAGCCTCACGGTGCACGAAACGGTACAATTTCAATGTTAAACCCTAGATCATAGGTCGAGAACAACAAAAAATGGGGTTAATACAATCTTTCCCTAATCATTCATCTTTTCGGAGCTAAACCCTGTCATGCTTTTCAGCATTATCTAGATGAAACGATATCACAGGGGTATATAAAATAGATCTATGGTCATAAAACGAAGACCCAAGAACAGATCTGAACATATGAAATACCCATTTAAGGATGTTAATATGAATGAGAGCTTAATAACCAGAATTTACCCGTGAGAGGATGATCCAAAGGATCCCCTCGAATAAACTAAGGTCTTTAAAAACTCGAAACATAGAGAAATAGGATTGAAATATCTCGTTTTCCATAAACGGTGCCAAATTCATGATACGAGAAATTGTCCATTTATCATTCTCGTGTAGAATAAGTAAAGAGCAAATAAAGCAAGTAAAGAGAGAAATGTGAGAAGATATAGAGTAATTCAACATCTAAAATAGGCCTACATTCACTATGGTGTTCTACCCTCATTAAATGTGTTGCATTGTATAATATAATCATTCTTAAAGAGGCGTACAAGTATGAGTATAAAGGAGAATATATGGTAGTAGTGAGTATTCCGGTGTGCCAGAGAGGTGACTTCCATATATATGTGTAACCCCCAAGTTGTATGTTGAGGTTTTGTAGAGAAAATTTTTTCCCAAGGGAGAATAGATCCCTTATTTCGAGGTGTGGTCTTCTATTTATGGGAGGTATGTGAGCTGTGTCACGTTCCCTGAGCACGTGACGTATATCAAGTTTGGAGTTGTTGTAATAGAGAGGGATGTGGAGTGTAAGGCGAACATATTGAGTATTTCATCCTTCACGAGGTTGAAGCCAAAGGTGCCGCACCCTGCACGAGGTAGGGTCGCGGCCTGTATATAAGGCCAAGTGGCATATGTCGCGCCATGCACTGAATAGGGCCCCACCCTTTGCTGAGTAGGGCCGCAACCTGTATATAAGGTACATGCCTGAGTAACCTCTGCGGTAGGGTGCTATATTTTTACTATCAATATATATATATATATATAGAAAGAAAAGTTCCCTGTCTTTTATAAGATTTTCCTTTTGAATATAGGTGATTTTATTTGTTGCGGGCGAGTCATTTGTTATATTGGAGTTTGACCTAAGGGAATGAAGTTCTCTTTCTTTGTCTGTGATTTTGTGAGAGCCTTTAGAAATGGTATGTTTTCCTTTAGCCAAGATAGGGTGTCATTTATGGAGAGTCCTTCATAATTCTACTTGTTGATGATTGATCCTGGGATAGAGAGTGTTTTGAGGAGTGTGAGGTTTGGTTTTTATTTTTTTCGAAAGAAGGGTGTGTGGGTTTAGTTATCTTTCCCATTAGGTTTTTGTTTCGATTGTTTCGGTCATAGTAATAACCTTTGTGTGTTTTTTCTTAAATAAGGATCACTATGCGGAGTTCTAAAATGCATTAGGGCATCGTTTTATTACTTGACATTTGGTTTATTTCTGTTGTCCCGACTCTTTTGGAGTAAAGGCATAGTGACCATAAACAATGCTTTCCTAGAAAATGGGTGTTTAAGTATTTGTTTAGACCGGGACTGAAGTGATATCTCATTTTTCCTATGTATCTTTGATTTGAAGACAATGATGTGTCTATAATTCAATGTCTGCGATAATAAATAATGAAGAATCATGTCTACGAAGTTTTGTCTAAAATGAGGAGTCGGAGGCCTAAAGTTTTTAGCTAACTTCAAATGAGTGGTTAGTTGCTCAAATGGGCCTTTTAATTTATGGTTAGAATCTATTTGGGATTGTATGGCTCAACTGATTATTTTTGTGTCAAATCAATTAATTCCTTTTTTATCACAAGCAGATTCAAGGAAAGGCTTTCTTTAATTAGTCGATATTCAAAGGTTGGGAAAATGTGACTACATCGATATTAGCTAAGGTATCCACCCCTCCAGAGCTTATTTTGGTGATGAGATATGGTCCTCCCTTATTGGGTGCAAATTTTCCTCTAGGAGACCTAGTAGGTTTTAGATTATCTTTTAGGACTATGTCCCCTTCTTGACCCTTTTATTGAAAGCTTGGGTGATATGCTATTGGTATCCCGTTGGTGATAAAAGGCCTTTGGCCTCCTCTCATCGATGATAACTAGTTCCACATAGCGAGCTTGGACCTAGTTGGTTTCACCCACATAGCTTTCCAGCATGACCCTTAGTGAAGGTACATCGAGTTCTATACGTAAAACTACATTCATTCCCTAAGATAATAAGTAGGTGGTAGCCCTTATCGAGTTTCTCTTTATATTACAGTAAAACTAGAGGGTGTATAGAAGTTTGTCAGACTAGTCCGTATAGGTCTCTGTCATCTTTCTGATGAGTTTTCCGTAATTGTTAGAAACTTCGACTTCAATGTTTGTTTGAGGTATGTATAGGGTATAATTATGACCAATGATATCGTACACATGTAATATGTTAGAGACCTCATTCTGAAAGTGAGAACTAATGTCTGATAACAACTCGTGGGGTACACCAAAGCATAATATGATGTTTCATCGTATGGATTTATCCAGCGTCTTAAAATTTAGAACTAAGTAAGATTCGTCTTTGACTCACTTGGTAAAGTAATCGATGGCAATGAATAGGAACTTGTGCTCGGTGGAGGCCTTGGGGTCACATTCCTTATGTTTTATATCCCACAAGTGAAGAAAGTCCATGTTAAGGTCATTTAATGCAGTTCCCATAAAGTTAGGTATTTTCTTGGGGCATAAAGTTAACATTTAAGATGTCGTATTATGTAATTAGTGAAGTCCTTTTACATGGTGGTCCAGTTGTATGAGTGGTGAATTATTTTTTTGGAGAAGGGGTATCAACTCATATTGAGGACACATTATATGCTATGGATTTTTCCATGATCTCATGGGTTTTGTCTTCCATAATTCACCTTAAGTGTATTTCACTGAAGCCTATTTTGTAGAGTTGGCCTTTATAGAGGTTGAATTGAGCTTCCAATCATGTTCAGGTGAATTGATCATTCAAAGAGGAGTATAGTGAGTAGTTATTATTGTTTAGTGAGTTCCAAATGTCATAGTACTATATAATAGGTCATGCGATCATTTCTTAGATGGAGTCGATCTCAAATAAATAGGAAGGGGTGTGCTGGCTAGTCACAGTAAATACGATATCTATATTTCCTTCCAGTATATCTAAAATGGATGCTAGTTTGGAAACAACATCTATGAAGTTTTTTTTCGCACTCGTGAAAAAGTTAAATTTGAGACGCTAAAAAAGTAAAGATATTTCTTCATAATGTTTATGGTAAGTTTTCAATATATCATCTTTGATTCTACAATTTTCTAATATCTAAGGATTTTAGGTCGATGATTCTCATTCGAGAGAGATATGGAGACCCTTCATGAAAACCTCATATTCTTCCATGTTATCGATGCATTTGTAGGAAAGTTCAATAGTAATTTGGAGCTGGAATGAATTGATGGACATCATAAACATTCCGATTCAAAATCCCATTTTATTGGAGGCCCCAAGTTTCTTGGTTGTTTAAGGCGAAGAGGTCCTCGTCAAGAAATTCTGCCTCATTTTCTTCTTCCTAATCCAAAAGTGGTTCCATGCGATATTGTCAAAGATAGCTTATCCTTTGGTTGATTGGCTATGTAACATATGTGATTTCAAATCCCGAAAACATCATTAGCCATTTATCCATTAGGCTAGCGATAAAAGGTTTCTCAAATATGTATTTTATAGGATCCATCTTAGAGATGAGTCGTATGGTGAATGACATCATGTAATGGAAGAATTTAGAATTGATCCATATGAGAGATGCACAAACCTTTTCGAATGTGGTGTATTTGAGATAATGGGATACGAGATGTTTTCTAAAATAGTAAATATCATATTCCTTCCAACAATTGTGTACATATTTGCCAACATGGCTCTGACATCCATGTCTGTTATGGTCATGTAGAGTATGAGAGGCTGTCATGATTGGCGAGACACAAATATAGGTGGGTGGGTAAGATACTCCTGTATTTTCTGGAACTCCTCTTGGCATTAAATATTACCATCCTTAGAGAATACTTTTGTGTATTTAAAAGATGGGATCGCAAATGGTGGAGAGATGGTTAGTGAACCGGCTTATGAATTGTATTGGACCGAAGAAAACTTTAACCTCCTTATCTATTTTGAGGGGTGGAATCTCTTATATGGATTTAACGTTGGAGGGGTATATCTTGATTCCATTATTCCCAATAATGAATCCAAGTACTTTTCCTCTAGTGACTCTGAAGACACATCTCGGAGGGCTTAGCCTCATTTGAAAGATGGGTAATGATTGAAAGAATTTTCTGAGTGTCAAAATGTGTCCTTCGTTATCCTTGTATTTAATGATCATGTCATCAACATAAAATTACAATTACTTGTGTTTAAGATCGAGGAGGATGGTTTTGTCTTCTCTTTGGTAAGTTTCATTAAAATTCTTGAGACCAAAGGGCATAATTGTATGAAAGTACGCTCCCCATGGGGTGATGAATTCGATTTTTTCTTTGTCATCGGGAATAATTTTTATCTAGTTGTAGAATGAAAAGGCATCATCAAAGACTTGACTGAGTTACTGGATATTTTATTTAGTAATACGTCAATAATTGGTAAAGGAAAATCATCCTTGGGATATGCCTTATTGAGATCTTGGTGATGTATGAACATTAGGACTTTGTTGTTAGTCTTAGGTATGAGCACGATGTGGCTAGCCATGTGGGGTAATTAACTAACTCGATGAATTTGATGTTCAGTTGCTTATATAGTTCCTCTTTTTTTAAGCACCATTCATGTATCAGTTTACGAACACTCTGTACGATAGGCTTTTCGATATGGAGAGTAGGTATCTCGTGCATAATGATGGTTGGGTCAATTTTGGGGATCGGTGAACTCATTTTGATCTCTATCATTTAAGGAGGACCCTATCTGTAATTTTTTGAGTTTTAGGGAGTGCCCAAGTTCATGGTTATTGTGTCATCCTCGTTGGGAGATATACTTTTTTTTACCTTGGTCATGTTTTAAAACCGCTTTAAGTATTTTAGATCCCCATAGTCATCAATATTAAGTGTGAGTTCTAATCCGTCATTGGAGTCATAGTCATCGCATGTAACACATATTGGAAAATACTGGAAATCACTATTTGTTATGTTAACAAAGGGAGGAAGGACAAAATTGATAATATAAAAAAAGTTCTCTTTATAAGGGATGTGTAGAATTGCTACAACAGAAATATTGCGAATTCTCAAATGAAATCCAATTTTAAGTAATCCTAAATTTTAGTTAAACCCAAAAACATGCATCTAGATTATTTATCCAATAAAATAAAGCATGCATGATAAAAACAACCAATTTCACAAAAAATCCCCCAAAGGGGCAAAACCCTTATGTTTTCACTATAATTTGTAAAAATGGTTACACGGATTACAATGAAAATAAGAGCGACATACGAAATACCCTCAGGCGTCGGTTTCGATGTCTCGGCTGGAATCTCCTGCAAGAACTCCAGGTGGGAAGCAGTAGAGAAGAAGACGACTCCTCCACAAATTACTCCAGATGAGTAGTAAACGATCCTCTTTAAGGTCTATCAATTCACATACATAGATGGGAGTGTTTATGTGAATAAACAAGGTATGAAACCTTAAAAAGTGAAGTCTATTTTATGGGCAGTTTTTTGCAGAAATCGTGTTGGAAAAAGACTTGGGAAAACGTGTAGAAGGCACAATGGTATTTATTCAAAAATAGAGGCGATGGCGTCGCTCGAACGAGATAGGCATCTTGCTCGAATGAAGGATATGTGTCATTCGAACGACATCGCGTGAGATGCTTATCTCACTCGAACAACAGTGGCGGCTCATTTGAATGAGCTCGTCGATCGAGACACTTCGCTTCTATACTTAGAAAAATTTATGCTTGTAATAAAAATATAATTCAGACTTCAAAAAATATTTTCTAAAAAATTCCAAAATATTTATGCAAATATAAACAACTCCAATAAATCATTTTACCAATATTGTGTAGTGGAGAAGTGGAAACGGTTGAGAAGAATGATGCATGAAGCATGATGCACGTGTGAAGATGATGGATGCATTTATTCGGATAAAGGCCGTCATGGATGATCGTGATGACATGCCGAATGTAGCAGTATCAGACATACAAATTGTGATATAGGAAAAACAAAAAATTTCTAGAATCAACCCCGGACATTTATAAAATATGTCCTTACAAATCTCCTCCTATGTCTATGTCGGTACATACATAAAAATCTAATTATGCTATCAAATGACATACAAGATAATATCCTTATTAAACCCTCAAATTGATAATACTAAATGACATGTCGCCAATCAAACTTCAACATCTTCAAAACTTCAGCTCTTCAGAAACTCTCAAAGCTTTTCTCATCAGGGTGTGTAACATAATGATCATTAATCTTTGTACCTACACATATGAGAAAAAGCAAAAACCTTCGTGATGCATCGAGTTTGAAATGATATAAAAGTAAATCATTAATAAATCAAATCTCCCTCATAATGCAAAAACTCCCCCATAACATGATAATTCTTTCTCCCCATTTTTATGATATCCCCAAATAGACAAATAAGAAGAAACAATCAAACACGGAGTGTCACGATAAAAATGCATAGCAAATATGAATCAATCAACGCACATGCAAAGGTATTTCCCCAAAACAGTCACAAACTATTTTTGATTTTTCAAATTTTTCATACAAAAATAAGATACCAAAAATCAAACCATGGATTTAAACTAAAACAACCAAGTCGTAAAAATGTAATGTATGGGTGTGAACACATTCCATAGGTAAATAAACTCAATCAATCATATGTGCATGATGCATACGTGTACTCCTAACGAATGAACATCAAAATTATCCTTAGGAGTAAAAATTGTTGAATTTAGATGACATTGTCTTGTGCAAATCAACAAATCAAAGTCTAAATGATTTCCACACCAATAACATCCAAAACTATGTAACAATTTTTTAAGACTTTTAAGGACGTGCAACCCCGTTTTCATTCTCCATCCAAACACCCTTAAATATATTTTATTTTAGAGGTGTGTAAGATAAATTCTCAAACTTTGGAGAATTGGTGCAAAAACCTAATTGGCCCATAATTGGCATGAATTTCTTTTTATTGCCTTTAAATTTTTTTCGGCTCTTTTAAACCTTTTAGGACCCCGGATACTAAAATTCCTCAATTTTTTTGGTCCAATTAAATGGAGTCTTAATCATAAATTATAAATGATAATATTTCGTAGCCCTTCACCATTTTCAAACAAAGCACACAAAACCTCACAAACATGGTTCAAAGGTGCACACTTTTATTGTCTTGTTTTATCGTGCTTGGTTCGTTTTAAGGACATGATTGAAGTGAAAACACACAACCAACATGTAATAAGACAAGAACAACAATCAAACAAATCCATGCATGTGTGCAATAAAGGATACCACGAGTCAAACATGTAGGAAGTAACAACTAATTACATCTCAATGACTCCAAACATTATAAAGCACATGGATGAATTGACATATTGTCTCAAAACACTATCAAATAGTCACATGAAAAATGAAATGATGTTGTGACTCGGTCATCCTAAGTGTCTTTCCATAAACGGTGCAAACAATATACAAAAATCTTTTTGGATTTTTCAAAATAAAATCTTTTTGTATTTTTCAATTTTTTTCAAAAGTACATGTCATTACACTAGAAAATATATATCATGAAACCACAACTAGTGTATGAAAAACATCCAACACAATCAACCAAACGATTCACATGGGGTGAGTCACGTTCAAGCAAATGGAAATCGTGGACAAATAAACCATAAGCCTCTAAATCCAATTTTCTAACCCAAATTGATGTGTAACGGAGTGTGGGGGTTTTGGGAACTAGTGTGACTTTCTTTTTATGTTCTCTAGGTCCATTCAAAATCTTGTAGCAGAAGCGCCTAAGATAACCTTGCCTACCGCAATGTGTGCAAGTGTACATCGGGCGGTGAGTTTTACCTAAAGGTGGCGTTCCCCTCAGATTCCTAGGTGGTGCACTCTGAATTTGCCTAGGTCGCTGTCTCCTAATGTCCCTAGGAGATTCTCTCACGATGTTACTAGGGGGATATTTCCTAAGAAACATAGGTTCCTCTTTCTTAACAATCCTAGGAGGCTCTCTCTCACGTGTGGGAATGGGTGCAACATATTTTTCAAGACCAATCCCACCCCTATCCTTTTTGATCTCGACGGTGCCTAAAATCTTATCAAGTTTTTTTGGACCTAGACTCCAAATCAAATTTCACTTTAATTCAATCTTTTAATTTCACCTTAAGTTCACCTATCCAAGATTCAAGTACACGTCCAGAATCCTCAAACTCTAAAAGTTCCGTTTTCATAACTTCCATCACACCTCGAAGACTATCTCTCTCACCCTCGACGTACTCAAGCTTCTGTTTCGAAATTTTCTCATGTGCCCTAAGTTATTTAACTAAAAAATCATTGTTTTTTAAGGCACACTCTTTCAATTGAGATTTCAATTTCAAAATTTCTTTCTTTATTTTCAAAGATTCAGCATAAAGTTCATTGAAAGCAGTTTGCAAGTCATGCTCATCTACACTTTCCTCCTCACTCCCATTACCCTCACTATCATCACTAATCACGTGGGTGGGAAGCTCTCACCTAGAAGCATAAAAAACTTCTTCTTTCGAATCACTATCATTAAGGGTAGAAACATGAGACACCGGTTTATTCAATTTTTTCTTTAAATTTATGGTACACTCATCTAACGTGTGACCAACACCCTCACAACAAGGACATCTCTCAGAGTCTTTTTCAACAGAAGATTTAAAGAAAGAGTTTGTGTGAATTTTTGAATTAACTTTTACAAAAATTTGACATCAAAGATCATCAAAGATCACCAAAAGCCATTTTTGTGAAAAATAGGATCAAAACACAATAACTTAGTGCAACAGGCTCTGATACCAATTTGTAGAATCGCTACAACGAAAATATTGCGACTTCTCGAATAAAATCCAATTTTAATTAATCCAAAATTTTAGTTAAACCCTAAAACATGCATCTAGATGATTTATCCAATAAAATAAAGCATGCAGGATAAAAACAACCAATTTCAGGAAAATTCCCCAAAGGGTCAAAACCTTTTTATTTCCACTATAATTTGTAAAAATGGTTACACGAATTACAATGAAAATAAGAGAGACATACAAAATACCCTCAGGCATTGGTTTTGATGTCTCAGCTGGAATCTCCCTCAAGAACTCCAGGTGAGCAGCAGTAGAGAAGAAGACGACTCCTCCACAGAGTACTCAAGATGAGTAGTAAACGATCCTCTTGAAGTTTTATCATTTCACATACATAGATGGGAGTGTTTATGTGAATAAATAAGGTATGAAACCTTAAAAAGTGAAGTCTATTTTCTGGGCAGTTTTTTGCAGAAATCGTGTTGGAAAAAGACTCGAGAAAACGTGTAGAAGGCACACTGGTATTTATTCAAAAATAGAGGCGATGGCGTCTCTCGAACGAGATAGGCATCTTGCTCGAATGAAGGACATGTGTCATTCGAACGACATCGCGTGAGATGCTTATCTCGCTCGAACGACAGTGGCGGCTCATTTGAATGAGCTCGTCGATCGAGACACTCCTCTTCTACACTTAGATAAATTTCTGCCTTCGATAAAAATATAATTCAGACTTCAAAAAATATTTTCTAAAAAATTCCCAAATATTTATGCAAATATGAACAACTCCAATAAATAATTTTACTAATATTGCGTAGTGGAGAAGTGGGAACGCTTGAGCAGAACGATGCATGAAGCATGATGCACGTGTGAAGGTGATGGATGCATAGATTCGGATAAAGGCCATCGTGGATGATCGTGATGACGTGCTGAATTAATGTATCGGTATCAGACATAAAAAATGTGATATAGGGAAAACAAAAAATTCCTAGAATCTACCCCGAACATTTATAAAATTATGTCCTTATAGGATACATTAGTATATGGGATGAAGGAGACCCCATTGTTAAAAGAACTGTCTCAAAAGACCTCAGATTGACGGACACTGGGATTCATCTAATAGGGTCTAGTTATTAAGTACTACATTTCCTGTGATGTTGGTGCTAACGTGGGATGGATTCCAGTGGGGAAACATTGGGGTTGTCCTTGGGTGAATTGGAATATTAGCACAAATTATAGATTGAAGAAGGTGGTGTTCTTTGAGATTGGATATTTGATCTTTTGAGGTTTCCAATGGGTTTCCCCTTGGGTTAGGTATAGGATCGGTATAAGGAATTGACTTGAAGAGGGATTGTAATAAGTGTTGGTAACTTTATTCATTCCATTACTATTCCCACAGGATCTGACTTATTGTGTCCTAAGGCTCGACTGAAAGCGGTGTCTTTGAGGGTGACGTTATTGAATCTAGTATGTGGAGGTAGAGATTGAGTTGAGGGATGCTGACTAATCTTACTTTCTTAGTTATGTTATTGCAGGAGGCAAAGGTTATGTACAAGTCAGGGAAGAGTTTTGAGGGACTCAAGTTTGAGTATCCCTACATGGATACTAGAAAAATTTTGTATGGAAACAATTTTGGGTAATCCCCATTCAGGTTCTGGCTCATTTTTTTTGTCTTCCTCTATAACCCACCATACGTTGAGCTTATTATGGCTGACTGACTAGTCATGAATATTTCATGAATTCCCCTTTTATTTATGCATTCTAGAATTTCCTCTCTTGTTTCCCTTTATGTGTGATCTTATAGTGTATAACTTGTATATGCAATATAAATATCTTTTACAGGGATTATTTAAGAATTTATAGATTTGGGAATGCTTATCGGGGAAAATTGATGCATTTTGAGAAAATTTCATCGCAAGATGTAGATTCAGAGGTATTTTTACAAATTCAAAATTCATGACTCGATTGGCAGAATACTATGGGAGTGTAGTTCATTGAGTTAGCTTCGGATGGATGTAAATGACATGTCATTCCAGTTCCGAACGGCCAAGTTTTAGCCTTTTTCTAAATCTCTATAATTATTTAAAGATAAGCTAATGCAATAAAATAGAGTGTCGATCATTGCCACTAGATCTATCAATTGACCTTTTATTATTTTGTGATGATATTGAAGACAATAAGGCTGGTCTCAGTTTTTTCGGTCGATCAACCCCAACTGATCGATCGGACCTACTAGTTTTTAGATATTATTGACGACATTCTTATTTAATTTATTTGGATTTAAATCCACTTACAATAAATCGAAAGTGGATTTTTCTTATGTAAATATGATTGATATTATTAGGAAATCTCCTTTACAATCATTTACCCTCTTCTCTCTCTAATTATTTAATATAATTTATTCATTTTCTCTCTTTATGTACTCCATTATAAGAATATAAAGCTTGTGCTTGTTTCACTTTATTGGAGTTGAATACTTTCTTCGTCACTAAATTAGTTATTGTCTATGAACCCTTGAATTCAATATATTGCTATCTTTAGTTACTCCTACTTTGCGTTTTGGTATCTTTATTAAAATGAGTACCTAGTTGAATTAGTTTAGGTGCATAAACTCACCTTAGATGCTTGTCTTTTTTATTAGGTTGTTATTTTGAACAAAATCATTAGGTGTGTATGCTGATATTGGAATATCTTGTAGACTCCCACTCTAGTACCCCTCGTATACCTCCATAGGGTCTAAACAAAGTCCCTTAAACACTTCGGCCATTTTTCCTCCCATAAATCCTAACGAAAGGTCACCATACATTCTCGAGCTCCATTCGACTCTTGTCAACTCTCAAAACCAAGAGTAATTCAATATAGTTGTATAGAGGTATAAATCATATTTTCAATGGTCCCTTCCATAAGCAAATCGGATTTATGATTTTCATTGAGTAGCCCTATTACTCTAACGGTTACCGGATACTTCCTGAGCTCCATTTTACTCTAGTCAACTCTCAAAACTGAAAGTAGATAAACTCCCTTTCGTGGGGATATGAATCCCCTTTCAAATGGTCCCGGTTGGGTGTGATTCTAGCCTACGATTCCCGTTTAGCATCCTTTTCTCCTAGAAACCTTAATTGGAGGTCATTGGACACTTTTGAACTCCGCTTGACATGGTAAAACACTCATAGTTGAGATTATTTCAACACTCTGCTATAGAGTTGTGAATCCTCTTTCCAATAGTCATGTAGTGCGTGCAACGGACTTACAGTTCGTATTTGAAAACCATTTTTCCAAAAATCTATTTTAGGATTTCCTATACGCACCCCTCTTCTTGCAAGCAGTGGATACTTTACTTGATTGCCAAGTGTGGTAAGCATACCTATGGACATGCAAATAGCCATTATGACCGGTACCCTTTAGGGGGAAACCTAGTTCTTCATCCCTATAGGTTTTCCTATTTTAGGAAACCCTAACCTCATTATCTAGAACCTTAAGGCCTTGTATTTAGTGAAAAAACCAAATTATATCACTCATTGAAATATTCTCTTACATAACTCTCTCATCTCACTTTTTGCCACCATTCCACCACCTTCCAAAATCAACTTCCACTTCTTCCAAAAATCATAATTAAACTCACTTAAAAGGTCTAAACCCACTTCATACTACTTTGTCAATGAGAGTCATTCGATATATTTCATTACATTTAACAAATTTCTACTAAATTCTTGTCTTCTCACAACCTAATCACAGTTTTATTATTTATATTCTCTCAAATATATTTTTACAAACTCAAAAACACCAAAAGAGGATTTAACTCATAAACCCCAAATTACAGTTCTCTTCCACTTTTTTACATTTTCATCATTTGTTCACACTTTTTCTCAAATTAAAAAAACCCTCTACTTTTAGATTTGTGGGTTGGACCCCACCTTTACTTCTTCTCGAATTACGTGGACTTTGATGCAGGTTTATAAAACATAGGCATATAGGTGTACCTTGGAATTTCAATCCCCTTTTTCTTTATTTTTCCTATTTTATTCCTCTAACTCTATTTCCATTAGTAGTTTACATATATATTACCTTATCTATTTTTACTCTTTAGTGGGCTCATTAGAAACATGTACTCACTCATTTATAGTGAGTCATGATTTTACGCATCGCTCATATTATATTTATTATTATTATTAGTTATTTTTATTAAATTGCCCTTTTGTGGTCTTTCTAGACACGCGTACTCACTCGTTTATAGCGTGTCACGATCCGTCTCATCACTCGTAGTCTACTTATTATTATCATCTATTTTTATCTATCTTTTTGTTATTTTAGTAGTCCCGTTAGACGCACATATTCATTCTTTCGTAGTGAGTTACCATACAACGTATTGCGCATACTTTGGATACTTTATATTTTTCTCTTTCTTTCAGTTGCACTCCTTAGAGTGAATCATTCTCATCTTTAACATGATATGGACACGGTGATTTCACTCCTCATGAAGTTTTCATGCACATACATATTTTTCAAACTACACATATTTTACACATGAATTACATGTATGAGAAAAAGGAGAATATTATTATAGCCTATGAGTGAAGGAAAGGGTAGAATGGTTGTCTAACACCTTCCCATTCCATAACTTAGTCCCTAAACCCGTGATCTTTTTGGTTTGGTTTTCATCAATTATTCCGTTATTACCTTTCCTTAGGGTATGGATAGATATTTTATCTATTTTCAGTAAAATAGGTTGTCGAATCCAACCTCTACATTTCTATACACCGCTTAATGGCGACCGCTTTATGTTTCTGGGAGCTCACGAATGCTGCACAAGTGGAAGTATGGGAAATTTTCTTCCTTAACCATGTTTTCACACAGGTTTTTTGGGGCTAACCTTCCAGGATGGTCAAATTGGAGATTCCACTAGGGAAGTTTTGTTTAGAGTACTGGACTCTATTTACATGGGCTTTACTAACCCTTTTTCTATATTTTTCTACATGTGTATATATGTTTCCACTTGTTTATTCTTCTTCTTACTCTCATGCTAACTTGTTGTCTATATGCCATGCTCACCGTTTATATTATTTTCTCCATCATGTTTAATATATTATCACATCTATATACCTTATTTTCTGTTATGTTCTTCATTCTATATTCACTCAAATATGTTTCATTCTTCACATCTACTTGTAAATATTTTCCATGCTTCACTTATCCACATATTCCATGTCCCTAATATATATATATATATATATATATATATATATATATATATATATATATATATATATATATATATATATATATATATATATATATATATATATCAATGCTTATGTCCACTTGTATATATATCCACACTTTATTCACTAGTGCACATGACATGCTTCGCATCACTTGCATATTTCACATACTTATGTACATGCTTCAAATACTGCTTGTTTATATATATACCCATGTTCTCTTCACTTATACACGCCCCCACTTTACTTTCACTTACACACGTCTCCACCCTTTGTTCACTTTCCCATATTACCATGTTACTACCACATTGTACATATACTTCTCTCACTTGTGTATATTCACATATTCACACCTTGTACACACTCCATGTTTCACATACCTAGTTAATTTAGTCCCCTCGTATACTTATCTCTTTTCACGTGCCACTCATTTATATTCTCATGATTTATCATTCTTAAGAGTTGTGCATATTCCTCTTAACAGACATAAAAATTTGCATAAAGATAATAATTAAAACTCTTGCATTTTGCCCACTACATCATACGAGCACTACATATTGACCCCATATTTGCCCCATACTAGGGAGTCACTTTGGGATGGGTTACCGGTTCTGTGGGGTGCGCTTAACCGAAGTGATACAACTCCCATCTTCCATTATCTAAGTACATTCGATGTCTATCGAACGGTTCCCCAACATCTTACCACTTGACCAAACTCACGACGGGAGGTATATTACTGGGAAATCATTAATGTACGTTGAGTATATCGAATTCTCCCCCACACGTACCATCACCATACGTTATATCGTGAGGCAATTCATGTAACCTCGGGTATATTAAATTGCTTTACCACATGTACCAATGAATGAATGCCCTTATATGCAATATGTATAATGTGGAAGTCAGGCCAAAGTGTGGAATCATTACACTAACCTTCCATGCATAAACCCATATAGATGTTTTCACTAGGACACTTGTACTGTTAATGGAAGAATAATTTCCTATGGGTGGTTTCAAGTAATTTTCAATGTTTTAAACAATTTGAGTCCAAAGCTTATAAAACTCAAATTTAAACCAATTTTAGTTCATCCCTAAAATATGCAACTACGTGTCAAAACAAATTAAGTAAGCATGCGACACAAAATTTAGAAAAAATCCCCCAGAGGGGCAAAACCTTATATATTTCTACAACTTTGAAATAATTTATAAGACCTTTTACTTACAGACCACTTGATAATCACCCACAAGTGTAACACACGGTACCTTCAGGAAATCTTTAAAGTATTGGTCTAGAAATCAATAGTGGTTTACGTGCTGCAACACCATAAGGACATGCAACCCTGACACGTAGTTTTCAACAAAGAATCAACATGCAGAAGATCCTCAATGACAAACAGTCATAAACTTCATAGAGTCTCCCTCCATAATAGCACGAAGCTTTTTGATTGTATAGATCTTTTCACAAATGATGAATAATAGAAAAGTATATTCTTTGGGTTCCAAAACAATTCACATAAAGATATTGTGAACTGAAAAAATAAAAATGGATTAAACCCTAAAGGAAGAAGACAAAAGGATTCTGCAAATTATAGTTTTTATGTTTTGTAAATCACTGGGACTTCTTCACAAAATACGCCTTGTTTAACGCGCTTATATATAAAATTTAAGTCGACGCGTCATTCGAACGAGATCCTATTTCATTCTAATGAGATCTGAGGTCGTTCGAATGACCTATCAAATGAGATTCCAAGCCATAATTGTATATAGTTTCGATACGAATGCGTGACCGCCAGTTTCGTATTTTTCTGATGTTTTTTGAATTAGTTATGATTTTTCTATGGAAAGGTGTCCAAGAACAAAAAAATTAGATAGTATGAATTAAAAAAAAATAATAATATTTTTTAAAGCTCCGCTCCAACACTTAAAATTTTTTTTACGAAAAATAATCCTAATGCTCTAAGTGCATTATTAAGGTACTCTAAAATGTAACATTACCAAAGTTAACCTTGCGAAGACTGTTTGTTGAACAACCTTGATTATTCGTATCCGTCTTCATGTGAATGTGATCTTGAACTTCTTTGACGGTGTGGCAGTATACGACATATAAATTGATAACAGACAAAAATATCCTTACAAATCTCCCCCTAAGTCTATGCCTGTACAAAATAAAAATATCTGAATTATTAATCTTCCATGAACCCATACAAATCTACCCTCCCATAAACCTAAAACTGAAAAGGTAAATGACAAGTCTTCAAACTTTTTCAATCTTCAACAAACTTCAAACATTCTTTGTCATCATTGGGTTGTGCAATCCAAACATCTTTAATTGTCCCTACACACATGAGACACATCAAAAACCTCGTGACGTATCAAGTTTGAAATGATATAAACATAAAACATGTAAGCATAATCAAATATCCCCCACACTTAAAACTTCCCCATGATATCATAATTCGTTCTCCCCATTTTTATTTGTCCGAAGTAGACAAAGAAAGAATAAACACAATAAAGAAAATTGGGGTGTCACGGGAAACAAACCAAACACACTAATTTTGAAATTTTTATAAAAAATAAAAAATAAAAAAAATCACACACCATGAATTTTTACTAAGATGACCTAATCATGGAAACAGAATGAATGGGTGTGAACAAATTCGATAGGAAAATCAACTCAATCATATGATATGTGCAAGATGCATAAGTGTACTCCTAACGAATGAACATAAAAAATAGTCCTTTGGTGTAAAATTGTTGAATTTAGATGACATCTCCGTAAATCAAAATCAACAAATCAAAGTCATGATTTTCACACCAATGACGTCCAAAACGATTTCATTCTTTTTCAAAACTTTTTTAAGGACGTGCAAATCCGTTTTAATTCTCCAACCAAACTCCCTCATATATATTTTCTTTTTGAGGTAATCTAAATTCTCAAACATTGGAGAATTCGTGAATAAACCTAATGGCCCCTTTTTGGCGTAAATTTCTTTTTATCGCCTTAAAAAAATTTCGGGCTCTTTTAAACCTCTTTCGAACCCGAATAATTAAAATACCTCAATTTTATAGGTCCAATTAAATGGTGGCTTAATCGCAAAGGATAGTCGAGTACCTTTCGTAGCCCTTCACCGTTTATAAAAATTCACACGAACTCACGGCAAATAGTTTAAAAACATGCAAACCTTTTATAATCTTGTTTTATCGCATTTGGTTCATTTTAGTAGACAAAATTGAGATGAAAACACGTAACCAACATGTGATTTGATAAGAACAACCGGCAAAAAAAATCTGTGCATGTGTTCCATAAAGGACAAAATGAGTCAAACATGTAGGTAGCAACATTATATCATCTCAAAGACTCCAAACTTTGTAAAGGACATGAATTACACAACATATTATCTCAAATCTCTATCAAACAATCACAGGGATATGTCATGAAGTTTTGAGTTGGTCATCCTAAGTGTGCATTCATATACGGTGCAAATAAAATACAAAAATCTTTTTGGATTTTTTAAATTTTATCAAAATAAAATCTTTTTGTATTTTTAAAAAAATTAAAAAAATTTCAAAAATAATACAAAATGTACACGTGTCATAACACTAGCAAATATATATATATTATAAAACACAACTAGTGTATGACAAAAGAAACTAACACAATTATTTATAAGATATAGCAAGAGAAGAATCATGTGTGAGTTTCAATATCTCAAAATTTTCTTTGACAAAACTACCCAAATCCATTGAGATAAAAACAAACCACCCCAGATGCAGGCAAGAAAGATCAAACGCAATAAATTAACGTAACCCGATCTGATACCACATGTTAACGCACGAATAATTACCTACGAGTTGTTTCAAACAATTTTTAATCTTTTAAACAATTTGAGTCCAAAGCATATAAAACTCAAATTTAAACCAATTTCAGTTCATCCCTAAAATATGCAACTACGTGTCAAAACAAATCAAGTAAGCATGTGACCCAAAATTCAGGAAAAATCCCCCATAGGGGGAAAACCTTTTATACTCCAAAAAATTTGAAATAATTTACAAGACCTTTGACTTACAGACCACTTGATAATCGCCCACAAGTGTAACGCACGGTGCCTTCATCAAGTCTTCAAAGTACCGGTCTAGAAATCAACAGTGGTTTACGCGCAGCAAAACCACAAGGACATGCATCCCTAACATGCAATTTTCAGTAAAGAATCAACACACATAAGATCCTCAATGACATGCAGTCATAAACTTCGTAGAGTCTCCCTCCACAATAGCACATAACTTTTAGGTTGTAGAGATCCTCTCACAAAGGATGAACAATAACAAAGTATGTTCTTAGGTTCCAAAACAATTCACATAAAGATATTGGGATTTGTGAACTGAAAAAAGAAAAAGGGATTAAACCCTAAAGGAAGAAGCCAAAAGGATTCTGCAAATTATAGTTTTTATGTTCTATAAAACACTGGGACTTCTTCACAAAATACGCCTCGTTTAACGCACTTATATAGAAAATTTAAGTCGGCGCATCGTTCGAATGACCTATAAAATAAGAATCCAGGCCATGATTGTAGATAATTTTGATACGAACGCGTGACCGCCAGTTTCGTATTTTTCTTATTTTTTTTAATTAGTTATGATTTTTCTACGGAAAGGTATCCGAGAACAAAAACTTTAGATAGTATGAATTCAAAAAAAAATTAATAAAAACTTTTAAAGCTCCACTCCAACACTTAGAAAATATTTTATGAAAAATAATCCCAATAATCTAAGTGCATTATTAGGGTACTCTAAGACGTAACATTACCAAAGTTAACCTTGCGAATACTATTTGTTGAAGAACCTCGATTATTGGGATCCGTCTTGATGTGAATGTGATCTTGAAATTCTTTGACTGTGTAGCGGTATACGACATATAAATTGATAACGGACAAAAATGTCCTTACACATACCTATATTTTCAGTTTTGACGCCAATCTCTGTTGAAATTTCGGGTCGTCTCACCACTTATATTATGCACTATTTCTCCCTTTTTTGAAATATGGCCCGGTTCGTGAGTTTGGAAACAAGTCAAATTGTATCATGAATCGCGTAAAACATCCTTTCCCATAATTGGGTAATGTGGTGACTATTATATTCAACACAAATAAATGAGAGAAGCGCAATCGCCAAGGAAAATAAAGAAGAAGAAATGCCAATCACAGAACACAGTATGTACGTGGTTCAGTAAGAATGCCTACGTCCACGGTGGTGCGGTCAGTATTATTTCTATATACTTCGGGGAGAATTTATAGAGAATACAGTGGGTGCCTTTGCCCCAGACTTAGGGTTAATTATATACATGTCTGTCCTCGGGGAGTGGGGGTGTTGGACTCCCCCACGTTTACCATTTTCTCCCGGAACGTCTCTAGACGAGAAACTGGGAGGAGACTAAGTCGTAATTCCATTTAGTTAAGGTGAGGGGTCCAGATTTTGGGCCGTTTTTATTAGGCTACTCGTCCGGGCCCATAATAGTAAATTCGGGCACCCACAATTTCCCCTAAAGTTGTTAGGTCATAATTTAGGCTCAATAATTTTAAATGATTTGACATAATGGAACTTTTGTGAATCGTGTAACTCTTCCCGAAGTCAAGAACTCATTTAGGCGGCATTTGCTTCGTTTCTTGTGCGCGATGATTTGGAGTGTTTAAAAGTTGTCTATAGCAGCGTTCCATAGTTGTCGTTTCAAACTTCTTAGTGTTCTCTCACCATCTGCGAATTTTAGCTGTTGTGCCCTCTTCATCAGGTCTTCATTTTCTTCGCTTTCAATCTCCCTGGGCTTGTGATCTTGCATCGTCCAAGTCAAACTTCCGTCTCGTAAGTCCCCTTCGCTCTCTCTTTATACTTTCTCTATTGGATTTTCTTTGAATTTGCAATTTAGGGTTTACAAAATGACAAAGATAGGTAATAGATCACTATCCGAGTTCAGGAAGTTCTATAATATCCTAGAATGCGTAGAGATTGAGTGCGCCTCTCTCCCCAAGAATGTTAGAGAGATACAAGGTGCTCATTGGATTCACGTCCCGTTGCTTTCTCAAGGGGTCTTACTTTTCTTCCAAACAATTTGTTCCTTCATTTCATTGGTTATTTCAACATTGTCCCGGCATAGTGTTCACCCAACGTATGGAAGATAATCAATGGTGTTCATAGAATAAATCAACTTTATGGCACTAAATTAAGGCTCGCCGAAGTATGTTTTTGTTATTCCTTTTCTCAAACGAGCTCTGGTCTTCTTTACCTCAAGGCCAGGAGTCCTGATAGGGTGTTGGTAGTAAATTTACCAGATTCCCACAAGGAGTACTGGCAAGATTGATTCCTTTCTAGGAATTGGCAGTTCTCCCCCGAGACTGAGGGGTTGAGGTGTGATAGATTTACTGTTCCCTTTTATGGGGAAGAGTACATAGGTAGTCTTTGATCTGCCCCTTCGATCTATTTTCTAATGTGTGATTTTTCTTACACTTTCCTATTTTCTTTTCAGTGAGGACAAACAACTTGGAGCCTGCCCTCAGTGAGGTTTCGAACTTCCGAGTTGGTTAAAGCTTGGAATATCAGGGAACCTTTGGCTGACGGTGAACATCCCCGATCTGTTGCTTTCCTGCTCAAGTATAAGAATATTGGGTCATGTTTTATTACGAGGCCTGTGGATAGTATTCCTGAATTTGATACTTCTGAAGAAGCTGCTGCCGATCCCATTCAGTTGGACGAGGAAGAGAGAAGTTCCGAGAGTGATATCAGAGGAGGTGCTGAAGGTGGTTTGGGCGAGGAGAGATCTAGTAGTGACAGTTCTTCTAGCTCAAAAGAGGTTTCTGAAGCCCAAGAACCTTCGAGTTCATCCAGCATCTCTAACGAGGAAATGGTTCCTCGAAGAAAAAATTTGATTTGATGATGATGATGATGATATGCTTCTCGCCCAGATGTCGAAGAAGTAGAAATCCAGCAGTGGGACCATTTCCACTGGTTCTCGGTCTGCTACTCAGGAGTAGGAGAAGAAGATAAAGGAAGAAGAGCAGGTGAGAGAGAGAGAGAGAGAGAGAGAGAGGAAGAGGGAAGAGGAGAAGAAGAAGATTGAGGAGAAAAAGAAGGTTGAGGAGAAGAAGAGAGTAGAGACGGAGAAGGAAAAGAAGGAAGAGAGTAGAAAAATGGAAGCGAGGAAGAAGGTTGGGCAGGCCATAGTGCCCATCTACGCATTGCCAGAGGGGGCCTCGGTTGCCACTTCTCCTCAACTGGCCCCTGCACTGCTCAAGAGAGCAGTCCTTCCGGATGATCGCCAAAGGGCGATGGGGACTGACCAGTTAGCCTTGCAAGTGAGTCAGAGGCTAGCCTTTATAAGTCTACTTCTCTTTTCTAATGCTCGTCAAATTCTGTTCGATTCTTTCTTCTAATATCTTCTTTTACTTGCAATTTGTGACTCATTTTGCTGTGCTCTATCGCTCTTATGATGATCTGATCAATAAGAATGGCGAGCTGGATAAGAAGAATGCTTCTTTGAGAGTGAAGAGTGCTGAGATCTATGCTATCTTGAAGGCTACTGATGCTTCCCGGGCGTCCTCTAACTTGGCCCTTGTCAAAGCCAATCGAGAAAGGGAGGCAGTGGATAAAGAACTGAGCGAACTGCGGCAGGCCTACGATTTGGTTTGCTCGAGCAAACTAGCGGTCGTGGAGGAGAACAAGGTACTGAATGAGAAGCTGAAGGAAAAGGAGTTCGAGGCAGCCACCATTAAGGAAGACTCATATCACCCCGGGTGGGCTGCCGCATATGAAGATGCTGAGGTTCTGATAGGCTACATCAGCCGTCTGAACTTCAAAAAAGGCTGGAACAAAGCCCTTTTGGCTGCTGGGGTGGATGTTGCTTCTCCCTTGTTTAATGAGAACGATCTAGGCCCAAAGCCTGTTATGAATGAAGCCCCTGCCCCAGCCATCGAAGGTGTTAACCTTGCCTCCCAGTTAGTTCCTATTGATGCCCTTCTTATTCGGGTGACAGAAGTTGTCCTTGCTGAGGGAGGTGCTCCTACTACTACTGACAAGGGGAAGTAGCCAGCTTCTTCTGAGCAACCTGAGGTCACCAGCTAATTTATCCTTAGGGTTCCTTTTGTATTTTTTTTTTTAATGTTACTTTTTGTTCCTCGATGTACTCTGATCCTTTTATATATTAATGAAATGAGAAGGTTTCTTCCCCCAGTGTACTGATTTATTTTATCCTTCACTGCTCTTTTATGGCTTGTAGTTGATTAATGTAGATGACTATATACTATCCACTTCTCAATTGGGAAGAATGCTTGGTCCTGATGTGAGTTCCGAAGTTCATCATACCTTCATGAGAATTTGCAAATCGCTGCGATTGAGGAACAAGCATTTCATAGAGCAGACTGAGCTTGTTGTTAAACTGAAAGACAGGCTCCAGGAGATGGAGTAAGTTAGAGCTTCTGTTTAAGAGGAGGTGAATACTCTAAGGGCAAGACTCCTCGATGCTTTCGAGATTAACCAAGTTGGAGAAATTCTTCAACAGGAAAATGAGTCTTTGAGGAGGGAGGTGTTGCTCCTCAGGGAGCATGCGCATAGCACTGCGCCTCGTATTTTGAGGGGTTCCTCCTCATTGTGAGCTGGCGCAGGACCAAGCGATGTTCCTCTGGTGATACGAGGCTCTATCCCATCGACCGTTCTGCGAGCTGGTACGAATGCAAGAAATCCAGCTAAGGAAATGGATGAGCTTCGTGAAGATGTTCATCGAGCATACGTTATTGCTGCTGGGCTTCAAAGAGATGTCACACGGATGAGGCATCTGTTTAAGAGAGGACCCCGACGAGTATGGGCTGATGGTTATGACCAAGGTTGGGTGGATGCTCCAACGAGGCTGATAGATTTTGAAGAGCTCGCCTTTATCAGGGGATGGTTGAGTGCCTTAAGAGAGCTGTAAGTTCCAAGGAACTCAGTCCTCTGGTATCTTCATGAGATCTCTCCTTCAACTTTAAGGCCTAACCCCTTTAGGAAATATGATTAGTGGATCCCCATCGATGCCATCCCTTGGCAGCTATTGGAGTCAGATGCGAATGAGGTCGAGGAGGAATTAGCCCCTCATCCGGATGACGGTCAAAGAGCACAAGTCGCTGATTATCTTATTCAGAGGCCTCATCCTCATTAAGACTTTACCAGTTCTAACTCCGTATACATATGTAATGAAGTAACATAGAATTGATGATTTCGCTGATTAAACATGGGTTGTTCATTTTGTTACGATGAAGTAATATAAAATTTATGTTTTGAGATGACTAAACCGGTGTTCCATATTTTTACATCATTTACTCTTTGCTTAATAATCTTGGGCCTCTCTTGGCTGACTTAGATTGGTAAGTTTGCATTGTCGAGTAAGTGTCCCCCCAGTCTTGTATTCTTATGAGATACCATTCTTACCTACTTTACCTTTTAGGTCGTGTCGTCGCACTCCCTTAGGCCTAAGTGTGGCAATTGGCGAGGACACACCTGGTGTTGGATGCTCTATCTGATCAGGGTTTTGTTGACCCAATATTATTTGGCGACCAATTTGACTTGGCCGAATTGCGTAAGGATCTCTCTATAAGGCTTTATATATTTCCAGGGGCAATGCTAAGAGGTTGTTCGTGCTTTATAACGAAAAAGTAAGGAGGCTGTTTTCCCTGCTATTGCGTTCTGAGTAGTGTGCCCGTTACTTGGAAAGGGTGTGCAAGTTATTACGTCCATATATTAGTTAACTGACACCTCATAGAATGCAACTGTCAAACAAATTTTATTGATCATAAGTAAATGAGCAGTCATTTTCATAAATCTTATATAACAAGAAAGAAAAACTAGAAATAGAATTTCTTAAGATTGGTCGCATTCCATGCTCGGGGTATCTCTCTGCCCTCTAGCATTTCTAAGTGATAGGCTCCCTGTTCATCGTCTCTTGTTATCTTGAATGGTCCCTCCCAGTTTGGCCCCAACTTTCCATCTGATGGTTTTACTGCACTGCCAAGGAATTTCCTTAGGACATAGTCACCAACTTGGAATTCCCTTGGATTCACATTCTTGTTACAGTGTTTTGCGAACTGTTGTTGATAGCTCGCTAATTTCACTAAGGCAAGTTCTCTGCATTCATCGCCTAGGTCGAGTTCAGCGAGCAATGCTGCATCATTCTGACCCTGGTCGACAAGAGTGGATCTCATAGTTGGTAGGCCTGCTTCTAATGGGATGACTTCCTCCATTCCATATGTTAGCAAAAATGGGGTTTCCCTCGTTGCCCGATATGGGGTAGTGCGGTAAGCCCACAGAATATGTGGCAGCTCATTTACCCATGAGCCTTTGGCTCATTCTAATCGTATCTTTAACCCATCGATCATTGTTTTGCTGGAAACCTCGTCTTGACCATTGCTCTGAGGATACGCCACCAAGCTAAAGTAGTGCCTGATCCCGTGCTCACTACATAAGCTCTAGAAAGGGACACTCTCGAACTGTGTTTCATTGTCAGTGATGATGGTTCTGGGGATTCCAAAATGGGTAATTATGTTCTTCCATATGAATCTCATTATATCTGTATCTCGGATGTTTGCCACTGGCTCTGCCTCGAACCACTTGGTAAAGTAATTCGTTGTGACCAACAGATACTTTTGGTTGCTGGCGGCGGTAAGAAGTGGTCCTACGATGTCCATTCCACATTGGACGAAGGTCCAGGGGCTGGTGAGTGATCTTAGGTCACTGGCAGGTTGGTGAACCATAGGGGCGTGTAATTGACATTTCTTGCACTTGCGAGCGTATTCTGCTGAATCTTTTTGCATATATGGCCACCAGTAGCCTTCCTTCATAGCTCAAAAAGCTAGTGATCTTCCTCCAATATGGCTCCCACATATTCCTTCATGGAGCTCGTGTAGAATCTTCTTGACATCACTTGGGTGCATACATTATAGGTAAGTGCCAGAGAACGATCTCTTATACAGCTTGCCCTCGGGAGATAAGTGAAAGCGAGTAGCTTTGACTCTTATCTGATGAGCGGTCTTCCTATCACATGGAAGTGCACCATCCTTCAAATAGTCCCTTAAAGGGTCCATCCAACTGGGTGCTAACTCCATCTAGAGCATATGTTCCGCACCTGACAGCTCATTACTCTGGTTAATGCTCGGGTGAGCGAGGAAGTCAATGGGGATCGTTCTTCTCAAGTCGGAATTGATTGCCGAACTTAGGTCTGCCAGGGCATCAACATGGCTATTCTGTCCTCTGGGAAATCACTGGACATTAACTTCCTTGAAGCTGTCCATTAGCTTCTGGGCCAAGGCGATATAGGCTGCCATTCTTTAATCTCTTGCGTTGTAGTCCCCACTTATCTGGTTGGAGACTAATTATGAGTCGTCGAACACCTATAACTACTTCGCTACTAAAGTGTGTGCTTTCTGTAGGCTGGCTATCAAAGCTTCATATTCCGCCGCATTTTGGATGCTTCAAATCCAAGCCTGATTCCCTGTTTGAGGGTTGTATCTTCTGGAGTAACAAGCACGATGCCCACTCCTGCCCCCTTTGAGTTGGAGGCTCCATCAACAAATAATTTCCAAACTCCCTATGTTGCCTGGTTTTATCCTTGCTTCATGAGTTGAAGTTGGTCTAGAGGATGCTCGACTGTGAATTCAACTATGAAATCAGCAAGGACCTGTCCCTTGATTGCATTCCTTGGTTGAAATTAGATGTCAAATTGTTCGAGCTTGACTGACCATTTAGTTAGTCTGCCTGACAGATCCACTTTCCTCAGGACTGCTTTAAGGGGGTGCGATGTAAGAAAAATAATGTTGTGAGCTTCAAAATAGTTCTTCAACTTCCTTGAAGCCACTACAAGTGCAAAGGCGAGCTTCTCTAGTGGTAGGTACCATTGTTCAGCTTCTAATAGAGTCTTGCTCGCGTAATAAATGAGATGCTAAATTCCTACCTTCTCGCATACTAGCGCATAACTCATGGCGTGGTTGGAAACGGCGAGGTATAAGTACAAGGAATATCCTTCTTGAGGTATGACGAGAAGGGGTGGTGAGCTAAGATAGTCCTTGAGCTCGCTTATTTCTTGCGACCAATCTCGATTCCATTCTACTGTCTTATTTCCCTTCAATATCTGGAAGAAGGGTTTGCATTTCTCGGAGGACTTTGAGACGAAATGTTTCAAGACACTGAGCATTCCGGTGAGCTTCTTCACGTCTCGTATTGTGCGAGGGGGCTGTACTCTGTTGATTGCATCAATCTGGTTAGGGTTAGCCTCGATCCCTCTCTTACTGACCAAATACCCAAGAAATGTTCCTTATTAGACACCGAAAGAACACTTGCTTGTGTTGAGTTTCATTCGGAATTTCCTGAGGATCTCGTAGGTTCTCGATAGGTCTGAGAGGTGGTCTTCTTTGTTTCTTCTCTTGACGAGCATATCATCGATGTAGACCTCCATGGTGTCTCCCTTTTGGTCTTTGAACATCTTGATGACCAGCCGCTGGTAGGTGGCCCCTGTGTTTTTGAGCCCGAAGGGCATGACTTTGTAACAGTACAATTCGACGGTGGTAATGAATGTTGTCTTGTCTTGGTCTGGCGCATACAGAGGGATCTGATTATATCCAAATATGTATTCAGAAAACTCATTCTTTCGTGACCTGCTGTGGCATCCACCAATTAGTCAATTTTTGGGAGGGGGAAATTATCCTTTGGGCAAGCCCTGTTAAGGTCAGTGAAGTCGATGCATATTCTCCATTTCCCGTTATTCTTTGGAACTACTACTGGGTTGGATAACCATTTGGGTAATTGGACCTCCCATATGGATCCTGCATCGAACAATTTTTCAACTTCTTTTTCTACGGCCTTTGCTTTCTCGGGTGCAGTTCACCCTGCCTTCTGGGTGATAGGTTTAAAAGTGGAGTCGACATACAACCAATGATAAACCACCGTGGGATAAATTCTAGGCAGCTCGTATGGTTCCCATGAGGAAACATTCACATTATTTCTCAACAAAATCGCCAATTTCCTTTTCTCTTGATCTGTGAGAGAAGCTCCAATCAAGAATACCCTATCCTTCTTGCTACCACCAGCTATAACTTCCTCCAGGTCTTCCATGACTCACTCAGAGGGGAGGATCCTGGTCTCCTCCACTTCGGGTCTTCCGTACCTTAAGTGCTATTTTGAAGGTATTAGACCTTCTTGTTCCTCGCCTGTCTTATTGGGCTTCTCGGCCTTTTTCTCTGGTCTAGGGCGGATGGCCACTATGAAGCACCTTCTTTCCATCGCTTTATCTCTATGGATCTCCATTACTCCTCGCTTGGGTACATACTTGAGTTTCTGATGGTAGGTCGAGGGGACTGACTTCATCGTATGTAGCCATCCTCTGCCAAGGATGGCTTGGTATGGTGAGTCAATGTCAACTACCAGAAACTCAATCATCTTGGAGATACTTCCTGCCCTTACTGGTAGCACAATCTTTCCCAGTGGGATAGTCATTTTTCCAGTGAATCCAACTAGAGGGACACTGTCCTCCTTCAGGTCGGCGATGCTCAACTTCAATTTTTTGAACAGATCAAGACACATTACCTCGGATGAACTTCCTTGGTCGACGAGCAACTTGTCGACGTCATAGTTGGAAATCCTGAGCATAATGATTAAGGCGTCATGGTGTGGGGTTCTCACTCCCACCAGATCTTCATCTGTGAACACGATATATTTTCTATAGTCGACGTCATCTCCTCGTCGACGTTTTCCTGATTGGGTCTTTGCTGGATCGATCTAGAAAGCTTGCATCATTGTTGCAAGCTTTTTTACCTCCATCCGAGATGAATTCCCCTGAATCTGCTTCACATCAGATGCCCCGTGAATTACTGCGAATTCATGGACAACATCATCCTCGAGTATATATCAGGTCTTGCTCTCCATTGGCAGTGAATTTCTCTGCCTTCTTCTCCACAAACTCGCTCAGATGCCCAGATTGGGCCAATTCTTCGAGGTGGGACTTAAGAGCTTTGCAATGCTCAGTCCTATGTCCTCCCTCTTTATGAAAAGTGCATCTCAGCGCATTGTTTCTCTTTGAGGGATCTCCTCCCATCCTTCTGGGCCATTTAATAAATGGATTATCTTTTATCTTTGCGAGAATATTGTAAATTGGTTCTCTAAAAACAGTGTTGACTGCCTGAAATGCCTTTGACACATCGTTCTTGGAGCCATTTTTACCCCCATTATTTCCTCCTCTTTTCTGGTTGTCATCTTTGTCATTGCCTTTGGCAGCGAGCTTGGTTGGTCCATTCTCCCCTGTGTTGGGGCGATTCATGTCCTCTTCCTTGGCGTATTTCTCGTGCGAGCCATCAGGTCGTCGATGGTCGTGGCCTTTTACTTCGTCAGGGACTGGTACAAAAGGGAAGAGCTGGGTAGCCCAATTTTGAAGGAGGCCACTGCCACCTTCTCTGAGCAGTCCTCGACCTCGTTAAATAACTCCCAGTACCTCTTCGCATAGTCTCAGAGTGTCTCTTGAGATGTCTTTTTCATTATTAGAAAGGCATCCATCCTTTTGGGATGGGATCTACTAGTAATGAAGCGAGCCGTAAAGAGCTCGGCCAGGGACTCAAAGCTCCTGATAAACCTGTGGGAGAGACTTTCGAACCATTTTTACGCCACGTCATGTAGGCTTGAGGGGAAAATCTAGAACATTAGTGCATCTCGGTTGTTCCAGAGGGCCATGGCTTGACTGTATTGCCTAACGTCATCAATGGGATCAGTTTTTCCGTCATAAATCTTGAATCTTAGAATGGCAAACTTATTGGGGGATTCCTCTTCTTCTATTTCCCTGGAGAAAGGAGATTTCATCTGGGTCTTGAGAGCTCGTCTAGCAAGCTCCCTGGTCAATCTTACGCCGTGATGTGCTGGGTGTTGGTCCATCTCCCTTCAGACCAAATTTTGTATATTCTCATTGCTGCGAGCTGGGCTCCTATAACGGCGAGCCAGTTGTAGGTTCTCGAGTGAGTCACTGCTTGACTCGTGCCTTTAACTCTTTTGCGATCCACGCCTAGGGGTCCTTGCTCAGCTGCAAGACTTGCTCTCCTGAGGGCTAGGAGTGTGGTACGGACGTCGCCTAGTGTTGTAATGGATCTCTTTATCCATCTTCTCTAATTTCCTTTTGAGGCAAGCATTCTCAGCCTCCTTCCTGCGATAGGACTCCCTTTGCTCTTGGAGCCTCGCCTCATAGGCATTAATCAATCTGGAGATTTGCGTGGACCTCGCTGGTCCTTGGCTTTCTTCTGAGGCTGGCCTCTCTGGGCGAGCCCTCTGATCTAAACGCCGAACTTCAAATCTGATCCTGGATTAGAAGGTTGCTCTTAGATATCTCCTGCCTGAGGAGCATTACTGTTGTGACCAGACATTTCGAACTCCTTTGTTGTTGTGGGCTTTCTCAGGGAAGACAAACGTTCCCACAGACGACGCCAATTGTGGTGACTATTATATTCAACACAAATAAATTAGAGAAGCACAATCACCAAGGAAAATAAAGAAGAAGAAATGCCAATCACATAACACAGTATGCACGTGGTTCAGCAAGAATGCCTACGTCCATGGTGGTGCAGTCAGTATTATTTCTATATACTTCGGGGAGCATTTACAGAGAATACAGTGCGTGTCCTTTGCGCCAGACTTAGGGTTAATTATATAAATGTCTGTCCTCGGGGAGTGGGGGTGTTGGACTCCCCCACGTTTACCATCTTCTCCTGGAACGTCTCTAGACGAGAACCTGGGAGGAGACTAAGTCGTAATTCCATTTAGTTAAGGTAAGCGGTCCGAATTTTGGGCCGTTTTTACCAGGCTACTCGTCCGGGCCCATAATAGTAAACTCAGGTACCCACAGATAATGTACGTCATTTCACTTGCACCCTCGTCGGAACATAATACAAGTTAAACATAGTAGTAACAACTACACTAGATAATTTTCTTTCCTCCTTATTTTTTTTCAAAAATACAAATAATATCCCCCCCTTTTTAGAACATAAGAAAAATATTATTTTTCAATAAAAAAACAAAAGAATTCTCTCAACTGCGATCGCGCTCCTTAGCATGGATCTATATCAACACATATCCATTATCAAACCAACCCCAAGTTCTACACCCTCGTCATCCACTTTGGAAGAAACCAAAAGGTATTGCTAGATATTCCTTATGGGCAACCCTGATTATAATGCAAATGCCCATCCAGATCTGATGGACGTAATTGCTCAGATTACTGCAAAGATTGACATTTCCAAAGTTGATGTTGAAGAAATACATAAAAACATGGGTCTGATCCCTGAAATTGTAGAACCTGATGTTGCCTCTTCCCGTGCTATGGAATAACATATGCCTGAACTGATGTGGGCTCTACAATAGTATTAATAAGCTCCTCATTCTACGCATGTTCTATTTTTCAATGAGCCACAACCTCATCATATACCAATTCCAAACCTTTCTTAACAAAGGGCTAACTCGACCATGCCGATCCTAGAGAAAAAGAATTAAACCAAGTAAAAAAGTATCGTAATATAAATTCTAATAAGTTTCATTGGGTTAATATCTCAGGTAACTTCGTAGATTAGACCCACATATCTCCTCACCGAAAGTCTAGGTTTCTAGAGAAATTTAAAATCATCGATATCTAGAAATTCGAAGGTACCTAACTTCCCATTCTACATCTTCATAACTATCTTCGTCCCATGAGATTATTTGGGTATAATATATATAATGGTTAAGATGTTCAAACAAACTCTCAAAGAAAGTGCCTTTCGTCGGTTCGTATCATTAGAAGAGTCCCAAATACGCATTTTGGGAAAACGTAGGTGGAGAGTTCATGGATCAGTACAAGTATAATGAATAGTTTTTAGTAACTTGATGAGATCTTGAATTTCTTAAATAAAACCCCAATGAATCTCTCAATAGTTTCATCAATAGGTGGGGAGAAAAATCTTCCACCATGACCAACTTCTTGTTTGAAGATGAGAAGATCATAATTGTGAGTAATAACTTTCTGCCACATATTCAAACTTCCATAGGTTTCCAATATTACCCCCATTTTAGATACCGTTTGGAGGATGGGTTTGAGATTAAAGAAAATTACAAATGTTAGATAGTTGAATCTTAGTCAAAGTAGACGATTGGATAATTTACTCCTCGTAAGTATGATAAGCACACTGCTATAGCTACAATAGACCACATTTCCTCTCATACTACTACATCATGGTACCCCCCAATCCCACCATGATTAAACCCAAAAGGAATACACCTAAATTCACGATCCCCTCTCTGATGTGCACCCATATCTCTTATCCCCTAACCTCACTAAGGCCTTGAACCTTTATCCACTTCTAAACCTACTTCCCAAAAATTTCAGGTAAGATGCTTGTTGAAACTTCCACAAAATCAATGAGCACGCCACTAACCAATGTTATCACTTAAGAAATATTATCCAAGTCCTTATTCACGAAGTCCACATCGCTCTGCATATAAACCCAAAGACAAGCACTACCCCAAATCCTCTACCCATGCCTTATACGGGTGTGAATGCCATTCTCATTAACAAGGACCCAAATTTTAACCCTTCTACTAGCATCTGACCCATGACTAAGACTGATTCATATAATAACTCTCCCAAATCATATGTTTCTCACAAGGTCTTCCCATCCTTCCTCATACATCTCGAGAATTCCCCCAATCAAGATCTTTCCCTCATGACAAGCTCATGTACTGCTATTAGAATTTGCAAAAAAATAAGGAGTATGGCGCTGTTAGTTGTCCTGGAGAAACTCCGTAATTTTAGGATGAAATTTCTGTATGAAATGACCCTTGAAGTAAGCAATTGTGATCAAATCAGTGACATTTACATGGAGGCCTAGAAGTGGGCCCATCAGTCTGATGATCGGTTTGTACCACCATAAGAATTTAGTATAGACGACTTAGTTCAATTTTTATTAGAAGAATATTCTAAGAAGAAGAACATATGTGAATATTTAAAGTGGATAACCTCACTAAAACTCAAAGGGTAACTATAACCTTGCTCACAGCACTTCTCCTCCGCATGGGAAGATTTTTATGATGAAACAATTGAGGTTGTAGAATGAATCAATTTTTCCTGGAACAGTAATATTTTCTCTATCTAATGGTGGGATGACTTTGATCCCTCAGATAACTCTAATGGTAAACCCAACATTGAGAAGAAGATGGAGACATATCGAAGTTCCAAAGTATAAGGTGAAATCTTTGACTATTAAGTATATTGACTCAACCTCCTCTTATATTGAAAGTACTGAAAGCATAGACACCATCAAAAGAACTAATAATGGAAAATCATTTTCCTTACACACACAATGAATGGAACTATGTATGATATTCACTGAATTCGAACAGTTTAACCCATCCTTGAAGATCAATCGTGATGGTAAACCCCTCCTTAAATGGGTAAGTGTTCCAGTTAGCCTAACTCGGCCCATCCAAAATCCTGTTGTGTATCTCTTAGAGAATGAACCTCTTTCAACCCTTTCTATCACTAATGAAAGCATAAATTAGGTCTCCTTCAATGAGGTTTTCAATTTTGTATTTCCTCAAAAGATTGATAATGAAATAAATGAGTATTTTCATTATCTTATCGTGACTTATATTAATTTCATTGATTCCAATCAAATAGTTAATGGAGATGATATAACGAAAGAAAAATTCCTAAATGCTATTAATAAAGAAAAAACAAAACAACATAACAACATTAAAACTAATAATGATGAGATTATTGTCATAAATATTTGTTCTAGTAGCACGCGAGATTAAGATAGGGTTAAACTTTAATGAGATCCACACGAATTCAAAATGATATGTCTGGCATCAACCAAGAGTTTGTAAAACATGAGATCCACACAAATTCAAAATGTAAGACCGTTAAACATAAATTGAGAAAGTTCATGCCTGAATGGTACCTCAAGGTGAAAGACTAAGGGGCCAAGAAATTGAACATAGGTTTCATCCAAGTAGTCGAGTATCTAACTAGGGTCTCCAGCATCATATCCATATAAACATTAGTAGGTAAATTTTGTTTGTGCGTCAACTATGGAACCTGAATAATTTTTTTCTAAAGAATCACTACCCTTTGCCTAACATCGACATGATATACCCTTAAGTTATTCATAGACATATTCACAAGATATTATCAGATCAAGATGTATCCCAACCACCAAGAGAAGATAACTTTCATCACCACGAGGTACCTTTTTCTACATTATCATTCTCATCGGTCTAAAAATACCAGGTCTATATACCAAAGGTTAACTACAACCATATTGCATGATCTTATCCACAAAGAGGTCGAGGTATACTTTGACGATATAATCATCAAGTTTAAAGCTCGAGAAGTTCATAAAGGGTAAATTCCTTTGCTTCATGGTCAATAAAAGATTAATCGAGGAGGACCTTACTAAAATTAAGGAAGTTGTTGAACTGCCACTTCATCGGATAGAGAAAGAAGTTTATGGTTTCTTGGGTAAGATCCTTTACATTGGAAGATTCATCATCCAACTAACTTCTATCTATAAGACCATTTTCAATCTGTTTTGGAAGGATTAAACCAAAGAATGGAATGAGGAAAATCAATAAGCCTTCAAAAAAATCAAAATGTATCTCAATCAACCTTCGGTGCTCATGCCATAACAACCTTGTCTCCCCATTATCTTGTACCTAGTACAGTTCCTGAGGCTATGCAGGCTTAATACATGAAAGATTCACGTAAAGAGAGAGCCATCTATGATGTTAGTAAACAACTGGTAGGGTATTAATTAAACTATAATGAATTGGAAAAGGCATGTATCGCCCTACTTTGGGTCACTCAGAAACATAACACTACATGCTTGTATTTTGGAATTAGTTAGTATCTCACATGTATCCCATGAATTCCCTGGCAAAAAATCCTTCCTTATTACGATGCATGGTTTGTAGGTTATTGTTGCTAGCCACGTTCGATATCACTTAGGTCACATAAAAAGCCAGGAAAGGAAGAGCCATTTATAATGAGGATATTCTTCGCACCTCCCATGACGAACTCTGATGGCAGATGTTATTTAATAAAAAGTGGTATGGCACAGGGATACTCCTGATCGCACGTGATGACTCTCACACTCCCATATCCATAAAGATCGAATTACCGCACGAATAACATATCTAAATATGAACCATGTTTGTGGGACTCAAGATTGGGCCTGGGAAAGGAATTAGAAACCTCAATTTATACTTATACTCGACCCTCATTAAAGGAAAATTCGTCTGAAAATGGAAAGTTAAAGAAGAAAAGATCCTACCTTTTCATGCTCATCTTGAAGATATCTCTTTAAAATTCAACGATGTTATCTTCCACAACCTCTCCCGCTACGGAAAAAACTTAGTTGATCAACTAGTAACCTTGGCCTCCAGGGTCAACATGCTTGAGGGAATAACAATGGCCCCCTTTTAAGTTCAGAAAAAATCCATGTGAAATCACTATTACCACATCGATCTTGGTACATAAGAAGATTAAGACAAGATTGGGTTATGGTATTATGATATATGGTGCCTCCTCAAGCATGGTAGATATGCTAAAGGGCATAATAAGAAAGATAGTGTGACTCTCCACAAGTTTTCAGCTCAATACATCATCTTTGATAATGAAATTTTCATGAGGAACTTCGATGGAACCCATTCAAAATTAATATCATAGGTTGGTATTGAAGAAATGATAAAGAAAACCAACATCGAAGAATGTGGGACTCACATGAATGGTCATATGCTTGCCTAGAGATTTTTCACCGTGGATACTATATAACTAGTATGGTCCAAGAGAGTGCTGCTTATGTCAGAAGGTATCTCAAATGCAAATAATTGACTAATATTCAACATTTACCCTCGCGAGTTCTATAATATAACCTCTCCATTAAGATTCTCAACATGGGGCATTAACATCAGTGGGAAAATCACTCCCAAAGCATCAAATGGGCATGAAATCATTCTTATCGCATTGACTATTTTACGAAATGGGTTGAAGTAGAATCATATGTGGTATCGAATACGAATGAAGTAGCCAAGTTCATTAGAAAGAATATCATTTCTCGCAATGGAGTCACTCATAAGACACTGTCATATAATGGGCTCCATTTTGAAGAGTAACTAAACATAAGTGGTCAAAGAATATGAAATTGATAGGAACAAGTCTTCTCCCTAGCGACCGCAAACCAATGGGGTGGTCAAAGCTACTAACCAGAGACTCAAAAACGTAATAATCAAGATGACTTAAAGTTATAGGGATTGGCATCATCAAGTCCCTTATGCCCTTTAAGGCTGTCACATGTCCATTAGAACGCCCACTCGGGTTACCCCTACTCCCTGGTAAACGGTATGGATGTAAGAATGCCTATTGAACTTGAGATACCATACCTGTGGGTTATGCTTGAAAGTTAAGTCGGAGAAGTTCATTGGAAATAAGGTCATTACGATAATCTTAAACTCTTAGATGAAAAGATAATGAAATATCTATATCACATACAAGGTTATCATCATCACATTGCAAGATCATTCATTAGAAAAATCAAATACCTCGACGTGCGATAAGTCTACCCTACCCTCATGGAAATCATAGAACCCATTTGGAACCTAAGAGGGAAATTCAAGCCCAATTAGAGTGGGCCATATCTTGTGAAGAAAATTATGTTATGCAATGACGCTTATAATACACTATATTTCTAAGTATTTCTATTTAATTAAAAGATAAAATACGATCTCATTTAAATTACGCCAGAAAAGTAATTAAGTGATATTTATTAATAATTGTGATTATGGAGTATTAATCAAGAGATAGATACTGATCAATATTGCTACTTTCTATTTACTTAGCACGAGTAGTAAATAGTTACTTAGCACAGGTAGAACATTTTGGAGTGAGAACGAGTAATATATTTTTAAGTGACTGAAATGATAATTTAAAGGTCATATATGAGTCCGAAAGGGTCGAATTAGTCAAAATAGTATACCTGGGGGTACTAGCTGACTCCTGGGGTAATTTTGGACTAAATCGAGACCGTTCGGGGGCATTTTGGTCTTTTAACATTTGAGGGTATTGAGACCTACGAATTTGAGAGTCTATTATCAATAGTATGAAAGAGGGGTTAGAGTTAGAACACCCATGTAAACACCAAGACCATTAGAGAGAAGGAGAAAATCATTCTCAAGGCTAGGAAGATGCTTTTGAAGAGGTTGGGTTTGGATCTTGCATCCTAGGAGCCAAAGGAGGAAGGATTGAAGAAGAGAAGCATCAATCCGTCATCAACTCCATGAAATCAGAACCCCTATGTCAAGGAAAGTTGTTTATTAAAAAAATTATAAAGTTATAATACCCATATGTAGGGTTTTTGAATAGTTTTGTTAAATCACTATCTTGATAAGAAAGGAATGATATTAATGGTTGTTTGGATAGGAATCGCATGTAGAATGATTGAACATATGTAAAGGAATAATATTCAGAGCTGATTTGATAATTATTTCGGAATAAAATATTGGTTTTGAATGAATATATGGGAAGAACACCATAACTAGGGTTTTAAGAAATTCTGAGTTTAATCCATTATTTCTCTAAATGAATTGAGGTTTTGATGTATTTGAAATGTTGGAAATTGTCCTAGTATATGTGGGAACATTTTGGGATAATTGGGTCGAAGTTTGGTGTACTATAATGAAGGTTGGAGATTTGTTAAGGGAAGAAGAAACTAATGTAGAAGATGAATTGTTGCTTCCCCTGATCGATCGATCTTGAATGTCGATCGATTGACTGGGTCGATTGATTGAGACTAGGAGTCAATCGATTGACTTAAGCTATTATTCTCAAATCCTTCCTTGGTTAAGGTTTCTTTGATTCCTTAGATTGAATGGGAATTCAAGGATTTATATTATACTTATATGGGAATGAGAATAAGACTAGTAGGTATATTGTTGAGGTTCAGTAAGGCCATTGGATGTAGGACTTGAATCATGGACCGACGAGAATAAACCGATTGATTAGAACATCGGGGAATTTAGAATTAAGCTACGAGGCGAGGTAAAGTCAATTCAAGTGATAGACCAGTAGGGTAAGTAACAACTACTAAAATTATATGTGAGGGGTAACTAGGGCCCTAAGAGTTGAGTGAATACTCAATTAAATACGATAGTGAGAAATCGTAAATTGACGGATACAGTTAATATAAGAGAATAATATATTACTCACACGTATGATTGATAGGTCGGGTGTGTACCTACTAAATTGTATGAACTATTAGGTTGAGAGATGTATACCTAAATTAACTACGTTAGGGTCGATGAAGTATTCCGAACTAACGTAGGGTCATTATATGTTAGGGTCAATGAAGTATTTCGAACTAACGTAGGGTTATTATATGTTAGGGTCGATGGAGTATTCCGAACTAACATTGGGTTATAATATGTTTGGGGTCGATGTAAAATGCCAAACAAAACCTTTGAACTGGTGGCGTGATGAAATTCTCCCATCCAGAATATGCGTATATAAATAGTTTGGGGTCGAGGTATCATTCCGAACAAATTCTTACTTGGGGTCGACGAATCATTCCGAACCAAGAATCCTTTACGTGTGTCAAAAGGACATAATAGTAATGACTGATATTTAGTATATATTTTGTGTGAAATATATACTTAATGATATTCTACTTCTGTGTGTTAGTAGATTGACATATGACGTGTTTAACGATACATATCAAACTGGTAAGTTAAGTAATGAAACTTAATTATGAAACATAACGATAGATAGAGAATATCTAATTTGTAATTTAAGTAGTGAAACTTAATTACAAAAGTGGGAAGATATTAATTGTGGGAATTGTAGAAATTCAGTAGTGAAACTAAATGAGAAGTTTTGAAACATAACATAGGTGAAATGTTACTTGAGAAATAATTAACCTTCGTGAGATGTTAATGAAGTGGATGTACTGTATGGGCGGTACGAGAACTTAGGTATAGATAAGTTCAGATGATGAATTTAGTCCTAGTTAGCCTGGGAGATATGGGTAGGCAGACTAAGTGTAGAACGTTAGGTGTGCACAATAGATGAGGAGTGAGTAAACTCAAGAGAGTGTACGAGAACCTAACATGTGTAATCAATAACCGCATTTTATATCGTGATAAACGCTTGCTAAATATTTTCAAAATGTTTTGAGTACTAACTCTGGCTATAAAATATTTTCAAAACCTTTTCGGTATCGAGCCAAAAGGACTCCATGTATGCTGATTTCATTCCAAGGACTCGAAGTTGTAGCACAGTGGATGCTTACCGGATTTTGATTAGACGATATCTCTCTTTCAGATCTAGTGCAAGATCTCACACTATTCTATGTATGGACTTGTGGTCCGGTATCAGTGTCAGATGTTTAGTTTCAGACTAGGGGTTGTTCTATTGTTGTTTTGAGATTTTTAGCACATGGTTATTCGGTAATAATCTTGTTCTCTTGTACTTATATTTTGTTTATTGGGTTGTAGTACATAGTGATTGTTATACTTTGTTCCGCATGGTTGATTTATCTCTTTTAAGAAAGATAAAATTTGGCATAGACCTAATTTTCACGTAGGTGATTAGTAATTAAAAGGTTTTCGACCGTGATGCTAAGAATGAACCATTTGAGAAACCTGTTTTAATTTAATAAAGGCTTGATTTCCCGATGTTTAATTAGGCGGGGTGTCACAACGCTATGCTCACATACATTGGTGAAGAAGAAATGGCACGTCCAGTCAACTTGGACCGTCTCAATAAGTTTTACACCTGATCCGATTATTGTCGCTCTATGAATTTCTCACCTTTATTCTATTCTCTCTCTCTCTCTCTCTCTCTCTCTCTCTATATATATATATATATATATATATATATATATATATATATACCCTCTACATGAACTACGTGGGACATGTTCCTCTTAAAAACCTTTCAAAACTTATCAAAATTTGTATCCCCACATAAGCACGCAGGCAAACCATGATGTCATTTTAGGCACGATCGTTTCTTTTTAATAAAATGTCATTATTTTCTTCCATAAGGAAACACTAGTCTCTTTCGTCATTCCTAAATGAACAAAAGTATTATGTATGCCTTATCGATCAATGTAGATAATTCAGACAAAATGAAATTATTCTAAAGGCACCACAAACTATTTTAAAATCGTCATTTATTACATCTTTTTATTTTTATAAACATAAGAAATTACATGAGGTATTAGTGACAAGAAAAGTCTCAAATACCGGCATTAACCCTTACCCCATCTTTATAACCGATCCAACCAAAATTCGTGTCCAAACACAAAACCTTCCAAAAACTAGCTAAACCATTTTCTCAAATCTTACCAACAAATAAGCCCGTACTATCCAAAACCATCTTTGACCAATTTCCTTAGAACAAACTTTTAAAATAAAATCCTTCCACATCTACTACACAAGATTCTCCCACATAATGGTTTAGATGACGAGACGACCTACAATATTGGCACAAGCTGTGCAAAGTCAACCTTAAAGATTTAGTCAAGCCATATACAAGGAAAAAAAATTCTTATGCATAGAAGAAAGATATACTCTTAGCCACTTGGTGTAAAAATATCAAGGAAGGTAATGAAGTCTCGTAAAGACCCGCGAGTGAGCATAATGATAATCTCCCATTTACAATCCAACATAATGACTGGCTCCACTTGATATGAACCTATTTATCCACACATTCATAGGTCAACCAAAACAACATTGGTTGTGGATAAGTCCAAGTACTAAAATTAAAATAAGCGTGAAACAAAGGATGGTAAACAAAAAAGAATCTCAATAGGCCAAAGGAGTATATTGGTCAACACACCCCATTTTAAGGAATCCATTTTTCTTCGTATGTATTCCAAATTTCCAAAATAAGCCAACTTTCCCACTTTCTTAATTTAAACCCCCAGTGAAAAATTAAAGTCCATAAAAAGTAATCCACTAAATGAATATAAACAAATAAAAATGCATTATTTCTCCCTTTTTAGTTTCTTTCCAAGTATATATAAAACCCGTTAAAACAAGCTCCCTACTCACAATCACGGATCTGCGTGAAATCCTACAGAAAGGAAGGAAACCGATATGGATCCCATCACTACTCTTCACCACCAGTGAACTCCCCAGCATAAATAGAATAAAAGGACACACCGCATGTTGCAACCACTAACCATTAACCACATTTATCACCCTCCGCCTGCAAAGCCTCCATCAGTTTAGCCACCTTAACAACCTCCCCTGAGACCACCCATTCTATCAACCCTACTATAGCCTCAATCATCACATTCATCAAATGAAGTGAATAATTAATCGCTCGCATGGTAAGAATGGAATGAAATAAACACACGTCGAATGACACTCTCGAGTCTCTTCCTATTAGCACCCCCTTCAAATTTTATTACGAAAATTTCAAAAAAAAAACAAATCAAAAATAGGAAAAAAAATAAAAAACTTACCAAATAAATCAAAAAAAATTCATTAAATCTTAAATTTCATTAAAATAACATTTTTGATGAAAAATCATCTAATTTCATATTTATAAAAATCCCAATAATTGACAAAAATTTCTAAAAGTCACAAAATTCGACATTTGCCAAAATCACACATTTCCCAACTAAAATACTCAAAAATTTATAATATGCATGCATTTGAAGATCATCAAAAATCGCAAAAGCTCTCAAAAAATTATGAAGCATTCCCTAATATTCTCACCTCATTGCACATACATTCCACTACTTTTCATTATTTTGGTCCTCATAATTGACATAGGCCCTCAGAAATGGTCATAATTTTATTAATTGGTCACCTACTCTTTAGGTCTTCTGAATTGACTTAGGCCCTCCGAATTGGACTCGACCTTATAAATTAGTCCCATACACTCTTTATGTACTCAAAATTGAACTAAGCCCTTAGAATGACCTTAACCCTTTGAATTTGTCACATACACTCTTTAGGTCCTGAAAATTAACCTAGGGCCTCCAAATTTCTTTGACCCTATAAATTGGTCATATACACTCTTTAGGTCCTTTGAATTAAGCTAGGACATCAAAACTGGCATCGACCATCTAAATTGGTCGCAAAAACTTTTTAGGTTCTCAAAATTAACTTAGGCCCTCAAAATTGGCCTTGACCCTCTAAATTGACCACGTACACTCTTTAGGTCTTTAAAATTTACCTTGGACCTCGAAATGGCATCGACCCTCTAAATCGGTTACATACACTCTTTAGGTCCCTAAAATTGACCTAAGCCCTCATAATTGGCCTCAACCCTCAGAATTGGTTGCATACACTCTTTAGATCCTCAGAATTGACATATGCCCTTTGAAACATCCTCGACCTTCTAAATTGGTTGCATATACTCTTTTGGTCTTTAGGGTTGACTTGAAACCTCAGAAATGGCCTCGACCCTTTATGTTAATTGCATACACTCTTTAGATCCTCAGAATTGACCTAGGCCCTCAAAATGGCCACAACCATTTGAGTTATTAGGTCCCCAGAATTGACATAACCCCTCATATTTGGCCTCGACCCTCTAAATCAATCATGTGTACTCTTTTGTCCACCAGAATTGGACTCAACCCTCTAAATCAGTGGTACACATTCCCTAGGTCCTCAGAATCATGCCTTTATCTTTAGAATGATCAAAATCTACTCTTCCTCACCAGAGTTCCCGCTCATTGGAACCCAAACACTCACAACTTCTATTAGGGAATCTATCTTTTGATGACATTTTCTTATTCTAAGGTCATCTGTTGAGGGGATATATAAACACCCCATTTCAGCATCACCTTTACCTCATTGCGTACACCTCCATAGGGTCCAAACAAAGTCCTTTCAACTATCACACCCCAGGTCCTCCTAAAAATACAAATCGCAGGTCATATGATATTCCCAAGATCTATTTGACTTTGGTAAACTCTCAGACCTGCGATTATATTAACACCCTATTATATAGATATGAATCCTCTCTCCAGCGGCCCCATCCATGCCTGAATTGAACACATATTTTGCATTTAGCAACCCTCTTACCCAAAAGTTCAGCAGACGCTTCCCGAGATCCGTTCGACTTACGCAATAGTAGCTCAATGCACTTTTTGAATCCCCTTTTAAACTGTCCCAGTCATGTGTGAATCACACATACGGTTCTCTTTTAGAAACTTTTTCTTTGAGAAACCCTAATTGGAGGTCACTATACACTTTCAAGACCTATTTCACATCGGGCATACTTTTGTACCCGTGCGTATCTCAAAACACTCCTATTGTCACACCACGTTATTAGCATGAATCTACACGATAGTATCAAAGTAATGAAATTAAAGTTAAGTAAAAAAATAGAACTTTATTCGTTATAGTGATAGTAGTATCGCATTACATATGAAGTAATACCACCACAAAGGTGAATTATTAATTTAACATTTTATTTTAAAAAATAAAAAATGATGTAGGTCATCGAGAAACGCCATTCTTTGATTTCTTCTTCCTTAATCTCCTTCCATATAATTATATATCCATACATATGATTTTTTCATATCACAAGGGTAGGGGTTACGACTTCCTTACCCTGGAACATTTGGAGGAAACAAGAATTAGAGTAGGAGGGTAGTGTGGCTGGGGTTTGAAAAAAACTAGAAATGGGTGAGGAGTGACCAACTCCAATGGACTCTATGTTCAAGGTCCTCAAAGTCTCAGGAGTATCTTCTGGTAGAAAACCTTCCTCTCCTAATAAAAATGGAGTGAGCACTATGACCTCTTCCTACAAGAAGATGAACTTCACAAATAATAATAGTAACTCAGAGAAAGAGATTTCATTAGAATGATGGATATAATAATGGGAGTGAAGAGACAAGCACTTAGCACTGAGAGAGAGCGAGAGTAGGAGGATATTACTAGGTCTGATGTGATTTTGACATGGTACCGAATTAAACTTGAGTTTTTGATCTAATTTGACCTTTCCAAAGGGGTAGAGGGGTTTCTCGTGGTGAGCTCCCTCATCCTTGGACTTTTTATGTGGATCCAATCTTGGGTAGAGGAGTTTCTCTTGGTGAGTCTCCTCGCCTAGGTATTACACTTAGTCACAAGGTCACTCAAGGTGGACCCCTAGCTCTAAATATTTTCTTACTAATTTGGGAAATGGGATCCCATCTAAGTGAATTCACCTGTCATATGCTATTTTGGAATAACATATGAAAACCCCTTTACATTACTCCCCTCGAATAAAAATCTTTGTGTTAGGTAGACGAAAGGGTTTTGTATGCTATGATTCAATTTTTCTTGGAATGTGAACAGTTTCACTCAACCACATGATTACACTATTGGCATTAAATGTGTTTGTCATATCATCCCACATTGAGAGCCTCGAGGTGACACGTGTTGAGGAAAAAACATGCATCCCAACATTTTGGAAATGATTTTCTCGATTTGTGATTGACAGGAGTGTGTGGGTATCCTTTTGTATAAAAACAATCCACTTTAACTTTGTTAGTTTCTTTACCTTATCATTTTTACTATCAATAGAGAGTTTTTTAGATGGAGAGATACCCTTTGCTTTTATATAGCCAAGAGAACTCGTTTTCCCCAACTTTCAAGCTTTTCCAATCCTTTCAAAATTGGCTTCTTCTTCAAAAAAACCTGTTTCATCCGTTTCCACCACTACCAGCGAGGTTCTGATAGGTTCCTTCCCTATTTCCATTATAGTTTCTACTGTATTAGACATCGGAGCAACCACAATCACCACCGTCATTTCGAATGTCACCGTCTATGTTGTGAGCGGTTCGTCTTCTAAAGTTATTATGAGCGGGGGTCCCTTGACCAACGCTAACTATTCTAAATCCTAAGAGGAATAATTGGCAAATAGTTTGAAAAGGGATTTTGGGTTATACTTCCTTGCCCCATAGTTTATCCCTGAAGACACCTTTATACTTACTTTTGTCAATTCGGAGGAGGAGTTTGTGGATAAGATCATCGAGCGGGCTCATGTGGGTTTGTGTGAGCCTACTGACCTTCCTATTCTTTTACCTGATATTATTCTTAGGGTTCGAGTGGATAAAGGTGATTTTCCTCATTCCAACATTGAAATCATAGTTTTTGGGGTTTCCCCTGACAAGTGGGCCCTCAGGGTAGATCATATCTTTTCCACCCCCTTGCATAGGGCCATTGTCGAGGGGCTTGGCCTTACCACAACCATTAATAGTTTCAAGACTTGTACCATTGCCAAGCATACCAATACTTTCAATTTGTTGGCTTCTCAATGCATTAGGGACTCGCACACTTTTGTCACTCGATGTGGTGAGTTTATCGCAGGTATAGAGGACATTTGTGAGTTGCTTGCCTTACCCTATCTAGGATAGCATGTTATTTCTGATGTTTATGAGGAAGAGTTCGCGGAGGGGATGGTAGATTAGCTCCATTCAGATTTAAATGAGTTATATAACCATACAACTATCAATTAGACTGGCACCATCAAATACACCTTTACCAAATGGAAAAGGAATTGGTTTAAGGATTTTGAGAAGTTTCCAAAGGGGGAAAGCTCGAGCAGGGAATTGAGAATCCAAGAGGGCCCAAAAATCAACTCCTCCTCCCATTTGGCATCTTTCTTTGTTACATTACTTAGTAATTTTTTTATACCATTGAGTCCATATGATTCCCCTTATGAGCTTCTTTTTAGACTTACTGTGAGACTTAACCTTAGGGTCTTACTACACTTGGTTGGATCGTGTCCATGTCGATATCGAGAGATCATGTGGCCGTCATGATGCTATCAATTTCACAAACTCTTTCATTTTCATGTCCTTTTTGTTCGAGAGACACTAACTTTTCCCCAGAGGGAAGGGCCTGCATAGTCTAGTTGCTCAAGCTAAGAGGTGGCGTAAGACAGTTCCTAAGGCTCCTCTAGGCCCTCTGATATATAACATTTATGAGTTCTGCTTCTGAAGTTATTAAAAATTAGTTGGTGGAATTTTTACGTCGTGCTCCTTCTCATCTTCAGGAGGTACTTTTTATTGTCCCACACATGCTGAGTTTGTTTCTACATGTCCTCATATTGAGGTGGAAATTATGATTTTACCTTGCATTCTTCCTTTATTGATTCATCTGGGGTAGGGTGTGAAGTTTTAACATTTTGAGAGGGTAAGGAGGCAATTCGTTTATGACCTCAACCTTCAATCTGTATTTTGAGGCCTATGCTAATTTCACCATTAAAGGGATGGTTTACAGAGTTAGCTTTGGGAGGTTTATTTTTGCCTCCTCGAGATTACCTGCCATCTTTTACTCTCTCATGGTTCACTTTAGGTATAGGCAGGTGAGCCTCATTTAAAACTATGTGAAGGATGTCCCTCGTGAGATTGTCCCTACTAAAATCCCCAATAATGAGACTTACTTGGGTAAAATAACTCAAAGAGAGTTTTGTCATCGTAGTACCATCTCAAATACACCTCTTAAGCAAGGCCCCTCAATCTTAGTGAGGCCGCTTCTCTATGAATCTATTTATAAAAAAACATCTTGAGCCTCAACCTGATAAGCCCAAGTGAAAGGGTAAGATAAAAACCCCAACTTCTTTAAAAAGGAATCACCCTGACGTAAACGGGTTAAAATCCATACTAGCCAGTGCTGCTACAACTACTGCTATTGCTACTCGTACTGCTACCATTATTTTTACTCCTTTACCAAAAATTACTACAATAATGAATAAGAAGAAAAAGTTAGTGTTGAAGTTATTTCTCCTTATCCTGCGCCATATCAAGAGTCTGACATCGATGACTTTGGGGTGGAGGATACCTATAGGACTGTAAGTGGGCAAGGCTATGAAGACTTGGTTTTATCTTTTCATGAGCTTCTTATTACTTCCATTCCTATTGTTGAAGGTATTATACTTGACTCCTCTTTAATTGGTGAAACTGGCTTTCTTAGGATTTCACTTATTGGTTTCCCTTCTCATTCATTAGAAGAGGAATATGTTAATTATAGAAGCACTCCTTCTGATGATGATGCCAGTTCTTCTTTAAATTACGTGAGTGGTATTGATCCTCATGGTGAACAGTATCCTTAAACTTCTACTCTATTTTTAGTTTTGAGGGAGTTTTCTAGTGAGGACACTATGATATATTCTCCCTTGCTAGTAGTCCTACCACTGGGCATCTTTCATATAGGCAGGGCACTCGCCCAATTAGTATAAGTCTTTTCTTCTGTCTTCCTTTGTCTGACCTCTTATATAGCTAGATTTTATGGATTTTCTCTAATTCATTTTTTGTCTCATGATACTTCATAGGTTTCTTCTGTTGAGGCGAGTGATGCCTTGCCTAGTTGAGATGAGTGATCCTTCGCCTCCACCTCTTGTCTCAGCACCCTTTCCTAGGGAGAGGAATTATATTCTTGTCTCTTTTTTGGTTTTAGCTAGAGAGGTTCATTACTTCATCCTTATTCATCTATTTCTTTTTCCTTTATTCTCCTGTAATATTTTACTAACATATCTAATTTCCTTTTGACCTTGTAGTTATTTTCTATGTTTCCCACCACCACGAGGACCTCTTCCGTGTCTTCTCGTTCTGTCCAGGTAAGAATTAACCCCTCTAGTTTTTGTAACATTTTATCTTTTTAGATATATCTTGATGTCTTTATCTCTTTGTGTTTTCATAGAACCATTCCTCTTAGCCGTACTTCTCAACCTCTTGCCTCTTTTATCGTGGGAAATCCTTCAGCTTGGCTTCTAGAGGTATTTTCCTTCTCCTTTAGCATATTTTTCTGCCTAAGTTTTCTATTAATAACTGAAATTTATGTTGTCTCTATTGCTTTTGTCTTTTTCTTACAGGGCTCTTCTTCATACGGATCTTTCGCCACTGGGGGAATGGTATAGCTTACCGAAGTTTCTATTTTGGGCCTGTCACCTTTTACGAGGATACCTAACCCCTGAGTTTATGTTACTATGTATAATAGGCCCCACGTCCTTCCCCGTCCATCTCATTTAATCTTCACCATTGCTTCCAGTGATTCTATTTCACAAACTATCACTTCTTCTCATGTATCATTCATATTTACTAGTATCAACTCTTTCATTCACTGGTGTTTGATTCTAACAATCGTGTGACGAATAGGACAATACTACCGTATCCACCAATCATGTGGCTATCCTTCTTCATTCTTCCTTTAAAGGAGTTCATGTATTTTTAAATCTACTATTTCAACGGCCCCAGCAGTCGTTAAGGCTCCTTCTACCAAAGGCTCTAATGGAGACACCATTGTAGAGTCTCTCCCCATATCTACTTCATCTACACTTTAAAAAAATTATATAGATTTTCTTTCACTACATGAGTTATTCACTAGCAGTTGTATTTTTTTCTTCTTTTTCAGACTAGTTGCATCTGCGGGTCTTACTATGTGTGCTGCAGAGGTGACCCCTTAGGTACTATATTTCTTGTACAAGAGTGACTTACTCCGTGCCACTCTTTTCATAATGTTTTTTAATCTTTTTTTTCCATCTGGACAGCATAGCTGAGGTCCCCATATCGACGGGAATTGTTGTGTGTTCAGGGGAGGTGGTGCCCCAGGTACTCCCCTTTATATTTACTTTCTTTTATTTTGTTTCTCTCTAACTTTCTTTTTATGTGCAAGTGTTTGATAACACATTCCTTTTTCTTTATTTTGAATCTAGTGCAACGTCGGTTCCTGTGTTAGTGGAATGTCTAGTTAGCATCACAGAAGAGACTACCTAGGTATTTAATCAATACATTGATTCTTTTCATATTGCTTTTTCTGTGCAAGTGTTTTCCAATATTTACTTATTTCTCTATTTTCAAGTGAGTGTTGCGACTGTCTCTATGACTATGGTATAACGTGGGGAAGAAGCTGTGAGGGAAGTATTATACTGTCATACCTCTTTCTCCATTCTACTTTCCCTTTTTCATTCTTCCTTTTACTATGCAAGTATGCTCACCCTCACACCCTTATTTCCTTGTCAAATTAGTGAGGAGGATGTTCCTGGTTCCGTGAAACATGTTGAGAGTGTTAAACTGCGCACTCCCCATGTATTAAACTACCACACCTGATCTACTTTTAGTTGTTTTCTTAGAAATTTTCATTTCTAACTTAGATAAAAAAAAGTATATTTATGTTGTCTTTGAATATTCGCTGTTAGGTGAGCATTTAAAGAGACACAGATCCTTCCTAATTTGGTAGCAACATACTTACCCCTCTTATCTTTGAGTAATATTTGTACTCCTCTCTTTACTTTTGGGCAAATACACTCAGTTGTCTATCATTCTATTTTTGTGACTTGTCATTTCTACGTTTCTCATTTTTAAGATATCGAAAGTGAGCCTGTCGAGGCAGCTAATGAGGCAGAGCAGAGTTCTGAGGCCCCACATTCATATGGTAATGCTGGCTTAGACGGGGATTCCTCTCTTACTCTCTCACATCTTGAGTATAGGAACATGGGCTATGAAGATATTGAGGTAGAGGTTCTTAGGGTCTTTATGAGTGATTTTTGTCACATGAATCTGCCTTAAAGGTTTTAGACCCATAAGAGGTAGGTGCTAAAGATGATCATGGAGCACCACCCTGAAACTTCACGTCTCAGAGTGTGCTCAACAACTCAGTATTATTGTCTTAAATATGGAGGCCCATGTTATACAGGTTTGTGATTTCTTATCTACTCCCCCCACTGACCTAACCAGCACCCGAACTTCATTGTTTTTCCAGGCCCTTCTTATCTTTGGAGATTCTATCATTTTCTCCTAGAATGACTTGATACTGTGGTTCACAATTTTTTGAGTTTCCTATTTATGAAGTTGATGAAACATCACACATTCAGGAAGTCTAGGGTTTAGCAGCATAAGGCTGAGGCTACTCGGATCAGGGGTGAGATTCAGTCATTCCAGGACTTGGCCAAGCTTGAGGCTGATGATACCGAGGATGAGGCCAGGTTGGACGAAAAGTTTGTTGAGGAAGAAAGTCCATATTATGAGGACGTTCTCTCGTGATAGGATTTGTTTTTTGTTTTATTTAGTTGATAGTTTATTTTGACATGTAGACATTACCTTGTATTTTTCTTTCTTTTTATGCATGCAAAAGGTTGCTTGACATTAATGAAAATTATTACTCAGTTTCCATTTCGTATTTTCATTACTTGCCTCTGTTATACGTTTCGCATCTATTTACTATGTCTTTCTCTATTTACTATGAGACTTTTGTCAATTAGAGATGCCTTGTGTTATGTGTGTTACTTGCTTATAATCTGGGTAAGTTATGACTTTGAAACTGCCGATCTAACTGTGGGGTATTTTTTATGTATATATATTTTAGGGAGTACCTTGGATTAGGGTGATCCCCTTCTCCTTCTCAAGTACATACAAAAATGAGCTAAGAAAAGAGAATAATTATTTCCTTATACTTAGATTTCCCCTCGTATGCGAGGTTCTTGTTCTAAACTTTAAGTTGTGAACAATTAATAGTGATTTAAAAAAAAACAAATTCATCTTAGAGAGGGGGTAGACTCCTTTTTCACATTTTTATGTAAATTAGTAAGTAAAATTTTCTTTCTTGTGAACAGAGGTTATAATTTATTCTCCAGTTATAGATATATAGTAAATACTTTCTTTAATAATTTTTTTAGCATTATTTGGAGAACAATCTCCTATTAGTTTCTGGAAATAGTTAAATTGTTATGTCTATAGTGATTTTGCTCATTATGCTTTGCTTAGGAGATGGATATACTCGCCAAGTATAATTAGGAAAGTTCCTACTATAATGGATCCTCTTTTAGTCTAGTAGAGAGTGTTGCTATTCTTGCTTTTAAGAAAGAGAAAATATTAATTTGGTGTACCCACATCGTAAAGCAGGTAAATAAATAATGCACAAATTATCAATAAATGATCAAAATTATTGGTATTCATTTCTTATAGACTATTTGTTGTTTACAAAACTATGCTCATAACTATCTTCACAAAAAAAGGTTTCTTCATTAGAGATGGCTATTCAAACTTTTAAAAGAAATGATTTTCTTTCAAGAACTAGGCATAGTATATTTTTATCCACTTACAGTTAATTGATTGAAGGCAGTCAATCTCAAGTTCAGATATATGGCAGTAACTCGACATGGCCACCCCTCTCACCACTAAGGGGACTTTATAGTTAGGCTTAAACATAGATGCTGACAAGCTTCAAAGATGATGAGTGGATGCACGTAGGACCAAGTCCCCAACTTGAAATTTTCTAGGCTTGGTTACGTTCTTGGAAGACCTGAAAAGTTGCTTGGTATAAACTTTGAATATGTTCGTCCAATGCCTCTAACTACAGATGTTGAGGGTCTAGTATAAGGACATGGCTTATATAAATCCTAGATGAGAGTACTACCAGCTCCACCGGTAGAACAACTTCAGTCCCATAGACAAAAAAAATGGAATAAACCTCGTCGACATCCTCTTTGAAGTTATGTAGGCCTAAAGGACCATCGGTAGTGTTTCATCCTAAGCTCCTAGAATGTCCTCAAACATCTTCTTGAGAATAGTAATCAATGTCTTTTTTGGAGCCTCCGCCTGGCCATTCCCCTTAGGGTATGAGATAATTGAACTCTTGTGCAAAATTTAATACTTATTCGCACGGAGCCTTATCTCCTTATAAACAAAAAAATTCCCATTATATGTTAGGATCACTTTAGTAATTCCAAACCTCCATATGATATATTCCTTTATGAATTGGGTCACCATTTGTGCAGTCACTCTCGTTAGAAGTATCACCTCTGCCCACTTGGTGTATAACTTTATGGCAACAAAAACAAAGGCTTTTCCACGAGAGGCTGAGTTGATCTTTCCCAAAGGGGTAAGGAGCTTATAGGCTTTGTAGACTTACTAAGGGGGCATGCACCATGTTTACATACACTTGTAATGGCCTGCAATTCTTGACATAACTGATAGAGTCATCCTCCATTATGGGCTAATAGTACCCCAATGTCATCAGTTGATCATATAACTTGGCACCGCCCATGTGAGAGGGCTCATGGGCCACTTTTAGTACCCTTTCTATGTCATCCTTAGCCACACACTTTAACTCTTTCTAATTATATCCTTTCATATAGAGTTCCCCCTCTACCAAATTGAAGTGGACCACCCTCTTCTTAAGGTATATCTTATCTACTATTTTCGTTGATAGCTCTCCATCCCTGAGATATGTTATGTAGTGTGTTCTCTTATATTCATATAATTCTATGAAGTTAGCCTAAAATGATTAATAAAATTGGATTTGACACTTCATATAGCCCTACTGCATACGAGCATCCTCCGTGCTCATGGTGGGCCAATAGTAGCCACCCTGCTGCAATCGATAGTAAAAGGGAATATCTGCAACCCCACAATGCTATTCATGCATTATTTCCAGCCTTTCCTTGGCCTATTCTTATCCACACATCTTTATAAAATTACCCCAGGGCTCTTGAAATAAAGAGTCGCTTTTATTTTTCCAACTTTAACACTTTTATCGTTCCTTCCCTAGTTTCTAACTGCTTCAATCGTCTGGTGCTTCCCTTGGAATAAAGACTTAACCGTGGTAGGCACTGTTCTTCATCGAACCTTTATGGTCTCTTCTGAATCATCCATCTCTAACTTAGAGGCTATAGTGTCTAATGCATCTAGGTGACTGTTCATCGTGCGGGCGTGACTCTCAACAATGATCTTCAAGAACTAAATCAATAATCTCTGGATGATGAACCTCCATGGTGCTATGTTGGCATGCTCGAGGGTGACATTAGACTCTCATCATGCAGGCATGACTCTCAACGGTGATCTTCCCGGCTCTTGATAACTTTTGGAACTATGCACTTCAACTCATAGTCTGACAAGATCAAGAATCACCTCGCTACTCTTCCTACCAAGATTGTTTATGCCAAAAGGTACTTGATATGATCAAACTTGGTAAAAATATGGAATGTAAATGCCAGCAGGTATTATCTTAACTTCTGGGCAATAAAAACCAAGGCCAAACAATGCCTTTCTACATTGGTGTATCTAGATTGAATACTTGAGAGCATGCGTGACAAGTAGTAAATGGGTCTCTCTATCCCTTCTCTTTTTGGACAAGCAAGGCTCCTATTGTAAGGACAAATTTTCTAATTGAGTTAATTTGTATGTAATTGACTTAATTCGAGACAAAACTTGTTTGATTCATAGATATATTTTTATCTTATGATGATACCCACATAAGCCTATGACGTGCTCTGTTAAAAACGTAGAGGCCAAGCTTCAAGGATAGATCATGACATGTTTATTGGTGCATGTTTCATGTCTTCAAATCACATTTCATTCCGAGATTCTCTCAGGTATGAAAGCATAATGTTTATGGGAGTCAGAGAATGTTTTAAGGATCTAATTTTGTTTATAAATGACTTTAAAAAGTTAAAAACGTTTTAACTTCGTTTATTTCGAGATAAACAATGTTTAGAGTCATATGAATTCTCTCCTTGTGTTTAGAGACTTCAAACGACATGAACAGTCGTTCAAATGACATCTCACTATCATTAGAATGACATGGACAGCTGGTTCAAACGATATGTCTATATAATTCGAACGACATGGAGATATCGCTCGAGCGACCTGCCAGTTAAATATTTTTTATTTAAGGCATTTTCTCTAAAAAATGTGAAATGTGTAGAACCAAAATACAGAATAGAAAAATTACATCTTTCTGCACTTGTTTCCTAAGGATTTCAAAGCTAAAGCTACCCTTATTGTTTTAAAAGTATATGAGGTTTCATTCATGTACTATAAGGATCTTGTTTGCACCATTGGTTTGTTCATCCATATTGAACAAGTTGTTTCGTTTGATTTTTGCAATGAAGAAATGGTGAACGTCATGTTTTGAATCGTAGACGGTTGCCAAAGCTGCATCGGTGGACACTGAGGCATTCGTGGATGCATGTGCTATGGATGAATATTTGGCAAAGACTTCTTCATGGGCATCGTGAAGGAGAGGTCAAACAAAAGAAGAGCATCAAGGCTTGTGCGAATCAAGTCATTATGTAAGACTTTATGTCTTCCTTTGTAATTACCATATTATAGTGATTGTTTGGATTGGGTCGTCCGAGGTTTTTTCCCTTATTGGTTTCCTCGTACATCCGGCATTGTAAACTTTACTTTATTTTACAGGCATAATTACAAACTTGGTGCATAATTAAAATTTGGAAAAAGATTTTTTAAAAGAAAAATTATTTTCACCTAAAGCACACTTTGAAAAGGGGGACTATAAATTGGTATTAGAGCTATGTACATTTTTTTTATTGTGTTGATTCCTTGTGCTTGTAGGTATGAAGTTAAAAAATTTTGATGCTTTTCAAACTCATATTTTTTATGGCACTAGTTATGCTTATTGGAAAATACGAATGAAAAGTTCACTTAAAGTTATTGATGAGTGTGTTTGGATAGGGATAGAAAAAGGGTGGTCACCATCGATTACGAAAGAAATAAAGGCCACTAGTTTAAAAACTCTTGATTCATGGATCGAAGTCGAACATAGACTTGAACTTTATAACTCAAAAGGTTTAAAATGTTTTTTCCTCCTTTGTCACCCCAGATGAATATAATCGTATTATGATGTGTGGGACATTGAAAGAGGATTGGGATATTCTTGTACTCACTCGTGAGGGAACTATCACGGTTAGGGCGTTTAAACTTCAAAACCTCACTACCCAATTTGACACGATTAAAATGTTAGAGAGTGAGATGTTTTATTATTTTACACTATATTGTCCCATATTGTCAACTCGTCATTTAACTTGGGAGAGAAAATCTTAAGGTCGTTGCCTAGTAGATTTGATCAAAAAGTGATTGTTTTAAACTCCTTGGGGTATGCTTGATTCCACGAAATTAAAAGAGATTGTAGGTGACTTACACACCTATGAACTTGACATATTTACCTTGAAGCAAGTGACAAAGAAAGAAAAAGGCATTGCTTTGAAAGTCCGAAAGGATGAGACTAAAGTTTTGGAAGATGATTTCGACACCGATTTTGAAGATGTTGCTTTGTTGGCAAAGAAGTTCAAAAAGTTTTGTTTAGTTGCAAAAGCAATCGAAAGATGCCAAAATACTTGAGAAATTTAAGAACAACAAAGCGGACCACGTCTTTAAGAACTAGACTTAAGAAGGAGGGAATGAAACCGAAATCATATAATGTCACCTTAAGTGAAAGTGAACCGAAAGAGGGAGAAAGTTTCCCCATTGAGAGAAACTTTATAGCATTTATGAAATGTCAGGTGAGCGATGACAATAAATATTCTCATGAATGTACTAATGTGAATGACACTTCTGAGGCTGTTGTGTGTGAATCCCAAGTGAGTGAGGGTGAAACTAGTGAGGAGGAGGATATTGATGTCGGAGAGTTGCAAGTTTCCTTTAATGATTTGTAGAAGGAAGCGATGAAGGTGAAAAAGGAAAACCTCAAGTTGCATTGTAAGTCGAAAGAGAGTTCTTTAGAAAATAATGATACTTTGATTGAGGATCTTAGGGCACGAGAGAAGACTCTTCGAAAGAAAATAGAATACGTTGAGGGTGAGCGAGATATCCTTTATGGTTTGATGGAGGATTTGAAGAAAGATATTCTAGAGTTTGATGAGTCTAGGCATTTTCTTGAGTCTAGGATTAATTATCTTAAGGAGATATTAAGAGACTCGAGTAAGGTGGAGTTTGATTTGGAGGCCAGGTCAAAAAAGTTGGATAGGATTTTAGGTACCATAAAAGTCAGGGATGATAAGCGTTGTATAGGCTTCGATGATCGTATTGCGCCCATTCCCAAATCCAATACCAATCGTGTGAGAGAGGAGACTAGGAATGTTATGAAAGGTTCACATTTAGGTCACATTCCTCTCCGTGTTTACACTTGCACTAATTGCTGCAGGACGGGTCTCTTTAGGTGTTATTATTATGACCTTAAAAATGCTCTTAAGAAGTTTAAGAATAAAGTCATTTTGGTTCCCAAAACTCCTATGCGTCTTTACACACATACTTAGGTTAGGAAATCAAACTTAGAGGCTTTAGGAATTAAAATTCATGGTTCTTGTTTCGTTGCACTTGATACTCCTCTTGCTAAATATAAAGATCATTGTGGTAGCCATGTTTGACATACGTTATTCTTTGCATCATGATATATATTTTGCTAGTGTTATGACATGTTTATCTCTTTGTATTATATTTTTCATTTATTTGAGTCTTATTGAAAAATACAATAAGATTTTTAGCTTCATATATTTTTGAGAAAATACAAAAAGATTTTATATTTGACCCAAAAATATTTTTCAAAAAACACGAAAAAGATTTTTGGTTTATTTTATGTCATGAGTTTAATGTTTGATATGGCATATTGGTGTGCTTGGACCCCCATCATTTCATTATCTATGTGGCTACGACATTTTCTCATTATTATGGAGGCTTAGAATGATATTAAGTATTGATTAATCGGGTTATTTCCAAGTAAATTTTCATTTGGATTCGACTTTGTATATATGCCACTGCACTCACATGCATGAGTTTATATGAATGTTTGCCTTCTCATCCGTATTTGAGATTGGTGAGATGTTCTCCTCTCTATTTTGTCATATATGCCTATTAAGACTTATGAGGAGGTGTTTTTGTAAGAACCGTTTTTTGTGAGGATTTATATTGCTTAAATTTAAAAAAACTGATAAGTGTTCACGGGAAAGGGCTGCGAGAGAATAATAATATCGTCGTGAAAGCCACCGTTTAAAAGATCCCGAGAAAAAATTAAGTCAATAAAAAGAATCATATGCCAAAAATGGGGCCAATAGGATTTCTCTAAGGTGAGAAAAATAGAAACCTCAAAAGAGATAGAAAAAGAAAGTATGAATATGTGAGGGTGTTTGGATGGAAAAATTTACAACGGGTTTACATCACGAATCCTAATGTTGAAAAATAGTGTCATGATGCTATTGTTTGCTGAATCTTTAAAATTTTGAGTTTGTGTGCATGTTGTTCGTTTAGTTCATTAAGATCAATATATTAATTGTCACGCTTGTCTAAAACTTAGTTTGATGAAATTTAGCTATCAATTATAGCTTCTTGATCGTTTAGACGTGGTCAAATTGGGATTAATTTGTTGTAGTTCATGTCCATTCATTTCATATCCATGTTTGAGTACATTGATACTATGTTAACATGAAAGTCATACTTTTTTATTTTTCTATTTTGAGTCTGTTTTGCTACTGTTTCATATTTCCAATACCTATTTTCATGAACTTTTTTTAGTGGGAAAAACTTTTCCATTTAATAGTTTCGGTATATATATTTTTTCGAAGTCATTCCGACGACTTATGGACGTCCAAGTTGTTCGAAGTCTCTTTCAAGCGACACAATTTTCAGGGCAGTAATTGTGTCAGGTTTGGTCATTAGAAGGGTCATTTTTAGGGTTGTTAGATCGATGCTTCGAACAACATCTTACTATATTAGGTCATTTTTTACCTCGTTTAAACGACATGCCAATGTCATTCAAGCGACATGGAATCATCATTCGGATGACACTGTCTGGATTTTTGAGCCCTTATTTTGTTTCAGTACCTACTTCATATATATGATGATTTCATTCTATTTCGGTACTTCTCAGTTCATCTGGACAATTTACATCCGCTCAATAGTTCTTATTCATTCTTTGATTAGTATACTGAATTAATTCATGTTTATATATTGGTATCATGTTGTCTTGCACAAATTGGTATCATGTTTTTCTTGTTTAACAAATAGTTTGTTTCACATATTGGTATTTTTCTATCATTTGTTCCTCCATACTTCACTAGGTATTTGCCTATTTCATGTGTGTAGGTATTCTTCAGTAATGCAAGATTTCGAGACTACATCACATTCAAACAGCTCGTGTAATTTTGTATTTTGGGTTATATGGGATGGGATTCAGGTGTCATACGGCTTGATGCCCGACTTAGCATTCACTGTTTTGGTTTTGTCCCCGAATAGTCAAAGGGGGAGATATGTAAGGTGATAATTTGACTTTTTGCGTATAATCGTTGTTGTTGAAAGCCAAGTTAATCAAAATTCTCAAATACCTACAAAATATAATAAAATCAAGTATAGAGGTAAGTAAGGGTATCAATCCACTTCCTAGGGAGTAAGCTAGAGACAAATTCAATTGTAATTCACTTTTTATTTTCTTTTTGTGATTTTTCACTTTTCTAATTTTTTTTTAGCTTTTTCAATATTAAAACAATAGGGTGAGGTGAGGTTTCAAACTAAACTAAACTAAGATGAAAATAACTAACTAGAAAGTAACTAAAATGAAAATTATAGTCTAAACTAAAATAAAAGTGAGGTAAATAATTTTAAGAACAATCAAGGAGTGGGATTAGACCACAAATTTTAGTTCTCCTAATTAATTAATTTAATTATTTGAATTCTTAAAAATTAATATTAAAATTACAAACCAACTCTCGTTGCAAGTGTAATTAGAATAGTAATCTTTTAGAAAGTTAAATTAACACCCCACAACTCTAGAAAAATACATCCACACTCCTTTTAATTAATCATCCGCTAGGATCGATCAATTAGAATTTATGGCAATCTTATAAAATAAATTTAGAGTTGAAATTCAAGTAATAATACCCCACTTAAGAAACCCCTATCTCTAGTTCGAATCTAAAATGGGTATTATAACTAGAATTTTAATTTTCTGTCGAAAATCATTTACCCTCTCTCGAGGCGTAAATATAAGGGTGAGGGATCAAAATTAACATTCAAAGGGATTTTTCAAGTAATTAAACTAATTAAAATAAAATAACATCAAATAAGGGTTTTACCCCACCCATTGAAAGGGAATTTAGGCTAACATGGTATCAAACATAACAAACAAATATTCAATAGGCATTAATATAATAAAAGAGTATAGAAAGAGAACAAATCTTCACAAGTCTCCTTGAAATTGGCAATTTGAACTCTATCCTTGAAATTGAAGAATACAACCCTCCAAGTGAGTGATCAAAGTAATATGAAATTAAAATCAACACTCAATTAAATCTCAATCAATATTTATGCTCACAAATATGTAAAAAAAAGAATAAAACAAAACTATTTACAAATGGTGTTTTTCTAATTTATTTTCTAAACTAAACTCTTTCTCTAGAATTTTCCTATCTCTAAGCTCTTTTTTTTTTTTTTTTAATTTGGGGTCTTCATCTTAATTTTATACAAGGCATGGAGCATGGGGGTAAAAATGGTAATTGTCTATGGGGAACATGTGGGAGAGGTGAGAGCACATGTGCATGTGGGTGTTTGAGGTCATGTGGGAAGTGAGGTGAGGAATAAAATCTGATTTAGGAATGAGAGGTTTGGGGAAATTTTTAGGAAGTTGGGTTAGAATTAGTAGTTGGGGTTTTTTAAGGGTATTTGGGTAAATTGGTTTTAAGGGAATAAGTTTGGTTTTAGTCACATGGGTATAATGGGTTTTGCTTTCTTATTTTGGCTTTGGACAAAAGCAGTTGCAAAATCGATTTGGAGAAGAGGGGAAATGGGTGCTATGGAAAAAGGTTGGACATAGATTCGGGTAAATGGATCTGGCCGGGTTGGAGTGTGAGTCAGACCGTGACAAGTAGGGTCGCGTCCGGGTCCGAGTTGGGGTTTCGAACTCGCCGGAGGTAGGTTTGTGGATGGCCGACGATGGTTGCCGGCGGTTGGGATAGGGTGAGGCGATCTGGCTCGGACGTGGCTGGAATCGCCGGGGGTTTGGAGGTGGGTCGCCAGATCAAGGGGCGTCGTTGGGTGTAGTCTCGACCGGAGGTAGGGTTGCTCCGGCATGGGGGCGACGGCGGGTTGCTAGTTGTTTGAGATGTTGTGAGGTGGGTATAGGTGTTAGGGGTGGTTGGCTATGGTGGAGTAGATTAGGGTCAAGGTGTGGGGTGTGTTAATGGAGGTATAAGGTGGGTGAGGAAGAAGAAGTTGGTTAATGGGGGTAGGAGAGAGAAGGTGTGGTGGGGTGATTGTTGGAGAAGATGAAGTGTAGGTGTTAGTGTGTGGGTGAGTGTATGGTAAGTTGGGTAAGGGTGAGGGTTTAATTAGGTGTAGGTTAGTTTGTGGGTATAGGGTATGTCTTTGTGTGTGTTTAATTTGGACTTAACTAAAATAATAAAAAGACTCAACTAACAAAATAAAAATAAAAAATAAAATCTGCTAAAACAAAAAGAATTAAATAAATAAATTCTTAACTCTAAAAATAAAAAGATATAAAATTAAAAATTAAAAATCTATTAAACTTAAAAACAAAAGTCCTAAAAAAAAGTAAAATCTAATAAAACTAAATTCCTAAAAACTAATCCAAATAAAATAAAACTAAACTTAAAGCTAATAAAAATCAAAATAAGATAAAATTATATTAACAAAAATAAAATAGAAAATAAAATCTAAAAATTCTAAAATATACCTAAAATAAATCCTAAAAATAGAAAAGACTCAAGCTAAAAATCTAAAAAATAATAAAATGACACAAATAAAACACACACAGGCTTGGGGTAAGTTTGGGCTAGGTTTAGGGTCGGGTTAGGGTGTGAGAGAGGGAATTAGCTCCATTCTAACTGCAATTGGCCTCGAAATGTAACTTTTGACACTGCAACTGCAGTTAAGCCTGCATGATAAACATTTAAGCACATAAGACCCATATTGTCGAGAATTAGCAACTAAAGTACGTCTATTCGGGGTATAAAATGTACAGTTTTGGGAGATTATCACACCACCCCCAAACAGAGCATTGCTAGTCCTCGAGCAATAAGATAGAGAGAAAAAGACAAATAAGTAACCAAAAGTGTACCACTTTTGCGGGCACTTGCGATTGCACTTAGCATGTGCAATAAGCCTTTAAACCTATTGGTTGCCCTACAGGATGAGTTGTGTCTCGTGAGGGTTTGCAGGGAATATATCCACAAAATTCTTATTTTGCAAAAATTTATTGAAAGGCAGCCAATCTCTTATTAGACATAGAATAATCCCACAATCCATCACAAGAAATATTTTGAGAAATACAAGCTAGAATGTGTAAAAATTTTACCTAAGTAAATACTCAAGTCACATCCTTCCTATAACTCAACCTGTGTAGTGTGAATCAGTCAAAACGGGTCGAGTATCATAAGAGTAATTCCTAGATTGCCTCTTCGAAATCAACGCTTCAACTTCAAATCTCAGTGAATATATCTCTCTCAAACGAATTCTCGAGATATGGGTAAGTGTATCGCTCTTGTGTGTGAGGAGGTGAGTAAATGTAAGCAAGTTCAAACGTCTCACACACATATACGAAGGAACGAACAATTAGAAAGAAAAATGATCTCATGAAAAAATGCTAATCACTATAGTGAGAACGTCGAGTTATTCACTACGTCGACTTTCATTTGCCCGAACACCTAGGGAAAATAATGATGTATATGGGTGAGGGGGAAATGAAATGAGAAGTATGGTATAAGGTGTGGTATGATGGATGTGTGATGTATGGATGAATGTATATGAAAGATGAGTGTATACACTTTAGGCTCAAAAATGTCTTCATTTTACAACTAACTACTAACTACAAACTCTCTTTCTCTTTTCTTTTCTCTATTTTCTTTTTTCTCTTTTTTTATCGATTTTTCTTTTCTTTTTTCTATTTATTTTCTTTTTCTTTTTTTTTTCTATTTTTGCTATTTTTATGTTTTTTTTTTTTTTTTGTTTTTTTGTTTTTCTCTCACTTTTCAAAACCAACATTGAAGACATTTAACATTTTGAACAACACTCTTTTTCTCAAAAACTAAGGATGATATATGAATGTGGTGAGGTATGTATATGGATGGGGAGAAGTATGTGGGCATGTGGAAGAGCATGGGAATATAATGGGTGAAGTGAATGGAAATGTGATATGGGGGAAAAGTGGTAGGTGTATGGATGAAAATCTAGTATTCGGGACAAATTTCAAGACACGTGTTTCTTACAACTCGAAAAAAATGTCATTCTCAGTGATCAAGCGACTAATGAAGAATAATGAGATCATACAACAATTTAAGTGCGGACCCAAAAGAAATTGACTCAACTTGTGACTCGGAGATTGATAAAATTCTCAAAAAGGTGAAAGGCACGAATCTCACGGGCTAAAGTCTCTACTAGTGATCCTTAAGGTTCTCTTTAGAATTGTAGTACTCCTCAATTCTAAACATAATGATGTGATAAGTGCGTAAATTTTTATTGAGTCTAGGAATTCATAGTGCAACATGCCTTGTTATGTATTACATAAGCTATTTAGAAAAAAATATTCTCTAGCTTGATTCCTAGACTTTAAAAGATGGATGATTGAAAATTCACATCAATGAGTGAGATGAAAGAAACTGCACGAAATTTAAAAATCAGGTTTAAAACTCAAAATTTTTCAAAAGAGGTATGATTTTGATAAAATTCCCCACCCCAAACAAAAAGTAACATCGTCCTCGATGTTAAGTAAAATGATTTTGAAAATTGAGAGCATAAGATAGGAAAGAGATTACCAGAATGAACCGCTAATGAAGTGGAAAGATGTAGCCAATAAAAACCTGAATAAATGATAAGAGAAAAACTGTGTACAAGTCTATAAGAATGATAAAGCATAGGGTGATGTGAAACACCACCCCCAAACAGGGTAAGACTAGTACAAGAAACGCGGGTTGCCTCCCGGTAGCGCTAAGTTTAATGTCTTCAGCTAGACCGAACCATTCTCACCCTAAAGATAAGATATATGAAAGTGCGGGGTGGCAGAAAAATTGGGGTGATGAGAATCACCCCCAAACAAGACTGAAGCGTCAGTCTTACTGGATAAAGGCTAAAGGTTTCAATGCACTTGTATGGCAAAGTGCATCACGCGATGCAAAGCATCGGTGGACCATGGGTGGGTGGGGATTAGGGTAAGGGTGAGGGTGAATACGTATCGGTCACGGGCCTTATTGAGCCGGAAGGTGAGGAAAAAAAGGGCCCTATAAGAATGGTGCTCTAATTGGTGAGGGAGGCAATATGGTTTGGTAAGTGGAATGGGATGGGCCTCATAAAAATCACACGACCGTTCTATGAATGGACGATGATAATGGTCGCGCCTTGACACACCAGGGAGCTGTGGAGAAGAAAAATCAACACCACGAGGAAGTGGTGTGCATGGAGGAACAAGCTCGGTGTCACGAAAGTGGATAGTAGCACCATAAATACTCTCATAGGTGGTGGATGGTTTCAGGTTAGGATCTAAAAATGTTGATGGAAACTTGAAATGTGTAAAATCAAGATCCAAACCAGGTGGTGGGGTGGAAAGGATAATGGGTGGGATAAATGGTGGAGAAAGATGATCCAACTCAAGCGTGGGAGACACACACTCATTGGGAGGAGTAAAGGAATACTCACAAGGGAGTTTGGTTTCTAAATATGGAGTGTTCAGCTTCTCCACAAGAGTAGCATCGGTGAATGTGGTGGGTGGGTCAGACGAGGCACTAAGATCTAAGATAGAGGAATCACTAGAAATATCTGGCTCAACGGGAGTCATGCATGGTAGAATAGGATCCAAATCCGGGTAGTTAGGAACTATCACGGATTCTATCTTAGGAAAATGGTGAACACTCGTAGCCGGAGCTAACCTAGGATAAATTGGTTCCTCGGTAACACAAGGATGAAGCTCGATAGGTTTAGACTCGGGCATATATTTGGATATGACGGGAAAGTGAGTGGGAACCTCAAAGTAGGATTCATATGGACATGGTGGGAATTGATCAGGCTCACTGTCTAAAGGTAAGTCAACACAATTGTCGACTTGGGACCCGGACCATGGAATGGTCATAACTTCGAGATTCTCGGGAGGATAGGGTTGGTCATACTCAAAATCTTTGTCACAAGGGGACACATTATCGTCACACTCGGTGGCAATGATGGGTGGGGTCATGGGAATATCCGACTCTCTCGCACACTCCAATTCATTTAACCTTTGTTCAAGTCTTTGGAGAGCTTGAGTTTGAATTGCTTGCTCTTGCTCAAGTATGAACTTTTGCAAGAGGGTTTCGAGAGTGGATGTGGATGAAGGTGTTGGTGGAATGATGGGTGGTGGCGGTGGGTGAGGTGGACACAACTCTCTATAATCGGGACTATATGGAGAATACTCAGATGAAGTGTGTGGGGTGGGACCAAGTTCATCATACACGAAAGGATCGCTTTCGTGATGGACAAATGGTTGATACTCATAGGGTGCGTGATCGGGCGGAAAAAGTGTGCGCGTGTAAAGTGCACAATCGTTGTGTGTTTCGCCGCCGCGATACAAAAGAACCTAAGCTACAGCTACACTTGACAAGCAAGTAAAGCGGTAAGTCAGGTATCGAGAATCCACAGGGAGTTATTAAATTTCAGATGTTAATTGTTTTAATTACTTCAGGAATAAAAGTGTAAAATAAATAAAAGAAAAGGTGAAAGGGTGGTTATCGTGAATAAAGAAAAGAATAAGTTATGCTAAAATAAAGTAAAGCGAGGATCGGGATCGCATTCCACCAAACGGATCGAAACAACTACTAATTAGAATTAAGGCTCGAAAGCAATTTAATCGAGCATTTTCAACTAAGCATAAACATCACGCAAGAAGGAATTTAATCCAAAGTTGCGAGATAAAACATTTAACTGAAAAATGATCACACGCGGATTAAATTCGGATAATCGCTATAAACTCTAACGTTGCATGACAAAGAAAGATAAACGCTTAACAATCCAACTTTGATACGCGCGGTTTTAATTAAACGCGATTTTGCACTAAACCTAGTTTTCGGAGCTCGGGGCCCGAAAATGGCGATAATGAAATCCCGACCCTATTTATCTAAGGGTGCATGGTGAGTTAAACTAAGTTATGCTAATTAGACTAAGAAAGCAATAATTAAAGCAATAAAACTAATTATGAAAGCATGAAAGTTATCTAGAAAGCAAGAATAAAGGGAAAACAATCTATATTAGATGAGAGGGAAGATGAATAGTCAATCTTACAAACCAAATGGATGTCAAACCAAGATGAATTGAAGAGAAACCAAGCAAAACCCCAAAAACCTAAGCTAAATCTAACCTAAAATCGTATATATGGCTGGGGTCTATTACAAAACCAAAATTTGGCTTATATAGTAAGTTAGAATAAAAGAAAAGAAGAAAGAAAAGAAAAGAAAATATCTGCAGAAAAACAGGGGATCGATCGATCGACCCATTTGGTCGATCGATCGACAGTGTAATTCGTGGCAAAAATAAGAAGAGTCGATCGATCGACCCTTATGGTCGATAGATCGACCAAGCAGGGCAGCCTGCAATCCTCCCTGTTTTGGCATACAATCCAACGTCGTTCCAATCGCCGTAACTTTGTCGTTATGCATCGGAATCGCGCACCGTTCGCGGCCACGCGAAGCTAGCGAGGAGGGCTATAACTTCCGTGTAGATGTCGGGCCAGGTGCCCAAGCTGTCAAAAGACTAAAATGCCCTTGCGCGTGCGGTTGTGTACGGAAATCGAGCGAAACGCATCCGGACTTCACACTTAGCATCCAAATACCTACAAAAGCTCAATTAACACCTGCGAAACATGATATCATAGAAATCCGAGGGTTGTCTGGTTAACGAGCATAAATATAGGGAATAAGATACCCGAGGGGGCTAATAACGCGTAGGTTAACGGGTGAAATACGCAATATTTCCGCCGTATCACACCCCCTAACTTACACATTGCTAGTCCCTAGCAATGAAATAAGATGCAACAAGAAGAACTAGTAAACCAACACAGGAGAGAGTACAAAAGTATGGTATAAAAGCAATAGAAAAGATAAAGCCACTTTCGCGGGCGATTCGATTGCATTTAACATATGCAATAAGCCGTTAAACCCCTAGGTTACCCTAGTGGATGAGTGTCGTCTCGTGAGGGTTTTCAGGGATGAAACCCACAAACATCATATGGTTTCCTCAAAATATGCCCAATCAAGTAAGACAAACTCATCAGTGCGAACAAGATTTCAACATGTTATTTGCATAGCAAACGAATTCGCATGAGAAGTCCGTAGTTATTAACATTATCGAATGCACCTCAATGAATTGAAACTCTAACATGTGGGAGGGGAGTGAGCATATGCAAGGTATGATTTGGCGAAAAACTTAAATAATTCGGATACTAAACATCAAAGCATGCATACATTCAATCCTCACGGGCATTACGCTCAACAAATGAATTCACTATGAAAAGGGAGGTAATACACGGGACATGCGGGCATAAAGAGTAATTGTAAATGGAAACTAGGCCGCGCACATGTCACAGATGAAGAACGCTATATAGGAAATAAAAATTGCAATCTCAGTGAAAGGATACCGCACACTAAAAGAGGCGAAATGCATTTTCGCAGATTATCAACACTATTTAAACATTTGAATTACATCTACTTAAGATCACATAGGACTTGTAATAGGGTTGTAATGTATGGCTAGGTTAAGGTACGAAATGAAAGGGAAGTATATAAGGATTCAAAGTGTTTGGGGATGAAACTCGGAATAATGTAAAAAGTGGGCAATATCAAAAGTTGGACAAAGATGTCCAAACGAGCATAGATATAACAATCGAGAGAGTAATCAAAGCTTATTGAAACACTACCAACAATATTTACAACTTTCTCTTTTTTTTTTTCTTTTCTTTCTTTTTTTTTCACTTTTTCTTTTGTTTTCTTTGCTTTTTGCTTTCTCTTTTCACTACTTTCTTTTTCTGACACTTCTTACTCTTTTCATACTCAAATTGCAACCACACAACAATAATAACATTCAATTCCAAGCAACAATCCAAACAAGGGTATGTAAGGTAATATATATGGTATAAAACTCCAATTTGGAGTTGGTTATGGGATTTTGGGTAGTGAAAAGAAAGGCTAGTATTTAGGCTCAAGTGGGTTGACTAGGGAACATATAAAGGTGAGGTCAAGGTCATATGGGTGATATATCAAAGAGGGCCTATGATCATTTCACAAAGTATACGCAATTCGCGAGTCAAAACAACATATGAAAATCATGCTCAAGTAACATATTTCAATGATGAACTCAATTAATGAACGGTCAATGAAAGAATAAAGAGATTACCAACGACTGTAACGTTTTCAATGAGAAAAGAATAGTGTATACACTCACAAATGAAGATAAGTCTCTAATCTCACTCGGTGTAAGTATATACAATGCAGCAAAAGCATACCGAGTTATAAAAATCTTAAGCCAATTCAATATAACAAGAATGGTGCATATGTTCACGGATAAAGTTTAATTCATGAAGTTATTCACAATATCAATGATTTGAGGACTAAAGTCTAATAACTTCTAAAATCGAGAACATGCATCATTGAGTTGTCTATTGGATCGGCCAATTGTTGAAATTTATCATCGAAAACAAGGCAAAATGCCCAACAAAGGAGAAAAAAGAAAGAAAATATTTTTGAAATTTTTGAAATTTTTCACAAAAAGGCATACTTAGTAACTAAATGTGAGCAAATCCATGGACTACACATGAAATGGATAGAATATCCTACACCCCCTAACTTAAATGTTGCATTGTCCTCAATGCGCATTAAGAACACAACACAAATAGAGGAAAAGAACGATATTACCCAAAATTGGAGAGATCTCCAGAAGCGCGAGTCCAAAGGAATCTACAAAACAAGTTAGTACCGAGCATAGCAAAAACAAATAACAAAGAGTTAACTAATTACACTAGACTAAATTAAAAGGAAAGAAAAATAGGAAATAAAGAAAATTAAAAAGCTAACTATTTACAACCTACTATTTAGACTTCACACTAACTATACACTAGAAGTCTAAATAGTTGAGGGTCCACCCAAAAAGGGATTTGACTTTGAAAGATCAACGGTGGACCCTCCAAAGCAAACATGCCTCCCGAAAGATATGAATTCCGTTTGAACAACGGAAGGCATGTGGGTGGTGAAAAAAGTGAACCATCGCCAATTTGAAATTTTGGGCGGACGATGGGGGATTTGGATAATAAGGGGGAAAGGAACACAAGAGGACCAAGAAAAATCGATTCATCTCCCAAAGGTTTTTCAAGTGGAATGGGAGATAGTGCACACACGGGGATAGGATCCATCGAAAACAAGTCCGGTAAAGAGTCCTCGTCGGCAAAAAGTGTAGAAGTTGTAAAAGTTTCTACCGGCTCATAGGAATCAACCGGTAATTCTAATGGTTCGATGACGAAAAATGTATATGGTGATGAAACAAATTCAATCTCAATCGACTCATCGTCGGAAGGAGATTGAATTTTGGAGGAGAAAGATTCACATTCGATGAGAAATTCTCTGAAAAAGTGAGGTGAAACACAAGTATCCACCTCCTCGTTGTTTTGTGCAAAAGAATTCATCTCATCGCAAAGTGAACCAAGTCTCATTCCAGCATCATTTAAGCTTTCCAAACCTTGGGAGTAAAGAAGAAAAGTCTCTTCCAAAGTAGGCTTCCTCGGCTCAAGAGCCTCGGATTCCTCATTTGGTTGAAATTCGTCTTCGAAAGTAATGAGATGAAGATCGTCATTGGATTCGAATAATGAATCCAACTCAAGCTCCCAATAACGATTTTCATTCCGATAAATGTTTTCAAGTCTTTCATTTTCAAGAAAATCTTGAAAATGGAAAACTTGAAAACTATCCCCAAAGTATGAATCATTAGAATAACCGTAATAACTATAATAGTAGGACATGATTACCTTGTTGTTGAAAGATGGAGAATCCAAGAAATAAAGTGAGCAACCGCGAATCAAAGTTTCTTAGCGCTCAAGTATGCAAATCCTGCAAAAAAGGTTAAAAGAAAGAATACAAATAGGAAAGGAAAAATACTACGAAATAATAAAACAATTACAATCTAAAACACACTCCCCGGCAACGGCGCCATTTTGATCGGGCGGAAAAAGTGTGCGCGTGTAAAGTGCACAATCGTTGTGTGTTTCGCCGCCGCGATACGTGCGTCGTGTAATACGCAAATCGTTGTTATCGGATCGGCGACTCAATGCAAAAGAACCTAAGCTACAGCTACACTTGACAAGCAAGTAGAGCGGTAAGTCGGGTATCGAGAATCCACAGGGAGTTATTAAATTTCAGATGTTAATTGTTTAATTACTTCAGGAATAAAAGTGTAAAAGGTGATAGGTGGTTATGGTGACTAAAGAAAATGAGAAGTAACGCTAAATTAAAGTAAAGCGAGGATCGGGATCGCATTCTACCAAACGGATCGAAACAACTTACTAACTATAGTTAAGGCTCGAAAGCAATCTAATCGAGCATTTTCAACTAAGCATAAACATCACGCAAGAAGGAATTTAATCCAAAGTTGCGAGATAAAACATTTAACTGAAAAATGATCACACGCGGATTAAATTCGGATAATCGCTATAAACTCTAACGTTGCATGACAAAGAAAGATAAACGCTTAACAATCCAACTTTGATACGCGCGGTTTTAATTAAACGCGATTTTGCACTAAACCTAGTTTTCGGAGCTCGGGGCCCGAAAATGGCGATAATGAAATCCCGACCCTATTTATCTAAGGGTGCATGGTGAGTTAAACTAAGTTATGCTAATTAGACTAAGAAAGCAATAATTAAAGCAATAAAACTAATTATGAAAGCATGAAAGTTATCTAGAAAGCAAGAATAAAGGGAAAACAATCTATATTAGATGAGAGGGAAGATGAATAGTCAATCTTACAAACCAAATGGATGTCAAACCAAGATGAATTGAAGAGAAACCAAGCAAAACCCCAAAAACCTAAGCTAAATCTAACCTAAAATCGTATATATGGCTGGGGTCTATTACAAAACCAAAATTTGGCTTATATAGTAAGTTAGAATAAAAGAAAAGAAGAAAGAAAAGAAAAGAAAATATCTGCAGAAAAACAGGGGATCGATCGATCGACCCATTTGGTCGATCGATCGACAGTGTAATTCGTGGCAAAAATAAGAAGAGTCGATCGATCGACCCTTATGGTCGATAGATCGACCAAGCAGGGCAGCCTGCAATCCTCCCTGTTTTGGCATACAATCCAACGTCGCTCCAATCGCCGTAACTTTGTCGTTATGCATCGGAATCGCGTACCGTTCGCGGCCACGCGAAGCTAGCGAGGAGGGCTATAACTTCCGTGTAGATGTCGGGCCAGGTGCCCAAGCTGTCAAAAGACTAAAATGCCCTTGCGCGTGCGGTTGTGTACGGAAATCGAGCGAAACGCATCCGGACTTCACACTTAGCATCCAAATACCTACAAAAGCTCAATTAACACCTGCGAAACATGATATCATAGAAATCCGAGGGTTGTCTGGTTAACGAGCATAAATATAGGGAATAAGATACCCGAGGGGGCTAATAACGCGTAGGTTAACGGGTGAAATACGCAATATTTCCGCCGTATCAGTGCGTAGTGAGGGAACTGATCGTGAACAGGTGCACACATTTTCCATGACGACTGTGGGAATGGGTGAGGATCCACAACATCAGGTTGGGATTCGTATTGCGTGGAAGGTTGGTTAGGCCTCCACGAATAGCTCGGGTACTCACACATCTCAGGATTGGATGTATCGGGATAGTGGGCCGAGGTGGGTTTCGAAACATTGTCATATGGAGACACATGTTCCACGGTGGGTACGGATGGATATGACAAGTATGGACACTCGTGGGACATGTGATCGGCATAAGAACGTTGGGTTCACAACAAAGGATGCGACACGCCAACACTTGACACCGAGGGTGATGGAATAGGTGGTGCATGTATGGATGGGTCAAGAGTACCAACGGTACTCGTGAGAGAGGTGAAACGACTAAGAATATCATAAAAAGACGGCTCGGGATCACTCTCACACGTGTCACATATCAATGGAAAATGACCAAAGTAATCCCGTAAAGGACGTTCTTCGGCCATGAGGAGAGAAATATTTTTTTTGATTTTTTTCAAAAGGAAAGAAAATATTTTAGGATTTTTCTAAAAATGAGAAAAAGAAAATATTTTTGGATTTTTGTATAAAATAAAGGAAGAAAATATTTTTGGATTTTTCTAAAATGAAAGAAAGAAAATATTTTTGGATTTTTTTAAAATAAAAGAAAGAAAATATTTTTGAATTTTTCTAAAAAGGAAAGAAAGAAAATATTTTTTATTTTATTTTATTTTTTTTGTTATAAAAATGAAAGAAAATATTTTTGGGATTTTTTTTTGGAAGAAAAAGGGCGGGGAAAAAAGTATATGGACTCTTTGAAATTTGAACGAACTCAATAAAACCGATTACCGAAAAATGGAATTGGACACACACACAAGTCAAGAAAAATTCCTAACTAGCACATAGCCAATTTTTATCTTAAAATTTAGTGAAAGGGTAGTCAAATTTTAATTAAGTTCGCGGGCGATAAAAAAATCACGGAAATATCTTAGTGATCGCCATTGCAAAATGTTCTCCTAGTGGGCTACCTAGTTGATTGATTTTAAATTTAATGATGGCTAGGGTAGTACACAATGATAAGCGAGTGAGTCGGGTGATGAAATCCCTTCTCGTGAGTGACCTGGTGTAGGTCTTAGTCAATTAATTCATCATACCATTCAAAAATAAATGGGAGAATAAAATCAAATAAGATCACACTAGAGCACATAAAATTGACTCGCTAACAGGAGAGGCGCGAGGGTTTGAAAAATATACCTCCCACGATTTTTACGCCGTGGGGTGCCGAAAAATTTGAGTCGATCGGGGGGGGGGGGGAGATTACGCCTATCTCAGTCATCCCCGGGAGTCCTACCGACCCAAGGTAGGGAGGCGTATTTTCCTCGCCTTGGAGGCCCTCTCTCTACCTTGTTCGGTATCCCTATCACGCTTGTCTTTGATTATTACAAATTTAAATGAAAAATAAATGGTGCCTCTAAGCATCGCAATACAAGCAATGATAAAATAATCCTAAATACAAGCCTTCTAAAAATATAAAAATGGTACAAAAAAAATAATAATAATAAAGTGCAAACATATACAAAATAAATGAACTACAAAATTGAATCCACTCCGAGCTTCACAATCCCAAGAATGGCAACGGCGCCATTTGATAACTTTGACTTTTCATCTCCCCGGCAACGGCGCCATTTGATAACTTGAATTTTTGCGTATATTCGTTGTTGTTGAAAGCCAAGTTAATCAAAATCCTCAAATATAATAAACTCAAGTATAGAGGTAAGAGAGGGTATCAATCCACTTCCTAGGGAGTAAGCTAGAGACAAATTCAATTGTAATTCACTTTTTTATTTTCTTTTTGTGCTTTTTCACTTTTCTAATTTTTTTTAGCTTTTTCAGTATTAAAACAATAGGGCGAGGTGAGGTTTTAAACTAAACTAAACTAAACTAAGATGAAAATAACTAACCAGAAAGTAACTAAAATGAAAATTAAAGTCTAAACTAAAATAAAAGATAAAGTGAGGTAAATAATTGTGAGAACAATCAAGGAGTGAGATTACACCACAAATTTTAGTTATCGTAATTAATTAATTTAATTATTTGAATTCTCCCAAATTAGTATTAAAATTACAAACCAACTCTCGTTGCAAGTGTAATTAGAATAGTAATCTTTTAGAAAGTTAAAATTAACACCCCACAACTCTAGAAAAATACATCCACACTCCTTTTAATTAATCACCCGCTAGGATCGATCAATTAGAATTTATGTTAATATTATAAAATAAATTTAGAGTTAAAATTCAAGTAATAATACCCCACTTAAGAAACCCCTATCTCTAGTTCGAATCTAAAATGGTTATTATAACTAGAATTTTAATTTTCTGTCAAAAATCATTTACCCTCTCTCGAGGCGTAAATATAAGGGTGGGGGATCAAAATTAACATTCAAAGAGATTTTTCAAGTAATTAAACTAACTAAAATAAAATAACATCAAATAAGGGTTTTACCCCGCCCCTTGAAAGGGAATTTAGCCTAACATGGTATCAAACATAACAAACAAATATTCAATAGGCATTAATATAATAAAAGAGTAGAGAAAGAGAACAAATCTTCACAAGTCTCCTTGAAATTGACAATTTGAACTCTATCCTTGAAATTGAAGAATACAACCCTCCAAGTGAGTGATCAAAATAATATGAAATTAAAATAAACACTCAATTAAATCGCAATCAATATTTATCCTCACAAATATCTAAAAAAAAAAGAATAAAACAAAAGTATTTACAAATGGTGTTTTTCTAATTTATTTTCTAAACTAAACTCTCTCTCTAGAATTTTCCTATCTCTAAGCTCTTTTTTTATTTATTTTTTATTTTTTTTATTTGGGGTCCTCATCTTCATTTTATACAAGGCATGGAGCATGGGGGTAAAAATGGGAATTGGCTATGGTGAACATGTGGGAGAGGTGAGAGAACATGTGCATGGGGGTGTTTGAGGTCATGTGGGAAGTGAGGTGAGGAATAAAATTTGATTTGGGAATGAGAGGTTTGGGGGCATTTTTGGGAAGTTGGGTTAGAATTAGTAGTTGGGGTTTTTTAAGGGTATTTGGGTAAATTGGTTTTGAGGGAATAAGTTGGGTTTTAGTCACATGGGTATAATGGGTTTTGATTTCTTATTTTGGCTTTGGACAAAAGCAGGTGCAAAATCGATTTGGAGAAGAGGGGAAATGGGTGCTATGGAAAGGGTTGGACATAGATTCGGGTAAATGGATCTGGCCGGTTTGGAGTGTGAGTCGGACCGTGACGGGTAGGGTCACGACCAGGTCGGAGTTGGGGTTTCGAACTTGCCGGAGGTAGGTTTGTGGATGGCCGACGATGGTCGTCGACGGGTTGGATAGGGTGAGGTGGTCGGGCTCGGACGTGGCTGGAATCGCCGGGGTTTGGAGGTGGGTCGCCAGAGCAAAGGGCGTCTTCGGGTGTAGTCTCGGCCGGAGGCAGGTTTGCTCCGGCGTGGGGGCGACGACGGGTTACTAGTGGTTTGAGATGTTGTGAGGTGGGTATAGGTGTTTGGGGTGGTTGGCTATGGTGGAATAGATTAGGGTTAAGGTGTGGGGTGTGTTAATGGAGGCATAAGGTGGGTGAGGAAGAAGACGTGGGTTAATGGGGGTAGGAGAGAGAAGGTGTGGTGGGGTGATTGTTGGAGAAGATGAAGTGTAGGTGTTAGTGTGTGGGTGAGTGTATGGTAAGTTGGGTAAGGGTGAGGGTTTAGTTCGGTGTAGGTTAGTTTGTGGGTATATGGTGTCTTTGTGTGTATTTAATTTGGACCTAACTAAAATAATAAATAGAATCAACTAACAAAATAAAGATAAAAAATAAAATCTACTAAAACAAAAAGAACTAAATAAATAAATTCTCAACTCTAAAAATAAAAAGATATAAAATTAATAATTAAAAACCTATTAAACTTAAAAACAAAAGTCCTAAAAAAAGTAAAATCGAATAAAACTAAATTCCTAAAAACTAATCCTAATAAATTAAAACTAAACTAAAAGCTAATAAAAATCAAAATAAGATAAAATTATATTAATAAAAAATTAAATAGAAAAATAGAAAATAAAATATAAAAATTCTAAAATAAATCCTAAAAATAGAAAAGACTCGAACTAAAAATCTAAAAAATAAGAAAATGACACAAATAAAACACACACAGGCTTGGGGTAAGTTTGGGATAGGTTTAGGCTCGGGTTAGGGTACGAGAGAGGAAATTAGCTCCATTCTAACTGCAATTGGCCTCGAAATGTAACTTTTGATACCGCAACTGCAGTTAAGCTTGCATGATAAACATTTAAGCACATAAGACCCATATTGTCGAGAATTAGCAACTAAAGTACGTCTATTCGGGGTATAAAATGTACAGTTTTGGGTGCTTATCGTAAGGACAAAATTTCAAATTGAGTTAATTTGTATGTAATTGACATAATTCCGGACAAAACTTATTTGAGTCATTGGTAGATTTTTATCTAGTCACGATAGCCATATAAGCCTATGACATGCTGTGTTGAAGACGTACCGGCCAAGATTCAAAGATAGATCATGTCGTGTTTATTAGTGCACGTTTCACGTCTTCATATCACAAAGTATTTCGAGATTCTCTCAGGCATGAATGCATAATGTTTATATGGGAGTCGAAAAATATTTTAAGGATGTTATTTTGTTTAAAAATGGAGTATAAAATGTCAAATGTATTTTTAAACAGTTTTGACTTCGTTTATTATGATATTAAGACTATTTAGAGTCATATGAATTCTCTCCTTGTGTTTAGAGACTGCAAATAACATCTCACTGTCGTTAGAACGACATGGACAAGTCGTTCAAACGACATGGTGATATCTCTCGAACGACTTGCCGACTTATTTTTTTTTTATTGAAGGCATTTCTCTCTCAGATATTCGAAGTGTGGAGAGCCAAAATACATTATAGAATAATTACTATTTTTTGCACTTGTTTTCTAAGGATTTCAAAGCTAAAACAATCCTTATTGTTTTAAAGAGATCTGAGATTTCATACATAAGCTATAGAGATCTTATTTGAACCATTGGTTTGTTCATCCAAATTGAACAAATTGTTTCATTGGAGCTTTACGGTGAAGAAACGATGAAGGCCATGTTATGAATCGTAGACGGTTTCCAAAGATGCATTGATGGACACCGAGGCACTCGTGGACGCGTGTGCTGTGGACGAGTATTGTGAAAGGACTTCTGCATGGGCACTGTGGAGTAGCGATTAATGATCTGAAGAGCATCAAGTCTTATGGGGATCAAATTGTTGTGTAATTTCGTTTGTCTTCTGTTGTAATTACCGTATCATCGTGATTTTATGTCTTGGGCCTTTCAGGGTTTTTTTCCTTTTGTGGTTTCCTCGTACATCCGGCTTTGTGAACTTTACTATATTTTACTTGCTTTAATCACCTAAATGCATGTTTAGGATTAAACAAGAAAAAATTGGCTCACAAACTTAGTGTGTAATTAAAATTTGAGAAAAGTTTTTTTGATATAAAAATTATTTTCACCTAAAGCACAATTTAAAAAAGGGTCTTACACCTATTAACCCTTCCGTCGAAGTTAGGTAGAGAAATATCAATGCACCCACCTCTAGAAGTACCATAGTTAAGGGTGATGGTAATATCTCTTTAATTTTCTCAAAGGCCTTCTTTTGTTTATCTCCCCAAACCCATTTAGCTTTTCCTTCATCAACGGAGTGAATGGGTGGTTCACTTATGCTAGTGCTGGTATAAACTTTCTTAGGTAAGAATCCTTCCCTAAGAAGCTTTTATGCTGCCTCTGACTCTTCGACGGTGGCATTAGTAGGATGACCTTCTTCTTCTCCTTATCTACATGAACCCCCTGCTCATTCACTACATAACCTAGGAACTTTCTAGCTGTTTCTCCAAAAGAATATTTTTAAGGATTCGTTATCATCTTATACCTACGGTACCTTTCAAAGACCCGCCTCAGGTCGTGGATATGCTTGCTTTCTTTCTTTGATTTCACCACCAGGTCATCCACATAAAACTCCAATATGTCACTAAATAGACCATAGAACTACCATCATAATGTACTGGCATGTGGTGCCAACATTATTTTTCCCGAATGGCATTACTATGCATGAAAATTTCCCAATGGTGTGTGGAAGCCAGTAATTTTTACATGAATGGATCCATTCTGAATTAATTGTAGTAAACATACCAATCCATGAAACTATACATTTCATGACTCGTGATACCGTTTATGAAGTTCTAAATATTGGGCTATGGGAATTCGTCCTTTAGGTAGGCTCTGTTCAAATCCCAAAAGTCCATGGAAATTTGGATTTGAATCTTATCTTTTTTTTCCCAATAGTACAATGCTAGAAAGACAAATCGGATGATGAATGGGTTTGATGAACCTTGTTTCTAGTAACTTTTCCACCTCTTCCTTGATCTTAAGGTCTGGATCTTCTTTATACGTGATGATAGATTGGTTTACTGGTAGAGCATTGGGAAGGATAATTCACTTTTTAGGAGCATACCTCCAGATCTTTCCCCGACATCTCTATGTACTTCTAGGCAAACACATCACTGAATTATTTTATCAGAACAATGATATCCTCCCTTTTATTTGGGTCCAACCCTTTGGAAATTAGAATGGGTCTATGTTCTTCCCCTTCAAAGCCTGGGATTATCTCTTCCATCTCCTACAGCTGCTCTCTTAGACTTTCTTACATGCATTCGGGTGCCTCCTCAAGTTCCTATACATGATCTAAAATATGTGACTCATCCACCACAAAGAATTTGGTGTCAGGTCAATGCTCTCATCCCAGAACGCCGCAGGATAACAAGTATGTAACATTTTCATCTAGAAGGGTAAACTTATTACATGTTTGAGGGGGCTTGTTTACCACCTCTTCCTTCCTCCTTTCTTCTGTCATCAGGTGGATAACTCCTTATCCCAAGCGATCATGAACATATATCCTTGCTCTCTAATTTTCTCGTCAAGATCTTTATCTTTTCATCAAGCTCAGTATAGAATGTCGTATCCCTCAGATGGGCTTAACCAATAGATTTTTTTTTAGATTGCTTTGATTGTAAGCTTTGTACCTCGAACATTGACTTTGGTGCATTAATGATATGCAGAGGGAACTGCGCCATGAGTGTGCATCCACACTTTCCCTCTGAGCAGCTATTAGATTTTTTTGGCATTGATGACATGAAATTTAATGTGGGAAGTGAAGCTCCCTAGTGTGATACCCACATTCACATACCCAAGTGACTGCATGCCCGTATTTTCAAACCCCAAAATCACCAGTGGTACAATAAGTATCATGTTTCGAGATAGCTTTATCTCATATAGCGTGTTGATTGACACGATGCTGATGAATGCTCCTACATACATTAATGAACTAAGGAGCAAGGTTGTCACATAGAGTGGGTGGTTGTGAAAATATGGTACTTATCTATCTGTCTAAAAAAGACCACCTCGGAGGTGTATCATTTGATCAATCGCCAATGGGTCCCTGCTAATTTAGTGAGGGATCCCCTTGCTGTTACACTGATTCCATAATCTTTCTTTCAATTGCCACTTGGGTGTCATACTTCACCCTATCTGTCGAAGAAACATTTTATGTTAGGACTCCTTTCCATGGCTTCACACTTAGAGTTAAAGTTTACCTCATAGGTTTGAGCATTGAAAACATATTTTTCCTCAAATGTTCCACCTTTATCTAGATCAAGGATTACATCTGCTATGACTTTTGGGGGTTCAACTACTCAACCCCTCACTTTCAACTTCTTGATCAGGGCTGAAAAAGCATTCCCCACGCATCCTCTTATTTTCAACTTTATGTTCTTTATCAACGATTAACCCCTTCAGATCTTCACATATCCTCTCTCTGTCTTCCAATTTCTTCAGATATCGAGCTTCTTCTTCATCAAATGCTACCACTATATTGGAAGTGCCATAATGATGTGTTGAAAGTGGGTTCTCATTGACATGCATAAGCCATAAGCGGTGCTGAAAGTGGGTTCTCAGTGTTATCTTCTTTGTCTGTTGTTGTTGGTATTTTCCCATTAGAGTTGGGTGAACCTGCTACCCCTTCTCGCACAAAAGTGGGATAATAATCCATGGCCTCCACCACACTTCAAGTTAGTGGTGGTGGGATGTCATCCCCAAACTTCCTATTGCTTTCTAAGCTACCTCCCTTGAACCCTGAACCTTCTTTCTTGTCCTTTGAGTTCCCATATACGTAATTAATGACTTACCTCCTAGAGATTTGGTACCTCCATGAGGTCAGGGGCACTTGTGTCCTTCATTTTGACTATTTGCGCTTTATGGTCATGGCAATATTACTAGTTGCTCTAGTGAATTCTCTTAATGTCCCATTTCTCGTCTCATTGATTAGATGGATCTTGTATTTCTCTACGAGTCCCTCAACACAAATATACATCAACCTCACTATGAGCACATCTTTATGAACAACCAAAACCCTCTCACAAAAATGTTTATCGTACTGCATTAGTTTTTCATCGGGCTTCTGCACTTCTTAGGCGAGGTGCCTAAATGTAAACCCATCCTCCGCCACGAAAAACTTTTTTAGGAACTTCATGTGCCTCTCCTATAATGTGGGGATGCTATTGGGTTGAAGGTGGGAATACCACGTATATGCCTTTCTAGTGAGAGCATTAGAGAACTCCCTCAGCTTCAAGTCCTTATCATTTCCACGCACGCCTAAATATTCCACAAATTCCTTTACACGCTCTCAAGGTTTTTCTCCATTGCCATTGAATTTTATGAACATGAGTGGAAAATACCACAGGGCTTCTCATTGATACTTTCTGGATAGGGATTTTTTATCTCCTTATACAAGTGATAGGATTCCCTCTGAGAGGAAAGTAATTTGTTCACTTCCTCGATAGTAACAGATTTGGAGGGAGTCTCCTCCAAGCTAACTTTTTTAACTAGTGGTGAACTTAATGGTTCTTCCACTCTCTATACTACCACCTTCTGCGGTGGAGCCACTTCTTTGGAAACTACTATTACAGTGTCTACGCCTCCGACGATAGCTAATGTCGGTGTCATGCATGACTGGCTCAAGCTTTGCCTGATCAACATTGTTTTGCTTCAGAAAATCAAAAGCCATTCTCATCAAATTCATACCATGAGTATGCCAAGTAAATTTTAACCAGCTCTATAAAAGTTGTATGTATATAGAAGTTTGAGTGTGTATGGAGTTAACTGTTTACCGAATGAAGTGTAAGCAATATTTATAAAGAATATCAAGGATTTTTAAATCGATAATCCCATACTTGTCAGTTTACTAATGTGTGTAGAAATGATTAATCATGATCACTATAATGAATAATAATATCAACTCAAAACCTTTGGGAACAAATAAACAGCTAGGAACAGTAACTAGTGTGGCTTATGAATTGATAAATACAGACTCTCAAACATCTGAGACCTTAGGCCACGTAGAAAAGTTTTCTGGGGTAACACGACAATATACTCCTAGTTAATACTGATGCTTATAGAAAAAGATAATTGGCACATAAGTGCATGGCTGAGTTGATTCAATCATTGCAATATTCTCATTAAATCGATTATTAAATGAGAGGGGTTTAAATTGATCCAAATGATCCATATTCAATATCAGCGATATTTAACAACATATGTAGCACAGTTGTATTGTATCATGCACATACTAAAAATTATTTTATGGCTATCATAGTATGTTATCAATAGCATTTATATCAAATATGCTGAAATTACTATAGAAAATGTAAAAAATACTTATTAGCTGGGAAGAATGTTATTAGATTTAATTGAATTCTGGATTAGGAGGGTCAAGTGCTTAATTATCTGTTAATCAACATAGTTATAAGTAATAGGACTAAATTGGGAAAATAATTGAAAAAATTGTATGTTTTAAAGTTTAGAGACTAAATTCTAATTATTTTAGAGAGTTTAAATTGTAAGGCATAAGGTCATATTTGGGAAATGGTGCAGAAGATTTTTTTTCTCAAAAGTTATCAAAGATTATGTAGAAAAAAGTTGGGGTAAAAATTCATAACATAAAAAAGGAGGGAATAATTTGTAATTTTTGGAAAATTCTTTTAGTCTAAAACCTTGGTTTTTCTAATTTGGTCTAGGTTTGACCACATATTGATTTATCTTATACCATTTTGACAAAAAAAAATTAATAAATCCGTTGACTAAACAATTGGTCCAAACCATGTGCCAAGGTAGTTTACTTAGATTAAGTGGAGAAAAAGTGGAAGCTCACTTAAAGATTGTTATCACTACCTCACATGGGTGAGATTCAACAAGCCCTTATGATGGGGCTACCAAAGCAAACACCACTCTTAAGAGAAAAATCAAGGTGTTTGTATTTTCAAGGAAAAAGATAGTGTGCATATTAAGAATGGCCAACTTTTTCGTAGGATCGATGCTTTGCAACTCCCTCAGCAAATCCACCACATGATATCCATAAAAAAAGTTTCTAGTGTGGAGGAGGTTGTTTGTATGATCTATGACCAAATTGGCCACTCACCCAAAGAGTACCCCACATTCCCTAGCATTAAATATCAAGTTCAAGAGCAAGATAATGCTATAATATCTTTTAAAAAATATCATAATATCCCCTACGTTCCTAACAATCGGCTCTAGAATCCTAATTGGAGGATAACAAACCCTCTCCTTATGTGGAAGAATGACCCAAATAATAATCAAGGTTTTCAAGGTCCGAGTAACCCTCTGCCTCCTCAACACAAACCTCAATTGTAACCTCAATCAACTGCCACCCTAATAATAACTACATCATGCTCAAGCGAGACCTCCTACCTACGCTTCGTATTTATCTTCACATAAGAAGCCAAATAAGGAGAAATTTGCCTCCACTCAAATAGTTAACCAAATCAAGTAAACCATTTACCAAATGGAGCAATCTATGCAAGAGATTTAAAGTTCTCTTGCCCAATTGAACAAAAAAATTCAAAGAACTTTGAGACTTCTTTTACCTATGAAATCTCAACCCAATCCCAAGGGTTAAATTAGCTTTGAGAGTTCCAATTCGAGTCCACCTAAAACTAAGCATGGTAATGGTATAAATATACTTCAAAGTGGGCAACTGGTGTATAATCAAGTTCTTTGGGCACCATTAGAATGAACCATTCCATTACCTCAAGCATCTGCAACCTCAAACTCCTGAAATTATAGATGATGACATCCTCAAAGAGGAAGAAGAGACTATTATTTTGACGAGCCACATTTTCCCCATTTCGGTAACGCTTGCACAACGGCTCAAACCTAAGTCTAATAAAGATTCTAAAGAGAATTTTATCGAAATATTTGAATAGGTGAATATGAACATTCACTTCCTCCAGGAAGTCGAGAACATACTAAAATATGCTAAGATTATGAAAGTCTTATGCACGGTCAATGGGAGGAGGCAACATGTGTTCAAAACGGCATATATGGAGGTCCGATCAAGATCAATCATAAAAAGTGATTTCTCCCTGAAGAGAAACCCTAAAGAGCAAAGACCTGGTGTGCCCCATGATATCGTGTATAATTAGTGCTTGCATGATCGATTATTCCCTCCTTGATTAGGGGGCGAGTGTGAATTTTATTCCTTATTCCATGTACCTCGAGTTGAACCTCAGAGAAATAAAAGAGATTCCCTTCAGTTTATAATTTGTCAATCATTCCATGAGGCCACCTCTAGGTGTGATGGATGATGTGATAGTCTAAAATTGATTCTTTATACTTTTGGATAGATTTTATTATTTTGGGCACATAACCCAATCCAAAGGGTAGTTCACAAATTCTCATTCTTTTTAGTCGATCATTACTAGATACCGTTAATTCTAATATTAATTGTTGGAACGGGGTCATGAAATTATCGTTTAGGAACATGACGGTAGTGGTGAAACTTATCAAGAAACTCTAATTTCTATATGAAGGTGGGGAGGGGGCTGAAATGGAGGCATGTATGTGCGCACTAGTCCAAGAGTACTTAGAACTTTCTCATTTCTTATACCCCTTAGAGGCATGTATGTAAAACTCCCTTGATAATGATTTTCTTTTCAATGAGTAGGAATATGAATATGCCCTTAATGCAATTATTATTCTTTGAATGGAGAGATTTTTAAAATGTGTTATACCCTTGATTTCTTTTAATCTCAGTCTATTAAATCTCTAGTTAAAACTCGCGTAATTTCATTAATCTCTTCTTAAATTTTTTCATAGTTTTGGTTCACTTTGGTTCGTTAATTCATTCTCTTAAACATAAATCACCTGTTTTTAATTTTTACTCTTACTTCTTAGCACTTTGATAAACAAATATTAATTTTACTTTGTATAAATACCTGCGGAATTTGACTTCAATCTTACCAGATTTGTACTACTCTTACGATTAGCTTACACTTGAGCTATACACTTTTTTAAGGATTTATTTTCTTGATACCACCATGCTTCGTGGAGCTCGTGTAAGGGAAAGGCTTCTCATTCGAGAGACAAAAATGTTCGTTCCACCCATGGTGGGGGTGTTTTGGACCAAGGATTAGATTTTTTTGGTCGGGGGTATACCCAAGGTCGACCTTTACCTTGTGTTACTTTGCGGTGACAACTTCGAGAATTATTTTTTGATTCCTTCCATATCCTAACCCTCTCATGTACCACATTTTGTGGATAATTTTTGCGGCTACATTATGAATACTCAACTCGTCATTGATTATGTGAGAGATTGGGATGTCTCGAAATTCATTGAGACGGATGCCTCTACTATTATGGTGGGTTTCTACGATGGGAATGGTAGCAATGTTGGAAATCATGGACTAACTATCACCCCCTTCGATTTTGATGACCTCTATATAACATGGGGAACCTGACTTTCATGTAAAATAACGAGGGTAATTACCCATATGGTGTATCTTGGATCTTCCTAACAAAAGGTTAAAGCAGATAAGGATGTTGAGTAGTTAGAACTCTACATAAAATTTAATAGGCCTCATTATGAGTCTATCACCTATCATCCTTAGGCCATGATGGCCCTAGATCGTGGAATGACCTTGAAGGCGGTGTATCATATATCTATGGTAGTGCAGATGGGGCACACACTGATGATAGACTCATTATCTATCACTACCATAGGAAAAATTTGAACGCATGCCTCACTAGTGATATGTTGTCCAAATCGATGATTATTGCCTTGCATGGTGTCTCCTGATCTCAAAAAGTTGATGTGTTATTTCATGATAATAGAACCGATAATGGAAAACATCCTTGATAAAGTCAGGTCCTGAGGCACAAAAGCTAGATCCAATAGATGGATGAGGGTTGCTCGGTGTTCTCAAGATGTAGCTATTAACTCCCATAGGGTGATATTATAAGATGTTTGATGGATTTTATCTTGGATTGTATCATTTTCTCGAGGAGGAGGGATCGCACGTCATTCGACGATACCTTTCTATTTGATAGATGGGTTCGGAGGTGTAGACTGTCATATAGTCCGAGTATGAAAGTCGACCTCTTTGTTTGTGGAGAGGATATGTTATGCACATGCTTCTTATTCAACCTTTTATAAATAGAAAAGAAGGTTTGTAAAGAATATGGTATGAGAGGTAGGAGATGTTAGTTTCAAATTGATTAATTTGGTCCAAACGAGGATGGGGTTGGCTTTTTGATTTCAAAATCTTTTCTCGGAGTTCGGGGAAGGGATTTTATATGAAGTTTTATGCATCCAATGTATGACCATATCCTATTTAGGGTTTCAAGTAAGGATCTCTGCTACTTTTGTGACAACCTATCTATTCCTTAGTCTTGGGGTGTTATAAGGTTGAGCTATAGACATGGATAATCCTGGCCATATGTTGTCTTATGTGGAATCTCGTGGATATCAGAGTCTAAAGAGTTTTTTAATTTCCCTTAGTGCGGACTCACAATTTGGTAATGTCTAATGTTGTCACCACATACTAAAGACCATGGAAATTTACCTGTGTACGATCAAGAAGTGATAAACTAACCATTTATGTCTGAAAGTTGTATAAATTTTGTTAGTTTAGGGGACCTTCTAGAGTATGAACTCAATGTATCATCTAATCTCACAGTTTGATGACGTCAATGAGTTAGGCATCATCTAACTATGTACTACCATAATAAGGCCCCACACTAGTGTGGTGATAGGTCTATGGTGATATTCCAACTACGAATATGTCGAATGCCAATCACAGGACAAGTAGTTCTATTTCACTATGCGGATAAATATAATTCCGCATGGGCTTCCTTTTGAGGCGTGGGATAGTTTTAGGTATTTTGGGATTTGTTTTGATAGATTAACATATGAAATATTGTAACTCCACTGCCAAGTCAACCCATCAGGTGGGATGGATACTTTGGTACACATTGACACTTAGGTTTTTGATTTCACACTTACTATTAAACAATTGGAGTGCTCGTCCTTCTTACAATAAACTTTGTCACAAACTGTATGTTGTATGGCCTCACTTCTTCATATGGTTGGTCCAGTGTTCATTTTCTTTAAGGAAATCGAGATCCTTGGTGGCAGATCTTTATCCAATCTCGATTTTATAATCTTAGATGCTGGTAGCCTCGAAGGATGTGAGTCCTTTTTTTTAAGTCCTAGTCATTTTTTCGAGGAGTACTCCTATTGTGCCAATATGGTCCAAACCCAAGCATTAAGGATAAACTCGTCTCTAAAACTTGGAAATATTTTTTGATGGGTGATTAAGATATGGTTAAAGTAATCTGTAATACCTTGTTCTAGTAGGTGAGTATAGTATACTTTCCCTATATTGGGGCTCGAGGATTGTGTGGTTAATTTTAAGTATTTGGTGGTAGTGTATATATTAGTCGGGTGTTGCCTAGATCTTTGGAGGCGGTGTATACTTTTTTCGAGTTTGATTAATGTTGCCTTTATCATCTATTCATATCACGTGAATAGTATAAAGAGGGAGAACTCGTGAGTCATTTCCCTAGGGGATGAACCAGTTGCTCAATCCTTATTTCTTATTGTATTCGGTATGGAATACCATCTGGGCAGACATGAACCATTGGTTTTCTCGAGATAGGTTACATCTTTCTCTCCAAACACTTGTGTATTAGATGTATGCTATTGGCCCTGAGTTATCCGTCTATTGAGCTTCCCGGGTGGTGTCTCTATAATAGACATTGTACCTAACTCTTTACTACTCCTCGTATAAAAGTTTATGATGGGTTCTAAACCTCCAAGTGATCTGATCATTAGCCCTTATTTGTTTATCATGCCCGCTCATCTCTACCAGAGGGTTAGGGTAACAGGAAGTTCGGATTAAGGTTTATTCCATTTGATGACTTGTAGATGTTCTACTTTCATTATTATTTCAAGAACTGTTATAGAATGTGTTTAAGGATTCAAGTGAGATGGTTTCATTATTTATATCAGATTCTATAAGAGATAATATCTTCTCCTCAAAAGTCGGCCCTCCAAATCTGGTACATCGTATTAATATAGAAATGGTGATATGTTCTGTTTCTTGGAGGGCTTCATCGTACATCTCTTCAAATTCAACTAAGTGGACCATTTTCTCTAAAGAGGTAGTAAGAAGCTTTGGATATTTTGAGATCTTAAACTCCTTGACTAGAAAATGTTTGGCCTATAGTGGTTATTTGTAAGAAGTGTGTGGCCATGATGAAGAATGTCATGTGCTCATTGGTAGGCTTAGTTTTTGAGATGATTTTTATTGTGGGTAATGGAGTGCCCATAGGGGTTGTTATTTTGAACATGGAGTGTGTCCTCATCCTCGTCTTGTGATGAAAGGAAACTATGAAGGTGGATGAGTTAATGTTTGGGAAGGATTGCCTCAGCCCCATAAATGAGGGAGAACAGAGTTTACTATGTGGTCTTTCTCTTAGTTGTTCGATAGGCACATAATACAGCTGGTATATTATCATCCCACACTCCGGGGAAATCATCCATCATTTTAGACAAGATATTAACCAAATTTCTGTTAGTCGCTTCGCTATGATCTTTTCCCTTTGGATATGCCACCGTCGAAGTATGATGAACAATGGAGTACTTATATGTGGGCATCGTTACTTTTGAATTGAGGAAAGGGGTTCCATTATCTAAAAGGATAGCCTCTGGGATCCTAAAATAGCAAATTATGTACTCTCTGATGAACTACTCGCCACCCCCGTTGTTGCCCTTCTCAGTGGTATCGCTTTAACCCACTTTGTGAAGTATTCCGTTACAACCAGGATCTATATCTTCCCCCTCAAAAAAGGATGTATTAACCCTACAAGGTCTAATGCCCAAGTGTGAAAAGGATAGGGCGTTGCTAGGGAGTGTAGGTCTACTGATAGGGCATGGATCATATTTTCATGAAGTTGGAAAGTCTTGCATTTTCGAATGAACTCAACGGAGTCTTTCTCCATCGTTGGCCAGTAATACCCCAACGTCATCAACTGATCATACAACTTGGCCCCTCCTATGTTAGCTGGTTAGTGCATTTATGTGAGGACCTCAGTTGCCTCTTCCTTCGTGATACAATGCAATGGCCTGTTGAACTATCCCATTCGGTAAAGTTTCCCCTATTGAACGTAAAATCTCAAGGCCCTTCACCCGAGTCCCATCGCATCGATCTTTTCTATTGGGATGACTCCATCTCTAATTAAGTCAATGTAGGGCCGTCTCCAATCAGGTTGATCTTCCACAAAATGATATTCAGCTAGTTTAAAGAATAACCGGAATTTATTGCACTTCTATTGTAGTTCTGTTGCGTCCTATTTCATTCTAGGACAAAAATACCCCTCTCTTTGAATTCTTCAGTAGAGGGGTATCTTAGTTGTCTCACAGTACCCTTCATGTGTTTTCTTCAATCTTCGCTCTGCTTTTTCTGAGCTGAAGCACTTTGACAACCATGCTCCTACGTTCCTAAAGTAAAGGTTCCCCTAGTTTTTAAAATATTGAGATAATTTTCTTAGTCCCATCGTTCCTTCACCAGACTCCAATTTCTTCCTAATCTCTCCCCTCCAGCTCGTGTCCTCCTCCATCGGTAAAATTGATTGTACTATCGAAGGATCCGTTCTTTGTTGGATCACGATGGTAGTTTCACCGTTCCTCATGACCATTTTTTGGGCAATAGTGGCATAGGCGTCTGGATGGTGGTGCATTGTTCTAGGATGTCTCTTGATCTTTGTCCGATGGAACTGGTAGAGGAGCCTCTGAATGATTATCCTGTATGGTGCCAAACTCATGTGTTTCAATGCATATTCTCCACTCACCTGCTGAATTAACAAGTTTGAATCACCTTTGATGTAAAGTGTATGAATTCCTCTTCGAAGAGCCTCTAGCAATCCCAGCGCTAATGATTAATATTCATCCTCGTTGTTAGAACAAGGGAAATCTAACTTGTAAGAAAGGAAAATCTCCTCCATTCCTTTTGAGAGAATAACCCCTTTTCCTCCTTTATTTTCTGCCAAAGATCCATCGAACTGCATTATCCATTCCTCATCCATAGCGTCTAGGTGATTGGCCTACAAATCGTCTCCCGTAATACTTTCTTTAGATGGATCAAACGTTCCCGAGGGGAAGATTGCCAACAGATCGGCGTAGGATTGGCTTTTAATTGCGCGAGGAACCACACACTTCAAGTCATATTCGGATAGGATGATGAACCACCTAGCTTCCCTACCAATCAATATAGTTCTTGACAATAAATACTTAATAGGAACACATCTAGTTATAATATGAATTATAAAAGACAACATATAATGTCTAAGTTTTTTTGCTATAAAGACTAAGGCTAAATAATGCCTTTCCAAACTACTATATCTGACTTCTGTCCCATGGATGAGCCTGCTGAGGTAGTAGAACGGTTATTTTTCCCCATTAATCTCCTGTGCTAATAAAGCTCCCACGAATCTCATGGTGGATATGAGGTATAGCTGCAACGGTATTCCCGCCTGTGGGGGAACCATGATCTGTGGTGAAACTAGCAGTTTCTTCAGCCCAGCGAGAGATTCTGAGTAAACCCCCTCCCACTTGAATTTCATGTTCTTTCACAATAGTTGCATCAACGGGTGTGTCATTTCGACTAATCCAGGCATAAATATCCTAAGATAGGAGATTTTACTGAGGAAACTCTTAAGATCCTTCACCGTTCTTGGATTTGGCATTTCCAAGATTGCTCACTGCTTATCCTGGTCCATTTGCACCCCTTGTCGATCAACCATGAAGCCTAGAAATTTCCCACTTGTTACTCCGAAGATGCACTTAAGTGGGTTCATCTTTAATTTATATATCCTGCATCGGGAAAACACCCTCCTCAAACCACTCAAATGGGATTCCTCCTTCTTTGAATTGATGACTAAATCATCCACGTAGAATTCCACAAATTTGTGGATAAATTCATGGAAAATGGCCATCATTGTTCTTTGGTAAGTAGCCCCAGCGTTATTGATCCCAAACCACATTACTCTGTACATCAAGTTCCCGAATCGGGTTCTAAATGCCATTTTCTCTACATCCAAGGGGTCCATCTTGATCTAGTTGTACCCTACATACCTATCCATAAAGCTATACATCTCATGACCAGTCGTTGCATCTATCAAGCTATCAATGGAGGGAAGAGGGAACTCATCCTTGGGGCAAGATCTATTCAAATCTCTGAAGTTTACACATATCCTTATTTTGTTTTTGTCTTTCTTTCCCATCGAGAAAATGGTAGACAGCCAAAGCGGGTGTTGTATCGGTTTGATGAACCCTTTCTACAATAAGCACTGGACTGCTTCCTTTATCTTTAAGCCTATCTAAGGCTTGTACATTCTTGTTTCTTGTTTCGTCGTAATGGATGAAGGCATTACATTCAATTTATGATAGCTGACTCCCTCATCCAGCCCTTCCATCTCCATGTATTTCCACGTAAAAACATCCATAAATTCTTGAATCAACATAACCAAAGCCTCTCGTTTCTCCTTACTGAGATCTTTCATGATAAAAATAGGCCTTGGGTCCTCCTTTTGTTTCTTCAGATTCAACTGCTCCAGTTCTTGTGCCTACAGTTTCGGTTGATCCACCATGTATTCTGGTTCCTCAGTGACTTCCTCCATAAATTTGTGTACGTTGGAGTTGTCTATCATCATACATTGTCCCCGCTGATCCTCTAGGAAGCACTCATATATCGGGTCAACCTCATTGTCAGCTTCTTTAGCCACCCATTCACACCATTATAATTGATATATCACCTTTCCTTATTCGGTGATGACCTTCTTGCACTGTCTGCGGGTAGCTATAACTTCCTTCCTTTTCTTCTCTCTGGAAGCCTCGACCACTCTTTTTTCTGAGAATCAGCTCAGCACACTTTTTCGTTAGACCTCATATTTCATCGAATCCACCATGGGCCTCATCCTGTGTTTGAGCTTCTTCGAGATGTTTTGGGGCCGAGGGGCCGAGGGGCCATCAGGTGAGATTCTTCAGTCATCACTCTTGGACTGCTTGCAACCTATTTATTCTTCTAATTCGAGGGCCCCATCCATTCTCTGATTGAGGGAACCCATGCTCCCTCCATTCTTCTTGTTAGGACCTGGACATCCTCCTCCAACTCTGTGTAAAATTCTGCATCTACCAAGTGATCTTCCTCGACAGTGAAGGGGCTCTTCATAGCCCTAATGATCACCTATGTTCCCTTGATATTCTCCTTAGCACATTGGTGGTACGTCGAGGGAACTAGCCCTTGGTTTTGCATCTACACTCTTCCTATCAGTAGATGGTAGGAAGTTGCACTCTCTATTATGTGGAACTTGATATGGGAACTCATATTTTCCATCATAATCCCAACATTCACATACCCAATAGACTTAGAAGACTAGTTGTCATATTCCAAAATAACCAAAGGCATGGGGACCAACCTTTTCTATGGAATATTAGGTGCGTGAAAAGCATTAATTGGCATAATATTGATGGAAGCTCCCCCATCCATAAGAGTCCTTACGAAACTAATTCCGTTGACGCTGGTGGTCACATACGATGGCCTATTATGAGGGAATCTTACAGCCCTATCTACATCGCTGAAAGTTACTTCTGATAGAAACCTTCTTACCAACCTGGCCATGGGTCCCCTCCATCTCAGTGAGGGGACTGTGTTCTTCCTCGCAATGTCAAGCATTTCCTAGTTTATCTCCAACCTACTCTCCCCCGATATCCCCACTTGGTTGAAGAACTAGGAGAACTTTGGGGATTTTGAAACTACGCAGTACTCTAGGACTGGGTCTGCTTCCTCACCTTAAATGTTGTATACATCCTCCACGTCTTTGGAGCTTGCCTCATCATAGGCTACTACTACATTAGACATTCCATTTGTACAATCTTTCAGAGCTTCTTCGAACTCTCCCCGCTTCTTAGTTGGCTTTCTTTCTTCTCTCTCTGATTCCTCGTCATAGGCCACCACAAAATTGGCCCCATGTGTTGGGAGTGGGTTGTTGTTAACATTCTGCAAAGGTATTTGCAATGTCCCTTCCTTCACATACTTATCGATGATTCTCCTCAGTGTAAAACAACTCTCTCTTGGAAGCTGGATCTTCCAATGAATCTGACAATATTTGGGATCCGCCCTCGTTGCCGCATCGGGTTCCGCCACGGGAATGCACTTTGGTTCATAGATTGTTCCTCCTTGGACCATTGCATTGAAATAGCTGACAGCCTCCTCCATTGTACAAGTTAATGGTGGTGGGTCCTCCCTGTCTCTTCTGAACTTCCTCTTATTGTCCTTCATCGGCGCCTTGCCCCCATCAGCTCCCTCTGTGTACCCTACCCATGGGGGATGAGACCTCCCTCCCACAGGTTGTATAGTCTACCTAAACATCATGGGAACCACCACTGGATTTGGTCGCACCACCAAGGAGATATTTCTTGCTGCTTTTTAGAATGCTAAAAAAGTCCCCTCGCACGTTTCATTAATGAGATGACAGATGTACTCAGGAAGCAGCCCCTCCACACAGATCTGCAATAACTTGGATTCTTTGGCCTCCTCCCTCACATCGAGGAACCTTTCCATGAACCTTCAAACGTACGCCACCACTTCTTCCTCAGGTCGTTGCTTCTGCCTCCCCAGTTAGGTCAAAGTAAACTCATCTCCCGCCAGAAAGAACTTCTGGACAAAAAAAACATGCATCTCTTCACATGTAGAAATGCTCTTGGGATCCAAATGAGAATACCAGGTATATGCTTTATCGATTAAGGATTTAGAAAACTCTCTTAACCTGAGCTTATTATTATTACAATGCACCCCCAAGTGTTCAACGAAGCGCTTAATGTGCTCCTTCGAGATTCCACCTTTCCCTGTGTATTTTTCAAAAATAGGAGGAATATATTATTTTAGATAGGGATCTTCGTTTTATTCCTGGGGGTAAGGTATTCAAAAGTCATCATAAACCGGAGCTACCTTGCCAGCAGATTGAAAGGAGGCCTTCATGAACTTCAGCATCTCTTTCTTCATCTCCTTCCTCATTTCCTCCATGGGTGATGCTATTGGAGCAACAACCAACGGGACCATAGGTTGATTGCCCCTTGCAGCTGGAGAAATTATCACAGTTGGGGCCGTTGATACTCCTAATGTTTCCACTACTGGATTCATAATAAAGGGTATACTCACTGGGACTTTTCCTGTTTTGCCTGCACTTGGTGGGACCGTTGGGGCTGCCTCTGTTGTTACGAAGGAGTTGGCTTCAAATCCTCCCAACACTGTCGAAGATACTGAAGTTTGTAAAAACTTATAAAACTTATTCATGAGGAGTGCCACCTGAGCGGGTCCCAACCCTGCACTCGTGGAAGCTTGTGTCACCCTTGGACCACCTATCGTCGCCTGAACTAGAGGTACCTCTATTCGAGGAGTTCCATCCCTTAGAGACTCTAGTTCTCTCGCCGCTTTTTCTTCATTATGTTGGAGTACATCAAAGTTGAGCCTTCGATTAACATTATCTTATGCCATACTCTTCACTTAGAAGAATGCCTCCCCAGCAGTGTCACCAAATGTAAGAAGGTAGTTTAGATGAGATGGATGCTTAACCCCTTTTTGAGTATAGTAATGATAAGTTAAATAGAGACACTATTGATTAACCATAGGACATACAAACACTACTCAATGAACATAGACTCAGTTTGGACTCACAAATCTCTCATGTATAACTCGAAAGGTAGTAATGAACTTAGAAGTAACTCAGTTAGAGGGAGAAAGAAGTAAGCACCCTAGATACACCTTCGCAGGCAACCAAACACGCCAACCACACTCAAGAATCTCTGTCAAGTATTAAAAAGCTTCGTAATAAATGACAATGGTGGGTGAGTAAACTCTCTGGTTTGTAGTAAATCTCTCTCGGATGTATATTATCTGTAGTAATAACTTCTGAACTATCAAAAAGATCATCCCCTACTCAGATGTGGTTAGGGTCCTTAAGTATCCTCCCACACCACCCCTAAGGCAACTCTGTCATTAATGCCTGTGAAAGACATCCCTCATACTTTATGTCACAAACATTAAATACCTGATGCACTAGTTGTCTTCGTGTCAAAAATATTAAATGCTAAGACATGCCTTTTGCCTAACCACTGTGTGTCAGGGGATGTTGTCACAGAGGTGGGTCACAAACTGTCTGACAGGCCCAAATACCACGGTAGTTTACTCAAGTGCAGGTATGACATTGCCTACCTGGTTAGTGACATCATATAAAATGGATGTGACATTAAGTAGAGGATTATTTGGCTCACAACTCAATGCCTGATGAAACTCCAAGCTGCTTCGCCCGAGGTTCCACGATAAGGGTCCTTCGGTGTTTTACCAAGTGTATCTAAGATGGTCAGGACAAGCCCTAACGGTGCCTTACTTCTCAATCCTCCAAACAAGTCCCTCTAGAGTTCCCACGGCGAGGTCATTCGATAGAGTATGAAAGCTCTCCCAGGCTTTGTCAAGCCTGGTCTCTCGCGAGTATCGTTTGACCTAACACTAAAACTCATTATTTTTATCGTTACATCATTACATCTGTTATATCTCATAGTCAATATGAACAAAAATACAATATAACAACACAGCAAGCTATGATTTGTCACGCTTGAGCTGCCTTGCTTGAATTGTCTTGCTTGAGGTTCCATGCTTGAGCTTCCTCGGTGCCTTAATCCCCAAAAACTGTTGCTAATGAGGATTTATCTCTAATCTCGAAATTACCTTTAATCCCCCTCTACAGTTTTAAGATCAAGTCTAGTTATTTTAAAATTTTAGTCCTATTATCAAATCGAACATCCCGTGACTATGCGAATAGTTCTTACGAGTTACATTGGTCGGGTTCGATGTGTACATTCCCCTTACATGGAATTTTTGGGGATGTCTTTGGCTTTCCTCCTCTATTGGCGTATTTTTAAGCCTATGTCTAGTTATATTCAACTTTTAATCCTATTCTCAAAATAGGCGTCTCATGACTATGCGATCAATTCCTATGAGCTACATTGGTCCCATGGGAGGTGTTCGTGCCCTTTAGACGACCATTTGGGGATGCTTTGGATTTTCCACCTCTAACATCATGTTTTTAAGAATAAGTCCATTTATTTTCAAATTTTAGTTCTACTCTCAAACCGGGTGTCCCATGATTATTCGTTTAGTTTCTATGAGTTATTTGGATATCGTGCAAAGTATTGGTTCCATTTACGAGGCCATTTGGGGCCCATTTTGGGGTTATCCCCTCTAGCGACATGTTTTTACGACCAAGTCTTGTTATTTTCTAATTCAAGCAAATTATACTAAGTATTTTCAAAATTTAGTCCTATTCTCAAACCTGGCATCCCACAAATATGCGATAAGTTCCTACAAGTTACTTTGGTCCCATGGGAGGTATTCACGCACATTATGAGGTCGTTTTGGGGGGCTGTTTTGGGTTATTCCCCCCCCCCCTAGAAGCATGTTTTTAAGCCTAAGTTTAGTCAATTTGAATTTTATTTTTATTCTAAAAACGAGAATTTCATGACTACACAATCAGTTCCTACGAGTTACATTGGTCCCGCGCAAGTTGTTCGTGCCCCTTTACGAGGCCGCATAGGGGATGTTATGGGCTTTCCCCCAAGTGGCATTTTGTTAAGCCTAAATCTAGTAATTTTCAAATTTTATTCCTATTGTTAAATCAGTCATCCCGTGACTATGTGGTTAGTTCCTATGAGTTACATTGTCTCATGCGAGGTGTTCATGCCTCTCACGAGGTAGTTTGAGGGATGTTTTCGATTTTTCCCCTCTAGTGGAATGTTATCAACCCTAAGTCTATTTATTTTAAAATTTTAGTCCTACTCCCAAATTAGGTATCATGTTATAATGCAATCATTTTTGATAAGTTACATTACTCACATGCGAGGGGTTCGTGCCCCTAACATGGCCGTTTGGAGGTTATTTTGGGTTTCCCCCTCAAGTGGCATGTTTTTAAGCCTACTTACAGTTTTTTGAAAATTTTAGTCTGATTCTTAAATCCAGTATCGTAAGACAATGTCGTCAGTTCTTATGAGTTACATATGTCTTGTGCGATGTGTCTGTGCCCTTTATGGGCCGTTTAGGATTGTTTTGGGTTATCCCCTCTAGCAGCATGTTTTAAGCTTAAGTCTAGTTATTTGAAATTTGTAATCCTATTCTGAAATCGATCATCTCACTACTACGAGGTCAGTTCCTACGAGTTACATTGCTCTCTTGCAAGGTATTTATTCCCCTCATGGGTTCATTTGGGGCTATTTTGGGTTTCTCCTCTAGAAGAATGTTTTTAAGCATCAGTATTGTTATTTCCAAATTTTGGTCATATTAAAAAATCGAGCATCTCGTGACTATGCAATCAGTTCATACGAGTTACATTGGTCTCGTGTGACGTGTTCGTTCCCCTTATAGGGCCATTTGAGGGGTATTTTTTTGTTTTCCCCTCTAGTGACATGTTTTTAAGCCTAAGTCTACTTATTTGGAAATAATATTCTTAAACCGGGCATCCCGTGACTACGCGCTCAGTTCCTACGAGTTACATTGTCCCATGTGAGTTGTCCGTGCCTCTTATAGGTCCATTTGAGGTTTCTTTGGGGTTTTGCGCTCTAGCGGCATATTTTTAAGGCTAAGTCTAGTTGTTTTCAATTTTTAGTCCTATTCTCAAACACAACATCCCGTTACTGCACGGTCAGTTATTACGGGTTATATTGGTATTGTACGAGGGGTTAGTTCCCGTTATGGGGCCGTTTGTGAGTGGTTTTGGTTTTCCCCTCTAACGAAATATTTTTTATCGTAAGTCTAGTTATTTTCAAATTATCATGCTAATCTCAAATCGGGCATCCCGTTAGTACACTGTCAGTTCCTATGATTTACACTGGTCCCATGGAAGGTGTCTGTGCCCCTTACATGATCATTTGGGGGATGTATTGGGTTTTTCCCGTTTAACGACATGTTTTAAATCCCTAGTCTAGATATTTTCAAATTTTAATACTAATATTAAAACCAACATCTTGTGACTACAAGATTAATTTTTACGAGTTGCAATGGTTCGGTGCGAGGCGTTCGTGCCCCATATGGGGCCGTTTGGGGGGTGTGTTAGGTTCCCCCTCTAGTGGAAGGTTTCTAAGCCTAAGTGTAGTTATTTGCAAATCAGCCAAACCATACTAAATATTTTCAAATTTAAGTCCTATTTTCAAATCAGGCCTCCTGTTACTACACAGTGAGTTCCAACGAGAAACTTTGGTCCCGTGCGAGTTTTATATGTCCCTTAGGCGACTATTTGGGAGTTATTTTGGGTTGTCCCTCTAGTGGCATGTTTATAAGCCTAAGTCTCATTATTTTTAAATTTTAGTCCTATTTTCAAACCGGGCGTCCTGTGACTACGCGGTCAGTTCCTACAAAATTTATTAGCCAATGCGAGGTGCTCATGCCCCATACGATACCATTTGGGGACAATTTTAGATTTCCTCCCTCTAGCAGCATGTTTTTCGGCCTATGTCTAGTTATTTGCAAATCTTACTCATATTCTCATACCAGGCATACCATGACTACTCAGTCAGCTCTTACGAATTACATTAATTCCATGAGATTTTTTCGTGCGGCGATATGTTTTTAAGACAATCTCCTGTTATTTTCCCCATCCGACGGCATGTTTTTAAGCCTACGTCTATTTATTTTCAAATTTTAGTCATGCTCTCAAATCGGACATCTCGTGACTACGCAGTCAATTCCTACGAGTTACATAGGTCCCATGTGAGGTGTTCGTGCCCCTTACGGGGCTATTTTTGGTTTTCCCCTTTAGCGGCATGTATTTATGCCTCTGTTCAATTATTTGCAAATTCAACAAAATTATACTAAATATTTGAAAATTTTAGTTCCATTCTCAAACTGAGTGTCTCCTAACTATGCGATGAGTTCCTATAAGTTACATTATTTTCATGTGAGGTGTTCGTCCCCTTGTTGGGGTTGTTAATGGGGATGGTGTGTATTTTGCCCATCTAGCAGCATGCTCATAAGCCTAATTCTAGTTTTTTCCAAATTTCATCCCTATGCCCAAAATGGGCATCATCTTACTATGCAGTTGGTTCCTACGAGCTACATAGGTCCACTGCGACGTTCTTGTCCCTTTTATGGGGACCGTTAGGGGGCAGTTTTTGGGGTTTCCCCTCTAGCAGAATGTTTTTAAGCCTAACTCTAGTTATTTTCAAATTTTGTCCTATTATTGAACTGGGTGTCCCGTGACTATGCAGTCAGTTCCTACAAGTTACATTGTCCCCTTGCGAGGTGTTCATGCCCCTTATAGGACCATTCGAGGGTTGTTTTGGGTTTCCCCCCGCTAGTGGTATGTTTTTAAGCCTAAGGCTAGTTATTTTCAAATCGTAGTCATATTCTCAAATTGGATGTCTTCTGACTACACGATCAGTCCTGGCGAGTTTAGTTGGTCCCGTGTGAGGTGTCCGTACCTCTTATGAGGCCGTTTGTGGGCACTTTTGTGTTATCCGCCTCTGGCAACACGTTTTTAAGTCTAAGTCTTTTTATTTGCAAATTTTAGTCCTATTCTCCAACTAGGTGTCCCATGAATACACGGTTCATTCATATGAGTTACATTGGTCCCACATGTGGTATTCGTGTCTAATATATCATCATTTGGGGGTTGTTTTAGGTGTTCCCCCTCTAATGTAATTTTTAAGCCTAAATCTAGTTATTTGGAAATTTTAGTTCTATTCTAAAAAATGGACTTCCTATGAGTACGCGGTGAGTTCCTATGAGTTACATTGGCCCTGTACGAGGTGTTCATGTCCTTACGGGGTCATTTGGGAGCTATTTTGCATTTCCCCCCTCTAGCGACATGTTTTTAAGCCTAAGTCTAGTTATTTAAAAATTTTCATCCTATTCTCAAAATAGTCATCCCATGACTCTAAGGTTAGTTTCTATGAGTCACATTGGTCCCGTGGGAGGGGTTCGTGCCCCCTATGGTGTTGTTCGAGGGTTCTTTTTGTTTCCCCCTCTAATGACATGTTTCTAAGCCTAGGTCGAATTATTTGCAAATTCAGCGAAATCATACTACAAATTTGCCAACGTTACTACTATTCTCAAATCGAGCCTTCCGTGAATGCGTGGTGAGTTCTTTCATGTTACATTGGTCCAATATGACGTGTTTGTGCCTTCTTATAGGGGCGTTTGATGGTTGTTTTAGGTTTTCCTCTTCTAGCGGCATGTTTTTAAGCCTAAGTTTAGTTATTTGCAAATTTTTGTCCTATTCTCAAATTCGGCTTCCCGTGACTAAGCGGTGAGTTCTAACGAGTTGCATTTATCACATAGGAGGTGTACGTCCCCCTTAAGGGGCCATTTGGGTGCTATTTTGAGTTTTCCTCTCTAGTAGCATGTTTTTATGACTAAGTATAGTTATTTTCAAATTTTCATAATATTATCAAACCAGGTGTCTCGTGACTATGTGGATAGTTCTTATGAGTTACATTGGTCCCATGCGAAGTGTTCATACCCCTCACAATGCTATTTTGTGTCTTCCCCCAATAGCAAAATGTTATTAATCCCATGCTCCGTTATTTGGGAATTCAACCAAATCATACAAAATATTAAAAAATTTAAGTCCATTTCACAAACCTAGCATCTCGTGACTATGCGGTAAGTTCTTACGAGTTACATTGGTACCGTGCGAGGTGTCCTTACGGGGCCATATGGGGGTTGTTTTGGGCTCTCCCTCAAGTTTCATGTTTATAATCCTAAGTCTAGTTATTTTACAATTGTAGTCCTATTCCAAAAATGAGCATCCTATTTCTACATGGTTAGTTACTACGAGTTACATTGGTCCCAATCGAGGTGTTCATGCCTCTTATGGGGTCGTTTGGGTGTTGTTTGTGTTTTCCCCGCCTAGCGGCATGTTTTTAGGCTCGAGTCTAGTTATTTGTAAATTTCAGTCCTATTCTGAAATCGGGTCTCCCATGACTACGCGATCAGTTCCAACAAATTACATTGGTCCTGTGCGAGCTGTTCGCGCGGCCTTGTAGGGATTTTTTGGTTTTTTTCCCTCTAGTGGCATGTTTTTAAGCCCAAGTCTAGCTCTTTTCAAATTTTAGTTCAAATCTCAAACCGAGTGTTCCATGATTATGTTATTAATTCCTATGATTTACATTAATCTCATGCGGCGTGTTGGTTCCCCTTATAGGGACGTTTGGGGCCTTTTTGGCTTTCCCACCTCTATCGGCATGTTTTTAAGCCTAAGTCTTATTACTTTCAAATTTTAGTACTATTCTCAAATCGGGCATCTCGTGATTACGCGGTGGGTCTCGTACGAGTTACATGGGTCTCTTACGAGGTGCCAGTGCTCCTTACAGGGTTGGTTTAAGTGATTCCCCACTAATGCCATGTTTTTAAACCTAACTCTAGTTATTTGTAAATTCAACGAAATCATACAAAATATTGGAAAATTTTAGTCCTATTCTCAAACCGAGCGTCTCGTGACTGTGTGTTCAGTTCCTATGTGTTACATTAGTCTCGTAAGAGGGTTCATGCATTTTAGGGGTCGCTTTAAGTTGTGTCCCCTCTTGCGACATGTTTTTAATACGAAGTCTAGTTATTTTAAAAAAATCCTACTCTCAAAATAGGTGTCCTATTACTATGTTGTTAGTTCCAATGAGTTACATTGGCCTCGTAAGTGGTGTCCGTGCCCCTAATAGTGCCATTTGGGTACTATTTTAGGTTTTCCCTTCTAACATTATATTTTTAAGCTTATGTTTAGTTATTTGCAATTTTTTCCCTATTATCAAACAGGGCATCATGTTGCTACTCGATCAGTTCCTGAGAGTTATATTGGTCCCATGAGAGGTGCCTGTGCCCTTTACCGGGCCATTTGAGGGTTGTTTTAGGTTTCCCTCCTCAAACGGTATGTTTTTAACACTAAGCCTACTTATTTTAAAATTTATGTCCCATTCACAAACTGGGTATGTCATGACTATGGGATTAGTTCCGACAAGTTACATTGGTCTCGTACGAGGTGTTTGTACCCCTTACGGGGCCATTTGGGCCCTGAGATGAATTTTCCCCTATAGAGGCATATTTTTAGGACTAAGTCTAGTTATTTGAATTTTTTCCTATTCTCAAACCGAGGTGTGCCCTTCACAAGACTGTTTGGATGTTCTTTTGGGTTTTCTCCCTGTAACAACAATTTTTATGCCTAAGTATAGTTATTTAGAAATGTTAGTAATATTCTAAAAGCGAACATTCCATTACTATGTGATCAGTTCCTACAAGTTACATTAGTCCACCGCGAGGTGTTTGTGGCCCTTACATGGTTGTTTGGGGGTTATTTTGAGTTTTTACCCTCTAACGACATATTTTTAAGCTTGTCTACTTATTTCAAATTTTAGTTCTATTCTCAAACTGAGCATCCGTGGTGGTTAGTTCCTATGCGTTACATTTGAACCGTGCAAGGTGCTTGTGGCCCTTATAGGACCATTTGGAGGTTGTTTCAGGTTTTCCCCCTCTAGAGGTATGCTTTTAAGCTTAAGTATAGTTTGTTACAAATTTTAATGCAATTATGAAATCAGGCAACCCATGACTACGAGGTCAGTTTCCACGAGTTCCATTGATCTCATGAGAGGTGTTCGTGACTCTTACGTCACCCTTTGGGGGATGTTTTGGATTTTCCCCCGCTAGCAGCATTTTTTGAAGACAAAGTCTTATTTTTTTGCAAATTCAACCAAACCTTACTAAATATTTTCAAATTTTAGTCCTCTGCCCAAATTGGGTGTGTCGTGATTATGCGGTCTATTCCTATGAGTTACATTGGTCCCGTGCAATGTTTGCATGACTCTTATAGGGATGTTTGTGAGATGTTTTGGGTTTTCCCCATTTGTAGGCATGTTTCTAATCTTAAGTCTAGTTATTTTTAAATGTTAATTTTATTCTCAAATCGGGGGTCTAGTGACTACGTGATCAATTCCTACGAGTTATATTGGTCACCTGTGAGGCATTTGTACCCCTAATTGGACTGTTTAGGGGAGGTTTTAAAGTTTCCTCCCCTAGAGGCATGCTTTTAATCCTAAGTCTAGTTATTTGTAAATCAACCAAATTATATTTAATATTAGAAAATTTAGTCCTATTCTCAAACCGGGAGTCCTAAGACTATGTGGTTTGTGTTACGAGTTACATTAGTGTTTGTGCCCCTTATGGGGCCGTATAGAAATAGTTTTTAGTTTTCCCCATCTAGTAGTAATGTTTTTAATCCCAAGTGTAGTCATTTTAAAATTTTAGTCCTGTTCTTAAACCGGGCATCATTTTTTAATGCTATGTTTCCTATTCCCAAACTTGGAATCCTATGAATACATGGTTAGTTCCTATGAGATTCATTGGTCATGTGCAAGATGTTTGTTCCCCTTAGGGTGTTGTTTGGGGTTTTCCACTTCTAGCGACATTAATTTAAGCCTAAGCCTAGTTGTTTTGAAATTTTAGTCATATTACCAAAACAGGCATCCTGTTAGTATGTAATTAGTTCCAATGAGTTAAATTGTTCCAAGTGAGGTGTCCAGGTCCCTTAGGGGAATTTTAGGGTCTATTTTGTTCCCCCCCCCCCCTTTAGCGATAAGTTTTTGAGCTTAGGTCTAATTATTTATAGATTTTAGTCATATTCTAAAAGCAGGCATCCCGTGGCTATACAGCCAGTTCGAACAAGTTACATTGATCTGGTGCGAGGTGTTCGTACCCCTTACGGGGTCGTTTGTGAGTTATTTTGGGTTTTCCCCTCCAATGGCATATTTTTAATCTAAAGTCTAGTTATTTTAAAATTTTAGTCCCATTCTCAAACTAGGCGTCTCTTGACAACACTATTAATTTCATACGAGTTACATTCGTCTCGTGAGAGGTGTTCGTGCCCCTTACAGGGTCGTTGGGGGTTATTTTGGGTTTTCCCAACTAGTAGCCTATTTTTTTAGCCCAAGTAATTTTATATGATAATTTTCATCCAATTATAAAATTGCGCATCCCATGATTATGCAATAAATTCCTATGAGTTCTATTGGTCCTGTGTGAGGTGTTCATGCGCCTTACGGGACTATTCAGGGGTTGTTTTGGGTTTTCCCCTCTAGCTGCATGCGTTAAAGCCTAAGTCTAGTTATTTGAAAATTTTAGTTCTATTATCAAACTAGGCATCCCGTGACTATGAGGTCAGTTTCTACGAGTAAATTTCGTCCCCTACGAGTGGTTTGTTTCCCTTATGAAGCCATTAAACATTATTTTGGGTTTTCCCCTATAGCGCCATGTTTCTAAGCCTAAGCCTAGTTATTTAAAAATTAAACCAAATCATATTAAATATTTGAAAATTTTAGTCCTATTCTAAAACTGAGCGTTCTGTGACTACGCGATGAGTTTTAATGAGTTACATTGGTCCTATACATTGTGTTTGTGGCCCTTACGGGGATATTTGGGAGCTATTTTGGGTTTTCCGCTCTCACGGCCTGTTTCTAAGCCTAAGTATAGTTATTTCAAAATTTTATCAAATCGGGCATCCCATGACTACGCAGTTAGTTCCTACGAGTTACACTGGTCGTGTGAGATTCTTATCCTAAGTCTCTTTTTAAGCTCAAGTCTATTATTTTCCAATTTTCATCCTATTCTCAAACTGTTCATCCTTTGAGTATGGTTAGTTCCTACGAGTTACATTGGTCCCCTGTGAGGTGTTCGTGTCCCTACGAGACTATTTGGAGGTTATTTTTTATTTTCCCCCTCTAGCGGAATGTTTTAAAGTCTAAGTCCAGTTATTTTATAATTTTATTCCTATAATCCAACTGTTCGTCCCATGACTACGAGGTCATTTTCTACGAGTTACATTGGTTCCCCGTGAGGTGTTCATGCCCCTTACTAGGCCATTTGAGGGTTATATTGGCTTCTTCCCCTCTACGGCCAAGTTTTTAGGCCTAAGTCTAGTTATTTTAAAGTTCAAACAAATTATATTAAATATTTGTAAATTTTAGTTCTATTCTCAAATCGTGCGTCCTGTGACTATGCAATGAGTTTCAACGAGTTCAATTAGTCCTGTGCGATGTGTTTGTGGCTCGTATATAAATGTTTTGGAGTTGTTTTGGGTTTTCACCCTATAGCTGCAAGATTCTTATCCTGAGTCTAGTTATTTGGAAATTTTATTGTTATTATCAAATCGAGAATTTCGTGACTACACAGTTAGTTTCTGCGAGTTACATTAGTAATGTGGTTGGTGTTCATGCCCCTTACTGGGCTGTTTGGGAGATGTTTTGGGTTCCCCCTCTAACGACTTTTTTTACCGTAAGTCTACTTATTTGAAAATTCAACCAAATCATATTAAATATTTTGAAATTTCGCTCCTATTCTCAAATCGAATGTCCCGTGACTGCACGATTTGTTCCTATGAGTTACATTATCCCGTACGAACCCTTACGGGGATGTCTGGGGGTTGTTTTGTGTTTTCCCATCTAACCGTATGTTTTTTATCCAAAGTAAATTCATTTTAAATTTTTAGTGTTATTCTCAAACCAGGCCCCATGAATAAGCGGTCAATTCCTTCGAGTTACATTGGTCATATGCGACGTATTCATGCTTTTTACGAGGCTGTTTGGGGGTTGTTTTGGGTTTTCTCCCCTAACATCATGTTTTAAAGCCTAAGTCTCTTATTAAAAAACTTAGCATCATGTGACTACATGGTGAGATCCTCAGAGATACATTAGTCCCGTACGAGGTGTTTATGCCCCTTATGGTACCTTTTTTGATTTTCCCCTCTAGCAGCATGTTTTTAATCCAAAGCCTAGTTATTTTAAAATTTTAGTCATATTATCAAACTGGGTGTCCCGTGACTACGTGATCAATTCCTATCAGTTACACTTGTCCCGTGCAAGGTGCATGTCTCCCTTACGGAGCCGTTTGGGGGATATTTTGTGTTCCCCCCTCTAGCCGCATGTTTTTAAGATCGAGTCTAGTTTTTTCAAATTTTTATCCAATTCTCAATCGAGTGTCCCGTGACAACACGGTCAGTTTCTATGAGTTACATTGGTCACTTGTGTGGGGTTGGGCCCCCTAGGGGGCAGTTCGAGAGTTATTTTGGGTTCCCCCTATAAAAGATTATTTTAAGCCTAAGCCTAGTTATTTTCAAATTTAACCAACTCATACTCAATGTTTGGTCATTTTAGTTTTATTCTCAAATCGAGCATCCCGTGACTATACCGTGAGTTCCTACGAGTTACATTTCTCTCGTACGAGTTGTTTATTCCCCATACTAGGCCGTTTGGAGATTATTTTGGGTTTTCCCATTCTAGTGGTATGTTTTTAAGCTTGAGTGTAGATAATTTTAAATTTTAGTCCTATTCGAAAACCAAGGTTCTCATTAATATGCAAACAGTTCATACGAGTTACAGTGGTCTGGTGTGAGGTGTCCGTGTCCCGTATGGGGACATTTGGGGGTTGTTTTGGGTTTCCACCCATTAGGTTCTTGTTTTTAAGACCAACTCTAGTCATTTTCAAATTCTAGACCTACTTTTAACTTGGCGCTTCGTGAAAACATGGTAAGTTCCTATGAGTTACATTGATCCTATGTGAGGTGTTCGTACCCCTTACGAGGCTATTTTGGTTTTTCCCACCCTAGCGGTATGTTTTGAAGTTAAGTTTATTTATTCTCATATTTTAGTCATATCCTCAACCCGAGTGTTCTACGACTACGCGGTTAGTTCCTATGAGTTACATTAGTCCTCTCTGATGTTTTCATGCCCCTTATGGGGCCGTTTCGAGGTTATTTTGGGTTTTACCCATCTAGCGGAATGTTTTAAACCTAAGTATAATTATTTTCAAATTTTAGTCCTATTCTTGAACCAGGCATCCCGTGACTTCACAGTCAGTTCCTATGAGTTACATTCATCCCGTGAGAGGTTTTCGTGCTCCTTACGGGGCCTTTTGGTGGATGTTTCGAGTTTTCATCCTCTAGCATCACGTATTTAAGCATAAGTCTAGTTATTTACAAATCTTATTCCTATTACCAAGCATTTCTTCCTATGACTACGTGGAAGTTCTTACGAGTTACATTGATACTGTGTGAGGTGTTTGTGACCCTTACAGGCCCGTTTAGTGGTTGTTTTGGGGTCCCCCCCCCCCCGAGTAACATTTTTTTAAGACTAAGTCTTGTAATTTTTAAATTTTAGTCCCTATCTCAAACCGATCATCCTGTGATTACGCGATCTTCTCTGACAAGTTTTGTTTGTCTTGTACGAGGTGTTTGTTCCCCTCACGGTACCGCTTGGGTGTTGCTTTGGGTTTTCCCCCTCTAGCGGCATGTTTTTAAGCCTAAGTCTAGTTATCTGCAAATTTTAGTCCTATTTTATAATCACCATCCCTTGACAACGCGATTTGTACCTAGAGTTACATTGGTCCCATGTAAGGTTTTCATTACACTAAGGGGATGTTTGGGTATTATTTTGAGTTTCCCCCTTTAGTGGCATGTTTTTAAGCCTAAGTCCAGTTATTTTAAAATTTTAGTCTAATTCTCATACCATACGTCTTGTGACTACAAGATCAGTTTCTACGTGTTACATTGGTTGCATGTGACGTTTTTGTGCCTCTTATGGGGCCGTTTCAGAGTTTTTTTGGGGTTTACCCTTCTATCAGCATGTTTTAAGCTTAAGTCTAGTTATTTGAAAACTTAACTAGTTCAAATTAAATATTTAGAAATTTTAGTTTTATTCTCAAAGTGGGCATCCCGTGACTATGCGATTTGTTCCTACTAATTACTTTGGTCCCGTGAGAGGGGTTCGTTCCCTTTACGGGGCCACTTAGGGGATTTTTTGGGTTACCCCTCTAGCGGTATGTTTTAAACACTCTGTTTAGCTGTTTTAAAATTTTAGACCTATTCTCAAATCGAACATATCGTGACTATGAGATTAGGTCTTACGAGTTACATTGGCATCCCGTGACTACGTGGTCAGTTCCTTAGAATTACACTTGTCCCATGCGCAGTGTTCGTTCCATTTATGGGGTCCTGGCAGGATATATTGGGTGTTTACCCTCTACTGTATTGTTTTTAAGCCTAAGTTTAGTTATTTTTAAATTTTAGTCCTATTCTCAAAGCAAGTGCTCCCTGACCACATGGTCAGTTCGTACAAGTTACATCAGTTTGGTGCGAGATGTCCCTGTCTCTTTCAGAGCTATTTTTGGATTTCTCGATATATAAATATGTTTTTAAACATAAGTCTTGTTAGTATCAAGTTTTATTCTTATTCTCAAACTATCCATCCCGTGATGACTCGGTCAGTTCTTAAGAGTTACATTTGTCCCACACAAGGTGTTCGTGCCCTTACGTGGACGTTTTTTTTTTTTTTGGGGGGGGGGGGGGGGGTGTTCCCCTCTAGCATCCTGTTTTTAAGCCTAACTATAGATATTTCCAAATTCTTGTCCTATTATAAAACTTGGCATCGTGTGACTATGTGGTCAGCTCCTACGAGTAACATTTGTCCCTTGTGAGGTGTTCGTGCCCATTATCATGCCATTTCATGGATGTTTTGGGTTTCCTCCCTCCAGCAGCATGTTGTTAATCCTATGTCCAGTTATTTTCAAATTTTATTTCTATTCTATAATCGATTTTCCCGTGACTATATGATCAGTTCTTACGTGTTACATTCATCCCATGCAAGGTATTCATCCCCTAACGTGGCCATTTAGTGGCTGTGTTTGGGTTTCCCTATCTAGAGACATGTTTTTAAGCCTATGTTTAGTTATCTTCAAATATTAGTCATATTCTCAAACTGGGCATCCTGTGACTATGTGGTCAGTTCATATTAGTTACATTGGTCCCGTGTGACGAGTTCGTACCCTTAAAGTTCCATTTTGGGGTTATTGATTGTTTTCCTCCTCTAGCATATTTTTTTAAGCCTCAGTTTAGATATTTGGAAATTTTAGTCCTATTAAAAACATGGCATTGTGTGACTTTGTGGTTCTCTGCTATAAGTAACATTAGTCCCTTGTGAGGTGTTGATGACCTTTATGGGGACGTTTGATGGATGTTTTAGGTTTCCTTCCTCTAGCCCTATGTTTTGAAGCCTATGTCTAGTTATTTTCAAATTTTAGTCCTATTTTCAAATCGGGTTTCCCGTGACTATACGATAAGTTCCTATGAGTTACATTTGTTTCGTGTAAGGTGTTCATGCCCTAATGGGTCCTTTTGGTGGATTTTTTGGGGTCTCCCCATCTAGAGGAATGTTTTTAAGCCCAAGTCTATGTTGTTTTATATTTTAGTCCTATTGTCAAACCAGTCATCTCGTCACTACGCGATCAGTTCCTATGAGTTATATGTGTCCTCTGGGAGGTGTTCGTACCCCTTACGAGGGCATTTGGGGGATTTTTGGCGTTTTCCCCCTCCAACATCTTAGTTTTTAGCCTAAGTTTAAATATTTGTAAATTTTAGTCATATTATCAAACTTGGAATAATGTGACTATGTGGTCAATTCCTATGAATAACATTAGTCCCATGTGAAGTGTCTGTTCCCTTTATGGGGTTGTTTGTTGGATGTTTTGGGTTTCCTCCCTTCAACGGTATATTTTTAATCCTATGTCTAGTTATTTTCAAATTTTAGTTATATTCTTAAATCAGGTTTCAATGACTATCCGTTTAGTTCCTACGAGTTACATTTGCCCTATGCGAGGTGTTTTTTCCCTAACGGGGCCGTTTGGTGGCTTCTTTGGTTTTTTCCCATCTAGGAGCATGTTTTTAAGATCAAGTCTAGTTAGCTTGAAATTTTAGTCATATTCTCAAACAAAGTATCCTGTAACTATTGAGTCTAGTCCTACGAGTTACATTGGTCACGTGCAATGTGTCAGTACCCCCTCAAACCTTCGTTTGAGGATTGTTATGGCTTTTCCCTTCTGGCACTTTATTTTTAATCCTAAGTCTAGTTATTTCTTAATTTTAGACTTATTATCAACTCGAGCATCCTGCGACTACACGGTGATTTCCTATGACTTATACAAGTCTAGTGCGAGATGCTCATACTCCTTAAGGGGTTATTTGGGGGTTGGTTAGGATTTCCCCTTTTAGCGGCATGATTTTAATCATAGCTCTCATTATTTGGAAATTTTAGTCCTATTCTTAAATCGTGAGTCTCGTGACCATGCGTCAAGTCCCTACGTATTACATTGTTCCCGTGGAAGGTGTTCATTTACCTTAGAAGCCTAATAGGGGGTTTTCCGCGTCTATCATCATGTTTTTAAGACAAGGTCAAGTTATTTAAAAACTTTAGTCCTATTTTCAAACCGAACGTCCCATAACGTCGTGGTTAGTTCATATGACTTGCATTAGTCATGTGCGAGGTGTTCGTGTCCCTTATGGTCCCGATTAAGGTTATTTTTGGTTTTTTCCCTCCAACGAAATGTTTTTAAAGCCTCTGTCTAGTTATTTTCAAATTTTATTCCTATTCTCAAATGGGGTTTCAAGCGACTATACGATTAGTTCCTATGAGTTACATTTGTTCCGGGCGAGGTGTTTGGGTCCCAACGGGGTCGTTTAGTCGTTGTTTTGGGTTATCCCCATCTATCGGCATGTTTTTAAGCACATGTCTAGTTATGTTCAAATTTTAGTCATATTTTCAAACAAGGCATCTCGTGACTATGTAGTCAATTTAATCAAGTTACATAGGTCTCGTGCGACATGTTCGTACCCCTTGAAGTGTCATTTGGGGGTTGTTATGGGTTTTAACTTCTAACTCTATATTTTTAAGCCTGAGTCTAGTTGTTTTTAAATTTTAGTCTTATTCTAAAATCGAGAATCTCATGACTATGCAGTCAGTGCGTATGAGTTATATTTGTTAAGTCCAAGATGTCCGTTCCCCTTAAGGGGCTCTATGGCGGTTGGTTAGGATTTCCCCCCTCTAGCAGCATGATTTTAATCTTGAGTCTAGTTATTTGTGTAAGACCATGTGTGATAAGGATTGGAATAGTTGCGCAAATTCTAAACACAAACTCATTTAATTAGTGTCAATTTATGAATAAAATCAATTCAACCCTTAAACTCAAATAGCTACATGAGTGCAAGAGTCGAACCATCATAATAAATAAAGTATGCGACACAAAGTTCAGGAAAAATCCCCTCAGGGAAAAACATTTTTATTTCACTATAACTGTAAATCACAACTTACACGGTTACAATGAAATACAAGAGTTTTTGGCACTCGAATACCCGCAGGCGTCGGTCGATGTCGACAGTAATAAGTCCACACGCAACGAACCTACATTAACCGCAGTCCAGTCTTCAACTTAGGAACAGCGCAGCACTCCCTAATGAGACGCAATCAGTCTCCAGTCTAGTACCCCCAATGACACTTAGATCAGCAGCATGAAATCCAACAAACTATGTTTTGGGTTCCACAAAACAACTCGCACAAAAAAAATTGGGATTGTAAATTGTAAAACAAAAGTTATGAACCCTCAAATGGTTGGAGAATAGTATAAAAACGTATTCTGTTAAAACTAGTTTTTTCTCCACATAAAACTCAGTAGTCTGACACCCTATATATAACAACAAATGAGGCGGTGACATTTCACTGCAAAACTCACGTCGTTTGAACAAGATACGATATTGTTCGAGCGAGACATATTCTCGTTTGAATGAGATATTTGCCGTTTGAACGACAGTCCCTGATTCCCAAAAAATCTTTAGACTTTTAAATAACTTGGAAAGCTTAAAAGTTATAATTGCTCACGGGATCAGAAAACATTTATCCAAAACTTTTTATGAGAAAATGTTTTTAATAAATAAAAACCATTTATAAAAATTTCAAAAACCATTTTTCATAAATAAAAAAATATTTTAACTTTCACAAAAATATCCCAACACTTTTAATGTGAAATGTAAATGGAAATTAAACATAATTTTACCAAATTTATTGTTGGACTTGAATGTTGAAGTCTTATTGAAATTCGGATCCATCGTATGTAGATGTTAGCTTCTCAATCCTTCGATAACATGTAGCGGCATACAACATAATTAATTGTGACAGATAATGTTCTTAAAAAAATGACAAGTCTTCAAACTTTTCTTCAACAATTAACTTTTCAAAACTTCAAACTTTTCTCATGAGGGTGTGCAATCCAAAAATCTTCAATTGTACCTACACACATGAGACAAAGCAAATACCTCATGACGTATCGAGTTTGAAATGATATAAAGCATAATCCATTCTCCCCCATACATAAACTCCCCCATAAAATCATAATTCGTTCTCCCCCTTTTTATTTGTCCGAAATATTCAAGGAAAAAATAAATCACATAAAAAAATCGGGGTGTCACGAGAAAAAAGGCAACCAAACTACTTTTTATTTTTCATACAAAAATGCAAAAATGATGTTACAAATTGACACACCATGAATTTACACTAAGATAACGAAATCATGGAAAGATAATGAATGGGTGAACAGATTTAATTGGAAAATTGACTCAATCGTGACATGTGTGCACGATGCATAAGTCTACTCTTAACGAACGAACATCAAAAGTAGTTCCTTGGTGTAATTTTTTTTTTAATTTAGATGGCATCATCTTAATCATATCAACAAATTAAAGTATAAATAATTTCCACACCAATAACGTACAAAACAATTTAACGCTTTTTCATGACGTTCAAGGACATGCAAACCATATTAAATTCCATCCAAACTCCCTCATTAAAAGATAATGCTTTTATTTCTCTTATGAGGTGAAGAAACTAAAAGCCTATTGGCCCATTTTTGGCATATATTTCTTTTTATGGCTTTTCTATTTTTTCAGAATCTCTTAAACCTCATTGGACCCCGGATAATTTTTATTTCCTCACTTTTTAGGTCCATTTAAACAGTGGCTTTATTATAAAGGAAAAGTAAGATAACTTTAGTAGCCGTTTTATGTTTTTCAAAACAAAACACACAAACTCACAAATGGTTAATATCATGCACTACTTTTTGTCAAGTTTTATCGCATTTGGTTCATTGTATGGACATAATTGAGATCGAAACACTCAAACAATAAGAGATAGACAAACACAAAAGTTAAACAAATCTGTGTATGTGTGCAGTAAAGGACAAATGAGTCAAGAATGTAGGAAGAAACACTATATCATCTCAAAGACTCCTAACTTTATAAACCACGTGAATGACACAACATATTGTCTCAAAATGCTCTCAAATAACCATGTGGATAAATGGAATGAAATTGTGACTCGGTCATCATAAGTGTCCATCCATAAACAGTGTAAAACAAAATACAAAACAATTTTTTGATTTTTTTAAAAAATAAAATCTTTTTCTATTTTTCAAACACTATTCAGAAACAACTCAGCATTACAAAAAATTATAGCAATATGAACCAGGGTACTGAAACAGATAAATCTAGAAAACCACACAGGTCGTTCAAACGAGAACCAATGTGGCTCGAATGAAAATGCATGTTCTTAGAGTGGCAGCTTCGCACGGCAAGTGATGTTGCTTGAATGAGAACCGATCTCGCTCGAATGAGAAAATCAATTTTCAGAGGATTTCCAGAATGTCATGCAGTTTGGTCTAGTGAAATTTTTTCGTGAAAACAATTCCTAAAAAAAGCAAACAGATCCAAAACAGTGCTAAAATAGTAGAAAAAATAACTAAACTATGTAAACTACAAAATGATACATGATATCAATAAGCAAAAATGGCATCATGTAAGTCATCCTATGCTAGCAAAAGTCTAAACCTCATCCATTAGGTCCAAATATTGTGACACCTTTTGAAACAACTCCATTAAGTCATGTGAAGTCTTGACTAAAAATTTTACTTGCTCGTGAATATGTGCAAAATATTTATCATTATGTGCAAGAAAAGTATCATGGGTGGATGGGTGGGTGCATGTGTGAGAAAATGTGTAGAGGAAAAGTGTGACACATTACCCTACATAAAACAAAATTCCCTAAGGTGTCCTCTCCTTTTGCAATGGGAGAAAACATAAAGAGTCCTAGTAACATATCTCTCAAAAAGTCTCTCACGCACTCTCCTAATAGGTATGGGACGCCTAGGTGGTTCGGGTCAAGAGTCATGTGAATCTAACTCTAAAGTAGACACCGACTCGGGCATGAATCTCCATGAGTTATTCCTAAACTCTCACCACTCCCCAAAATAGGATTAAGAACCATCTTTCCCACCTTTTTAGATGCGTTCTCCAAAGTGACATTATCCTACAGGACGTGCTTAATATTTGTCTCTAATTGTGACACACGGGCTATAAGATCACCCTTTTCCCTATTCAAAACAATCAACTGCTCACTCAAAGAAGCCTTCACTTTCTCGAGTTGACTTGATTTTGCCTCAAACTCCTTAAAACTCTCAATATCTCTCTCCAAATCTCTCACCTTGAGACCCAACTTGTTATTCAATTTTTGACTTTTTAAGGTCTTGGTGTATAACTCTCAAAATACAATTTGGAGCTCACTCACATCATCACTAGCACACTCGCTCTCAAAATCGCTAGAAACACTCAAAACCTCCTCGGGGGTATTATGTGCACAAGTGTCCTCATCGTCGTGGGATAAAGTGAGTGTGCGCTCGTGACTAGATAAAAAGGCAACACACATACCATGGGCTTTTACATCATCGATATCATCTACCTCATCCTCACTATCACTCAGGGTGGATGGAATAGACACTTTCTAGCCCTCCTTCCTAAGTCTCGTGGGACACTTAAATGACTTGTTTCCTCTCCCCTCACACTCAAAATATTTCACATTTTCAAAATTTTCTTCACCATCTTTCTATTTTTCATCGCTTTCTTTAGCCTTGTCTTTCTTTTTATTTTTCTCTGAAAATCTTTTATTGGAAGAATTTTGTTTCGAATACTGGAGAATTTTTTTTAAATTCTTTACAAGCAGGGACATGTCAAAATCAGACTCGTCCTTAGACTCGGACTGATAAAATCTCACCTTTTTTTCTTAGATTCGGCTTTAAGAGATATCCCTCTATCCTTAGGTTTGATAGTGTCAGGAAACATGTCAATTTCGTACATCTGTAGGTCTCCTACCAACTCTTCTACTTTCAGACGATTCAAATTTCCTAAGGTATACAAAATAGTCACTTTAGGGATAAAATGTTTAGGCAACAATTTTAAATATTTTTAGCCACTCGTGTATAAGGTATAGGCTCACCTAGGTTAAAACTAGTGTTGACAATATCAGACAAACGTGCATAAAACTCGTCAAAACACTCAGTCTCTAACATAGTGATTATTTCAAATCGAGTGGTAGAATTTTGAATTTTAGACTCCAAGACAGCGTTAGTGCCCTCGTGAGAGATTTGAAAAAAATCCCATGCTTCTTTAGACGTGGAGAACATCATAATTCGTCGAAACTCGTCGGGGGTGACGTGTTCGGAAATTGCACTAAGCCCACATGAATTTTAAGTGCTCCACCTAAACTCTTCCTTAGTCATGTTTGACACAGGTTTTAAAGTAGTGACATTATTCGCGGTGACAGTGGGAGGAGTCCAACCTCTTTCACAAATGACCCAAACTCTTTCATCGATTGCTTTTAGATTCGATTTCATTCGAGCTTCCCAATAAGCATAATTAGGCCCATAAAAAATTGGCAACCGACTATCTAAATTTTCGTTTGGAAACATTGTGACAAACTTTCAAAAATCAGATTTTTCAAAAAGATCAATATCACACAATTTTGGGGGAAAATAGGAATACGCGATAAATTAGCATAATCTGCTGTAATACCAATTTGTAAGACTGTGTGTGATAAAGATTGGAATAGGTGCGTAAATTCCAATCAAAAAATTATTTAATTAGTGTCAATTTATGAATCAAATTAATTCATCCCTTAAACTCAAATAGCTACGTGTGTGCAAGTGTCAAACCATCATAAATAACGTATGCGACACAAAGTTCAGGAAAAATCTCCTCAGGGAAAAACCTTTTTATCTCACTATAATTGTAAATCTCAACTTACATGGTTATAATGAAATAGAACATTTTTTCACACTTGAATACCTATAGGCATAGGTAAATGTCATTAGTAATAAGTCCACACATAGTGAACCTACTTGAACCGTAGTCCAATCTTCAACCCAGGAACAACGCAACACTCCCTAATGACATGCAGTCAGTCTTCAGTCTAGTACCCCCAATGGCACTTATATCATCAGCATGAAATCCAAAAAACTATGTTTTGGGTTCCACAAAACAACTGACATAAATGCAATTGGGATTATGGATTTTAAAACAAATGTTATGAAGCCACAAATGGTTGGAGAATAGTATAAAAACGTATTCTGTGAAAATCAATTTTTCTCCACACGAAAATCAATAGTTCGACACCCTATATATAATATAAAATTAGGTTAGGACTTGTCAGTACAAAACTCCTCTCGTTCGAATGATATATGACCTCGTTCGAGCGAGGTAGGTTCTCGTTTAAACGAGAACGCTGTCGTTCGAACGACAGTCCCTGATCCCCAAAAAATCTTTTGAATTTTAAATAACATGGAAACCTTAAAATTTAAAACTTTTCAGGGATCAAAAAACATTTATCCAAAAGTTTTTATGAGAAAATGTTTTTGAAAAATAAAAACCAATTATAAAAATTTCAAAAACCATTTTTCATAAATAGAAAAATATTTTAACTGTCAAAAAATATTCCAACACATTTAACATGAAATGTAAATGGAACTTACACATAATTTTACCAAATTTATTGTTGGTCTTGAATGTTGAAGTCTTCATGAAATTCGGCTCCGTCGTTTGAAGACGTTAGCTTCTCAATCCTTCGACAACTTGTAGTGGTATACGACATAATTAAATGTGACGGACAATGTCCTTATAATTTGCAAATTTTAGTCCTATTCTCAAATCGGAAGTCCCATGACTATGCGGTCAATTCCTACATGTTCCGTTGGTCTCGTGCGAGGTGTTCGTGCCCCTTACAAGGGCCGGTAAGGATTTTGTCCCTATATTAGGTGTTGTAAGACTAAGTCTAGTTATTTTAAAATTTTAGTGGTCTTTTCAAATCGGGAGTCCCATGACTATGTGGTCAGTTCCTATGAGCTACATTAGTCGTGTGTTAGGTGTTCGTGCCCCTTACGGTGTCGGTTGGGGTTGTTTTTTTAATTTCCCCCTCTATTGGCATATTTTAAAACTAACTCTTGTTATTTTTAGGTTCAACTAAATCATACTAAATATTGGTAAATTTTATAACTATTATCAACTTGAGAATCCCGTGAATACGTGCTCAGGCCCTACGAGTCACGTTGGTCCCGCACGAGATGTGTGCCCCTCACGGGGCCATTCATGGGTTATTTTGGGTTTTACCCATCCAATGGTACGTGTTTAAGCCTAAATATAGGTATTTGTAAATTTTAGTTTGATTCTCAAACCTATCATCCCGTGATAAGTGGTCAGTTCCTATCAGTTACATTGATCTCATGCATGGTGTTCTTTCCCCTTAAGTGGTCGTTTGGGCGTTATCTTTAGTTTTATCTTTTTAAAGGCCTATTTTCAAGCCCAAGTTTAGTTATTATATAATTCAACCAAATCATATAAAATATTTCCTAATTTTAGTAATATTCTTAAATCGGGCATCACATGACTACGTGGCCAATTCTTATGAGTCACATTGGTCTTGTGTGAGATGTTTGTGACCTATATAGGCCTGTGTTGGGGGTAGTGTTGGGTTTTCCCCTCTAGGTGCCTATTTTCAAGTCCATGTTTATTAATTTTAGATTTTTTCCTAGTCTCAAACTGTAGACACCCCATTATGTTACCCCTTAACTATCCTTAGGTCCGTAGTACCTCCCTTCATCACTATAAACCCAGGTCACGTCCCGAGTACTGACCTGGAAGCCATCGGGCACCGCCCAAGCTCAGTTTGACCCAAAATTCAAACTCCTTGTATCGATCGAGACTCAATAAATCTTCGAAGGGCACTGAATACCCTTTCAAACCGTCCGCCCCGTGCGCGATTCCGACTTACCATGCGGACGAACATGCCATTTGCGTCTGAAACCTGACCTAGAGGCCACCGAGCGCTCCCGGGATCTATTTGACCAATGTTAACTCTTTAGCTCAACTGAGGCTAAATGAATCTTCGAAAGGCATTGAATACCCTTTCCAACGGTCCATCCCGTGCACAATTGTGACTTTCCATGCGGACGAACGATCCATTTGACTCCGAGAAGCCACCGAGCGCTTCCCAGTCCCGGTTGACCAAAGTTAACTCTCAAAACCGAGTCAAACTCTTTGGAATGTCGAAATACATCTCCTAAACTTTCCAATAGTATGCCCCGTGCATGATTCGGACTTACCATGCCGACGAATGCGTCGTTTGCGTCCGCACGATTCCTCGTCCAATGGACTGACAAACGCTTCCGAGCCATATTTGACCCAAAGTCAGCTCCCTAACTCGTGAGCAGCCCAAAGTACTTTCGAAGGTCTCTGAAATACCTTTCCAACGGTATGCCCCGTGCGAGATTCTGACCAACGGTTTGCCCTCGGTGGCCAATTTTCTGAAAAAGCCTGAGGCGCACTGCCAAATGGTAGGTCCCAGATCCTACCTATCGGCACCTGTCGATAGGCAGTACCATGATAGGGCCGATCGGCAGTCTCCTAGGGTTATAAAAGGAGGCCTTGGCCTCATTTGCAAGAGGAGTCCAGATCTGATAGAAATCTCTCTGAACGAATCCCAGAAACCTCTCTCGAAGGCAGCGTGATTTCAACTTTCAAATCCCTCTTTTACCTTCACTTTTCATCATCCTTTTAATCAAACTTGGAGAATTAACCACTCTCCATCATCATCAAAGATCAAGGGCTGCTCTCCAACATTCAAGATCAAGCTCAAGATCTTTAAGAAGGTTCAACTTTCTCAAACTCTCTCTCTTAAACTCTCTTGAATTCCCAATAACTTGTTTTCTTACTTAACACTTTTATAATCTCATCTCACACATCCTAATATACTTTTTATTTAGTATTATTGCACATCTCTTATTTTCATATAAATAAAAACCCCAAAACAAGGAAAAGAGGGTTTGCTCATAAATTCCAAGTAGGGATTCTCACACTTTTTCCATATTTTTCTCACAACTAAAACACCTTTTCTACACACACACACACACACTTACAAATAAGAGATCCCACATTTGGATTTATGGGACAAACCCCACCCCTTTGCTTTGTATACGAACTACGTGGACTTTGATGCCTTTATAGGCTACGTAGGCATCTCGGGGTAAACCTGAGACTCGAGTCCTTTCTCTCACTTTTTCTCTCATTTCATATTTTCTCTAAATCTATTTTTCTTATATTATATAAATCCTTAGTCTTAGTGACACATTACTCCATGTGCGTTATCGTTCCTCTATAGCGATCAACGTAGGGGTAACCGCCTAAATCTTATTTTTATAATATTACTTTTATAATCTTCCTATGGATGACTCGCTTTGTCTTTTCCATGATACCAGTCGAGGATTCCTACCTCCGTTCTATATATATACACATGCACACATCTCACGGGGGTAAACATAAAGGAAAATAGCAAATATCCATGGGAGACCAAAAGGGCGGAATGGGTGCGTAACACCTTCCCATTTCATAACTAAGCCTCCGAACCCTTTTCAAATCATTTTGGTTTCGCACGCACCAGTATGTCTTTGGATGCCATCCTTTGGGGTGGCTTCCTCTTTTTCTTTTGTCTGTTTTGAGTAAAATAGACTCGCGACTCTGAATCTCTCTACATTTTTCACACCTCACAAAATCGACGGCGGCCGAAGCGCTCTCCCGAGAGGGGACGCGGGAGACCCGAAGGATTCCTCCTCCCTCCGCGGCGGGGATCGGCGGGGATGGCCAAGTGGCGACTCTGCTGAGGACTTTTATTTATTTTGAGGGCTTGACTCTATTCACATGGATGCTATATTTGTTTATGCTCCCCCCCCCTTATCTACATGTTCCCCTTTCTCACATGTATATCCCATGCTTATGCTTATGTTCACACACTTGTAGAAAATCCTCCATGTACACCTCACACCACGTACACCTAGGATCACGTATATTCCCATGTTGCACGCATCACCTATCCATACTTGGCGTACCTTTTGGGGTACTTGTACTTTGTTCCTGGTTTGGCATAATCAAAGAAAGGCATTCTCATCATAATCTACTAATAAGATAATCAAGCATGTTTCACACGACATCACCAAAGAGCATTGATATTGACCAAGTTTTACCCAGTAACTAGAGGGTCACTTCGTGATGGGCGCTGGTCCGGCAAGTCGCAGTTAGCCTAAGCGATATGACTCTCACCTTCCATTGGCCACGTACCTTCGACGTATATCGAACGGTTCCCCCGCATCGTACCGCTTGATCGAAGTCATGACGGGAAGTATATCGTAGGGAATTCGTTCACGTACGCCGAGTATATCAAATTCGCTCTCACACGTACCATCCTCATGAGGTATATGGTGAGGCAATTCACGTACACTCAGGTATATCAAATGGCTTGTCCACACGTATCGATTGCCCGCAAGAGCAAGATGTATATCGTGGAAGTCACGCCAAAGGGGGGAACCCATGACGATTCACCCAACCAACTGCATACCCGCATATAGGTGTCAAACCTATGATACGCACTTTAGATTTTCGGTTTCGACCCCAAAACTCTGCCGAAATTCCGGGTCGATCTTCCGCCCAATTTTCGCGCATTTTTAAAACGGGACTCTGTCCGCAAGCCTGGTTACAAGTCCCAAACCGTATCTTTGCATATATTAAAACCCCACTTTTCCAGGCTCAGGTCTCGTCCGGCATTACATTTAGGAGAATTAAATACAAGTGAGAACATAATAATCATAATAATCATGCTGAGTTCCGTCTCCAAAAATATTTCTCCATTCCTTATCAAAAATCCAAAAAAACATTTCTCCCTTTCTTATCAAAAATCCAAAAACATTTTCCCTTTTTATCAAAAATCCAAAAATAGTTCCTTCCCTTTTCTCAAAAATAAATCTCATCCTACGCCTTCTCAGGTTGATCGCACGTCGTTGGCCTGACTCCCTATTGGCTTAGGTCTTCATTCAAATCACCCCGGAGCTTCGTCCGTTCCTCTACTACTTCTTTCGAGTCCGGAATCCATCCATCTTCCATGGAGAATGCGGATCAAGCACCAGTCATACAACCAGATCTGTCGACAGTCCTAGCTCAGCTCGTGGCCAAGATTGACAACCTCCAAGCCGAGGTCCGAGAAATGCAACGAAACCAAGGTCCTATTCCTCAAGAGCCCGAGGCCCTGTTCCCTCGTGCTATGGGTCCACCCAAGCCCATCTGGGTCCCGAAAGAATATCAGCACGCTCCGCGTGCCCCTCCTTCTAATGGGCCGCCGCCTGCCCAGCTTCCAATGCCAAATATTGCCCAGCCTATGGTTAACTTCCCTCTAGTTGCTGATCCAAAGGAGGAGGAGTTGAACAAAGTTAAAGAGGATCTCAAGATGCTCACCAAGAAGTTTGACCAAGTCAGGATCTCTGGGAATTACATGGACTACACACATATGTCTCCTTATCTTAAAGCAAGGTTACCCGAGAAGTTCAAAATGCCAAATATCGAGAAATTTGGAGGGAGTGGTCCCCCGATTGTTCATCTTCGTAGTTATCACCGTTCCATGACTCTACTAGGGGCTTCGAAAGAAGTGATGGCCCAATTATTTCAGTAAACTTTGAAAGACAGTGCTCTCCGATGGTTTTTATCTCTTGAGGAATCCAGAATCCGTAGTTGGGAGGATGTAGCCCGAGAATTCATGTCGCGGTACAAATACAATGAAGAGCTTGAGGTCACCCGCCGTGATTTAGAGTTGCTCAAACAGAACTCCGAAGAATCAGTCAGTAACTTTATAGCCCGATGGAGGGAAAAAGCGGCTACCATGACCAATCGGCCGTCTGAAGAAGAACAAGTCAGCATAGTGAAGAAGAATTTCTTGCCCCATGTCCGAGCAACCATGGGAGGACAGTACTACCCCCATTTTTGATCTCTCAGAGAAGCAGGAGTAGAAATCGAAGAGGGTCTTGCCAAAACAGAAGTTGAACCAAAGAAGGTGTCTGGACAGTTCACCCCCAGAAAATATGACAGGCCTGTCAGTGCCCCAGTCTCAACCATCAATAACATCTCTCAACCAACCATATCATGGGCACAGAAAAGTCTTCCTGCTCCCGTCCGAAGGGAATACACTGAGCTCCATACTCCCCTCTCCAAAGTTTACCAAGCCCTGTTAAGCCGAAACCTTATAAAGCCCCTCGATCCACGTCCATTACCCAATCCACTTCCCAGAAATTTCAAGACCGATGCTCATTGAGCCTTTAACCAAACAGCTAGCCATACCACCGACCAATGCTTCCACCTTCGAAACATAATCCAAGATCTCATTGACCGGGCTACCATCGCCCCACCAGCTAATCCTAAACCAAACATTACTCATAACCTAGTCCAAAATCACACCAATGTCATCTTCTTGGAAGAAAACCCAGATTTTGATCCATCAACTCAAATCACACCCTTATACCCTCCTAAACCCCTTCAACTTTGCCCATATTTCCTCCTACACCCTACTAGCCCCGCTGATCAGGCGCTGTCACTCCTTACCAGAGCGTGCATCACTGTCCGGACTTGTTCTAAAAGTGGAGGTATGGAATTGTCAGAGGTGTTAAACCAACTCCTAGAGTTCGGGCTGAAATTTCCCTCACAAATGATTATCGACTGCCAGAGGTTCAGTACGTTGTTTTTAGAAGCACGAAAATGGGCCCGAGAATCAGATAGGTGGATAGTACCAACCGATAAAATCTGCGTAGATGATGTTGTCCGGATCATAACGGAAGCATTCAGGCAAACCAACAACATTCGCAGTATCACCGAGTTACTTGACACTTTGAATCTGCAGGGGCACCTGGTCCCTTCACCATTACACATCCCCACAGAATGGGAAGACCTATATGAAAAAGCCGTTGAGGTTATGGAATGCATTGACTTCACAAGGGAAAACATAATTGTTGCCATTGGATGGGGGGAAGAATTCAAAGTTTCAAATGAAGAACAATCTTCAGGAGGAAATATCCCAATAGCTGACTTATGTGGGATGATATCATTTGAGGAACTCCTCGGAGAAATAGACAAGGTGGCAGAACAACTTGAGATTAATGAGGAAACTGGATTTAAGTTTTTCCCTTCTTTAGTAGATCACATGACCAGATCTGGGAGACATTACCAAATTCAAAACTCATTACCAGTGAATGACAAGGGGAAGGGCGTTGAAGACCTTCCTATGCCAGAAATGACCCTCGAGGAGAGCAAGATCCTCGATCAATTGAAGAAAACTCAAGCTAACATCACTCTATGGGGGTTTTCATGTCTTCCCAGCTACACAGAAACGCTTTAATTAAATTACTCATTGGACCCATAGTTCCTCCCTCTACCACACCAAAAGAAGTGGTGAACCTGGTCGGATCCTTGACCTCTACCCGAATGCTGTCCTTTTCTGAAGAAGAAATCCCTAAAATTGAGCCAAATCACAATCATGCACTCAACATATCCGTCGAAGTTATGGGGAAGGTTGTACCACTATCGCTCATTAACAACAGATCCGCTTTGAATGTCTGCCCGCTGAGAACCTTCAAATGTTTAGGTATGAAAGAAAGTGACCTCGCTCCAACATCCGCTGCCATGCGTGCCTACGATAATACCCGTCGTGAGGTGATGGGATCCATAAAACTTGTAATAGGGGTTGGACCTATAAACCCTGTCGTGGAATTACAAGTCATCGATATCCCGGCCTATTTTAACCTGTTGCTCGGACGACCCTAGCTCCACAGTATAAAGGGTGTCTCTTCCTCATTCCATCAGAAACTGAAGTTCTTCATCGATGGGCGAGTCATCACCATCTTGGGTGACGACGGTAACGCCGAGGGTGCAAGCACCAGCAGTCTAATTCTTGAGATACAACACGGGTCAAATGATATGCTCCTATTAGGTTTCCGAGTCGAACCATCCCTACTCCCGGTAGGGGACGGTTTTAAAGAAAGGGTTTGTCCAGAATATGACCCTCATGGCAATGTCAATTTGATTCAGATGTTCAGAAACATGCACTCCATGCCCGGACTGGGGCTGGGACAAAGGCAGCAGGGGATACTTGAGCCCATCAAACTGAAGAAAGCTTTCCCTCCTTGCGACTTGGGATATCAAGCATCAGAACCAGAGCTCCTAATGATCCGCCATACCCGATCAAAGAGAGGGTTAGCCTTCGTTCGAACTATCTCGGGAGATTCTTTAAATGGACGATTCATCAAGGAGGGCGAGGATTTCCCATTTTTTGGTTTTCCAGAACCATGGTATGACCATACAGATAAGAAGATGAAGCCTGGAATGGAGATATTCTTCAAAGATAGCTACCCATGGGCTGAAAGTTACCAATACCAGGTGCCACCGTTTAACAAAGATACTGAAGAAACTGAGGAAAGTGATTCCGAAGATTCCTTCAACCTACAGACACTTGGCTTGACACTCTGCATGGTTCATTCAGGCACTACATCAAGGGACCCATCCCATCTGATTGAAGCTGCTGATACACCTCTCCTCAACTGGCGTGTTGTGCCAGTTCTACCTCTTGAAATCTCCCTCAACCCCAATGTTTACCCTGTTTTTTCTACTGTTGTCCATTCTTCCTCAAATGTAATCGAGACTTCTTTTGATGAGGTTCTCAATGCTGTTTTTCCTATCAATGAAATAAACGAAGATTTTGAGTATCTTGCTGTGCCTTACATTAATTGTGTGGATTTTAATCAAACTTTTGATGATGATGATTTTGCAAATGAACAATTCTTAACTGATCTAAATAAGCTTAATAATAAACAACATAACCGCGTTCAAGTTAATGAAGAAGAGACTGTTGTTATTAATCCCGGTTCTAGTAGCCAACTGCACGAGATTAGGATAGGGGCCACCCTTGACGAGCATGAATGCGCACAACTCGAAGAATTGCTAAAGGAGTTCGTGGATGTCTTCGCATGGTCCTACAAAGACATGCCCGGTATTGATCCCGAAATAGCTCAGCACGAGATCCCCATTCTCCCAGATGCCAAGCCAGTTAAACAAAAGTTGAGAAAGCTCCGCACAAAATGGTCGCTTAAGGTCAAAGAAGAGGTGATCAAACAGTTGAGCATGGGTTTCATTCGAGTAATCGAATATCCCGCCAACATTGTACCTGTACAAAAATTAGGAGGAAAGGTCCGAATGTGTGTGGATTACCCAGATTTAAACAAAGCTTCTCCGAAGGATGATTATTCGCTACCCAACATCGACATGATTGTGGACAACACAACCAGTCATGCTCTCAAGTCATTTGTCAACGGATTTGCCGGATACAACCAAATTAAGATGCATCCGGACCACCAAGAGAAAACCGCATTCATCACCCCATGGGGAACTTTTTGCTACACCGTTATGCAATTCGGTCTCAAGAATGCTGGGGCTACCTACCAAAGGGCTGCCACAACCATCCTGCACGATCTGATCCACAAAGAGGTCAAGGTTTACGTGGATGATATGATTATCAAGTCCAAAACTACAGAAGGTCATGTTCCCGCTCTTCGGAAGTTCTTCGAACGATTGCGGAAGTATCAGATGAGACTTAATCCACAGAAGTGCGTCTTCAGCGTTATGAAGGGAAAACTCTTAGGATTCATGATCAGTGAGAAGGGGATAGAAGCATATCCCGCCAAGCTGAAGGCCATACTTGAGATGCCACCTCCCCGAACAGAGAAGGAAGTCCGAGGCTTCTTGGGGAAATTACAATATATCAGCCGGTTCATCAGCCAGCTAACCTCCATCTATGAACCAATCTTTAAGCTCCTCTAAAAGGATTCAACCAAGGTTTGGATCGAGGCCTGCCAAGAAGATTTTGATCGAATCAAACAATACCTAACCCAACCTCCAGTTCTCATGCCACCACAGCCTGGTCTCCCTTTGCTCTTATACCTAACCATAACAAACACTGCACCCGGGGCTTTGCTAGCCCAGTACCTCGAGGACTCCCGTAAAGAAAGAGCCATTTATTACGCCAGTCGCAAGTTGGCTGGATACGAGGTCAACTACACTGTTTTGGAAAAAGCATGTGTCGCACTTGTCTGGGTCACCCAAAAGTTGCGACATTACATGCTTTCCTTCCCCATTAAACTAGTATCCCGAATGGATCCCATCAAATACCTGCTTGAGAAACCCACCTTATCTAGCCGAATGGCCCGATGGTTGATGCTCCTAACCGAGTTTGATATCATGTATGTCACGCAGAAAGTCGTTAAAGGAAGAGTTATCTTTGACTACCTCGCTGACTACCCTATAGAAGGAGCAGATGTCAGGATCTCCGAATTCCCAGATGAAAACATCCTCTGCACCACTCAAGACTGCCCCCGATGGAAAATGTTCTTCAACGGCACTGCCAACAAAAAGGGATATGGCATTGGGATACTTCTAGTTGCCCCAGATGACTCCCACACTCCCATCGCTATTAAATTGGATTTCCCTTGCACCAACAACTTAGCAGAATATGAGGCATGCACAGTGGGCCTCCAGGTCACTCTCGAGAAAGGTATTCAATACTTCGATGTATACGGGGATTCTTCCCTTATCATCGGTCAAGTGCTCAGGAAGTGGAAGGTCAAGGACGAAAAGCTTTAACCCTTTCATGCCCAATTAGAAGAGTTAGCCTCCTAATTCTGAGATATCATCTTCCATTACCTACCCTGAGCAAAGACCAACCTAGACGATGCTCTCGCTACTTTCGCTTCCATGGTCGACATGCCTGAGGGAATAATAATAATCCCCTTCCTAGTTCAAAAACAAGACAGACCGACCCATTGCTACCATATTAAGCTTGTCTCCACTGAAGACCTCGAACTAGCCGATTACTGGTACTATGATATTTGGTGCCTCCTTAAACAAGATAGGTATCCCGAGGGTTCTAACAAGAACGATCGAGCTACCCTCCAAAGGCTGGCCGCTCAGTACATCATCAGCCATAAAGCACTACTCAAGATGAATTTCGATGGAACTCATTTGCACTATATTGCAGGGGCTGACATTAAAAAGATAATGCAGAAGATCCACAGCGGGGAATGCGGACCTCACATGAACGGTCACATGCTTGCCAAAAAGATCATCCGACAAGGCTACTACTGGACCACCATGGCCCAGGATTGCACCGCCTATGTTCGGAGGTCCCCTAAATGCCAACAGTTCTCCAATCTCCAACATCTACCTCTGCGGGAATTATACAACATGACTTCTCCCTGGCCGTTCTGCACCTGGGGTATCGACATCATAGGGAAGGTTGCACCAAAAGCGTAAAACGGGCATGAGTTCATCCTGGTTGCCATCGATTACTTCACCAAATGGGTTGAAGCTGAGTCATACGCAGTATTAAATGCCAAGAAGGTTGCCAAATTCATCAAGAAGAATATCATCTTCCGATATGGGGTCCCGCACGAGCTAATATCGGATAATGGTTTGAACTTTGAGGTAGAAGTCACAGAAATAGTCAACGAATACGGGATTCAGAAACACAAATCTTCTCCCTACCAACCTCAAACCAATGGTACAGTTGAGGCCGCAAACAAAAACCTCAAAGCCATCATCAGCAAGATGACCAAAAGTTGTAGGGATTGGGCCGACCGGATCCCCTACGCCCTCTAAGGCTATCGAACCTCAATTCGAACATTTACTGGGGCTACCCCTTACTCCATGGTTTACGGCATGGAGGCAGTCCTACCTGTGGAGCAGGAAATACCCTCATTATGTGTCATGCTCGAAAGCAAGGTTAGTGAAGAATACTGGTGCCAAGGCCGTCTTGATGAGCCGACCCTCCTAGATGAAAGGAGATTAAAAGCTCTTTACCACATACAGGGATACCATCGCCGAATAGCGCAATCATTCAACAAGAGAGTCAAGAACCGCGATGTCCGAGAGGGTGATTTATCCCTAAAAGAGATAATCGAACCCATCTGGGACCCCATAGGAAAGTTCAAACCCAATTGGAGGGGCCCTTACATTGTGAAGAAAATCTTATCCGGCGGTGCCGCCATGCTCACTGACCTAGGTGGGGAAGAGATGGCTCGTCCAGTCAATCTGGACCGTCTCAAGAAGTTCTACCCCTAGTCCAAATTCTCGGTGCGCTACGACTCTTCTCATCCCCCTTCTATTCTAACAAAAAAAAAAAAAAAAACTCTCTCCATTTCCCTCTACCCAGAACTACGTGAGCCTGATCCTCTGCAAAAACTATTTTCAAACAGATAAGAAATTTTTCAAAAACCCCAGAGGTACGTAGGTAGCTCATACTCCTCACATGAGCACGACCCCTTCTTTTTCACAAAATACCATTCTTTTCTTACCCCCGAGAACGACAGTTCATTCTAAACATCTACTTGAACAAAAGGATTATGTACGCCTTAGCGATTGGTATAGATCATTCAAAATACAAAATTCATCGAAAGGCACAACTGGATGATCAGAAACTTGTTTATTTCATTAAATAAGAAACTACAGTACGAATTGCATAAGAAAAAAGGAACGGATAACTCCCTTCCCCCTACTACCATAAAAAGAAGACAAAATCCCCCACATCTGTTACATAAATAAAATCCCCAGGAGTCCTACCCACAGCTACCCGAAGAGCCTGCACCCTCATCATCCACGTCCTGAGGACCCCAAGTTTCTCTTACCTGAATGGAGTGCCGCAAACACTCCATGGACCGATGAGGCTTAACCATCTTCGAAAAGACCACAACACCCCCTTCCATGGAGTGAGATAAAACAAACCACTTCCGACCGGTCTCTACTGCCAACACCTTGCTGACTACTTCCCTCCACAACCACTTCATATAATCTTTGGGGACATGGAAAACCTTCCCAACAGGCTGAAAGGGACGGGTCGACGGACGCTGATTTTCCCACAGAGATCCTAGCAACAGACGCAAGCGCTCAGTCAAATCTTCTACTGGAAAGAAATTTGAGGTCCGAGGGGGCACGACTTGCGCCCAGCCAAACTGGCGCAAAAGCCGCCAAGGGAAATAAAAAGAGGTCTGCCTGGAGACCAACCAGCCGCACATATGAATATTCTCCTAGCTCCAGAACAGGCTGCAACTGTCCCCACCAAGGCACGAACCAATACAGTCCACGAGCCCCGTACTTCACAAGCCAATTCTCTCAGTTCTCAACATACAGGCCCATGCGGATGAAGTAGCGTGGAAAGAAGTTGGGTACAACCGACAAAGGATATTCTGGAGGAGTCGATAAGCGGAATATTTCAGACAACCACATGAACAGCATCACAGGGCTACCCCTCAAAAAGTCTGAACGGCCTTCTCTCCAAGCATCCAGGCCATTCAGAGTCTCTGCCAATATCACCACCGCAGGATTGCGACTGTATGACATCCATGAGGTAATGGATGCAAGTTGTGGGTCCACCTGTAATTCCCCAGTCATCAACAACAATTTTGAAATCAGACCCAGAATGACGGCTCCAGCATAGCCAGCATTGCTTACTTCCCACGAACACACGGACTCAAACACCGCCGGGAGGGAGATCATCCCTCTAGCAACCAATGACCTGGCCACCGAAGGCGAGATATGAAGAAGCCCGGCCAACAAATCCCTAAGAGAATGGGAAAATTTGGGTAAAGCCGCGGTAACACTGAGATTCACGCCCAGTATGGCAAAAAACTCCTCGTAGGTAGGACAAATTTCTTCCAACCCAAAGTGGAATACATGGTCTTCGGGGTACCAAAATTGTACTGCCGCCATCAATATATTCCACTCAAAAGGTCGATTACGCCACAAGGAGACTCGACGCATGTTGAAAGCATCGTAGTCGACATTATAAGAGCACATGGCTTCCAAGGCTTCGAGGTTGTTGACAAACTCAATGCTACCCGGGAGAGCCATCATGCAAGACTAGAAGATGATGGGTGGGTATGAAGAATGTAAAAGGTGTGAGGAAAACACTCCACCCTTCTCCCTTTTTATACTTAAAAATCCTCACAAGGGACATAATCCCTGCAGAAATCGAAAAGAACCATACCCCACAAGGTACTAAAGGCTGAAGAGGGTACCAATTAAAGCTTTCAATTGATGGGACTGGACTGAACTGCCGATAGGCAGGCCAAGGTGCTTACCGATCGGCAACCCCCCATTTTTGGAAATCTCCCTTTTTCCTCTTTCGTCAAAATCAGAAAAATAAAAATGGAAAATCCCTTTTCCTCCTTATATAATTCCCTTTTTTAAATTTCCTCCATTACTTCATTGTCAAATCAGAAAACTCCATAAAAATAAATTGATATTCTCAATAGAATTTCAAGAATCCTGTTCCCTCCTTATGGGATTCCCCATTTTGAATAAAATAACTTTCCTTTGAAAGATTTCTAAAAATATTCCTTTTTTTTACGGTCTCAGCAGCAAATTAAAAAGCGCATGCATTCATTTCATCATTAAAATAAAAGATAGTCAAAAAATCGCATTGCATTGCATATATATGTTTTCTGTGTTACATCATTTTTGCAGGAAATTAAGAAAAACCAAAAACAATGGGACTCATCCTGAACCCACATTTCACTCCTTCTCTCTCTCTCTCTCTCAAGAATTTCCATCCTGATGACGCGCTCTCTTTTCCCTACGGCGAGACGACACGCCCCCACTACCCGAGCCAGAGTCTCCCCAGGACGAGGCTGATGGCACCAAGCAAGAAGGAACGGGGACAACCTCCCGAATGTGGGAAGTTGTCGATGATATCCAATCCCTGATGTCCTTGAGCTAAGTGGTCGACACCCAAATTTACTGCAAAGGAAAGGCAGAATCAGTATCAAGCAAAAGAAATCAAAAAAGAGGGGAAAAGAACCGAAAGGTTTACCGCAGGACGAAGGACGTCCTTTGTCAAGCCCAGCTCCTCCGGATCCATCGCAAGAGGACGGTGTAGCATCGACACCGTCCCTCCATCAGCCCGCCGGATGTTGTATGAAGGAGTGTGCAGCCGAACAAAAGGGACCTCCAAGGTCACCGCCGCCACAGGTACCGACGGACCACCACCACTGTGGGAAGACCCCACCGCCCGACTCGAACCAGCAGGAGGGAAAGGCAAGGAATCATGTATGCTGGGCGCCATCAAACAGATCGTCACAAAGTCCATATAATCATACGGCGCGGCGGTATCAGTATACAACGCATAGGACTCGCCAATCATTATTGCGATCCTTTTATCCTGCAACAATTGTCGCTCCCGCCTCATAGAAGTAGGAGGCTGCGCGGGAGGCACCACCACCTCCTCCTCAGCAATCTGACGGATCACCCTCTCCCCGAGGTACCAGGAATAGCCGAACTCATGCGCCAACAAATGCCTCATCTGCGCATTCACCCCAATCACCCTCGTATCCTGAATGGCGGTCCCCCAAGGATAAAAGGTCACCTAAAAATCCACAAACAGACATAAGTCAATACAAAATCAGAAGAGGCAAAAAAACTAAGGCTGAAATGAAAAGAGTCTTACCCTACCACTAGTCAGGTCATTCAAGACCTGACGCACCGCCTCCAGGGAGAGAGATCCCTTCGACTGCCGGTTAGCCTTACGCCATCGATACAAGCAACAAAGTCCCCGATGGTGTCATCCTTTAGAGCAATCAGTGGGGTGTTGCACCCAATCATCTCATAAAACCACGTCTGAAATCACGAGCAAAAAGAGACGCATAAGGAAAATGCGAATGCATGAAAGGAAAATGCGAATGCATGAAATGGAAATGCGCGAAGTAAAGAATACCTCAAGGAGATACGTGGCTCGAGTAAATGTCTACCGGCAACACCGGCTGAACGCATCCAGAGAAGAGTAAAGGGTCGCCAAGGTCAGACTCCCCAATTATATAAAGGGATGTTAGAAAACATCCTCAAGTATGGAATAAACCACAAATGGACGACATCGCCGCTCGATGCCACCATGAAACCTCCCAGCACAAATAAAATGAACAATCAGACCATCTGCCTCACTTGCAGTCCGTCTTCCACATCAACCACCCTACTCAGCAAAACATCCTTCAGCAAGGACAACCGGATATAATCTCCAGAGACTATCCTCCTCACATCACCGAGTGCCGCATACACCGCCTCCGGCCTCACCCGCAAAGGGCGGTCCACCTCTATCTGCTCCCCATCACAATCCATCCCCAGTAGTTGCTGCACATCTATGGGAGTCACCGTCATCTCCCCGAAGCCAAAATGAAAAGTGTGGCTAGTGTTCCACCACCTCTCCCCCAAGGCACACAAAACTGCTATCGAACGAGGCGTCTCATCCAGCCCAACCGCCAACTTCCCAAAACCCGCTGATGGTACCATCCAGCACACCACGGCTGGAAGATGCTCCCAAACATCCCTAAGCCCCGTCGTCCCGTGGGCACGCATGTTCTTCAAAGAAATATTCGACTGGCGAAAGGAAAAATTCAGTCAAAGGTCAAGAAAAGGAAAAATCACCCAAAAAGGAAAGAATGACAAAGGTCAGGTTACTTACATAACCACCGGGAATCACTGTCGAAGAGCGATGACGCGACGGCTCCCACAGCAAGGTCCGCTCATCCGCAACCGGCTCGAATGCATCAAAGGCATTCTCATTCCCCAAAGCAAGGGGCACCATGTCCCTCCAATCCACATTCGCCCAATCATCAATGGTCAACCACTCCCGGTGGACAGCGATGCTCACAAAAGGGGACATTTCTTGAAGATCAGAATGATAGAACGATTCGCAGAGAGGAATCGCAAAAAGAGAGAAGGCAGGAAGCTGTGAAAAATGGGGGGAATTCGTCCCCTTTATATAGGAGGCCAAACACCATGCCGATTAGCAACCCACCTCACCATACCGATCGACACTGTCTCCTCACCTTCCCGAGGCAGCCCAAAAGTCCGTGCCACTGCCGAATGGCACCTCTCTGTCTATGTCGACCTGCATCCCCCTTAAAATTTTGTGCAAAAATTCCCAGAAAATACCACAAAGCCTCGAAAAATCCTCGGAAAATTCCTGAAAATCCCAGGAAGGATTTAGAACATTTTCATCAAGGAAATTTCGCACTCCTTCGGGCGACACATCATTTTCCCCAACGGAGCCCTCAAAATCCAAGCAATTGACCTCTCGGGCAAGGCGCTCGGACCACCGAATCACCTCATCATCAGACTTTACAACCATCGGCTATCTGGTGCGGTACAATATCACATGGTATTTTCCCAGAAGAAATCAAAAGAACCACTAGCCCCGAGCAATCTCTCCCAAAGGACAATCCAAATTTTCCCCGACCCATTCATCATTCCCTAGCGGAATCTCAGATCCAAATTCTTATTCCCAGCGGAACCCCTCTTCTCCAGCGAAATCCTCAAAAACTAAGTGAAAACTCCTCCCGGAAAAGCTCCGAAAAATCCCTAAGGATCACTTGATCACTTCCCCAGCGGAATTCTCTTACAGCACTCAAAATAGGTTATTCTCCCCTGCGAGGTCTCCTGAAAAGCTTCCCCTAGCTAGCAGCTCCCCAGCTCAAATCAGAATCACAAAGCTCTTTCTCCAGCAGAATAAAAAAACAATATTTATCTACTCTTGGGTCAGCATTGGCCCCGATCTTTGATCATCACCTTAGTTAGGTCAGAATTGACCTCGGTCCTCGGTCGTCACCACTCTTGGGTCAGAATTGGTCCCGGTCTTGAATTGTCACCTTAGTTAGGTCAGAATTGACCTCGGTCCTCAGTCGTCACTACTCATGGGTCAGAATTGGCCCCGTTCTTGGATCGTCACCTTAGTTAGGTCAAAATTGACCTCGGTCCTTGGTCGTCACCACTCTTGGGTCAGAATTGGCCCCGGTCTTGGATCGTCACCTTAGTTAGGTCATAATTGACCTCGATCCTCGGTCGTCATAACTCTTGGGTCAAAATTGGCCCCGGTCTTGGATCGTCACCTTAGTGAGGTCAGAATTGACCTCGGTCCTCGATCGTCACCACTCTTGGGTCAGAATTGACCCCGGTCTTGGATCGGCACCTTAGTTAGGTCAGAATTGACCTCAGTCCTCGGTCGTCACCACTCTTGGGTCAGAATTGGCCCCGGTCTAGGATCATCACATTAGTTAGGTCAGAATTGACCTCGGTCCTCGGTCGTCACCACTCTTGGGTCAGAATTGACCCCGGTCTTGGATCGTCACCTGAATTAGGTCACAATTGACCTCGGTCCTTGGTCGTCACCACTCTTAGGTCAGAACTGAGCTCGACCCTCTGAATTGGTCATCCTCATATCCTTAGATCCTCAGAACTGATCTCAATCCTCCGAATTGATCATCCCCAGCATACTTCTTAGGTCCTCAAAATTGACCTCGACCCTCTGAATCAGTCATACTCCCTCAAAAGAATCATGCGGTGTCTAATCGACGGCTATCATTTGTTCCAAACTCACCCGTCAAGGGGCTATGTATACACCCCATTCTGTTACCCCTTAACTATCCTTAGGTCCTTAGTACCTACCTTCATCACTATAAACCCAGGTCACGTCCCGAGTACTGACCTGGAAGCCATCGGGCACCCCCTGGCTCAGTTTGACCCAAAAGTCAAACTCCTCATCTTGACCGAGACTCAATGAATATTCGAAGGGAACTGAATACCCTTTCCAACGGTTCACCCCATGCGCGATTCCGACTTACCATGCGGACGAACGCGCCATTTGCGTCCGAAACCTGACCTAGAGGCAACTGGGTGCTCCCGGGATCTATTTGACCTATGTCAACTCTTCATCTTGACCGAGGCTGAATGAATCTTCGAAGGTCACTGAATACCCTTTCCAACGGTCCATCCCGTGCGCAATTCCGACTTTCCATACGGATGAACGATCCGTTTGACTCGGGGAAGCCATCGAGCGCTTGTCGGGACCGGTTGACCAAAGTCAACTCTCCAAACTGGGTCAAACTCTTTGGAATATCGAAATAAATCTCCTAACCTTTCCAATGGTATGCCCTGTGTGCGATTCGGACTTACCATGCGGACGAACGCGCCATTTGCGTTTGCGCGATTCCCCGTCCAATGGACCGACAAATGCTTCCGAGCCACATTTGACCCAAAGTCAACTCCTGAACTCGGGAGCAGTCCAAAGGACTTTCGAAGGTCTCTTAGATACCTTTCCAACGGTATGCCTTGTGTGCGATTCTGACCAACGGTTTGCCCTCGGTGGCCAATTTTCCGAAAAATCCTGAGTCGCACAGCCAAATGGCGGGTTCCAGATCCTGCCTATCGGCACCTGCCGATAGGCAGTGCCATGATAGGGACGATCGGTAGTCCCCTGGGGTTATAAAACGAGGCCTTGGCCTCATTTGCAAGAGGATCCCAGATCTGATAGAAATCTCTCTGAACGAATCCCAGAAACCTCTCTCGAAGGCAGCGTGATTTCAACTTCCAAAACCCTCTTTTACCTTCACTTTTCATCATCCTTTTCATCAAACTTGGTGAATTAACCACTCTCCATCATCATCCAAGCTCAAGGGCTGCTCTCTAACATTCAAGATCAAGCTCAAGATCTTCAAGAAGGTCCAACTTTCTCAAACTCTCTCTCTTAAACTCTCTTGAATTCCCAATAACTTGTTTTCTTACTTAGCACTTTTATAATCTCATCTCACACATCCTAATATACTTTTTATTTCGTATTATTGCACATCTCTTATTTTTCATATAAATAAAAACCCCAAAACAAGGAAAAGAGGGTTTGCTCATAAATTCCAAGTAGGAATTCTCACACTTTTTCCACATTTTTCTCACAACTAAAATACCTTTTCTACACACGCACACACACTTACAAATAAGAGATCCCACATTTGGATTTATGGGATAAACCCCACCCCTTTTCTTTGTATGCGAACTACGTGGACTTTGATGCCTTTATAGGCTACGTAGGCGTCTTGGGGTAAAACCCGAGACTCGAGTCCTTTCTCTCACTTTTTCTCTCATTTCCTATTTTCTTTAAATCCATTTTTCTTATATTATATATATCCTTAGTCTTAGTGACACATTACGCCATGTGAGTTATTGTTCCTTTATAGCGATCAACGTAGGGGTAACCGAGTAAATCTTATTTTTCTAATATTACTTTTATAATCTTCCTATGGATGACTCACTTTATCTTTTCCATGATACAAGCCGAGGATTCCTACCTCCGTTCTATATATATACACATGCACACATCTCACGGGGGGAAACATAAAGGAAAATAGCAAATATCCATGAGAGACCGAAAGGGCGGAATGGGTGCCTAACACCTTCCCATTTCGTAACTAAGCCTCCGAACCCTTTTCGAATCATTTTGGATTCACACGCACCAGTATGTCTTTGGATTCCATCCTTCGGGGTGGCTTCCTCTTTTTCTTTTTTCTGTTTTGAGTAAAATAGACTAGCGACTCTGAATCTCTCTACATTTTTCACACCTCACAAAATCGACGCCGGCCGAAGCGCTCTCCCGAAAGGGGACGCACGGGACCCGAAGGATTCCTCCTCCCTCCGCGGCGGGGATCGGCGGGTATGGCCACACAAACTGGGCATCCCGTCACAACGTAGTTGATTCTTATGAGTGACGTTGGTTCTGTGCAAGGTGTTTATGCCCCTCTGGGGGCCATTTTTGTATTGTATTGGGTTTTTCCCTGTAGGGGTGTGTTTATAAACTTAAGTGAAGTTATTTGAAAATTTTAGTCCTATTCTTGAATAGGACATCCCGTGATTACGCGATTAGTTTCTATTGTTACATTGATCCTGTACGAGGTGTTTCGGCCCAATAAAGGCCTATTCGGGTTCCCCCCCCCCCCCCCATGACGAGATGTTTCTAAGCATAAGTATAGTTACATTAGAATTTTATTCATATTATCAAACATGGCATCCCGTAACTTGCAGTCAGTTTACATTGGTCGCATCTGAGGTGTTCGTGCCCCTTACGATGCCACTTAGGGGTTATTTTAGTTTTCCCCCTCTAGCGGCATTTTTGAAGCTTAAGTCTAGTTATTTGCATATTCAACTAAATAATACTAAATATTTGCAAATTTTAGCCCTATTCTCTAATCAGGCATCCCGTGAATACGTGCTCAGTTCTTACGAGTCAAATTCATCTTGTGTGAGGTGTTTGTACCCCTCACGTGGTCGTTTCGGGGTTATTTTTATGTTTTTCTCATCCAGCGGTATGTTTTTAATTCTAAGTCTAGTTATTTTAAAATTTTAGGCCTATTCTCAAACTGAGCATCTTTTGAGTACACAGTCAGTTCCTATGAGTTACTTTGGTCCCGTGATTGATGTTCGTGCCCCTTAAGCGGCCGTTTAGGGACAGTTTTGGGCTTTCTGCCTCTATCATCTTGTTTTTAAGCCAAAATATTGTTATTTGTTAAGTTTAGTCCTATTCTCAAACTTGGCATCTCGTGACTATGTAGTCAGTTCCTACACGTTACATGGGTATCATGCAAAGGTTTCACACCCCTTACAAGGCCATTCGGGGGATGTTTGGGGTTTTCCTTCTGTAGCAACATATTTTTAAGATTGTGTGTAATTATTTTCAAATTTTAGTCCATTTCTAAAATCGGGTGTCCTGTGACAATGCGGTAAGAACCAATGAGTTACATTAGTTTCGTAGGAGGTGTTTGTTCCCTAAAAGGGACGTGTGAGCCTGTTATTGATTTCCTCCTTCTAGGTGCATGCCTTTAATCCTAAGTCTAGTTTTTTTAAAATTTTAATCTTATTTAACTGGGCATTCGGTGACTATGTGGTCAGTTCTTACGAGTTGCATTGGTTCCTTACGCGGTGTTCGTGTCGCTTAGGAGGCGTTTGGTGGTTGTTTTGGATTTTCCAGCTCTAGCAGCATCTTTACAAGCGTCATCATAGTTATTTGAATATTGTAGTATTATTACTAAAGATGTCATGCCGTGAAAATGTGGCGAGTTCCTATAAGTTACATTGGTCCTATGCGAGGTGTTGTTGCCCCTTACGTGGTAATTCATGGTCTTTTTTTGTTTTACCCCTCTAGCGTCATGTTTTTGAGCCTACGTGTTCAGTTGTTACGAGTCACATTGATCCCATACGAGGTGTTTGTTCCCCTTACATGCTCGTTTGGGGTTTATTTTGGTTTTTCCAATTTAGCTTCCTTGTTTTACGACAATATCTAGTTTTTTTTTATTTTAGTCTCATTCTCAAATCGGGTATCCCGTGACTATGCAGTTAATTCCTACGAGTGACATTGGTCATGTGTGAGGTCTTTATACCCCTCACGTGGTCATTTGGGATAGTTTTGGGTTTTCCCCTCTAAAGGAATCCTTTTGAGCCTAAGTCTAGTTATTTGAAAAATTTAGTCCTTACCTCAGACTTGTCAATCCGTGATGATGTGATTAGTTCCTACAAGTTATATTGGTCCCGTGCGAGGTGTTTGTACCCCTTACCGGGTTGTTTGGAGTTTTCCCCCTTTACTAGCATGTTTCAAAGCCGAAGCCGAGTTATTTTAAAATTTTAGTCCTATTCTCAAACCTAGCATCCCGTGACTACGCGATCAGTTCCTATGAGTTATAATGATCAGGTGCGAGGTATTCGTGCCCCTTATGAGGCCATTTCGTAGTTGTTTTTGGTTTTTGGCCTCTAGCAAAATATTTTCCTACCTAAGTTTAGTTATCTTCCAACTCAACTAAATCATCATTAATATTTGCAAATTTTAGTCCTACTCTCAAATCGAACCTGTCGTGAATACGTGCTCAATTACTAAGAGTTGCACTAGTCCCGTGCCAGGTGTTCATACCCCTCGTGGGCCATTTGGGTGTTATTTTAATTTTCCCCCATCTAGTGGTATGTTTTTAAGCCTAATTCTAGTTAATTTTAAATTTTAGTCATTTTCTCAATTCGACTGTCCTGTGACTACGCGGTAATCTCTTAGGACTTACATTCATCTGGTACGAGATGTTCGTGCCCCTTGCGTGGCCTTTAGGGGTAACTTTGAGTTTTCCCCCTCTAGCATGATGTTTTTAAGTTTGTGGAGATATTTTCAAAAAATTTCTCCTATTCTCAAACCTGGCATCCCGTGACTATGTGGTCTTACATGGGTCTCATGTGAGGACTTCATTCTCTTAACGGGGCTATTAGGGGTTGTTTTGGGTTTTCCCTTTGTAGCAGAATGTTTTTTACCCTATGTCTAGTTATTTTCATGAACTAATTTTCCCATGACTACATGGTTTGACCCAATAAGTTACATTGGTTCCGTACGATGTGTCCGTGCCCCTAATGGGGACGTTTATGGCCTTTTTTGTTTTCCTCTTCTAGTAGCATGTTTTTAAGCCTAAGTCTAGTTATTTTAAAATTTTATTCAATTTGGTCAAACTGGGAATCCCATGACTATGTGGTTAGTTCCTACGTGTTACATTGATCCTGTGCAAGGTGTTCGTTTACTTTATGGGACCGTTTGGGTGTTATTTTGGGTTTTCCCCTCTCTAACGGCATGTTTTTAAGCCTCGATCTAGTTATTTGCTAATTTTAGTCTTATCATCAAACTAGACATCCCGTGATTAGGTAGTTAGTTCCTATAAGTTATAATCGTCTTCTCTGAAGTATTCTTGCCCTTTAAACGGCCATTTGGGGGCCATTTTTTGTTTTACCCCTCTAGCGGCATGTTCTTAAGACCATGGATAGTTATTTCATAATTAATCTAAATCATATTAAATATTTGGTAATTTTAGTCCCATTCTCAAATCGGGCATCCCGTGACTATGTGTTAAGTTCTCACAAGTCATATTGGCCGTATATGAGGTGCATGTGCCCTTTACGGTCCCGTTTTTGATTTCCCCCCTCTAGATGCCTATTTTAATCCTATGTCTATTTATTTTGTAATTTTAGTCCTATTCTCAAAAGAAAAATCCCGTGACTTTGCAGTTAGTTCCTATGAGTGACAGTGGTCCCGTGTGAGGTGGTTCTGCACCTTATGGGGCCATTTTGGGACTATTTTAGGTTTTCTCCCCTCTTGGATCATGTTTTTAATCATCAGTCTATCTATTTTAAAATGTTAGTCATGTTCTAAAATTGTTCATGCCATGACTACACGATTAGTTCCTACAAGTTACATTGGTCCCGTGTGAGGTGTTTGTGCTCCTAATGGAGCCATTTAGGGGTTGTTTTGTTTTTCCCCCTTCTACCGGCATGTTTTTAAGTCTATATATAGTTATTTTCAAAATGTATCCCTTTCTCAAACCGGTCATTTTGAGACTCCCAGGTCAGTTCCTGCGAGTTATATTAATCTCGTGCGAGATGTCCGTACCCCTTATAGGGCTTTTTGGGTGTTGTTTTCTATTTTTCCCTCGAGCGGCATGTTTTTAAGCTCAAGTCTAGTTGTTTGAAAATTTTATTTCTATTCTCAATTCGGCCATCTCATGACTACGGGATTAGTTCATATGAGTTACATTGATCCCGTGCGACGCATTCATTCCCCTTACAGAGCTGTTTGGTTACTATTTTGGGTTTTCTTCCCTCTAGCCGTATGCTTTTAAGATAAAGTGTTGTTATTTTAAAATTTTAGTTTTATTCTCAAACCCGGCATCCCGTTACTACGCGAATAGTTTCTATGAGTTACATTGGTCGTGTCGTGTGCGAGTGTCCGCACCCCTCATGGGGCCATTTTGGAGTTATTTTGGGTTTCCACCCTTTAGCAGAATTTTTTAAGTCTGAGTCTAGTTTTTTGCAAATTCGACTAAATCACACAAAATACTTATAAATTTTAGTCCTATTCTGAAATCGGACACCCTGTGAATATGCGATGAGTTCCTATGAGTTATATTAGTCCCGTACAAGATTTTCATATACCTCATAGGGATGTTTGGGGATGTTTTGGGTTTTCTACATTTATCGTTATACTTTTAGGGCTAAGTCAAGGTATTTTAAAATTTTATCCCTATTCTCAATTCGCGCATCCTGGGATTATCTGGTCATTTCCTAGGAGTGTTTATCGTCCCTTACGAGTTGTTCGTTCCGCTAGTTTGGGGGTTATTTTTTGTTTTCCCTCCTCTATTTTCATATTTTAAAGTCATAGTTTAGTTATTTGGAAATTTTACTTATATTATCAAACTTGGCATCCTATGAATATGTGGTCAGTTTCGACGAGTTACATTGGACCCATGCGAGGTATTCTTACCCCTGACGGGGCTGATTCAAGGGTATTTTGGGTTTTCCCCCACTAGCAGCATGTTTAAAGCATAATTCTAGCTATTTTAAAATTTTAATCCTATTCCCAAGCAAGGTGTCCCATGACTAAGCGATCAGTTCCTACGAGTTACATTGGTCCCGTGTGAGGTGTCCGTGCCCTCTAGTGGGGCCTATATTGATTTTCCCTTTAGTGGCCTATTTTTAAGCCTAAGTCTATAATTTATTTACCTATTTTATAATCGAGTGTCCCATAATTACGCGGTCAGTTCCTATGAGTTACATTGGTCCTGAGTAAGGTTTTCGTGGCCCTAACGGGACCAATTCGGGGTCTTTTGGGTTTTCCTCCTCTAGCGGTAAGTTTTCAAACCCGAATCTAGTTATTTGCAAATTGTAGTCCTCTTATCAAATTTATCATCATGTGACTATGCGATTGGTTCCTATGAGTTACATAGGTCATGTTCGAGGTGTTTTTTCCCCTCACGTGGACGTTTGGTGGCTGTTACGACATTCCCCCCTCTAATGGCATGTTTTTGACCTAAGTCTAGTTATTTTAAAATTTGAGTCTTATTCTCAAACTTCTCATCCATTGACTACATGGTAATTTTTTATGAGTTACATTGGTCCGGTGCGAGGTGTTTGTGCCCCTTACGGGTCCGTTTGGGATTGTTGTGGGCTTTACCCCCTCTAGTGGCATGTTATTAAGTCTATGTCATGGTATTGTCAACTTTTAGACCTATTCTAAAACTGGGTGTCCCGTGACTATGCAATCAGTTGTTTCGAGTTACATTGGTTCCCTACAAGGTGTTTGTGCCTGTTACGGGGTTATTTTAGGGTTTTTCTTTTTAGTGGCATTTTTAAACTGAAATCTTATTATTTTCAAATTTTGTTCCTATTCTCAAATCGAGTATACCATGAAGACGAGGTCAATTCTTAGGAGTTACACATTTTCCAATGAGAGATATCTGCCCTCCTTACGGGGCCGTTTGGAGGCCGCTTTGATTTTTCCCCTCTAGCGGCATATTTTTAAGAATCCGGCTAGTTATTTTCAAATTTTAGTCAAATTATCAAACCAATCATCCCGTGACTACGCAGTCAGTTCTAACGAGTTACACTGGTCCATTCGGAGGAGTTCGTACCCTTACGTCATCGTTTGGGGGTTGTATTTGGTTTTCCACCTCTGAAAGCATGTTTTTAATCCCAAGTCTAATTGTTTGATAATTCAATCAAATCATACTAAACATTTTCAAAAAATTTACCTATACTCTAATCGAGCATTCAGTGACTTTGCGATCAGTTCCGACAACTTACATTAGTCTTGTGCGATATGTCCGTTCCCCTTACAGAACCGTTTAGGTAATGTTTTGGGTCTTGCCCCTCTAGTAGCATATTTTTTAAGCATAAGTCAAGTGTTTTGAAAAATTTAATCCTATTATCAAATCAGGCATCCCAAGAATACGCGGTTAGTTACATTGGTCCCGTGCGAGGTGCCCATACCCCTCACGAGGCCATTTGGGATTCGTTTGGGGATTTCCCCATTTAGATGTATTTTTCAGGCCAAATTCTAGTTATTTTTAAATTATATCCCTATTCTCAAATTGAGCATCCCTTGACTATGCGGTCAGTTCCTAGGAGTTACTCTGTCCCATGTGAGTTGTTTGTGCTCCTTATGGGGCCATTAGGGGGTTGTTTTGGGTTTTCTCCCTCTAGCGTCTTATTTTTAAGCCCAAGTCTAGTTATTTGCATATTTTACTCCTATTCTCAAACTTGGAATCCTTTGATCATGTGGTTAGTTCCTACGAGTTACATTGGTCCCGTACGGGTTGTTCGTACCCTTTACGGGGCCATTTCGGGGCTTATTTGGGTTTCACCCCCCCCCCCCTCGCGGCATGTTTTTTTAGCCCAAGTCTACTTATTTGGTAATTCAATCAAATCATACTACACATTTGTAAATTTTATACCAATAATCAAACCAGGCATCCCATGACTTTGCGATCAGTTCCCACAAGTTACATTAGTCTCGTGTGAGGTGTTCGTGCCCCTTATGTGTTTGTTTGGGGAATGTTTTGGGTCTTGCCTCACTAGTAGCATCTTATTTAATCCCAAGTCTAATTATTCAAAAAAATTAGTCCTATTCTCAAATCAGGCATCCCGTGAATATGCGATAAGTTAAATTGGTCACGTGCAAGGTGTTAGTACCCCTCACGGGGCCGTTTAGGGGTTATTTTGAGTTTTTCCCATTTAGCGGTATGTTTTTAGGCCGAAGTCTAGTTATTTTTAAATTTTAGTCCTATTCTCAAATTGAGTATCCCCTGACTGTGCGACCAGTTCCTAGGGGTTGCTCTAGTCCTATGTGAGTTGTCCGTGCCCCTTATAAGGCCATTTAGGGGTTGTTTTGGGTTCCCCCAATAGCATCTTTCTTAATCGCAAGTCTAGTTATTTTAAAATTTTACTCCAATTCTCAATCTTGGCATCCTTTAACTATGTGGTCAATTCCTACGAGTTACAATGGTCTCAGGCGAGGTGTTTGTACCCCTCATTAGGCCGTTTTGGGACTATTTTCGAGTTTTCCCTCTAGCGGCATGTTTTTAAGTAAAAGTCTATTTTTTTTTCAAATTTTAGTACTATTATCAACTAGGGTGTCCCATGACTATGCAATCAGTTCCTACGAGTGACATTCATTCCTTGTGAGGTGTTCGTGCCCTTCAAGGGACGTTTGGGGGTTATGTTGACTTTCCTCTCAAGTGGCATGTTTTATGGAATAAGTCTATTTTTTTTTCCTATTCTCAAATCAGGCGTCCCATGACTACGTGGTCAGTTCCTACGAGTTACATTAGTCCCGAGCGAGGTTTCAGTGGTCCTATCAGGACCATTTAGGGGTCGTTTTGGGTTTTCCTCCTCTAGTGGTAAATTTTTACGCCTTTGTCTAGTTATTTTCAAATTGTAGTCCTATTACCAAACTGTTCATCATGTGACTATGCGATTAATTCCTACAAGTTACATAGATCCCGTGCGAGATGTTTGTGCTCCTCATGTGGGCGTTTGGTGGTTGTTCTGATATTTTAGTAAGTTATTACGAGTTACATTAGTCCCATGCGAGGTGTTTATGCCCTCTAGCGGCATGATTTTAAGACTAAGTCTAGTTATTTTTATAATTTAGTCCTATTCTTAAACAAGTCATTCTGTGACTACACAGTCAGTTCGTACGAGTGACATTGGTCTTCGGAGAAGGTGTATGTGCTGCTAACTAGGTTGTTTAGGGACTATTTTGAGGTTTCCCGCACTAGCAACATGTTTTAAAGCCCAAGTTTAGTTATTTGAAAGTTTTTTCCTATTTTCAAACAAGGTATCCCTTGACTACGCGATTAGTTCCTACGAGTTACATTGGTCCCTTGCGGCGTTCCTATGCCCCTAACAAAGTCGTGTGGGGGTTTCTTTTTAATTTCCACCTCTAGCTGTTTGCTTATAAGTAAAAGTATGGTTATTTACAAATTTAGTCTTGTTCTCAAATGGGGCATCCCGTGACTCCGCAGTCAGTTCCTACGAGTTATACCACGTGTGATGTATGTGCCCCTTACGGAGCCATTTGGTCATCGTTCTGGATTTTCCCCCTCTAGGGGCACATTTTTAAGCTTAAGTCTAATTATATGCAAATTTTAGTCCAATTCTCAAATTGGGCAATTCGTGACTAAGCGGTCACTTCTTATAAGTTACAATGGCATCGTGTGAGGTGTTCGTCCCCCTTATAGGGCTGTTTGGAGCTTATTTAGTCTTTTCCCCATCTAGCGCCATATTTTTAAGACCAAGTCTAGTTATTTGAAAATTTTATTCCTAGTTTCAAATAGGGCATCCCGTGACTACACAGTCAGTTCCTACGTGTTGCATTGGTCCCGTGCGAGGTGTTCATTCCCCTTGCAGGGTTGTTTGGTATTTTCCCCTAAAGATTCTAAGCCTATGTCTAGTTGTTTTATAATTTTTGTCATATTCTCAAATCGGGCATCCCCTAACTAAAATTCAGTTTTTATGAGTTACATTGGTCCCAGGCGAGATGTTTGTCCCCCTTTCAAGGCCATTTTGGGGTTTCCCCCTCTAGCATCATATTTTTAAGCCAATGTCTAGTTATTTAAAAATTTAATTCCTATTTTCAAACTTCCCATCCCCTGACTACGCGGTCAGTTTCAACGAGTCACATTGGTTGCATGCAAAGTGTTTTTGCTCCTAGCGAAGTTGTTTGAGTGTTGTTTTGGATTTTCCCATCTAGGGTCCGATTTTTTATCCTAAGTCTAGTTATTTTAAAGTTTTAATTTATTTGCAAACTTCTCATGTAATTACTACATGGTCAATTTTTGGGAGTTACATTGGTCCCATGAGACGTGTTTGTGCCTTTTATAGAGTTGTTGGGGGTTTTCCCCTCTAGTGGCATATTATAAATTCAAATTTAAGTTCGTTTTAAATTTTAGACCTATTCTTAAATTAGGTGTCCTGTGAGTATGCAGTAAGTTCCTACAAGTTACATTCGTTCCCTTCAAAGTGTTTGTGCCCGTTACAGGGTTGTTTGGGAGCCAAAATCTTATTATTTTCATATTTTAGTCCTATTCTCAAATTGGGCATCCTAATAATGCGAGGTCAGTTCTTACAAGTTACATTGGTCTGATGCGAGGTGTGTGTACCCCTTACGGGGTGTCTCCTGACTCTATGGTTAGTGCCTCTAGCATCATGTTTTTAAGTATAAGTCTTTCTATTTAAAAATATTAGTCCTATTACCAGACATTATTTCTTATGATAACGTGGTCAGTTCTTAGAAGTTACATTGATCACGTGTGAGGTGTTTGTGACCCTTACAGGCCCGTTTGGGGGTTGTTTTTAGGTTTCCCCCTCCACCAAAATGTTCTTAATCCTAAGTCTAGTAATTTTAAGTTTTAGTCCTTATCTCAAATCGAAAATCCCATTATTACGCGAACTTTTCCTATGAGTTATGTTGGTCCTGTACGAGGTGTTCGTGGCCCTTACGGGATAGCTTATGTGTTTTACTTGGTTTTTCTCCCTTTAGTGGTATGTTTTTATACGTAAGCCTAGTTATTTGTAAATTTTTGTTATATTCTCAAATCGGGCATCTCGTGACTACGCGATTAGTTCTTATAAGTTACAATTGCATCATACGAGGTGTCCGTGCCCTTACGGGGATGTTTGGGGGTTATTTAGTGTTTTCCCCATCTACCGACATATTTTTAAGTCCAAGTCTAGTTATTTGAAAATTTTATTCCTATTATCAAATTGGGCATCCCGTGACTATACAGTCAGTTCCTAGGAGTTACATTGGTCCCGTTCGGAGCGTTTGTTCCCCTTACTGGGTTGTTTGGGGTTTTCCACCTCTAGGGGCATGAGTTTAAGCATATGTCTAGTTATTTTAGAGTTTTATTCCTATTCTCCAATCAGGCGTCCCCTGATTACAGGTCAGTTCCTATGAGTTACATTGGTCCCGGGCGAGATGTTTATGCCCCTTATAGGGTTGTTTAGGGGCTTTTTTGGGGTTTTCCCCTCTAAATTCATTTTTTTAAGCCAATGTCTTGTTATTTAAAAATTTAATTCCTATTCACAAACTTCCCATCCCTTAACTATGTAGTCAGTTTGTACGACTTACATAAGTTCCGTGTAAAGTGTTTTTTCTCCTTACAACGCTACATGAGGGTTGTTTTGGGTTTCCCCTTCTAGGGTCATGTTTTTTAGCCTAAGTCTAGTCATTTTAAAATTTTAGTCTTATTCCTAAACTTCTCATTTAGTGAGTACATGGTTAGTTTCTACGAGTTACATTGGTCTTCTGCGAGGTGTTTATGCCTGTTACGAAGCCGTTTGGGGTTGGTTTATGTTTTCCCCCTCTAGCGTCATGTTATTAAGTCTAAGCCAAGTTATTTTCAAATTCTAGACCTAGTCTCAAACCGGTTGTCCCATGACTATGCGATCAGTTCCTATGAGTTACATTGGTTCCCTGCAAAGTGTTTGTGCCTGTTACGGGGCTGTTTAGGACCATTTGGGGTTTTTTCCCTCTGGTCGCATTATTAAGCCTAAATATCATTATTTTTAAATTTTAGTCTTATTCTCAAACTGGGCGTCTCGTGAATATGAGGTAAGTGCTTACGAGTTACATTAGTCCCATGCGAGGTGTTTGTGCCCCTTACGGGGTCGTTTGGTGTTTTCTCCTCTTGCGGCATGTTTTTTAGACCCCGTATACTTATTTTCAAATTGTAGTCCTATTATTAAACCGAGCGGCACGTGACTATACGGTCAGTTTGGACCCTTATGTTGCCATTTGGGGGTTGTTTTGGGGTTTCCCCCACTAGAGGCCTGTTTTTAATCCCAAGTGCACTTACTTGATAATTGTGCCCCTTACGGGTCCGTATGAGGCGCTTCTGCCCCTTATGGAGTTATTTTGGGGATATTTTGTGTTTTTGCCCTCTAGCAGCATCTTTCTAAGCCTATGCCTAGTTTTTTTATAATTTTAGAACTATTCTCACCCTGGGCCTCTCATGAATACATGGTTAGTTCTTACAAGTTACATTGGTCCCATGCGAAGTATTCATGCCCCTTAAAGGGCCGTTTGACCGCTGTTTTGGTTTTTTACCACTAGCGGCATGTTTTTAAGCACCAGTATAGTTATTTTGAAAATTCTAGTCCTATTATCGAAAGGATCATCATGTGACTATTCATCTAGTTCCAACGTGTTACATTGGTCCCGTGCGAGGTGTTCGTACCCCTCACGTGGTCGTTTGGGGGTTCTTTTGGGTTTTCCCCATCTAGCAGCATATTTTTAACCCTAAATCTAGTTATTTGATAATTCAACCAGTTCACACTAAACATTTGCAAAATTTAAACCCCTACTCAAACTAGGCATCCTATGACTATGCGAACATTTCCTACGAGTGACATTGGTCTCGTGGAAGGTGTCAGTGCCCCTTACGAGACTGTTTGGGATTGTATTAGGTTTTCCCTTCTGGCGTCATTTTTCTAGCCTAAGTCTAGTTATTTGAAAGTTTTAGTCATATTCTCAGACCGAGCATCCTATGACTACGCAGTTAGTTCCTACGAGTTACATTGGTCATGTGCGAGGTTTTTGTGCACCTAATTGGGCCATTTAGGAGTTATTTGGGATTTTCCCCTTCGGCGGCATGTTTCTAAACCTAAGTCTAGTTATTTTAAAGTTTAATCCCTATTCTCAAATTGGGCATCCCGTGATGCTGCAATCAGTTCCTATAGGTTACATTGGTCACTTACAAGGTGCCCGTGCCCCTTACAAGGACGTTTGTGCATTGTTTTGGTTTTTCCTTCCTCGCAACATGCTTTTAAGTCTAAGTCTAGTTATTTGCAAATTTTAGCCCTATTATCAAATCGGGCATCCCATGACTACACGATCAATTCCTACAAGCTACATCGGTCCCGTGCTAAGTGTCTATGCCGCTTATAAAGATATTTTTAGGTTATTTTACGTTTTCTCCCTCTAGCAGCCCGTTTCTAAGCCTAAGTCAAGTTATTATGAAATTTTAGAACTATTCTTAAACTGGTCATCCCATGATCACGGGATCAGCTCTTACGAGTTGCATTGATCATGTGCGAGGGGCCGTTTAGGAGTTGTTTTGGGTTTTCCCCTTTAGCAGCATGTTTTTAAGCCCAGACCCAATTATTTTCAAATAAAAAATAATAATTCTAAATATCTAGAAATTTTAGTCATATTTTCAAACCGAGCATCTCGTGAGTACATAGTTGGTTCCTACGAGTGACATTGGTCCCGTGCAAGCAGTTTGTGCCCCTCACATGGGCGTTTGGGTGATGCTTTGGGTTTTCCCCATCTAGTGGTATGTTTTTTAGCCTAGGTATAGTTATTTTAATTTTTTTTTCTATTCTCAAATAGGGCATCCCGTGACTATGCGGTCAGTTCCTATGAGTTATATTGGTCGCGCGTGATGTGTTCGTGCCCCTCACGGAGCCGTTTTAGATATATTTCGGGTTTTTCCTCTTCGGCACCATTTTTTTAAAAGCAAAGTCTAGTTGTTCACAAATTCAACTAAATCATCAAAATATTTGCTATTTTTAGCCCGACTCGCAAACTCGACATCCCGTTAATATGCAGTCAATTCCTATGAGTTACAATCATCACGTGCAAGGTGTTCCTGCCCCTCATAGGGTTGTTTTCGATTTTCTCCATCTTTTGTATGACTTTAAGACTATGTTTAGTTATTTTTAAATTTTAGGTCTATTCTCAAATCGGAAATCCCATGACTACACGGTCAGTTTCTACGAGTTATATTAGTCTCGTGTGCGATGTTCGTGACCTTTATGTGACCTTTTGGGGGTTATTTTTTATTTCACCTCTAGAATCATGTTTTTAAGCCTAACCCTTGTCATTTGAAAATTTATTTATATTCTTAAATCGAGCATCCCATGACTACACAGTCAGTTCCAATAAGTTACATTGGTCCCATGTGAGGTGTTCGTTACCCATATAGGGTTGTTTAGGGTTTTCACCCTTTAGCGACACATTTTTAAGACTAAGTCTAGTTATTTTAAAATTTTAGTCCTATTATCAAATTAGACGCCCCCTGACTACATGAATAGTTCCTACGAGTTAAATTAGTTGTGTGCGAGGTGTTCATGGACCTTACAAGGCTGATTGGGCGTTGCTTTGGATTTTCCCCTCCAGCGACATGTTTTTAACCCTAATTCTAGTTGTTTTCAAATTCAACTAAATCATATTAAATTTTAGCAAATTTTAGTCATATTCTCAAGTCGGTCATCCTTTGAATATGCGGTCAGTCCCTACAAGTTACGTTGGTCTCGTGCGAGTTATTCGTAACCCTCACATGGCGGTTTGTGTGTTGTTTTTGTTATCCCCATCTAGCGCTACATTTTTAATCCTAAGTTCCATTATTTTTAAATTTTAATCCTATTCTCAAAATGGGGGTCCCGTGACTATGCGGTTAGTTCCTATTAGTTACATTGGTCCCATTCGAGATGTTTGTGCCCCTTATATGGACATTAGGAGTTGTTTTTGGTTTTCCCCTCTAGAATCATGTTCTTAAGCCTCAATCTAGTTATTTGTAAATTGTAGACCTATTATCAAACCAGACATCTGGTGACTAAGTGTTCAGTGCCTATGAGTTACATTAGTAATGTGCGAGATGTCCATACCCCTTATGTGACCATTTGGGGGTTGTTTTGGATTTCCCCCTTTAGCGACATATTTTTAGGCCCAAATCTAGTTATTTGATAATCAATAAAATCATACTAAATATATACAAATTTTAGATTTATTATCAAACCGAACTTTTTCAATGACTACATGGTAAGTTCTTACGAGTTATATTTATCGCGCACGAGATGCTTGTGCCCCTTACGAGCCCGTTAAGGAGTTGTTTTGGATTTCCCCTTCTAGTATCATTTTTAAGCCTAAGTCTAATCATTTTTAAATTTTAGTCCTATTCTTAAACCGATCATCCCGTGACTACGTGGTTAGTTCCTACGAGTTACATTAGTCCCGTGAGAGGTGTCTGCACCCCTTACGGGGCCGTTAGTGTGTTGTTTTGGGTTTCTCCTTCTAGGGGCATGTTTTTTATCCCAAGTCTAGTTTTTTTTCCGTAAATTTTAGTTATATTCTCAATTTGGGCATCCCGTGTAAGACTCGCATACAACAACACGCTCAAATTCACTATTTTGATGTACGTGTTTGAAGAATAAGTAATCGGACCCTAATATATAAGCAATATAAGGAATAATTTTTTATTATCACCAACATAAACCTCATAAAAATACAAATTTTAAAGTTATCCTTAAATTTCCATAATTACAAAACACCCCTTAAAGTTTTCAATGGACTTTTTAGCTAACTAAGTAATTATATATTTCAATATTTCTCTACCAATACCTTCATTATTATTTGAAATTTCAAGTCAGCCCCTCCCAATACTTTCCTAACTTTATAAATTTACACAAAAGCCCCAATGGATTGAAAAATAAAAAATAACCACCTTAAACACAACCAAAACTTCATAACGACCTAAACTAAGCTTCCCATCATCTTTCTTATCAGCAAGGTTGATAAAAATGGCAAGTAACCTCCGTGGGAACCAATAAAAAGCAAAAGAAAACCTATACCCTTTTACACCCTCAACTTACCTTATACTTATCTCCCATTAGACCAACATATTTCCACCCTAATTTTGACCAATAAAATCAACTTCACTTCCCCTATATAAAGTCTCTATATGCACAGGTAAAATAGTACAACCAATTGCTAAAAACTAAAGCTTAAATTTTGGATGTTTTGGGCATTCTATCATTTTATGCTTAAATCTTAATTGTTTTTTTTTGTAATGTTCTTGCAAAATAATAGGATTTAATTAATCTTTTACATGTAATCTTTTATGTAGGAATCATGAGTTAAAGGTAAAAATCATAAAATCTCCATGGATGCTTGAGCTCTAATGGTAGATTCTGAGTTTCTGACTTCAAACTAATTTTTAAGTGGGAATCATTGTCCTTATACTTGTAGGATATGAACCATATATTTTGATTTCAGTGTAGTATCCATAATTGTTCATAGTCCAATCTTTATGACTTTGGCAGTTAAAACTTCAAAATCAAAATGGTCCCTGTACAAGATGAATTAAACCTTGAAATCAAAACAATTTTGTTCACAATTCACACAGAAACAAACCCCCAATACTTCCATGTTTCAAATTTCACTACAAATCCACTAATATCAAAACAGACATTTTCAAAATTTTACAGCTCTTAGAAGAAGCTTCTACAGTCAACCTCAACTCTTAAAACTTATATATTTGGAATCCTTCTTAAAAAATCAAAATAAGGGCTTTTGAATCAACTCAAATGGTGTTCTGTAGGGGATTTAATCTAAGGTCAAAGTTTTTAATTCCTAAAGTCAAAATTCGAGAGGTTAAAGAGGCGTGTTGTACAGGTGCGTGATTGAAGTCAAATTCAGTGCGTGAAAGCTTTGACCCAACGCATGAGAGCGTGTAACCAATCAGAAAATTCTAAAAAATCCACAAAAAAATATTTTATTTTTATTGTCAGAATTGTATTATGACACCCAATTAAGATATCCAAATCTCAAATTCAACTTATAGGCATCTCATTAGAGCAGGATTCCTCTATGTTGGGGGGCTGGCGTTACGTTACGGGGAATTTGATTCCCTACGTCTTGTTATTGTTATGGTTGATCTAATGTTTGTTAGGTAGCCAAGCATAGCTTTAGAGGCTCTTACTAGATAGGGCGGCAGAATAGAAGTCTGACTACTAGCTTTTAGTCTTAAGCAGGCAGCGGTGCCATTGGCGCTCGATCACGGCCCCATTGGATTTTGTAGAGCTCTGCTCGAGAGAGATGATGCTCTTCCTTAACTTTTCGACATAATTAGGAACAAAAAAGTCTCTTAAGACCTATATTAAAAAGTTAAGGAATTTAAGTAATAATACTTTAACTTTATTTTAAATTTAAATCTCGATACTTATTTTTTATGCAGTTTTATAGGTTTATCACACTTTCAAATTAAGTCATCGTATGTGTTCCAAGAAAGGCAAGTGTGATTTCTTAATGAATGAGGTAAACTTTTTAGGACATGTTATTATGGAATAGGGATTCCCAAGTAGACCAAGAAAAAACTGTTGCAGTTCTAGAATGGCCACAACCTACTACTATAACTGAAGTTCGCAGTTTTTTTAGCATTACCTAGTTATTACCGAAGATTCGTAGAAGGATTATACACTATTGCTCTACCTCTTATGAAGCTAACTCGAAAAGATGCACCATTTGAATGGAACAAGGAATGTACTCAAGCCTTTTGAACATTGAAGGAACCTTTAACTACCACACATGTACTCACAATACCTTTAAGTATTGTAAGTTAATATGTATATATGGATGCCTCCTTACAAGGGATAGGATGTTTACTCATGCAATCATGAAAGGTCGTAGAATATGGGTAACGACAACCAAAAATTCACGAACGTAATTATCTAGTACATGCTCTAGAATTAGCCGCGATCATTTTTTCTTTGAAGATTTAGCGGTGTTACTTATACAAAGTGGAATTTCAGTTATTTTTAGATCCAAAAGTTTAAAATATATATTCCACCAAAAGGATCTAAATTTGTGACAACGTAGGTGGATGGAATATTTAGAGGATTATGATTTCCAACTAGAATATCATCCAGGAAAAGGCAACAAATTAGTCGATGCTTTAAGTCGTAATAGTAATTGAAGGCCAACTGGAACACTTACGTACTAAATCATGCTCACATTGGATGATTATAAATTTCAAGGCATAACATATGTTATTCTTCATAATATTGTAGCCCATCCATCTCTTTAGAAAAGGACAATTAAACAAAAATCCACCACCGATAAGTTTCTCATCATTCAACGGCGAAAGATTGAACATGGAAAAACTAGCCTTAAATGGACATATCACCCTATTAATGGAATCTGATTTCAAAGACGAATATGTGTACCTTCAGATTCTTAGATGAAAGAAAAACTTTTACAATAAGGTCATCATTTCAAATTTATTATCCATCTAGGAAACACCAAAATGTATTATACTCTCAAAAAGCTTTTTTGGTGGGCAGAAATGAAACGAGACATTCGAACCTTTATTTCCCAATGTGTAACATGTCAACAAGTCAATATTGAACACCAACAACCAGGTGGACTCTTTAAATCTCTTCATATTCAATCATGGAAGTGGGATCATATTAATATGGACTTTGTTAGTGGATTACCTCTCATAGCTTAGGGATATAATTCAATTTGGGTAAACATTGACCGGCTAACTAAGCCAGCTCATTGTCTTAAAGTAAATATACTTCCCATTCATTACGAAAACTCTGCAACTTATATCTTCAAGATATTGTAAAATTACATGGAACTCCTTTATTTATTATATCTGACCACAATCCTTAATCTGTGGGATAGCTTTGGCAAGCTTTACAAAAACCCATGGGAACTAAACTAGTTTTTAGTATCGCATATCATCCACTAACTGATGGAAAATTAAAACAATTGATACAAACCTTAGAAGCTTTGTTGTGAGCATGCGCCCTAGATCTAGCAGGGAATTGGAGAGATCATTTAGCACTAGTATAATTTTCCTAAAGCAACAACTATCAAGCTACCATTCAAGCTGCTCCAAATGAAGAACTTTATGGAAGACCATGTCGTTATCCACTTTGTTGGAATGAATCTGGAGAAAATAATGTTTTGGTCTAGAAATGATAACAGAGACAACAGAGAAAGTACACCTAATCAGTGAAAGATTAAAAGAATCCCAAAAGTCGACAGAAAAATTATGCCAATAATCATAGACGCTCTCTTGAATTCCAAGAAGGAGATCACATTTTCTTAAAATTATTACCTCGAAAGGGAGTCACTAGATTTATAGGAAGGGAAAACTCGCACCGCGATACATCAGACCTTTCACCATGTCGTATTGGACCAATCACATATTGACTAATGTTACGCCCTTATTTTGAACAAATTCACAATGTCATTCATGTATCTCAGTTAAAGAAGTATATTGATGATCCAAGTCATGTCATCACATGGGATGTAATGTCGATACAATGTAACCATGAATTTTAAGAAATACTGCTTTAGATCTTAGATAGACAAGATCGAATACTTTGCACAAAAACTATTCCTTTAGTGAAAGTTCTTTAGTAACATCGCGGTCATTAATACCAACATGGGAACTTAGAGATATCATGTATCAACAATATCCTAAATTATTCAAAGGTAATTTTGAGAACAAATTTTGTTTTTTGGTAGGAAGAATTGAAATACTTGTATAAAACAACGCGCTCGAATTCACTATTTGATGTACGTATTCGATGAATAAGTAATCCTACCCTAATATATAAGAAATATAGGGAGTAATTTAGGATTATCACTAACATAAACCTTATAAAAATTCAAATTTCAAAGTTGTCCTTAAGTTTTCATAATTACAAAACACCCCTTAAAGTTCTTAATGGACTTTTTAACTATCTAAATACCTTACATATCTCAATATTTCCCTACAAACACCTTTATTACTATTTGAAATTTCAAGTAAGCCCCACCCATTACTTTCCTAACTTTTAAAATTTACACAAAAGCCCCAAGATTTTGAAAAATAAAGAATAACCATCTTAAACATAACCAAAACCTCATAAGGACCTAAACTAAACATTCCATCATCTTTCTCATCAACAGGGATGATAAGAATGGAAAGTAACCTCCATGGGAACCAATAAAAAGCTAAAGAAAAACTATAGACTTTAACACCCTAAACTTCCCTCATATTTATCTCCCATTAGACTAGCCTATTTCCACCTCAATTTGGATCAATAAACTAACCTCCACTTCCGCTCTATAAAGCTTCTAGATGCACAAAGAAAATAGTACAAACAGTTGCTAAAAACCAAACTTAAATTTTGTCTTTTTTGGGTAGTCTATCATTTTATGCTTAGATCTTAATTCTTTCACTTCAGTAATGTTTGTGCTGTAGAATATGATTTACTTAAGCATTTACATGTAATATTTTACATAGGAATGATGAGTTAAAGACAAAAATTAGAAAATCACCATCGATGCTTAAGATCCAATTGTGGATTCTGAGCTCTATAATTGTTCATAATCCAAGCTGTACATTTTCAGTGGTTAAAACTTCAAAATCAAGATTCTCCTTGTACGGGTTGAATTAAACATTTAAACCAAAACCATTGGGTTAACAATTCACACAGGAAATAAAACCCCGATACTTCCATGCTTTGAATTTCACTACAAATCCACAAATATCAAACTGAAGTTTTCAAAAAATTATAGTTCTTGGAAGAAGGCTCTACAGTCCACCTGAACTCTTAAAAGTTATATATTTGGAATCCTTCTAAAAAATTTAAAAAATTGGCTTTTGAATCAACTCAAAGGGTGTTTGTAGAGGATTTAGTAGAAGGTTAAATTTTTTCAAAACCTAAAGACAAAATTCGAGAAGGTGAAGATGTGTGTTGTATAGGTGTGCGAGTGAAGTCAAATTCAGTGCATGATAGCTTTGACTCAGCACGTGAGAGTGCGTGACCCTTTAGAAAGTTTAAAAAAAATCCAAATCTTGTTTCAAGTCAAAATGGTATATTCTTGCACCCTATTTGGATATCTAGAACTCAAATTCTACATAGACCCTACGTTATGAATTAAACTATAATTTTGATTTTTACACATAAATGCCTGATGTTTTTCAACTACAGTATTTTTACATCAAAATTTTTCTACGACTTTTTGGCATTATTAGGAACAAAAAAGACTCTTAACACCTATCTTAAAAAGTTAAGGAATTTAAGTAACATTACTTTAACTTTATTTTTTATTTTAACCTCGATACGTATTTTCTACACAATTTTATAGGTTTATGGCACTTTCAAATTCCTTTACAGACATTATACTAATACCATATACCTTTTTCTTTAACATACGTACACGGATTACATCCTTGTCCATTAACAACTCCTCGAAATATTCAAAAACCCTAAACAAAAGTAGGTGATTTCTTATTAAATATTAAATTCATGCAATGCTTTTGAAGTGCGCCTTTTGCTGATATCACCTTGTGATAGACACAATCTATCATATTCTCATTGTGGAACTCATTCTAGTAGTTAAAATTGTTTACGTATAATTTATTCACATTTTGAAATAGCTATCCAATTGTAAGATGTGGGTTCTTCGAATACAATTAGTATTAAGTGAGGCGTAACCCCTTATCAATATTGGGATTTACACCGTTAGGTATACAATATAGACAGTAGCCGTACGTAAGAGATTCAATATTCAGTCATGCATTAAAGAGAATATTAACACCTGAGACATATGACGAGCATAATAAATGAATGGGACCAGCAAGTGGCGTGGTCGGAGGGAGAAAGAACAAGCACTCTGGGCATAATCAAGATAAGGCAAGAATTTCAAGCTCAGTTACTGCCCAATGATGGGTGTAATAAGTGTGTATAGGAGTTAATGTTCTCATAATGGTTCTCAGGTGTAAGGAAATTTGGTCAGCAATTTTAGGCTCAGAATGCTCTCTCTTCTGATTTGTTTGTCTGGTCTATTTATATGGGGGTGAGGCTACTTGAGTTAGCCAGCCTTCGATCCGTCTAATATGGTACATTAAATGCACAAGATATTGCATTTAATGATTGGGATCCCATAGTTTTTTTTGGAAACCATTCTATTAGCTGGAAGTATTAGGGATATTTAATGAGGGATATCACCCGTCAGCTTAAGGCTTACTCTAGGATGGCTAGGTGGTTAGGTTTGGTGAACTAGACCTGCCATCCTAAGGATAAATCCACTTGAATGATACATTCTTCAGTCCCTGAATCTCAGCCTATGTGACATCAGAAAGTGGTTTAAACATTGACTATTATTAGGTTTTTGGTCACATCAGTCAGGTGGGCTGGCACCCGAGGTACCTCGAGGGGGAAAGTATTGAGGGAGATCGGGTACCTCTAGGAGGTACACTCAAATATGTAAGCAATGAGTAGCTTCGAGTGACATTTGTCCATAATGAAGTTTTGTCTAAGTGTTCCAATAGGGTTGGTAATAATTCCCAACATTGCCTTGTTCTCAATCCTCCAAACCATGTCCATGCAAAGTTCCCAAGAGGAGGTTGCTTGATAGAGCATGAAATCTCTCCCATGCCCTGCCAGGCATGGTCCCTCATAGGTACGAAACAACCTCACTCGACATGTATATTCATACGATAAAATACATAATGCAACATTTTATTTCTTGTTACAACCCATTATTAGGTCCCGTGAGGCAGCCAGGGAGAACCCCCAGGGGAAAGAGGTATTTGAAAGCCCCCGATGGGGAAAGGGTATGGGTACAAGATCGAGGTGGCAAGTTACATTTGGGTGATACTGTCGAAGGTTTATCTTCTTGAAAAGCCTCACGACTACCCTCAAAAGGACCTGATCAACATGGTCATTCGAATGGCCAATGGCATGAAAATCCCCCTTGCTGCCATTGTCCTCGGCTCCTTGTATACCTAGATTGACCATGTAGCGGCGGACTCTTATAGAAGCATCAACATGTTTTATGTTTATCAGTATGCCAATAATGTTCTTTTGCTAACCTATCTCTATGCCCACTTTCCTGATTATGCTCCCACCGATAATTATCCTGGTTCACAGCCCGTGAAGATCCCCCAGATTTGTTGTTGGAAAATAAGAGTGTCAAGAATCCTTTGATTTACCTAATTGATCAAGCCGAAAGGTTCATACCTCACCCCTATGTTGGGTTGAGTAAGTTTTTCACAAATGATTTCTTTGCTGAGGAGGAGCGTACCGTTGCTCCGATTGATGAGGCCCTTTCCAGGAAATTTCCTGAGAATAGTGTCCCCCTTTTATTAATCCCCTCATATTTTACCTCTTATACTGAGTGGTCATATTTTTATTCAGTTTACAGCCCACACTGCATAGCCTCGTAGTTTATTCATGACCAAAGAGCCCCTCTATTAAGTCATTTCACTCGAGAAAAGCCCACTAGTTTTTCTTTTTTCTATGCCAATTATCTTACTTCCAGTCTTATTAGTTTATGCCCCAATTACCCATCTAATCTCGTGGTCCCAAGCAAAGGGGATCGAGGGGGGGGGGGGGGAGATCAGCTATGTTTATGAACGTATTCTGGCGGAATCAGTTAGTTCTCTTTCAAACCAACCTCTTGAAGGAACCCTGATATCCTAACATTGAGAGATTCCCACCCACGGAGTTGGGTTTAAGAAATTGGACCACCTCATCATCTGTTTTTTCTCTTAGTACTTTTAACGCCAGTGTTTCCTCCAAACTGCCCCCATTATCACCTGTGGACCAGGCGGTTGTGAAAAAGAAGAAAGTATCCCTCCCAACCGAGGTTACCACCATTTCCCCTAGTCCCTCGAGGCCGGTTGAAAAAACTAAATCCCCGCACGGTCCCTCATACGGGGCAGAAATTAGGGCCACACAAAAGGTTCCCCTGGAGAAACATAAAACCATCCCCTAGACTTAGACTGAGCATACCCCCGACGCGAAGGTCACCAAGGAGGTGAGCTCAATGTTTGATCAACTTCTACAAACCTGGGAGAATTTTAGTGAAGAAGATAACGCATTTATGTCGACCCAAATGGCTTCTCGGGGTTTCTCATATGCTCCTCGCACCACTGATAGTGGTAAGAAAAGAAAGTTCATCAGTCCCCTTAAGCTCGTGATGGATGAGTTGTCTGATTTCGACGAGGAAAAATTGCTCGAGGAACATGCTGCTATAGTTGCTTGTGGTGATGATGATGAAGATGAGGAGGATGAGGAGATAGAGAAGGTGGTGGAAGAAGAAGAAGAGGAAGATGATGAAGAGGAAGAGGAATATGTATTAGTTCAGAGGCATCAGTTAAGGAGTATGGTTTCCCCTTCGAAACCTACCTCGCCTCCCTGAGATTATGAGGTTCTGGAAGATGTGTTGGAGGAAGAAGTAATATCCACAATCCCTCTTGCTCTGAATGTATTATTTACTTCTTTTCTTTTTGTGCTAATAATCCCATGCTGCTCTAACTTGCCTCTTCTCTTTTTTCAGGTTGATGTGTGAGGTGATGCGCACGATGGCATCAGAGAGGATCGTCCCTTTGAGAGAGATCCCCATACTATTTCTATGGTAATCCCCCATTTCCCCTAGGGGAAGTTATATCTGATTCTTTGTCTAAGTCTAGTAGTGTTGTTCCCCTGATCCCTCTTTTTTGCGTTAGTAGGTTGGCCTTGAGATGGATATGCATAAGGTGAGATCTACTGAGGATATACCCAAGTCCCCTGTGCCTGTTTCTTCGTTTCATGTGGTGAGTTTATTTTCCTTAAGTGTTTAAGTTGTTGTTACTCTTTCAACTTGTTTATTATAACTGTTAACTTCTATATTGCAGGCTCACGTACTTATTCAAAGTTCTCCCTCAATTCCCCTTCCATCAAATGACCCAATGCTTGTATTTGTGTTCAGACCTTCCATCCTGAACAAGGAAGGCGCCGATCTTGCTAGGGTGGGTTAGGAGGAGGTTGTACAAGAACATGTTGCCGAGGTAGGGGGTATAGCAGGCAAGAACAAGTTGCTAAAGTCGTGGGGGTGATAGGCAAGAAATAGTTCCTATAGTCGGGGGGGATTGATTGGCCCCCAAAGTCAACACTCTTCCGTAGCTCTTGGTTCCATTGATGAGGAAGATGTGGTACCAACGGCCACTCATGAATTTACCAATGATCATCTTCCTGAGGTACATTTATGCTTTCATTTAGCTCCTGCATTTAAGCTTGTTAATATGGCCAACTAATTTTGGGTTTTAAGGTTCAAAATCTCTCATAACCGAGGGTTAGGCGGGCCTATTAATGTAGGACTTTAAAATCAAAATCTGCCATAACCGAGGGTCAAGCGGGCCTAGTAATGTAGGCCTTTAAAATCAAAATCTCCCATAACCGAGGGTCAGGAAGGCCTAGTAATGTAGGAATTTAAAATCAAAATCTCCCATAACCAAGGGCCAGGCAGGCCTAGTAATGTAGGACTTTAAAATCAAAATCACCCATAATTGAGGGTCAGGCGGGCCTAGTCTTATAGGCATAATATCCCATAATCGAGGGTCAGGCAGGACCAGTAATGTAGGACTTTAAAATCAAAATCTCCCATAATCGAGGGTCAAGCGGGTCTAGTCTTATAGGCATAATATCCCATAATCGAGGGTCAGGCAGGCCTGATCTTATGGTAATAACCTCCCATAACTGAGGGTCAGGTGGGCCTAGTAATATAGGACATTAAAATCAAAATCTCCCATAACCGAGGGTCAGGGTGTTTATTCTGATAGGAAAAATCTCCATGTTAGCAAAATATTTTGTACATGATTTCCTCATTTCTATTTCATACTTAAGTTATTTGATGCATTTCAGGTGAAGTTCGATCAGCCTGTAGTCCGTAGGCCTGAAGCTAAACTTGTTTCTCAGGAATTAATTCAAACGAGGACCTTAGTTGCAGTTGTTTATTTAGGTGAGGCCCCTGGGATTGGTGATTCCCCTGCATTGATTGCTTCTCAGATTCAAATGAGTGATAGCACCTCACATACCCATCGTCCCTCTGTCAGTGATAGTATTTTCAGCATGCATCCCCCTGAGGCAACCCTCGAAGTGGTTGTGAGGCAGACATTAACCAACTTCCTTTCTATTTAACTGTGGGTCCTTGCCTATTAATCGAGCAGTTGATGGTTCGTTTCCCTTCGACCTTCATCATCCGCTGCTTTCAGCCAATTCCTTGAATGATGGTGTGTTGTTTGATTAGGCTCATGATGGTGTTGGAGGAAATCCTCAGCACTCCTCTTTTGTCATTTAGCCATGATACGATCAATACCTTACTGGGAAAGGTTAATGTTCTCACTAATAATGGATTTTCTATGACCGGGCTGGTAAAGTTATCGCGTAATTTTTAGAAGGCTGATCTTACTGCTCTCCGTCATCACCTCTAAAGTTCACATCATTCGCAAGTGGAAATTTCAGAAAAGCTTGGAAGTCTGGAGTCCCAATTGGTGGTATCTGAGAAAGGAGTATAGGAGGGTCGTGAGGTGGTCGCTCGTGCGAAGGCCGAGCTATTTAAGAGGGAACGAGAGGTGGAGTCCATCCAGAAGGTCGTGGAGCTTCATCAAAAGGATTTGGCTGACCTTATTTTAAACCAAATAAACCTTGAACAAATTCTTCCCCAATATCATCACAAGCTTCCTAGATCAATAGACCTCCATTTTATTATGGACGACCCATAGCTCCTTCATTTGGTGTGGCTATCATTTTCAGTTTTGTTTTTTTTTGGATTTTGTAATTTGCTTGCTTTTAACCGCAACTGTTTCTTTTTTATGAAAATAAAGAAACATTGGTGACTTTAGGTGTCTTCTTTCCTTTTTGTTATTTCAATTAAATATTGAATAAACTTACTACGTCAATGTTAATTACTTCATGCGTGATGACGGAAATAATCAGTCAACTTATAAAAGTAAAGTATTGATCTAACATATGTCGTATGAACATTGCGTCCAATTATATTAAACAGGCGAGCCCAATTGCTTAAAAATGCACATCAACCTTTTCTAGAAAGCAAAAATATAATGTAATGAACAAGAGTATTGGAATAACATACCTTCAAACGTAGTAAATCTTCAACCACTTGTTGTTCAATTTGAAAGTCACGTTATCTTCCAGCTTAGATATTTCGCAATAACCCGAATTATGAGCTACTCAAACGATGCAGGGACCTTCCCAGTTTTCTTCAAATTTGGGTAATACCAAGCCTCTTATGTTCCTTGTGCATGCTTTTAGAACCAGGTCCCCCACTTTAAACTTCCTTGGCCTCTCCAACTGGTCATAAGATCTGGATAGATGCTTCATGTATATCTCGAAGTGCCCTGTGGAATTATCAATGCTCTTTTTTAAGGTTTTGAGTTGTACATGAGGGCTTTGGGGGAGCATAGCACTTCGTAGGTTGTACAGAGCTGAAGGTACCTCGAGTTTGACCGATAACACAGCTTCTGCCCCAAACACTAAGAAGAATGGCGTGTTCCCGGTTGGTTTTCTTTTCATAATTCGATAAGCCCATAGAACTTTGGGGATCTTATCATCCTAGATGCCTGGAAAATATTCTAACATTTCTGCCAAAATGTTCATTAAAGTTTTATTGGTGGACTATTCCTGTCCATTGTACTTCGGGTATGCTAATGTTGATTTGTGATGGATGATGGAGTACATTTCTTTGAGCATGCGCACCTCACTATTTACAAAAGGGGTACCATTATCTGACAAAAACACCTTCAAGATGCCAAAGCGGCAGATAATGTATTCTTTTATAAATCGAGCTACTACCCCCGCAGTGGCTTTCTTAAGCGATATGGCCTCCGACCACTTCGTGAAACATTCTATGGCTACTAAAATCCATATCTTTCCTTATGATGAAGGGTTTATGGATCACACAAAGTCAAAGGCCCAATTATGGAATGAGAATGGTGTAGATAGATAGTGCAGGTCCACTGAAGGAGCGTGAATCATATTCCCATATAGTTGACAAGCTTTGAACTTTCTAATAAAATCAGTTGATTCTTTCTCCATCAAAGGCCAATAATAACCCAAAGTCATTAGTTTATCATAAATCTTGACTCCTCCGATGTGCCTGAGTTTGTGAGCTTGCTTCAACACGTATTTATCCTCTTCTCTTCTTATGTACTTTAGAGGCCTGTTATGATAGCCTTGTCAGTATAACTTCCCATCTTTAATGATGTACCTTGGTGCTCTCCTTTTTATCTTTGTAGCATCCTCTTTATCTGTTGGCATCACTCCATCTATGAACAAATCCATGTAAGGTTGTCTCTAGTCTTGCGACTGGTCAATGAAGTTACATTCTGTTGCATGATAGAAAAGACAGTCCTTTAAACACTCTATCTTTACTACAGCGGATTCTTGTCTCATTGAAGGCTAGTAGTACCCTGCCTGTTATATCCTCCTGTACAAAGAGACCTCGGTGGTCTCGCGTCTATCTTTATGTACTTCAATCAACCTTCTTTTAGATTCTTCGGGGTCCACACACCTGGACAGCCAACCCCCTTTATTCTTGTAGTATAAGTTTCCCCTCATAATAAAGTACTGTGATAAATTAGACAGGTTAAGTGGCCCTTACCCTTTCTCTGATTTCTTTCTAATTTCACTCCTACAATCATCTTTGTCCTTTGAGGGAAGCATCTCAGACACCGTTGAGGGGGAATTATCTTTGTGATTCAGACCACAGTTGAATCTCCATCGAAGTCAATCTTTTACAAGATGGTGGCATAGGCAACTGCATGTCTGTTCATCGTTCTAGGATGCCTATTTGTCTTTATTACCTCGAACTGTCCAAAACGTTGGATGATCGTACGGTAAGGCGCCAAACTCATATGCCTCAGAGTAAATTCCCCGTCACTTATTTCACCACTATGTTATAATCTCCTTTAATTGTCAGGACTTGGATGCCCCTTCTCAGTGCTTCGAGTAACCCTAGGACCAGTGCCTCGTATTCAGCTTCACTATTTGAGCATTTGAACTCTAATTTGAAAGATAAGCGAATTTCTTCACTGCCTCTTCGTAAAATGACTCCCGCTCCTCCTTTTTTCTTGACTGAAGATCCATCGAACTCTATGCTCCATTCGCCCAGGCTGGATGCTACAAAATTGGCCTAGATGTCATCACCCAGGAGATCTTCAATAGGCAGCTCGAACATCCCACACAGGAAGATGGCCAACAAATTTGGGTATGCCTGACTTTTGATGGCCCAAGGGACCACGCACTTGAGATCATACTCCAAAAGAATTAGAAACCATCTAACTACCCTGCCTATCAATACAGTTCTAGTAAGCAAAAATTTTATGGGATCATACTTAGTTACAATATGAACCGTGAATGATAACAAGTAATGCCTAAGCTTTTGTGCTACAAATACACGGGCCAAATAGTGCCTCTCAATAATAGTATATCTGGCCTCAGACCTGTGTATAATCTTACTCAGGTAATAAATGGGTTTTCTAATGCATTTGCTCTCTTAGGCTAACAAAGCCTCAATAGACCTTTCTATTGATGAAAGATATAAGCGTAAAGCGGTACCAGCCTTCGGGGGAATCATTATCTGAGGAGAGGTAAGGAGTGCCTTCATCCTGTTTATGGCTTCTTGGTGCATAGCTACCCACGCAAACTTCATACCATTCCTCAGCATCTCCATAAAAGGGTTGTGTTACCTCAGCCAGCCCTGGGACAAACCGCCTCAGATAAGAGACTTTTCCAAGAAAAATTTTCAACTCACTCACGGATTTTGGTCTCGGCATATTGAAGATGGCTCGTAGTTTGTCTAAGTCCATTTGTACCCCCTAGAGATTTACAACAAAACCCAGTAATTTCCCACTCGTTACCCCGAAGGCGCATTTGAGAGGGTTCATCTTTATCTTATACTTACTATAACGTGTGAACACCCTCCTCAAATTGTCCAAGTGGGAGCCCTCCTTATTGGATTTAATCACCAAATCATCGACGTAAAACTCCACAGTCTTATGAAAAATGTCATGGAAGATGGCCATCATCGTCCTCTGGTAGGTGGCCCATGCGTTCTACAATCCGAAAGGCATGATTATGTACATGAAATTTCCCAAAGTTGTTCGAAAAGCGGTCTTCTCTACATCGACCTGATCCATTTTTATCTGATTATATCTCACATAACCATCCATGAAGTTGTACATCTTATGGACTACTATTGCATCGATCAGGCTATCAATTGAAGGCAACAACAATTCATCCTTTCGGCACGCCCGGTTTAGGTATCACAAATCTACGCATATTATGATTTGTCTTTTTTTTCCACGATCCAAATCGGATGTTGTATCGAGACTATGAAACCAGCTATGAGAAACCTCTGAACCTCTTCTTTAATCTTTAGGTCCAACTCTGACTTGTACGTTCGAGTGTCCTGTTTCACCAGAATGGCTGAGGGTAAAACATTCAACTTATGGAACCTCACCTCCTAGTCTACTCCATGGATATCTATGTACTTCCATGCAAAGACATCTTTGAACTCCAATAGCAACTTAATCAGTTCCTCTCGAGGGGTTCCCTCCAAGTCCTTCGAGATAAAAATATAGTTTGGGTCCTCGCCCTCCCTATCCAAGTCGATCTTTTATAACTCTTCGATCTGCGATCGATGGCTATCCCTAAGGCATTCTGGTTTTTCTTCTTGTTCCTCCACAAGCTCTTATACCCAGGAGTTATCGATTACCCATGGTTATCCACTAGGAAGCATTCATAGACCGGGTTAGCTTCATCATCCAGACTCTCGGCTTCCCGCTCACACCGTCATAATTTATAGATAATTATGCCGCTAGGTAAAACCACCCTTTTTCATTACCAGTCCATTTGCTTTTGAAAAAGACCTATTCCTATAATTCTTATCCACCTTTCTTACTCTTTATCTTCTGAGAACACATTGCCTTTGGACTTTATGCTTAATAGGGTCGATGCATGGGGTCATTTGATCACGCAGCTATCTTGATATACTAGGGGGCTCATTGCTCCCAGTTCGTGATATTCTCCATAAGTTACAATCGTCTGAGCAAGTTCCTGAACCCTCTCTCAAGTAAATGAGATCTTTATCCCCCAGTATATCTTGTTATGATCCTCCTTTGCAAAAAGGTTTCTTAGTAGCTCGTATCACCACCCTCTTACCCTTTATGTTTTCTTTCGCACATTGATCATAAGTGGAGGGTACTAACCTGTGGTTGTGCATCCATACCCTACCTACCAACAGCTGGTATAATGGCTCGTAATTCATGATGTGGAATTTAATATGGGAAGTGATGTTACCCATTGTGATTCCCACGTTAACATAACCCATTGATGTGGAGGATTGATTATCAAAACTTGATATTCCCAACAAATGGGGCACTATCCTTGTCTTCGATAATTCGGTGGCATAAAAGGATCCAACGGGAATTATATTGATGGATTCCCCTCTATCCAACAACACTCATGAGAAAACACATTCATTCACTGATGCAGTAACATACAAGGGTATGTTGTATGGATACCTGATCAACCTATCAGCCTCCGAGAATGTGACTTTCGATAGATATCTACTCACTTATTATCCATAGGTCCCTTCAATTTTAAATGTGGTTCTATGTTTTTCTTCGTGATCTCCAAAATGGCTCGTGTGACTGCCAATCATAAATCTTCTGGAAGACCAACCTGATCAAAGAACGAACAAAACTTTAGCTAGCGAGCCAGAGTGGCGCACTCGATCCATGGATCTGTCTGGGCATCTTCTAGCTCGTAAACTTCTTCCACGTTTCTGTTTTAAGAATCATCTTATACTATCACTGAATTAACTTTTTCCAAAGAAAAGGCTCTGAGTTTCCTGCTTTCTCCTTCAACGGGATCATATACTTCTTCCTCTTGGTCTTCTTCTCCTTCAATCACATTACCCAAATGGATTTAAGCCAATTCGAGGGCGTACTCTTCTAAAGATCCTTCGAAGCTATCACCGAAAGATCCTTCGACGTCATTTCCTTCGAGCTATTGTCCCATCGTCAATTGCCTAGCCTCTTCATCAAAAGCGCTAGCTATATGGGTCCCATGAGGTGTCATAGGGTTGTCATTTACATTATTTTATGGTAATACGATGTCCCCATTCTTTACATGACTGTCAATCAACCCCCTGAGTGAGAATCACACTTTGGCATGATGGTTTACCCTTTTTGTAGTGCGCAATAATGAGGATTCTCTCTATCTTCTCGTGTGAGTGGAACAATGTGGACATTAATCGGCCTGCATACTTGATCACATATCATAAGATGATAAATATTCAAGGGTTGTTCCATCGTGCACGGTAGCTCGGGGGGATCCTCTTCATCTTCGAACTTTCTCTTGCTATCTATGCCCCTTCTACCTCCTCGACTGCCATTATTTCATTCATTACCCCCTATCCATGTAGTTGATCCTCGAGATTATTCCCCTCTCGAGGTGACTGTTGGTCTCATCAGAAAGCTTGGCAAAGAGGGCGGGGGTACTATAGGTTCTACCACTAAAGAAATATTCCTTGTTGCTTTTAAAAATGCTTCAAACGTGCCTTCTCTTGATTCGTTCATCCGGTGACATATATATTCGGGCAACATGCCCTCTACACACACTTGTAAACATTTTTCTTCTCGTGTCACCTCCTAATATAAGCCACAACATCCTCTCCTGGATTTTATTTATCATGCATGAGCTGGGTGAGTGTGAACTCATCCTCAGTCAAAAAGAATTTTTGCATGAACATAACATGTAATTCTTCCCAAGATCTTACACTACCTGGGACTAGGTGGTAATACCACGTGTAGGCTTTCTCTATCAGGAATTTTGAAAACTCCCTTAGCCTTAACTTCTTGTCATTGCAGTGGGCTCCTAGACTCTCGATGAACCTCTTCACATGCTCCTTGGGATTAGTGTCCTTCCTCATGTACTTTTTGAAGATAGCTGGAATATAACCCACTGGGTAGAGTTCATTGTTATACGCCTCTGGACAGGGAGTACGAAAGTCATCATACACTAATGAATTGTCTCCTTTAGACACAGTTATAAACTTTAACAACTCTTTCTTCATATCCTCCAAGGTAGATAGTGAGGGGCTGGCTGACTACGGAATTATTATGTCCGAGGTCGTTAAGGCTAGTATGCTTGCTCCTTAGCCTACTATTACAGCTGGATACACTGAAGTTTCTTCCCTATTTGGCAGCGTCCGCCCCATCATCATGGGTGGGGCCGTGGTAGGACACACACCGCCTAAGGGTGGTGAAATAGTGGGGAAGGCATTATTAAAATCAGGCATTGCCACCCCTCCTGTAACAATGGGAGCCGGTATGGCCAATGGAGGTGTAGTAAAGGAGTTCACTCCCATGGGTGCCCCCAACATTGCTTGCGATGCCATAGTTTTAATGAACTCCGTGAATAAACCCATCATCCTCTGCATTTGCGCCTAACCTATTAGTCCTTACATGGCCATCGCCTCCGTCATACCAACATCGGGCGCACTAAGCTCCGTCCTTCCCGTTCTCGCCCCGTCCGGCAGTGCAACATTATTTGCATCTTCTTCACGCAGTACGATGTCGAAGTCAATGACTCTAATGGTGTTATCCACTAGCATCTTTTAAAAAGAGAATACCTCCCCAGCGGAGTCACCTAATATAATATGTGGGTTCTTCGAATACAGTTAGTATTAAGTGAGGTATAACCTCTTATCAATATCGGTATTAACATTATTCGGTACGCAATATAGACAGTGGTCACAGGTAAATCAAAGACAAAAAGATTAAGTATTCACACTTGCATTAAAGAGCATATTAACACATGAGACATATGACGAGCACAATAAATGAATGGGAATAGCATGTGGCGTGGTCGGAGGGTGAAAGAATAAGAACTATAGGCACAATCAAGACAAGGAAGGAACTTCAAGCTCAGTTAATGCCCAATGATGGGTGTATTAAGTGTGTATGGGAGTTAATTCTCCCGCAATGGTTCTCAGGTGTATGGAAATTTGGTTAGAAATTCTAGGTTTAGAATTCTCTATCTTCTGATTTGTTTGTCTGGTCTATTTATATGGGGGCGAGGCTGCTTGAGTCGACCTGCTTTTGATCTGTCTGATAGGGTGCATTAAATGCACAAGATATTTCATTCAATACATGGAATCCCATAGTTTCTGTTAAAACCATTCTATTGGCTGGAAGTATTGTAGGTATTTAATAAGGGATATGACCTATCAGCTTAATACTTACTCTAGGATGGCTAGGTTGTCAGGTTTGGTGAACTAGACCTGCCATCCTAAGGATAAAGCCACTTCAGTGCTACATTCTTGAGTCCCTGAATGTCAGATGTTGTGACGTCAAAAAGTGGTTCAAACCGTGACTATTGTTAGGTATCTGGTCACATCAGCCAGGCGGGCTGGCACCTGAGGTACCTCGAGGAGGTAACCTTGAGGGGGCAAGTATTGGGGGAGATCGGGTACCTATAGGAGGTTAACTTGAATAGGTAAGTAATGAGTAGGTTCGAGTGACATTTGTCCTGGATGACGTTTTGTCTAAGTGTGCCAAGAGGGTAGGTAATAATTCCCAACGTTGACTTATTCTCAATCCTCCAAACCATGTCCCTATAAAGTTCCCAATATGAGGTTTCTTGATAGAGCATGAAAGCTCTCCCATGCCCTGCGAGGCATGGTCCCTCGTGGGTACGAAATAGACTTACTCGCCATGTATATTCATAAGATAAAATACATAATACAACATTCTATTTCTTGTTACAAACCACTGTCATCCAGGTGACTTTATTCTAAGAAATGATTCTTTAGAGTCGCTTGTTGTGAAGAGTCTACGAAGTGGGTACTTCGAGCCAGTTACGGTGAAGAATCTTCGAGGTGAGTTTGTGGACTATCTTTCCTTCTCCTTCTTTATGAACAGTTGATCTTCTTAACCAAGTTAACTACTAATTTGGGGGGACACCCTCTACACCAATCATACTAATTCATGCGATGCAAATTTTTTCTTGTTCAACTATGACATACATTATGACCACAGAATAATCGTTCGTTACACCCATGGCTCTATTATTTGGCATGTTTAACTCAGATGTTGGATTTCTAGTTATTTCTACCATATGGAATGTCAAATTGACTTAGTATGGTTATTTTTTATCTCAAGTATCTAGATTGATTATCTCCAAGCATTTTCGATTGATGTTTTCATATGTATTTGCTATTTCTCTAAAGCCTTTAAATGGATAATTATGGGTTATTTATTTAAAAATCTTTCTAACATTTAGCAATTCTAGCCAGATATTTTTATTTCATTCTTCAAACAAACATGTTATCAAATCGTAATATTGAATCTATTTCATATTGAATTTTCGTATACTGACTCATTCAGAAATTAGACTTTGAACTGTATGGAATGAGAATTAACTAATTGGCAATTTTTCTTATGTTTTGAAATTCCATATGGACCCATGCAATAGAGAAGGCAACATCATCTTGATGCCATATCATTCTATGCATCGCCTCGTGTTACTCTTAGAATTATATATGCCTAGAAAATCAGTCGCGATAATGAAGACCCCCTCATAATTTTGTATGTTACTACATATAAATGGATGTAATTAGTATAGTACCAAGTCGCATGTCGTACCTTTTCAATTTCTTTTAGTTTATTTTCTTTTATAGAGTATGCAATAAAAGTTTGTACCTCTATTTAGAAGGAATGTAATAAATAATGTACTCCCATTCTTTACTTTAAATTAAGAAACACTTGCCCACTATTTGAAACTATGTTATACGTATGCTATTTAAATTTATTTTCCATTTACACCTTTAAACCAAGACCCCAGATCCTTTATGATTATTTCGGGACATGAACACCTATGACTTTGCGCTCAGTTCCTACGGGATACATTGGTCTTGTACGAGGTGTTTGCCCCCTCACGTGGCCGTTTGGAGGTTCTTTGGGTTTTTCGCCTCTAGTAGCATGTTTTTAATACCAAGTATAGTTATTTTCAAATTTTAGTCCTATTCTCAAATGGGGCATCCCATGACTATGCGGTCAGTTCTTATGAGTTACATTTGTCCTGTGTGAGGTTTTCATTCCCCTTACGGGATTATTTGGGAGTTATTTTGGGTTTTATCACTCTATCGACATGTTTTTAAGCCTAAGTCTAGTTATTTGAAAATTTTAGTCTGATTCTAAAATTGGGCATCCTGTGACTATGTGGTTAGTTTCTATGAGTTTTATTGGTCCCGTGCGAGGTGTTCGTGCTCCTTACGAGACCGTTTGTGGGCTCTTTTGGGTTTTCCCTTCTGGAAGCATATGTTGAAGAATAAGTCTAGTTATTTGCAAATTCAAACAAATCATTGTAAATATTTTTATATCTTAGTCAAATTCTAAAATTGGGCATCCCAGTACTACGCGATCAATTTCTACGAGTTACATTGATCCAGTGTGAGGTGTCTGTGCCCCTCATGGGATAGTTTGGGGATTATTTTGGGTTTCCCCTTTAGCAGAATATTTATAAGCCTAAGTCTAGTGATTTTAAATTTTTATTCCTATTCATAAATCGGCTATCCCATGACTACGCGGACAGTTCCTACGAGTTACGTTGGTCCTATACAAGGTGATTTTTCCCTATTCGGGCCGTTTGGGGAGCTATATTGGGTTTTCCCTATTTGGCGGCATTTTTTAAGCCTAAGTCTTGATCTTTTCAAAATCTTGTCTTATTCTCAAACCGGGAGCCTTCTGACTATGCGGTTAGTTCTTACGAGTTATATTAGTCATGTGTGAGGGGTTTGTGCACCTTACGAGGTCGTTTGGGCCTTTTTTTGGTACTCTTTCTCTGGCAGCATATTTTGAAGCCTAAATCTAGTTAATTGAAAAAATTATTCATATTCTCAAATCGAACTTCACGTGACTATGTGGTTAGTTCCTATGAGTTAAATTGGTCCCATGCCTTCCGTGCGAGGTGTTTGTGCCCCTTACGGGGCCATTTGGGGATTGTTTTGGGCATTCCCTCTAACGGCATGGTTTTAGTCATAAGCCTAGCTATTTTCAAATTTTACACCTATTATTAAATCCGGTATCCCAAGAGTACGAGGTCAGTTCCTACGAGTTACAATTGTCCAATGCGAGGTGTCCGTTCCCTTTGCTGGTCGTTTGTGGGTTATTTTGGATTTTCCCCTCCAGCAGCAAGTTTTTAAGCCTAAGTGCTATTATTTAAAAAATTTAGTCCTATTCTCAAACTGTTCGTTTCACAACTTTGCTTTTAGTTCCTATAAGTTACATTGTTCAGTTGCGTGATGGCCTTGCTTCTAACGAGACCATTTGGGGGTTATTTTACGTTTCCCACCTCCAGTGGAATGTTTTTAAGCCTAAGCCTAGTAATTTGCAAATGCAATAAATTCATACTAAATATTTTTAAATTTTGGTCTTATTCTCAAATTAGGGATCCCGTCACTACGCGACCAGTCTGTACAAGTTACATTAGTACCATATGAAGTGTACGTGCCCCTTATTCATAATATGTTTCAACGAAATTTGGGAACTTTTGTTATGCATGAAGTCCATGAAAAGGCGTCTCCTCTTTTTAGAAGATGCCTTTATTAATAAATTTATATCAGGTAAGGTATTTACCACACATGAATAAATAACCGCACATATAAGAGGTGGCAATTACCTCTTTTGATATTCATGCTCTAAAATCATTCATTGTGGAATTTATCCTCTGATTTTAGGAAAAACATTATCTTACTTTCTAAAGATAAATTATAGAGTTTAGATCATAATATATATAATTAAACAAGAATAATTTAGTTAATTATGTAGCTTCTTACTCTCTCCAAACTTCAACTTTATCTTGAGATTCGAAGACATGACGAGTTGTTTGCTCTTATTGTAGATTAGTGTGTCTCACCTCTTTAGGGTTCCCGAAAGTAAATTCATCCTCAAACTCATCAGGTTCCTCAATCACTCGCTCTCCATAAGAATTGAACCTCCTTATCTTTTTTCATGGCATATGTTCCTGAGCATATAGAGATGATTCCAAAGTTACGTATTCTTCAGCAATCAACCCTCCAATATACCATGTATTATTAATGTAATCTTTGAAGATTTTCAACAAGCGCTCGCAAGGATACATCCATAGATACCAAATTGGACCACACAATAAAGCCTCATCATAAAATGCATAACAAGGTGGATGCACATGTTGGAAAATGACGAAGGAACACATTTCTCTAATATAAAAATTGCCTTGGCTAAATTTGATTTCCCGTATTTAATGTGGTTACTTTTTACCACTTTTACACAAAGTAGGGTAAAGCACAAACTTATTTGCATAATTTCCCAATGTAGTTCTTTGTGTTTGAAGAAGCAATGCCTAAATACGAGAGGATAAATTTAAAAATGATGTATCAGTCGTGAGACTTGCACCATTTCAATTCATTTGTTTTATAGATTACAAATCTTCGCAAATTACCAGAATAACCAGTCCGAGTCTGCAAGTTAAAAAAACTCATCTAGAGGATCTTTTTCTTACTAGTAGTCAAAGTGAAAGTAGTCGAGGGGATAAAAATTATTCCTACTGTATGATTATTTTTTAACCCCAATTTCTTCATTATTTTCATCTTATGTAGATCACGGCGTGACTCCTCTCCTTTTTTTTGAATGAGATCCACCCATACATGTTCCTAAAAGATGTTCTGCAATATTCTTCTCAGTGTGCATCACATCAATTACATGCCTTACATGGTGATCTTTCCAATACGGTAAGTTAAAAAATATTGATCATCTCCACAATGTCTTAATTTAACTAGGGTCATTTGGATCTTCCCTATCTTTACACTTCAAGTTTAAAAACTGAGTGTGTTAGCCTATATACATATTTCTTACAGTCATAACCTTTACATTTTCCTCGACATATTGACTAGAATGCCGAGAAGGTTTCACCCTATACCCGTGATCGACAGGTAAGAAGTTAGACTTATTCTTCCTGAAAGGGTGACTGATTGACTGAAATATATGATGACCATTATATCTTATCTTACCACTATGATATAGCGAAGTGGCTTCCTCCCCAAATATGGGCATCCATAATAACCATGGACATTGCAACCAGAATAGGTCACATAAGAAAGAAGGTTGTGGATCACCCGTGTCAACCATTTCTTTAAGAGGTAACTATTCATCCTTATGAGAGTCAAACATCATTATGATTTTACCCCATAACTCTTTAACTTCTTCTATTAGTGGGTCTAAGAATGTATCAATAACATCACCTGGAGCCTTCGGCCTGGGTATCAATAAGATAATAATGTGAACTCCTTTCTCAAGCATAGTGTTGGAGGGAGACTTAAAGGTATCATGAGAACTTGCCAATAACTCTAATTAGTACATATATTACCGAAAGGGTTAAAGCCATAGGTTGATAATACAAATATACCACCCTATAATTTTAGTATTAACTATTTGTTTTAATTTAATTGAAATGAAATAAAGTTGGAATTTAGTAAATATTAATTAGCGAGATAAAGGATTAATATTTATTATATTTATTATTTACTTTTGTGTGATAAGTAAATAGCTATAAAATTTATTATATGTCACATATGAGTGTTAACAACGACCAAATTGGTGATGGGTTGATAGGATATTACATCGATGGATCAATATAATTTGTGTGTGTGTGTGTGTGTGTGTGTGTGTGTGTGTGTGTGTGTGTGTGTGTGTGTGTGTGTCTCTATATGTACCTGTTTGATTTAGTAAAAACTCTCTTGTACATGGATATACATAAAATGGGATCGTGCAATGTCAATATGAGCAATATGGTCAGATGAGTTCAAACATAAAATAAAAAATGCGGAGCTGAATAACATCTAATTTGTTAGTGGGAAAAAAGTTGTAATTGAATTTCTATTTGAAATCCTAATTGAGTTCTTGATTTACTAATTGAATTAGTATGTGTATTTCCTAATTAAGTTCGGAATTAGTATGGGTATTTCCTATTTTCCTAATTTAACTCCTAATTGAGATCCAAATTTCTTGATTGCATTTTTATGTATATTTTGTAATTTCCTTGTCCAATTAGCCTCTGTATTTCCAAATTAAATTAGCATGTGAATTCCTAATTTCTTAATTGTATTCCTGTGAGAACAAGAAATATCTCAATTAAGAGATCCATGAAAATGATCACAAAGAATAGAAAGTAAAGATCACACACATAATAGCGATATATGTGGTTCGATAACTTGCATATGTCCATGGAGAGGTTATTATTTTATTATAGTGTCTCTCAATGCTCTTTGTTACATCCCTTTGCCCCGTGTCAGGGTGTACAATTTATAGGTGCATCAAAGTAGAGATTGAGTTGTACAAGGAACTCAATTAACACGTGAATATATCAAGGAGTACCTAAATATCTCTTTCAAGATTTTTAGTAACTGATTTGACTACTCGTTTGTGAATTAAATCATGATTTGGGTCGATCAATTCTTTAATTAATCCAGGCTAGTCGGCTACCCTCATAGACCATGTTGAATTGGTCCCCATAATTTCCTCTAAAAAAATTAGGTCTCATGAACTTCGGGCCTATAACTTTATATGGACCATAACTTTAAATCTTCTTGCTTTGAGTTTGAAATAGTTTTCTTGTATATCTAAGAGAATTATAGGGGTACGTGCATCCTGAACAAATCTTCATAGAAAACTTGTAATTCATTCAAGTGGATGAGGATACTTTTGTCCGATCAGGCATCTGAACAACCAAAAATTATTTTAAGAGATTGTGTTCATCATTGACATCGGGCTGCAAATTGAAGATACAGTCACTCTCGTCAGTTCAGTTCAATTCACTATCTTCCTTGGCTGCTAATCTTTGCAAGGTTCACCTTTTTTAGTGCCCCCTTTTCTTTTGAAGCTCCATTAATCCTTGTAAGTCTAGCTCTCATTTCTTAAGCTTTTTCTTGGAAATTATTATGTAGTTGTAGCTATGGTTTTCTCCTTATTTGGAAAATTATGGTGATGCTAAATAAAAAAATGGTAGTTGAGTTTAGGCATCATTACAATATTCCTGATTGGGTAATCATCAACTATGCCCCTCTTCCCCAAAATGTTCATGACATTGAAATGGCACTGAATTCACACCCTCCTGATAACCATGGGGGGTCTAATTGTTCCCTCAAACCACCTGTTCCTTAGGTTATTCAAATATTTTGAAATTGTTCCTGCCCACTGTGACCCCAATGTTTGAAAGAGAATTAATGGAGTTCATAGAATAAACACCCTTTATGGGATAAAATTGGACCTTGCTGAGATCTGCGACTGCTATGTGTGCTCCCAAACTGGTGATGGCCTTATCTATTGAAAAACCAAGAAGGCTGAGATGGTCCTGGTGGTGAACCTTTTGAATTCCCATAAAGATTAATGGGAACATGGTTTCATTGCCAAAAACTGGCAAGTTCCTCCTACTCATGAGGGGAAAAGGCATTGGGGACCTATAATTTTAGACTTTGGAGAGGACCAAATAAGCCACTTTATTTTTTCCTTCCTTGACTATACAGATATGTTTTCTGATTTCTATCCTTTTAGATTGTGTTCTTCTTCATTTTCTTTGCAATTTGTATTAAAAATCAGGATCCTGACATAAGTGAGATTGATGTCGATGAACTTCTAAAAGCCTGGAATATAAAGGAAAGGATACTTGATGATTAACAGCCAAGGTTGGAGGCCTATCTGTTGGAATTAAAGAATACGACCACTAGATTTATCGCTCATTCGTTCAACAAGGTCCCAAACTTAATAGCTCCTCAGGTTGGTCCTTATTACGCAATCAGTCTAGAAGTGGAAGAAGGGTAATCAAAAGAGGATGCAGAGGAAGTGGATGAGGAGGAAGAAGAATAAGAATACATGAACCCTCTGATAAAGAAAAGAAAGTTGAGGATTTCTGAAGATGACGATCAGATCATCCTGTCTGAAAGAATTAAGTCTTCAAAGATGTCTGAGGCTGAATCCCCAAGGCTAGTGGTTCTAGCCCATCAGATAAGGGGAAAGATAATGAAAGCGATAGGAAAAGAGAAGCTAAAGAGAGTAGGATAAAGATAAAGATGGATAAGGAGTAGGAAAGTAAGATAAAGGAGGAGAGGAATGAGACCAAGAGAAAGTCATTCCTAAAACCATCTAGATTCCCTCCTTTCAATGTAGGCACTGAGGGGGCTAGCGCGGGTGATGTCCCTTCTCCTTCCCCTAATCTCCTAAATGGGGCAGTGCTCGTTGTCGATCACGAGCACTCTTCGAGATTGGGATCATCCCAGCTCGCCTTTAAAACTTCTCAAGGGATAGCCCTGATAAGTCATCTCCCCTATTTGTTTTCTAACACTTTTACTATCTCTAAACTGACTTCTTTCTCTTTCTCTTTCTCTTTCTATGTAGTTATTATATGATTTGACATATTTCTTGGAAGATCTTGCCAACAAATCTAAAAATGAATAAGAGCTTAAAGACACCCTGGAATCTTAGAGGAAGCCCTTTTACTAAAGCTCGCTTGGCGTGGGAGCAGTAGAGAGAGAAGTTGACCAAGGCTTATGATGAACTTGGGGAATCCCAGAAGTTAGTGGTAACTAAGAAGGCAAAGCTAATCAAGGAAAATGAACTTTTTTGGGAATATTATGAAGCTAGAGGGGGAAGCTGCTCGAGAGAAAGATTCTAACTATCGTGAGGGCTTCAAGAAAGCTCATGATGATGACGAGCAGCAGCTAGCCTATGGATGAAAGGTTTCCTTTAAGGAGGGTTGGGATCAGGCCTTGAAGGTTGTTGGGACTCATGTTGAATCTACAATCTTCTTCCTCTAGTACCTTTTCCCTAACCTTTTCGAGTATGATGAAAAGGGTGTTGGTCAACCTATTGGTTGCTCTAAGATCATTTTTGCTGAGGTCGGTGTTAATGATGATGCTGCCTAGGAGCAACTTATTACCAATAAGGTAAAATCCATTACTAAAGTTGATCATGTGAAGGATCAAGGGTCGTAGATTAGGAATTTTTCTTTCTTCCTTATATGATTTCTCCTTCAAAAGCTTATAATAATCTCGATATGACTTAATGAATTGTCACTTGGCCCCTTCCCTTTTGTATATTAATGAAGATGAAATCTTTCTTTTTGTATATGCATTTCCTTTATCTTAATGTGCTAATATTTTTCTCGTGATCTGGTGTGTGTTATATGTATTCTATTGATTTAGGTAATACACTCCTTCTAGATCCCGTCTGGGGCTGATCCTTGGGCTAAATATCGGTTTGGAGGCTCTCAAAGCCTTCATGAAGATTTATAAGTCTCTAAGAAAAATAAACAAACAATATAAGAGTCAATTTGAGCTAGTTACTAAGTTGAAGGATAATCTTTAAGAGATTGAGGAGATATGTTCCTCAGCTCAAGAATAAGTGAACTCTTTGAGGGCCAAACTATTGGAGAACACTTAAATTATCCTAGTGGGTGAAGTTCTTCAGATAAAAAATGATGCTCCAGGGAGGGATGTAGACAGATTGAAAGCAGAGGTTATTGGGCCCGAGGAATATGTTGAGAGACTTAGGAGTGAATTTAAATAGGACCTGGAGAAGCCTGGTCGAAGGGCTATAATATAGGTTGGGCAGATTCCCAACCAAATCTTAAAGATGCAGAATACACGGCTTTTTCTTGTAGGTGGTTTAGCACCCTTGTGGAGGTTAAGACACCCACGAAATCTAGGTTATGGTATAAATACCAAGTCGAGTGTGCTTCCTACTACCATAATTTTTTCTCTAAGGATGATAAATGGATCCCAACTGATGTAATTCCTTTTCATCTCTTGGAGCACGATCTTGACAGTGATGTAGAAGAGTATGCTCCCAACATAGATGATGGTTAAAGGGAAATTGATGTTGAATATCTTGCTCTCCATCCTGGACCATCTTAAGTCTTTGTATATAATTAGTCTTTATTGTAATTGTAATTTCTCATTTTGGTTAATGTAAAGGTGTTATTTATTAACTTTTGATGTTTTGAGCCTATGCTGAACATCAAAAGAGTTATTTTCTCATTAGCTAATCAACATAAAAAGGGAAATTATTGCTTATGCTTGAACTAAAAAGAGCTATTTTCTTATTAGCTAATCAACATATTTTTAACCAAATAATACGATCTTAGGCCCTTTGTTTTTCAATTGCACTAGTATTTAGGTTTTATCATTTTGAGCTACTTAGTTGACTAAATGGTATTAAGAACTAGTTTTAGCCACATGTTATTATGTGTTTGGACATTCTCCCTATCTAATATGCCTTAGCAGTATCATTACTTATACTTTTCCTTTTATATTGTGTCATCACACTTCCTTAGGCCTAAGTAAGATGATGGCGAGAATGCACCCGGTCACTGGGCCATCCACTCGAGCAGGCTTTTTTTACGACTAACATTATTAACGACCAACCTGAGTCGAATTTTTTTCCTAAGCATCCCATATAGGGATTTTATTATTGTCGGTCCAACTAAAGAGGTCCCTTGTGTTTGTAATAGAGAGCATAGGGTTTTATTAATTGAAACATTTATTATAACTACCGCAAACCCTGCTCAAGACGTGAGATTCCCTCATTGAAATAAGTTCGAACAACATGCTGTAATCCCAAGATTTTAGCCATGTATAAAGTAGTTATCGTTTTGAAAAGGTGCGTATTAATGAGATGTAGCAAAGAAAAATTAAATAGCCAATGCATAATATAAAAGTGCAGGGGGCAACTGGCCTTTTATTCATTGAATATTTCTTGATAAGCGACATTATTTTAAAAATGAAAATTTGCTTAAACTAAATATGCTAACAAAAGATAAAAAAGACTAAAAGTATAATTTCTTGAGATTGACTGCATTCTAGGATCTTGGTATCTCCCTGCCCTCTAGTATTTCCATGTCATATGCTCCTTGAAAGCCATCCCTGATTATTATTAAGGGTCCTTCTAAATTTGGTCCCAGTTTTCCATTTGATGGTCTTACCGCACTACCGAGGACTTTACTCAGGACATAATATCCTACGATAAAACTCCTTCGATTAACCTTTTTTTATACTACTTGGAGAATCATTATTGGTAGGAATACAACTTTATCATGGACAACTCTCTACCCTCATGTTTTAAGTTAACATCGGTGTGTAAGGAATCATCATTAAGGCCTTGGTCAACCTAGGTATTTCTTATGGTGGGGAGACATGCTTCCAATGGGCTTATAGTTTCCATCCCATAAGCGAGCGTGAATGGTGTTTCCCTAGTTGGTCGACTAGGGATTGTATGATAAGCCCACACAACATGAGGGAGCTTGTCCACACAAGCACCCTTGGCTCTTTCCAACCATTTTTTCATTTCATGAACAATGGTTTTATTGGAAGCCTTTGTTTGTCTATTACTTTAGGGATACGCCATATAACTGAAAAGGGGTGTTTGATACCATGTTTAGCACAAAAACCATAAAGACCTACTTTTTGATTGCATGCCTGGTGATGATGGTCCTTGGCACCCTAAAGGGTGTTATGATGTTTCTCCAGATAAACCTGGTCATATCTAAGTTGCGAATGTCCGCTAGTGGTTCTTCCTCCACCCATTTAGTGAAGTAATCTGTGTCAAACAGTATATACTTTTGATTTTCAGATGTAATAGGTAGTGGTCCCACTATGTCTAGTCCCCATTGCGCGAATGACCATGGTCTTGTCAACGATTTTAGGTTACTGGCTGACTGGTGGATCATAGGAGAGTGTTTCCGACATTTTTCACACTTTCGAACGTAAGTACCTGCGTCCTTTTCCATATGAGGCCACCATTAACCTTCCTTAATTGCTCGAAAGGCCAGAGATCTCCCTCATGCATGACTCCCACAAATTCCCTTAATAAGTTCTCTAAGTACTTGTCCAGTGTCATCTTGGTCAATGCCTTGAAGATAAAGACTTATGAATGACTTCTTGTAGAGTTTCCCTTCCAAAAAAGGTAAAAGCGGGTAGCCTAGACCCTTACTGTGACAGCCCGAATATAATTATGATAAATTATATTTAAACCATTATTATCTTATGTGATATGAATAATGTGTTATTAGTATATCTAATGTTAATTGATTATGTTTATTATAATCCTACTTTCATAAATCATGAAAGGTCGAATTATTTACGAACACAAAATTTTGTTGTTTTTGGTAGAAAGGTTCCTGTTAGAGACTAGTTTTGACCTTTATAACATTATAAATGACTTGAGGTGAAAAATAGATAGTTGTATACATGTGAGTTAGGGTTGTAACACAACAAACGGATCATCAAATGGATGCCCGAGTAAAGAGTTATACCGAATTTACGAACAAAGGGCAAAGTTGTCCATTGCCTTTAAGTGGTAAATTATCTTTTATTAAACCAAATGTTTTAAATTGATTGGTTGGATTTGGAGGCAGCCTTGGCCGACTTAAAACCCTCCCTATAACATATTTCTTCAGCAAAACAAACCCTAGGTTCAGTTTCAAGCGTTGTTAGCTTGAGGAAATAGAAAGTTGATGTTTAGGAAGAAAAAGTGAGGAGAAAAAGTGTAGAAATATCTGTGGAAATTACGTAAAAGCCCTGAAGGTAATATTAATTGAAATTCTATTTATTTATCTTATATTACTGATTTATATGATATAAATAATCATAGGTTTACGAAAGTTTCAGCCCTTTATATGTATGTATGGTTATATGCAAGTTTATGTTAAGTTGAATGTAGAAACCCTTAAAATTGCTTTGTATTGAAACCCCTGGTATTCAAACTTGCATATCTATTTGTGTACTTAATTTAATTGATAAATTACAATTTGATTTGAAAGTAGACTCATATATTCATATCATATCTTAAAATTAGAATTTATTTCCTTGTGGTTAGGCCGTAATGATGATTTCAAGTTGGTACATGGTTTCTGTTTTTATACTTCATTTCGGTATGCCCTGAGTTTAGTCAAGCTTTTGAGATAGCAAATGAAATCAAAAAATTATGAAACTTTAATTATGTACTATTAAGTATGTGTACTGAAAATGGGTTGAAAATCATGGAAAGTTATGGTGGATAAAAATTATGAAAATTCTTGGAAGTTGAAGGAACAATAGAGGACCTTGTAGAGAAGATTTCTTATGTTGTAGAGAAATGGTCATAACTTGCCCTAGGAAGCTTAAAAAATTTCACCGTCACTTGTAATGGATAGTATATTCATATATGTTTTCATATTGATGAGGTTGGACCCCTTTATTTGTACAATTTAGGAATATATGATGGTTAAGTATGTAAGACAATAATTTTAGGCCATACTGGGTACCCCTTGAATGAATGTTTGTATTTCGTCCTTACAAAGAGTACTTTGAGTACATGTTTCATGTGTACATACATTGAGAAGTATAATTTCATGTTTACTTGACTTTGGTTATAAATTCCTCATAAGGTATTTCCTACGGTTAAATGTCCGTAACTTTATTAACATATACATCATTGTTTTGCCTTTACCTATGTTTTATGGAATGTGACTTAATTGGAATTATATTGTTGATGTATAGTCATGGAAAGTTACATAATTATGTTTGGATAATATTTATGATTGAGGTTCAGTACTGATTTAGTTGGATTGACAGGTGTAAGGCCTAATCAACCCAGTTCAACTCCACCAGAAGAAAACGTGAATACATAGTTGTCAACCAAGGTGAGTGTACTCACTGGAAAGAGATATTTGTATCGTGTTATTGATATGATCATAATATAATGAATATGAAATTGTTCATTTTGGTTTACCAAAATGAGGGGTTACTCCTCGACCAGGAATGGGGAAGATTTGTCCATTAATGACAAGGGGTTACTCCTCGACCAGGAATGGGGGAGAATTGTCTATTTAGAAGGATATGTGAATCATGATTCAAAAAAGTTGGTCATTCATTATGAATGACCCGGATAAGTTAATTCATAATTATATGGACATGATATATTGCATGCAAATTTATGCAGTAGTATAGTAGTGATGCATTCACTGGGCTATTTTGCTCATGGTTCCTATGTTCACATTTTTCAGGTAACGCGATGTCACTGCCAAATCTAGGTGGTCGGGTTGGGTTAGCCAGGAATGGGAGAAACTATGATTTTGTGTAAATGTAAATGATGTAATTAAGTTAACTTATCCTTCAAGAAAGTTTTTATGGGCATGATTACTCTGATGTTGTAAAAAGGTTTTCAGTTATATGGATTTACAATGATGACTCAGAAATCAAATGGTTTGGTTAGATTAATTATGGTTTGACTCACTTTGACTTTCAAACTTAATTATAATTAACTGGGTTGGGGTGTGTTAGCTTTTGGTATCAGAGCCTAGGTTTTAGAGGTTCTGGAGTGAGAAGAGTCTAGATTTGGCGGTGAATGTTAGAAATATATTTTATTTGATACTAACGATTATGTTAGGAAAGATATGTATATATGCATGTTGTTATATCGTTGATTCATTTCAGATATAAGAGAATGGAATGAGGGAATGTAAATGCGAGATTAGAAGATGAGGATTCAAATATTCCAGCAGAAGCGGAGGTTGAGCAACCTGTTCATGGAAATGTAGAACCCGAGCAGGAACAACTGACAGATATGCAAAAAATGGCACGTGCTATGACGCTAATGGCAGAGCAGCAAGCTAGATTTATGGCTCAAATGGAAGAACAACAGACCAGGAAACTAGAGGCACAAGCCTTGGCTAGGGCTGAGTAGGTGATACACCGGTAAGAAAGAAGTACTTCACATGAGAAATTTATTAAGATGAACCCACCATCATTCGAAGGAGTAGTTGATCCCGCAGAGGCAGAAGTCTGGGTTAAAGAGATTGAACTTATCTTTGGGGTGATGAAGATGCCTGAAAATCAACGAGTGACCTTGGCGACATATATGCTGAAAGGAGAAGCTAAATATTGGTGGGATGCCACAAAACATTTGTTGATTACTCCAGAAGGTGGGAATGTGATCTCATGGAATGATTTTGTCAAAGCTTTATATGATAAGTATTTCCCCCCAATGTATCAAAAACAAAAGGAGAAGGAGTATTTCCTGTTGAATCAAGGGAGTATGACAGTTAGAGAATACGAAGCTAAACTTACAGCTTTATCTCGGTTTGCTTCGAGGTTTATACGGAATGAGGAAGATATGTGTAGCCGATTTCTCGATGGGCTTGAGTTAGTCATTAAATCTAGATTGTCATCTTTAGATACTTCTAACTATTCCTCCTTGGTGAACAAAGCCATGCTAGTAGAAAGGGACGTGAATGAAGCTAGAGGGAATCGAGAGCGAGGTGTAAAGAGAAGCAGATTTTATCCAAATTATCAAAAGAGTAGTGGTACAGAATATTCGAGGTTTGGAGGGAAGAAATTCCAATAGTGTAGAGGTGGAAGTAGTTTGCAAAGGGGTGAAGCTAGTGGTGGAAGAGGTTCAGGAGTTTCAGCACAAGGAGATTCGAATGTTTGTTTCTTTTGTGGGGCATCAGGTCATATAAAGAGAAATTGCCCAAAGTTACTGAATATAGAATGTTTTAACTGCCACCAGAAGGGTCATTTGAGAAAGAATTGTCCTATGTTGGCGAGAACAGTTTCAGTCAGTAGTGTGGGGCCTCATAAAGGATCTTCTCCAGGAAGTGCCACCAGGGGGAGAGTTACATAACAAGCAACTGGATCGAGGGCAGGAGGAAGAGTGTTTGTGATGACGCTACAAGATGCCCATGCTACACCTAAAGTGGTTACAGGTAAACTCTCTATTGCGAACAAAGATTTATATGCACTCATTGATCCTGGATCTACGCATTCATTAGTGGCATTAGATATTGTTTCATATTTGGGTAGACCATGTTCATTTCTTAATTGTGCCTTATATATTTCTACCCCAATGGAAAGTGTGATTATGGTTGAGCATGTTTATAAAGATTGTATCTTACGAATAGGGGAACGAGATTTCTATGTTGATTTGATACCGTTGGCCATTCGGGATTTTGATATTATATTGGGGATGAATTGGTTATCATCGTATCATGCTTGCATTGATTGTTTTCGAAAGGAAGTTACATTTTATCTTCCTGGTGAACCCGAGTTCCAGTTTAGAGGGGAAAGGAATGTTGTCCCTAATTGTCTTATCTCAGCAATAAAGAGTAGAAAGTTATTGAGTAAGGGTTGTACGGGTTATTTAGCGTATGTGGTTGATGTTAGTAAGGAAGCACTTAAAGTTGAAGATAGACCAGTTGTTAGAGAATTTTCTGATGTCTTCCCAGAGGAATTTCCAGGATTGCCACCCGATAGGGAAGTAGAGTTTTCTATTGAATTAATTCCAGGTACTGGTCCAATTTCTCTTGCTCCATATAGAATGGCACCAGCAGAGTTGAAAGAATTAAAAGTGCAATTACAAGATCTGATAAGCAGAGGTTTCATTCGGCCTAGTGTTTCGCCATGGGGAGCACCGGTGTTATTTGTGAAAAAGAAAGATGGGATAATGCGATTATGTATTGATTATCGGCAGTTGAATAAGGTGACCATTAGAAATAAGTACCTTCTACCTCGTATCGATGACTTATTTGACCAATTACAGGGGGCCACAGTATTTTTGAAGATTGATTTGAGATCAGGTTACCACCAACTGAAAGTGAAGGATAGTGATATTTCCAAAACAGCTTTTCGGACTCGATATGGGCACTATGAGTTTTTGGTGATGCCTTTTGGATTAACCAATGCTCCAGCAGTTTTTATGGATTTGATGGATCGGGTATTCCACCCTTTCATTGACTCATTTGTGATTGTATTCATAGACGATGTGTTGATTTACTCGCGTAGCATGGAGGAACATGAGAAGCATTTGAGACTTGTATTGCAGATTTTGAGAGAGAAGAAATTGTTTGCTAAATTCATCAAGTGTGAGTTTTGGTTGAATGAAATTGTGTTTTTAGGGCACGTGGTCTCGGGAAATGGGATTTATGTTGATCCAAAGAAAGTGGAAGCAATTGTTGAATGGGAAAGTCCTAAGAATGTGACAGAAATTAGGAGTTTCCTAGGATTGGAAGGTTACTATCGCAGATTCATTAAGGGATTTTCAGCAATAGCATTACCACTGACAAAGTTGACTCGTAAAGAAGTGAAGTTTGTATGGGATGAAGAATGTGAGAGGAGTTTTAAAGAATTAAAGAATCGGTTGGTTTCAGCCCCTATACTTACTATTCCATGTGGGAATGAGTCTTTTGTGATCTATACAGACGCTTCATTTCAGGGGTTAGGATGTGTTCTTATGCAGAATGGGAAGGTAATAGCATATGCTTCCAAACAATTAAAGACGCATGAACGAAATTACCCTACACATGACTTGGAGCTAGCAGCCATTGTTTTTGCGTTAAAGTTGTGGAGACATTACTTGTATGGAGAAACTTGTGAGATATTTACGGATCATCAAAGTTTGAAATACTTGTTCACACAGAAAGAACTGAATTTGAGACAGAGGCGTTGGATAGAGCTGATTAAAGACTATGACTGTACCATTCATCATCATCCTGGGAAGGCCAATGTGGTAGCAGATGCTTTGAGTCGAAAATCATCAGGGATGCTTGGTTGCATACGGTGTGCCCGTGTTGGAAATATTCTTGACTTGGCATCGATGGGGATTGAATTTAAGTTTTCAAAAGCGGAGGATTATTAGCACATGTCACAGTGAGACCTTTATTGGCAGAACGTATACGAAGTTTGCAGAGCAGTGATCCATTCCTTGAAAAGAAGAAACAAGAAGTTCGGGATGGTAGAGAGAGTGACTTTGAGATTAAGAATGATGAATCGTTGTGTTATAAAAATAGGATTTGTGTACCGAATGATCCACCCTTAAAGAAAGATATATTAGAAGAGGCACATAGTTTTATTTACTCTATGCATCCGGGAGGTACCATAATCTACAGAGATTTGAAAGAATATTACTGGTGGAACAATATGAAATGTGAGATTGCAGAGATCGTAGCTAAATGTTTAGTATGCCAGCAAGTGAAAGCAGAGCATCAGAAGCCGGCATGATTATTCCAGTATTTGCCTATTCCGAAATGGAAGTGGGAGCATATAACGATGGACTTTGTTGCAGGATTACCCCGGTCACCAAAGGGGCATGATTCTATTTGGGTGATTGTAGACCGATTGACGAAGTCAGCTCATTTTCTCCCAGTTAAGACCACCTACACTGTTGACAAGTATGCACGTATGTACGTTGATGAGATTATCCGTTTACATGGGGCACCGGTGTCAATTGTATTAGATAGAGATCCAACGTTCACTTCTAAGTTTTGGCCTCGTCTCCAGAATGCCATGGGCACAAGTTTGAAGTTCAGCACTACGTTTCATCCATAAACTGATGGACAATCAGAAAGGACGATTCAAATATTATAAGACATGTTACGAGCCTATGTATTTGACTTCAAAGGTAGTTGGGATGATCATTTGCCATTGATGGAATTTTCATATAATAATAGTAATCAGTCGACTATTGGTATGGCTCCTTATGAAGCTTTATATGGGAGGAGATGTAGAACGCCTTTGTGTTGGGATGAAGTGGGTGAAAGGAAATTTTTGGGTCTTGAATTGATAGATATGACAACTGAAAAGATCAAAATGATTCGGGAACGGATAAAGATAGCGCAAAGCAGGCATAAATTTTATGCAGATAAGAGGAAGCATCCATTGGAATTTCAGAAGGGAGATTTTGTATTCCTCCATATTTCACCATGGAAAGGTGTTATAAGATTTGGGAAAAAAGGGAAATTAAGTCCAAGATACATTGGACCATATGAGGTGTTGGAAAGAATTGGGGCCCTGGCATATAGATTAGCATTGCCTTCAGAGTTGTCTCGTTTACATGATGTGTTTCATGTATCAATGCTTCTTAAGTATTTGGCGGATCCCTCTCATCAGTTGAAAACTCAACCAATTGAACTAAAGGAAGACTTATCGTACATCGAGGAACCAATGGAAATTATTGATCGTAAGGAGCAAGTATTGAGAAATAAAGTTATTCCCTTAGTTAAAGTTATGTGGATGAGCCATGGAGTTAAATAAGCAACGTGGGAAACAGAGGATATCATGAGGAAACAGTATCCCCATTTGTTTGGTAAGTGACATTTATATTAAATTTCGGGGACGAAATTTTCTAAGGGAGGGAAGTTGTGACAGCCCGAATATAATTATGATAAATTATATTTAAACCATTCTTATCTTATGTGATATGAATAATGTGTTATTAGTATATCTAATGTTAATTTATTATGTTTATTATAATCCTACTTTCATAAATCATGAAAGGTCGAATTATTTACGAACACAAAATTTTGTTGTTTTCGGTAGAAAGGTTCCTGTTAGAGACTAGTTTTGACCTTTATAACATTATAAATGACTTGAGGTGAAAAATAGATAGTTGTAGACATGTGAGTTAGGGTTGTAAAACAACAAACGGATCATCAAATGGATGCCCGAGTAAAGAGTTATACCGAATTTACGAACAAAGGGCAAAGCTGTCCACTCCCTTTAACTGGTAAATTGTCTTTTATTAAACCAAATGTTTTAAATTGATTGGTTGGCTTTGGAGGCAGCCTTGGCCGACTTAAAACCCTCCCTATAACATATTTCTTCAGCAAAACAAACCCTAGGTTCAGTTTCAAGCATTGTTAGCTTGAGGAAATAGAAAGTTGATGTTTAGGAAGAAAAAGTGAGGAGAAAAAGTGTAGAAATATCTATGGAAATTACGTAAAAGCCCTGAAGGTAATATTAATTGAAATTCTATTTATTTATCTTATATTACTGATTTATATGATATAAATAATCATAGGTTTACGAAAGTTTCAGCCCTTTATATGTATGTATGGTTATATGCAAGTTTATGTTAAGTTGAATGTAGAAACCCTTAAAATTGCTTTGTATTGAAACCCCTGGTATTCAAACTTGCATATCTATTTGTGTAGTTACTTTAATTGAGAAATTACAATTGTATATGAAAGTAGACTCATATATTCATATCATATCTGAAAATTAGAATTTATCTCCTTGTGGTTAGGCGGTAATGATGATTTCAAGTTGGTACATGGTTTCTATTTTAATACTTCATCTCGGTATGCCCTGAGTTTAGTCCAGCTTTTGAGATAGCAAATGAAGTCAAAAAATTATGAAACTTTAATTATGTACTATTCAGTATGTGTACTGAAAATGGGTTGAAAATCATGGAAAGTTATGGTGGATAAAAATTATGAAAATTCTTGGAAATTGAAGGAACAATAGAGGAGCTTGTAGGGAAGATTTCTTGTGTTGTAGAGAAATGGTCATAACTTGCCCTAGGAACCTTGAAAAATTACACCGTCACTTGTAATGGATAGTATATTCATATATGTTTTCATATTGATGAGGTTGGACTCCTTTATTTGTACAATTTAGGAATATATGATGGTTAAGAATGTAAGACAATAATTTCAGGCCATACCGGGTACCCCTTGAATGAATGTTTGTATTTCGTCCTTACAAAGAGTACTTTGAGTACATGTTTCATGTGTACATACATTGAGAAGTATAATTTCATGTTTACTTGACTTTGGTTATAAATTCCTCATAAGGTATTTCCTACGGTTAAATATCCGTAACTTTATCAACATATACATCATTATTTTGCCTTTACCTATGTTTTATGGAATGTGACTTAATTGGAATTATATGGTTGATGTATAGTCATGGAAAGTTACATAATTATGTTTGGATAATATTTATGATTGAGGTTCAGTACTGATTTAGTTGGATTGACAGGTGTAAGGCCTAATCAACCCAGTTGAGCTCCACCAGAAGAAAACGTGAATACATAGTTGTCAACCAAGGTGAGTGTACTCGCTGGAAAGAGATATTTGTATCGTGTTATTGATATGATCATAATATAATGAATATGAAATTGTTCATTTCGGTTTACCGAAATGAGGGGTTACTCCTCGACCAGGAATGGGTGAGATTTGTCCATTAATGACAAGGGGTTACTCCTCGACCAGGAATGAGGGAGAATTGTCTATTTAGAAGGATATGTGAATCACGATTCGAAAAAGTTGGTCATTCATTATGAATGACCCGGATAAGTTAATTCATAATTATGTGGACATGATATATTGCATGCAAATTTATGCAGTAGTATAGCAGTGATGCTTTCACTGGGCTATTTTGCTCATGGTTCCTATGCTCACATTTTTCAGGTAACGCGATGTCACTGCCAAATTTAGGAGGTCGGGTTGGGTTAGCCAGGAATGGGAGAAACTATGATTTTGTGTAAATGTAAATGATGTAATTAAGTTAACTTATCCTTCAAGAAAGTTTTTATGGGCATGATTACTCTGATGTTGTAAAAAGGTTTTCAGTTATATGGATTTACAATGATGACTCAGAAATCAAAACTCGTGATTATGGTTTGGTTAGATTAATTATGGTTTCACTCACTTTGACTTTCAAACTTAATTATAATTAACTGGGTTGGGGTGTGTTACTTACGTAATGGGCCGACCTCTTATCATTGGGCAATATATCTCTCTGTAGTTAATTGACGATGGCATCCGTCCAACTGGGGGAGTTTTTTTATAAGGAGGACTTGCTCCGCTATGACTATCTGGTCAATGCTTGGATGCATGAGGAACTCTATCCAAAGGGTTTTCTTTAAGTCATAGTCAATTGCTGAGCTTAGGGATGCTAAGGAATTAGCGTGACTATTCTGCCCCTAAGGGAACTGTTGAATGTTTATTTTCTCCAATCCTTCGATATGTCCTCTTACTATAGCGAGGTAGGTTGACATCCTATCATCTTTTTCATTGAACTCCGAATTCACTTATTCGGATACAAATTTGGAGTCACCGAACATGTGAAGGTTCTTTGCCCCTAGCAGTTGGTCCTTGCAAAAGTGAGCGATCAGTGCATCGTACTTGACATCGTTGTTGGAGGCTTCAAATCCCAATTTTATTCCTTATTCGATGATGGGATGTTTTGGAGTGATGATAACAATCCCTACACCTAACCCTTGTATTTCAAGTTTCCCTTAGCGTGTAAGGTCTACTCCTTAAACTGTGCTTCCTTATTTAGTCAATAGTCAGCTTTCAGTTGGTCAATTGGCTGGTATCCTGTAAATTTTGCTATGAAGTCTGCTAGGAGTTGTCACTTAATCTCTATTCTTGGTTGAAGTGGATATCAAATCTTTCGAGTTCTACTGACCACTTTAAGATTCGACTGAAGAGTCTGGCCTTCCAAAGAATGGCTTTGAGGGGATATGAAGTGATTATGGTTATTAAGTTAGCTTCAAAGTAATGCTTTAACTTCCTTGAGCTGATCACTATTTCATAGTGGGTTTGTCCATGGGGAAGTACCGTTTCTCTCCATCCAGAAGTGTCTTGCTAGCATAATAAATTTGATATTGATTGTTGATGTCTAAAAATGGACTAACACAAATTTTATAATAGCAGATAAAATTAATAAAAATAACTCATACCCCACACACAAGAGACAATGATTTTAGAGTGGTTTAGCAGTAAAATAGACTACATACACTATTATTTTTATTCAGTATGGTTTATAATAGATTATTATGGTGTGCATATGAATGATTCAAGTTATCCCTAGAGATAAGGGATTAGTTTGTATTTATAGGGGTGCGAAACCCAAAATATGGAATGCATTTTTATTGCTAGGCATTTATATCTGTGTAGAATAAGTAAAACTCTTAGAACTTAGTGTTGGTTGGAATACTTTTCGAGTAACTATTGATGTTCATGTTGGTTGCTCTTCTAACGTTGTTCAGCATTCGAGTCAACTAAGTGTCTATGAGGCCAATCAAGTAGGCTAATCATCCACATTGGATGGCAGGTGTGCATTAATCATTGGTCCACGTTGGAGTATAATTTTAACATACAACAAAAGCCCTCAATGCTCCATGCTTAATGCTTGCATAAAAGTGTGGAGTCTTTATCCGAAGAAGTTTCTCAAGGTTATGTATTGAGTGTTTGTTCGGCAGCTGACCTCCCATACTTATAAAACTTTCTACCTCCACTATTTGATGATGGAATCTTTTTACATAATGCAAACTTTTTTAAACTGCCAATGAACATAGTCATCTTTTGAAATTTCAAAAAGCGTGCAGTCAACGATACTTATACAATTCATTCAGTTAATCATTTATTTCCTATTTCTTGAGGCAACCAATAAGTAGGTACGAAGTTTGCCTCTTTCTTTATACCTCAATTTTTTTAACTTTTAGTTATCTCTTTGCTTTTGAGTTTTTCTCTGTGCGATCGTTTCCTTCTTTAGTTCTTCCCATCCTCTTTAATTCCTGTAATCATTTTTTCCCTTTCTTCTATTTTATCACATTTTCCTCTTTTTCATAATAGTTTGTATTGTTGGTTAGAACTCTTTAGATAAGTTTAGAGAAAAAAAGGAAAATCCCCTCTTGGGTAGACTTAGAGACACCTAGGGGTCCTATTGATGTTTATTCCCTTTTTGAGGGTCACTGGATCCCAACCCTATTCATAGCTGAGTGTGGTATAACCTTTCCACCTAATTCCCTTATTCTTTAACTTTGTCAATATTTTAATGTAGTTCCTATTAGAGTAGTCCCCAAAACATGGAGGGTTGTAAATGGGGTTTATAGATTAAACGAACTTTATGGGACCCATATTGGGGTTTTGGAGTTGATGTATTGTTATAAGTGGGTAACGTTGGAGACAGTACCTACTATTTAAAGACTATGCAATCCAATAGGGATTCAATAGTCAATCTACCAAATTCCAATAAGGGTTATTTTGAGTATGGTGTTAATGTCAAGAACTATAAATATGCCCCCCTTCCAATTTGGGTGGCCTATACTGGTCCCAGATATCCCCAATCAGGACGTGGCATAGGTTATACTTTATTAATGTTTTTTTCTCTTTTGATTTTAATTTTGATATCTACTGACCCACGTTTTTGTTTTTTTTTCAGAGGAAAGTAAGAAAAGGTGCCCCAAGGAAGGAGAAATGAGCCTAACCGATCTTAAGTTTATGTGGGGATTGAACTGGAAATTTGGAGAAGAATATCCTAGGGTTGCATCATTTTTATTTGAATATAAGAGTTCCATCACATCTTTTGTTGCCCGACCTACACTTGTTGTTCCCACTATTGCTATTAACCTTGAAAAAGATCTGGTGCCAACTACTTCAGCTATTGAGTCTACAGGTGCTGATTTCACTCAGGGAGGAACTTCTTCTGCTTTTGAGCCTTTTGTTATTTTTTAGATTCCTTTTCTCCATCCACAAACATGAAGAAGAGTAAAAGACCCAATCAGATGGGAGGACCACTATCATTACAATTAAAGCAGGTAGCTGATACTAGTAAGAAACGAGGTGATAAGAAGTCCAAGGCTAGTGATAAGAGGTCTAGTGGTACTGATCAGACTCAGGATGAGGAGAAAAAAATTAAAGAGGATAAAAAGAGGTTTGTTTGGTCCTTCAAAATAGGTACAAAAGACATCAGCTAAATAGGAGGCTTTAGCTGTAGAGAAAACCACCAACCAACAAGAGTTGGTAAAGAAGATTCAGGATGACCTGGATATTGGGTCAGCCTCTATTGTTGTTAATCCTGGATTAGTCAGGGGTTTGATTAAATAAGGGACCCATCCTACTGATCGGGTTGCTTTAGCCCCCATGTCAAGATTTTGGCTCACTGAGAAAGCCTTCCACAACTTGGCCTTGGTATTTTTTCCCTTTTTTCTACCTTTTCTTCATGGTTTTTATCTTCTTTTAACCATTTGGTGTTTGTTCCTTTTGTAATTTTTGGTTGACTTCAACCAAGTGATGGATAAGGACGACTAGCTAAGGACTTCTCCTGAAGTTGAAGAGGCATTTGAGGTCCTAAAGAAGTCCTTTGATGCTTCCCGAGATGCTTTGGAAATAAGAAAAAGTCTTGGGGAAAAGAATCAAAAAAGGCCAATGACAGTTTGAGGGAGACCGTTAATAAGGCCACTAGAGTTGAGAACAAAATACAGGTTGTTGAAGAGAATGAAAAAGTTGTCGAGGAGAAGATTTATAGTGCAAAAAATAAATCCAAGGTTCCTGAAGACAAACTTGCTGAAGTTACTGAACGGGCCCAAACTACTAAAGATAAGGCGACTAATATGACTTCCCAAGTTGCCTCCTTAAAGGACAAGGCTAAATCCGCTTTTGATAATGGATGGGACAAATCCCTTTTTGCCTCCTCTAATAAAATTCAGTACGCTAAGAAGCTATACTTCAAGAAAGGATGGTATGAAGCTTTGTAGGTGGTCAACACCGAAGAAAGCTATGAGCTCTTCCTCGGGTACTATCCTGACACTCATCCTAACCTAGATCAGTTGTTTGATGATGCACAAGGATCTGGATATTCTTCCATGGTTCCCATTGAATCTTTAGGGGTGTTAAGTGCCAGTACTGACCAACTTGCTGCTGGATAAAATCAAACTCAACACAAGGAGAAGGTCTAAACAGGTTACCTTTTTTTTCTTTGTCTTCTCTTTCTTGAAGATGTATCCCTTTTTTACTCTATTGATCAATTAATCAAAGAATAAGTTTTCATCTTCAATTTTTGCCTATGCCTCAGACTTATAACTTTTGTTGAACTGTGTGGCTTTATTTCTTATATTGTTTAATCATTTTGGGTGTCCACGAACTCGTATATTTTTAACTTTCCAGTTTGATTCTAAGAAAAAGGATATAACTTCTGCTGAATCTGACATTCATAGACGAAGTAAAAATCTTCTAGATGCTGGTCATGTTCCCATATCCAAAGAAGATTTAAATGGGTTGCTTATCCCATACGTATCCGACCAAGTGAATGAGTCTTACCTACACTTTCATTATTTGTTAGACAAAACTGTTGCTAATAATGCCAGATAATATTAAATGATTGAGCAATTTCTATAAGATCACATGCTATGCTTGGTATTACTTCATTCTAACTATCATGCCAAGTATAAAGCTTTAAGTGAAGGTTAGGGTTTTGACACCAAATTGAAGGATAGCACCTCTGCCCTGAAAAAGAATGAGCTTTCCTTGAATAAGTATTTGGAAAGTGCTAGGTCCATTACTTCCATGTTAGAGAAGAAAACAATGCCATGCGGGATAAACTTGATAGCTTGAAGAGATCATCTACCACTGGTTTCGATGAATGTACTTCCTTTTGGAAAATGAAAATGCAAGACACTTGGAAGAAGTGGAGGCACTTCAAGAGAAAAAGACAAAACCTGGGCAAATTTTTAGACAGAGGATAATTATTCGACCATTGTTGAGGAAGAAATAACTAAGGAAACCATTTTCGACCAACCTTCCCAGTTACAAGCCAAAGACAAGACTATTTTCGACTAAGCTGCCCAGTTGAAAGAAAAATATAGTGTTCTTAAGAAACTTCAAAACCATGTGGAGATACTTATATTTCAATTTCACAAACAACCTAGTGAAGTTTGGATGGAGGGATACAATGAGGCTTTGGCCCACATGGATGATCATCTCTCTCACAGCAATCATGAAGGCTACAAATTAATAGGAACTTACATGCTAATTTTTCTGAAGATTGATTAAAATAGTGACATGTGGAACTGGAATGATCTAGGCTTCTTGGACTATGATAAGACTCCCATCAAGTTGGACACCACATGGATTCATCCTAATTCTATTCTCCAACGTATGATAACAAAATATTTAGGAGATTATGGCCTTCGTAATGAGATTGAGATAGTTCTCTCATCTCATTTAATTGATAGGATGATCAACTGTAATTGGCAAATGCTTAGATATTTCAACACAATCAATTCCCCATATACTCTTGATGATCTTCCTTCAGGTATGTACAAGGCTCAAAGAAAACAACTAGCAGAATAATTTAACATTTTTCTTGTACTACTTTTTACTAATTTCCATTGTAATACATTGTGATCAATGAAATGAATTTAATTTGAATTATGTTTATTCAAGCTTATGGTTGTTATTAATCTTTTTTTCTCAACTAGGTAAACTATATAAAGATTAGTTAATCGTCTTGTAGACTAAATAAACTGCTCAAATATTAATATTTGATTCATGTTTGAATCATGTATACGACCTTAAATTCAATTAATGCACTTAGATAAAACTGTAAATATCTTTCTTTACTAAGTTAAAAAAAATAGTTATCATTGCAGATCAAGTGTATTAGGAATGTATAATTATTCTAGTATTTTAACATGGTTAGGTAAAACCTCTAATTAAGAATTTTTACTGACTTCTTGTTCGTGACTTTCTGAGGACAAATCATACATGAAGCTAGAACTTTTATGACGATAGAAAAGTTTGGGAAAGTGTAAACCATGTTATCTGGTGAAGAATTTTTTTAGAACTTTTCTGAAGTTGGAAAAAGTTTGAAATTTTTTGAACCATGCCCTTCTCGGTAAGGAACTTTTTAAGAACTTTTCTGAAGTTTGAAAAGTTTGAGCCATATCCTTCTCAACGAGGAACTTTTTGAAAACTTTTCTGATGTTGGAAAAGTTTAAAAAAGTTTGAACCATGCCTTTCTCAGTGAGGAACCTTTTGAGAACATTTCTGATTAAAATTTCTTATACTTCAAAATTAAAATTGATCATATTAATTAGGTATAACCACCATACTCTGAAAAACAAAACACAAAAATAATTTATAATGGAGAGAACTGATACTTCATTAACTTGAATAAGCAATTACATTAAGGATAGGATTTTTGCATCGGATTACTGATAATACTTACGCAGATGATCTGCGTTATAAGTATTTTTGAATTCTTGTCCTTCCCAAGTCTCCAATCGATAGGTTCCTGGTTGGATAATCATCGAGATACGATATGGACCATGCCAATTATGCTCCAGCTTGTTGCTCTTCTGGATTACTTTCTTAAGTATCAGGTCACCTTGCTTCGGGTTGGTCGATTTGACCCTTCGATTATAAAACCTTGTAGTCCTTTATTGATAGGCAGCCATCCAAATATCCGCATCTTCTTGGACTTCTTCTATCATATCTAGATCTAGTCATCTCATAAGGTCACTCTTAAGTGAATCAAAGTTCAATACCCTATGAGTTGGAAGACCTATTTCGACTGGAACTACTACCTCAGTGCCAAAAGTTATCATGTAAAGAGTTTTTCCTATTGTTATTCTGGGAGTATTCATGTATGCCCAAATGACATTTTGTAGCTCATTAATCCAGTTTCCTTTAGCCTCATCCAGTCTTTTCTTCAACCCATGTATCAAGGTTTTGTTGGTGATCTCTATTTGGTCGTTGCACTACAAATGACTAGGTGATGAATGAAGTTTCTGAATGCCTGAGCGAATACAATACTCTTCAAATTCTTCATTATTAAACTGAGTTCCATGGTCGGTGTGGAAAGCATAAGGCATGCCATATCTACAAATGATTTGCTTCCATATGAACTAGAACACTCTCTCATAAGGCATGTCAATGAGAGGCTCAACTTCTACCCATTTATTCAAATCATCAACAGCTATGACCAGGGACTTGAATATTCCTTTGGTGGTCGGTAATGGTCCAACCAAATCAATTCCCCATATAGAAAAAGTCCATGGAGAAGTGATGGGTGTTAGGCTTACTCTTAGTCTTTTGTTCATGGTAACAAACTTCTGGCATTTATCACACTTCTTGGTGAAAGCCATGCAATATACTTTCATCATCGTCCAATAGTAAACTTACATTGCAATACGTTGTCTCAAAGACCTCCCAAATATGCATGCCCCATATGAATCTTCATGCACCTCTTTGATCAAAGAATTCACTTCATTTGGATGAACACATCGAACTAAAGAAACAGTGTATCCACACCTGTATAGGATACTTTTTCTAGCACATAACTTGTTGGCTTATATCTCATCTTCCTGTATTCCTTTTGGTCGGATGGCAGTGTTCCTCACCTAATGTATTCTCGAATTGTGTCAATTCAGGAAGGACCTAAATCCAAATATATGACACTGATTTCCATCCCTTCAATGCTTCTATGAGCAAGAATCTTCACTGCGATTGTTTATTTGAGCTCTGTTGGAGTAGCTGAAGTAAACCGAGATTCTCAAGTCTGGTAATCCTCACTATTTTGACTAAAGTGATCAAAGAGATAACTTCCATTTCTTTTTGGTGGTATCTCATCATGGTTTCTCTTTTTACACCATAAATTTGTTGCATCTGATTAACAATAAATTGGGAATCATTATATATCAATACTTGGTCGGCGATCAGTGATGAAACTAATTCCAATCATGTGATTAGAGCTTCATATTCAGGCTTATTGTTGGAAAACTTGAATTAGAATCTCAGAGCATAGTCCATGTCCAAGTTATCCAGAACGTTAAAAATGAGGCCTGCTCCACTTACACTAGCACATGAGGAACCATCTACAAACAACTGTCATGTTGCAATATCATCAGAGAATTCCTCTTCTACCAGCACTCCATACTTGAATATCATCTTGTTTTGTTGTAATTTTTCTTGAGCAACCGACAACTCAAGCTGGTTTGTCACAATCTGTAACAACCCTCGATTCTGGGAGGCTCATTTTATACTAACTTTACCGCATAAGGTAATTATATAAAATGTGGGGACTGGAGTAAATATTAATTTAATGAATTGAAAGTTAATATTTACTAGATTGATGCATATTTACTGTATGTGAAAGTAAATAACATCAGGTTGCATGTCTGTAGTGTCATGTATTTTAAATGGACTTTTAGTTTAAATGATTTTGGAACTCGAAATAATTTATAAAATTTCCGGATGCCAGTTTAGAGGGTGTAGTTAGTCTCGGAAGGTGCGAGACAGTCAAAATAAGTGCCATATTGTATTTTGTGTTTCGGGCACTTTTACCCGGTTTTAGCTTATATGCGTATTTGCGGGTCATTTTAATGTGGTATTAACCAATTAAGTTAGGAGTTTTAACTAAAGCCACGATTTAGCCTCCTAAATCCCTTATTTTCCCCATTTTATGTTTTGAACATATAGAGAGGAAAGAGGAAGAGAAAAGAGGAGAATGAGAGAGAGATTTGAAGATGGAGGATTTGGGATTGCTTCTTCTCCAAACAAATCTGAGATATCAACCCTAAGGCAAGTTTTCTACTTGCTAATATGTGATTTAAGGTGCATAAATTGTATGATAGTTGTGTATTTACATTTATGGTTGAAATGTGGAAATTATGGGATTTAAGCCCTAATCTTAGTTTTTGATGATGAAATTTTGGGTTATAGTTGTTATTAACCATGTAGGATGTTTTGGGGTAGATTATTTTTGCTGGATGTGTATAAATGGAGAGAGTTGGAGTTTGGAGAAATTAGGGTTTATAACCCTTCGTAGCCATTTTTGGCAAATTTGCAGGTCCGAATCGATTCGGCCCTTTGGGCGAATCGATTCGCTAAGGGAAATTTGCAGGTCTGCATAACCCGAATCGATTCGGGTTAAGGCCGAATCGATTCGGTCAATTGCAGAAAGTTGGTTTAGTAGTCCGAACCGATTCGCTTTTTGGGCGAATCGATTCCCTAGGGCGAATCGATTCGGCCCTTGGGCGAATCGATTCGTTTTCCTGCTGTTTTTGAGTTAATTTTATAACTCAATTCCAATTCTTTTCTTCAAATATAGGGATTAGGAACCTTCTTGAATGAAGTAAACTTAGATTCCTAAAGTGTGAGATGTGTTAGTTGTCTACCCTACATTAGGAATGGGTTATGTGGGGACTTTTCCGGGGTTAGGCCTATAAATGATAGGGTATTCTTTTCTTCTAGTTAATTATTATAAAACTAGGAGATGTAGTGTCATGTTCGGGAGACTTTAGGAGCTTAATTAAGCTATAGTAGTTTTGATGGTTTATATTTCCACCCCAAAAGAATGTTGGGAGATTTTAAAAGTTCGATGGAGATATGTTAACCTTGGTGGTTTATAATAACGCCATAAAGGTGAGTTTGGAGAATGAATTGAAAGTTATTTTCATTCCTTCGAAAGATGATAACCTTGGGGTTTTAAAAATAACATCCTAAAATGCTTGGAGATGATGAAGAGTTTATCTCCTCCTTTGAGGTTGTAGTGTTGATATAATTTATTGTATGGCTCCGGATAATAAGTTCTATCTGTTACTAGAAGTAAATAATAACGGTTTCGAATAAAATGAAACATATACGTGGAATGGAAATGAAATGGTAATGGTATTGATATTAGTAAATGATGATTTACTCAATCATGAAACCGGTAAATAATGGTTTACTTGATTTTGATATGATAAATAAAAAGGTTTAAACACACCTCTCTAAATGACATCATAAGGGAAGTCCGCACGTGAGGTGAAGCCCCCTGGCTAATGAATGCAGGGTGGATATAGTCCTAGGCCATGGGAGCGCTTATTGTTGTATATTTTTCTGCGATGGGTAGGAGATTCCGGGTGTGGTCTTGACTACCCCGCAGGCTCATGTCCGCTTCCCGACGTCTTGCGATATAGGTGCCCAGGTTGTCTAATGATAGGCCCTGGAAGATGATGGTCATTTAGGGGCGCGCACAGTGGGGAAACCCGGACGGGCGGTCTTAGAATTCGTTATATGTATATAAATATGACAGTTCATAATCAAGTGGGACTTGATGTATTTGATATGCCATAAAGAGCAGGATGTAGTGCCACAAAGAGTACATATAAATTCCACAAGAGCATTTGAAAATGATTATTTTCCTGATAAGGAAATGATTTTTACATAAGGTAAAATTGAGATAAGATTTCCTTAAAGAGCAAAAGATTGTGATTATAAATATATACTTCCTGCTAAGGAAAAGATATATGAAATAATTGGCACATTTGATGAAGTTTTTAGTTTAATGCTTCTTATTTTTGTTCCTGTTTAGCTTATGTTTTAAATTGTATAGGTTGCTTCTTATTTCTCTTTCTTCACGATTTACCTTACATAACTGTCATACTCTTTATTCATCTGGTAATCATATAGAACCGGGCCCTGACCTGGTTACATTTCTTGTTGCATATTCATCTTGTCTCTGCTCAGGTACTCCGCCGCAAGGATGCCTGATTTGAATTCCTATTCCGATGTTTTCAACGAGCCGTGATGCATTGCGGGTATTATGGGATATATTTGGTATAGACGTTTTCATTTTTATTCTAGTTAAGATCAAGTCTTTTATTCGGGCGAGAGGCCCAAGCTTTTGTAAATGTCTAATAAAATGTACTAAGTAACTTATCGAACTTGTGTATTATTGGTGTATTAGTTTAGTGACAGGTTACATGTTCGGTCTCTTTATTGTATTCTTGTTGTATTATTTATATGTCTTGGGGTTTCCCTTATCTTTCAGGAATTGGGTTGTTTGTTTTCATTTATTTACATTCAAATCAAAATTTTTGGCAACCCGTTTTCTGAAATATTGGGTGGTTATCCTGGATACTCTATATTTTATTATGATGCTGAGAATGATTCCATCCATGATTCCGTTATATTGGAGTATTGGGCTGGCCACCCCTTATTTTGGTGAGCGGGTTGTCACACAATCTTTGTTTGCTTTAGAGCTAAGCACTTTTCCATAAAAGTCTACTTGTCAGGAAAATATGGATTATATGGCTCCTTTTCATAGGTTAATTCAACAATAAAGTCTATCACTACTTGGCCTTTTATCGCAACTCTAGGATCGATAAAATTTCATACTCTCCCAAGAAATTAATCTTCCATACTTTTATGGTTTGTGCAATGCTTATTATAGATGCAAATTTGTGTAGATAACAATAGTGTGGGCTTATAAGTATGGCTAGATCCTCTTAGATGCTTCAATAAGAGCCATGGCTAACTTCTCCAAGCCTGGATATCTAATTTTAGCTCCTCGTAATTCTTTGCTTGTTAATATACCGACCTCTGAACTCCATTATCAAGTCGAATTAAAAATGAACTAATAATCGATTCAGAAACAACCAAGTATAAATATAGTTTTTCTCTTAGAACTAGTTAGGAAAGGAGTGGGGGAGAACCCGAATACTTCTTTAATTATAGGAAGGCCTTATCACATTAGTCATTCCACTCAAAGGTCTTTTTAATCACGTTGAATAATGGAAGACACTTATCAGTTACTCAGGAGCCAAAGTAGTTTATTGTAGTTACTCTTCCTATCAGCTTTTGAACTTCTTTCTTATTGGTTGGGGACTGCATTTCAAGTAAGTCTTTAATCTTATCAAGATTTTCTTCTATTCCCTTTTATTAACAATGTACCCTAGGAATATTCCAACCTGTACTCTAAAGATATATTTGATTAGATTGATCTTCATCTGGTGCTTCTCCAATTGATCAAAGGTTTGAGCCAAATCTGCCTTTTTGGTCGGCAACATGTTTGCTCTTAGTGAGCATGTCATCTACATAGACCTCCATGTTTTCTTAAAAATCTTGTTCAATAATCTATGATATATACCTCCATTGTTTTTCAACCAAAAAAGGCATGACATTAAAGTAATAAGTTCCATAACTAGTAATGAAGGAAGTTCTTTCCTGGTCTTCGGGCTTCATATTAATCTAGTTATAGCCAAAATAAGTATCCACAAAGTTGAGTGGTTTATGACATGTTATATCATCGACCAATCGATCCATCCTTGGCAAAGGGAAATGACCTTTTGGGAATGCTTTATTAAGATCTGTAAAAATAACACACATACTCCACTTGCCATTTTTCTTCTTAACCATCACCACATTAACTTGCCAAATAGGGTACATGACATCCTTAATGAACTATGCTCACTACAGTTTCTCTACTTACTCTTGGATTATTTCATTCTTTTTAGGACTAAAGACCCTTGGGCTTTGCTTGATTTGCTTGGAACCTAAATAGATATTGGGTTCATGGCATATGAAGTTCGGATCGATTCCCAGCATATCTTCCTGGCTCCAAGAAAAAAAAAATCCATTCTCTAAGGAAAATGATTAATTCCTATTATAGAGAAGGAGATAATTTGGAATCAATTTGAGTGGTTATTTTTGGCTTCTCGTCGTCCACCACCACAATATCAAACGATATTCTCGTTCGAATGACAAAAACAATATCGAACGAACTGCCAGAATGCCATTTTTTAATTTTAAGCCCAAAAACTTTTCATTCAAAGTTCTAAAATGACCTTCTGAAAATAAATTTCATTTTAAAATAAAATTACACCATTTATAAAATTATTCCAAGTCTCCCTATATATATATATATATATATATATATACATACATATATAAATGGATTCATACCTTTTTGGAGACTATGGAATATGATGTTGATGACTTAGATACATGGCTCTTGAAACACGACAATGATGAAGCTTTATAAGTCTTGGTCGCTACATCTTCAACTCTTGCATGTCATATAGGCTTGGAGGATACTCACTCCATACTATCATATGACACAAATGATTTTGTTCGAAATTGATCCAACACTACATTAAGACTCAATCAGAGACTTGTATCCTTACACATTCAATTTGAGCCTCCAAATGATTTTTAATAATGAAAACACACTTAATTGAATGTCTTACAAATTTATCACTCAATAATCTCTAATAAATAAAAAAATAAAACTATTTACAACTAATTGTTTATCTTAATTTATTTTCTACTCTACACTAACTCTCTCTAGAATTCTCTCTACAAAAGCCTAGATGGATCTTCAAATGGCCTTGAGGTCTTCTTTTATATGCACATGGAGCTATGGTGTTAAATTGGGAAATATACTTGGGTGAGCATGTGGTTTGTGTGTGTCATGGATTGTGTGAGGTAATGAGAGAGGGAATAAAAATCTGATATGTTTAGGAGGGTATAATAGGAAATGGGGGTTCAATAAGGTGTGAGGGGCCAAATGGGTAAGGGGTTAAGTTGGTTTAAAAGACATGTGGGAAATTTATTTGGTTTGGTTTTTGACTTTATGCAGTTGGCATACGATTTTGCATTTGGGAAGAAGGTAAATGGGTTTGAGTGCCTTGGGTTGAAATTGGGTTAATGGGTCTTGGTGAAAATGGGTAAGGACTTTGGGTTTGGATGGATAAGGGTTAGTGGGTTGGACATGGTTTGGTTCTGAATAGGTGTGGCTCCGGGCAGAAAGTAGGATGCCAGCGGTTTAGGCAGCCCGCCAGAGCTGGGTTCGTATGGGTTTCCGCTCACTACACCAAAATGGGTAAATTAGCACCCTTCCAGCGGCTAGCCTTGTCACGGTCATTAACCGTGACAAAAAAACACGCATTTTTTTATCACGGTCAGTGATCGTGACAAGTCCGTGACAAATACTTATCACGATCATTGACCTTGACAAGTCCGTGACAAATGTACTTCTCACGGACTTGTCACGGTCATTGACTGTGTCAATCCTTATAATATTGTCACGGTCAAGGATCGTGACACGTCCGTGGCAAATGTCCCAGTAAAAAAATCCTTTCCCCTTCTTTTTTTCCCCCGTCGATTATTCCCTCCTTTTCTCTCTCTCTCTCTCTCTCTACGCTGCTTTCCCACTCTCTCTCTCTACTTTCAGGTTACTTTCTCTCTCTCTCTCTCTCTCTCTCTCTCTCTCTCTTTCATTTATATATATGTGTTTGTGTATATATATGTGTGTGTGTGTGTATATATATATATATGTGTATGTGTGTGTGTGTGTGGTGGGTGGGGAGGGGGTGGGGCAAGGTGGGGGAAGAGGGTGGGGCAAGGTGGGGGAAGAGGGTGGGGCAGGGTGGGGTTGTTGTTGTTGTGTGTGTGTGTGTGTGTAGTGTTGTGTGTGCGTGTGCGTGTGTGGTGGTGGGGAGGGGGGAATGGGAGGCAGGGGGAGGGGGCAGGGATGGGTGGGGGGGGAGGGGGGAGGGGGTTTGTGTGTGTGTATGAAGGTTCGCAGGTGTGCGTGTGTATGTGCGCGTGTGTGTAGTGTGCGTGTATGTGCATGTTTGTGCGTAATGTCCCTTGTAAACGAATTGATTGGTTATTAATTTTTTTAGTAAATTAATATATGATTGCCCCTCATTGTAAATTAGTAAATTAATATATGATTAATTATGAAAGTAGGATTGCCCCTAATATTAAATTAGTAAATTAATAATTGTATACTTTAATTGTTAGTTTAATTGATGAAAATAATTAACTGAGTAGATGAATTAGAAGGAGTACGGGATACACATTTGTTGTTGACATTGCTGTTGGATTATAGTGGATCGATGTTGGGTTGGTTAGTTTTAAAAGTGGCATGACCACTGGATTATTGTCCATATGGGGGTGGAATTTTTCAACTTTTTTTTAAAATTACTTTGTATATCGAACAATATATAGTATGATAATTAAATGAAACATACTTGAAATTACATATGTGCGTGTGTGTGTGTGTGTGTGTGTGTGTGTGTGTGCGTGTGTGGTGGGAGGTAGGGGTGGCAATTCGGGTTAGTCGTGTCATTTTCAGGTCATGTTGATTTTTATTTGATTATAAGTTTTGGGTACTCTTAAATCTATACAAGCTAATCGTGTCAAATTTGAGTCATTTCGGGTTATTACCATAAATGGGTTATCGTGTCAAAAATTGCCATTCTTAGTGGGAGGGGGTGGGGCAGGGTGGTGGGGGTTGTTGTGTGTGTGTGTGGTGTGTGTGCATGTGTGTGTAGTGTTGTGTGTGCATGTGTGGGGGGGGGGGGGGGGGAAGGGGGGCAGGGTGACGGGTGTGTGTGTGTTTGTGCGGGTGTGTATGTGAATGTGCGCGAGTGTGTGTGTGTTGTGTTTGATAGTAACAATTCATTTTTATTTGTAATAATTGTACACATTTGCATGTCTTCTTTTAATTCATTTTGATATGTACTAATAACATATTGTTACAACAAATGTCTCCTTCAGGTATTAAGGCAAGGATGATGATGCTTGTTATGATGATGTCGTCTGGGCTCGGTAGTAGCGTAGGCGACGAGGGATCCTCAGCCCCTAGGCTCCCTAAATATGGAAAATTGGGGATGGCCATCGAGAACAAGTCGGGGATATTAGCGAGATCCCTCGAGCTGATAAAGACGATTAGTTCGAAGGAGGTTCCATATGGGCTCAAGTTAGTTGTTTAGGTAGCACTATAGGTAATGTATTTATATTTATATTTATATTTATATTTATATTTATATTTATATTTATATTTATATTTATATTCATATTCATATTCATATGAATATGAATATTTGAATTTCGATTTCTATTTCATTTTATAATTATATTTATATTTATTTTCAACTAACATTGTATTTGTTGGACAGGAACAATTCAGCCTGGATCCAAAGCTACGCGATTCCGTCTTGGAGCAGTTGAGGGAGAAACACAAGAAGTGGAAGAAAAATATGCGGATCTGGTACTTTGAAAAGACACGAGAGTCCATTATCCAAAGGCGTGAATCCGTCCCGCTGAAGGAACCGATCTCATTGGCACAATGGCAAAAGTTCGTTGACAATGAGATCGGGGAGCAAAAATTGGCATCTCGCCAATCAGGGAGGGAAAACCGGGAAAAAAAGACAGACGTGCACTACTCCGGCCGGACGTCTTACGCCGAGGTGGAGCATAGGATGATGGTAAGATTTAATTTTTCTATAACTACAAAAATATATTATTCTGCATTATTTTACTTTGCGGGGTCGATACTAATTTTACTTTATTTTATTTCAGGGGACAGGAGTGGCCATGGGGGTAGGCCACATAGGCTCGATACTTATGTGTCTCTTCGAACGAATAAGGGGAAGGACAATGAGGTGTCCCTGAGCGTCGCATCCACGATTGTAAGTAATCCGACAGTTTACTTTTTGTTAATTACGTTATAATTTTTTAATATACTTATTTTACTAATCATGTGTTTTTTGTTGTTTCAGGCAAAGCTTAAGGAAGTGCATGAGTCGCAGTCTGATGTCAACATGGCATCTTTGTCCACAAACGCACTCAGCCAAGTGCTTGGCTCTGATCGCAAGGGGAGGACAAGGGGAGTGAGCTCGCGGGTGGCCAAATCTAGTATCATCGGATTGGAGACGAGCAACACCGATTTGGCTCGAACGGTGTGCTCGCATGACACGAAGCTATCCCGTTTGGAGGCGACGGTCTAAGATATGTTCTCATTCATGAAGCGTTCATTGGGCGGCGGAAAATGCAAGGGGAAAGGGAAGGAGAAAGTGGTGGGGGAGGAGGTGCAGTAGGGCTTCTACATCGCCGACACGTGCGGACTTTAATGATCCACTTCCCTATTTGGCTCCCTTCGACCGACCGATGTCGACACTTGGTTGGTCGAGCTTGTTCATACTGGACGGGATTGAGGGACACGAATATCATCCAGGGTGGACTAGGTTATGGACGTGAGCTTCAAGATATCGAGTCCAAGGTGCTCGTCACGCATGTTATACTCGGGAAGGAGAGCTCCCAATTTTGGTTGCGCGAACAATGGGGCGCGATGTATATCAGTGGGTGTGTCAATTCGTATATCGTGTGGCCTACTCACCTCCTCGGATTTAACCTTACACAAGATATGTAGTGACATTATTTGAATTGAATTGTATTGTTTTTAAGTTGGTACATTTGAATTATATTTGGACATATTATTTTTATTTTTATTGTATATTTGCATTATCTCTAGTTTATTTGGATATATGATGTTTGAACAGGTACAACGTTGCTATAACAGGTACAAATATACTGCTTGTAAGGACACAAATTTCCAATTGAGTCCATAGATAGTTTTGGCTCAATTCCGGACAAAAACATTTATTCATAGGATAGTATTTATTGTAATATTCTCAAGCCTATGAAGTGTATGTTGAAGACGTAGCGGCAAAGAATTTAAAGCTTCATCAAAATGCCGGTTTGTGTGCCTCGTTTCTACGTCATCAACCAAGGTTCCATGCTCCCAAGGTATGAATGTAATTATATTTATATGGGAGCTTGGAACAATATGTATTGGGTGTTAGGAGAAATAAAAACTGCATTTTAATTTTAGAAAGAATTTATTAGAAACTTTAAAATAAGTATATAAAAGTTTATAAAAGTTTCTGGGCCAAAAATCGAATTTTTTTAATCTTTCTGGTCATTCGTTAGAAATGTCGTTCGAACGAGTTTTTTTCGTTCGAACCAGGTTTCGTTCGAACGAGTTTTGTCGTTCGAACCAAGTTCGTTCGAACGAGTTTTGCCAACGACCCTAACTGGTCAGTCGTTCGATATGTCGTTCGATATGTCGTTCGAACGAGTTCTCGTTCTAACGAGGTATCTAACGAACTTCTAACGATCCCAGGCTGGTCACTCGTTAGAAGTCTTGTTCGAACGAGAATCAAGTTCGTTCGAACGAGATTCCAGCGGGAACAGAAACTTGGCAGTTTTTTGCAGTTTTTCCTCACTCTTCCACTTGGTTTTTAACCAACTTTTTTCATGCATTATTATGTGCGGGAAACACATTTTCCAAGACAACTTTTCCAATTCATTTCCATCTCTAAAGGAGAGTTTGAGAGCAAAATTACTTAGGGAAAATGTTCAAGTTTTGAGTGTTATTCTTTCAAGAAAAATTTCATAGACACTCTAGTTTACACCCAATTGTTTATCCAAGTTTCTATATATAAATATTAATTGCTTGGAGATTGTTTTGGCACCGGTTTTTCTCTACACCGAATTGAAGAGAAGTTCGTTTCATTTCTACCCATTTGGAGAAAGGCTCCATGTTAGGGTGACGGTGTGCCTAATTGCCCGATCGGTGGGAGTCCGAGACCGCGGTGGAGCTCCGTTGGTTATCCGCTAATTGGAGGTCGATACAATAAGAAGCATCACGGCTTGAGAGGGTTCGAGTTTAGGAAGTAAGTCTTTTGTCTTGTATTTTGTAATACCGTTTTTAGTGGATTTGAGGCTAGGGCCGTCCCGAGGTTTTTTCCCGTTAGTGGGTTTTTCCTCGTACATCGCGGTGTAGTGTGACTGTTGATTTTATCTTGCTCTATATCACTTAGAACGCATGCTAGATTAATTTCAAGATAAAATTTGGTTTTACAATCACACTAATTTAAATTGGGACTTTAATTTAATATTGGGTAAAATTTGGTTTATTCAAGTCGCGTGCTAAAATTGGTTGTGCCTAACTTTGGATATAATTTGGTAATTATGACTTAGGCAAATTCTAGGACTTGAATTTTGTTTTAATTTGTTTTTTTGAGAAAACAAAATTTGGCTTTGTTTATTTGTGAACCTTCATTCAACGCTTCCGCATCATTTAATGAATTTTATCCAAAAGGAAATTAACTTTGATTTTAATTGAGAAAATCACCCTTCCGGGATTATCCGACCCTTTCAAATTGGTATCAGAGCCAAAAACGATAAATTATTTCGTTAAGATTCTTTAATTTTTGGCTAAAATGGATTTTTCCCCATTTTCAAAATTTCCTATTTTTGATGGTTCTAATTACGCGTATTGGAAAGCGCGAATGAAATCGGCACTTAAATCTATCGATGAACGTGTTTGGATGTCTTTTGTTACCGGGTACTCCCCACCAACTCATCTAATTGAAAATGAACGTGTTCCCAAACCCATCGATAGATGGACAGAAAATGAGTTTAAGCTTGCAAATTTTAATTCCCGTGGTTTAAATGCTTTATTTAGCGCTGTCACACCGGATGAATTCCGACGCATTATGACGTGTGAGACCGCTAAAGAAGCTTGGGATATTTTACAATTAACTCATGAAGGAACGAGTGTCGTTAAAGCTTCTAAACTCCAAAACCTCACCACTCAATTTGAAACTATCAAAATGGATGAAAATGAAACTTTTGATAAATTTTATGCTAGACTTTCTGACATTGTTAATTCATCCTTTAACTTGGGAGAGAAAATACCTGACGACCGTGTAGTAAAGAAAATTTTAAGGTCCCTACCCGATAGATTTATTCCAAAGGTGACCGTTTTAAATTCTTTACCCACTTTAGCCTCTACAAAATTAGAAGAGCTTGTAGGTGATTTACAAACCTATGAACTTGATATGTTTCCCTCTAAAAATGAAAAGAAAATTGAAAAGGGCGTTGCTTTAAAAGCCCGCAAAGAGGTTAAACAAGTAGTAGAGAGCAATAGTGATAGTGACTCGGAAGATATGGCTTTGTTTGCTCGCAAATTTAGAAAATTTCTTAAAATTAACAAAGATAAAGGTAAAAATGATTTTAAGAAATTTGAATCTTCTAAACATGATAAAAACGAGAAGATTTCTAAAGCCGATAAGATCCCTAAACCTAGTAATGAAAATATTGATAGGGACGAGTCTAATAAATGTTTTGGTTGTGAAGGTTATGGCCATAGGGCTTATGAGTGACCCACTAAACTAAGGAAAGAGGGTAAACGACCCACTGCATATAATGCAACCCTTAGTGATAGTGATAAGGAAGAAAAGCCCGATTCCCCCACTAAGAAAAATTTTGTAGCTTTTATGGCTAGACATGTGAGTGATAATGAGAACTCATCGAATGATGAAATTATAGCACATGCCACTTCCAAGGTCATTGTACATGATTCTCTTATTTTTGATGATAGTGAGAGTGAAGAAGAAAGAGAGAGTGAAAATGAAGAAGAGGTTGATGAGAGTGAACTTCAAAATGCTTTTCATGAATTATATAAAGAATCTATTAAATTGAAAAGAGCTAATTTGAAGTTAGAAGCGAGTTTAAGAGATAGTGTCAAGGTCTTTGATGAAAGTGCCTTAATAGAAGACCTTAGGACACATGAGAGGACTCTTCAAGAGAAGCTTAACTATGTAGAAGGCGAGAGAGATAGCCTTAGGGGTTTAATGGAATCCTTGAAAAAGGAACTTCTTGCTTTTGAAGAGCGAAATGTTTTACTAGAATCTAAAATTTTAGAATTGGAAAATAAATTAAAAGATTCTAGTAATGTCAAATTTAATTTGGAGTGTCGTTCGGAAAAACTAGATAAAATGTTAGGAACGGTCCAAATTAAAAATGACACTTTTGGTTTAGGCTTCAATTCTTGTAATGATTTTAACCCTAAAGTCAAAACCAATGTTTTAGGAGAATCTTCTAGGAATGCATTTAATGATCACTCCTTAGATAAATCTTTTCGACATATTCTTACTTGTACACATTGTGGTCGAAAAGGTCATCTTAGGAAATTTTGTTTAGATCTTAAACGAATTCCTAGAAAATCCCATAGTAAAGTAACCACGATAGCTAATGTTCCTACACCCCAAGATAGTAATTCTTCATTAATTTGGGTTAGGAAATCCGACTTGGTTGCCTTACAAAATAGGGATTTTGATTCTCATTTACTTTCACATCCTTCCTCCCTTGCTAAATCTAATGGATGAATGTGTTAGTGTTTGCATACTTTAGCGTTTGTACTTCATGCTATATTCACATGCTAAATGTATGCTTGTTTAGTCATTCTCTAGTCATTGCCTTATTTCATATCACATGCTAGAAATTATGACTTGTTTATCTTTTTGTATTATATTTTGTGTTTGAATCGACTGCATAATATAAAAAGATTTTTGTTTATCATTTGTGTTTTATTTATTTCATTTAAGCTTAATGAAAAATACAAATGATTTTTTGTTTGTCCTTTTGAGTAAATATTTATTTTTGATTAACAATGTTAAAAACTCAAAAAGATTTTGTTTTGTGTGTATTTTTGTTTGACACACTTTATGTGGCATATATTTGTGTTTGAATCCTATCGTCTACGCTTCCATGTGGCTAGAACTTTTGGTTTAGATTTTCAATCCTTAAAATGTTCTTTACCATGTTTTATATGGAGTAGTTGGATTTTGTATTGTTTAAATGGATTCTATTTCTATATGCCTCTATTCACACATGCACGAGCTCTTTTGAAATCTTAATGTCACATGTTATATTTGAGCTTTTTGAGGTGTTCTCCTATCAATCTAGTCATCTACATATCTATGACCTAGGAGGACAAGTGCATGTCAAAATCCGTTGCATGTGAGATTTGTGTGAAAAAATGAAAACATGATAAATTAATATATGCACGGGGAAGGGCTCCGAAAGGATGAATTAAATCCTTTGCGATAGTAAGCCACCGTTGATTGGATCTAAAAGAAATACGTGATCCAAAGGCCTAAAAACAGAATATTTGGCATTAAAAAGAAAACTATTGCCAAGGCCTATGTTTGTTCGATATATTCATTCAAAAACATAAAAATATATATGCTTATTGAGGGAGAATTGGATGGTATATCAACGGTTTGCACAATGTCCGTTTATCCTAGTTGTCTTCAATGTCATGACTCTATTTGGTTTGTAGAATCATCATCATGCTAGGCTTGTATGCATTGTGTATGTTTGTTCATCGAGTTCAATCTTTATATTGTCACATGAGGTTATATTTAACTGTGATGAAGTTTGCAATCAAATGAGAACTCCGTGAACGTTTCTTAAGTGTTTGGGTCTAAATTTAATTGTTACTAGTTCACACCCCTACACTTCCGTTTCCATATGACACATTTTTGCCATACGAGTGTGCAAACTTATTATATTTTGTGTCATGTGTGCGTTTATATCTATCTATATATGCTCGTACTTATTGGTATATTTATAGTGTATATATATATGATATTTGTTTGTCTTTGCCTTGCTTTAATTGTCCATATGCTTTCATGTCTTAACACTTTAAGCTTTCACATGTTGTTTATTAGTTCTTTATCCTTTGCCTATTCCCGAACAAAAAGGGGGAGAATGATGATAGGGGGGAGAAATGGTATCTAATCCTATTATTATCGTATCTTCGTTTGGGGGAGATTTATCTTAGGGGGACACGTCTTTCTAAGTAGGTCATGTGTTTAAAGGGAGAATTAATTTAGGGGGAGTAATTAATTAATTGCATTTAATATTTTGATATTCCCTATGCATTTGATGAGTTTGCTTAAGTGTGCAGGAATTATTCTAAAGCGGCATCTTTCTATGGCAAAGGGTTTAATCCTTGGGTTGAGTCAAGATTGGGCGGGTTATGTTTTGAGTCTAGTAGAGCTTGACGGCCCTTTAGGATTTTTTTGTTTGGTTTTTGTCCCGGAATAGCCAAAGGGGGAGATTTGTAAGGACACAAATTTCCAATTGAGTCCATAGATAGTTTTGGCTCAATTCCGGACAAAAACATTTATTCATAGGATAGTATTTATTGTAATATTCTCAAGCCTATGAAGTGTATGTTGAAGACGTAGCGGCAAAGAATTTAAAGCTTCATCAAAATGCCGGTTTGTGTGCCTCGTTTCTACGTCATCAACCAAGGTTCCATGCTCCCAAGGTATGAATGTAATTATATTTATATAGGAGCTTGGAACAATATGTATTGGGTGTTAGGAGAAATAAAAACTGCATTTTAATTTTAGAAAGAATCTATTAGAAACTTTAAAATAAGTATATAAAAGTTTATAAAAGTTTCTGGGCCAAAAATCGAATTTTTTTAATCTTTCTGGTCGTTCGTTAGAAATGTCGTTCGAACGAGTTTTTTTCGTTCGAACCAGGTTTCGTTCGAACGAGTTTTGTCGTTCGAACCAAGTTCGTTCGAACGAGTTTTGCCAACGACCCTAACTGGTCAGTCGTTCGATATGTCGTTTGATATGTCGTTCGAACGAGTTCTCGTTCTAACGAGGTATCTAACGAACTTCTAACGAGCCCAGGCTGGTCACTCCTTAGAAGTCTTGTTCGAACGAGAATCAAGTTCGTTCGAACGAGATTCCAGCGGGAACAGTTATTTGGCAGTTTTTTGGAGTTTTTCCCCACTCTTCCACTTGGTTTTCAACCAACTTTTTTCATGCATTATTATGTGCGGGAAACACATTTTCCAAGACAACTTTTCCAATTCATTTCCATCTCTAAAGGAGAGTTTGAGAGCAAAATTACTTAGGGAAAATGTTCAAGTTTTGAGTGTTATTCTTTCAAGAAAAATTTCATAGACACTCTAGTTTACACCCAATTGTTTATCCAAGTTTCTATATATAAATATTAATTGCTTGGAGATTGTTTTGGCACCGGTTTTTCTCTACACCGAATTGAAGAGAAGTTCGTTTCATTTCTACCCATTTGGAGAAAGGCTCCATGTTAGGGTGACGGTGTGCCTAATTGCCCGATCGGTGGGAGTCCGAGACTGCGGTGGAGCTCCGTTGGTTATCCGCTAATTGGAGGTCGATACAAGAAGAAGCATCACGGCTTGAGAGGGTTCGAGTTTAGGAAGTAAGTCTTTTGTCTTGTATTTTGTAATACCGTTTTTAGTGGATTTGAGGCTAGGGTCGTCCCGAGGTTTTTTCCCGTTAGTGGGTTTTTCCTCGTACATCGCGGTGTAGTGTGACTGTTGATTTTATCTTGCTCTATATCACTTAGAACGCATGCTAGATTAATTTCAAGATAAAATTTGGTTTTACAATCACACTAATTTAAATTGGGAATTTAATTTAATATTGGGTAAAATTTGGTTTATTCAAGTCGCGTGCTAAAATTGGTTGCGCCTAACTTTGGATATAATTTGGTAATTATGACTTAGGCAAATTCTAGGACTTGAATTTTGTTTTAATTTGTTTTTTTGAGAAAACAAAATTTGGCTTTGTTTATTTGTGAACCTTCATTCAACGCTTCCGCATCATTCAATGAATTTTATACAAAAGGAAATTAACTTTGATTTTAATTGAGAAAATCACCCTTCCGGGATTATCCGACCCTTTCACTGCTGGGTAGTGGGAGTGGCCATACAGCCCAGCAGATTTTTTTCAATTTTGCCCAGAATTGTCAAGGTTAATGACCGTGACAAGTCCTTAACAAATAACGTTGTCACGGACTTGTCACGATCATTGACATGACAATTTTTTATTAAATGTCACAGGTTTGTCACAGTTATAAACTGTGACAAAACTTGTCACGGTCAGGGACCGTGACACGACCGTGACAATTCTAACGAGCTTGTCACGGTCCATGACCTTGACAAAAAAAGTTGTCTCGCCCAGAATTGTCACGGTCATTGACCTTGACAAGTTGAACTTGTCAAGGTCAATGACCATGACAATTTAACAGATTTGATGCAGTGGGTCGTGGGCTTCAGGTCGATCGCTGAAAGGGGGTTCCGGTATGGAGAGATTTGGGTTCGGTGACCGGGGCTGGACATGGTTGGTCACCGGTGGTAGGTGTCGCCGGATTGTGCTGTTGGGTTTAGAGGGTCAGGTGTAGGGTTAAAATGGTGGTGATGAGTTGGGTGTATAAAGTATGGTGGTGAGAGGATGAGACAGAAGTTAGGAGTTTTGGTGTTAATGGATGAGAGAGGAGAGAGAAAGAGTAGTAGGTTAAAGATTGAAGATGGAGGGGGTAAGGTTAGAGTGTAAGAGGGTGTATGGTAATATGGTGTTGATGAGGGTGTATTTGGGTCTATGTGAGTGTATGGTATGTGGGTGTGAGTATGTGTGTTAGTTTGTGACCCTTTAAAAAATGTAGACTAACTAACTAGAAAAATACTAATAAAATTAAAATTTAAAATCTAAAAAAAAATCCAAATCTATAAATAAAATAAAGACTTAATAAAATAAAATAAAATAAAATAAAATAAAATAAAATAAAAATAAAAATAAATGAAAATAAAAATAAAAATAAAATTCTAATAAAACTAAAACTAAAATCCTAAAAAAAACTGTAAAAACTAAAAAAAACTAAAAAGTAAATGAAATCCTAAAAAATCTAATCCTAATAAAAACATAAAACTAATAAAAAATCAAAATAAATAAAATTATACTAATAAAAATAAAATAAAAATTATAAAATAAAACCTAGAAATTGTAAATAAATCTAAAATAAACTCTAAAAATAAAAACAACTCAAACTAAAAATATAAAAAAATATAAAAAGGCACAAACTAAACACACACAGGGTGCGCAGTATGTTTAGGCTCAGTTTAGGCTCGAGTAAAGTTACGGGGAAGGGAATTAGCTCTATTTTAACTGAAAATAGGGATAGAATCAAAAGAGGGTCCAAAAGGATGAAAAATATACAAATGTGTATGAATTCTAACCTATGCCATGTCCTTCCTGGGGACAATGAGGCCCAGTTTGTTCCTCACCATCAATAAGAGTGGAAAATTCTCAATCCTTTAATATCAAACCATGATCCTAATAGTGCTTAATGTAATCAGGAATATTCACAACAAGAGCTCTATTGGAGAATCTCGTCCTCAATTAATAAGTATTCTCATTTATTGTCGCCAAACTGTAATCATACATCAACTTCTTTATTCCAATATTAATCTCATACTGCTCATTAATGTGTCTTACTCCATTCACAACTATCAAAGTGTTTGGGGCCACTTGGGTAGGGACCACATCAAACTATGAACAAAACTCCATAAATAAATGATTGAGTGGAAACGTTACCCCACATTCAACAATAAAAATCACGGGGATCTAGTGACCCTCCTCAAACGCACGAAGGTCATAATGGAACTATTAATAACTATGTGTTTACCCAAGAATGGATTCTGTGGGTAATCATAAAGAGCTATAAAGAACTCGCATCCATAGTATACACCATTTTTTCAACAAAGATGAAAGAAATACAAAAAGGTAAGTATTCTTATGGTGAAAATGAAACAACAATGAAGATCAGCTCTCACAAATGGCGAAAGAAAAGATTAAGAGGGAAGAAAAGGGTTTGAAATTGAGGGTGAAATAAACAAAGGAGGGAAATGATATTTTATAAAACTCAGTAATGTATCATGAGTTAGATGAAGTAAAATGATTAAATGTACCTACAACTTCATCTTTTGATGGCATGTCAGTTCCCAAGAAATCAAATGACCAACGTATTGCCAGATGGTTTGATATTTTTGTCGTTATTTATAAAATTTCTATTGACTCAAAGAATGAAATTCAAAAATTTGCAAACCCCTATAGATCGGCAACAGACCAGAGATTTCATAAAGTTGAGCAACTTTTTATGGATAATACTCCATCCTTATTCTACTAGTCATTACTTGCTCTAATGAAGAATGAGGTATTGGGGGCTTTTGTTGTAACCTAAAATAACAATTCTACGTGGACCAGTGATAACATAACACATTCCATGGTATCCAGTGGTCCTAATCTCAAGCTATTAATGTGGTCGGTTTATTGTCCCCTCAGGTTGGCAGAATAGTTAACCGCCTTTAGGAATGTGAACCATCAATAAGGTGAACAGGCACATATGGGAATCTCTACAATCACCTATGCACATGCTCATAATGAGGTGCAAAGTTGTTATCCACTATGTAAAAGGCTGTAAATACCTAATGTATAAAGTTATTCTGCCTCTTCTCCTTCCTACGACTATAAATAGCTTACCACACCCCCAATTAGGAAACAACTGAGAAAAATCGTACACACTTAAGCCTAAAGAGTTATTGAGAGCTTGTAATCCACCCTAATACTTAGTGACTTCACACCCGTGGATGTCGGCACCTTACCGAGCTGAATTGTGCAAAAAATTATGTCTCCTTCTTTTTCTCTCACCTCTCTCTAGTCCATATAATCTTATACTCTATCTATGGTACATAATTATTAGTATAACTAAGCAAAGAATCATCATAATCACACTACCAATTTTGGACATCAACAGTCATCTGCACATCGCGGTTGGCAAGTGACAATAAGTTGATATTGTATATAGTTTGCGATCATAAAAATAGTTTTTCACTACAACAAAGAGAAAGATTAAAAAGTTCTTTGTTTATAACATATGCCTTAATTATTATAATAAAATATGTGTTTTTAATACATGTTTTATAGAAAAGTATATTTCTTATTTTTTTTTAAAAGATCGCAATCCATAATTTTAAATTAAAATCATATTCAAAATCAGAAAAATATTTAATAAGAGGGTGAAACTACGTCTTATTGGTCCAATGTACATTCATAATATATGACATACTCAAGGAAAGACATTAATGATTTTCATTTTGAAATCTTGTACACTAAAACTCTAGGAAGCCTCTTGGACTAAGTCTCAAGTATGTTTATGTCAATATAATAAGATAATTAGATAAAAGGGGGATATTTAGTATAAATCTATGGTTTCCTTGCTATAATATAAAAACATTTGAGTATCTGAGATGTAATTATACTTGCTTCACTTTTATAAAAATCAATGTTTAACCATATTATGTGTTATTATCAAATTTCTTCCAATTTTATATTTCGATTAGACTCATAACTTTGTTGAACATGGCTTCAGATTAGTAGATTATATTACATGTTGTAGAGAGATCATGAAAATAAAAATCAATTTGACTAGCATATTACTTTGAACAAAAAAAAATTGTTCAAATGATCATTGGATATTTATTCCGACTCTGTTTGTTTGACCTGAGTGGTCTACCTATCTTAAGGATCAATACTTCATTTTATTTCACTCAAAATTCTAAGTTTTTTTCATCGAATTGAGAAAAATTACCACGTATGGCACCACATTTCCATTATCAACACTAATAAAGACACGATACAAATGAAATACATGTACCACTTATCCCCCACTATAAAGACAGTATTTTTACATGTCTAAATGTATTTGGTGTTAATTGGTGTTGAGCATGGGCATATGGTGCCTTAAGTTCATGACATTTTTTCTCCATCTAAATGGCCTCAACAAACCTTCACAAATGCATTTGTTTAACTTTGAAAGACTATGGGTGATAAGTATAGCATGGAATTTTTTAACATGTACAAAAATTTATGTTCCTACATTTCAGCTATAATTGGAGTGTAAAACCTTAGACCCCGTGACAAAAAAAATGAATCTAAAGGATATATGAGTAATGATGCAGAATAACTTTTTGTAGTAGGGAAAGGTTAAAATAAGAATCAAATGTTGAAGAGTCTTTGTCAATGGCTAAGGTATTGAAGGAAATTTTGGATACACCTTCCATATCAAAGCACACATCCATATAAATGGATGAGAAATAATAATATTATTACCTTAAAGGCAATGGTGATTTTAAAACACGTGATGATTATGGAAGGGGAGTCAAAAACTTATTTACTATGAAAAGTTGAAGAATAAAATGTATTAAAAAGATATTTATTAGGGGATTGTGATAAAAGCAAATGAGAATGTAGACTATCCTCATCACTTCCTCAAAGACTCTTTCACGCTCGACCAAGTAATTTGGAGGGTAGGATGATCTATAAAATTTTGATAATATACTTTGTTGATATAATAAATAACCAAGGGAAGTTTGATGGAAATTTCCTTGGATAAATCCACTTGAGTTGGGTCATTCCCAAACACACCTATAAGAGGAAAGCCCATTTTTAAAACGGGTCTGTAGTTCCTCATACCCAAAATCAATTTAATCACACCAAAGCATCCTTTAGTAATTAGACATTAGAAAATATCACAAAAACTTTAACCTGATTTGAGAAAATTGTCTTCTCTTAGAATTGAGCATGGTGTGAGCACAAACAACGTTTTCATTCACTTATTTCTTAAGAAATTTAACATTTAACTTCAAATAATGGACTAATCGGCAATAACTTTTTCCTTACCTTTGGCTTTATTTTTAGCATCGAGAACCACCTCCGGGTACCTTTTTCCTTCTAGAGCGACGTCTCCATCTTAATACACAAATGTATCCCAATTTTAAAAGTTCTCCCCATGTTACGAGATCCCCCATTGCTTAAGTGTTGTTCTTTAATCATTCAATTCAAGTCTATCTTAAGTTTTCCAAAAGTATGAAAAAATGTATCTTTAGCCCACTACTTACATGATCCTTACTACAAACAAATGTATGTTCATCCAAGTTGTCCAAGTCATTATCGAAAATAAATTCTAAAAATGTCCCATAGTTCTTCTCTACATTTATGTACCAAAAAAACACCAGTGATACCTCGACCTACTCTCCTTGATGATCATAATATTCATCTGCATCTTCAAAAATAGTTAGCTTAATATATTGGCATTGTCAAGTGGATGTGGATGTTACCTTAGTCTTCGACCTCTTTTATTTGGCTCTTTTAATTACACAAAGATTGATTATGTAAGAGAAAAGTTTATGTTAGGGTGTTTATGAATGAACAGAGCCATAAATCGTCTTAATAGTGACAAAACACTGATAAGTGTACTCTAAATGATAAAGAATAAACTCTTGCACACATTACAACAATGACTAAAAAATACAAGCTATTTAGATAATAAATGAACCTATGGTGGATGTTAGTTAGAAGGAGATATAAGAAAGAACTCTAGATGCTCCCAAGGTAGGAATGGAAACACCAAAATGTGGATTCAATAGTGTTTAAACGTGAATATATTATTGAGTTCTTGGTAAGAACTAAACAAGAGTATTAATGGAGGAGAGTAAAAACTCCGGTTTCTAATAAATATCTAAAATTGATCTTATGTCTCAACTGATTTGATTGTTTATTAATAGATAAGTGAGGTATATATAGGTTGAGTATGCACCAGAGGAACCTCGAGCGCATTAAATATTGGATCAGACTACTATATCTAGCATGCCATTAGCATTAAAGGCTGAATTAAATTCTCGACTGACCAACCGATGTGTCACGTGGCGTAGCAGGTGCCTCAACACTAAATTTTAATTGATTTGAGATATGTTAGGTTTGGTATGACATCATGGAAATATTTTACGGGAAGATAATATTTTTGGCACCAAAAATCTATGGATGAGAAATAAGTATAGCCAAGGTTATTCGAGTAATTCTCATTTGGGTTATTCTATGTGTTTATGGTTACTCGAGAAATTCTCATTCGGGCTATGCTTAATTATTTACCTTTTGTATATAAAATGGTTAAGTCATGCCTTAATGATGACTTGCATCTTTTCCTTCCAACATATTCCCTTAAAGGTTCCCAAGTGCATTTCCACAATAGAGCAAATTCTCTCCCAAGTCATTACAAACCTGGTCCATCGTTGGTACCAAGTAACCTCACCAACATTACAATAGTATAATTATAAGAAAATAAAGAAAATACATGGTGGATCATCTTGCTTTTTCTGGAAGGCTTCATTAATCTTCGATTAGGCTTTATTTTGTATTGACATGGCATTATTCGATTAATGAGGAGTTTTATCTCTAGGTGAGGAGGATTAACTTTAAGTTGCTCCTATTGATTAAAACATTTGCCATCAACCCTCGGTGTGGGTTCAACATCCACCTATAACTCGTGATTCGAGTAAACATTTATTGAGATTGCGACACTACCAATCAGCCTGACTAGGATCCCATTCATCGTCTCGCCAATAAAAGCATATTTATATGAGATGTAAGTAAAGGACCTCCAATCACCAAGAAAATCATGAAAAATGGACTACAAAATTCATCAAGATGCCCAAGGTGTTTGAGATGACTTGGTAAAATGCAAAAAAAAAAATTGAAAATATTCCTAATCAACATTGGTATTGGAAATCCAAGATAGAGTAAACCACAGTGTTCCTAGAAATAAACTTTACCTCCCGCAGAGTTCTAACTCAAAAATCTGTGTAGTTAGGCCTAATAAACAAGGGCCCAAATAAAGCCAATATTTAGACCTTGTTAATGGAAACCCTCTTAGACAACAAAAAACCAATATAATTGAGGTATACGAGTTTATAATGAGTGTAAACCATTGTGGGACACACAATTTTCCAAAAATAAGAACATAACATGACAATGAGGTCTTGAGGAGGAGGTCACGTGCGTGGATGACTAACATTGTTTAATTTCAGGGTCAAAATAATACATTATGTCTACCATCTTGACTAACTTATTTGTCTCTTAGATTATTTCTCCCTCTAGAATATCACACTCAAATATGTTCTCCATAAGTCTATGACCATATAGTATAGCCACTTAATGTAAAAGTTAAGTGGGGAATAATGGGGACTAAGTTTTATAAAGAGGGGTGAGTGTCAGGAAACCTTGCTACATGACTAGTAACCATACTGAAGTGAAAATGAAATACATCGTTAGGAAAATCTAAGTTAAAAGATGAGGTACCCCAGAAACCACTTACGGACTTGGAAAAGGTAATCTGGTTATTGAACATTAGCAAAATATTCTGGCATTAAAAAGAGAGATGTCTTTGGAGCGATGGACATTGACAGTGGGATGACAATTCTATCTAAACCTCTATAAAATGATGATGTTCGTAAAGAAGGAAAAGAAGAATTCTTCAAAAGTTCTGTCTAACTTATTTAAAAAATAATAGTCCAGATTCTTAGAAAATGAATGTCCTAAAGGCAAGAGATAATTAAGGGGATGAGTATGTAAACATATGCTAAAGGAGAAATTATTATTCGCAAGCTCATTAAGTGGAACAGTTTTGAAAAATCCCTATATGAGAAAGATAAGGAACATAGTCCTATTATTCCTTAGCAAGAGATATTTCTTCGGCTCCATGTGAGAAATTAGAAAGGATTAAGGGTCAAAGGATGAAGTAAATACTAGCACCCATCATGAGTATTATGTCATCATTAAGCACAGGTGACACCTCCAGATGTCAGCAGGGGACTGTCTAGATCATAACTCACATGCACCATGCATGCTTGGGGGGTACACTACTCCCCCCAAGACCTATATATACTTGTCACCTATAACCCTGTAAAGGGATCGAGAATTGTAACCCTAGCTAAAACGCTACATGTACACATAGTAGAAAGAGAGAGGGAGCTTATGTGCATTGTATCCAAGGCCATTAGTGCCCATACTTAGTGGATCACACACTCACAGTGGATGTAGGCCTAATTGGCTGAACCACTATACATCATTGTCTCATTCCTCTTGTACTCATCTCCTTTTATATAATTATACATATATACCTATATGGATGCAATTGTTATTACTGTTTGAGCTCATCATCACTTATCTGGTGGTGCTAAATCTTAGCATCATCAGTTTGGCGCCGTCCGTGAGAACGAGAGACATCTCGTCCTTTATACAGCTCGACCTCATCGTGCACTCTGATGGTGAACCAGATCTCCCCCTTTGTGGAGCTGTTTCACCATTGAAAGAGACCCATTAAGGTTCATAAGATCAATAGTCTTTTCTTCAGTTAAGCTCTCTATAGCTTAAACACATGGCACCGGAGATGCTACCACCACCTCTTCCTCCACCGGATAGTGGAGTAGGACCCAATTCCAGTCAACCACCACCTCAGTATGAGATGACTGATGTGGCAGCCGCCTTGAAGTCTCTGGCAGCAAGCCAGCGGATTATGTAGGAGAAGTTCACAGCTCTTAGTCAAAACATACTAAGACCGCCGGGAGTCTCACCCGAGATAATTACTCCAACGGTAGCTCCAGAACAGCATGAGGCCAGGGGAGCACCCTAGGCACCACGCAAAGACTTTTTGCCTCCTCAGCGGTGGAGGGTTATTACTGACCCCCGGTGTCTACGCCTGGGGAGGCAAGGAAACCCTTGCCCAGAAGACATGTATGATGATATGGAGGAGAAAGAGGCCCTCGTAGAGTGTTGGCAGCGGTATGAGGTCTCCAACAATACTGTGCGACCTCTCCAAGAGAGCAAAAGGAAGAGTGGAAGGAAAAATCCTGGCGATCGCTCGAGGGGCTATGGTTTTGATCATCTGAGCAAGGGGTCAGCCTTTGAGAGGCTGGGCCTAGTAAATGACATGCGAGAAAAATTATCCAGATCAAGAAGTGCTGCGAGGTTTACAAAGGAGGCAGCAGATGGCCGACCCCACGGGGGACGACCCCAAGGACAGGAAAACGATCAGGGAGAAGTAAACAGGCAACACAGACATGTCACAGAACCCTCTGTTCACCTCAAAGAGGCAGCAAGGGATAACATCATCCAAGTAAACCCTACGAGGCCCAGAAACGACTCAATCCAAAGGATGGAGGAAGATCTGGGACCCTATTCAGAGAGGATACTCCATAGGCTCACCCTTTGTGGTGAAGATAGTCAACTTCCCCACGCCATTCAAGTTCAAGCCACCAGTGTTCACCCCTCGATACGATGGGAGAACCAACCCTGTCCACCATATTGAGATGTACCAATCAGTGATATACACATACTCTATCTCAGATGAGATGAGGTGACGTGCCTTTTCTATCACTCTGACTGGGGCTGCACACGTCTGGTATATGGCTCTTCCAAAGAACTCCATTGAAAACTTTAAGTAGTTAGCAGATCGGTTTATCCATAACGTTTCCTTTGGAGTGAGGCCACAGAAGAAGATCACACACCTTCTTTATTTTAAGAAGGGGAAGAATAAGAGTCTGAGAGACTACATAGACAGATTTAACAAAGAAAAGTTAGAGGTCAAAGACTATGAGAAAATCATGGCCATGACAGCCCTCATTGGAGGACTCCAGAAGGGAAAGCTATTATGGAAGCTTATTGAAGACCCTCCGAGGATAATGGCTGAATTGTTGTCGACAACAGGAAAGGTGATGAACGCCAAAGAGACGATGGCCGCAAAATACGAAGATGAAAAAGGAGTTCAAAGTGGGGGTAGGTACTAGAAAAGGAACAAAAAGGGGAAGAAGAGGCTAGCAGATGACAAATTTGCCGACTATACCCCTCTGACGGTCAGTTGCGAGCACATTCAAAATTACATAAAGAGTGACCGATCCTTAAAGTGGCCTGAGAAGCTGAGGTCAACCCCTCACAAGAGGAACAAAAACCTGTTGTGTGAGTTTCACCAAGATTATGTCCATATGACCAAAAAATGTTTTACCCTGAAAGATGAAATTGAAAAAATGATAAACGAAGGGAAGTTAAGTAAATACGTTGACAAGAGTGCTTTCAAGAGGGGCCGAGGAAAATGACCCCAGTAAGAAGAGGGGTGATACGTGCAGAGAAGATCCTCCAAACAAAAAAGACGACCGTTCATATGATGAGGACGACCCTGACCTCCCTGTGAGAGATGACCATGGCCCTATCAAGAGACTTAATATGATCTCAATCGGTGTTGGTATGATCTCCGGAGGACTAGCAGGAGGAGGGTCAGAGGTCGCAGACAGGAAGGCCCATGTGGCCGAAGCTAAGGTCGTGACGAAAGTTGTGTATTCAACCTCTATCGATGCAAAGTCAGACAAGATGAAGAAGGTTGATATGGATACTCTAATAGTGGGGTTTTCAATAATGGACTTCAAAGGCCCCTTAACCCTACATAATGGCCCTCTCGTCATCACTACTAGGGTATACGGGTGTGAGGTGCCGAGGATCCTGGTAAATGGGGGTAGTTCCGTAGATGTGATGTTTTGGCCGTGCTTTAAAGCCTTGGGCCTCAGCCGTGCAAGGCTCGTCCCATACCATCACCCCTTGATTGGTTTTAGTGGGGAAAAGGTTCATCCCCTAGGAGTGTATGAGGATGATGTTAGAATGGGGTACGAGTGGTCGAGATGGCTAACCAAGAAGGTCAAATTTTTCGTGATGGACGAACAAGTCTTCTCAGCCTACAACATTATACTGGGGCGAGTGGACCTCAAGGAATTTGAGGCTGTGTCATCCACTATTCACCAGATTATAAAATTCTTGACCCCTTACGGAGTAGGGGAAGTTCAGGGGGACCAGACGAAGGCGCGTGAATGTTACTTAAACTCCGCTGAAGAAAGAGAGGTGCACAAGAAGGCAATAGCTACTTACAATATTGATACCCTTGACCCCAAGGATGAGAAAAAATTGAAGAAAGGAGAAGCCGCGAAAGAGGTAGAATCCATCATCCTCAATGAGGATGAGCCAGAAAAAACTATCCAAATAGGGAAAGCTCTAAAGAAAGATATCAAAGAATACCTCATCAAGCTGTTAAGGAGAAGACATGACGTCTTTGCATGGAGTCATGCAGATATGCCGGGGATTGACCCCAAAATCATGTGCCACAAGCTCAACGTGGTAGAGGGTGAAAAGCCAGTCAAGTAGAGGAGGAGAATTTATTCTCGAGAAAAATATGAGGTTATAAGGGAAGAGGTCAAGAAGCTGGAAGATGATGAGTTTATCAGAGAGGTTATATATCCCAAATGGCTATCTAATGCAGTCATAGTCCCAAAATCTAATAGGAAGTGGAGGATGTGCGTAGACTTCATAGATCTCAACAAACATTGTCCCAAAGATAGCTTCCCTCTCCCCCATATTGATCAAATTATAGATGCTACCGCAGGCCATGAGCTAATGAGCTTCATGGATGCCTATTCAGGGTACAACCAAATCTTCATGAACCCGGAGGACTCAGAAAAAATGGCTTTCATTACCGACAAGGGTACATACTGTTATAGGGTCATGCCCTTTGGCTTAAAGAACATGGGGGAAACGTATTAGCGTCTTGTGAATAAAATGTTCGAAGACCAAATTGGGAAGTTTATGGAGGTGTATGTAGATGACATGCTTACCAAGAGTTTAAAGGATGAGGATCATGTGGCCGACCTCGAGAGGACCTTTAACACGATGGACAAGTACCAAATGAAGCTCAACCCGGCTAAATGTGTCTTCGGGGTCAGAGCAGGGAAGTTATTGGGGTTCATTGTAAACCAAAGAGGCATCGAGGCCAATCCTGAAAAGATAAAGGCCCGCATAGAAATGAAGAGCCCCAAGACCATTCAAGATGTTCAGAGGCTCACGGGGAGAGTTGCTGCTTTGAATAGGTTCATGTCCAGGGCCACAGACAGGTGTTTACCATTCTTCAAAATTCTCAGAAAGGCTTTTGAATGGAGCGAAGAGTGTGATCAGGCTTTCAAGGAGCTAAAGTCATACTTAGGGTCTCCCTTGCTATTGTCACGGCCAGTACATGGTGAATGACTACATGTGTACCTATCCATCTCAGAATCAACCATCAGCAGAACCATTGTGAGAGAAGACGAAGGGGTATAAAAGCCCATATATTTCAACAGTAAGGAACTCCATGGGGCAAAAAAAGATACACAAGGATGGAGAATTTAGCCTATGCCTTGATCCATGCATCGAGAAATATGAAGCCATACTTCTAATCCCATATAATGGTCATCCTGATCGACTCTCCTCTTAGACAGGTCTTACACAAGCCAAAAAAAATTGGGAAGGCTAATAGCCTAGGCTATTGAGTTGGGAGAGTTTGACATTGTATACAAACCAAGGATGGTCATTAAGGGTCAAGCGTTAGCTGATTTCGTGGTTGAATTGACTTAGAAATATGATGAGGCTGAAGAGGAGAGCCTCGAGAAGACAGATACCTGTCAAGGCAGATTTATTGATCCATCCATAGATAAGGCTGAGACAAGCACACCTAGAGAAAAATGACTGAAAACGAAGAGGGAAGATATCTCTTTGGACAGGGGTCCCTCACTGAGGGAAATTTCTCAGAGGAAAAGACCGTGTAGAAACTCTTCATGGACGGGTCCTCTTGCGAGAGCGGATGTGGGGCTAGATTAATAGTATCAGCACCAGACGGTACATACATTGACTATGACCTAAGGTTAAACTTCAAAGCCTCAAACAACGAGTCTGAATATGAGGCCCTGGTAGAAGGCCTATCCTTATCTAAGTCTCTTAGTGTCGACCATATTTTGGTCCATAGTGATTCAATACTAGTAGTGAATCAGATACTGGGAGCCTACGAGGCTAAGGATGAGAGAATGGCCAAGTATCTTGAAAGAGTGAAGTCATTATTGAAGAGCTTCATGTAAGTGAAATTGAAGAGGATACCTAGGCTTGATAATGGTCGGGCCAATGCGCTTACTAGGCTAGCCTCTGCGACTGGGACAGATGTTAGGAGGATAGTCCCAGTGGAAATTTTGCTTCGACCAACGATTAAAGAGGCAGAGGGAACACTTGGCTCTTGCTTAAACATCGACAGGGAAGCTTCGTGGATGGACCCTCTAATCAGATACATTAAAGAGGGAGAGATTCCAGAGGAAAAATAGGAAAGGAAGAAGTTGAGATATAGAGATACGAAATTCACTGTCATCGGAGACACCTTGTACAAAAAAGGGTTGTTTCTCCCCTTGCTCAGATGTGTGCACCCGTCAGAGTTCCCTCACATTCTGCAAGATGTGCACAAGGGGTCATTCTCAAGCCACATTGGGGGCAGATCGTTAGCGAAGAGGGTAGTAACCTAGGGGTACTGGTGGCCGACCTTGGGGAAAGATGCCACAGCATATGTAAAAAAGTGTGATAAATATCAAAGGTTTGCCACCATCCCTCACCAGCCTCATCAGCCTCTTACCTCCATCACATCCCCATGGCCATTCGCAGTGTGGGAATCGATCTAGTAGGGGCTTTGCCCAGGGCCATCAATAACTATCGGTACCTGATTATGGCAATTGACTATTTTTCAAAATGGTTGGAGGCAGAGCCGATGGTAATGATCACCTAGTAAAAGACCTTCCAGTTTATCTAGAAAACATTATATGCAGGTATGGTCTCCCCAACACCCTCATCTCGGATAACGGGACTCAATTTAAGAATAGGTCTCTGGAGAAATACTACGAGAGGGTCGGTGTAAAATAATTCTTCTCATCCCCAGGACGACCTAAATCCAATGGACAAACGGAAGTTACAAATAGAACAATCCTAGATGGGATCAAGAAAAAACTCGAGGAGGAAAAAGGAAGATGGGTTGAAGAGTTGTATGTTTTAATGTAGGCCTACAGTACGACGACAAAGACTCATACCGAGAAAACCCCGTTTATGCTGGCGTATGGCTCAGAAGCTGTCATCCCCACCGAGATTGGGTTTCCTACTCAAAGGGTCCAAATGTATGACCCCGGGAGAAATATCGAAGAAAGGATACATGCTTAGACTTGGTCGAGGAAAGGAGGGAAGACGCTGAGGTAAGGCAAGCTTCCTACCAGCAGAGGATTGCCAGGTTTTACAACCAGAGGGTGAAGCAAAGGCCAATCGCAGTGGGGGGGGACTTAGTCCTCAAAAAGACTTGGAAAAAACTTAACAAACTCCATCCAAGTTGGCATGGGCCTTACAGGGTCATTGATGAAGTTGTCCCTGGAACCTATAGGTTAGAAAACCTTGAAGGGGAACCCTTTTCGAACCCTTGCAATGCAGATCATCTGAAGAAATACTATCAATAATGTTGTAATGTCCTATTGGACCACAGTTGTAATGAATGTATTGCTCCAACATAACACTTGTAATGTTAATGATAATGTCATATTGATCCCTCATCTTGTGTTTGTTAATCCCATTATAATTGGGGTTATCCTTGGTAGCAACTCCCCTCGGCTATAATGAGGGTCATGGGGACGACCCCCATTAACCCATAAGGAAGACGATGGGGGACTTAAAATTGAAAACATCATTAAGTTGGTGGAAACCACCCTCAGCTATAATGAGGGTCAATGGTTGGTACGACCCCCCATTCACCCTCAAGAAAGACGAGGGGGACTTCATTAAAAATATCATTAAGTAGGCGGTAACCACCCTCGGTTATAATGAGGGTCAATGGTGGGGACGACCCCCCATTGACCCACAAAGAAGACGAGGGGGGACTTAATTTAAAACATCATTAAGTTCGTGGCAACCACCCTCAGCTATAATGAGGGTCAATGATGGGGATGACCCCCCCCATTCACCCTCAAGAAAGACGAGGGGGACTTGATTGAAAAGATCATTAAGTTGGCGGTAACCACCCTCAGCTATAATGAGGGTCAATGGTGGGGACGACCCCCCATTCACCCTCAAGAAAGACGAGGGGGGACTTTATTTAAAACATAATTAAGTTGGTGGAAACCACCCTCGGCTATAATGAGGGTCAATGGTGGGGACGACCCCCCATTCACCCTCAAGAAAGACAAGGGTGGACTTCATTGAAAAGATCATTAAGTTGGCGGTAACCACCCTCGGTTATAATGAGGGTCAATAGTGGGAATGGCCCCCCATTCACCCTCAAGAAAAATGAGGGGGGACTTGATTTAATGATGGTAGTAACTATCCTCGGCTATAATGAGGGACAATGGTGGGGATGACCCCCATTAACCCACAAGGAAGACAAGGGGGGACTTAAAATGAAAACATCATTAAGTTGGTGGCAACCACCCTCAGCTATAATGACGGTCAATGGTTGGTACGACCCCCCATTCACCCTCAAGAAAGACGAGGGGGGACTTCATTGAAAAGATCATTAAGTTGGCGGTAACCACCCTCGGTTATAATGAGAGTCAATGGTGGGGACGACCCCCCATTGACCCACAAAGATGATGAGGGGGGACTTAATTTAAAACATCATTAAGTTCGTGGCAACCACCGTCAGCTATAATGAGGGTCAATGGTTGGGATGACCCCCCCATTCACCCTCAAGAAAGACGAGGGGGACTTCATTGAAAAGATCATTAAGTTGGCAGTAACCACCCTCGGCTATAATGAGGTTCAATGGTGGGGACGACCCCCCATTCACCCTCAAGAAAGACGAGGGGGGACTTTATTTAAAACATCATTAAGTTGGTGGCAACCACCCTCGGCTATAATGAGGGTCAATGGTGGGGATGACCCCCCATTCACCCTCAAGAAAGACAAGGGGGACTTCATTGAAAAGATCATTAAGTTGGTGGTAACCACCCTCGGCTATAATGAGGGTCAATAGTGGGGATGACCCCCCATTCATCCTCAAGAAAAATGAGGGGGGACTTGATTTAATGATGGTGGTAACCACCCTCGGCTATAATGAGGGACAATGGTGGGGACGACCCCCATTCACCTCAAGAAAGACGAGGGGGGACTTGAATTACTTGAAAACCATTAATTTGGTGGTAACCACCCTCGGCTATGATGAGGGTGAATGGTGGGGACGACCCCCCATTCACTCTCAAGAAAGACGAGGGGGGACTTGAATTAATTTAAGACATCGTTATGTTGGTGGCAACCACCCTCGGCTATAATGAGGGTCAATGGTGGGGACGACCCCCCATTCACCCTCAAGAAAGACGCGGGGGGACTTGTTAGTTGGGTGAACACAATAGCTAAGTTAAATCATACAAGAGACAAGCATATAAGACAGGAAGATAGAAATTCCATTATAAGAGCAATTTTCATGAAAAGTGCTACAATATTTGTCCAAAAGGAAGTCAAGTACAAAAGCTTTACATGAAGAGGGTATGGGCCACATACGGCCACCCTTATGAGCAACATCAGAGGGTAGGGCTTCAAGATTAACAACGGAAGTCTCTTCGACGACCAAGATGGGCCGATCCTCAGAGGTGTCGATGCCTTCAACGTTCACCTGTGACTCTACATGGGCCAGCGCCTCAGCAATCAGGGGGTCGTTCAACTCCGCCGCTTCCAGAGAAGGGCGGACAGACGATACAACATCAGCGAACTTCAGGACGACCCACCGACAGGCTGTCCTGATCCCCCTCTCCAAGTATTCAAGACCGAAGCCTTGAAACTCGTCTGAGAGTTTGTAAGCTTCCACTGCATCAGCCTCGGCCTTCTTCACTGCTTCAGCTAGTTCTCTCTTGAACTGAACGTTCAGGGCTTCTTCCTTTGCCTTTAAGAGGTCATCCTTCGCCTTCAGATCTGCATCGTGCTTCCTCGTAAGCTCATCCAGGACCCTAGTGTCCTCAATCCTGGCACTCTCCAATGTTGCCCTGGCAGTCTCGAGCTCAGTCTGTAGCTCAGCCTCGTGCTGGATAGATCTCTCGGCTTCATAATTTGTTTTTAATTCTCAGCTATCCATTTGGTGGCCGATATGAAGGCAAAAACAGTCTACACAAAAGTAGGCATATAGTAAAAGGCCGAGGGAACAGTTAGTGAAATGTTGACTGAGGAAATGAAGTAAAAACAAGTACCTGGGCCAGAGTATGTAGACCGTAATCATACACCTTGGTAGGGGGCATCTTTCATAAAAAGTCGTAATCAGCGATCGAGGGAGCAGAGAACATGGAAGCCTTGGCCACCCTCAAGTTGGCTATGAGGGAAGATGGTTCATCCTTCAAAAATGTCAAATTTTGAGACCAATAAGCCCCCATACTGGAATAGGAGCCGGTCCCCTCAAACGTCTCCACCCTCGCCCTCGTCCTAGAATCTGACCGAGGATTAACAGGAACTTCTGGCTCTTTTCTTTTACGATTATCGACAGTCGAATCAACATGTGTCAGCCTCACGGCCTTTGTCTTCCTCGGAGGCTACTGATGCTCTTTTCCCTTTTTATTTCCCAGGCCATACAGTAGGCTTGGGGCAGTTATCTCCTAAAATTGGTCAGAGATATCTGCAGGAGAACCTAAAAAGGAGACGACATATCAGAAAGACATAGAGACAAAGATGAAACACTTGGACAAAATCAAAAATTGAGCAAAAAACAACTCACATAGTTCTGTCAAGGGGCCGACCCTCAGATCAGCTTCTTTAAGGAAATGAGGGGTCATCAAATCTTCAAACTTGGCAAGTTCACCATCTCTCCCTTGCTCCCTCAGGTAATCAACAATGACCCTCTCCTCTAAGCTGAGTTCGGGGTATGATCGCACTTTCATTGAAGGGTTGGACCATACCATTCGTACCCTCGGACCGTCTTCCATGGGCTCGCCCTCACCGGGGAATTCCCAATTCCCAGAGATAAAGAAAAACCTTTTCTTCCAGTCATAATTGGAAGTCTGAGCCACGTGGAGAAGCTTCTTGTCAGACTTCCTAGCCCCCAAATGGAAATACCCAAGTTGTTTAGACGATGAGGTGATGTTGTAGTAGGCAAGGAATACATCGGTCGAGGGCTCGTCGGTGAATGAATTCTTCCAAAGAGAGATGTAGCCGAGGATATTCCTCCACGAGTTGGGAGGAAGTTGAGAAGGAGCAACCCCAAGGGAAGATAAGATGTCGACTATAGCAAGGTGTAGACGGAACCTAACGCCTACCCTTAGCATCTGTTCATACATAACAATCTCTCCCTCGTCCCCCTGGAAGACTCTCTCAGATTCAGTTAGGACCCTCATACTTATATTGGGTTGTATGCCAAAGAGATGCCTCCATACTAAGAGATCATGGTCCTTAACTGACGATACATAAGTCGAGGCGCTTGAAGTATCAACTTGACCATCATCATCAAAAGAACCCTCACTATCGTCCTCAGATCTCTCGTCCCCAGATCCCCCAGCCTCATCGCCTATCGGGGGACCATCTATAAAGGCTACATGAAATGCAAGAGGGGATAGGGCTATTACAGGGACAGACTGAGATGGTTATGTGCCCTCGGCTTGTCGGCTTGGGCTAAGAGTGGACGTCTCTTTTCTCCCGGAAGGACCAGCACCCTTCGGCGACAATGATCTCTAATCCATTTCCCCCTCGTACGATTGACTCTCGCCTGGACGACGAGACGACCCATAGGACTCAGGGGGTATTACTGTGGCTAATGGAATGGGGAAAATGGGTCGTACCCAATTTGGGCCGGCCCCTCGTCTTCTCTCATCCTCTTCCTCTATTCGCCTAATCTCTATGAAGAACTTCTCTCTTAGGGATGGGAATTCCTTAGCTAAATCATAAAGCCTCCTAAGCATTAAAGGGAAGACCCTACACTCATAAGAATTTGGCTAAGTTAACTACAAACAGGCTCACAGTTAACTAAGTTGGACTTTTGGATTAAAACCAAAGAAATAAAGGGTTTTGATCAAGAACAGGAAGAACTTAGCTCACTGGAGAAGACGCCAAAAAACGTAAGGAAATCCTAGAAACACCACAAGGGGGCACTAAATCACCACTAAGAGACGGGGGATGAAATTTAAGCAGCCTAAAATCTAGGGCTCAACCCTATAACTCCCACAGTAAGGCGGTTTCACGCTAGAAAAATACAAAGCTAAGAAAAGTTAGGGCAGAAACCCCAATGCAAGAAATGAAACCGAAATTGAATATTAAAATTGGAATCTATGGCAAAGAAAGCTACCTGAAGACGAAGACAACGGGTGAATGAAGCTTGATACAGAAAGGTTGCAGAAATGGCGATGGAGTTGTTGATAAGCTAGAGAGAGAAAGTTAAGGCAAGAAGAAGAAGAAAGGAAATGATTTTAAAAAAAATCATTTAAATACCTTGCTAATGAGTGGGCCCATTAACCAAGGCAAGACACAACCCATGAGGAGGGTATCATTAGGTAACAAAGCCCCAGGCTGAGTGGGCAGCCATCACATCTGGGGAACTGAATCAATAATGGACACCTGGCTAAGCAACGTCACAGATGCAACTTATCCTTATGGACACATACTTGAGAATTCCAAGGCAACATTACCCCTCGGCCATCACAACAACATCGATGGATAAGGGTTGGGGGGTGATTGATATGCCCATATATACCCTTGGTCTGGCCAAGAGTGTCGACCACCCAGAAGAGGGCTCAGGCCTAGGACGACCCCTCAGACGGCCCTTCAAGGGGTCGACCGCTCATCATGCCCCAGATGATCCTTGAAGGGGCCGAACCCTCAGCATGGCTCAGACGACCCTTCAAGGGGCTGACCCCTGATCAATCCATAGACGACCCTTCAAGAGGTCGACCCCTCATCATAGCTCAGACGACCCTTCAAGGGGCCGACCCCTCATCATGCCCCAGACGACCCTTCAAGGGGCCGACCCCTCAACATGGCTCAAACGACCCTTTAAGGGGCCGACCCCTCATCAATCCTCAGACGACCCTATAAGGGGCCGACCCCTCATCATGGTCTGGACGACCCTATGAGGGTACGACAGTACGAGGCCCAAACTAGGCCAGGCTCGCTACCATGAGGAACTTTGCCCTTGGCCTCACATCATAGGTTGAGGGTGACGTCATCACAACGCGTGATTTGGGGGACGCGTGGAAAAGTGCACGTGGGACTCATATGGCACGTGGAATACCATTATAACAATATCAACCCCTCACGTGAGGGAATATTATGTCATCATTAAGCACAGGTGACACCTCAAGGTGTGAGTAGGGGAGTGGCTAAATCATAACTCACATGCACCATGCATGCTTGGGGGGTACACTACTCCCCCCAGTACCTACATATACTTGTCACCTACAACCCTGTAAAGGGATCGAGAATTATAACCATAGCTAAAACTCTACTTATACGAGAGAGGGAGCTTATGTGCATTGTATCCAAGGCCATTAGTGCCCATACTTAGTGGATCACACACTCACAGTGGATGTAGGCCTAATTGGCTGAACCACTATACATCATTGTCTCATTCCTCTTGTACTCATCTCCTTCTATATGCTTATACATATATACCTATATGGTTGCCATTGTTATTACTGTTTGAGTTCATCATCACTTATCTGGTGGTGCTAAATCTTAGCATCATCAATGATCACCCGAACAAAGGTCGATGGGGTTTTTTGTTTATTAGGATATGGACTACAAATCAACAAAGGATGGTCTATTTGTCTTCTAAAAAGAAAATGTAGGCATATGGTCTAACATGTGTTCAATTGACCCTGTCTTTAGCGTGATCGAGATGGGAGAAACTGACAATTGTTATGGTGATATCCCCACTACTCATGGCATTAACAAGAGGATGTAATAAGGTTCCATTTCTCATTGTTCTAAGATTAAAAGATAACGACCAATAATATATGCTTCACGTGTGTCAGACCAAGTACCCACTTGCGAAACAATGGAGATGAGCGCATAAGTCTTCTTGCAATCTATGAAAGGCAGTTATATAAAGACCTTATGGTTTTTGAAATAAGCATATATGCATCTATTAGCCGGTAATTGAGAGAGAGAGAGAGAGAGAGAGAGAGAGATTTGTAACAGTTATTAAGAGTTAATAAAGAATCCTCCCACTATTTCCCTTGTAGAAGTAGGTTATCCAAAGGTTGAACCACGTATATTCAGTGTTGTGTCTTTACTTTATATTTCATGCATTACCTAAAAATTCTAAGATGTTAAGACATTACTCTAACAATATAAATTTAAAAAAGATAATCTCACTTCAAGTGAAATTTCTAAGAGCTTGTTTGAATTGAGAAATATCACTGGAGTGCTATTTCCATATTTGATATAGTTGATGTAAAATTAAGGTTTGTCGTGTCAATTCTCTCAAAAGAAAAATGTTTGAAGGAACTCTTGCCCAGTGATCCTATTGATTAATAAATTAGGTAGTGGATTATCTACTGTTTTATTAATATTGATATGTTATTTAGTAGTTTACTATTTAAGGACTATTTCCTTCTTTTCATTTTCCTTTCTAACCAATAAAAAAGTTAAATTTGGTAATATATAAGGCCACTGGCTTTCGCTAATTTACATAACAAATAGTTTAACAGGAGTTATTTACAAGGTTTAATAATTTAGGTAGGGTTGTTTGCACTTTCCCAATTATTTTTTATCGCGAACCGTTGATCAGCCTTTGTCTTTAACATCATCTCAAGAGGCACTAGAAAAACCCAAAGAGAAATACAGCCATAATATTCCATATAGATTATATATGTCCCAAAATGATAAACATGCTTATTCTCAAAAATATGTGGTCCGCCAGGTCCCCGTTGTTGGTGGTTAGCTTGTACACATGCAAGGGCTGCCGTCACCACTCACCAACCCATTTACATCTTACCACTTAGTGGGGATAAATTCTAACAAACAAATATACTCCATAGAATGCTAATTTGCATGTTTATGGATGTAAGCTAGTATTTGTTGGAAAGCCAGTGCCAAGATTCAAGATGTTTGAAACTTGCAAAAAAATCATTAAACTCTCACTGTCTGCATGAATATTATATTCCTCTCTCATTGTCTGTCAAATCCATTAATAACATATGATGTAATCTAATCATGTCTTCGCATTTCCATCGTGGATTATTGCTTGTCTTTTGGGCTGATCATAAAACAGGATAAGTGCATCATTTGCCACCACTAACGTTTCAAAATCTACAAGTTATACAGAGCTTAGGGAGTGAGTTAAAAATTTCGGCAAAGTCATCAAATTAAATGTTATATTGATTACCAAGGGCCATAAAAGCGAGTTATGGACAATTTAATCAACCCTTCAAAATTACAAAGTCGACTGCCGGACCACAAATAGCAACAAGTTCAAGTTTTTGATTGTGAGATTGACACAAACCTAACAGTTTTCTCTAATTAGGAAAACCAATATAAACGTCAAACTTTACCATCGATAGTTTGCTTGAAAAAGGGAATTCATAGAAAATGGAGAAAGTGTCTAAACTACACGAGAGTCCTTTAGGGCATATCATATATTTTATTTTATCTTTTATAGTATGAGAGTTATGGCTACAATAGCATAATAGTATCCTATTTCGGTCGGAAGAATAGCATAGTTGTTCATTGCATGCTAAATGTCAATTGCATCACGTTTTCTTGTCGAACAGCAGCGACCAAGTGGCACCATTATTGTTTCTTTGGTGGTTCAACTTCTACCCTTTTTGTATGTTTAGCCGGCCGGATGGGACGCAAACTAGACTATGTCTCTTTCTCATAGGTTTAGGAAAATCGAATGTGTAATTTCTTGGGATTAGTGCAAACCTTATGGGTATATATATATTTATATATATATATTTATATATATTTAAAAGGTTGATGTGGATATGTCGAGTGTTTTAATTTAGTATTTGTTATCACAAATTTTATCATATTTGGAAATTATATAACAATCGATCACTTTTTTTTTAAATATCATATTCCACCGGAAACACATTTTAAAACAAAGGCTTAAGCGAAAGAAGATTTTTTGCGTGCAATAAACTACTACTTTTTCAATTCGTATTTTTACCTCCAACGACTTTATGTATCATTAAATAGAAACGGTTATTTTGTTGTATAAATTAAATACAACTCACCATGTTTTAATAAATTGACAGCAAATAATATAAAAAATTTAAATAAAATACAACTCACCAAGTTTCAAAAAATGAGAGAAACTAATATAAAAAAATTAATGAAATTAATTTTTTTACATACAACTCACCAATGAGAGCAAATATGAGGTTCTTTTTTTGCTTTTCTGGAAGATGAAGATGTTGTTGTGATGTTGGGAATTTAAAATTTTATGGGTGTGAAATATTAATTACGGTGGTTAATTGGTGCTTTCTTAATTAGGTGGGTATTTGTTAGGGTTTTAATTGAATTTTCAGAAGTTGAAGGTGTGAAATTAAGGGGTTGAAATTCAAAATAATTCATTTACCTTGAGCGGAACATCATTTTCCACCTAAGGGGTGGGGCCAAAATATTTAAGCGGAGCATTTTGTTCTACTTGAGGGGCGCAACCAAACTAACGTTGTTTTGTGTCTGCATAGGGTATATTTTCCCTATCCACAATAATTTTATATCTTTTTTCGGATGAAATTTACCCTAGCAACTTCTATATTTGAATGGCCCATAAAGATTCAAGAACGCTATGGAATCATTTAATTCTAACATTACAATATCCCTACACCGGTTTAATGGGAAAGGGAAGAGAGGATGCAAATGAAAACTCGAAAGAGTTCACGACAGAAGTGGGCAATAGAAAACAAGAAAACTTGCTTTTTCAAAAAATCTTCATTCTTAATCCGTGCTTATGTAGGTGGCATAAACAATATTTCCATATTAAACATAGAAAACAGGAATAATACAATAAGAAAGGGTTCTACGCTTATAAATTGCTCTAGAAATGTTTAGATAACGTTGTACGATTTCGTACTTGATGAAATTAATGAGGTAACCCACATATCAAAACAAGGTTATGGAATTCCAGTTTCCAACTAAAAAAAATGGATTGTTAATGGAAACATTGTAAAGCAAAGCTATTGTTAATTTACTAAATAGTGTTTAGATTGATTGGGAAGTCCAGGAACGAACTTAATTTCGAGTTTGATCATTTAGCGATTAGTTAGTCCTACCGTGTTTTATTTCTTGGTGACCACATGGTTTCCCTTTGATACTATTCAGCACCTATGTGTGAAGGTTCTCCCTCAAATTGAAATCTCTCTCATCGCGAGGATGAGAAAGATCCGGAATATTAATGGTTGCCAAAATACCGTAGTCACCTCCAAATTCCATGATGTAAGATTTTTTGTGATTTAGCCACCTCAAAAATGGTTCATCATATGTAAGATTAAGCTTTTGACAACATTCAGGGTGAAATTTCTCTTTGTGATGGTGAATCGCTACTAAGTATGTAGTAGGATTTAAATGTTTGTTGACTTGACTTCTATACTTTTTATTTTTCTCGAGAATAAGATCATGCAATTGCTTAAGCATTTTTATTATATTGATGGGGTAATAAGTACAAAGTGCCAAAATATTGTAGTGCGCATTATAATGACCAACATACCATCAAAATATTTTTTTAGAGTTAAGTATCTCGTTTTCGAAAATAAAAAATGAAATCTTTAAAAGTTGATAACTTCAAATCTACAAATTCAAATTCATAAAATTTAAATATTTAGAATTTACTCGTCAAAATCTATTAAACAACACACATATTTGATATTTTTTACGGAAAAATCGAAACAGATAAATTTATTGTTTCTATAAAACCTCCGTTTTTCTAGCAAAAAACTTTCTTCTCAAGCTGCTGGTGCAAAAATGGGAAAAATATAGACGAAAAAAGAGTGAGAAACGAAATGAGAGAACTAATCCGATGATGATCTCCGACGGCCTCCGTTGAGCTTCTTCGGTGCACTATTCTGGAAAGCCTTCGGTGGGGTGGGTGAGGTGGGGTTGCTAGAGAGAGAGAGTGGGTATGTGTTTATTTTTAGAGAAAGAGTAAGTGGGTTTGAAATGGGTATGGATGAGGGGTACATTTGTCTAAATATATGTTCTCTATAGTAGAAAAAAATTGATGTATTAAAGAAATATCAATGAAATTTTATGAATCTTTGATCATATAAATGTGATTAGCCCATAATAATACCTATAATATTTTACTGTCATTCAACATCTCCAATAAAATGATGATTTGTGGATGGAGTCTGGTCCAAGAGGCTCTTGATATGCCCAAAGTGTACCATCGTACTCAGGGTCACTAACCTCGACCTGTCTCACAGCCGAGCTAACAGGAAGCTCCCAACTACCATAAAAAAGGTTGTCTTCCATAAGGCCAGCCCCTCATCTACCAACCTCGGCTGGCCATCAGTCGGGGTCATCAGAGTCATGGGATCAAGCTATTCTAACGTCGTACTCTACCTCAGACGACGTTACACCCAACCTCGTGCATAACCTCAGCCAGTCTTCCAGGCCGAGCCAATATCGGCGATTGACAGGACAAAGCAATAGTTAGACTCCTCCAACATCGTACTCGGCTAGGCCAAGGTTACATCGGTCAATGGCACAAGTCTGAGCACATGCAAGCACATGGGAGGATTGGAATCTGGATACTGGTGCGATCCTCATGCACATGCTCATCGCATGCTTGAGGGTAAATTACACCCTCAATCACTATATATAGAGGTCTTACTCTACCGTGTAAAGGGATCGAGAATTGAAACCCTAGCTGAAACTTTGTTGGTTTACACAGTAGAAGAGAGAAAGCTTCATAGATTGTATCTATGGCCATTAGTGACTTCATCTAGTGAAATTAATCACACTCATAATGGGCGTAGGCCTGATTGGCTAAACCACTTATATACTAGTGTTTTTCCTCTTCTCCTCACCCCCCTCTACTTGATATTTACTCTTTGTGCTGCCATTGTTATTGTTGGCTTGAGCTTATCAACACCTCATAGAGGTGGTGCTGTTTCCAGCATCATCATTCTGTCGTCGTCTGTGGGAACGAGAGGATTCGTCTCTTCCTCTTTTGTTGCTTAACCTCATCGGAGACTATGGTGGTGAACCAGGCCTCACCCTTTACGTGGAGTTGTTTCATCATTGAAAGAGGTCCCTTGAGGTTTCCAGGATCTATAGTCCTTTCATTAAAAGCTCAAGCATATGGCACCGGAGTTACCACCTCCTCCTCCACCATCCGGTGTTGGAGGACACAGTTCCAGCCAGGCACCACCCTAGTCCGCGATGGCTGAGGTGGAAGCAGCCTTGAAGTCCTTGGCTGCAACTCAGCAAGTGATGCAGGAGAAATTTTCCCATTTAAGCTAAAATATAATAATGAGACCATCTGGGTTCTCACCGAAGATGATTACTCCGGCGGCTTCTCAGCCACAGAATGAGACCAAGGGACCACACTAGGCACCACGAAAGGACCAACATACTCCTCAGCGAAGGAGGGATGTTGCTGACCCTAGGCGTTTATGCCTGGGGAGGCAAGGAAAACCTTGTCCTGAGGATAGGTACGATGATATTGAGGGAGAAGATGCCTCGACAAACTATTAGGAGCCGTAAGAGGTCTCAAATAACATTGTACGTCCTATACATCAGAGCCGAGGTTAGTGTGAAAGACGATATGATGATGTACGACATAGAGGGTCGTCCTTTGAAAGGCTCGGCCCAGTTAATGATCCGAGGCAGAGGCTAGTAAGGTCGAGAAGCATAGCTGGCTCACATAGGGAAGGTGGTGATCATCACCCTCGTAATAGACGACCCCCATATGGCCGAGACTGTGGTTAGGGGGAGGTCAACATATGACGTTATGCGGTAGTTGGGGAACACTCAGTCAACCTTTTGAAGGTGGCGGGGGACAACCTAGGTCAGGCCAACGTTGCTAAACCATGGAACGATTCTATTCAAAGGCTGGAAGAGAAGATAGGGAACCTCATAAAAAGCCGAGACCCATTATAGAGGGGGTATTCAAAGGGATCACCATTTGTGTCAAGGATTGTTAACTTCCAAACCCCTGCCAAATTTAAACCTCCGGTGGTGTCTCCCAAGTACGATGGTAGTACTAACCCATTCCATCATATTAAAATGTATCAATCTGTAACACACATTTATTCAATCTCTGATGAGATGAGATGTCGAGCTTTCTCAAGCACTCTAATGGGGGCTATGCATATCTGCTTCACTTCTCTTCCTAAAAATTCAGTTGAGAATTTTAAAGGTTTGGCCGAGAGATTTATTAATAACTTCTGTCTTGGGGTAAGACCTCGGAAGAAGACGACTAACTTTCTTTATTTGAAGCAAGGGAAGAATGAAATCCTCTTAAACTATATCACTAAGCTCAACAAGGAAAAATTGGAGGTCGAAGATTATGAAGAGAGTATAGCAATGACAACCCTTAGTGGAGGGCTTCACAAGGGAAAGTTACTCTGGAAGCTTGCTGAAGACCCTCCTAAGTCTATGGACAAGTTGTTAGTAACAACTGGAAAGGTCGTGAATGCAGAAGAAGCAATGACTGCGAAGTATGAGGATGAGAATGAGAATGGAAGTAGTAGTGGGAAGTTTAAAAGGAAAAAGGATGGAAAGAAGAGGACTACAGATGATAAGTTTGCACACTACACTCCTCTAACTGTGAGTTGAGAACATATCCTCAATGAAATAAAGAATTATAGATCCCTGAAATGGCCAGAGAAGATGAAGGCTCCTCTATATAAGAGAAACAAGAATCTATGGTGCGAGTTTCATCAAGATCATGGCCATCTGACGAACAAGTGTTTCACCCTGAAGGAGGAGATTGAGAAAATGTTGAAGTCTGGAAATCCCAGAAAGTATGTGGATGGTAGAGCTTCTAAGGCGGGAAGAGATGACCCCAAAAAGAAAATAAATGATAAATGCCTAAAAAGTGTAATCGTATCGATATATACACTAAAAAGTGATCTTGTAATCGTATCGATATATACACTAAAAAGTGTAATAGACAATTGCATTCAAGAAGTGTAATTCAAATGGTCACCCGTTTTGGTCACGTCTTACAACTTTTACCATTTTGGACACAACTAGGGTCACGAATAAGGATCATAACCAATATCAAAATGCCACCATTGATGGTCAAGGTTGAGGATTTTGTCCATCAAAATAATACAAGAAATGGTAAATGGTAAGGTCACGTATCTAAGTTATGAGCACATGGTCACTGTACTAAGCCCTAACCAAGACATAACCTTAATGTCACCCAAAGAACCATGGCCTCATATTGTGGTCACAGGTTTTGACCGTGAGCCCATAGATGGTCACCCTTAAAATGGTCACGACCAAAACTATTACTCAAAACAATGGTTAGGGAGAAAAACCATGACCATTATCAGTATATGGTGTTATGAACCTCACCCAAATTACTTGGGAAGTTACTAAGCCGTGTATCCTCTTTAGTTACCTCCAAAGTGGCAACAACTTCATCTTCCTTGATGGACTAAATAATTCAAGATTGTTTCACACTCCTCTAACTTATAGTGAAACCTCATTGGGCAGACACATTTTGAGGTAGAAAAATTGGAATCCTTATCCGACTGAAATGTATTGACCACGCCAAAGGCATAGCAGATATTTAGTCTAGTATAGGATATAGAAAATATGAGGATTCCCAGCATCGAAGAATTAGGTATAATACTCATCCTTTCTATTTAATCAACTGTTTTAGAACATTGATTCTTAGATTGAGTGATTCTATACATAAAAAGAAGATACTTTCATGGAATTTCGATGCTAATTATGTAATAACAACATCAATATAAGCAACCGGGGATAACCCCAATAACCTTTTAATCAATCTAGTGAAATCTTGATCATAAGAATATGATTGTCTTATCCTAAGTACTTTATATCATGTTTCTTAGACAAGCAAACTCTTGTGTAAGACAATACTCCCAACCCGTTCTCAATTAGTTGAATATTATCAACAAATTATAATAGAAATACCACCACGTTTCTATCGTATTTCTTATACTAAGCAAGTTTTATTCGAGATTTGAAAAAAAATAAAATATTTATTACCTGATCAAACTAAATGTTCCAAGATCTTAATGTTAGATTTTATCCAAAAATGGACTTCACAAGCCTACATTACTTCGCTTCTCACGATGTATATGTCAAGACAATCATTTAAGAACATTGTTCTAACGTTAAAAGAATCCCAATAGAATATAACATGGCTATTAGTGAAAAGGTTTCCCCATAGTCAATCCCTTTCTTTCTAAGTAAATACTTTTCTCAAGACTTGCCTTTCGGGTTTGCACATTCCCATACATCTATCTTTTAACCTCTTTTATATCCATTTGCTCCCGATGGGTTTTACACCATCAGCAAGTGCACAAGCCCTAAAATATTGTTCGAACACATCAAATCCTATTTGTATCCATAGTTATAAGTCAAAAAAGTCCTTATCTTTCAAGGCATATTTGTAGTTTTCATGTTATCTCATCGAAATGATCAGCCAAAACACTAAATTTTTGGGATCTCTCCTCATGCTCCCACTATGGCTTGGCACCACTTGTTATCAACTATAAGTGACCCATGTATCCAAATCATCGGCAATACTCTCACTACCATTTAGTGTTGTATTATTGATATCATATTATATTTTATCTTATGCGAGTGGCCCATCATAATTGGTAATTTGATACTTTACACAAGGGTATATGGTTTATTACATAATCTTCTTTCAAGAACAAGGCATTGATATAATCAATGACCTTCTTGTGGTAAGGAAAGTGAAATAAACTACCTTTGTTACCTTTGGGATAAGAAATAAAGAGACATACGTTAATTTCAACATTCCTAGATACTTTCACAACATGAGTGTTGGTGAGCCCTAGATTCTAAGCTTCCAGCCTAGTTATTAGTTAAATACTGGGTAAGTAAAAAATCCAAGATGACAAGTTGCATCCATACCATGCCTGCTTAGAGAAGGTAGCTTAGTGATTAAGCATCTCGCATTTGACTTCCTCTTGAGAGCTAAAAACAAATTTACCAATACACTTGCCACCCTAGCCTCTATGATCGTTATGTTGAACAGAACCATAGAGATTATGTTCACCGTAACTAGAAGAAACGCCCTTTCGTATTGCTTTGAGATAGATAATATCTAAGAAACGATCGTAGGCCTGGAAGTCTAGTACTATAACATTTTGAACTTGCTCAACATAAATCACTACCTATTAGAATCCAGTTCCAATGATCGACTTATCGTGCAATGATTAGTATCCCAATTCATCATATGTGGGGGAAAACTCTATAAAATAGGGTTTGGTGGTATACAGTTACAATCTGTCACTCGGGACGAATCCCTCAAAATTATGGAAAAATCCATTATGGCAAATGTGGCCTGCACATGAGTGGCCCCACCCTATCTATAAAAAATACTCCGTCAGGCATACTATTGTACCACTATGAAAACCGATTATATAGATTACATCAACAGGTTCCTCAAGTAAAAAATTTACATTTCCCGATAACATCTACCTCCTCGAGAGTTATAATGCATGACCTCGCCCTGGTTGTTCTACACTTGGGAGATCAACACCATAGGGAAGCTAACTAACAAGGAATCCATGAGGCATGATTTCATCTTGGTGGTCACCATCTATTTAACTAAATAGGTCGAGGATTAATCTTTTGTAGTTTTGAATGCTAAAAAGTGGCCAAATTCATACGGCGCAACACTATCTGCCGCTTTGGCACACATCATTAGATAGTGTCAGAAAATAGGTCTCACTTTGAGAAATAGGTCTAAAATATAGTACACGATTATGGTATCACAAGTCACAAATCATCCCCCTACCGACCTCAAACTAATGGAAGGGTCAAAGCTACTAATAAGAATGTCAAAAACAATATTAGCGAGATGACTGAAACCTACAATGATTGGTCAAACAAACTCCCATATGCCTTCGGGGGCTATCGTACTACAGAGACAAACTCAATTTGGAGATGCTTTCTACTCACTGATTTATGGCATGGAGGAAGTCCTACCCATAGAACTTGAGGTTCCCTCACTACGATTCATGCTCTAAAGCCAAGTGGCCGAAACTGACTAGGTCTAAGACCACTACAATGAAATAGCTCTCGTTGATGAAAAGAGGCTATAGGATGCTTATTGAAAACAACCATTTAAAAACCCTGGGAATGTTGAGCATCTAAAGAAATATTATCGATAATCCGATGAAATATAATATATTTTTCTATAACTTTTTCTCATTTTGTAATAAAGACAATCAAGTTCCATAAAAGATTATTCCCCTTTTCAAGTTTTTTTCGAAGTGGGATATGTGCTAAAATTTTAAAAAATCTTAAATAACATGAAAAAATAAACATCAAAACTTCGCGTATGACTTCGTCTGAGGGAAATCCACGAATGAGAAGTGTGACTTCATGTATGGCCCCACAGGGTCAAGAACAAAAGTCCCAAGTAAAAAACTTCATGTATAACTCAAAGGTTAAGTGTACTAGAACAAAGTAAGGAACAATTTCTAAGATAATTCGTTGCCAATGGTAATCAATGCTAGCACTTGGTCAACGACAATATCTGTTTAAACGACCAAAAATAACTGCATGTTAGTATAACCTAAGGTAAGACAACATGAGTTCGTCCAAATTGGTAACCAATAAGGAAGATTATTCAGCCTATTGCCGAGCACACACTTGTAAGACTAAACTACTGGTAAGCCATAATTACACAATCAAATAATCAATATATAGTTTAAATACTCCATATACCAAAGTTTTATTACATAGACGTAACCAATAGTTGATAATGACAATTAAATATCAGTTGCATAAGCCATATCATATGGGAATTTACCTAATGCCTTCTCCATGTTAACAGGAGGAACATCAAAAGCATAAGGACTAATAGTTGTGCTCAGGTACTAAGACCTGATTGACGGATAAAACTTGCCATATTCACCAGATGCAGGGGTCAGCTAAGAACAACATCCATATACAGTCTGAGATACTTTTTTATCAATGTAGTCGAAATCACATTTGGAGGAATCCAATATGCATCCAACTTGAAAAGATGATTAGGCTGGTCCAGGTAACCAGGGTCTTATTAATACCAAAGTTTGTCTTCCTTCAATAACTTCATCATAGTAAGAGCATATATCCACCCTTATTTATAACCCTCTCTCTGAGCATGTTCAAATTCATCACTCAAATACACCAGGGCCTCATCATAACCATTTATCTATATTGTACAAGGTTATTTATGAAAGTGACAAGTAAGACGATCAATCTTTTCACTTAACCTCTTGACGGTGGGAAAATGATTATTTATCATATTTGTTTGGTCGGGTAGAGTTTTCCTATTCATTTCTTCTTCCACTAACGGGCGAGCCATAACTACTTACTACGAAGATTGAACTTCTACCTTTGTTTTCTTTAGTTGTTATGACTCTTCCATCAGATGAGAATTCTCATGTTCCAATAATGAAACTGTTTCACTCTGATCGGTCGTGATTAATTTCTTAAGACCTTACATCTCATCCATCGATGGATTATTCTCCTACTAAAAAATACTAGTCATCTCTCGAGCACTCCTCAAATCTGACTGCATCTCAAACTCCCTTTTAGAGTATGTCGAAGACAAATCCTGTAATTTCTTGAGTGAGTCCATTATCACTTTGAAGTATGACAAACTTCTTCTCATAGAGGCTGCTAAGATGGAAATAACTTCTTTATGACCCCGTTAAATGTTGAGGATCTTCTCGTAATAAGAAGCGTTAGTCTCTACCGATTAGTGGAATAACCTACGCATATAGGTATAAGCATTTTTAGCTTGGTTAGAGGCATCCAAATCGAGAAATTCCTCCACCTCTTCCCCATCCAGTTCTCTGTGACCAAAACCAACCACTTGATCACTCCTATAGAAAAGTTCACTTTCAATGGCAACGAAATTGGTCATTCTTGAGTCAAACTAAAATAAATATGATAGTACATAAGTAACAGCTAAATGAAATAATAATAACACCAAACTGTTCAAGACTAAGACATAAAAAAGAAATTTTTTATTAAAACTATGAAGGTGTTACAACTAAGAAAATTAGGGAAACTGCATCATAAATACAGTTTGACTCAATATTAAAGTCCATGTCACTATACTTGCTCCGTATCCAGGGACACTTCTCCTTCTGGTCATGATGCCACCACCACCTAGTCCTAAGGCACAACTGACTCAACCATCTCCTCATTATCATTAGCTTCCTCCTGAATTTATGGAGGAGTACCTAGATTATGTCGAAGAAATAAGTCTGAACAAATAACTGTGTAGACTTGAGTCAAAGTGACATTCCACCCTCCATGAAGAAGGACTTATTCAAATACTCGACTAGGATGGAAGCCATAAAAAATGCATTATACCATCCTCGAGTTTAGGAATCTTCCTTGTACTTCTTTTCCTTGGCCTTTATCTCCACAATCTAGACTCTAGCCTGCTCTACAACCTTCTCAAGTTTCTCAACTCTCTTCACGAAAATACCAGTAGCCTTCTCGGCCTGAGTCTCCATATTATCCATCTCCTTAATGTTATCATTTATCTTCTTTTTATTATTCTTGTGGGAATGATTACCATCATCCAAAGATTTTTGGATGCCGTTAAAATCTACCTCCACATCCGAAAAAGATTCGTTCAACTTGTAATTTATACTAAATAGTTGGTCATAGTAAACTAAGAAGTGTAAAAAACAACATTCAAAGGCATTAGCAGCAAATGATAATGAAAGATGATGGACAATAAATAATGAAGTGATACTCACAAGATCTAGATTACGGTTGGTCCGTTTGACCATCCTCTGTCAATAAGGTAGGATGATGTTGCCTAGTTGATCGAAAGAACCCCTTCTCCAATCAAACCATGAGCCAACCTCTTTTATGTATACAAGCATCTTTGACCTAAAAAATTGGACTAGCCCATAATAATACCTATAATATTTGACTTTTATTTAACATATCCAATAAAATGATGATGTGTGATTGGAGTTGGTCCAAGAGGCTCTTATGATTTCTCCTATATACATCTTTAAAAGAACTAGTATTGATTGTGATGTAAAGAGACATATTACAGTTCAATACCAAGATTTCTCGATAGGATACACAAAAATAACTTACAAACATAGAGTCTTCATATTAAGAAATAGTTTTTAGATTATCGTAAACTTTAATAATTTAACAAAACTAAAGGCCAGTTACATAAGATGCATTTTATCAAGTACTAAAATATATTTTCTTAAAAATTAATCAACAACCACCATAATATAATATTTGTTTATATCATTGAAGGAACCCATAACAAATGAAAAATCACATATTTCCACAGAGAAACATGGGTAATGTAATATTCAACCATGTGATTTACATAACTTTATGTAACATGAAAATGTTTCATCTCTCCACATGGAGAGTAATATCACATTCAATTTTGGAGAATTTAAATTATTTTTGACAAAGCAATGAGATTTGTCTCTCCATTTGGTCCACAAGGTCTACGACAATAAGGTTGAATGATTATAACATACCTCAATCATCACTTGGTAATACACAATAGTTTATTCTTAAAACAAAGTTTATCATTTAACAAGAATAGTTTATATGTCCCATTAAGGCATTCTTCCCTTAATTTTTCAATATATAAATTATCCCTAAAAAGATCATTTATGACTTCAAATCCTAACAAGTATCTTCCGATTTATACATCTTCCACTTGATATAGAACACCTAATATTACGTTAAAAGGAAAACTAAATGGATATAATAATTCAACCCCTTTAGTATAAGAATCATTGAATTTTTATTTGTAATTTATATAGTTCAATGCCTCTTGATGGAAAAAGAAAATGAATTCACATGGCACGAGATGTTGTTGACTATTGGGCGAAAAATGCACAAAACGGGGTTTGACTTGGGTTTTTATTCACTCAATGAATGTTCAGAATTTTTTGGATAGATTAATGTATATAAAGTCACTTTGATGTGTGTGTATGTATTCAAAAATTAAATGACAAGATAAATAATAGAGATAAAGTTATGGAGACTTTACAAACATATACTTTTATATGGTTCAGTCTCCGCCTACGTACATGCTTAATATGACACTCAAAAACTTCGTTATGCTTAAATTTTTGTGGTGGAACCAACATATTAAAAGGATGCATCACATTTTGTGAGATCCAATAATAAGGGCACTACCTACTTCTTTGCCAAAGCATACACAAGTAAGCTCAAGAGAACTACATCTTTTTAGACTCTTTGAAACCATGACACATCAGATCGACAAGATATAATAAATTATACAAGAACTGGAAATTGGAACGTTTAAACATTAGAACTAATAAAAACTTTTGTTGAAATAAATAGCTATATAACAATGGTATAACAACCACTTGGAAAAATATATATATGGATCAAATTAGTGCAAGAAGCTTTCTTTTAAAATCTCAATGAAGTCTGTCAAGTTTAATGTTGTAAGTTATTTAATGTTTTGTTATTATTGGCGATTTATCTGTGTGTGTAAAGATGATGTTTAGAATGATATATATACACTTGAGACAAAAAAATCATTTGGTAGAAAGTGAGAAAATATGACATTGAGGGTTAATAAATAAACTATCCAATATACCGTAAAAAATCCCCAACATAGTTGAATCCTTAATTATAATTTCCTACTTTTTATTTATAATTGACTTTTTTACTTTGAATCCACTCTAAATGAAAGTATGAGAAACACGTACATGTTTGGGGAAGTGGTATTAATATTGAAAGTATAAAAAATAATCCCTAAGAACTTTGATTGATCACCCATTGGAAAGTAAAAACCAAGAACTATGTTGAAAGAATAAACCTATAGTTGAATACAATATGTTTTGAATCTTTTTGTGATACGTATGAGGAGAAATATATTGATGAAGATGATGATCTTGTTTCCCTCCCAGGGTCTCAAAAAATGTTTTTAGAACCCTCTGAGCGTCTCGAATATTTTAATATATAATCCACCCAAAGTAAGCCTTATGTGTGGGCACTCTTGGAAATGAAATTTGGTGAAATATGAGATAAATCAATTTCTCTCTCCTCACCCCTTAAACAAAATCTGAATAGTATTTTATATCTCCCTCTTTAACCCTCAATAATGGATCATTAACCAAAAGACATACCTTACACCAATATAAATAGGTTCAAGTCATGGGCTTAGCCTTAACTAGACTTTCAGAAAGTTTCGGGCCTACTATTTAGGCATTGGACTATACTAGGGATGCAAGACAAATAATTAAATTATCTTATAAAGAAATACATGAAAATCCTAATTACATTTGCCATAACTATTTCCAATCCTTATTATACGCGATTAATTCCACTAAATAATCACCATTACACTCCAACTTAATTATCTTTAAATCACTCAAATAAGTATGTCTTGTTTTCAATGCTGATTATGGTGCATAATATAATTCTCCACATTAAGTTTCTGATACCCTCTTGGTCAAATAAGTTTTTCCTTAATTGATTTTAACAAACATCTAATCAATTCCTTGATTTTCAGACATAACTTATTTGTTACACCACTGAGTTATAAAATAATCCATTAGTAAACTTTTACTGGTGAAAAGAAAATATATAAGTCCATCAAGGGGCTATCCGAATCCAAGATATCTCCTGGATTCATATTCCTCTAAACTAGGTATGAGTCATGGATAGTATTGTACCACATGAGTGGGCCTACCCTATCCATAAAAATACTCTGTCATTTATACTATTGTACCACCATGCAAAAAATTTGTATAAATGACACTAAGAGGTGCCTAAAGTGCTAAATGTACACACCCCAATTACATCTAACTCCTCGAGAGTTATATTGCATGACCTTGCCCTGTTTGTTCTCCACCTGGGGGATAGACACCATAGGGAAGGTAACTCCTAAGGACCCCATGGGGCATGATTTCATCTTAGTCGCCATCTTATATTTAACTAAATGGGTCGAGGCCGAATCTTAAGCAGTTTTGAATGCAAAGAAAGTGGTAAAATTCATACAACGCAACATCACCTACCTCTTTAGCGTACCTCATCAGATAGTGTTAGACAAGGGGTATCAATTAGAGAAAGAGGTAACCATACGACATGATTATGGTATCACCTATCACAAATCATTCCCCTACCGACTTCAAACTAATGGTACGATTGAAACTGCTACTAAAGAATATTAAAAACAATATTAGAAGATGACTGAAACCTACAACGAGTGGTCAAACAAACTTCCATATGCCTTTTGGGGTTGTCGTACTACATAAAAAAGCTTTATTGGGTCTAGCCCCTACTAACTAATTTATGGTATGGAGGAAGTGGTACCCATCTGACATGAGGTGCCCTCATTACGGTTCATGCTCTAAAGCCAAGTGGACGAAACAGACTGGGTCCAAGATCACTACGATGAACTAGCTCTCCTTGACGAAAAGAGGCTTAAGGATGCTTACCATAACTAGGGATACCAATAATGTATCTCTCGGGCATTCGATAAATGAGTCAAGAAGTGAAACATCTAAGAGGGCAGCCTAGTCCTGAAAGAGAATATAAAACCATCTTAGACACTCGAAGGTAAATTTGCACCCAACTGGGTAGGACCCTATCTAGTCACAAAAATAAAATTTGGCAGGAGGCTACCTCAGCTGATCTCGATGGAGTCACATTTTTTAAACCCTTCAATATCAACTGATTGAAGAATATTTTTCCTTAAACCTGGGTAGCATGAAAAGGAAAAGGACTGAACAATCGGTCTTTAAGGAAGGTAAGACTATGAAAGCCCATACACAATCCCAACCCTACATAAAAATTCCCACTTGAGCCACCAACCTTTCTCTTGAAGTCAGCTAGAACACTTTAAGACCCAAACTTTTATCCATTTTTAGAGGGAACTACGAGGACCGGATTTTTTGATATATTTTTATTGAAAACATTCAAATAGTGAGAATGCAGATTTATGGATTTATATGTATCTTAGGCCAAACATACATAAATTCAAAATTTACACAAAAAATATCCTGATTTAATTTAATGTGCATTTAATGATGAAGTCTAAATCAAACAAGACAAACCAAAAAAGCATGCAAAGAAGTAAGGAAAAATTATTTTCGCGAAAACATATATTTCAGTATTGTATCAGAATTTACAAACACTATACAACTTATAAACGAATTAGACCTCTAAGTATAACGTGCAGTTCTTCAAGTCTTCTACAGATACGACAAATTCTAGCACCGTCCACAGGACGCGACCTTCCCTCAGTATCCACTGATCAACCTTCTTCTTCCACGGTAGAGCCTCTGCTCCACAAATCACCAGTAGAGAAAATATTTACAAGGATTCTTTAAATATGATTGTGTTCTTCTTGATTTAGAAAAGTGATCTCTAAATTTCTAAGTGGTTTGGATAAACAACAGTAGAGTTTGATCATAAAAGGAAATCTCAAATGGCTTAAAAAAGGGTTAAAAATGAGTTCTTCAAAACTCTAATACCACATCTCTATTTATAAGGAATTTTATTACAAAAGCATAAGCATTAAAGATTTGGATCTGGTTTGATTCAAAAATGAAAACTCGTGCACTTTATCGAATGACCAAGCACCTCGTTCAAACGATGTACCCTTTTTCATTCTAACAGGTTTCCAATGAAATGTCGAGCAACATTCCATTGCTTGACCAATAGACTTCGCTTCAGATCTTATTTGAATGTGGGAAACTCGTTCTAATGATGTATCTAATCTTGTTTGAACGACATCCAACGAAACTTTGAGCGACATTCCAGAACTGACCAAAGGCGATGTTCCAAATTTCATTTGAATGATGGAATCTTCTTCTAATGACACTGAGTAAACTCGTTTGAATGACTTATCAAAATCATTCTAATGAGCCGTCGAAATTTTTAAAGAAATTTTAAACATTTAGTTCAAATGACTTATTAAACATTTTGAAAACTTTTAATGCAAACTCTTATTATAAAAATCCCCCGAATAAATACATACTTTACCAAATTACCTACTAACATTTCTGAATTTTATTGTGATGAACCATCACCAATCTTGCAAATTTCATCAACTTATTATCTTCGACTGCGTGGAAGGAGTCATGAAGATGCAGTGATGTGCAATGAGATAACATAAATAAAAACTAAATTAAGAAATTTTAAAACTTGCTCTTACAAATCTCCCTTTTGACTTTTTTGATACAAAATACATTATTGAATCCAAATTGACCGCTAAGACTAATACAACTAATGCCCTCTAAAATTAAGAAATGGAAATGAATAAATTTGTAAGTCTTCAATTGAAAACTCTTTATTTCTTCATCTTGTGTGGTCCAAGAAATCATCATGAACGAGGAATAAACTACACACGTGAGACAAAAGAACTAACGTGATGCATACGGATTTAAATAGAAGTAAATAAAACTCCCCCTCAATTTGTTGTCCCCCTTTTGTCTGTAATAAACAAATTAGTAGAATATAAACATTAATAATAAGAACCACATAAAGAAGCAAAGATATCATCTCAAAGATAATCAATAAGCACAAATAATCATAATGAAAAAGGCAATATGTGTTCTCCCTTTATCAAACAACTATATTTGAATAGTTTCAATTTTTTAAGCATAACAAGTGCAAGTATAAAAAAATACATATAGGTAGAAAACACATATCACCATGGAATAACACCAAAGTATCTGAATCGTGAAAGCATAATGTCATTGTGTGAATATTTTTCATAGGTAAATCAACATAAACATTCATAACATAGGTGCACGAAGTCATGAGATACTTCTAACGAAATAACTCAATTTCTACCTTAGGTGTAAAATGTTTAACGCAAATGAAATTTACTCGACTTATGCAATATGACATGAATTTTAATGATTCTTAAAATAATAATGCCAAACTATTTAATACTTTTCAAGAGAGTTCGTTCTGCAAACCCATTGATCTTCTACTTTATAACTCCTGCAAAATCTCAAGTGTATAAGAATTAACTCTCAAAATATTTTGAAGAAATCATAATGCTTATGTGTTGTAAAGAATCAATGAATATAAAATAAATGTCCTTGGAACTTCTAATTTTGTGTGTTGTTAATTGAGAATGCAAAGTAATGGCAAAGGACGATTTCAACAAAAATTGCAATACCAATTTTAAATGCGAAAGAGGATAATAAATTGATTTTATTTTTTTTATCCTACGCGTGCATCTATGGTGATAAAATAGATAAATCAAGCCATGAAAATACGATAAGGCCAAGTTTCAGGACAAAACTCCTTTCGGGTAAAACATTTATTTAACTATATAATGTAAATCGCAACTTACAAATACAATAAAATCTGCAATGAATCTATCGGAGCAAACTCACATAGACTATATCCTAATTGAACAATGATTCCCTCGAGAACCACTATGGGTTGCAACCTTCCGTCTGACTCTGCCTTCGTCTTTAGCAGTGAATACCCGTAGGTATCACAAGTTAGCAATGGAGTGCCTCTCCACCTAGCTATACGTGAGAGATATAGAACTTTCTAGATTTTTAAACTAATTCACAAGAATAATATTCAAGGATGATTTGTTCAGAATTGATACAGTGTTTTGACACAAAAAACTTGAAGAAAATTTGCTACTGATACGCAGTAACATTTTTGCAAAAAACAGTCTTAAACAAACTGAACCACGAAATAGGTATTTATTAAAAACCATAAGTCGGCATGTAGTTAAAACAACTTCGTCATGTCGTTTGAATGACAACATCATGTTGTTTGATCGACAATGAAATGTCATTTGAACGACATCAAATGTCGTTTGAACGATTGAAACGTCAAAAAAACTTTTTCTAAAACTCTGCCTACAAGTCTTCCAAAAATATATTTTCACAAAGTAAAATAGTTTGGTTAATCTTTTGATAAAAATTAAACATCCCAAATATGATTCTATGAATCAATTCAAAATTTAGCCTAAATTGTTCTTACAAATCTTCCCTTTGGCTATCCCGGTACAAAACAAACAAAATGACCGCACACCAAATTAAAATTAAAATATCCTATTACAAAGATACTAATACCCTTCCCAACCCTAGAATGGAACGACATAAGATTCTTTGACTTCAAAATTCAACTTTTTCCCTTTAAAACTTTGTCTTCATCTGTGTGTCTTTAAATTCCTCTTTAATTACCTACACACATGAGGCAAAAATATATACCCTCGTGACACATTGAGTTTGAAATAAAATATATTTCATCAATAAATACGCCCCCATAATTCAAACTCATCGAAACTCACTCCATTTGAATTTTCTCCCCCCCGTTTTTATCAAAATAGACATTAAGTGCAAAGAATCATGACGAAGAAAAGATATCATCACAAAATATTTAAATCAAGCATGTGTAATGAACATCTCAAAGGCAACTATGATGCGAACCCGGTTGTTATTTGCATTATTTTTGAAAATTTTCAAACTTTAAAAAAAATGCAACAAACATACCATACATAATATATGCAAAATATATCAAAAAAATCGGAGCACATATATAGATATAAGCGACCACAAAATACATAAGCTTTACACACTAGTATAGTATCAATGTGTCCAAACATGTGGAATGGAATGAATGGGGGAATGGAATGAATGGGTGTGAACTAAAAACAAAAGAATTATAACAAAAACACTCAAATATGTTCAAGAAGTTCTAATTCACAGCAAACTTTATCAAACTAATCTTTAGCCTTAAGTGACAAATAAAGTTAAACTTAATGAAAAAAACAAGCACAGTACACACAAGCCTAGAATTTTAATGATTCTACAAATCAATAGCATCATGACAAAATAAGTTTAACGAGGATACATTATCATTGTGCAAACCTATTGCTATTTCCATCAAAACTCCCTTAAAATATTTCTAATTTTTTTATTTTAATATCTTTTGAGGTTTCTATTTTTCTCACCTTAGAGAAATCCTATTGACCCCATTTTAGCACATGATTCTTTTTATTGACTTAAATTTTCTTGGGTTCTTTTAAACGGTGGATTTCACGACGAGATTATTCTTCTCTCGCAGCCCTTTCCCGTGAACTCATCATTTTTTCAATTCTAAATAAATCCTCACGAGCAACGATTCTTATATGCACAAATCCTCCATAGTCAAATAAACATATAGATGACAAGATTTATAGATTAACATCTTACCAAGCTCAAATATACATGTGAAATCAAAATATAGCAAACTCATTTTTGTCTGAGTATAGGCATATACAAAGTCGAATCCATTAAGAAAATCAAGTTCGAAACAACTCCATAAGCATGGTTAAGAACAATCTAAGCATGTAAAGTCATAACCAAATGTTCTAGCCACATAAAAATTGCATAATGAATTTGGATTCAAACACACAAATATAGCACACCAAATGTGTAAAACTAAAATACACAAAAATTGAAAATCTTTTTGAATATTTCAAAATATTTTTCAAAAACAAAATATTTTTATATCTTTCAAATATGACTCAATAAAAGAAAAATATAACACAAAAGATATACACGTCATAACACTAGCAAAAATATATCATGAAGCATAACGAGAGTATGACAAACAAAGCATGCAAGCAATCATCCATAAGAAATAACATGTGACGCATCATGTGCAAGCATGTAAGAATCAACCAATCTAACATTAAGCGTCTCCAAAACGGATTTCCTAACCCAAACACGTGTATGTCTAACTGGAGGTATTATGGGAATCGACGATAAACTATCATTAAATTTCCAAGGACCTCTTCTAAGATCATAACAAAAATGCCTAAGGTGACCTTTCCAACCCCAATGTGAACATGTGTAAACGGGTGGAAAGATACCTATGGGTTGATCTTTTCTAACGTCCTTAATTTTGGTTGAACCTCTAAAGCAAACAATGGTTTTGGCTTTAACATTCGAAGAATGAGGACAAGACAAGTCATTTCCATCACAACTCAAACTACTCGAGTCTTTTAAATAAACTTTTAACTTTAAAAGTTTAGACTCAAGCAAAGAATTGGACTCTTCCAATTTTAAGCATGCCTTTTTCAAATTTTCAACAATTCCTAAAAGGTTATCGCACTCACCTTCAATAAAAGAAATTTTTTCCGTAAGAGTCTTCTCATGTGCTAAAAAATCATTAATCAAAATATTTTTATCCTATTTGGCATAAACACAAACCCTGGAACTTTTAAAGTCCTCCAATACATTGCCTTTTAATGCTGGCTAATGCGAGACAGGGGAGTATCTTTACAACCTTCTTAGATATGTCCTCTAAAGTGATCTTGACCTCTTGGACATGTTCGAGATTAATCTCAAGGTGGAATACAATGGCTTCATGTTTCTCACAAGTCTCCAATGAAGATTGAAGATCTCCTGTAAGACTAGCCACGGTATTGATCAAATCGATCTTCCCCTACTTATAGTAATCAACTCCTCATACAATGAAACATTTACCTTCTCTAGTTGATTCACTGACACCTCACACTTTTTCAAAACATTCACCTCATTCTCTAAATAAGACATCCTAAAAGACAAATTTTAATTTTTCTTTTTTCATTTTTAATGTCTCGGTGTAAAGTTCGTGAAAGGCTTTGGAGTCCAACTTCTCCCTAACTCGAATTCTTTTCGTCACTCTCATTGTCTCTAGAATGATTCAAAATATCATCGATACACTAAGGTTTAGAAATATCCTCATTGGCATGGGACACACTAGAAGTACTCAAGTGACTAGCCATGAATGCAAGCCATGGTTCATGTGGTGATTCATCCCCGAAATCCACTGACTCGATGTCATTGTAGCTAAGAGTGCTCTTATGTACAACTTTCTTGAACTATCTATTTAAAATAGTGGGACACTCATGTACCTCGTGCCCATTTTCCTCACATTATAGCATCTCACTTCATCAAAATTTACAAATTATCCATAAGATCCAATTTTTAAAGGATCACACAAAAACATAATGTAATAGCTCTAATACCAATTTGAGAATGTGAATTCTATTGATTTATTCGTATTTTAGGCCAAATTCAAAATTCTAACCAATTTTATCTTAATTTAATTTAGTGTGCATGTAATGATGAAGTGCAAATCAAATAAGCCAAACCAAACAAGCATGCAAAGAATAAAGGAAAATCATCTTTGGGTAAAACCGTTATTTTAGCACTATATCAGAATTGACGGACACCTTATGACTTATAAACTACTGAGCCCTCTAGTATAATGTGAAATTCTTCAAGTCTTCTATAGATACAACACAATCCAGCACCGTCTGTAAGAAGCAGTCTTCCCTCGGTATCCATCGATCAACCTACTTTTTCAGCAGTAGAGCCTCTGCTCCAATAATTAGTAGTAGAGAAAATATGTACAAGGGTTATTTCAACATGGATTATGTTCTTCTTGATTTGGTAAAGTGATCTCTAAATTCTCAAGGGGTTTGGATGAAAAACGATAGAGTTTGATGACAAAAGGAACTCTAAAATAGCTTGGAAAAAGGGTTAAAAATGAGTTCTTCAAAACTCTAATCCCGCATCTATATTTATAAGGAATTTTATTACAAAAGGATAGGCATTAGAGATTTGAATCAGATTTGATTAAAAAATAAAAATACGTGCGCTCATTCAAATGACCTAGTACCTCGTTCGAATGGCATACCCATTTTCATTCGAATGGGTTTCTAACGAAACTTCGAATGACATTCCAGTGCTTGACCAATAAGCATCACTTCAACTCTCATTTGAATGTAGGAAACTCATTCTAACGATATATCCAATCTCGTTTGAATGATATTCCCGAATTGACCAAAAGGAGATGTTCAAAATTCGTTCGAACGATGGAATTTTATTCTAACGACGATGTGTAAACGCATTCGAATGACCTGTTAAACTCATTCTAACTAGTCGTCAAAATTTTCAAAGAACTTTAAAAATCATTTTAAACATTTTGAAAACTTTTAATGCAAAATCTAATTATAGAAATCCCCTAGATAAATAAATACTTTACCAAACTACCTCATAACTCTTATGAATGTTGTTGTGACGAAACATCAGCAATCTTGAAAATGTCATCAACTCCTTATCTCTGACTGTGTTAAAGGAGCCATGAAGGTACATTGGTGTATAACGAGAATAGCCAAATAAAACTAAATTTTGCAATTATAAAACTTGCTCCTACAAATAGACACACATCTATCTTTAAATTAGAGATACTTAGGTAACCCGAGATGTCACTTCGGGCCTGGTCCAAACAAAGACCAAAAAACATATTTTATGGGAAAATCTTGTCTATGGTCATTATGCCCTTGATCTCAAAAAGACTGGCATGATCCAAGTTGTAAGGACATTGTCCGTCATAATTAGTATGTCATATACAATTACAAGTTTGTTGAAGAATTGGGAAGCTTACATCTACAATCGACAATCCGAACTTCAAGACTCTTAAACAACCATGCCCAATAAGGACGAATTTGGTAAAATGTGTTTTAGTTCCATTCACTTTTTACATTAAAAGTGGTGGGATATTTTTATGAAAATATATATTTTTTTTAAATGATTTTATTCATAAAAAGATTTTGGATAAATAGTCCTAATCCCGAAAACAATTTTGGTCTTTAAAGATTCCAAGTTATTTAATTTTTAAAAGATTTTTAAAGAGGATCAGTGATGGTCGTTCGAACGACGTCACATCTCGTTCGAACGAGATGGAGTTGTCTCTTAAACGACGTCGTGTTTCATTCGAACGAAAAAGTTTATTTCTGACACACCACCGCCTTGAATTTTCTTATATAAAGGGTGTCAGGCTTCTGTATTTCGTGTGGAGTAAACACTGGTTTATCACAGAATAAACACTGGTTTATCACAGAATACGTTTTTGGTCTTTTTATTTATTCTCCATTACTTTTGATGGTGCAAAATATATTTTTACAATTCATAAAATTCCAGATCTTTTGTGTGAGTTGTTTATGGAACCCAAAGCATAGTTTTACTAGGAGTTTTGTTGCTGAATCATAGGTGCCTTGGAAAGGTACTGGGCTCACCATAGGTGACACTTATGGGAGGTACTGGGATGATCATTGACTGCGTGTTCTAGGTAGTGTTGCGGTGTTCCTGGGCTGATGAGTACGAACCAACACCTGCGGATATTTCGTAAGTCAAATTGTATTTTCGCTGTAATCCGATTATAAACCATTCCTTTACAAATTATAGTGGAAATAAAAGGTTTTTACCCTGTGGGGATTTTTTCATAAAATCTGTCTTTGTGAGTTTACTCATCGCATGATTTATTTTTGAGGTTTTAATTGACACGTAGATGCATGTTTAGGCGCTGATTTAATTGGAATTTGGTTTGAGCATATTTTGACATCTAATTAAATAAGTTTGAATTGAAAATTGAGAATCTATTCGAAAATAATATCGCACATGCACTTTCACAAGTAGACTAAAACAATTCTCTAAAGCATTTTAAAAACTTCGTAGGGTCATTTTTATTAACCAACACACAAAGGCTAATACTACAAAAAATAAAATGAAGCCTGAAAAGGAGAACATACTACCCGTATATACTTCTCTTCAGAAGTCAAAGACCTCTCCCCATAGAAAACACCCCTCAAACTCGAGACACATATCAAGGCATATGGACTCACCAAGGGATCCCTGCTAAAGGGCACCCTATTTTATGTTAAAGGACGAAGATCTTATCTCTGAAGCAACCTTTGAGGGCTCTCACCCCTCTCCTTCAAAACACCCTGCAACCGGGACGCATATCGATAATGGTGGACTCACCAAGGTATTTGTAAGAACCTGGAAATTTCAAACCCTAAAATGATCTACGACCTCAATTTAAATCCTCGTAAGATGAGCCATTTCACATATTAAATTTAAACATATTCAACTATTAATCTTATCACTTCACCTTTACCATGTGAATCTTCATTTTATTCACACTCTAACAATTTACCATGTCATCCTTTAACAGAATATGGGTTCCCATACCTCACTCTCCCACATAAATGGGCACACACCAAACCATGATTTAATAAGTGACACAACTCAAGTCCACATATTCCAGTACAAGAAGAGATTACTTCCAATACTTCACATTTTTCGTAAACCACATTTTGTCTTTTAAAAAATTATCTTTAATTACATGTTTGTCCATATCACAGATAAAACCATGAAATGATTCATATTAAAATTCATGTATTCGGTTTCATCCCCGAATAAACCTTAACATCTCATTTCCTTTCCTGTAAGATCCTTACATTTCATATCCCACACAACCATATATATGTATAACTAACAGATGTCAGGCAATAAATCCAATTTGCTTATGACTCAAAACAATTTCTACTTCTACTACCAAATCTAGGCGCTCCTCCCCCTAGAACCTATAAAACCGAGGCTCTGATACCAAAGTTGACGCACCCCAACCTAGTTACTTATAACTAAGTTTGAAAGTTAAAGTGTGTCAAATCATAATTACCTTATGCAAACCATAAACACGCTTATCCTTTTCCAGTTATTAACACGAGCCAATAAAACTAAAAGTTTTAATCAAAAGTCTTCTAAGAAGAAAGGAACTATGTTTAAAACCCTACAAGTTTTCTTTAACTTCAAACCCTTGAAGTTTTAGTTAATTATAAAAGAGTCCCAAAAATTTTGAAAATGAGATAAATTAAGATATATTAAAACCCATAAACCTCAACCTTATATCATATTAACCCTTTGGATCTCAAATAACAAAATATTATAGTTTTAACCCTAGAAACTTTATGAAATTACCAAAATGCCCCCAAACTTTACAAAAAGTGTACTTTTATGGACATACATGCAATTATATCAATGATTAAGGACTAAAATCAAAACCTTAGTGAATTTAGTTTTTACCATTGTCCACCCCCCCTACATTAGCATACGATTTCAAAAACAACATGGTAAACCTTAGGAACCCATGTGCCCCTATTTACCCACACTCAAAATTCACCCTAAACTAATTCAAATTCACCTCCTTTTTACTCCAATCAAATCCCCACCCAAAGTAGTATAAATAACCCACGTCCCAAGCAGTATAAATTCATCCCGCAATTAAGTTTAAAAGCTCGAATTTTCTCTCAATTCAGGTAACTCATCATTTTATGCTTTATTTTCAATTCTTTCAATTCTGGTAGTTTTCTGCATAGTTAATATAGTTAGAACACTCGTAATCTGCAAGCTTTTACATGTATAAATGCCTAGGATAGTGAAAAACAGTATGAACACCATTAAAGCTTGAGCTTTAATGGTGAAATCCATTAAAGTAACTTAAACTTTGATTTAAAGCCATGAATAGACTCATTATAACCCCAGGATATCAAGTGTAATGATGAAAAGCCATGAATGTTCATGTAGCAGGCTAATTGACAGAAACTGTTTTTCAAACTCAAAACCTATAAATCCAAAATTCTCAATGTACAATCCATCAAAATCTTTGAAAGGAAAACCAAATTACTCTCACATATAGCAGAATACAAACCCAATTCATAAGAGACCCTGCTATACTCTATAAATCCACGAATGTTAGGTCAAAATTTCATAAAAATAAATAATTTTGAAACTCGAGTTATACTGAGATTCGAACCATGAAACTTATATATTTGAAATCCTTATGAAAAATTAGGTTAAGTTGGTTAAGAAACCATCTCAAATGGTATAACAACAAAGGAGAAAATCTCAGTCAAAGGTTTAAGCCCTAGAAAGTCAAAATCAAGAGGTTGAAGATGATGAATTTGGTCAGAAACCTTGACCATGCGCGTGAGGGCGTCTGGCCAATCAGAAATTTTTGATTTTTTTCCCAAAAAGTTTATTTAATTTTTCTGATCAAACTGGTATAAGATAAGACCATGTTTGGATATCGTAGCTCGAGTTATGTAAAAACAAGTTTTTTACTTAAAGAACTTTACCTAAAATTACAAATCAACCCCTAACAACTTTTTGAACTTAGTAATTTGCACCCCAAACTTTGCCCATAAATACATCAAACTATTTTAATAAAAGCAATAAAGTTAAAAAACGAGCTTAAGGTCCCTATTTTGAAGTCCCAAGATAATTATATATAAGCCCCAAAAACTTTACTAAAGACAGTTTTAAATACAAAACTAATTGATTAAAACCTAAGACTCTTATATCACACATTTTATGACAAAAAATCAATCCCCGAATCTTCTGAGTACTCCAGTGTGACAACAATTCAACCGAATACCAAGCAAGTACGTTTTTCCGACCTTTTCAATGTTACACTTCCCATATTTGAAATATTGTTACTGATATCACTCTCTGATAGACACATTGACAATCAGAACATATAATTCAAAACTCTAGAAGATATGTTACGAGATTATACGTTAGATATGTCTGACCATTAGAATGTATATTTTCCCTTTGTCGAATTTTCGTATAACAATAGCTATCAAACTAGTATCAAAGCCATCCGATTTGAAGCTTTATATGAAAGACCTTGTAGATCCCTGTTATGTTCGATAAAATAAGGAGATAGTAAACATTTTTGTCCTGAAATAATTTAAGAAACCACCGAGGTTATACAACATATTTGAGAGAAGTTGAAGACAGCCCAAGATCGATAAAATAGTTTTGCTGATTATCCCCAAAAACCATTAGAATTTCAAGAAAATGAGCAAGTATTTCTGAAACTATCTCCCTAGAAAGGAATTTTACATTTCGGAAAGAAAATAAAATTATCCCTCGGATATATTGGACCTTTCACAATTTCTTAAAGAATCGGCTCCATAGCCTATCAAATAGAATTGCCTGTGGAATTATCCAATATCCATAAAGTGTTTTATGCATCACAGTTACACCAGTATATACTAGATCCATCCCGTACTCTCTCGTGTCAAGATGTTTCAGTTGAACCCAACCATGAATTTGAAGTACGCCCCATTCAAATTCTTGATCGCTAAGTGAAGTATCTAAAAAATACGGAAATCCCCTCAATGAAAGTACATTGGGTACACCAGAATCAACAAGAAGCTACATGGGAACCAGAACAAGCAATGAAGGATCAATACCCTAACTTATTCTATGGTAAACTTCAAAGACAATATTTTTAGGTAGGTAGATTGTAAGAACCGGGTATTTTACAAAACATTTACTTTTATGGACATAAAATCAATTGTATCAATTATTAAGGACTAAAATAAAAACCTTTATGAATATAGTTTTTACCACAATCCACACACACACCCACATCAGCATAAGAGTATAAAAATCACACGGTAACACATGGTAAACCTTAGGAACCCATTTACCCACACTCAAAACTAACCCTAAGCTATTTCAAATCCACCTCATTTTTACTCCAATCAAACCCCCAACCAAAGTAGTATAAATACACCACGTCCTAAGCAGTAGAAACCCATCCCAAAGTTTTGTTCAAAAGCTCGAATTTTCTTTCTATTCTAGTAACTCATCATTATATTCTTTATTTTCAATTCTTTAAATCTAGTAGTTTTTTTCATAGTTAATATAGTTAGGACACTCATAATATGCAACCTTTTATGTGTAAAAATGCCTAGGATAGTGAAAAACAGTATAAACACCATTAAAGCTTGAGCTTTAATGGTGAAATCCATTACATTATCTTAAACTCTAATTTAAAGCCATTAATGGACTCATTATAACCCCATGATATCATGTGTAATGGTGAAAAGTCATGAATGTTCACGTAAAAGGCTAATCGATCGAAAGTGTTTTTCAAACTCAAAGTCAGTAAATAAAAAATTCTCAACGTACAATCCATCAAAATCTTTGAAACCAAAACCAAATTAATCTCACATATAGCAGGAAAAAAAACAATTCATAAGAGACCCTGCCATACTCTATGAATCCACGAATGTTAGGTCAAAATTTCATAAAAACACACAGTTTTAAAACTCGAGATATACTCAGATTAGAACCATGAAACTTATACATTTGAAATCCTTAAGAAAAATCAGGTTAGGTTGGTTAAGAAATCATCTCAAATGGTATAATAACGAAGGAGAAAACCTCAATGAAAGTTTTAAACCTTAGAAAGTCGAAATTGAGATGTCGAACTTTGGGTAGAAAACTTAACCACGTGCATGACGGGGCGTGGCCAATAAATTTTTTTTAATTTTTCCCCCAAAAATTTTATTTAATTTTTCTTATCAAAATGATATAAGATAAGACCATGTTTGATTATTCCTAGCTCAATTTATGGAACAAATAAGGTTTTTACTTAAAGAACTTTACTTCAAATTAGAAATCAACCCTTAGCAACCTTTTCGACTTAGGAATTTGCACCCCAAACATTGACCATACATACATCAAATAATTTTAAGAAAAAAACTCTCTTGCACCAATGTTCAAAAATGAGCTTAAGGTCCCTCTTTTAAATTCCCAAGATATTTACACATAAGCCCCCAAAACTTTACTAAAGACGGTTTTAAATACAAAACTGAGTGATTAAATCCTAGTACTTCTATACCACACATTGTATAACAGAAAATCAAGCCCTAACTCTTCTGAATACTCCAGTGTGACAACAATTCAACCGAATACCAAGCAAATAGGTTTTTCCTACCTTTTCAATATTACACTTCCCGTATTTAAAATATTTCTATTGATATCACTCTGTGATAACCACATTAACTCTGAGTATGTGTATGTTACTACACTACCACACTATGTATTTTGTTTACCATCCTCAGTATTTGAATTATCACCAATATTTAAATTTTAGAATCAATTTTAACCCTTCACACCTAATAACTGAGATCATATACCATATTGATTCAGTTTTCCCCTTTCACTATTGTGCAACTTTACTATAAGCATCAGTATTAACTAGGAAGTAGACTGACGAGTTATCTCACAGAACTTTCTACTTGGCCTATTGGTCTCAGATGATTGAGATCCCTGATTACTGCTACATACGTATGAGTGCGACTTTAATTATGAGCATAACATGTTATTTTCTCCAAAAGTTTTGAGATTGTTTATGATAAAGTTACACTGATGGCTAATTACCTCATTACCCCAGAGTGAACTAGTAGGAATAGGATTATTAGTTAAAGTTCCTTGACTTTCTTTGAACATATTTCTAACTAAACGGTATTGTATCGTATTTTCTTAAATGGACTAATCACTATGGAATTATGAATTTCCAACATTTTTAAGGTATAATCTGATAAATATAGAATTATAAACTCATTATTGTCAGCCATTTTAAGCACTGATTCTATACACACTCCAACTCTCATTTATATTCAAATCATCGTTATAGGACTCGTAGAACCCGCTTAGTATATTTGTGCTAATTCCCTCCTTTTCTAGATGCGCCGGGAGAAAGGAAATAATATCTCTTCCCTATTAGATACAGACATTGGTCACCTATTCGTGTATGTTACCATATGGGCATAGATTAAACTAGATGGGTGGAAGGGGGGCACTTTTTTAATTTTTTATATTGTCGTGTGTACTAGAAACATGGAATTCACCCCTTGCGGTGGTTCCACCCTATGTAACATATTAATAATCAATAAAAAGGCTATCTTATTCTTCCTTAACTTTAATTCATTGCTTTATGTGTACTTCTTATTTATTCATAACAAAAATAAGGGTGTGACAGTATCTCCGTTATACGACACCCTATTTTTAGTTAAAGGGTGGCGCTACTATCTTCGAAGGCACCCCCAAAGGCTTTCATCTCTTTGTCTCTCAAAACACCCCGCACCCAAGACACCTATCAAGGTACGCAAATTCATCAAGGGCTCCTCGATAAATATCACTCTACTCACTTAGCAACATGATGGATCTCCTATCTCCAAAGCTACCTAAGAAGGCCCTTGCTTTATTACAGTTCGAAGAAAAATTGGACTTCCTTTTCCTACTCATGCCCATTGAAACAATGTGTCTTACCAACACGATGCATGAAGTTGTATCTCCTAAGGGAAAAATCTCCAAAAACATGAGGCACCTTTATTTTTCTCCTCATTATGTTACGATTATTATTATTTATTATTGTAATCTTTATTACTATATGTCCTCATTTTGCATAAGAAGGGCACTACACCAAATCCTGTGAATGGTCATGCCCAGTTGGTCAAGGCCCAAGTCCATGACTAGCTGGTCATGAACTTAGTCGTGACCATATTAATTTTTTGTGTGACAATATTCATTACCACACTGAGTCATGGATGCTCTGGAAGTGATAACAGATCAAATCCCTGACCATTGCGGGTCACAGACTTGGGCCGTGACCAAGGTGTGACCATCTTGGCACCAAATTTGTGCCAAAATTCCCTCCAAGCTTGGTCGTGGATGGGTAATGGACTTGGATCGTTACCGTAGGCATGAAAAAGAACAAAACATACATATATGGGGTCATGGCTAGGAGCCGTGATGATTTCTTTATGTGGGTCACGGCTATGGGTCGTGACCATCCGTCAATTAAAATTTGTTGACTGTCGCGTATAGGGGTCACAACTGTAGGTTGTTGTAATACCCCGTATTTTTTATAGCTTTTAAATTATGGGATTCATTAAATTTAATTGAGATAAATTAATATAATTTTAATCCGGAATGTTGCTTTGAATATTTACTAGCGTGACGAAAGTTAGTAATTATTGGAAATTTGTTATTTGTTGCATATGACTGGATGAGTATAGTAATATATGAGATTTATTTTTATAATGTTGTCATGAGTGAATTAAATGACGATTTCGGAAATTTAAGTCGGAACGTGCTCGTGTCACGTCGGGACTAATTTGGTTAAATAAAAAGTGAATATTTTATAAGTTGTCCGTATGGTCGTTTTGAGTGCGACAATGCGTCCGGTAGGGTCGAGATAGTCAGAAGAGTGTACCCGGGGGTGTAGTTTGGGTCTCGGGGGAATTTTAGGCTTAATTAGTACCCCGGGAGGGCATTTTAGTCATTTTACATAATTGGGTAATTAAACCCACGAAATTCAGCAACCTATATCAGCCATTTAGGTTAGCTTTTAGGGTTAGAATATCCAGAAACCAAGTGATGGCCATTGGAGAAGAGAGGAGAGAGCTCCAAGGCAATTCAAGGCCAAGAAACCACCGGTTTGCACCACCGCCACCACCACCGCATAGATCGCGAGACGAGGAACGCAGCCATACCAAAATCAGTCGTGGATTAGAATACCAAAAATCCCAGGCAAGTGTTTAACTTGTGTATTTTCGTTAATGCAATCTTCATATTGGTTTAGGATTGATTAGAGATGATAAATATGGAAGAACACCCAATTTGTGTTAGGAAAATGCATGTAGAAATGATTTATATGAAATTCTGAAACCCTTGCCATGTAGAGGAAATTAAATCACGAAATTTTGATGATCATAAGAAAGAAATTCTGGAGAAAGATTGATTAGAAAACTGTTTAAGAAAATTCTAGGGTTCTTGATAATTGGAGACAATTTTAGGTGTAAAATCCATGTTTAAATGATGTATATGAGCATGCCTTACGTTAGAATCATCTAGTATATTGTTATGATGTTAGTAGTAGAATTCTAGGACGATTGGAACTTGGAAATATCGATTTGGTGTAATTTTGGTGATGAAACCCGTATATGCATTCTGCAGAATTTTGCCCAGATCTTCTTGATCGATCGATCGAGCCTAGAGCTTCGATCGATCGAAGGTTCGATCGATCGAGCCCCAAGCTTCGATCGATCGACCCCTCCTGGCGGACTCCTAATTCCCTCTTTAAATGCGTTAAATTCTAATTGTCGTGTTATAATTCTTGGGCATTCTTGATAAATTGATTTGGGAGACATTGAGGACCAGTAGGGTATATGAATAAATGTTGGAACCTTTAATCTTCAACGAGAATGGTATTTATGGGATAAATACTTTAGGTTGGTGGATTTATGAATTTAAAGGGTGAGGTGCGTAAGAGAGTTACGTTGGAACCTAATAAAGACACTTACTGAAATTCAGATTTGTGAGGATATAGCCCACGAGTGTTAGGTAATAAGTGAGAAAACCCTTCGAGTTAAGGTTAGGAATGAAACCTTATACGTAATTCTATAAATGTGAAATTAAGGATAAATAGTATAATAATGGGTGACGAGAAGACCCTATATTAATATGATAAAGTGGTATATTTATATGATTGTGTGTACATATATTATATACTTGTGAAAATTCATGCCCACGCTACTTGCTATGCCTGAGGTTACCGCGCTGGGGCAAGTATTATCTCGATGGGACCTTTATGGGGGATATTGACTTGTACCCTAGGAGATAGATATCCTTGGTACAGGCTATCGATGTGATAGTTCAGACGGTCCTAAGAGACGCAAGTATGTGCCATCCTCTTAGAGACTTGGAATCTATTCTTCGCCTCAATATTGTTTGTGTATTCATGTTAATACAATTCGAGAGTGATTCCGATTGTATTCCCCTTAATATGAGTGATATGGGGTTCTGGATAGTAGAGTATGTACGCACCATAGTTTTATGAGGGGTGCTGTTAATTTATATATATTATACGAGTAGTAATATATTTATGAGATTTTGAAATTTTGAAACTGCCTACTGTGATTTGATAAGTAGGACATGGTTGATGACTCTTATAGTAAATACTTGTTTGTGAAAAAAATAATATGTCACCGAGGAACTTTATATATTGATAAAAAGCTAAAACGAGAGTTGTGCTTCTAATTGGAAGTATTCTTTGTAAACAAAAATATAGTTTGGTTTTGAAATCTTACGAGTAAGTAGGTACGCTAAATTATTGGGAAGGTTAGTATAATAAAATGCTAAGATAAACCGTTGGGAAGGTTAGTGCGATAGGTGTGCACATTAGAAGAGAGGTGAGTATTTCTCAAGAGAGTGACGCACTAATATGTTGTTGCATTGGCCTGTATCAATTTAAATACTTGCTAAACGTATTTTAAAATCAAACACACTTTCGGGCTCTGACCCGTTTCCTCTCTCTCTCTCTCTCTTGTATATATATGTATGTATTACAGGTGCCCAGCCACAGGGGCGTCTTGATTAGGATCTCTTGGAAGGAACGCGCTGCAGCTTAGGTGGGAGTTGCAGGTCTCTGGATTAGACGACTTCATTCATTCGGATCTACTCTTAGTACTTTCACCAGTTGAGCATGTGTAGCTCTCTCCATTATCCCGTTGTTATTGGGACTTTTGTATATCAGTTGTTTTCAGTATTGTTACTATGGGTTTTATTCAGTTTGTATTGGTGACTTTAGTTTTTCTTATGTTGACATTCGATTGACGAATGTATTATACTATTTGGTTTACTGTGATGTGATTCTAAGTTGTAGAAATGTTGTTTTTAAATAAATAAATCTTTTTCTTAAATTAAAATTTGGAAAGCATGTATGAAAATGGTTTTGACACTTAGCTTAATTATTTAGGGTGTTAAATTGGAAAATGTATTTCTATCGACAGTGATGCTAAGAATGAACCAACTGTTTACCTTGATTTAGTTTAATAAAGGAGTGATCGTCCGGTATTTAATTAGGCGGGGTGTCACAGGTGGTATCAGAGCATCAGGTTCTAGTGTACTTAGGATCTGTACAGCTTATTATGCTTTCAGCGTTACTTTGTTTGTTATAGATCCCTATGTTTAGGATTGTCGATTCCTTTGGCGAGATTCCGTTCTCCTGCTATAATGTGTATGCATTAGTGAATTCTAATTTCGTTCGGATGTGTGCGTGTGCCGAGCGATGATGGATGTCAGAAGAAGACCGTTAAGCGTACAAAAGGAGGCAGGGCTCAGTTGAGATTAGGAAATATATTCGAGGATGACGACCGTAGTCGAGGTCACCTCCATTATGGCACGAGAAGCCAAGACTTGAAAGGCGACTAAGATGCAACAATAATTTTCAAATGTTGTTATAGTCAAATGAGGTGCGGGGGTAAACTTACCCAACGTTTTACAAAAATGTGTAGAGACTATCAACGGGAAGTTTTAGAAACACGAAAATTGTATGTGTCTTTACCAAAGGTGGTAAAGTATCCAAAGGCTTAAATGTAGAACGGAGTGTGGCAAACCGAAAGTGAAAATTTAGAGAAAAATTTTCTTGGCTTTCGGGACGAAATTATAATGGTTGGAGACAACTACCAATTTTAGAAGTGGAATGCTATGCCTATAGGAGGACCTGAGGTACAGTGTTGACCGTATGTTCCTTCCTTAACCGTTCAGGATGAGAAGCAAATGTGGTCCTGAACTCTTCGAGGGAGGGCATATCAGGGGTCCATTCGTGAATTTGAATCTTAACCGTTAGCAAATTTTTTATCGGAAGATGTAGGTACAAGTGGGGGAAACGACTCCAAGTGGAAGACCAACTCGTAAAAATAGTTGATAAAACTCGAGGAGGAAATTCTGGTGGACGAACGATCCAGAGGTTGACATTGTCATATTGTGTCAGAATAAATGATAACGCCTCTTTGTGGAGGAAGTTGAAAGAATCGAAGAATTTAGTCGAGAATGAGGCTGAATGCAACGGTGGTGGAATAGCACCACAGAAGGATGTGGATACACATCAGGAAAACCATTAAACGTTTCAGGCAGTTAAATTCTTACCAATCGATGGTAAATTCAGTAAGTACTAGTATAGATAATATCATGATCTTTATGGCCTAAGAAAGCTATGGAACAATCGGGATGGTTAACAGAAATCGAGTCTACTAATGTCCGAGGAAAGGACAATCCTAACCGGGTTAGTAGGACAGGTGATAGATGAATTATGTGTTGAGGTATTTTGTGCGGAGTGAGATCGCTCACGATAATATGTTCTGAAGTAAGTATAAGGGCAAGAATACGGTGCCTAGTAAAAAGGCAACGAGTAAAGTAATTTTGTTTTGGTTTGGGCAGACGTGCTACGTCCGAAAACCATTTGTGCAGTCAAAACGATTGCCAGGATGGAAGTATAAGTTGTATCCTTAGGATGCGGCGTGTTTATGTGACATGAGCGAGTCACCATATTTTGTTTATTGCTAGATTCACATGTGAGATGAGTTTAATGCATATTATTATAAATGTTACCACTATGTGAATATTTCTCTTAGTATAACGGGATTTTTCTTTCGTGCTATACGCGGGGGATGAATGAGCATATTACAGTGTTTTAAACTTTATTGAGGTTACTCGTTGTAGTGATACGATACACGAGTATGATATTATCCTTGTTAAAACATTATAGGAATGGTTAGTATGATAGTGGGCATTTATTGCGAGGCTATTGGAGTAGTTGCATTGGTGCAACATGTTTCATGTTTGTTTTAGCGAGGCTTATATGTAAGAGAGTTGGACTCGCACTTATATTATCTATCCTAGAGACTTCGGAGGAGATAGTGGGGTCGAGATATTCAATGCCAATGTATATATAGACTTTGTTAGTATAATTCCGTATGTATCGGGATTTACCATTGAGCGAAAAGATTTAACTCAGTATTATGTTTAGCACTCCGGACTTAGTGATAGGAAGAGTGCATTTCTATATTTAACCTTTAGAGATGTGGGAGTTAATCTTTATACCCTATTATTAGGGAAAGGAATTTCGAGAATTCCGAGTGTATGTATTCGAAGTTTTTAAATCCAATTATCATTAACCAATACGGGACGATAGTGAAATTGGTGAAACGTTCTTTGTTAAGCATAATTACGGAGAACTTATAATTTTTCTGTCAAGGGACGGAATAAAGGGGTATATTCTATGGACAGAGGACCTAACGGATTTCGATAACCGACAATGCTAGGTAGTAGTGTATCAGGGGGTTCCTTGTTTGGATTTCGCTTTGCGAGACATCCCAGGCATGAAACTTAGCGTAAGGTTGGAAATAGGGAGACGTTTGGTCACTTTTCCACGAGTTTGGTACCCTGGTCGAAATGGGATCAAGTAATTATGTATGTAAGTTGGAAGTTGAATTTTGTTTTAAGGTTTTTGGAGCCGGATCTTGTGGTAGGAAAACATTGAAAGTTATCCCCACAGGTTGAGGGGTGGAACTATGATAAGGAGAATTTAAGAATTCTGATTTCTAGGGTGATTGAAGTACCCGAATATCATAACCGCGTACAGAACACAAGGTGAATAAAGAGTTGGAATGATTTTTAGCATGGATTACCTGGAAAGAACTTTATATCATACAAAAGAGATGACCTGTAATTATTCTGATGAATAGAGCGTTAGTGATTGATTTTGGTTGTTGTACCTATTTGGGAAAATTGTTGTACTTATCTGAGGAAAGTGGAGATTATTATTCCTCTTTTATTGTCATGGAATTTGGATGCCCTATTTCTTCTATTCCGTTGAATTTAGTTAGTTCTACAGATGAGTAGCACACCGTTCACTCTCCCAGGGCGGTTGAAGTGTTGCAAAAATGTGGGCATCTTGGTTAACTACAGTTAAAATGGTCCCAATCGGAGGGATGTGGAAATAGACGTGTGAAATATATGTTTGTGGGAATAGTATGACGAAGTGGAAGTGATAGAGTGGATTAAACGTCACATGAGGGGCGATAATCCATACATAAGTGTGCAATTGAATAGCACGCCCTAACTTGATTGGAAGGCTGTGGAAGCCGTTCAAGAATTGGTATTCCTTGAATAGAGTAGAATTTAATGATTATGAAGAACACCCGGAGCGGAGTTATTATTAGTCAAGCATGAGAGCGACTCACACATATAAAGAGTAATGATGTTAGTATAGTATAAGAGATCCAGAAGTGCGCTTCGTGGAGAGAAGAGCACGGGTGGAACTTTTGGCATACTACAAGGAAGGAAGGGGAGTATTACGTGTCACTTAATGTGAGACATTTTAAGGGAAGAATCGATGTTTAGCGAGACGTAGTGAGTAGTCTCTACATGCACTGCCCATAGGTAAGGTTTGGTTGAAAGAGGAGAATCAACCAAATAATTTTGTGTTTATCGAAAATTCCTGAAATTGGAAAAGGTTGGTAAATTCGGTAAAGTTCTTGGATGGTTTGCCATCCTCAAAACAAGATCAAGGGTTTATCCCGAACTTGTGAATTAAGTCGCCGAGAAGGAAATGATTGATATTCCTTTGGGCTGGCTTACAATATTAACTAGTATGCCCCAGACTTCCTTCAAAAGAAAGGATCGCGCCAGTGCATGGTCCGGTGCAGTACAAATTTCTGAATCAGGATGAGATTGGTGAATCCCACCTTCAACTGGGATTCCAGGAACCAGTTGAGTTAAGATTTCATTTCGAGTAGGATGTATCACCCTTAGCCAGGGAATAAGCGCATGGTGATTAAAGATTAGGAGAGCCATGTGAAGGAGATTTTGAAATCTTGATACTATGATTTCAAGCATGCTCGGTAGGAACACTCGTACATGTTTGTCGCGTACAAGGTACTTAAACAAAATTTTTGGATCGGTCAAGAGAACTTCCGATAAATGTGGTAGAATTCCACGACTGTATTAGGCGAGCTAGAGTGATCAAATGTTCGTAATATTTTCTCAGAATGGGAGTTTTGTATATGAATGATCCGAGTATTTGTCTATAGTAGGGTGCGGCCTCTTAATGTTAGTGAGATAATGAAATGTATAACGTATAAGCGTGACTTATGCGAATGTTGTCGGTTGGGACCACAAGGTGAAGTATCTCTAATGGGAATGTAAAACAATGTTGCTGTGAAGAAAGGGCTATAGAAATTGAGCGCCGTAATGTGTAGTTAGTTTGTGTACGGGAAAAAGGATATCCAGAATTGTGCTATCGGATAGGCCTTATTTTCCGAATTTCGGGACGAAATTCAGTTATTAGGGGGAAGTATGTAATACCCCGTATTTTTTATAGCTTTTAAATTATGGGATTCATTAAATTTAATTGAGATAAATTAATTTAATTTTAATCCGGAATGTTGCTTTGAATATTTACTAGCGTGACGAAAGTTAGTAATTATTGGAAATTTGTTATTTGTTGCATATGACTGGATGAGTATAGTAATATATGAGATTTATTTTTATAATGTTGTCATGAGTGAATTAAATGACGATTTCGAAAATTTAAGTCGGAACGTGCTCGTGTCACGTCGGGACTAATTTGGTTAAATAAAAAGTGAATATTTTATAAGTTGTCCATATGGTCGTTTTGAGTGCTCCAAAGCGTCCGGTAGGGTCGAGATAGTCAGAAAAGTGTAGCCGGGGGTGTAGTTTGGGTCTCGGGGCAATTTTAGGCTTAATTAGTACTCCGGGAGGGCATTTTAGTCATTTTACATAATTGGGTAATTAAACCCACGAAATTCAGCAACCTATATCAGCCATTTCGGTTAGCTTTTAGGGTTAGAATATCCAGAAATCAAGTGACGGCCATTGGAGAAGAGAGGAGAGAGCTCCAAGGCAATTCAAGGCCAAGAAACCACCGGTTTGCACCACCGCAACCACCACCGCGTAGATCGCGAGACGAGGAACGCAGCCATACCAAAATCATCCGTGGATCAGAATACCAAAAATCCCAGGCAAGTGTTTAACTTGCGTATTTTCGTTAATGCAATCTTCATATTGGTTTAGGATTGATTAGAGATGATAAATATGGAAGAACACCCAATTTGTGTTAGGAAAATGCATGTAGAAATGATTTATATGAAATTCTGAAACCCTTGCCATGTAGAGGAAATTAAATCACAAAATTTTGATGATCATAAGAAAGAAATTCTGGAGAAAGATTGATTAGAAAACTGTTTAAGAAAATTCTAGGGTTCTTGATAAATGGAGACAATTTTAGGTGGAAAATCCATGTTTAAATGTTGTATATGAACATGCCTTATGTTAGAATCATCTAGTATATTGTTATGATGTTAGTAGTAGAATTCTGGGACGATTGGAACTTGGAAATATCGATTTGGTGTAATTTTGGTCATGAAACCCGTAACTGCATTCTGCAGAATTTTGCCCAGACCTGCTTGATCGATCGATCGAGCCTAGAGCTTCGATCGATCGAAGGTTCGATCGATCGATCCCCAAGATTTGATCGATCGACCCCTCCTGGCAGACTCCTAATTCCCTCTTTAAATGCGTTAAATTCTAATTATCGTGTTATAATTCTTGGGCATTCTTGATAAATTGATTTGGGAGACATTGAGGACCAGTAGGGTATATGAATAAATGTTGGAACCTTTAATCTTCAACGAGAATGGTATTTATGGGATAATTACTTTAGGTTGGTAGATTTATGAATTTAAAGGGTGAGGTGCGTAAGAGAGTTACGTTGGAACCTAATAAAGACACTTACTGAAATTCAGATTTGTGAGGATACAGCCCACGAGTGTTAGGTAATAAGTGAGAAAACCCTTCGAGTTAAGGTTAGGAATGAAACCTTATACGTAATTCTATAAATGTGAAATTAAGGATAAATAGTATAATAATGGGTGACGAGAAGACCCTATATTAATATGATAAAGTGGTATATTTATATGATTGTGTGTACATATATTATATACTTGTGAAAATTCATTCCCACGCTACTTGCTATCCCTCAGGTTACCGAGCTGGGGCAAGTCTTATCTCGATGGGACCTTTATGGGGGATATTGACTTGTACCCTAGGAGATAGATATCCTTGGTACAGGCTATCGATGTGATAGTTCAGACGGTCCTAAGAGACGCAGGTATGTGCCATCCTCTTAGAGACTTGGAATCTATGCTTCGCCTCAATATTGTTTGTGTATTCATGTTAATACAATTCGAGAGTGATTCTGATTGTATTCCCCTTAATATGAGTGATATGGGGTTCTGGATAGTAGAGTATGCACGCACCATAGTTTTATGAGGGGTGCTGTTAATTTATATATATTATACGAGTAGTAATATATATATGAGATTTTGAAATTTTGAAACTGCCTACTGTGATTTGATAAGTAGGACATGGTTGATGACTCTTATAGTAAATACTTGTTTGTGAAAAAAACAATATGTCACCGAGGAACTTTATATATTGATAAAAAGCTAAAACGAGAGTTGTGCTTCTAATTGGAAGTATTCTTTGTAAACAAAAATATAGTTTGGTTTTGAAATCTTATGAGTAAGTAGGTACGCTAAATTATTGGGAAGGTTAGTATAATAAAATGCTAAGATAAACCGTTGGGAAGGTTAGTGCGATAGGTGTGCACATTAGAAGAGAGGTGAGTATTTCTTAAGAGAGTGACGCACTAATATGTTGTTGCATTGGCCTGTATCAATTTAAATACTTGCTAAACGTATTTTAAAATCAAACACACTTTCGGGCTCTGACCCGTTTCCTCTCTCTCTCTCTCTCTCTCTCTTTTATATATATGTATGTATTACAGGTGCCCAGCCACATGGGCGTCTTGATTAGGATCTCTTGGAAGGAACGCGCTGCAACTTAGGTGGGAGTTGCAGGTCTCTGGATTAGACGACTTCATTCATTCGGATCTACTCTTAGTACTTTCACCAGTTGAGCATGTGTAGCTCTCTGCATTATCCCGTTGTTATTGGGACTTTTGTATATCAGTTGTTTTCAGTATTGTTACTATGGGTTTTATTCAGTTTGTATTGGTGACTTTAGTTTTTCTTATGTTGACATTCGATTGACGAATGTATTATACTATTTGGTTTACTGTGATGTGATTCTAAGTTGTAGAAATGTTGTTTTTAAATAAATAAATCTTTTTCTTAAATTAAAATTTGGAAAGCATGTATGAAAATGGTTTTGACACTTAGCTTAATTTTTTAGGGTGTTAAATTGGAAAATGTATTTCTATCGACACTGATGCTAAGAATGAACCAACTGTTTACCTTGATTTAATTTAATAAAGGAGTGATCGCCCGGTATTTAATTAGGCGGGGTGTCACAGTTGTGACCATTCGTCAATCAAGTAGTAGCTCTAAGGAGATTATGGGTTGCAATGGTGGGTCACGGCTCTAGACCGTGACCATTCAATTACTAAAAAAAGGATAGAGGCTCTTGATTTTCATTTTCATCTTCCTTTTTTTCATTTTCATATGCCTGCTTCTCTCTCTCTCGTCAAATAATAATGGATTCTCTCTCTTTCTGGAATGTAGGCCCTACTGCATCCACTTGTATCATCACCATTGGTGCCCATATTTTGTGTGGTTTTGTTCCTCTCTCTCTCTCTTCAAACACTATAGTGTCGATAGTGCTTTTGTGCAATGGGATGACTATCGAGGTAAATTCTTTTTTCTAAGTAAAAAAAATTCTATTAATTTGTTGTGTTTTTCCCATAACATAAAATTTCACATTGTAACATCTCTTCATTCTCATTACCGATTAAGTATATTTTTTGAAATTATATATATTTAGTTTGGTTAAACGCTGATGGTATTTCTACATATTTAATATTTTATTCATATTTAGGTTTCAACATATTTAGGTCTTCATTCATATTTTTACATATTTAGGTTTCTACATATTTAGGTTTTGATTCGTATTTAGGATAATATTTGAATCTGGGTTTAGTGGATTTACGGATTTCAAATATGATTTTTTGAGTTAAGGTGGGAGGGTGGGTTGCCATTCCAATTGGATTTTGCGGGTTGGGGTGGGTAATGACTCGGGGGGTTACGTTGGGGCGCGTTGCAATTTCAATGGGTTTTAAGGCGAGGGAGGGCTGAAACAACTAGTTAATCGGGAGTGGGGGTGGTGATTGAGGGTTAGAGACTAGTGAATTTGTTGAATACAAATCTTTGGTTAGTTTTTTTTTTCATTTCTTATTTTTTTATCGACTTTGAGTTGTCTTCAACTTAAATTCATTTTATTTTTGTTTTTATTTTTTTACAATACTTTTTAACACATTAGACCTTTATTGCTCTATTTAGTATATTTTTATGAAAACAAATTTTGTTTAGTAGTTATTTTTTTATTCTAAATTTATTGCTTAATTAATCTTGTTTCCATACGTGGACAATAAAGTAAATATTTTGTAGTATTTTTATTTATTAAAAAAACACAAATACATAAAGAATCGTTAACAATTCGGTTTTATTCGCAAGGGAGGTTACATTCTCATAAAGAATCGTCCCTGCAAGGTATACATAGATTGCCATGAGATCTCGATTATCGCCAATTTTCTAATTTTTGTGTGAAATTTATTGGTATTAGTTCTAAATCAAGGTTGGATTTAAGCATTGTCGAATTTTACTCTTTTAGGGCATTTAGTTCTCTCTCAAACCAATATTTATGTGTTTATTTTATTTCAGTGTTAATTCAAGGTTTTGGATGATGGTTTTGCAAGAGTGATGATGTAATCTGAGTTTAAACATTAGATTTTATGCGTATCTCATAGATAACCCTAAGGTAAGGTATTTTAATTTTTTTCTTTTAAATATTTATTTTTTGTCTCAAATCTGAGACTTCTCATATTAACATTCTTGTCCCTGCTTTTATGGTTATATTATATGAGTAACATGGTGGATAAAAGTGGAGGCAATATGATACACTACATGCTTTGGGTTGTTCTTGATTACTGTTGTTCTGAATTAGTTATTTGTAGTGTGCGCTTTGGTATTGTTAATTAGTATGGAAAACAAAGGTTCGTAAAAGAAATTGATGGTGGTCAGTGATTTTGATGCTTAACCTATTGAAATTAAATGGGTTGCATCCCAATTTTTTATGTTTTCACTATAATTTCAGTATTTTAAGTTGAAGTTAAATGGTTTGCGTCCCAACTTTTGGTATTGTTTTGTTTGCATGGGATAATTAACATGATTTTATTTTAATATATGAAAACATTTGATGGCTTTCTTTTAATTATACATGTTGATTGTAATATATAATGGAGCTGTTGGGAACCCAACTTGACCATTTAATGTTGAGGTAATAGTATATTTATCTCACTGCATCAATATTGTCCCTATTTTTATGGTTTTTATTTGTTTCCAGTCCTTATTTAGGTGTCTGCTCTATTTACATTTTTGTTTTTGTTTGGGGTTTTCATCTTTTCAAGCTAGGTCCCATCCAATTACTTTGTATATCGAAATGTTCTGAAGCCAGTAAAGAGGTATGCTTTTTATCTTCGCTGTTTTTTTAAAAATAGAGGTTTGGAATTCTTTTTTTTTTGGTTTGGAATATTGTAGGTACTTGATTCTTACGTAGGTTTGGTGCTGCTATGGGGTTTCTATTGTAGCAGCTGCTAAGGGGTGCTACGAGGCTACTATGGGGCTACTAAGGGGCCTTTACGGAGCTACTATGGGTAATGGTACTTCTCATCGTTTTGGCATTCCGACCAATCCAGCTCTTTTTTTTAGGTATAGACATTTACTTATTACCTTTTCACCCTCGTTACTTTTTATTTGACACTTGCTTTGAGTTGTTGTTTGGGATTCTTGAATTGTTGTTGATTGATGGATTTGAATAATTAGATGGCCATTGAGTTGGTTGGGCTTAGTAATTTCTAATGTATCGCATTATTATTTGAATTGTTGTTTGGGATTCTTGAATTTTTATTGACTAGTGGATTTGAACATTTAAATGGCATTGAGTTGGTTGTCCCTAGGCATTTCTAAAATTTGGGGTTGTGATTAAACCAATTATGAAAAAGACATAAATAAAATGTATTATAAATCTCAAAAGGTTGTTGTTAAACAATTAATAATGAGAAATAAGATATAATTCTGTATAAATCTTCACTACAAACATTACTACCGTATAAATGAAACATACTTACCATGGTCACATGAGAGGAACCAACACCTCACACGGGATTAATGTAACTCGTAGGAACTAACCGCATTGTCATGTGACTCCAGATTTGAGAATATGGTGATAATTTGAAAATATCTAGACTTAAGCTTAAAAACATAGCATTAGAGGGGTAAACCTTAAAACAACCCCCAAATGGCCCCGTGAGAGCCACCGACACCTCGCACGGGACCATTGTAACTCGTGGAAACTGACCGTGAAGATATGAGACTCTCGATTAGAGAATAGGATGATAATTTGAATTTATTTAGACTTAGGCTTAAATACATGGCGTTAGAGGAAAAAACCCAAAACATCCCCCAAACGGCTTGGTGAGAGGCACTAAGACCTCTCACGGGACCAATGTAACTCGTAGGACCTGACGGTGCAATTACGCTACTCCTAATTTCAGAATACGATGATAATTTAAAAATATCTAAACTTAGGCTTAAAAACTTAGCGTTGGAGGATGAAACCCCAGAATAGCCCCCGAATGGCCCCGTGAGAGGCACCAAAACCTCGCGTAGGACCAATATAACTCCTTGGTACTGATCGCCTCATCAATGGACTCTCGGTTTTAGAATATGATGATAATTTGAAAATATCTTGGCTTAGGCTTAAAAACAAGGTGTTAGAGGGAAACACCACAAAACAGACCCCGAATGGCACTATGTGAGGCATCAACACCTCGCACGAGACCAATCTAACTCGTAGGGACTGATCGCACGATCACGAGATTCATGATTTGAGAATATGATGATAATTTGAAAATATCTAGACTTAGTCTTAAAAATAAGATGTTAGACGGCGACACCCCAAAACAGCTCCCGAACGGCCTCGTGAGAGGCACCAACACCTTACACGGGACCAATATAACTCATTGGGAATGACCATGAGATCACGGGACACCCAGTTAGAGAATACAATGATAATTTTAAAAATATAGACTTAGGATTAAAAATAAGTCATTAGAGGATGAAACAACCACTGAACGGCCTCGTGAGAGCCACAAACACCTCGTATGGGACCAATGTAACTCATAGGTACTGACCACATGATCACGGGACTCCCGGTTTGAGAATTATATGATAATTTGAAAATTTATATCCTTAGGCTTAAAAATTAGGCGTTAGAGGGTGACGCCCTGAAACAACCCTTAAAGGGACCCGTTAGAGGCACCAATACCTCGCACGGAGACAATGTAACTCGTAAGGACTGATCGCGCGATCATGGGACTCCCAGTTTGGGATACTATGATAATTTGAAAATATCTAGACTTAGACATAAAAATAAGGCGTTAGAGGGTGATACCTCGAAACAGCCCCCGAACGGCCCCGTGAGAGGCACCAACACCTCTCACGGGACCAATATAACTCATAGGGACTGATCGTGCGATCACGGGACCCCCGGTTTGAGAATACGATGATAATTTTAAAATATCTATAATTAGGGTAAAAAATAAGGCATTAGAGGGGGACACCCCGAAATAATCCTCGAACGGTTTCCTGAGAGGCACCAACACCTCGCACGGGACCGATGTAACTCATTGGGACTAATCGCGCGATCATGGGACTCCTGATTTTAGAATACGATGATAATTTGAAAATATCTAGACTTAGGCTTCAAAATAAGGCGTTCCAAGGCGACACCCCAAAACAACCACCAAACGACCCCGTGAGAGGCACCAACACCTCGCACGAGACCAATGTAACTCGTAGGTACTGAGCGCGCGATCGCGGGACTACCAATTTGATAATACAATAAGAACTTGAAAATTTATTGACTTGGGCTTAAAAATAAGGCGTTAGAGGGAGACACCCCTAAACAGCACCCAAACGGCCCCGTGAGAGGCACCAACACCTCGCACAGGACTAATGTAACTTGTAGGGACTGACCGCACGATCACGAGACTCCTGGATTGAGAATAAAATGATAACTTAAAAGTATATTGACTTAGGCTTAAAAACAAAGAGTTAGAGGATGACCCCCCAAACTAACCCTCGAACGGCCCCGTGAGAGGCACCAACACCTCACACGGGACCAATGTAACTCGTAGCGACTAACCTCATGATCATGGGACTTTAGATTTGAGAATACAATGATAATTTGGAAATCTCTAGACTTAGGCTTAAAAATAAGGTGTTAGAGGGCGACACCCAGAAACAACACCTGAACGGCCCGTTAAGAGGCACCAATCCATCGCACGGGACCAATGTAACTCGTAGGAACATACCACGTAGACATAGGACTCCCGATTTGATAATATGATGATAATTTAAAATGTATAGACTTAGGCTTAAAATGGCATTAGAGGAGGAAACCCTGAAACAACCCCCGAATGGTCCTGTAAGAGGCACCAAGACCTCACATGGGACCAATGTAACTCGTAGGGACTAGCCACGTAGTAACGATATTACAAGTATGAGAAAATGATGATATTTTGAAATTATTTAGACTTAGGATTAAAAACATGGCGTTAGAGAGTGAAATCCCAAAACAACCACCAAACGACCTCGTAAGAAGCACCAACACCTCGCACGGGACCAATGTAACTGATAGAGACAGATCACGCGATCATGGGACTCCCAATTTAATAATAGGATGATATTTTGAAAATATTTGTACTTATACATAAAAACAAGGTATTAGAGGGTGACATCTCAAAACAGTCCCCGAACGGCCCCGTTAGAGGCACCAACGCCTCTCATGGGACCAATGCAACTCGTAGGGACTGACCACGCGATCACGGGACTCCTAATTTCATAATATGATGATAATTTTAAAATATCTAGACTTAGGCTTAAAAAATAAGGCATTAGAGGGATACACCCCGAAATAGCTCATAAACGGCCTCGTGAGAGGCAACAACACCTCGCACTGGATTGATATAACTCACTGGGACTGACCATGCGATCATAGGACTCCCGATTTGGGAATATGATGATAATTTAAAAATGTCTAGACTTAGTCTTTAAAACAAGTCCGAAATAGCCCCTGAACGGCCCCGTGAGAGGCACCAACACCTCGCACGGGACCAATATAACTCGTAGGGACTGATCGTGTGATCAAGGGACTCTTGATTTTAGAATCCAATTATAATTTGTAAATATATAGACTTAGGCTTAAAATCAAGGAGTTAAAGGGCGACACCCCAAAATAACCCCCGAAGGGACCTATGAGAGGCACCAACGAATCGTACGCGACCAATATAACTCGTAGGAATAGACCGTGCAGTCATGAGACTCCCGATTTGAGAATACAATGATAATTTGAAAATATATACTTAGGCTTAAAAAATGGCATTAGTTGGAAAAATCCTGAAACAACCCCCGAATGGTCCCGTGAGAGGCACCAACACCTCGCACGGGACCAACGTAACTTGTAGAGACTCACGGCGTCTCCATGGGACTTCGGATTTGAGAATATGACAATAATTTAGACTTAGTCTTTAGAGGGTGAGACCCCGAAATAGTCCCCGAACGGTCCCGTGAGAGGCACTAACACCTCGCACAGGACCAATGTAACTCGTAGGGACTGATCGCGTGATCAAGGGACTCCCTCTTTTAGAATCCAATTATAATTTGTAAATATATAAACTTAGGCTTAAAAACAAGGCATTAAATGGCGACACCCCGAAATAACCCCCAAAGGGACCCATGAGAGGCACCAATGAATCGCACGGGACCAATGTAACTCGTAGGAACAGACCGTGCAGTCACGAGACTCCCGATTTGAGAATATGATGATAATTTGAAAATATATACTTAGACTTAAAAAATGGCATTAGTTGGAAAAATCCTGAAATTTCCCCCGAATGGTCCTGTGAGAGGCACCAACACGTCGCACGGGACCAACGTAACTTGTAGAGACTCACGGCATCGCCACGGGACTTCAGATTTGAGAATATGATGATAATTTGAATTTTTTTAGACTTAGGCTTAAAAACTTTTCATTAGAGGGAGGAAAACCAAAACAACCCCTGAACGGCATTATGATATGAACCAACACCTCGCACGGGATCAATGTAACTCACAGGAACTGACCGCGTGGTCACGCGAATCTTGATTTGAGAATATGATGATAATTTGTAAATATCTAGACTTCGGTTTAAAATTAAGGCATTAGAGGGAGACACCCCAAAATAACTCCTTAACGGATCCGTGGGAGGCACTAACACCTCACACGGGCCCAATGTAACTCGTAGGGACTGGTCACGCGATCACGGGACTCCCTACTTAGGTTTAAAAACATGACATTAGAGGTGGAAACCCCCAAACAGCCCCGTGAGAGGCACCAACTCCTCGCACGAGACCAATGTAACTCGTAGAAAATGATATGATGATAGTTATAACTCGTATATGCAATTTTTCAGCTTGAATACGATTTTTTTTAAACTACATGGTTACTGATATCATTTCTTTTTTTATCGTATTTTTTGGAGGATATTATTGTATCATTTTCTTTTATGCACATGGAACACATGAAGAAGGCAATGGTTTACAACATGAAGATTGTTGATATAATGTTTTTGACATTCATGATTATGTTTTCTATATGTTACGGCCATGCGGGCTTTTATAATTTTATTATTTAGTTTTTTGGTCGTGTGGGATTTTATAATTTGATTGTTAAATTTTATGGCCGTGGGGGATTTATAATAAGCAGGTTTTATATTAACAGGGTTTGGAATGTCTAGAAAACAAAGGAAACTCTGTTAAATTTTTTTTGGGTCTATGAATTATTAAGACGTATAATATTTTAAAGTTTGTATGTATATTAGTTTATTCACAACGTTCCCGATTCGCAATTTGAGATTTTTTTATTGTTTTGCCAATAATAAATATTTGAAACACCTCGTGCGCGTCCAACGTACCACATAACAACCGATCGCGTAGTCACGGGACCCCCAATTTTAGGATTGGACCCGAAAAAAACCATTTTGTTTTTAATATAGTTAAATATGGTCATGGACTTTGTCGTGACGAAACAAAATGGTTGAGGCGAAAGTACGTGACCCACACTACAACGAAAGAAATTGGAAAAATTGGTCGTGGTATGGGTCATGGACTCTTGGCGCGACCGTTTTTCATCGCGATTAAGGGTCACGGACTTTGGTCGGGACCTTTTTTTCCATTTTTTTGTTGTGGTGTGGGTCACTGACTTTGGCTGCAACCAGGTTTCATCACGGTTGGGTGTCAAGGAGTTTGACCGTAACCATTTTTTTCCCGTCGTGTGGGTTAAGGCCCATGTCCGCGACCATATGCCGTGACCCATTAGGCTCGTGACTCCCGATTGGTCACGGACTTGAGCCGCAAACCACGAAATTAGTCACGCTCAAAATGGTCACGACCCAAGTCTGTGACCCACAAGCTTGGTCAGGGATTTTGCCCATGACCATTATCCAGTTTTGGTGTAGTGGGGGCTTAAGCTTAAGTCTCTCCATATGTACGACATGCATATAAAGAAAAATTAAATGACAACATATACTATAACCAACCCTCATATGGGGAAATATTTTTATTTATGTACATGATGAATAAAAGTAGAATCACCATACAAAATGAAAATGTATTAAGCATTCCTTCTAATGGAGCATACGACCCATATACCTATATAAAAATAATAATAAATACGTCTTTTTAGGAGGTTACATCAAATACCACTAAAAGACTCACCAAAAACCCCATCATCATCACCATTCCCCGTCAGATACAAGGCCTCTTCCCCTAGACATCCTCCCTGATAACTCCTATCGAGGATCTTGTATTAGGTACCCAGAAGAACACCTCATAAATAGGCACACCAATGGAAGGAGAAAATCAAATTAGACACTCGGCCAACTCGGTGGATAAATTAAAATAATATGTTATAACATCTTCGGCCACCACCAACATCAGCTGATGCAGTTCTAGATGTGCACACGACCCCCCGCGTGAGTATCTCCTTATGGTGACCCGCGTGGACCAAAACCAACATAAAAACCATAAAATAAAAAATCCATCGAACATGGTAAAACAAGGTAAAGGGATTCTATAAAAAACATAAAGAGTTTAAGGGATACTTAAGTCATATAAAAGAAGGGTAGGATCTAAAGTCGGTGCCAACATCCCAAAAGCAACATCCCGTTGAAATATGTTCACGAATTGGTACTCACCCTGAGAGACCACGATTAAGGCTAATGGAAATATGGACATCTGAAAAATACCATCTTTAGATCGATAAGGGAAACCATACCCAAGGACAAAGAAATAGTTTCTTTCGCGATGAAAGGAGTAACCTACTTGGAAGTAGAGGCATAGAAGCCCATAGGAATATTCCCCAACATTGATAATAGAAATGACATGTCAGGATTTCCAAAGCTAGAACCACTTCCAAGATCCATGACATTGAAAACAAATAACATGTAGGTCTAAGGAATGTTAATGTCGTAAAACGCAGTTAAAGGCGAGACCCAAACGAAAGTGCTAAAGAAGGAAAGGTAAGACTTACCCAAAATAGCCAGTTTGTTTACATTGAATAAGATTTGGTCAGACGGGATAGATAGTGGATCGACTATCCATTTCCAATAGTTAGCTGATCGTCTCACCTATTCCCCTCCTACCTTTAGCGGATCGGCTAACCCCTATAATTTTCCAGAAATCCAATATTCCTCCCCTAAACTTTCAAACCACCACCTACAATCCCCACCATGCTTTAAAAATTGGCGAACCAATTTTGTTAAGCTCTTATTTCATCGAAGATTATTCGCGAGCACACACTCTTAGTTGATTAACACCATGGACACATCAATTTGTAATCAAGGTCCTGAGATGCTCCATCCTATTCAAAATAAATACTTAGCACATATCCGCAAAGAAATACCCCTAAAAATAACTTTGAAACATATGCTAAAGTTTCGAGTGTCAAAAATACGATAAACCTGAGTACATGGGGCCAAAGTATAAATAAACAAAAAACCAAAAACCTACTTAATCCATAAAAACAGTAAACAAACAGCTAGTAATGGTCAACGGGTCCAAAGGAGGTAATCGGACAAAGCCCACTAACACCAGATCTTATCCAAATCTTTTCTTGGTCATTGATAAAAAAATCAATGACTCTAGACCTTTATCGGATCGACCAAACCTCCATCCAAAACCCCTAAAAATAAAGGTCCCCACCCTCCATTTCAATCCAACTTTTAATTTGAAAACGAAATCCCGATGTTGATTCGATTTTCTATCTTTCTTCATCACGAGCTCTAGAGATACTCGATCTTGTTGTTTAAAAAGTCCCATAAGGGCTCATACTTTAAAAAAAAGACTCTTTTTCAAAAGGAAAAACTCGTACTTCCGCAGAGTCACCCCAAAAATAGGTTTGCACTCCTAAAAAGAAAACTCAAATAGAAAAATAGATTCAAGCCCTCTAGAAATTTCAAAAAATTCATCATTTCTAGAAGAAGCTCTGTCAGATTGCACCCCCAAAGTAATCTTTCGCCGCAAGGATAAAGAACCTCTGGCCGAATTTCGGGGTATCAACCTTATATATATATATATATATATGGTGCATACTTGTGTACCCTCTTTAACATGACCCCCGTTTAAGGGACTAGGTCTGTAATTTACAACATTTATATTTGTTTAAATCTTGGTTTCGAATCTCGCACCTATATTTGTGTACAAATTGACATACGCATATACTAAAATAATAAATCAAATGTGATGATTCCAAAAGACAAACAATAAAACATACCTTTCAAAACGCATTCTCCTAACAGTGATATTGATCTTCGTTTAGGACAAAACATTGCAGGCCAATGCTTAAAATTTGGCTACATTTACCACTTCTCCGAGCAAACAAAGTAAACCTCTGCACGGCATGTGTTTTAATTCCAATACTTTTTAAACATCTGCATTTGATCATAGTATTATTTTAATATATAATTATATCAATCCAACACAAGTAAAATGTTATAATAAGGACTAGGATATACAAATACAACACTATTGGACCTTATATACTCGGTATCCCATTGCCTAAAGATGTAGATATACCTCGTTTAGGTGAAGTATGTTGTATTTTATCCTATGTTTCTTTAGGTACATAGGTGTTATACCAAGCTAAACTCGTGAAGTCTAAGCCTCAAAATACGTCTCTCGATATATTATTTCCTGGGGACGCCTCCACCTCTAGTCTTACTCACCTATAGGTATTAAACCCCGTTTGTGTAAACTACGTTAGATTTGATCCCAAGTCGCCTTAATACGAAGGTTCTATACTAAACTAAACTCGTGAAACCCAAGTCACATAATACATCTTTCGACTTATTATTTCCTACAGATACCTTTATCTATAGTCCTACACTCCTATATATATTTAACCCCGTTTGAGTGAACTATGTTAGTTTTTATCCCAAGTACCCTTGAATACATATGCGATATACCGAGGTAAACTTGTGAAACCCAAGCCATATAATACATTCCACGACGTATTATATACTGGGAATTCCTGCATCTCCAATCCTAACTCGCTCTACTTCTACCTTTGCCTTCCCAGCTAACAAATGTTTAACATATGACATTCATGATGCTATACCTCCAAACTATTCTAAAGTATCACGCCTTCTAGATAGTAACCACTCAGCTATTATAAGATTATGTACCAATATTAAACAACTTTGGGTCCACTCCCATTGTGATATTCCATACACAAGTCCTCCCTTCTCCAAGACAAGTCATACACTTGTATACATATCAAGGTCAAACATGTGTTACAATTGAACCACATAGTTTTTTATCCCAAGTCCTCTTGGGTACTTAGGCATAATACCGATTCTCTCTCATGAGATCGAGCTTGGATAATATGTCTCTTGATATATTATCTCCACTAAGATGCATCCATCTCTCGAATTTCACCACTTAAACCTATATAACTCAAACAAGATATCAAACTATTTAAAGGTGGAACCTCCCAAACATATACCTACATATAAACGTTAAAACACGTATATACTGATCACAACATATATGCACCCATCTCTCACATTTCTATCTCTTATTAAACCATGAACGAGATATCAATCTGTCTCAAAAGTTGAACTTTCTCAAATACTCACATTCACAATAACAGACATCCATTATACAAATAAAAGCATAGAGTCACACATAAAAAATATATTATACCTACATCGATTAATGTGATGTTCTAATACCTCTCACTTATACCGTTTTCCAACCCTTGTGCCTATCTACATTTGTTAAGGGAGATTCACGCTAAGGTCTCTAAAAAAATTCTAAAATAACTAAAATGTAATAAATTAATGTAAAGAGAAATACTAAGCATAAAATTAAGGAAGCATATAGAACAAGTGGTCTACTTAACACCTTCCCACTCCTAACTCAGCACCTAAACCCGCATAATAAGAATTTCTAGACTAACTGTAGACTTTTAAACCTTCCTAGGATTATCTAGAAAAGGATAGACAGAGCATATTTTTTTTTTTTACATAAAATAAATTGGAAACTCTAAACAACCGACATAACTCCTTTCTTTCGTACGAAGGCCACACCTACCAAAGGGGCATGCACCAGACATGTGCATGGCATCAAATGAAATCTAAGAGTAAGATCATTAACACTTAACATTGGATTGATACTTGACCTCAGGTGGGCATGACAGAACCAGGAGACTAGCACTCCTCATATCCCCGTGATGAGGTTCCCTCTGAGCACAACATCGTGTGTAACTCGCTCGGAGCCCGCAGTGCCGAAGCTTCCATCTCAGCATTAACCTAAGAAAACATCATCTCCAGTTCTTATTTCCCTATAAAAGAGAACCCCTCCAAGCTTAGATAGTCCTTAGCTCCTATAGGACGCTAGTTGCGTTATCTTTTTATTAAGAATATTGAGCTGAGTCTTTAAATAAATCATTTTTCTTTGCATCCACCTGGGCCATCATCCCAATAAACATTAAGAGAGAAGAGACACTGGTTTTTATCTCTTGAAAAACATCTGCCTCAAGACCACCAAATTAGGAAACACTAGAACAAGTTGTAATTAGCCTATTAGAAAATGAGAAATTAGTCAGATATTCAAAAGGTACTCTATCAAAGCTTTAAAGAAGCTTTAAAGTATTATAAGTCTCTAATATTACCAGGTTGAATGAGCTTAGTGAAGGTTCTATAATTGTTTTTCCATACAAGAGGAAGAAACATATAATGTTGGAATAAAGTATTGAGACATAAATTATTAAAGATCCTATTAGAAAGCAATAACTTCCCCAGAGGACATTATCTTTAGGATATCAATGGCTAGTGGGACAACCTCAAGAAACCCTTGGTTCTTGAGAAACCATAGGTGTAATAGCAATAATAGGTGACTTTGGAGTGAATTCGATGGGGTTATTATCTTTATTGGCTTCCTTCTCCATAGAACATAGAATTCCATCAACCTTATCTATAGGGATAAGAGTGGATTTAGGAAAATTAACAATAATTGGAGTTGATTCAACTTGAGGAATAGGGTTCAAAGTTAGACTAGATCCATGAACAGGGATATCATCTGGAATAATTATTGAATATATAGGAGTTAGAAATTTAGGGTTAGCTGGTAAAGTTTACCTTACCTTAGTTGAAGTCTTAGTTGTAACTATGAAAATGAATATAAAAGAAGGTTCAAAGTTAGACTTATTGGGCTTGATAATTCCAAAGCATAACAGACTTTGTCATAAGAGAAATACAATGGTATACCTTCCAACTTGACCTTATGGATAGATTTCTTACATATAGACTTCATTCTTATCCTCTTTAGAAATTCAAAAATGACTATTGGATCAGTCTCAACATGCTTAGGAATAGTTTATGAATGTAACAACCGCTTAAAATAATAACGGGTGGCCAGCCCTATACTACATTAAATCAGGAGTTTCAGATGGTCCAGTCTTAACATCAACTATCGGTACTATAATATAGGACTAACTACCCAATATCATATAAGCGAGATGTTAAAATTAAATAAAATATGCAACAGACAACAAACTAATACTACTAATAAAGGAAAGAAAGATGCATGAAAGAACTGTGAAAAATGAAATGCTAGAATAAAATGAAATAAATAACTACAACTGAATATACCATAAGTAAGTAAACCCGAAGAAGCTCTCGGGTCACAGCCAATACAATAACTGAAATGAAATAAATATACACATCTATAGATATCCCTTGGGTATAAACCCGATATACAACATGAATCCTACCTAGATTTTTAAAGAAGTAGGAAGCGACTACAAGATGCATTCCGCAACAGTCCGCACATGTCACGTCTCCCAAGACTCTGGATAGAAGGTCATCCGGCATCCATGCGGTAGGATACCTATAATAATATATATATATATATATATATATACAGGTAGGAGAGAAAAGTAAACGGGTCAGAGCCCGAGTGTTAAAAAATATTTAGCAAGTGTGTTAACCGTGCATAATAAATATCGGTGCACTTATTTCATAATTAAATTGGAATCGCACTCTCGTGGAACCCCAACTCACCCCACGAGATTTGACTTCCTATCATAACACAAGAATCCAACCCTTTTCTAATCATACTAAATTATTTTACAAACAAATATGCCATAATAGGCTTAATGGATTCCGGTTTATAATTTAATTTATTATAATTCTTAATACATTACCCATTTATAATTGGGTTGAATCATATGATTTAATTTCTAATTAACATGCATATAAATTATTATTGACAAAACTTCTCTCCACTCTCAACATTGTACTACGTTTCGTGCGTGGGGTGTCTCACAAAGCGAAATCCAAACAAGGAACCACCCCGTTACACTACTCCTTGACAACGTCGATCCTATAGATCCATCATGCCACACATAATTATTTGACAAAACTTTTCTCCAATCTCAACACTGCACTACGTTTCATGCGTGGGGTGTCTCGCAAAGCGAAATCCAAACAAGGAACCACCTCGTTACACTACTCCTTGACAATGTCGATCCTAGAGATCCATCATGTCATATATACCATATTATACTACTACCACTACTACTAAATTTATAGACTATGATACGAAAACAACTTAAAGTCTCCAATAATATCCTTGGGATGATGTAACCGAAATATTCCTTAAATGCGATACATCAACCCCTATCAATCTAGTACATCATAATCATCCAAGATGTACTCCACAAAGATTCTATATCCTTCCATATATAGGATATATAAATATATATATAGGCATTTTATTCTAACCATATATATTTATATATATCATCATCCATACCCATGACCAAGTGTACATATCATATCTGATGTACAATGGACATGCACATAATACACCCGGCTATATATATCGCCGATAAAACTGCACCATGCTATCATCTTCCCAGTGCCCGACTCACATAGCAATACTGGGGACCACCATGGTTGGACTAAACGACACCCATCTCGTGGTAAACTCACACACACGACGTCCCGGGAAGCGATCATAGCTCCCAACCGGCAATGAGACGAAATATACCCACCACGTCTCATCCCAAAAATATATATCACATAATAACACACGGGACGACTATGACCTGGGGAATATCCACACCCTTCTCCTCGAGCCAGGATGCTCACCCTCTGCGTGGAAACTTCCCAATGATAGCATGAGCGGGGTATGCTTAAACACATAAGTACGTATATCGTTCACATGCACAATATACATACATCCATATGATCCCATCATATGATCAAACATTAAACCATCATATACGGTTTAAATATCCATACCATGTATGTCCACAACATAAATATATTCATATCAATATAGATATATATACATATATTCACATATCTTAATATCTATATATATAAACTAATTCTCGTTCGTGTGTATAAGATATCTATATACACTCCGATATAAGTATACATAATCCTCAATATACAAGCTGTCACCATAATTTCCTTTAAACTTACCTCGATATGTGAATACAATTCCTCACTTGAAGCATATTTGTCCATTTCTCCTATGGGAACAGTCTTCCAACATATATATATATATATATGCCCAACATTAAGGTTATCACCCAAAGTCTTGTGTAGGAAACTATCACTACACAATTCATCTATATTCAAAAGTAAATAATTATCTCTAGTACCATTTAACCATTGGTATATGTATAAATAATAGTCTATAAACCTCAGCTTATCCCAATGATTACTTCTACACAATTATGTATAAACTATCCTGACTAGAATTTATATTACTAGTTATTCTAGTTGATAGTGCGATCCAATCGTTCCCAAATTTGCCTAAGGTTCAATCTTTCTTATGAACCCTTAATCCTATAGCGTTACCAAAATGTTACTTAATTTAAACATTTCTAAGGATACGTAACCCCTCTATCTATTTAGTCCCCAATTATAACTTAATAGAATCCTTTCGCTATAAGGATTCAACATGAATATAGGCCTAAAATTCCCCAATATGCCCTCGCAACCCTCTCTAAGAGTTCTTAACCTCCTATCATATCTGTTGATGTAAAAAACTAGATTTTACTCTAATTATTTAATCACAAATAAAAATAAACAAGACAAAAGATTTTTTAAGTGGTTCAGCCTTAAAAGAATGGCCTACGTCCACTGTTTGTGTTATTGCTGACTGTTTGCAGAATTCTCGATAATGGGTTTACCAAGAAATTCTGAGTCCCCTGCGAATGAGGAGGTTACAATGTATTTATATCCCTCAGGCTGTACATGCGAGAGAATAATACAAAGATGTCGAATAGGCGTGTACATCTGTGTGATAATAATGAGCAATTAATGCGCAGTATCTCTTATGATTCTCCGGCTATAAATGCTCTGTACGAGATGCAGCTCGAACCGCCTAAGCTTCTCGGCATACATGAGTTCCTCGGTATAGTAGAGTTCCTTGGAGAACACTTGTTGCTCGGAGCGTTCTGAGTTGATCGGGGAGGTTGAGTTCCTCGGAGTCAAGGTGTTGTTCAAAAAATGTTTGCGGGTGCCATGTAAGTTGACACGTGTCTCCACATAATCGATCCACGTCAGCATACTAAATTTGGTATCAACAAAAGCCCCCAATGTTTCATAATTTGATGTTAAAGAAAAGTATGGAACATTCTACTGCTTAGATTTTCGGTTTGTATGGTTTCTAGGAAAGTATTCGTTGTATACAACTCCTTTATAAATGCACCGTATCAGTCTTTAAATATTTTGAATTTCAATAACCGCTTCGTGTTTCGTGCATTTTTCTTCTTTTTAGCCGCCGAATACGCAATCGTTCATCTTGGTAATCATTGTTCTTCTCTATTACCGAGGTAAAGTATTTAAACGCTTCAGAAAATCCAATCGCCTTTTACTTTTTCAAATCTGCATCTCAGAATTTCTTTCCTTCTTCTATATCTTGTGCGTTCATTTCCTCTCTGTTCGTTGTCAACTGATCCACCCTTTTCCTGTAAGATCTTCTTCCTTTTCTTTTACTTTCTTCGTTCATCATGGTTTACCTTGTTGAGTCGCTTGATAAATTTCGTTCTGATTTTTCTATTCCTTCCTGGGTCATATTGGAAGAGCTTTCTGAACCTTCTGACTATTTTCGTTTGGCTGAGGGACATTGGTTCCCCGGTCTCTTTATAGCTGAATGTGGATTTTCTTTTCCTCCCAATCCCTTATGTTTGGAGTTCTGTCAATTTTTTGATGTTTCTTCTGCGAAAATATCACCAAACACTTGGAGAATAGTTAATGGAGTTCATAGATTGAATCAAATTCATGTAACCCATTTAGGAATTCTAGAAATTATGTTTTGTTATAGATGGGTCATTAGTGATGGCACTTTTTATTTAAAAACTAGGTTTTTAAATAGGGCTTTAGTTGTCAATCTCCCAAATGCCAACAGGGATTACTTTAAACATGGGGTTGTTATGAAAAATTGGCAACATGCTCCTTCAAATGGAAATGACGTGTATCAGGGTAGTAGATGCCCTACCTATGGCAATGGGATAGGTTGTTTTTATTTTATTTTATTTTTGAAATTATATTTTCTTTGTTTTTGATAAAATACGTCATTGAGATTTTAATTTCTGTTTACTGGCAGTTGACAGCAAGAGAAAATCTTCAAAGGAGACAGAAGTTAATTTAAAACATCTGAAACTTATCTGGAGTTTGTACCAGTCTGTTGCTGACGAACACATTAGATCGGCCTCGTACTTGTTGCAGTACAAGAGCTACACTTCGTCGTTTACTGCTCGTCCAGTGGTAGGTGACATCGAACCAGTACCAGCTTCTGAAGGTTCCTCTCCTGAATCAAATATTCCCCTCAGTATCAGAATGAAGAAACGAAAAGTTCTCTCATACTTCGACAAATTAGACTCTGCCAATGTGGAGGCAAAGAGAAATAAGCAGGATGTCCCAGAGGAAGGGACAAGGAAAGTTGATGCACCACCTCCTGCTACTGTTAAGAAAGTTGCTGAGAAGCCCCCTGTACCTCCGAGCAAGGTTTTAGTTGTTTCTCCTCCAAGCGAGGTCATCGTTATATCCCCGACCAAGACAACTTCCTTGTTTGAGAATGTTCCTGCTCCCATGAGGAAGTTAAAGAAAAGTTCCTCGGGTAAACTGGTTGAACCTATCTCTCAGCCTTTAACTACTGGAAGTGGTGTTCCCACTTTTATTTCCCCGAGCTCTGCCATGGGCTCTGTGAAGTCTTGGATTATCCCAGAAATCCAAGGTCTTGAAGATATTCTTTCTCGGGATAGGGTTACCACCTTGGCAGCTCAATATATTGCCTCAGTAATGTAATACCCCGTACTTTTGGCTATATTTATTTTGGGATTAATTAATTAAATGCGTATTAATTGGAAATTAATCTGGGTTATAAATACTAATGAGATGCGAGTTGGAATTTGATTATGTGCATATATGATTATATATGAATTTGGAATTATGAAATTTGTCGTGAGATTTATATACGGCAATTTGGAAATTTTATTGAGACGCGTGGGACCGCCGCGTCACGGTGTAATATTTTGATAATAAAAGTGAATTTAAAATCTATAATCCGTATGGTAGTTTTGAGTGCGCCAACGCGTCCGGAAGGGTCGAGATAGTCAGAAAACACTAACCGGGGGTATAGTTTGGGTCCCGAGATATTTTTAGGCCATACCGGCAACTTAAAGGGTATTTTGGTAATTTTACATTTTGAGGAATTAAAAGTGACCAAAATTAGAGATGTAAATCTGAGGTGGATTAAACCCACTAAGCCCACTAACCATCCCATATTAAACCATTAAGCTACGGAGGTTATCTTTAGGTTTACAACTTTCCCCAAAACAAACCCTAGCCACCTTAAGCCACCATTGGAGAAAGAGATTGGAGAGAGGAAATTCTGCAGAAAAACATCATCAAACCTACACCAAAGTCAGAAATCGAACCAAGGCAAGTGACTTTATTCCATTTAATTTTTAGAGAATGTCTTTTCCATGTTAGAAATTGGAGAATATCAATTGTTCTTGAAAGATAATGAAAACCCATGTAGTTTAGATCATAGAACTTGAGAAATTTGAGAAGGATTGCATGTAGAATGATAGGTAGATGTTCTTACTGATGATATACATGATTGGAAAGAAATTAAAATGGATTTTGTTGGGTTAATTCATGATTCAAAAGGTTAGGGTTCATGTTCTTGATATAATTGGGGAAAAGTGTAGAAATTCATATTTTATTGATGTTAAAGAGATTTAATCCTTGAAAACATGTTTGGAATTGACTGGAATATGTTTAGGATCAATTAGAGACCATAAAACGTTGTTGGGATGAACTTCGGATGAGATTAGAAGTGTTAAAATGGTTAAAAATGAGAAAGGGAAAAATCTGGGACGAATCTGGCATCTCGTTAGAAGCCCCTACCCAGGTCGTTCGAACGAACTCGTTCGAACGAGCTTCTAACGAGTTGACCAGTCGCTGCTAACGAGAATGGATTTCGTTCGATATCTCGTTCGAACGAGATATCGTTAGAAGGTACAGTTCGTTCGAACGAACTGGGACCTCGTTCGAACAGCCTCGTTCGAACGAGACTTCTAACGACTTGGCAGAGGAATCTCGTTCGAACAGTCTCGTTCGAACGAGACTTCTAACGAGTTGACAGTTTGGTCCTTTTTGGACTGTTTTGATTTTTGGAGTCCCGTAAGCTTGTTCGAGGACATAGATAACATTCCGATGATGATGTAAGGATAGAATTGGGACTTTTGGGTTATTACGAGGAATAAATTTATATACGAGAGATTTAATTCAATGGACGATTTGGGTTGAGACGTGAGTGTCTACTACGAGAGTAAATTATGGCGCGTAGGATTACAAACCGGAATAGTATAAATTGTGATAAGTATAAGTTAGTACGAGAATGCGATATGTACTACGATTAAAATACGGTATTACTAAGATGTGTGTTTACTTAGTACTAGTATATGAATTGTGTGTATGACATACCTACCATACTTGCTATCACGGGAGGTTGCGTTCGCTTAGGACCCTCTAATCCTTGTGTGCCTACGGGGGGGATATAGACTGGTACCTCGATGAACATAGGTCAGAGAAAGACTTATTGGGATGTTAATAAGTCCGCTGATCGTGGGAGCGTAGGTATGTGCGTGACCCATGTGATGTGACTATGTTCGCCTCCACTATTTGTGATTTGTGTTATCTGAACTATTCCTGAGAGATTCGGAATATGTGATCCTTATGTACGTGATGTACCGGGATCAAAAGATTCCAAATTCATAATTTGTTATATATTTACATTTGAAAGTGATGCAGTATCTGGGAAATCCTCAAAACATATTATATTTCTACATCCATTATAGAATCTTAATTTACAATTTTGGATAAATTTTGAAAAGAAGTAGAGTGTCTTTAAATTTTTTTAAAGAATATTACAATGTGGACAAAACTGATGCCTTCAATTTGCATATATTGTGATAGTCAATCTGCAATTGGTAGAGCACGGAGTGATCTGTATATTATTAAGTCTCGAAATATATGTCGAATACACAATACCATTAAGCAATTGATATCTAATGGAATTGTTTCCATTTATTGTATTAAGTCCAAGTTTAATATAGAGGATCCACTAACTAAAGGTTTGAATAGATAGCAAGTATATCATTTATCAAGGGGACTGAGATTAAATTATATAGAATAAAGATTTGTCTTGATGGAAACCATACCTAGATGACTCGAGATCCAATATATAGGTTCAAATGGATAATCGAATCTTGCCCGACTCTTCAAAATTAGCATTAATGAGTTTTAAACTCATACTCATTCCTATGATAAAATAGTGTTGCCTGCAATGTAAGTAAGGATAATCTTAACTTTTAATGACTTATATATCTTGAAAATTCAAGTGGGGTATTATAGGATATTCTTAATGGGTTGTCATATAGGTGAGTGTGAAGGGGGTGTTATTATGAGAACTTCAAAGGGTGAAATTCTCTAAACCACTCGTGAAACCAGGAATTGTTCAGGTTAAAATGAACAAAACCAAAAGAACCAAAAATTTTCAAAAAATTACTGTGTGAATTCTACTATCTTGGTTTGCACCAAAAACTGAATCATTGAATACCTCGCTTTCACTGATTTGCAAGTAAATGCGGTAATCTTTCACTAGGGAAGATTCAAGGCCAAAACTTTTTTATGCCGATGAAGGAAATTGTCAATGGAATTCTCACTGTGTCTGCATATTCTTTTTGTGTTACTTAAACCAATTCATTCCTGTGGGTTCTTATTTGAATTTATCGGTTTTATGTGTTGATAAAAGATTAATTTGGTAAAATTTAGAGTCAATTTAATATAAGACCCACACATCTTTAAGGACAGTTTGAGGTGGCAATATGTTCTCTTCTTTGAGGGGTATAATGTGGTATACTCACACGTCTAAAACCATAATTTATTGAATATGAAACTGTTATTCAAATTACCCACTTAGAACTTGGAATTTAGTTGAAGTGTGTTGTAAAAATCCAAGCTCCGCATAGATAAAATATGAGTAGTATAATATAAACAATTATGGCTTTGGGGCTTGGTGACCTTTGTGTATCCCAAGTTTTTGAAGGAGGAATGACCTATATGGACATGGATTTACTTTTCAAGTCTACGTGGGTACCCCACTACTAGCACCTGACCCGACTCAGCACGTGCATGAGCATGGTTCGTGGGCTTTGGAGTGATAGTATTACAATTGTAGGTTTGCATGTTACTTGCAATTTGGAGTGATATTATTACAATTGTTGATTGTTGCATCCTGGGAGACAGTTTCCAATGAGTCCGTGGATCACCATTGTAGGACAAATCTCGTCTTAAGGACAAAATATTTAAATCTTGCCCCAATAGTTAAAATCTCCATTTTTATCACTATAAGTTTGCATAATTATTTCAGGTTGTTATAAATATATATAATTTTTGTGTATATATACATTATGTAATTTAATTAATATAACTATTTTGTACAACAATATATATATATATATATATATATATATATATATATATATATATATATATATATATATATATATATATATATATTGAGAGAGAGAGAGAGAGAGAGAGGCTCTCATACATACCACCTGTGTGGACCATCCATTTTTTTTAAAACAGCACAAAAATTTATTTTGAGTTGGCTTCTTTTGGGATCCTTTCAAATGTTGAAATACAACAAGAAAAATCAACATAAAAATATTTTTCTTACTATTTTCAGCAAAATAGTCTGTATTGTTGGACCTTATATGTGGTATGTATGAGACTCTCTCTCTCTCTCTCTCTCTCTATATATATATATATATATATATATATATATATATATATATATATATATATGTGTGTGTGTGTGTGTGTGTGTGTGTGTGTTAGACACATTTATGTGTATGTGTTGACAAAAATCACATTACAACTAATAATGAAAGGAAACAATCACCAAGAAAATAAGAGCAGCATACAATCACAATCAGAACACAAGAATTTACATGGTTCGGCAACTTTATTACGTCCACGGAGAGGTGTGGTGTTTTCTTATTAAGTAACTCTCGAGATAGTTCTTATTGTATGGCCCTATGCCCCGGGTCAAGGGTACAATATATATTCAGTTCATAAAAAGTGTTGCTAACTAACACGTTGGCCCTGTATCCCTTGAATATCTCTTCGAGATTTTTTGGGATAGACTCGGCCATATCTTTTATTCTAACCGTTATTTAATACTCATAATTTGGGTTGAGTGCCTGATTCATTTATTTGGGCTGGTGCAGCTACTCTTATGGGCTTGGTCGATAATTGGTACCCACAATTGCCTTTAAAAATTTTGGGGCCATAATTCGGGATCACAAAATTTAAAAATCAACTCCTCGTCCCTCAATTATGGAACTGTTTTAATTCATACGATTAGAGGGTGTGTATCGTCACTTGGTAAGGAGTTTAAGTTCCAAATCTTCTTCCATCATTGTGCTCCGTCGTTGAGGAGCTTAAACTGAAGTGTTAGACTATTCTATCGTCACTTCAACTCTTTGCTTCCTCCACTTCCAAGCTATCTCTTTCTCCAAAGATGTTTTTTCTCTTAATCTTCCATATTTGTGGTTTTTCATCGTTTCAAGCTTCATTTTTCGCTTGTAAGTTCTCAGTCTCTTCTCTTTTGGTATTTCCTTTCGTAGTTTTTCTTTTTATTACAGCTAGGGTTTTTTCATGGCAAGGATAGGCAACAAGTCTCTTGTAGAATTTAGGAAATGTTATCATATCCCCGACTGGGTGGATATTTAGTGTGTTCCTCGTAATTTCTGTGACATTGAGGATGGCCACTGGATTCATGTTCTTCTCTTGTCTCAAGGGGGTGTATCCTTCCCCCAAATCGCGTATTCTTGCATTTCTTTCAACACTTTGATATATTTCCATCTCAGTGTTCTCCAAAATGTCTGGAAAATTATAAATGGAGTCCATAGAATAAACCAACTCTACGACACTAATTTAGGTTTAGTTGAAATTTTCCTCGGCTATACCTTTTCTCGCACAAGCTAGGGTCTTCTTCATTTGAAAGCGAGGAGTCCAGACAGGGTGTTAGTAGTGAACCTACCTGATTCCCACAAGGATTACTAGTCTAAGGGATTTATTTCTAGGAACTGGAAATTCCCTCCCTACGTAAGGGGAGAAAGGTACAGGGGACCTCAGATCCCGACATATATGGAGAAGTACATAGGTTGTTGTCCAATCTTACCGCTTTTTGATTATTTCTCTAATGTGGTCTTCCTCTAATATTTTCTTCTCTTTTTCAGCGAAGTGAAAAAATCAAGAGCCTGGTCTCTACAAGATCCATGTTGCTGAGTTGATAAAAGATTGGAAGATAAGGGAATCTATTGTAGATGGTGAGCATCCCAGGTCGGCTTCCTTCTTGTTAGAATACAACAACACTACCACAAACTTCATTGCTCGTCCAGTTGACTCTATTCCCCTTCTTGGTATCCCATTAGAGGAAGAAGAGGAAGAAGTTTCTCTCGAACCCATTGAGCTAGATGATGACAATGAGAGAAGCTTAGAGTTTAGTGTTGCTGTAGTTGATAAAGGTGGTAGTGGTGTGATAGGATCCAGTGAGGAAGGATCTAACGATGAAAAATCTGGTGGAGAGAGGTACGATGAGGAAGGTTCTGGATCGGGAGACTCTAGGTCAAAAAGTTCTAGCGAGGATAATATGGCTCCCTTAGAAGAAACAACATGATCCGTGATGATGATGATGATGATGATGATGTCATATTATCCAATAGGCTGATGATCCAGAAGATAAGGTCTGGGGATACTGCTAGTGGTTCCCAAACAGCAGCTCATGAGAAGGAGGTGGAGAGGAAGAGGAAAAAAGAAGAGAATAGAAGAGAGAGAGAGAGGGAGAGAGAAAATAATAAGAAGAAGAAAAAAAGGAGATAAGGAGAGGAGAAAATGGGATGAAGAAAGCACAAGCTTCTCTTGTTCCTGTGATTATCCCAACTGAGGGGGCCTCCATGGCTCTCACCCCTCTTCTTACTCCTATGATGCTCGAGAGAGTTGTGTTCATGGTGAATTGTGAGTGGTCCTTGAACATTGGCCCTGACCAGTTGTCCCTGAAATAAGATCAAGGGCTTGATTTGGTAAGGCCACTTCCATTTTTCTCTATTTCTTTAGCTTTTGTACTCTCTCTGTACTCTGTTTACTAACTTTTGTCTGTTCCAGTAGTTTGTGTCTAACTATATCATCCTTCATAGTAGATAAAATCAGCTGGTAAAGAGGAACACTGAGCTCTAGGGGAGCTTAAAGACTACTCAGGAGGCCCAGAAGTCCTCCGAGAAGGCTCTCACTGAGACTGGGGCTTATTTTGCCAAAGAGGGGGATAGGGCGACCAAGGAACTGAAGGAACTCCGTGAGGCATATGAGCTAGTTATGGCAAGCAAACTGGACATCACAGATGAAACTAAAGGGCTTGCTGAGAAGGTGAAGATCCTAGAAACAGAGGTGGCCACCATTAGAGAGAGTGGCTACAATGAGGGCTGGGAGAAAACCTATGAAGATGCCAAAAATTAGATCGACTACATGAGTTAGGCAAACTTCAAGAAATTCTGGTATCGAGCTTTAATTGTTGCTAACTTATCTCTATTCGATGAGAATAATCCTGGTCCTAAGCCGATCATTGATGAAAAAGTCCTTACTACTCGGACTACTATGGAGCCTACTCCTCTTGCTGCTGATATCCCTACTGGCGACTAGGGAGTGAATCTTACCCCGGGCGAGGGAGGTGTAACTGGGGATGAGATGAGTGAGTATGATACCAATAAGGGGAAGGATCCATTCCCCACCGATCAGGTTGAGGTATCCTAGTAGACTTCTAAGATGTTTTACCTTTATTTGTGTATTTTTTATTCTTTCTTTTTGTCATTCCATATACCTATACCTGGCTAGTGCCAGTTTTCAGTGAAATAAAAGAATTATGTTTTCGCATTCACTGGTATAACTGTCATTTGTGTTCCATGTCCTGTAGTTTATCGATCTTGACGATTGCATTCCTGCCACCTCTCGCCTAGGCCAAATCCTTGGTTCGAATGTAAGCGACCAAGTTTGTCGAGCATTTGCCAAAATTTATAAATCCCTTAGGGCAAGTAACCGGGACTATAAAGATCATTATAAAGTAATTTCCAGGATGAATGATAGGCTTACAGAGATGGAGAAGGCTGGTGCCTCGATTCGAGAAGAGATAGATCCTTTGAAGGCCAAGTTGTTGGACGCATCGGAGATCATTTAGTATAGGGAGGTTCTGCAGCAATAAAATGATTCCTTAAGGAGGGAAATTGTGCGCCATATGGAAAATGCTCCAAGAAGTTATCCTCAAGTTATTCAAGGTTCCTCATCAATATCCACATGGTGAGCTGGGAGAGATGGCAGAATCTCCGATAGGGCGATTGTCAAGCTAAGGGGGACATTCGACGAGCATACGTAATCGTTGTCAGACTTCAAAGGGACGTCACACATTTACGACATTCGTTTTAAAAGGGCCTTCGGCATGTGTGGGCTAATGGTTATGATCAAGGTTGGATAGAATCCCCCACCACGCTGAAAGAAAGGGAGGATTTGGCCTTTATTAGAGGGTAGCTAAGTGCCCTTAGGGTGTTGATGGACCCTAAAAATTCTCCCTTGTGGTATAGGCATGAGATCATTCCCCCAATCTTGGATCCAAATCCCTTTTGGAATGGATGATCGCTGCATCCCCGTAGATGTTATTCCGAGACAACTATTGGAGCTGAGCTCGAAAGAGGTTGTGGAGAGTTTTGCCCCTCACCCTGATGATGGTCGGAGAGATCGGGTAGCGAACTACCTTGCCCAGTGACCTGGATCCGCTTATGGTTGACTTATTTCATGATTATTGTACATGTCACTATGTAATTAGTAGTAAGAAATAAAATATTTATGTTTTGGGCATAGGGCGACTAAACATTTGTTGCTTACTTTTGTCTTATTAATAAACTTTAGATATTTTGGGCACTTCAGCCGACTAAACGTCAATTAGAGTTTAATTCCAATTGAGCATTCCATTAGTCCAGTATGCCTTAACCATACCATTTAGCCCACTTTACCTTTTAGGTTAATTCATCAGATTACCTTAGTCCTAAGTAGAGCAATAGAGAGAATACACCTGATTAATGAAAGATCCACCCGAGCAGGATTTTGGAGCCAAACTACATTGGCGACCAACCTGAGTTGGTCGTATTGTCTAAGGATCCCCTATAGGTCTTTATTTGTTATCGGGGAAACCTAGGAGGCCAATTATGTTTTGGGACAAAGGCGTGAGGAGGGTTATTGCATGTCAACCCTGCTAATTATACTTTGAACATGTTTAGTCCTAACCACTGTATTGTAACCATGAGAGGTTAGTTCAAGAGATCCTTTGACTGTAGTAAGTTAACTTTACTATAATCCAGGAATTCTATTATACACATAAAAAGAGTGGAGCTCGTAACTTGGAAATAGTGCATATAACAATACATATTCGGGGCAACCAATAGAATGTCAACTCCAATCGACCTTTATTAATAAAAGTCATAAATAAAGAGCAACATTAGTTTGTAAAATAAAAATTTGCCTAAAATAATGGTGGATAGATAAAGAAATCTAAAAGTAGAATATCTTCATCATTGTGGCCTTGGTCAACTAGCGTAGACCTCATGGTAGGGAAACCAACTTCTAGAGAAATAACCGCTTTCATCCCATATGTGACTGCAAAGGGTGTTTCCCTAGTTGCTTTCGTTAAGGTGGTGCGATAGGCTTAGAGGACGTGGGGAAGTTCGCTTTGCCCAAGATCCTTTAGCTCATTCCAATTGTTTCTTTAGTCTATCTATCACTGTTTGGGTGGAAGCCTCAACTTGACCATTGCTTTAGGGGTATGCTACAGAGCTGAAGTGATGACTTATTCCATGATCATTGCAAAAACTTTGGAAGGGGCCAATCTTGAACTGGGTTCCATTATCAGTAATGATCATTTTGGGTATGCCAATGTGAGTAATGATGTTTCTCCATATAAACCTCATCATATTTGCATCTTTGATGTTTGCTAGTGGCTCTACCTCTATCCACTAAGTGAAGTAGTTTGTGGCGACCAGCAGATACTTCCAATTGCCCACCACAGTAGGGAGAGGACCTACGGTGTTCAGAACCCACTAGGCTAAGGGCCACGGGCTAGTTAATGACATTAGGTTGCTGGCGGGCGGGTGGACCATGGGTGAGTGTTTTTTTCATTTTCTGCACTTTTGAACATAGGCTTCTGCGTCATTCTGCATGTATAGCCACCAATAGCCTTCCTTTATTGCTCGAAAGGCTAGTGACCTTCCTCCTGCGTGACTTCCACAAATTCCCTCATGGAGTTCGTTCAAAACTTGCTCGATGTCTTATGGATGAACGCACTGCAGGTAGGGGTCGGTGAAGGATCTTTTATATAACTTCTCGTCAAGAGATAAGTGAAAGAGAGTAGCTTTGACTCTTATCTGATGAGATGAATTCTTATCACTTGGAAGTATATCATTTTATAAGTAGTTTGTAATGGGATCTATCCTGCTCGAAGTCTTTTCAATGTGGAGAACCTACTCAGGATTCAGTGACTCAGTAGTCTGATCAATGATGGGCTGCGTGAGCAAAATCTATTTGGATTGTTCTTCTCAAGTCAGAGTCTATTGCTAAACTCATAGATGCTAGGGTATCCGCATGGGTGTTCTGTCCTTTGAGGAACTGTTGAACATCCACTTGATCAAAGTTGGATATTAGTCCCTACACAATGACAACATAAGTTTCCATCCTTTCATCCTTTGCATTAAAATCACCATTTATCTGGTTGGATACTAGTTGAGATTCGGTGAAGACTTGAGTTATTTTTTGCGTAATCCAGCGATCAATGCCTTATATTTTACCTCGTTGTTAGATGCTTCAAATCCTAGTTTCATGCCTTCCTCGAGAACTATATTTTCGGGGGTTACTAGTACGATACCTACTCATTACCCTTTGAGTTGGAGACTTCATAAACGTACAAGGTCCAAATGTTTGGTTCCCGTAAACTCTCCCCTGCTTGATTGTTTTTCGATTGATTGGTAGGTTGTCCTCCTATGAACTCAGTAATGAAGTCAGGTAGGATCTTCCCCTTAACGGTTATTGCTGGTTAAAAGTGAATATCAAACCGTCCGAGATCGACTGACACAGTCGGCCAGAGAGATCTACTTTCCTTATAACAATCTTTAAAGTGTTCAAAGTAATCACGAAGATGGAGTGGTCTTTAAAATAATGCTTCAGTTTCCTCGAGGCTATCACTAATGCGTAGGCAAGCTTCTCTAATGGTAGGTACCATTTATCAGCTTCCAAAAGAGTCTTACTTGCATATTAGACTGGATATTGGCTTCCCTTTCTTTCACATACCAAGGCGGAGCTCACAGCATGGTCTAACACAGATAGGTAAAGGTATAAAGTATCACCCTTTCTAGGAATCACGAGCAAAGGTGGCCTGTCAAGATAGGTCTTGAGCTATTCCAAGGCTCCGAAGCAGTCCTCGTTCCATGTTATGCCCATGTTTCGTTTCAATAATTGAAAGAAGGGTTGACATCATTCTGAGGATTTTAAAATGAACTGGTTGAGTGCGGCGATCATTTTGATGAGCTTTTGTACAACTCTTACTGTTTGAGGGGCCTAAACTTTATTGATTGCATCAAATTGGTTGGGGTTTGCCTTTATTCCTCTCTTGCTGGCCAAGTATCCGAGGAATTTTCCTGACTAGAAACCAAAAGAGCAGTTACTTGCATTAAGTTTCATTCGATATTTCCTGAGGATATCGAAATCCCTCTCTAGGTCAGAGAGGTTATCGTCCTTAGATTTTTTCTTGATCATCATGTCATCAATATAAACTTCCATGCTATCCCCCATTTTCTCTTTAAACATCTTTGTAACTAGTCGCTGATAAGTCCCTCCTACATTTTTAAGATCGAAGGGCATAACTTTATAATAATACAAACCAAAAGTGGTTATAAATAAGGTCTTTTCTTGATTTAGCTCATGAAGGGGGATTTGGTGGTATCTAGAGTAGGTATCTAAAAGGCTCATCCTATCATGAGCTACCGTAGCATCGACCATTTGATCAATTTTTGAAAGAGAGAAACTATCTTTAGGACATGCCCTATTGAGATCGGTGAAGTCTATATAAACTCTCCCTTTTCCATTGCTCTTAGGAACTACTATCGGGTTGGATAACCATTTAGGGAACTGAACATCCCATCTGAAACATGCATCTAGTAGTTTTTGGACCTCTTTCTCTACTTCTTTAGTTTTCTTAGGGGTTGTTTGGTGAGCCTTCGATGTGATTGGATTGAAGGTCGATTCAACATGCAATCAATGACGAGCAATGGTGGGATCAATCCCAGACAACTCATAGGGTTCTTATGCAAAAACATCTAAATTATTTCGGAGGAGCATGACTAATTCTTTCTTCTCACGATCGGTCAAAGATGTACCAATAAAAAATGTTTTCTCAGTCGAGATAGCTCCAGCAACGACTTCCTCGAGGTCTTCAATGACCCTTTCAAAGGGATGGATCCTGGTCTCCTCCACTCCTAGTTGACTATACCTTAGCTGTTATTTAGAGGGTATCAACCCCTCTTGGGATTCTTCCTTTCTTTTTGATTCATAGGGTTTCCTTTCCATCTTAGGGTGAATGGCCATGGTGAAACATTTTCTAGCCATAACTTGGTCACCATGTATGTCGACCACTCCCCAATCTGTCATACACTTCATATTTTGATGATAGGTTAGGGGTTCGACCTTCATTGCACGGAGCCACACCCTGCTGAGGATGGCGTGGTACGGAGGTTTAATGTCAAGTACTAGAAACTCAATAATTTTTAAAATGATTCCTACCCTGACTGGAAGGACAATCTTTCCCAAAGGCACTGTAATCTTTCCAACGAAGACAACCAATGAAACTGTGGCTTCCTTGAGGTCAGCTACGGTTAGTTTTCTGAATAGCTCTAGGTACATCACTCTGAACGAGCTACATTGGTCGACGAGCAACCTCTCGACATCCCAATTGGCTATCCTGAGTGTGATGACCAGTGCATCATGATGAGGGGTTCTCACCCTAATTAAGTCTTCATCAGTAAATAAAATATACTTATTATAATCGATATCCTCCGGTCATTGATGTTGCCTGGCCTGAGTTTTGGTTGGGTCAATCTGAAAGGATTGCATGACTGCAATAAGTTTCCTTACTTCCATTTGAGCTGCATTTCCTTAAATTTTCTTGAGGTCTGATGCCCCATGTATTACCGAGAACTCGTGGTCGATATCCTCATTTAGGACATTATCGAGCCTTTGCTTGCCATTAGCTGTTTCCCTATCTACTTTTTTTTCCATGAACTCATTAAGATGATCGGCTTGGGAAATTTCCTCAAGATGAGATTTGAGGGCTTTACAATGCTAAGTTTTGTGGTTGCCCTCTTTGTGAGAGGCGCACCTTAGTGTGTTATTCCACTGTGAGGGGTCTCCTCCCATATTCCTCGGCTACTTAATAAATGTCTCATCTTCGATCTTAGCTAGAATCTTGTATATTGTCTCCTTGAAGACTATATTCACAACTTGAAATTCCTTCAAGGCATCATTTTTTCTTCCATTCTTGGAGCCATTTTGCCCTCATTCTTGTTCCCTTTCTTATGAGGTTCATTCTTCTCCACTCCTTTTCCAGCCTTTATACGACCATTATCCCCTGCATTAAGATGGTTCACATCATCGACTTTAGCATACTTCTCAATATGAGCCATCAAGTCGGCGATGGATGCAGCCTCCTTCTTAATTAAGGACTAGTGCAAGGGGAGGATCTTGGAAAACCAATTTTGAAGGATGCTACAATGACCTGCTCCAAGAAATCCTCAATTTTATTAAATACTTCGCAATACCTCTTCGCGTACTCTCTACGGTTCTCTTGCATCTTCTTCTTCATAGTAAGTAGTGCATCCATCCTCTTCTGGTGGGAGATGCTTGTTATAAAGTGAGATGTAAAATGATCAGCTAAGGATTTAAAATTTCGGACAAACCTATGAGGTAGCTTATCAAACCACTTCTGGGCCACATCGTTCAAGCTCGAAGGGAAGATTCGACACATGATCCCATCATTGTAACTCCATAGAGTCATAGCTTATCTTCCCATCATAAATCTTGAACCTGAGAATCGTGAACTTCTTCGGGACCTATTCTTCTTCTATTGCCCTTAAAAAATGGGAATTCATTTGGGTTTTGAGAGATCTCTTAGCTAACTCTGTCGTAGATCTAGCGCTACCATGAGTTGGGACCTAGTCCATCTCCCTCCGAACTAAACTTCGTACTTCGTCGTTCTGCCAACCAGGGCTCCTGTAACGGCGAGCTGGTTGCAGTCGTTCGGAATGGTCATCATCTGACTAGTGATTTTAGGTTCTTTATGACCCACGTCTCGGGCTCCTTCCTTGGCTGCGAGACTTGCTCACCTGAGGGTTAGGCGTTCGGTTGTGGCGTCGCCTTATTCTTCGATGGAGTTATCTCTCCATCCTTTCCAAGTGCCTCTTGAGGCAAGAATTTTCATCTTATTATTGGCGAGTTGCATCCTCCTGCTCATGGAGTATGGTCTCATAGGCTTCTAAAACCATAGAACTGTGTGGACATGGGCGGCCCCTGGCTTTCTTCGGAGACTTGCCTCTCCTCGCGAAGTATTAGTCTTGAATGATGAATCTCAGACCTTACCCTTGGAGGGTTAGGCTACTGCTGAATGTTGCCTGTTTGAGGGACGTTACTATTATGATGGGACATTGTTGGTTCTTATTGATGAAGGTTTTCATAGGAATAACATTCGCTTCTCACAGAGGATGCCAATTGTGATGACAAAAATCACAACACAAATAATAATGAAAGGAAACAATCACTAAGCAAATAAGAGCAGCAAACAATCACAATCACAAAACAAGAATTTACATGGTTTGACGACTTGCCTTCGTCCAAGGAGAGGTCTACTATTTTCTTATTAAGTAATTATCGAGATAGTTCTTGGTATATGCCTCTATGCTCTGGGCCAGGGGTGCAATATATATTCAGTTCAGAGAAAGTGTTGGTGACTAACACGTTGGCCTTGTATCCCTTGAATAACTTTACGAGTTTTTCGAGGATAGACTCGGTCATATATTTTATTGTAATCATTATTCAAGACTCATAATTTGGGCTGAGCGCCTGATTCATTTATTTGAGCTTGGCTACTCTTATGGTCTTGGTCAATAATAGGTACCCACGGTGTGTGGACACACACATTGACATATTTATGCGACACACTATAATTCATTACATTAAAGTAGAAATTTAGATAGGTGCTTAAAGTAAGTTAACATTTTTAAACCTTTGATGTTATTATTTAATAAAGGGGTTTTACATAGAGGTCCTACATGAAGAGATTTTCCATAAATAAGTCCTAGTGAATTTTCAACCATCAAATTGGTCTTATTCCTAATTTTTATATCTTTTTCAAAATTTTACCTTTTGAAACCAACCATCCGTAACTTTTTTGGGGAAGTTAAACAAGTGGTTGAACTTTTTCTTCCTATTTTTAATCTTCAAATGATCATAACTTCTGAAGTCCAAATCCTTTTTTTCAAAAATTTACTAGTTTTGGAATTTTCTTACTGAGATCTATCAAACAAAATCCATTAAATGCATAATATTTCAAAGAAATAAAAAAAATCACATAGACAATTAAATTTATTGTGTTCACCAGAAAATTCAACAGTTTCATAGCTAGGACATTTACATAGATAGTCAACATTTACACAGACAGTAAAATTTATTGTGTTCATCGAAAAAAAATAGTTTTATATCTAGGATTTTTTCACAGAGAGTAAGCATTTACCCTGCATATATTGCACATACAATATTATTACTATTTGCCTAAAAAATAAAGAAAACACGCCATCTTTTTTTTTAAAATATTTTTCATTGAATATGGATCTTATTTTATAAGGCTCAATTAGTTGCTCTCAAAAATATAAATTTTGTAAATTTTATATAAACAATTATAGTTATTTAAGGATTCAAAAAGAAAAAAATAACTATTATTTTTAAATTTGGAAGGGATATAGGGAGAGGGCTATAGTAGTAAACAAAAAAATCATAAATTTAGAAATAGAAATTAATTAATGGTTGACTAGTCAATAGAACTTATCTAAGAAAAATCTCTCAAAATAGGACTTACATATAATAATCTCTATTAACTGGGTTGTCACAATAGTTATTAGGATTAAACAAATGGGTCAATTAATGTATAGCCCAAACTTAAATATATATTTCGTAAAACAGACACTTATTTTTACTTTAACTCGTTTAGTCCCTCAAACATCCATTTACCCAATAGTCTCTAATTTTTTTTAAATCAATGCTAGTGGCACCCACCCCACTATCAAAGCTCCGGGGGGGTTGTCGGAGCTCTGACAGTGGGTTGAGTGGAGGTCGGGTGCCGCTAACGTAGACCTTTATAAATTAGAGAATATTGGGTAAGTGGGTATCTGAGCACACCTGAGCTCTGATAGTGGGGTGGAGGTGGGGTGCCGCTAGCGCAGACCTTTAAAAATAAAATAGTATTAGGTAAGTGAATGTTTAAGGAACTAAATGGGTTAAACTAAAAATAAGTATCTTTTTTACAAAATATGTATTTATGTTGGGAACAATATATTAATTGACCCATTTATTTGAACAATTTCTTTATATCAATGTTTAATCCGAATAATTAATATGACAACCTAGTTAATAATTATTATATGTAAGTCATATTTTGAGAGTTTTTTCCTAATTAAGTTTTATTGACTAGTCAACCATTGATTAAGTCCTATTTTTAAATTTTTGAATTTTTTCAGTATTAATATACATCGCTCCCTATATTCCCTCAAAATTTAAAAGTAGTTGTTATTTTTTCTTTTTCAAATTTTAAAAAACTATAACTTTAGATATATTTTTTCAAAATTTACGAAATTTATATTTTATGAAATCTACTAATCGAGCCTCATAAAACAAGACCCATATTCAATGGAATATATTAACAAAATAAAGATGACTTGTTTTCTTTATTTTTTAGGCAAATAGTAAATATTAATGTATGTGTAATATTTTCACACTAAATGTTTACTGTTTGTTAAAATACCCCAGATATAAAACGGTTTCCTTTTTCTGGGAACACGGTAAATTTTATTATCTGTATAATATTAACACGATAAATTTTATTGTTTGAAAATGTCCAAGATATAAAATTGTTTTATTTTTCAATGAAAATAATAAATTTTAATGTCTCTATATTTTTTTTACTTTTTTTGAAATAAAGGCTTCATGAATCTTGTTTGAGAGATCACAGCGAAGAAGTTTCAAAAATAGTAATTTGGTGAAAAATGAATTTGCAAATCAAAAGTTACAATCGTTGGAAATTTAAAAATATGAAGAAAAAAAGTTCAACCACTTGTGTAACTTCCCTAAAAAAGTTACTAATGGTTTTACAAAAGGGTAAAATTGTGAAAAAAAATCTAAAAATGAGGAGTAGGGCCTATTTGATAGTTCAATAGTCAATAGAACTTATTTCTAAAAAACATCTCTTCATATAGGACCTATAAGTAAAAAAATCTTTATAAAATGAGTTCGGGTTATATAATCTTGGTATCAATTTGTTTTCTTAACTACTGTTACAACAGGGATTTAACGACATTAATAAAATGAACAAATTTACCAAAATGACGAGAAGATAAACCAAGATAGAATTAAAATTCGTAAATTAGATTGGAACACGACTGAATTGTGGACAATGTCGCTCTCTTTAAGGTATTTCGTGGCTCTTCCTCCAGTTTGAGCCGACAATCTATAGCCCCATCACTCCTAGTATAAAATAACCTCAAAAAATAACATATACGAACTTATAGCATGAACCATATCCGTTCAACCAATACCCATTCTATATTGTTCGATTCTGTGTGATATAATTAATTTGACTTGATATTAAATATTTCTAGAAAGTAATTATTATTCAGGGGTGGTGAATAATTATTTCTATGTATAAAATAATTTTTTTGACAGAGAAACTATGACAGTTTTTTCTGAGAAAACTGTTATTAGAAAATGGAGGGCTGGAAGCCTCTATTTAACAAAAAAAAATTGGATGTTGGAAGTGGTTTAGTGGGAGGATAAAATCGAAAAAATGTGTTTGTGTGGTGAAAACATTCAATAGTTAATAAATCATGTTTTTTAGAGTTAATTACCGTTTTTAAAAAAAAGCCGAAAATGGTAATTAGTTTGCCTAAAAAATTATTTCTGAATGAGCCCGAGCCAAAGACATGGGATCCAACCCGAACACGGGCACGAACCGGGGAGGGCGAATGGTGGCAGCGACAGCGGTGCGCGCACTTGTGTGACTTGGCCGATTGGGTCTCCCACCCATACACACAAAACATCTAATGTCCAAGGACTTACCCTTTAGACTCACAAAAAGAGTAAATTAACTCGACTCAATTTGGTAAACCCACCAATGTGGTACAAAATCTAAAGGAATTTTCAAAGTTTTTCATTTGTAATCTATAAGTTGCACAAAAATCTCCCTCTTGAAAAATTTGAAAATATTTTATCAAACAATAATTTATAGAATTGTGGAGAAGCAAAGGTGTCTTTCAAATTAAACATTTACGTAGTAGAGATAATTAAAAATACACAAGGGTAACTGTAGTTTTTAACTCTATCTCTGACAACATCCCACACACAACCCTACTTGGGTGTAGTTCTAATAGCCAACACGTTATCGCCATGTGCTTCTATCCCAGTATAGTGAACGCTCTGGGAATTTTCTCAGAATATCCATAGGAATAGGCCACACTTCTACATTCACATAGTTGAGTCTATCAAGGATACTCCTATATCTAGGTACCCCACTCAAAATAGATCTATAGATGTCATTAAGAGTTATAATAATTCATCCTTTACTCACTTCAGGATATCATGCTCTATAGGGATGGAAACGGAGTAAAGCCCCATTCTATTTTAATCAATAATAGCATAATCAATCCCATATCACTTGTGACCTGTTATTACCCTTTGAACATATTTCTTGGGATCTCCAGTCTATATGTTGAGTTACTATAAAAAATGAATCATGTATCCAAGGGCTTTAGTCTGATCCATTTTAAGGTGTTCCACACCTTCTTCCTAACTAGTACTTTCATCAAAGAATCATCAAATTTTTGTCCAGACCGTATATGATCCACACTCACATCACTCATATAGATTAATTCTCTTAAAGTAATATATTTATGACGTATTTGTCATCTCTTACCATTATAATAACAGTTCTCTACTTTTGTAATATCCGTGGTATTATCACAATGGATCAGAACGACTAGTATCGGTTTTTCCCATAATAGAATATGTGACTGGAAGTTTCTTAACCAACATACCTCTTCACTAGCAGTAACTAGTGTTATCATCTTAGACTCCATAGTGGATTGAGCCAGAATAGTTTGTTTCTTAGATTTTCAAGAAATCGAACCCCCGACGATGCTAAATATATATCCATTGGTAGCCTTAGAGTCATCGGATAGGGTGTTCCAATCAGCATCACTAATTCCTTCAAGGACGGTGGGATGCTTATTATAGTGTAATCCAAGATTCATCATCCTTTGAAGGTACCGCATGACCCTCTCCATAGCATGCCAATGCTCCATACAAGGTCAACTAATAAATCTATATAGTACTCCCATGGCATAAGCTAGGTCTAGTGAAGTTTGTAGCATAATGTAATACCCCGTATTTTTATGGCCTTTAATTATGGGATTAATTAAATTAAATTGGGATAAATTAATTTAATATTAATCCGAATTTTAAATTTGATATTTACTAGCGTGACGAGAGTTAGTAATTATTTGTGAGAATTATGTTGAATATTACTTAATGATTAAAGTAATATATGAGATTGAATTTATTAAAAAATTTCACGAGTGAATAATACGACACTTATAGAAATTAAGTCGGGACATGCGTGCCAGTCATGTCGGGAGTAATTGAAGGAAATTAAATGTAAATTAATTATAAGTCGTCTGTATGACCATTTCGATTACACCAATGTGTCCATAAGGGTCAAGATAGTCAGAAAAGTGTACCCGAGGGTTTAGTTTAGGTCTCGAAACATTTTTAGGCCTAACGGGTAATCCGGGAGGGCATTTTGTTAATTTCCAATTTTAGTCCTTAATTAATGACAAAAATCATAAGGCTATATCTGTTATTAGAGGTTGTCTTCTAGAGTTCAGGAGCTTTTCCAAGGCTATAATCATCCTAGTTGCACTGTTTTCACCGCAAACACTGCCGGAGTGTAGATCAGAGGAATAGGAACTTAGCCACACCATCAAATCCTAGTAATTCAGGCCTTTATTCTTGATTCAAGTATCTATCTTACTATTCTTGAGTTGATTATACATCCATCCTAGTATAGGAGATATAATTTCATGTTCTCATGTAAAAAATAAATAATGTTGTTTGGGAGATTTATATTGCAATTTTGAGGAGAAACCATGTTAGGACAACTATCTTGATATATGTAGAAGATTAACTACGAAATTAATGCCTAGTAGGGATTGAAATCTGGTGCAATTATAAGGATATTGAACATGATGATAAAAATAGGGTTATTAATAAATTAGCTTGAATTCACCCCTCTAATTGATGACCTTTGATGAAATTGTATTTGTTTTACGTTAGAAATCATGTACTTAGGATACTACAAGTTTTTGTTTGATTGTTTGGGATGAATTAATATAGGTTTTGAGGATTTAGGTTGATGAAACCTGTAGTCAAAGAATTTCATAAACTAGGCCAGTAACTGCTCGATCGATCGACTAGATCGATCGATCGACCATTTTCATCGATTGATCGACTCCTCCTCGAAATTGAATCTTCTTTGTTTTTAAATTTTGATCCAAACCCAATGTATAAGTACCCTTAGACATAACTTAAATATGAGAAGGGGACTTGAGATGAACCAGTAGGGTCGTGGGCATGGTCTGGGTAGTACACTTTCATACGGAACTAAATCGTGGGGTTGCGAGGGTATAAAATGAGTTATGATTACTTGTGTAACAAATTGGGGATTGTGCTAGTCAAGGAATACTTAGGACGGTATGGTAGAGAGATTATGCCTACAAATCTTATATTTATTAGAATGATACACTTCGAGGGTCGAGAAGTACGAGAGAACTTGCGGTATTAAGAAATTAAAAGAATAAATTAATTACACGTAGAATTCGGGTATTACATGATGGTATATGGGTAGAGTATGAATGGGTTGTGGGTGTAACTATCTGAATAATGTATATATATATATATATATATATATATATATATATATATATAGAGAGAGAGAGAGAGAGAGAGGATCTTATGAGGACATTTGTTTGCATATCGTTGGCGCGGACCAATTTTGATAAAATAGTAAAAAAATATTTTTGAGCTAATCATACCCATGCTACTTTCTATCACGAAGGTTTCCACGCTGGGACAGTCTTATTCTGATGTGACCTTTATAGGGGATACTGACTCGTACCCTAGAAAATAGGATCCTTAGTACAGGCTATCTGAGAATAATAGTCAAATGGTTCTAAGAGACGTGAGGGTATGTGTTGACCTCTTAGTGACTTGGAAATATGCTTCACCTCCAATATGTGTGTTTTATATTAATATAGTTCGAGGGTGGATCCGAACTAATATTTCCCTTATTTGTACGAGACGTACATGGACTTGGTAGTAGAGTATGCCAGCACCATAGATTTTATGTGGGGTGCCCTATTAGTATATATATTATGCGTTATAAATATATGTACCTGTGATTCATCTACTGTGCTTGTATGCATATAAAATTGATTAATTAATATTAAATAAATTAAGTGGTTGAGAGCTTAAGACAGTATTGAGATGTACATAGTTGGCTTCATAAATTCATAAGAAAAGGTTATCAGATATAAGCTATAGTCATGCGATCACTTGAATCAGGATTGGTGAGGGGAAATTGGGTTAGACTAGTTAAATGGGTTAGCTTTATCTAGATTAGTTCTGTAGTAAGTTAGGCGTGCACACTAGTTGAGAGGTGAGAATTCTCAAGTGAGTGTCGAAGCACTAGCATGTATGTAATATCAACTGGTAAGCATTTTAAATACTTGTTAATCTATTTTAAAGCTATTTTGCACTCGAGATCTGACCCGTTTCCTGTCATCTTTTCTTTCTGTTGTGTATATATATATGTGCATATATATGTATGTATTACAGGTGCCCAACCACCAGGGTGTCAGACTTAGATCTTTGGATTGTTCGCATGCTGCAGCTGGTGTGGGATTGGAGGTCTTTGCATTTAGATTACTTCATCCTTGTCATCTCAATTCTTCATTTAGTCGTTTTAGATGGGGCTTGTGTTGCCCATTCCTAATTTTTATTTAGATCAGAGAGACTTGTACTCTTTATTATTTCGGTGTTCAGTTTTAGATGGGATTGTTTTAATTATTTCATTGTCCTTCTATTTGGGATATTTTATTTGGATTGATTAATCTAGTCTGTTATTTCCATTTGAATGGCTTGGTTTTTAATATTATTATTCGTGTTCATGAAAATGGTTTCGTATATTAAATCATAACAATAGGATTTTATCTATAAAATTAAATGTTTTGACACTTAGTTTAATTATTTATTAGGTGATTAATAAAGAGACAAATTGTTTTTCGACAATGATGCTAAGAATGAACCAATCAGACACTTTGATTTCATTTAATAAAGGATTGATCCCTCGGTATTTAATTTGGTGGGGTGTCACAGGTGGTATCAGAGCATCTTGTTCTAGTGTGCGTATGGCTTTCTACATATTAGCATAGTGTTCTTTGATTTAGAGCCCTATTATTACGATGTTGTATTCATCTGCATATTATGACTTACGTACTCCTTCCAGGTGATATAAGTGTTGTGATTCTTATTCGAGCTTGGGCGAGCATTGATGACTAGCAAGGATCATTAGAATAACAGTAGGAGGCGTACTTAGCCAAAGATATAGAGTGGATTGGGAAAATGGTGATTGAGATAGAACTCACCAAAGTTATTATTCATGTTGAGGACAATAAAGGCGTCGCTCGGGAGTTGTAGTTTCCCAAACACCGTCGTAGATGACGTTTGTGCCATTACAAACTCACCTGGCGCTATTAGTGAACGGTGAGGGAATCGGGAGGATTTTTGTGAAGGAAGAAATTCATGGCTATTATGCAGGGTGATGTGTAGTAACACCCACGACTTGAAAATTTTGGATGAAATTTTACTCATGGGGGCATTCTAAAGTGATGAGAGTAATACCTCATATGAAGGAGTATATATGAAGTTAAAGGAGAAATTTGGGTATGGTTCAATAATGAAATCGTCCATTTGATCAGGTTATGAAGGGAATTTCAAAACATATTTCTTATGGGAAACAAATAAAGCCCAAAGCGAGAGAGAAGTCAACTTTCCTAACGAAATCCTTACCCAACGACTAAGGGGTATATAGAACATAAGAAGAGTTCCTTGTTGTTAAAGGAATCCTGAGTTAAACACTCAAATACAGGTGAGATGTATGATAAAGACAACTTGGGTCAATGTCGTTAATGAATTTGTAACCACTTTCGAAAGAATGGAAGCTCAGAGGGTTGGGAAAACCTAGATGAAGGACGAAATTGAATTCATTAGAGATAGTGAAACATTACTGGAAGGCATTCCCGGTAGGGAACCTATTTAAGTCCTTGCTAAGCAGAGATGAATTCATCCAAGACCAGCGGGGTCGATAACGTGCTCCATGGGACCAGTGGAGCCAATGGAATAATAAAAATAGAAATTGGGAGCTAAGACTACCAAGTCCGACGGAAGGACATTCCTAAATGGTCACTAGGACCAATAATGGGAAATGTCGCGAAAATTTTCCCCGCGTGTAGAGAGTCAAACTACTAGTGTTATATGTGTCCACATTGGTAAGTGAAATTGATAAGGTTGAGAATGGTAAATCATAGCAGTAGGCATATTAACGGGAGGAGTGACATTCCCAGCGGAGGAAGTGGGTCCAGAGAGTTGGGCCCAGGAATTTACAACCCGAGAGTGGTGAATTTAGGCAGGACTAGTGGAGTCCTCTATAATAGTAGCATACCATATTTCAGGCTCGACGGGGCCTAGAAAGTAAAAGGGAGGTTAGTACGGTCGTAATTGAGGCCTAGAGATTTCGAGCCAACATTCCAGTGATGGGCGTGTAAGATGCAACGAAGAATAAATTACACACTACGAGGAGAGGCAACCATTGGATGAAATCCTAGATGCATAACGACTACAGATGCTCATGGGTCGGGTTGATAGCTGCGTGCTGGGACCCTACGATTGGGTGAAAACTGATGAAGTTTTGTTTCATCCTCATGAGAAAAGGATTAGGCCAAATGACATGGGTGTGTCCTAATACATATATTAATTTTTAACAATAAAAGTCACGTGCGAGTCGAGCTTAGTGGGTACATTTGTTTTAACAGTCTGGTTATGAATCTATATATCATGGGTAACTGGACTTTTAGATGTCACCCGTGAATGAGTCGGGTGGGCACTGAAGGCATATTTTATCATTATAAATTATTATTGGATTGAGTTAGCAGAGTCGAGCTTATTATGGTGATGTGTAGTGAATAATTGTTGAATGTTTGAACGATAGTATATTGAGTGATAAGACTATCGTGATGAATACTCCCGGTGAGTAATATTACTTTGGTGAGGTGCCACCTGAAATACAGTAGGGCCTATATATATGTATATATATACGAAAATTTCATGATATCATATACTTCAGGGAGTAAGTTGTGTAATTATACATAATCCTAGTGCGTAGGGATTTATTTAGATGTGACTCAGGATATATCGTGTTCTATATCGAGCAAGTGATAAAACTCGTTATATATATAGCGTCAAGAACTTGGGATAGTGAGGGCGCCATATTTCATGTTATTTTTAGGTATATAAGATTGGATGCGTAGACTTGTATGTTAACATATGGAGATTGTGGGAAGGTACATAATATGGACTGAGGACCTTACGAATCTCGATGATCGACAATTCTAGGTAGTAGTGCGTCAGGGGGGTTTCTTATTTGGATTTTACTTTGCGCGCATGAAACTAGCGAATGGAGGGAGTAAGAGAGAAGTATGGATAATAGTACATGTGTTTCGTACCTTGGATAATGTACATATATGAGAATATAATCAGAATCGATAATTCTGTTGTGACTTAAGGCCAGTAGAGTCGCTTAATCCTAATGTGTAGATTGAGTTAAGAGAATTATATTTGAATTATGGATTAATGAGCGAGACATAGGGTGTATGGGTGCCCTAAGTGACTAAATCTTGATTTTGTCCCCATTTGAAAATTATGGGATAATGTATATATAAAGGTTGAGAAATTAATTGAGATCATGTTTGAGTTATGCATTTGATTTGTATATGTCATTCGTATTGTTGCGATTTATTCATCATGATAATTACCTTTAAGCATCTATGCGCGTTATATTGTGTACTTCCCCGTATTTTCTTGTAAGGGGCATGTTAGCGTGGATTGGGATGCTAAGGGCTATTTTGGTGAATTGTTTTAGAGCATTGATTTGGAGGAAATTTTGATGTATAATTTAGTGGTGTAATTTTTTTTGGAGAATTTCGTATTTAAAAGAAACTATATGGTAATCATTATTGCGGAAATAGAAGGATTATGGACATATTGTATTTAAATCGTGGAAATTAGATGCTCTGTACACATTATTGACGGTTTTAGTTTAGCTTTTATTGTAGAAGCATGCCGCGTACCTATTTTCATTATCTGATCATTATTATCAGTTAGGACCATCATTACCCAAATGTCCACGAGGATGGTTTTATATTAGGCAATAGATGATAATTGTCAAGTGAATTCAACAACATTTAGCTAAGGAAGTTGAATCTTATTCTGTAAGATTTGTCAGAGGCTTACATTTCACGAGAAACTATTTTTAGAGCTAGGGGAAGGATTTTTGACATGCGGTGAGGCAAAGTCACGTGGAGAAATTTTTAAGGTACATTTGAGAGAAACTAAGATGTATTATGTCATAAATGCCATGGTGATGGGATTTAATAAAGAGAAATATTGCTAAGTAGTAAAGGATGGACCATCGGAAATCAGCTAGGGTTTCTTCAAACATTAGGAATTCATAAGTAGTAATTGGAAAGAATTCCTAAGTATTTTATCGCGAAGGAGGGCATGAAATTAGATGGTGACAGTGGATCGGTTGACCAAAGTAGCTCATGTTATGGAAGTTACGACTGATCATACTACGGGATAGTGTGCAAGATCTTTATAGCCAAGATAGTAAGGTTATATAAGGTACCGTTTAATATTGTGTCCGATTGGGACAAGATCCTTCTCTTTTGATTTTGGAAGAGTGTTCGTGAGGCCATAGAACCGAGCGTGGTTAAGTACGACCTCTTATCTGCAGAATAATGTAAGAACAAGCGGACTAATCATTTATTAGGAAAATAAATTATATGTGTACCCTTGAATCGTAGGGGAGGCCGAGAGCAATCCCATCCACGAGTTGAGTTTGTGTACAATAACTCATATAAGTTCACTTTGGGGCATAATGTCAGTTGAGATATGGAACGGTAAGCCTCGTCATTTTCCTGCTCGTTAACTAAATATGGGGGAATGAGTCTTATTGTGAAAATCAAGATGGGTTGACTCTTAGAGTATATAATTTTTGTAAAATATATACTACACAAATGACCTACTTGTGTGCAATTGTCGCGACACGAGATTATATGTATTTAAAGAAAGTTTAATCTACTGAGGTGCGAATAGTAGAAGGTTAGATAGCGAATATCTAAATAAGTTTAAGTAGTGAAACTTAAATGATAAGGCTTGGACAACAACCTAAGTGACAGGATAACCTGGAATTTAAAACGAACATACGTGAGGTGTTCATTGTTAAGGGTATTTGATAGCGTAATGTATGGGCGGTACGGAGTAGTTTGCTCGTGAGCACGAGAATGCGATGCGCGACGTATATCCAAGTTGTTCTTATCTGGTATACTTTTTCCAAATTTCTAGGAGAAATTCCATTGTAAAGGGGGAAGTATGTAATACCCCCAATTTTTATGACCTTTAATTATGGGATTAATTAAATTAAATTGAGATAAATTAATTTAATATTAATATGGATTGTAAATTTGATATTTACTAGTGTGACGAGAGTTAGTAATTATTGGTTATAATTATGTTGAATTTTACTTAATTAGTAATGTAATATATGAGATTGAATTTATTAAAAATTATCGTGAGTGAATAATACGACAGTTATAGAAATTAACTTGGGATGTGCGTGCGAGTCGTGTCGAGCCTAATTTAAGGAAATAAAGAGTAAATTAATTCTAAGTTGCCCGTATGTCCATTTCGAGTGCTCCAATGTGTCTGAAAGGGTAGAGATAGTCAGAAAAGTATACCCGAAGGTTTAGTCTAGGTCTCAAAATATTTTTAGGCCTAATCGGTAACCCGGGAGGGCATTTTGGTAATTTCCAATTTTAGCCCTTAATTAATGACAAAAATCACAAGGCTATATCTGTTATTAGAGGTTGTCTTCTAGAGTTAGAAAAAACACAACTCACATAAGCCATTAAAGGAGAGAGGTCAGGAGCTTTTCCAAGGCTATAATCATCCTAGTTGCACCATTTTCACCACAAACATTGTCGGAGTGTAGATCGGAGGAATAGGACCTTATCCACACCATCAAATCCCAGGAATTCAGACCTTCATTCTTGATTCAAGTATCTATCTTGCTATTCTTGAGTTGATTATACATCCATGCTAGTATAGGAGATATAATTTCATGTTCTCATGTAAAAAAAATAATGTTGTTTGGGAGATTTATATTGCAATATTGAGGAGAAACCATGTTAGGAAAACTATCTTGATATATGTAGAAGATTAACTAGGAAATTAATGACTAGTGGGGATTGAAATCTGGAGCAATTATAAGGATATTGAACATGATGATAAAAATAGGGTTATTAATAAATTAGGTTGAATTAACCCCTCTAATTGATGACCTTTGATGAAATTGTATTTTTTTCACGTTAGAAATCATGTACTTAGGATACTACAAGTTTAGGCTTGATTGTTTGGGAGTTTGGGATGAATTAATAGAGGTTTTGAGGATTTAAGTTGATGAAACCCGTAGGCAAAGAATTGCATAAATTGGGTCAATAACTACTCGATCGATCGATCGATTCAAGAATCGTGATCGATCGACTTAAGAATGTCGATCGATCGACTGGATCGATCGATCGACCCTTTTCATTGATCGATCGACTCCTCCTAGAAATTAAATCTTCTTTCTTTTTAAATGTTAATCCAACCCCAATGTATAAGGACCCTTAGGTATAACTTAAATATTATAATGGGACTTGAGAAGGGCCTGTGGGGTCGTGGGCAAGGTCCGAGTAGTACGATTTCATATGGAACTGAATCGTGGGGGTACGAGAGTATAAAATCAGTTATGATTACGTGTGTGACAAATTAATTACACGTATAAAATCGTGGGGTAGAGAGTGTACACCTACTGATGTTATACTTTTTAGAATGATAAACTTCGAGGGTCGAGAGTACGAGAGAACTTGTGGTATTGAGAAAATAAAAAGAATAAATTAATTACACGTAGAATTCGGGTATTACGTGACGGTATATGGGTAGAGTATGTATGGGTCGTGGGTGTACCCATCAGAACAATGTAAATATATATATATATATATGAGTACATGTATATATATTATTTGAATATTTTTTTTTAATCATACCCGTGTTGCTTGCTATCACGGAGGTTTCTGCGTCGGGACAGTCTTATTCTGATGTGACCTTTATGGGGGATACTGAATCGTAGCCTAGAACATAGGATCCTTAGTACAGTCTATCTGAGAATGATAGTCATACGGTTGTAAGAGACGTGAGGGTATGTGCTAACCTCTTAGTGACTTGAAAATATGCTTCGCCTCCAATATGTGTGTTTTATGTTAATACAGTTCGAGGGTGGATCCGAACTAGTATTTCCCTCATTTGTACGAGAGGTACAGGGACTTGATGGCAAAGTATGCCATCACCATATATGTTATGTGGGGTTCCCTATTAGTATATATATTATGCGTGATAAATATATGTACCTTTGATTCATCTATAGTGCTTGTATGTAGATAAAATTGATAAATTAATATTAAATAAATTAAGTGGTTGAGAACTTAAGAGGGTATTGGGATGTACATAGCTGGCTTGGTAAATTCATAAGAAAAGGTTATCAGATATAAGCTATAGTCATGCGATCAATTGAATCAGGATTGGTGAGGGGAAATTGGGTTAGACTAGTTAAATGGGTTAGCTTTATCTAGATTAGTTCAATAGTACGTTAGGCGTGCACACTAGTTGAGAGGTGAGAATTCTAAAGAGAGTGTCGAGGCACTAACATGTATGTAATATCAACTAGTAAGAATTTTAAATACTTGTTAAACTATTTTGAAGTTATTTTACACTCGGGCTCTGACCCGTTTCCTATCATCTCTTCTTTCTATTGTGTATATATATATATATATATATATATATATAATGATATTTTACGGACTAGTCCGCATTTTAATAATCCGGACCGGACATGTGTCACCTAATGGTGCGTCGAGAAATTATCGCCTAAATTATAGGCACACTCTCTCTCTTTTTTGGGCTCATCGCCTGGTGACACATGTTCGGTTCGCACTCTTAAAATGTGAACTTGTACGCACAAGAACATGATTGTATATATATATATATATATATATATATATATATATATATATATATATATATATATATATATATATATTACAGGTGCCCATCCACAGGGGTGTCAGACTTAGATCTTTGGACTGCTGACGTACTGCAGCAAGTGTGGGAGTTGCAGAACTTTGCATTTAGATGACTTCATCCTTGTCATCTCAGTTCTTTATTTAGTCATTTTAGATGGGGCATGTGTCTCCCATTCCAAAATTTTTATTTAGATCAGAGAGACTTGTACTCTTTATTATTTCAGTATTCAGTTTTGGATGGGATTGTTTTAATTATTTCATCATCCTTAAATTTGGGATATTTTATTTAGATTGATTAATTTAGTCTGTAGTTTCCATTTGGATGGTTTGGCTTTTAATATTATTATTCGTGTTCATGAAAATGGTTTCGTATATTAAATCATAACAATAGGACTTAATCTATAAAATTAAATGTTTTGACACTTAACTTAATCATTTTTTAGGTCATTAATAAAGAAAAAAATAATTTTTTGACAGTGATGCTAAGAATGAACCAACCGGATACTTTAATTTAATTTAATAAAGGACTGATCACCTGGTGTTTAATTAGGCGGGGTGTCTTACTGAACATAAGCTACCAATGATGCTTGCATAAGCATTTTGGTTTAAACTGTTGTGAGTGTTCTTAAACAACTTTACACTAAGGTTAAATGGAGTACTAGCAGGTTTACAGTCAAAGTAATTGTATTTCTTTGGAACATTTTCAATATAATGTGATTGGTTCAAAGAAAGTCCCTTTTCTGACCTAGTAATTTTAATTTCCAAAATTACATTATCTTTACCCAAATCCTTCATAGCAAAATTAGCACTCAATAATGACTTAACATTTTCTACGGCATGAATATTATAACCAAATATAAGAAAATCATCAACATAAAGACATATGAAATCGCAAATGTTCTCTTTATATTTATAATAAATGCACTTATCACTTTCATTGATCTTAAAACCATTAAAGAGGACCAAGCTATCAAATTTATCCTGCCATTCTTTAGGTACCTATTTGAGACCATAAAAATATTTGTCTAATTTACACACTTTAATTTCTTGGTTGTGTTCAATAAAACCTTCAAGTTGATCCATATAAATCTCCTCTTCTACTTGTCCATTTAAAAATGTAGTTTTAATATCCATTTGGTGTACAATTCAATCATTTAAGGCATCTTTGACAATAGTACACATATAGACGTCATTTTAATCATGGGTGAAAAGGTGTGAAAAAATATACATTTTATCTTTTTTCTAAAACCTTTGGCAACAAGACGTGCCTTATACTTTTCAATAGTTCCATTAGGTTTTAATTTATTTTTAAGAATCCATTTACACCCAATTTCTTGACTCTCGGGAGGAACGTCCACTAAATGCCAAGTTTTATTTTTTTCCAAAGATTTCATTTCACTATTAACAGCTTCTTGCCATAAATCGGCATCTAAAGAAGATAAAGCTTCTTCAATATTTGTAGGGTCCTCCTCTAAAGTATATGCATAAAAATTGGGACCAAAATCCTTTTCAACACGAACTCTTTTACTTTTTCTTGGTTCTAAAATAGTTTCATTAGATTCTAAATTCATTGTTAAAGAAATATTAGTGGATGTCGCACCCCCATTATTTCTCAATTTAAAAGAAAATTTATCTTTATAAAAATCGGTGTCATTTGATTAAATTATTACTTGATTTTTCAAGTCAGAGAATCAATATGATTTGCTACTAGCAACATAGTCTATAAAAATGCACTCATATGCTCTACTAATCAAGTTAAACCTTTTAGGGTCAGGTATAAGTGCATAGGCTAAACACCCCCACATTCTAAAATATGACACGTTGGGCTTAATATTTTTCCAAATTTCATAAGGAGATAGTTTAGTTTTAGTTTTCAAAAATCTATTAAGTACATGACACACCGTTAAAATAATTTCACCCCAATAATGTGAGGCAGCCCCTGAATTTAATAAAATATAAACAACTAATTCAGTCAATGTCCAATTTTTTTCTTTCGTTTTTACCATTCATTTTCGGTGCATAAGGGATATTTTTTTCTTGAATAATATCATGGGTTTTATAAAATTCAATAAATGGTGTAGAATCATATTTGGTGCCTCTATCACTATGTAACCTTTTAATTTTCAGATTCAATTGATTTTCAATTTCATTTAAGAAAATTTTAAACATGTCAAACGCTTCACTTTTATTTTTCATTCAATACACAAATGAATAATTAGAATAGTCATCAACAAAAGTAATGAAATAACGTTTATCATTTCTACTTGTATCACCATCCGATTCACAAATATCTGAATGAATTAAATCAAGTGGCTGAAGTTCTCTAAAAAGATACTTATGTGGTGTCTTAGTTATTTTTTCTTGACTACACAATTCACATTTTTCAAAATCATTTAAAGATAATTCTGGAATTAATCCTAAAGTGCTCTTAATTTTGACAAGTCGTTTATTAATATGACAAATTCTAGCATGCCAAATATTAAAAGAACAAGCAATATAAGAAGAAGGAGAAAATTTATTAATAGCATCAATGTACGACTTAAACATCCCATTACTGGCATAGTCCTTACCTACAAAATTTTCATTTTTGTTCAAAGCAAATAAATCAGCACTAATAGTTTGAGTACAGCTAGTTTGTTGAGAAGATAACCTGAAATTATTTTTTTCTTACCTCAGGAGTGCGAAGAACATCTTTAAGAATCTAGTTTTGCCTCAAGTAAATTCCAATTCCACATCTCCAGTACCATCAACTTTAGTAAAGTTGGAATGACCCAATAAAACTTTCTTTTATGCATCCTCGGGATAAGTCTTAAATAATGGACGATCATGACTGATACGGCAGAAGCTCTAGTATCCACTCACCACCCTGAGGCATCTCTAACCATGTTTATTTCAGTAATCATAGCACATAGGTCCTCTTCAGTTAAATTATCTTGTGCGTATGGCACATTATGACATTTGCGAGTCATAACCCAGGCTAGCCCCATTTGAAATAGAAAAATTGTTTCCAGATGCTAGACCATGTCCCTTTCTAGGGTTCTTATTCTTATTTTGAGTTTGATTCTGATTTTAAAAATTCTAGTTGTGGCTCTTTTTCTGAAATTTAATATTTTTTTCGTTTGCCTTTAAAACTTCTAGATTATGGTTTTTCCTTGTTTTTGTTGTTAGGCACAACGAGAACCTCTTCCTGATAGTCCTGTTTTGGGGATTCCTCATGAATTCTCAATATTATAATAAGAGGATCTAGGGAAAATTCTTTAGACTTATGCCTCAAAGTATTTTGGAATTCTTTAAACATCAAAGGCAATTTTTCGATAATCATAGCCACCTGAAATGGTTCATCTAAAGCCATGCCCTTAGAAATAATTTCATGGGCAATCAATTGTCAATCACGTGTTTGAGAAACTACAGATTTGTCATTCATCATTTAAAATTTCAATATCAGCTTACGGCATCCTTTTTAGTTCCCGTCTCCTCCATGTCATAGTTTTTAATCAAAATATCCCAAACTTATTTGGAAGTTTTATAGTTGGAATAATAGCCATAAAGATCGTCACTAAGAGCATTCAAAATACAAAAAAATCATTTTCTTTGATGTAGGAACAATTTTTCTTTCCTCGATAGTTTGTTGATTATTCAGTACGAGTTTTTCAGATTGAACACAAGATGTAAGTTTTGGGGGATTAAATAAAATAACAGTTTCATCCTCCAACGTTTAAAGTGTTGGCCCTTATATTTAAAAGGTTTATTCAGATTTCTTGAGGTAAATTCATCCATTACAGATTAACCGTACCTTAAAATTGGGGCACCAGAAATTTAAAGTCGGTAAAATAAGGAACGAATTTATCCATAAGGTGAGCAAATAAAACGAGACTGAAAAATAAGAATTCCAAAAATCAGAGTGGAACACGTTTGAGTTGCGAACAATGTCGCTCTCTTTAAGTTGTTTACGGCTATGCTTTCAATTTGTATTGACAGTCTACAGCCCCGTCACCCCAGGATAAATCAGCCTCGAAAAATAAAATATACGGACTGGTAGAACGAACCAGATCCATTCAACCGACACCCATTCTGTATTGCTCGATTTTATGTGATATAATAAATCTGGCTCAAGATTAAATATTTCTGGAAAGTAATAATTATTCAGGGGTAGTGAATAATTATTTTTGTGTGTAGAAGAAAATTTTTGATAGAGAAATTATCTGTAGGGATTTTTTTCTGAGAAAACTATATTTGAAAATGGAGGTTGGAAGCCTCTATTTAACATTAAAAAAAATTGGAAGTTGGAAGTCATTTGGTGGAGAGATAAAATTTAAAAAACGTGTTTGTATGGTGGAAATTTTCAACAGTTAATAAATCATGATTTTTTTCCAGAATTAATTTCCGTTAAAAACATTTAAGCTAAAAACTAGTAATTAATTTGTCTATAAAATTATTTCTTGATGAGTTTAAGCCCGGGAACCAAGAACCAGACACGGTTCGGATGGATGGCGGTTCAAGCTTATTTTACTTTGACCATTGGGTCTCCAGCTTATACATACAAAACATCAAATGACCAAAGAGCTTACCCTTTACACTCACAAAGCGAGTATATTAACTCTACTCAATTTGACAAACCCATCCATGTGGGACAAAAGCCAAACTCATTTCTCAAAGTTTTGCATTTGTCATTTATGAGTTGTACAACAACTAACACTATCCATGGTAGCGTATAATGATGGGGGTAAGAAATTGTTATTTACCAAGTAAAAAAAATGTTATTTTTAATCCATTTTATCGTTTATTTAGTCACTAGAATTTATTGATCACTTCATGTATATACTCGCGTATTCATAACTATGGGCTGATCAAATGTTAATACCCCAGTCCAAAAATCCATGACTCAAGAACCCTATCAAAACCTAAACCTCCTAAATAACCATCCTCCATCAAGACCACCTAACCCAAACGAGCGCCCCCATCTCGCAGAAGTAACCATGGAAGACAAAACAACTGATAATGGATTAAACAAGGCTCCACTAAAACATTGCATATGATGTCTTATCACGACAAGGAGCTCATCAAACCAACTGAAAGCCCACAATGAGGTAGGGGTGACACACTAATTCACCAGGTAACCAAAACAGCGACAACAACGCATAAATTTTTCTCGTCTTGGGAAATGGAACTCAGTTAATAATAATCTGAGGATGAATCAGGAGATAGAGATGATCAAATAAACAATACTCTTATGGTGGAGTTTAGAAGTCAAGAACTTCAGAAATTTCGATAAAAATGGAGAAACTCTATAATCATAAAGCTACTGGGGAAGTTTTTGTCTTTCCAACCATTATCGTTATGGTTAACTCGGCTCTAGAAACTCAAAGCAGGTATATTTATAAAAGATTTAGGAAATAATTTCTACCTCATCAAACTCTCCTCGCCAGAAGATTATATAGAAGTAATTGAAGGATGACCATGGTTTCTTGGAGATCACAATCTATCTGTGCCGCGATGGAAAAAATAATCATCCATCATCGAAAAATATAAAAAAACATGAGTCCTTGGATCCAAAATTATGAACTACCAATCGAATACTACGACCGTGAGTATGTTCAACACATTGCGTCCTCCTTGGGCAAGCCATTAAAAATTTACTTTCACACGAAGTTCGTGGGTCAAGATCGATATGCACGACTATGTGTGGAATTTAATGTAAAAAAGTTGCTACCACCAAAAATAAAAATCAATTATATTCTATGAAACATTGTGTATGAACTAAAAACGAACATTTGTTACCAATGTGGCCTTATGGGACATATAAAGGAGAATGTAAAAAAAATATCTCGACACCCACCGACAAAACGGATACCGACATTGGAAAAAATGCAAAGTAATAATAGTGGTATGTGGTGTCACGTTGATCTCCACACCGAGAATGCACACTGATAATGGAACTAACGGTCATCATGACAACATACATGGGAATACATAGGCGCATCATAGTGATTGATTCTCCCTAGTGTACCATCGTCCAGGCCTGGATCTACCTCGACCATAACCGAATAGTGTCAGGTCGTTTAAAGTAAGTAATTACAGCTCGGTTGTGGACCCGGATTGAGTCACCTCAGCCTCGTCTAATGATTTTAGTCATCATGGTTCAATATCTGTAACCTTGTAGAAAGTGAAACCTCAGCCTCATCCCCCACCTGTCAGGAGACGACGTCTAACCCAAGTCAGCACTAGCAATGGTCCCACTAGTGAGCTGACCCACTATCTTGGCCTCGACCTAGACTACGCAATCGATCGTAAAACCTGGCAGAGCGCGTGGGATGGAAAACATGTGGAACCGTGCGTGTGGGCTGAATTACCAAGTGGGAGAAACCGTTATGGCCAAATCTCTCCCACACGTGAGGGAATATTTCATCATCATGAACTACATGTGATAGAGATAGCGAGCTCTTCCTTATTGGTTGGTAATATTATATGGATGCATATTACATTCTTGGGGGTAGACTACACCCTCAAGGCACTATAAATACTTGTATTCTCCTACCTCGTAAAGGGTTTAAATATTCTCAAGCCTAGCAAAACTCTGAAAAAATACTCAGTGGAGAGAGAAAATCTTGAGTGTTGTATTTATAGCCCATTTGTGCCCTTATTATAGTGAAAACCAACATTCACACTGTACAATGGACGTAGGCTCCGACCGAACCACTCATATTTGGTGTTATCTTCTCCTTTGCCTCATCTTTCTCTGTATTTACATACTTGTTCTTACACTATTATTGTGCTGGTTTGAGCTCACTTATCATACTGATTTGGTGATACCAATTCTAGTATCATCAATCTGGCGCTATCTGTGGGAATAAGATAGCCATCTTCTTCCCTTCTTTCATGACTTATCCACCAGATATCTGATGGTGGTCCAATCTCATCCTTGGTTGAGCTTAAACCACCATTAAAAGATCTCTAGTTTGAGTTTTAGCCTATTTGCTTTTTTGGCTCATCACTTGGTAATTTCGATCACCAGAACCCTTCAATGACAACATATCCACCAACTATTGGTGGTCCCAGTACCAGTTAGGCCCCTCCTTAATTGGAAATGGATGAGGTAGGGAGGGATTTACGCTCCTTAGTAGATAGCCAACGACAGATGCATGCAACGCTTGCTGCTTTTGGCCTAAACATGGTGGCTAGACCTAATGGTGCGGGAGAGGAGGCGATAACTCCGGCCACTAGAGAAGGTGGCCCAGATCCAACGGCCAGGGGACCACCCCAGGCCCCATATAAGGATCTTCTTCCTCGATAAAGGTGCAGGGACATGGACGACCCTATGAATTTATTCTTGTAGATATCGGGTGATGGATGCCTTAAAGATGAGGATGAGAAATATGATAAAGATGATAACATGAGATGTTAGGAGCCTTATCATATTTCTAGAGGCACTATGCATCCAATTCAATCCAATCGAGGATGCAGTGGTAAGCATAGCCGAGAGTTTAGGCCAAGGGAATCTACTCTAGACAGATTAAGCAGGGGGTTTGCCTTTAATAGGCTTGGTCCAACGGTAGAAGACCCGAGAAACTTCCTCTCCATATCACGAAGTATCGTCGGCTCTCATATGAATGATAGATGTTCAGACCACCAGTCTCCATAAGGCCGAGATGAGGACAATGAGAGGTAAATGGCCGATAGAGGATAGTTGCTAGAGGGCCTTCAGTTTGGCCAAATGAAAGAGGGGGGATAGAAATAATGTGGCCCAGGCTGAGGTTATAGCTGCAACTGAGAGAACCTCGAACGAATCTATTCAAAAATTGGAGGATAAGATTTGGGACATTTTGAAGAGCCGAGACCCTTTGTAGAGGGGATATAATAAAGGTTCCCCCTTTGTGGCAAAGATCATGAGTTATCATATCTCGGTTAAGTTCAAGCCACCAGTGATCACCCCAAAGTATGACTAGAGTACTAACCCAGTCCACCGTATCGATAAGTACCAATCAGCTGCTAATATTTACTCGATCTCGAACGAGATGAGGTGTCGTGCCTTATCAAGAACACTAACTAGAGCATATCATGTATGGTTTACCTCTCTCCCTAAAAACTCAATTGAGAATTTCAAATAACTTGTTAAAAGGTTTATACACAATTTCTGATTCAGGGTGAGGCCCTAGAAGAACATAACCCACCTGTTGTATGTGAAATAGGGAAAGAATGAAAGTATGGGGTAATACATAGAGAGGTTCAATAAGGAGAATTTAGAGGTTGAGGATTACGAAGAGAGTATTGCCATGACCGCCCTGATAGGAGGTTTGGAGAAAGAAAACTACTTTGGAAGCTTGCATAAGATCCTCCAAAGTCTATGGCCAAACTCCTGGCTAGGTCTGGGAAGGTCATGAATGTGGAGGAAATAGTAGTTGTGAAAGGTGAAGATGATAAGGGGACAAGCAATGGGGGTAACTTCCACATAAATAATAAGGATGACAAGAAGAGGTCAACGGACGACAAGTTCATTGACTAAACCCCTCTGACTATCAGTTGTGAGCACATCTTGAATGAAATCAAGAATGGTTTGTCTTTGAAATGACATGAGAAGCTAAAAGCTCCTCCTCACGAGAGGAATAGAAATATGTTGTTTAAATTTCACCAGGACCACAGTCATATGATCGACAAGTGTTTTGCTCTCAAGGACGAGACTGAGAAAATGTCGAAAGCTATCAAGATGAGAAAGTATATTGACAAGAGTAGTTCCAAGGGTGGCTAAAATGACACCCAAAAGAGAAGTAACGGCAAGTGCAAGCCTGATACTCCATCCAACCAAGATAATGATGACTCGAACGATAATGATGAAGCAGACCCCGACTTGCCACCTCCAATTACTGATCCTAAGGGTTGGATCCACACAATTTATCTTGGGGCTAATATGATTTAGGGAGTACTAGCTAGAGGAGAAAAAGAGGATGCTGAAATAAAGGCTCACGTAGCGCAGGCCAAGGCTCTCCCTTCGAAACTGAAAGAATTCCACACAACAGCGATAGATTCGAAGAATGTAAAAAGAACTAAAATTGATATGAATACTTTGATTGTTGGTTTTCGTAGACTGGATTTTAAAGGGATCATTCCTCCTCACGATGACCCATTAGTAATTACCACCCTTGTGCATGGGTATGAGGTTTGAAGAATATTGGACGACGCGGTATCTCTGTCGATGTGATGTTTTGGGACTGCTACAAGGGTCTGGGGATGAGTAAGAAAAGGTCGGTCCCATATCATCAAACCCTCATCGGGTTTAGCGGAGAAAAAGTACACCCTTTGGGGATCTAGGAAATGGAAGTTAGAATGGGAAACTTCCAGCCAAAATGCCTCATGAAGAATATTGTTTTCTTCTTATGGATGAAAATGTCTACTCAGCCTACAATATAATTCTCGAAAGGGTACACCTCAAGGCGTTTGAGTCTGTGACCTCAACCGTTCACTAGATGATAAAATTCCTTATCCCGTATAGGTTAAGGTAAGTGAAGGGTGACCAAGTTGAGGCACACGAATAACATTGATACCGTGAACCTTAGTAACGAAAAAAAGTTTAAGAAGGGTGAGTCCACCGAGGAGGTAGAATCCGTCATCCTCAATGAGGATGAGCCAAAAAAAACCATCCAAATCGACAAAGACCTGAAGAAAACTACACCAAAATTGTTAGATTGTCACGGTCATTGATCGTGACAAGTCAAACTTGTCAAGGTCAATGATCGTGACAAGTCTAGGGGTGACAACTTCTTTCAAACGGACTTTTCATGATCATTGACCGTGACAACTTTACTAGATTGTCATGATCCCATCACAATCAAAGACCGTGATAAGTTTTTGTCACAGTCAAAGACCATGAAAAAACCAAAAAAAATTATCACGATCATTGACCATGACAATTCTGGGCAGAATTTAAAAAAAAATACTAGCCAGTATGACCACTACCCATCAGTATATTTTACCTATTATAACAAAATTTTACCTATTCATATAACATATATCCAAATAAAATACAAATCATATACCAAATCAAGGCATTTATAATCCATATCCAAATAAAATAGAAATGCAAATATCCATCATATCCAAACCAAATTGTACCAAAATCAAAAGAATATAAATACAATTCAATTTTCAAAATAAAAAGAGATAGAAATAATGTCAATCTTCAACGGGTCAGAGGAGGAACTAATGCCACATGACATATAAATTTACACACCCTGCAATATGTTGAACGCCTCATTATTCACGCAACCACACAGGTGAGCTCTCCTTTCCCTCCACCACATGCGTGACGCGCACTCTGGCCTTAATGTCTTGGAGGGGACGTCCATGAACCGTCATACTCGGGAGGAAGATTGGAACCCTCAACCCCCTCGCTATCGGTAGCCCATAATATATATTGTGTAGATGCATGCTCGACCAACCAAGTGTTGCCATTGGTCGCTCGATGGGGGTCACGATGGGAAATAGATCATCGTATGGAACCGAGTCCATGCATATCGGTGATGAAGTAATGTCGTCAGCATCGGCATCATCATCCTCGTCCATGTCCTCCTCTACCACCATCTCCTTCCCCTTACTCTTGCCCTTGCCCTTTCCTAACTGACGCTGAATGAAGGCGTACATATCTAGGCCTGTAGCCTCCAACCTTGATACCTTATCATCATGGGAGTCAACCTTATGATCTAACTCCGTTGTTCCTCATCTCCATGCCGATGATCCTGGACTTCCCCACTCGTGATCTCACCCCCTAGTCCTCCCCATGAGATTCGGCCCGAGCACTTGGATGAGTGCGTCCATGTCCAAAGTTACTTTGTCGTCATCAGACTGCGACTCATGCATTTTCTTAAGCTTTGACTAAAGAAACAAAAAGTACACGATTAGTCAATTATGTAAATAAAAAAATTATAAAATAATTGAAAAAATTAAACATTTATAACTTAAAGTGGTGGCTACGACGCTCGGGGACACCTCCTTATCCTTCCCCTTTTTCGTCTGAATTACCACATAAGCATCGAGTCTATGTGACCTACCCCTAGGGACACTCCTTGTCTCCTGAAATAAAATAATACAGAATTAGTAAGTAATGCAAATTAATGCTAAATTATACTAACTAAAATTAAAGAAAATTAAAAACTTACCATCATGTACTCCACCTCGGCGTAAGACGTCCGCCCGGAGTAGTGCACATCCCACATTTTCGCGTGGTTCTCCCTTTCCGATTGGCAAGATGATAATTGTCTCTCATTGATCTTATTGCCGATAAATTTTTACCACTGTGCCAATGAGATTGGATCCTCGGGGGACGGTTTCACGGAGTCTCAAAATAGACTCTCATGTCTTCCCAAAGTATAGTGTCATTAAATTCTTCTTCCACATTTTATATTGATCCCTCAATTGCTCTAACATGGGGTTACGGAGATATGCGGGCAGTCCGAATTGTTTTTGTTGAACAAATACAAACCATCCTATAAGTAATTATTATATTTATAAATATGAATATAAATATTAAATACACAACCTGTAGTGCCCCCCAGATGTTCATCTTAAGGATAATAGGCACGACCCTCCAATCAGTGTACCTCGGGTCGACAATCGCCTTCAACAACTCTAGCGCTCTAGCGAATAATGCCATCTTATTTTCAACGGCGACTCCTAATTTTCCCCATTTTAAGGGGTCTGCTGTCCAAGGAGCCCTTATCGCCTCCGCTACCGCGTCCTGATGAAGTCTTTTTTTGCAAAAATTGTAATTATTAGTACAAAGATGTATATGAACTTTGAATTGATGCTCAAATCCGTTAATAACAATACATACCAATACCAGTACCAATAACAATTTCAATTTATACCAATTTCAATTTATACCAATTTCAATTTATACCATTACCAATACGAATTTCAATTTACAGAAACACTCTATGTATTTAGCATATCCCATCACAACTACTACACATCCCATGTGAGATCATCCCCTAATCTATTTTTCTCACCCATCCACTCTTTCTATTTAGGATATCACATCACATCTACTACAAACAATCACCTATTGTGGGTAAAATAGCATAAACAAAAGTGTGAATATTTAGTTCCCATTAGTATAAACAATCACTTATTGAATGCGTATGTTCGATGGGTATATTTATTATTGCATTCAAATTCAAATTCAATTTTAATTTTAAATTGAAATTAAAATTCAATTTATAATATTAATTCCTATTTCCTCCATCTCCTCTAAAGGGTGATGTGACACCCCGTGTAACTAAATATCGGGTAATTAAGCCTTTATCAAATTAAAAGAGGTTTCTCATATGGTTCATTCTTAGCATCACTATTGAAAAACCAAATTAATTACTAACCACCTAATAGTTAACTAAACAAGTGCCAAATTTTATCTTCCAATTAAATAGAATAAATAAATCATTCGAAAACTAAACAACATTCACAATATAATAGAGTTCAAACCAACATGATATATAAATTAAACAAAGTCATGCCAAATAAACCATCAGTAAAAACCACCAAAACCAAGTCTAAACTGCAATGTAAAATTGATACATAACTGAAACCATAATACCGACAATGAACCACATGTCCAAACATGATATATAAGAGTGAGATCATATGCTAGATCTGAATGAAAGAATCGGCTACTCAAAGTCCTGTCAGCATCCACACTGCTATAGCTCCAAGACCCTGGAATGAAACCATCAAGTATGGAGTCCCTATGTCTAGACACATAAAAGGTTTTGAAAATATTTGTATAGCAAGAGTTAGTACTCAAAATATTTGAAAACATTTAACAAGTAATTTATCGCAATTAAAATCGGATATTTATTACACATGTTAGATTTACGCACACTCCCTTGAGTTTCCTCACCTCTCATCTAATGTGCAACCCTAACGTTCGTATACTTATCCCACCTAGCTATCATACCCAAGCTATCTAGACTAAAGTATACAACCTGTGACAACCCGGATATAATTATGATAAATTATATTTAAATCATGCTTATCTTATGTATTATGAAAAATGTGTTGTTGGTATATTTAATGTTAAGTGATTATGTTTAGTCTAATCCTACTTTCATAAATCATTAAATGTCGAATTATTTACAAACACGAGATTTTGTTATTTTCGGTAGAAATGTTCCTGTTGGAGACTAGTTTTAGCCCTTATAATGTAACAATTGACTGAAGGTGAAAACTATATCGTTGTAGATATATGAGTTCGGTTTGCAGCAAAATAAACGGAGCATCAAACGGATGTCGAAGTAAGAAGCTAGCCCGAATTCAAGAACGAGGGGTAAATATGTCCATTCCCTTTAAGTGGTAAAGTTTCTTTTAGTAAACTATATGGTTTAATTTGATTGGTTGGAAAGGGAGGCATCCTTGGGTGACTTAAAAATCTTTTTTTAACCTATTTCTTTAGTAAATAAAATCCTAGGTTTAGTTTGGAGAGTTTTTGCTGAGAAAAGAGAAAGTAGAAGTTAAGGAAGAAAAGATAATAAGAAAAGCTAGGAAAATTTTCAAGAAAATACTTAAAGTGTTTTCAAGGTATAATTATGTGATTAATATTGTTTTAATCTTGAATTATACCTATTTCAAAGTATACAAATCTTGAATTATTGATTAAAATTCCATCCTCATTTGTGATAATAAGTATTTATTCATATGTGAGATAAGTGGTGTGTGTAGCCCGTATTGCTTTTTATTGAAATCCCTTGTGTTCAAACTTGCATATATTTTCGTGTTCTTACTAGAATTGAGAAATTCCAATTGGATATAAAACTAGAACCATATATTCATATCATATCTGGATATTATAATTTAACTCCTTATGTTTAGGCCTTAGTGATAGTTACAATTTGGTACATAGTTGTTGTTTGTATATTTCATTCCGATATGCCTTGAGTTTGGTAAAGCTTTTGACACAGCAAATGAACTCAGAAAATTATGAAACTTTAATTTTGTATTATTCAATATTTGTATTGAAAATGGGTATAATATCATGGAAATTTATTGTAATACCCCGTATTTTCATGGCTTTTAAAATTGAGGATTTATTAAATTTAATTGAGATATTAATTTACTATTAATCCAAAATTTCATTTTAATTATTTACTAGTGTGACAAGAGTTAGTAATTATTGGGAATTTGTTGAATATTACTATATGAGTAAGGTAATATATGAGATTGATTTTATTAATATTGTCACGAGTGAATAAAATGGCAATTATGGAAAATTAAGTCGGGACAGGCCTGTGTCGTGTCAGGATTAAATTATTATTATAAAAGTGAATAAATTATAAGTCGTCCATATGGTCGTTTCGAGTGCGCCAAAGAGTCCAAACGGGTCGAGATAGACTGAAAAGTGTACCTGATGGTTTGGTTTGAGTCTCGGGACGTTTTTAGGCCTAATTGACATCTCGGGAGGGTATTATATACATTTTGTATTTTTGGGTAATTAGACCCACGAATTTCCTTTGGATATATCGGCCATTAGGAGTTGTCTTTTAGGGTTTACAAACACAGAACCTAAGAACAGCCATTAGAGAGGAAGGTAGGTAGCTTTCCAAGCAATCCAAGGCCAAGAACTCACTCGATTGCACCGCCCCCACCACCAAAACGTATCTATCTTGCTTTGTTTTTAGTTAATGTTCCACCCATGTTAGATTAGAAGTGTTAAAAGCATGTTTCATGGAAGAATTTGATAACTTAAAGAATTTAAATCACATGTTTTAGAGGGAATAGATATATTATGTTCATCTCAATCATATGTAGAGGATTACCCACGAAATTGTATGGATTTAGAAGCAAGAAATCTGGAAAAGAATTAAAAGAATGAAAGTTTCATGAAAAATTAGGGTTGTTGATAATTATATTAATTTACCCCATTAATTCAATACCTTTGATGAATTTGGACATGTTTCACGTAGGAAATTATCTATATAGGTATATATAATTGTTAATAATCTTGTTTAAGAGTTTGGGGATCATTAATGACGTTTTAGAGAAAATTGTTGGATGGAACCCGTAGGTCAAGTTTACAGATTCTGGGCAAGAACTGCTTGATCGATCGATCGACCAAGAGCATCGATCCATCAATGATCGATCGATCGACCCCTTTCCTCGATCGATCGATCCCTCCTGGAAAACTGCATATTTTTTCCCTCTTTATTTAATTCGGTTAAGATATGTAGGAACCCTTGATTATTATTTATAGAGTACAATGGGTTATGAAGAGGACCAGTAGGGTCTAAGTAGACTCCATATAGTCAAATTAAATATGGGATGAAATTGTGGGTTAACGGGGAGTTATTCATACATTAGAAATTGTGCGTACGTTCACTAAAGAATTAAGACTCGTGAAAGATTTAGACCAGAAGGTAAGTGATGGTATACCTACTGAAATTATACTTAGTGAGAGAGAATACTTCGAGATATGAGAAGTAAGTATGAAATAAATTGTAAATGAGAATAAAACAGACGAATCCATTATGCGAGATAATTAAGTAAAATTTGTGCTAAGAACAAATAATAATAATTATGGGTCGTGGGTGAACCTAATTTGGAAGAGGTGAATATCTATATATATGACTGTGTGAATATACATATATTAAGTATTATGTATCTTTGTATAATCATACCCAAGCTACTCGCTATCACGGAGGTTTCTGCGGCGGGACAGTCTTATCTCAATTGGACATTTACGGGGACTATTGACTCGTACCTTAGAAGATAGTATCCTAAATACATGCTATCTGAAAATGATAGTCATATGGACCTAAGAGACATGAGGGTATGAGTTGACTTCTTAGTGACTTGGAACTATGCTTCGCCTCCATTTGTATGTGTGTTGTGTTAATACAGTTCGAGAATGATTCCGAACTAGTATTTACCTTAGTACGAGAGATATGGGGACTTAATAGCAGAATATGTCAGCACCATAGATTTTATGTGGGGTGCCGATAGTATATATATATATATATATATATACTTATATATATGGAAACTTTCTACTGTGTGTATAAGTAGTTAAGTAATGAATAAATGCCAGCTTTATAACAAGTGCGTGAATTTTTTAACGGTACTGAGTGGTTCTAAGTTACGTAAGAAAATGGAAGAGATTAGTTTTCTAAAACTAAATATCATGTACTTAGTTCTTTTCGGGATAAAATTTTTTGAAAAGAAACAAGTTAGATAGACTTATGAGTTTAGTATTATGATAGACGTGCACACTAGATGAGAGGTGAGAATTCTCAAGAGATTGTCGCATACTAACATGGTTGTCACATTAGCCAGTAAGCATTTTAAATACTAGCTAAGCTATTTTAAAACTATTTTACACACTCAAGCTATGACCCTCTTTCTGTCATTCTCTCTCGTGTGTGTGTGTGTATATATATATATATATATATATATATATATATATATGTATGTATTACAGGTGACCAGCCACAGGGACGTCGTGCATAAATTCTTTGGACTGGACATGCTGGAGCTTATGTGGGAGTTGCAGGCTCTTGCGTTAGATGACCTCTTCATTGATTTAGTTCCTATTTTAGTTCTTCATAGTTATGGCATGTGTCGCCCGATTTCCTAATCCGTTTGGATTTGTCAAATATTTATGCTTATTTATATTTCCATTATTCAGTACTCATTGGGAGTTAACATTTGTCAGGATGATTTCTTTTATGGTTCTTAAACTTGTTTTGGTTTATCTAGATGGTTTAATACTTGTGTGTTAATTGCAATCCTTAGTATTTATGTGATTTTTAAACTGTTGTTTATTAAAAAGGTTTGTATTGGAATTTAATAAATGTAAATAAGACTTTAAATTGTTTTGACACTTAGCTTAATTATTTAGGGAATTTAAATTGGAAATAATTATTTTGCGACAATGATGTTGAGAATGAACCGACCGTTCACCTTGATTTTAATTTAATAAAGGACTGATCACCTAGTATTTAATTATGCGGGGTGTCACGGGTGGTATCAGAGCATCAGGTTCTAGTGTCCTTTAGGATCTGTGCGGCTTATTATGCTTCCAGCGTTGCTTTTTTTTTCATATAAAGCCCTATGTTTAGGATTTTTTATTTCTTTGGTGAGATTTCATTCTCCTGATATCACGTATATATTAGTGAATCTTATGTGTTTGGACGTGTTCGAACAATGATGTAAGGAAGATGAGGGTCGTTGTGCAGATAGCGGAGGCCAGACTTAGTGAGGTTGTGAAGTATATTCGAGGATGATGATCATAGTTAAGGTCCCCCCTATTATGGCACAAGAGGCCAGGACTGTAAAGACAGCTAGGACGCAGCCTAAAAATCCCAAGTGCTTCTATAGTCGAAACTGATGCCAAATTAGACCCACCCAACATGGTACGCTTGAGAGAGGGTAAAATGGAAAATTGAGGAGAGTCAGCAGTGGAAGTTCTAGAAATGCGAGAATTGTGTGTTAACCAACGAAGGTAATAAATTCAAAGGCTTGGGCATATGTCGGAGTGTAGTTAACTGGAAGTGAAAATTTGGGGTAAATTTTTTCTCGAATCAGCGAAGAAAATTTATAATAGTGAGAGTCAACCACCATATTTTATAGTGAAATGTTGCGTCAATGGGAGGGCCTTAGGTATAGTCTGATCGCAGCTTCCTTCATCAAATGTTCAGGATAAGATGTGAACGTTGTTCTGAACTCATTACAGGAAGTTCGGTCAGAGGTCCATTTGTGAACATGAATTTAAACTTGTATCAGAGGAAGTGCATACAAATTGTAGAGAGGATTTCAAATGGGAGATCAACTCGTGAGGAAAGTTGACAAAACTTAAAGAGAATTTTGTTTGACAGTCAATCCATATGGTGATAATGTCACGTATTGTCCGTAGAGATGTTAAAGCACTTATGTAAAGGGAGCTAAAACAATCGAAAGATTTAGTTGGAAAGTAAGACTAGATAAAACGCAGTTCGCAATGCGCCGCAAGGGGGATACCCGTCAGGGGGCTCATTTAAATAATTAGGATAGTTGACTTCTTACCAAGCGATGGTGAATTCAATAAGGGTGTTGAAGCTAGTAGGACGTTCCTTAGGGCCAACAAAGCTAAGGGAACGACGGGGGTAGCCAGCAGGATCGAGACTATCCATGTTCGAGATAGGGACAACCCTAATATGGTCAGTATGACAGGAGTTATGTGTTGAGGTATTTTGTGGAGAGTAAAATCCACATGAGTTAAATTTTCCGAAGAGAGAAAAAGGACAATGGTTTGGTGCTTGCAAGGGAAATGGTTAATGTAATTTTCGATTTGGTTCGGATAGGCGCGTTATGTCCGAGAGACCATTTGAGCATCTCGGGCGATTGGCAAGGTGGGAGTATGAGTTTTATCCTCAGAGGAGGACACGTATTTTTGTGTGACACGAGAGAGTTACTAAATTTTTATTATTGAGAGATTTGCATGTGAGACGAATTTTAGGCGTATATCAACAATATTATTATTATGTGTATGTTTTCCCTGGTATAGCGGGGTCATCTTTAGTGTTACCCGGAGAGGATAAATGGGTGCATTGTTTGTGTTATATACTTTATTGAGATTACTCATTTTAGTGATGTGATATGCAGAATATTATTATACTGATTATAGTTTTAGGTAAATGGTTAAAACCATAGTGGCAGTGATTGCAAGGCTATCGAGGTTGCTTCCCTAGTGCATCTTGTTTTGTTCTGGAAAATCCTCACCTGCGAGAGGGTGGGGCTCGCACTCATATTATATATTATAAAGACTTCGAAGGGTATAGTTGTACTTAAATTTTTAATCCCAGGGTGTTTAGGGACTTTGTTGTCATGATTCAGTGTGTATTGGGTTTACCGTTGAGCGGAAAGATTTTGCTCATTATTATGTGTAGTGCTCAGGACTTGGTGATAGGAGGAGCTCATTGTTATATATATCCTTTAGAAAAGTGGAAGTTAAGACTTATATTCATATATTTTGGAATTATATTTTGAGAGTCCCGATTGTATACGTACGAGGTTTGTGGAATGTGAATTCCACTAATACTGAGCGATAGGGCAATTGGTGAAAAGTTCTTTGTGTCAGTAAAAGTGAGAGAGGAGGTGTAGATTTTCTGTCAAAAGACGGAATAAAGGGGCATAGGTTATGGACAGAGGACCCAACGGATTTTGATAACCGACTATGCTAGGTAGTAGTGTACTGGGGGGGTTCCTTATTTGGATTTCACTTTGCGAGACATCCCACGCACGAAACTTAGCGTATGGTTGGAAGTAGGAAGATGTTTGGTCATTAGTCCATGAGTCCGGTACCTCGGTCATCATAGGAGATGGTAATTAGAATTGTAAGTTAGAGTTAAGTGACGATTTATAGATAATGGAGCCAGTTGTGTGGTAAGAAAACATTGAAAATTTTGTTGCATCACCACGAGTTGAAGGTAGAGGCAATTGTGTAATGGGAAATACCAAGAAATGTAACGAACATAAGGAGTTTCCAAGGATTGGCTGGATATAATAGAAGATTCATAAAGGTTACTGTTGACTAAATTAACCCGAAAAGAAGTGAAATTTTTTTGGAGTGATAAATGTTAGCGCAGCTTTGAAAAGTTGAAAAATAGGCTAGTTCCAGTTCTCGCTATTCCATCCAACAAAGAAGGTTTTGTGATTTATATTGACGCTTCACATCATGGTCTGGGGTGTGTTTTCATGAAACATGGAAAGGTAATTTCTTATGCATCTAGACAGTTAAAGATGCATGAACGTAATCATCCTACATTCGATTTCGAACTTGTGGCTATTGTTTTTTCCTTGAAATTATGGAGACATCATTTATATGGAGAGACGAGTGAAGTTTTCACTGACCATCAAAGTTAGAAGTATTTATTTATAAAGAGACTTGAATTTGAGACAAAGACGTTGGATGGAGTTAATTAAAACTATGATTGTACCATTCATCATCATCTCGGGAGGGTCAATGTTATTACAGATGCTCTAAGTCAAAAGTCATTGAGGAGGTTATCTTGTATTCAATGTGCACGTGATTGAAATATTATGGAATTAAGACTAATAGGAGTAGAGTTGAACTTAACTAAAGTGGGGGCGTTAATTGCACATGTTACAGTGAGACGTTTACTGGAAGAACGCATACGATATTTGCAAATCAATTGTCCATTCCTTGAGAAGAAGAAGCAGAAATTCCTGGATGGTAAAGAGAGTGACCTTGAAATTAAGAATGATGAATCGTTGTGTTATAAAAATAGAATTTGTGTACCGAATGATCCATCCTTAAAGAAGGATATATTAGAAGAGGCGCATAATTCTATTTACTCTAGGCATCTTGGAGGTACCAAAATGTACACATCTTTGAAAGAGAATTACTAGTGGAATAATATGAAATGTGAGATTGCAGAATTTGTAGCTAAATATTTAGTATGCCACGATGTGAAGGTGGAACATCAGAAGCCGACGGGATTATTACAGTCATTGTCTATTTTAGAATGGAAGTGGGAACATATAATAATGGATTTTGTTATAGGATTACCACGATCACCAAAGGGGCATGATTCTATTTGGGTGATTGTAGACCAATTGACAAAGTCAACTCATTTTCTTCCAGTTAAGATGATCTACACTGTTGACAAGTATGCACGTATATATGTTGATAAGATTATTTATTTACATGGGGAACCACTGTCAATAGTATCAGATAGTGATTCAAGGTTCACTTTTAAGTTTTGGCCTCCTTTACAGAATGCCCTCGGCACAAGTCTGAAGTTCAGTACTCCATTTCATCCATAAATCGATGGGCAATAAGAAAGGACAATTCTAATGTTAGAAGACATGTTACGAGCCTATGTATTTGATATCAAAGGTAGTTGGGATGATCATTTTCCATTCATGGAATTCGCTTATAATATTAGTTATCAGTCCACCATTGGTATGGCTCCTTATGAAGCTTTACATGGGAGGAGATGTAGAACGCCATTATGTTGGGATGAAGTAGGTGAAAGTAAAATCTTGGGTCCTAAATTGATAGATATGACAAACGAAAGATTAAAATTATTCAGGAATGGATAAAGATAGCGCAAACCAAGCAGAAGTTTTATGCAGATAAGAGGAAGTATCCATTAGAACTTCAAAAGGGAGATTTTGTATTCCTACGTATTTCACCGTGGAAACGCGTCATGACATTTCAAAAAAAGGGGAAACTAAGTCCAAGATACATTGGACCATATGAACTAGTGGAAAGAATTGCGACCCTATCATATAGATTAGAATTACCTCTAGAATTGTCTCGTTTACATGATGTGTTTCATGTATCGATGCTTCATAAGTATTTGGCGGATCCATCTCATCAGTTGAAAACTCAAACAATTTAACTGAAGGAAGACTTTTCGTACATCCAGGAACAAGTAAAATTATTAATCGCAAGGAGCAAGTATTAAGAAATAAAGTTATTCCCTCAGTTAAAGTTATGAGGATGAGCCATGGAATTAAAGAAGAAAATTGGAAAATGGGTGATAAAATGAAGAAACAGTATCCCCACTTGTTTATTAAGCAACATTCATATTAAATTTCAGCGACAAAAATTTCTAAGGGGGGAAGTTGTGACAACCCGGATATAATTATGATAAATTATATTTAAATTATGCTTATCTTATGTGATATGAATAATGTATTATTAGTATATCTAATGTTAAGTCATTATGTTTAGTATAATCCTACTTTCATAAATCATTAAATGTTGAATTATTTACAAACACGAGATTTTGTTATTTTCGGTAGAAATGTTCTTGTTGGAGACTAGTTTTGACCCTTATAATGTAACAATTTACTCAAGGTGAAAACTATATAGTTATAGATATATGAGTTAGGTTTGCGACAAAATAAATGGACCATCAAATGGATGTCGGAGTAAGAAGCTAGCATAATTTATGAACAAGGGGCAAATCTGTCCATTCTCTTTATGTGGTAAATTATCTTTTAGTAAACCAAATGGTTTAATTTGATTAGTTGGAAAGGGAGGCATCCTTGGACGGATTAAAACTCTTCTTCTAACCAATTTCTTTAGCAAATAAAATCCTAGGTTCAGTTTTGGAGAGTTTCTGCTTGAGGACAGAGAAAGTAGAAGTTAAGGGACAAAAGTTTACAAGAAATGGGAGAAAAATTTCAAGAAAATCCTTAAAGTGTTTTCAAGGTATAATTATGTGATTAATATTGTTTTAATATTATATTCTACTTATTTCGAAGTATATAAATCGTGAATTATTGATTAAAATTCCATCCTCCTTTGTGATAGCAAGTATTTATTCATATGAGAGATGAGTGGTGTATGTAGTCCGTATTTCTTGTTATTGAAATCCCTAGTATTCAAACTTGCATATCTTTTTTTATTACTAGAATTGACAAATTCCAATCGGATATGAAACTAGACTCGTATATTCATATCATATCCGAATATTAGAATTTAACTCCTTATGGTTAGGCCTTGGTGATAGTTACAAGTTGGTACATAGTTGTTGTTTGTATATTTCATTTCGAAATGCCCTAAGTTTGGTAAAGCTTTTGACATAGAAAATGAACTCTAAAAATTATGAAACTTTAATATTGTATTATTTAGTATGTATATTGAAAATTGGCAAAATATCATGCTAATTTATGATGTAATAAATTACTAACCTTCTTAGAAGTTGAAGGAACAATAGAGGAGCTTGTATGGCAGATTTATTATGTTGTAAGGGAATGGTTATAGATTGGTCTCGGAAGCTTGAAAAATTACACCGTCACTTTAAATAGAAATTATATTCAAATATGTTTTCATATTGATAATCTTGGACCCCTGTATGTGTACAATTTATGAATACGGAATGGTTAAGTATGGAGGACAATATTTTGAGGCCATATTGGATACCCCATGAAATAATGTTCTTATCTGCTCTTTCCAAAGGGTATTTTGAGTACATGTTTCATGTGTATATACATTGAGAAGTATACTTTTAAGTTTACTTGATTTTAGTTATAAATTCCTTACGAGGTATTTTCTATGGTTGAATGTCCATAGCTTTATCAACATATATACCATTGTTTCGCCTTTACTCATGTTTCTTGAAATGTGGCTCAAGTGGAATTATATTGTTGTTATATAGTCATCAAAATATCATGTATATATTAAGATAATACTTATGATTGAGATTCAATACTAATTTAGTTGGATTAACAGGTGTAAGGTCAAATCAACCAAGTTCAGCTCCACCAGAAGAAAACGTGAATATATAGTTGACAACCGAATTTGAGTGTACTTACTGAGTTGATTATGGATATGATGCGTATGTATTATATGTTGAGATGATATGGTTTATTAAAATTCATGAGATGTTGAGATGTTATGGCTTATTAAAAGTCAAGATATGTTAAGATGTTATGGCTTTAAAAAAGTCAAGATATGTTGAGTTGTTATGCAATTCAGAAGATGTTAGGTTATTCAAAACCTATGGATATGATTATTGCCTATGGGCAGGAGATGTGGGGTTTATTAACTCTGGATATTTATATGCACTAATTTTTCACATAAATGGATATATTGATATGTTAAGATGTTAATATAGTACTTTTACTATGTAGAGATATAGTACATTCACTGAGTTTTTAAACTCATGGTTTTATATGTTTACATTTTTAGGTTTTGAAGCAGCAACTGCCAGGTCTAGGAGGTTGAGTGAATAGTAGTAGGGTCTTGTCAGTTTTGTTTTATACATTGTACTAGTTGTAATTAAGTTAAATGGTATGGGAGTTCTATTTAAATTATGTCTACTTAAAACGATTGGATTTTTAGTATTCCGCATTTTAACCTTGAAGTTGTTTTAATGTGTATTATAAAGTAAATAAAGAAATAATAAATGTGGTTAGTGAACTATTTAGTTAATTATATCCTAATGGGGTTAGGGTGTGACATAACTGATCTTATCAAGTTTACTCTCTCTTACCTCCCATACAGCACGCTTCATTATTAACATTTCTCGCATGTTATTCAGGTTTCATATAACATTCACATATGTTATGTTTAATCATCATAATTAAGTTTCTCTACTTAATTCATAAATCATTTCAAAGTCATCATTCAACTTCCATAATTAAGTTTCACTACTTAATTAATTATAGATATTCCCAATCTATTTTAAATCTTGAAAATAAGTTTCTCTCTACTTAACTTATCATTTTGATCTCTCTCTCTCTCTCTCTCTCTCTCTATATATATATATATATATATATATATATATATATATATATATATATATCATCGACATGTCTACTCTCGCACATAAGTAGAATATCATGAAGTATATATTTCACACACAATATATATTATAAGGATATTGGTCCGAATAATCGTTGGCACTAATCATCCTATCATTTACTTTGGTGCGGATATCCCTCGACCCCAGGGTGAATGTTATGCATATGTATATTGGTCCGGATACTCCTCGACCCCAATATCTTTCATCTTCGATTTTGTTAGGATACTCATCGACCCCAAATCGAGCATTTATGTATTGGTACGGATAATCGTCGACCCCAATATAGAATTAAGCACACTTTATGTATATATATATATTTCGCACACAATATATATACTATAAACACATAATATATAATCACCTCCCTGTATCAGATTTTAGGGGTTATTGGCTCGAAATTCTCCCTCGATCACCAAAAGAGATGTATATCTCTTGGCTCAGAATCATACTTCGAGCACGAATATTTATTAGTATACTATAGGTATTCACACAACCTATGTATTATTATGCATCAATAAGTCTTTACACAATCCGATAATACATGTTAGTACGTAATATATATCTCTCGTATACTCGTCGTACTATTTACTTTACGATTTATCTCTATCGTATATATAGGAGTGTTCACACATCTCTAAGGGTATAAGTTATCCCTTCACCTATTTTAGTAGTTAAAGCCTAACTTACCCTACTAGTCTATAGCTTAATTCATTTGATTTCTGTTATTCTTTATCCATCTCTCATATTAATTACGGATTTCTTTAACTAATCCCATTCTCGTCTTAATTCTCTCTCTAAGATGAAGTCGTACTCCCATCGTAGGTCGACTATAACATAATAAGTCTTCCAATATTATTTTCACAAGTGCCTAAGGATTTTCCACCACGTCCATTTAGGGATACAAGAGAAAAAGGAAAATTTCTAAATTTCAGAGAACCGATCCGTCTTCCCAGTACCGGACCGGTCCATTTTTCTGCAACTTTTGCTCTCTGTTTTGCAGCAGAGTTTACACCATATGATTCGCACAAACCACATAATTCTTCACCACATTCACATCCAATTATTCCTAACTATTTATACATGATTTAGGATGATTTCTATTGTTTCAAACACATTAAAACTTCATCGAAATCAATCAAGAATGAATCAACCCCTAATAAATCTAGTTTTTTATTCATCAATTTAATTCAATTTAAAACCCAGATTAGACTACGTAATAACAATCAAAACTCCTCTGATTTTATGATTCTCTACAGATCTAAACACTAACTACATGCAACTCTACCCAAACATTTGATCAATTGATACTTTTCATCAAAGATTTTAAATAGAATCAATTAAAATCATGAAATTCCTACACATGGATATTATAACATCAATTCGATTTTCAATAAACACTTTCCTTTAATTGATTGATCTGATTTATTGGTTTGTTGATGATTGATTGTTTCCTTATCCAATCTTCATTACCAATTGCCTTGGGATACTAGATTTCTTCACCATCTTCAAAATCCCTCTTTAAGCTTTGAAAATAGGCTCTCTAATGGCCTCTCTAACCTTTTTGTGTTATGATCCCTAAATCCAATCTCTAAATATCAGATATATGGATCTAAATTTTGTAGGTTCCTTCTCCTCTTTTTGAAAAATGAACGACATGCCTTTAATTGGTGCCAATTTGGTCCAAAATTGATCCGGGACACAAATTATACCCCCAGGTACCCTATTCCGACTATTTCGACCCATCTGGAATCATTCGTGACCTATAAATTATTATTCGTGTCACTTAAGATAAATTTCTCATTTCTCACCTCAAAATAGTCTACACGCGACTCCTAGTGAGATAAAATAAAATACGCACATATCACTCGCTATGTTGTATAACCACAATTATCAATTATTTATTATACGCACTTAATAAATATCATAATGCAATATTAATCAGTATCTATCTCTCGATTAATATATAATAGCCACAACTATTATTTAATTGCATTAAATTACTTCACTCATGTAATTTAATTAAAATGTATTTTTCCTATTTAATTCCTCAAATTAATTAAATAAAAATACACAGAAATACGGGGTATTACATGTGAGTTTTCCTATCCCATTCAAGACTGCATATTTCTGTAATATACTTAACAACTCTTGAAAATTTCTCCAATTTGAGTAAAATTCGACAGCTTATCGCCATAGTTCTCCAAGTACATGACATAGATTCGCAAGTGTGAGTGTTATTTAAATTTATCAATTGAAATAACACTTAACATCGCATCATCTAGTATGTACCCAGAGAACATTAAGATGTGACTGTAGAACTTTCCCCAAAAGTTACAAGTTTAATCCACAAAGAATATTATTATGTAGAAACTATGCAGTCCCAAACTAATTAAACGGGACAATTCGAGAGATCTCATTACATGGGCATAAGAACTAGAAGGTTAGTATCTTTGCGCACTATAAAGTATGTTTCATTTAATTATCATGAGTCCATGATCGTGCCACACTCGAATGGGCCGTGACATAAATCAATTTTAGAAAAACATTGAAAACTCCCCCTCCCCCCCCCCCCCCCCCCACATCCCATTTGGACAAAAATCCAGTTGTCGTGCCACTTTCAAAATTAACCAACCCAACATATTAAGACAATATAATTATTTAAGGATTTATTAGTGTGAATTAAATTAAGAATTTGACATAAATTAAACAACCAACTTCCAAATCCAACAACATATGTCCAATATAATCCAACAGCAATAGCAAACCAACAAATGTGTATCCCGTACTCCTTCTAATTCATCCACTCAATTAATTAATTTCCATCAACATAAGAAATAAAGTACATATGACTAATTAGCTTCAAGCCCTAAATATAACACCCAATCAACATTAACAATTTCTAACCAATTTCAAACCTCAATAACAATAAACAAACAATATTTATATTGTCAAATTAATTTCATTCTCTAAACAATAAGATTCAAACAATACCAACAAGGCCTATTAATTTCAATCCCAATTAACATCACTTGTCCCCCCCCCCCCCCCCCCCCCCCGCCCTACACACACACACTTCCCCCACCCACTTCCCCCAACACCATCACCCCTACCTCCCACCCCCCACCCACACGCAAACCCACCTACACACACTCCCTGCACCTCCACTACTCCCCCGCACCCCCCACACACACATATACACACGCACACACCTGGGACACCCCTATTATTAAAATAGGAGGTGTCCATCCCTCTCCTCCAATAAAAAAAATCTTAAATTCTCCATTCTTAGCATCACTCTCGCATAATAATAGTACAAGACAACCACCAAATATTTTTGAAAACGGATGTCATAAAATTTTGCGAGTTTGTTAAAAAAACAATTTCGATAATCCAATCTATAATAGAATGTGGATATATATAAGGACATGTAATAGTTTAATAACAATTCTACAAACCATAACCGAATAAGCCGTCGGTTAATAAACTAATACAAAAGATTACATCGAGTATTATAGTAGTCATAAATAATAGACTTGGGCAACACTCCCGAATATACAGACAGATCATATCTAGAATATCCAAAAGAGATTGATGGATCTAATACAAAAATCCTACAACATCCAAAAAAATGTCGTAGCTCCTTGACACTGTGAAGGAAAGATCAAAGCGGGTGCCCATGCGGCGGAGTACCTGGGCATGAATAAAAAATACACAAGAAGGAGAAATATAAACGGGTAAGGGACTGATTTGATATGATATACATGTGAATAAAGTGCATAAGAGTTATGAATACTAAACATCATAAATAGGTTAAATTTTCTCTTCATTATAAGAATCACCTCACCTCTCTTCTAAGTGTAAATCCAAGAGCCATACCATTTCATTATAAGTTAAACTACCCATCTAATTAAGAAGAGTAACCTAACTCTACTCAACATGCTAAACTCTCCAATTCATAGAATATATCTTCACAAGTCAATTTATCATTGGGGATCATATGCCATAAAGTTGATTTATAGATTCATTAACTCAAACATAAGAAATTCCATATCCGTGAGAACAATTACAATCATAATATAATGGTTCTAAGACCATCCTTTCGGGACTCACCCCACTGGATGCCCCCTAAATGCTATCATCTTCCAGGGCCTATAATCGAGGCCACCTGGGTACCCAAAATCGCAAGGCATGGGAAGTGGCCATATACCTTGGATAATGAGTCATAACCATACCCGGAATTAACTCAACTCGAATAAAACAATCATAGAATGTAGTCATCGATCCTATGTCCCGAGGACTATATTCTCACTGCATCATTAGCCAGGGGATTTACATCATTCGCGTAACTTACCTCATGATAGCATTTAGAGAGGTAGGTATGCGATGCCATAATCACAAGATATACCAATTAAACACACACTTCTTATTTCTGAAACCATATGTGCATAAAAATTTAGGCTACAAAGTATAGTTACCCTCATACTAGCCCCCAAAAGTCCAAAACGATGCTACCCATCTCTACCCTAGTCCTAGACTCATTTACTAGATGAAATGAGACATTAAGTTCTACTAAATAGTCCCCGAAATAAGCTCAGATACCCCCTTACTAACCTAGGGTATTAATCCCCCTTATGTGATACCCTAATACTCTTTATTACCTCATATTATAAGGTTCCTAAGCTTCAAACCTAAAAGAAAAGGAGTAGAAACCAAGTTGAAATTTTTTCATAAAACAACAGGATTTTTGAATCAATTCGATTGAGGAAGCCAACCTTCTGTCTAAGCCCGAATCAAGGCCTTAACCCGAATCGATTTAGTTTCTCTGACCTATATCCACCATTTTAGCGAATCAATTCATTGAGGGGGGTGAATCGATTTGCCCTGGTCGAGATGCCCAGTTGTGGCTACGGGTTGGTATTAACCCTAAATTCCCAAAACCTATTTTTTTCCATATAACCCAACAGCATCAACTCATAACTTCTCTAAATCACTTATAAAAGTTAACCTACTAGAAGAGGCCATTTAAAACAAGTCTCGATCATACAACATAGGATTTAAACAACAAAATCATCAAAATCCATAAATGGTTCAAACTCAAGAACACTAACTATATATACAAATTATTCACACCCAATCATACATTTATGCAAGTTAGAAACTTGCCTCAAGATTGTAGTCTCGGATTATCTTCTTGTTGCAACGATTCCAAGCCCAAATCACCAAACTCTCTCTTTTCTCTTCTTTTTCCCAAGCCCTCTCTTCTCTCTAACTTTCTAGGTTAAAACACATAAATGAGCTCTAAATGCTCCCAAAATGCCTCAATTACATTAAGTTCAACACTAAATGCTACTACATACTTAAAATGACTCGTAACATCATATTTAAGTTATAACTAGTCAAAAGTACCCCGGAACCATAAAACACAACTCGCACTTCTTTTGACTATCTCGACTATTCCCGGACTAACCGTGCCCTCTAAACTGACATTCGAAATATCGTTCATTATTTCATATTCCAATGTCCTATTAAGTTTTTAATAATAACCCGATTGGAATAAATCATAACCGTCGCTTAAAGCACAACGATACAACAAAATATAATGTTACACTATTTACATTTGCTTAACGGTAAATATGCAAAACTCAGTAAATATTATCTCTTAAATCACTCAAAGTGATAGTTACTTCAACTTCCTTTATTTTATATAATTAAACCACAAGGCAATTTAATATAAAAATAATTACTCATAAATAATGGGTATTACAACACCCACCTAAACACACACACACCTACACACACATGCAACCATACACACACACACACACATCAATACACACACATGCAATATTAGACACGCATATACACAAAGGAAAATGGAGAGAGAGAAAAAATATTACCTGAAAGAGAGAGAGAGAGAGAGAGAGAGAGAGAGAGAGAGAGAGAGAGAGAGAGTGGAGGGAAGAGAAAACGGTGGGAAAAAAATAGGGGATGGGTTTTTTTGTTAAAAGAGTTATCATAGATCTATCAAGGTCTTTGACCGTTATAACTTTCTGAAGTTGTCACGGTCATTGACCGTGACAATTACGTGACAATTGTTCTTATCACGAACTTATCACGGTCAATGATCGTGATAAACCATTGTCACGACCTTATCATGGTCAATGATCGTGACAAGGTTGGTCGGATTAAAGGTGACAATTTAGCCATTTTAGTGTAGTAGAAGGAAATTAAAGAGGAACTGATAACGCTATTAAAGAAGAGGAAAATCATCTTCACTTGGATCCATAAACATATGCCTAACATTAATTCAAAGGCCCCCTGCCATAAGCTCAATATGTCCAAGGATGCAAAACCGGTAAGACAGATAAGAAGAGTTTACTCTCAGGAGAAGTATGATGTCATCTCAGAAGGGGTTAAGAAGCTAAAAATGTCCGACTTCATTAGAGAAGTCATTTATCCTGAGTGGTTGGCAAATGGGATCACCATTCCCAAGGACAACGACAAATGGAGGATGTACGTTGACTTTACAGATCTGAACAAAGCCTATCCCAAAGACATCTTCCATCTGCCAAGGATATATTAGATGGTTGATGCTACTGTCGACCATGAATTAGTGAGTTTTATTGATGCCTACTCAGGCTACAATCAGATAGTCATGGATCTGGCCGGTGCAAAGAAGACATATTTTATAACTGAAAAGGGAACCTATTGTTATAAGGTCATGACCTTCGGCTTGAAGAATATTGGGGCAAATTATCAAAGATTGGTCAATAAGATGTTTGAGGAGAGGATTGGGAAGACGATGGATGTTTATGTCGATGATATGTTGACAAAAAGTCTCAAGGCCGACACTCATGTGGCCGACCTTGAGAGAACTTTTATCACTATGGACGAGTATAGGATGAAACTTATCCCCGTCAAGTGTGTCTTCTATGTGGGGGAGGTAAGTTCTTAGGCTTTATTATGAATCAGATGAGGATTGAAGCAAACCCTGAAAAGATCAAAGCTTTGATGGAAATGAAGACTCCCACAACGATAAAGGATGTGTAGAGGCTAACCGGACGGGAGGCAACAATAAACAGGTTTTTGTCTAGAGCTACTAACAAGCACCTTCCTTTTTTTCAAAGTGCTCAGAAAGGATTTTGAGTGGTATAAGGAGTGCGGTAGGGCCTTTCAAGAATTAAAGGCCTGCCTCGTCTCCCCACTCCTACTGTCTAGACCCATCCAAGGAGAGAAGTTGTATCTATACTTAGCTGTGTCGGAGTCGACCATAAGTGCCACCATAGTCATACTTTAAGAATGAGTGCAGAAGTCGTTGTATTTTTACGGTAAGGCCCTCCTAGTGGCCGAGCAGAGATATCCCAAAATGGATAAGTTAACTTATGCTCTAATCCATACCTCAAGAAAGATTAAGCACTACTTTCAGGAACATACCATGGTCATCCACACTAATGCTCCTCTTAGACAGGTCATCCATAAACTTGAGAAATCAGGTAAGTTGATGGCCTGGGAAATTGAGTTGGGGAGTTTGATATTATCTACCAGCCAAATACTGCCATCAAGGGGCTGGCCTTAGCTAATTTCCTAGCCGAGTTCACATGGGACGAGGTCAACACAGAAAAGATTGAGATTTGAGCTTGTGAGCCTGAAAGAAGAGTATGTCTTCCCCCGGTTGAGGCCGAGCTGAGTGTAAGTAGAAGTAAGGTGTTTGAGAACAAGGAAGGGAGATACCTCTTCAAGAATGGAACCCTGTAAGAGGGTGATTTTTCCAAAGATGGTATTATGTGGAACTTGTTTGTTGATGGCTCTTCATGTGAGTCAGGAAGTGGAGTAGGTTTGATTATGTCAGGTCCAGATGGGACCGATATTGAATATGCTATGTTGTTCAATTTCAAAGCTTCTAATAATAAGTTTGAATGGGATGCACTTCTAGCAGGTCTCTCCCTTGCTCGGGCACTGAACGTCAACCAGAACTTGGTTCATAGTGACTCCAGGTTAGTTTTGAATCAAATTTTGGGGGATATGAGGTCAAGGATGACAGAATGGCCAAATACTTGGGAAGGGTAACAGCAACACTAAATCAATTTGGAGAGGTAAAGATGAAGAGGGTACCTAAGCTAGATAATAGCTGAGTTGATTTATTGGCGAGGTTAGCTTCCTCCATAAGAAAAAAAATTAGAAGGTCGGTGTCGGTGGAGATCTTACATCGGCCAACCATTGAAGAGGAACAAAAATTTATGGAATTTTTCTTAAAATTGAACATGGGAGCTTCTTGGATGGATCCCATCATCCGATACATCAGAGATAGGGAGCTGACCGATTCTAAAGCCAAGAAAAATAAGACGAGGTATAAAGCTGTTAAGTTCTCCATTATAATAAATATCCTGTATAAGAAAGGGTTCCTACTACCCTTACTAAGATGTGTCCATTAATCTGAGGTAGAGTACATTTTGAAGGATGTGCATGAGAGATCTTGCTCCAGTCACATAGGAAGAAGATCATTAGCAAAGAGGATCATCACTCAGGGATACTGGTGGCCGACGTTGGATAAGGATCCAGGTTAATATGTGAATAAGTGTGACAAATGCCAAAGGTTTTCCACCATTTCCCATCAACCCCATCATCCCCTGACCACTATCATATCGCCATGGCGATTTGTAGTCAAGGGGATCGACCAGGTAGGACCTGTGCCAATGACTGTGAATAATTACCGCTATCTGATAGTACCTATTGATTATTTTTTGAAGTGGGTAGAGGTTGAGGTTATTATCACGATAACATAAAAGAAAGCCTTTCAGTTTATCTAGAAAAAAATATCTGTAGATACGGCCTACCTAACACTTTGATTTCTGATAACGAGAAGTAGTTCAAGAATATCTCCATCGAGAAGTAGTCTGAGCGGGTAGGAATCAAATAGTTCTTTCCAACTCTAGGTCGACCCTAGGATAATGGACAGACAGAGGTTATGAACAGAATAATTCTCAAAGGAATCAACAAAACATTGGAAGATGCCAAAGGGAGATGGATTTATGAGGTGTACGTAATTCTAAGGGCGTATAAAATGATAGAGAAGACCCCAACGAGGGAAAATCCATTCATGCTAGCTGTAAGGACACAAATTTCCAATTGAGTCCATATATAGTTTTGGCTCAATTCCGGACAAAAACATTTATTCATAGGTTAGTAATTTATTGTAATACTCTCAAGCCTATGAAGTATGTGTTGAAGACGTAGCGGCAAAGAATATAAAGCTTCATCAAAATGCCGGTTTGCGTGCCTCGTTTCTACGTCATCATCTAAGGTTCCATGCTCCCAAGGTATGAATGTAATTATATTTATATAGGAGCTTGGAACAATATTTATCGGGTGTTCGGTTTAATAAAAACCATGTTTTACTTTCAGAATAATTTAATTGAAACTTTAAAATAAAGTACATAAAGTTTCTGGGCCAAAATAGAATTTTAGAAAAATTTCTGGAAGTCGTTCGAAATCTCGTTCGAACGAGTTTGTCGTTCTAACGAGGTTTCGTTCGAACGAGACTGCCAACGAACCTAATCTTCTCAGTCGTTCGATATGTCGTTCGAACGAGTTTTTCATTCTAACGAGATTTCGTTCGAACGAGTTTGCCAACGAACCTAAACTGGTCAGTCGTTCGATATGTCGTTCGAACGAGTTTGTTCGTTCTAACGAAATATCTAACGAGTTTCTAACGAGCCCAGTCTGGTCGCTCGTTAGAAATCTCGTTCGAACGAGAGTCAAGTTCGTTCGAACGAGATGCCAGGCGGGAACGGTTTTGAGCAGTTTTTTGGCAGTTTTCACCCCATTTCCCCACTTGTTTCTTAACTGATTTTTTAAGACTTTATTAATGACGGGAATCATTTTTGAAGATGTATCTTTTTCATACCATACAAACTCCTAGAGAGTGTCTTGATAGAAACTTTGTTGAAGGAAAAAGATCATGTTTTGAGTGTTATTTTTTAATGAAAAATCCTACACACTCTAGTGTTTACACCCAATAGTTGTTTATCCAAGTTCTATATACATATCTTTACTTGGAGTTTTGTCACCGGTTTATCTCTACCGAATTCAAGAAGAGAAGTTTTGGTTTGCTTCTACATCCATCAAAGAAGAAGACTTTTTGTTGTGATTCTACCCACACGGAGAAAGGCTCCATGCTAGGGTGACGGTGACCATATACAGTCCCATCGGTGGATTCCGAGACCGCGGTGGTGTTCCGAGGTTGTCCGCTAGGAAGAGGTGTCTTCGAGAAGAAGCGTCGAGGCTTGAGAGGGATCGAGTCAGTCGTTGTAAGTCTATCTGTCTTGTAATTGTAATTCCGTATCTAGTGGACTTGTGGCTAGGGCCGTCCGAGGTTGTTTCCCGTCTTGGGTTTTTCCTCGTACATCGCGGCGTAGTGTGATATTGTTTATTTTATCTTGCACAATAATTTAGAAAACATGCTTAGAATTAATTCAAGATAAAATTTGGTTTTATTATCACACTCATTTAATTTGGGATTATATTAAATGTTGGGTAATGTTTAATTGATTCAAGTCTTTTGCTAAAATTTCGTTTCGCCTAATTTGCTAATTTTGATGAATATGATTTAGGCATATTTCTAGGACTTGGATTAACTTATTTTAATTTGTTTTGAAGAAATTAAAATTTTTCTTTGTTTTTGTTTATTTGTTGAACCATCACCGTTTACGCTTCCGCATATAAATTAAGTTTTTACAAAAAGGAAATTACAAGTTTGATTTTAATTGAAGAAAGTTTTAAAATCCAGCTTTTTCACTAGCCTATGGCTTAGAGGTCGTGGTGCCGACAGAGATAGGTCTCCCAACCCATAGGTACCAAACATATGGCCTGGAGCAGAATGTTGAAAAAAGTAGACTAGACCTAGATCTTATAGAGGAATGAAGAGAAGATGCTGAGGGGAGGCAGGATGACTAACAGTAAAGGATAGTGAAGTTCTACGATAAGAGTGTGAGGGCCCGACCATTGGCAGTAGGAGAACTAGTGATGAAGAAGATTTGGAAGAATCTTAACAAGCTTCATCCTAACTGGCATGGTCCCTATAGGGTGGTGGAAGTTTTGGTTCCATGAACGCGTCGACCGAAAATTTTTGATGGAGAGCCATTCTCCAATTCATGGAATACTGACCATATCAAAAAATACTATCAGTAAGAGTTTTGTTTATTTTATTTCTATTAATTTCATTTGCCTATGTATATGAGAATCAGATTGTGAATGAAAATTTTCCAAGTGTTATCTCCTATTTTGATTATTTGAATTATTTTACATTGTATGTATTAGATTATCCTAATCCATAGAACATCATTCGTGGTGAAGTAGATCCTACTTACTCTCGTTGATAGTATAGACGGGGTCGATCTCATCCATGGACTCTCAATAACACCGAGAGTGGGGTTCATTTTAAATAACATTAACTTGGTGGATAAACTCCCTCGGCCGAGACGAAAGTGTATGGACGAGATGACGCTTATCCATGCACTCTCAAAATGATCGGGGGGTACATCACGCAATCACCATAATTTTTTGAATTCAAATTAAAAAATTGTTTAAGTGTGGTTCATTTTAAACATCATTAACTTGGTGGTTAAACTCCCTCAGTCGAGACAGTGTGTGGACGAGACGACTCTTATCCATACACTCTCAAAACGACGAGTGGGGACATGATGCAAACACCATAATTTGGTGAATTCAAATTAAAAAAATTACTTAAGTGTGGTTCATCTTAAACATCATTAATTTGGTGAATAAACTCTCTCGACCGAGATGACAGTGTCTGGATGAGATGACCCTCATCCATACACTCTTAAAATGACGTGGGGGACATGATGCAAACACCATAATTTGGTGAATTCAAGTTAAAAAATCACTTAAGTGTGGTTCATCTTAAACATCATTAATTTGGCGAAAAAACTCCCTTATCCTAGATGACAGTGTATGGACGAGATGACTCTTATCCATACACTCTTAAAATTACAAGGGGGACATGATGCAAACACCATAATTTGGTGAATTCAAATTAAAAAATCACTTAAATGTGGTTCAACTTAAACATCATTAATTTGTCGAATAAACTCTCTCGGCTGAGACAACAGTGTATGGACAAGACGACCCTAATCCATACTCAATTAACGATGAGAGTGGATTTGTGATGAAAAAACCATAATTTGTTGAGTTCAAATTTCAAATTTATTTTATTTATGATTTTCAACAATCATCTTTGGACGAGGATGAGTTTAAAGATGAAAATCAAATCATGAAAAGTAAACATCGGCAAGCTCATTCATCATCAACAAAGCATTAAGACGAGAAAAACTTCCATTCATTAAAATAAGACATTCAGTTCTATACAAATGAAGGAGTTGAAATGTTCGCAAGATAAAGGAAAATTACAAAAATATGGGTATCGGTCTCATACAGTAACCTTACTGATTCTGCTCAATATTGATATTTACTTGAGCATCATCCCCATCTATAATGATCATCTCAGCATCGACGTTTCCTACCTCAGTAGGGGGTCGAAAGACGTCCCATCTCCCTCAGCAGTGGCCAAGGACTCAACATATGGTAAGACCTCAGTAAAGAGGGAGTCAACAATGTTAACAATCTCTAAAGATGGACGTATACGGGAGACGGAATCAATAAACTTCAGGATGACCCATCTACAGGCCGTATTAATTCCCCTCTCAAGATACTCCAGGCCGAAACCTTAAAATTTGTCTGAAGCCTTATAGGCTTCAATTGCCTCATCCGTGGCCCTTTGAACAGCAGTAATAAGGTCGAACTTGAACTGAGTGTCTTGGGTTTTTAGATCATCGTCCTTTTCCTTCAAGGATTTGTCTTTCGCCTTAAGTTGGTTACTATGATCCAGCTTCAACTCATCCATGGTCTTTTTGTGCTCGGCCCTACGCTGTTTCAGCTTCTGTTTAAGCTCGACTTGAGATTGAATTTCCTTATTATCATCTTGAAGATTTTGTTGATTTTCATCCATCCACCTGTTGGACAAGGTGAGGGAACATACAAACTACAAAAATAAAGAAGTCATAGCCAGAAAAAAAATTGAAAATTATATGAGAAGAGACAACTCATGGAAGTACGAGGGCAATACCTGCGCCATATGGTGGGGGCCAAAGTCATAAACCTTGGCAGGAGGTATTTTCCCCAAGAACTCATAGTGAACCTCAGAGGGGGATGCAAGCATAGTAGCCTTTGTTTCCTTCATGTTGGTAATTAAAGAGCTGAGTTCGACCTTCAACTGGGTCAAATTGGACGCCTAAAAAGCCTCAAAATATGAGGAATACCTAGGAGCAATTTTTTTGAGTCGACCCTCTGCCTTGTCGGGGTGTCAGGTCGAGTGTCTATGGGGGGGCATATGTTCTTTCCTCGTATAGGTGACCTTAGGACAACTAGAACCCCCAGCAGTTGACTTTTGGGGTGGATGCTTGTTACCTTTCTTTCCTAGGCTATATAGGAGACTAGGAGCTATCGAAACATTTGGACGACGATCTGCAAAGAAAAAGAAAAATTATTAGAAATAATATGTGAAGATAAGGTAAGACTTCAACGGATTAAATAACTCACATAGATCGTCCAAGGGCCAACCCCTACACCAGACTCCTCAAGATAGTCAGGGACCATCAGATCCTCAAATTTTGGAAGGGCCCCTCCTTTCATTATTCCCTTATATATTCGACCACATCCCGTTACTCAAGGCTAATGTAGGGGTCCAATTTAGTTGTCAAAGAGGGATTGGCCCAGGTATGGGGGACCCTCGGCTCATCCTCACCTGGGTCAACATCGGTTAGAAACTCCCAAGCCCTAGAAACGAAGAAGAATATTTCTTTCCAAAAGTGATTGGAAGTTTGAGCCACTTGGATAAGCATTTTTTCTGGTTTCTTGGCCTTTGAGTGAAAATTGCTGCCTTTTTTGGTGGAGGAAAAAATATTATAGCAAGCTGTAAAAAGTTAAACTGAAGGCTCGTCTGTAAATGTATTCTTCCATAAGGAGACATACCCATGGATGATTCTCCAAGAATTAGGGGCCAACTTGGTAGGTGCGAATCTCAAGAAAGACTGGATAGCTCGGATGGCAGGATAAAAAGTAGCCTGATGCTGACCCTAAAAATCTAATCATATACAATAATTTCTCCTTCCCATCCTTGAAATACTTTCTCGTATTCGTCCGGGACCCTCATTGAAATGTTAGGCTTAATGCCATACGAGTGTCTCCATAATAGTAGATCAGACTATTTGACAAAAGAAACGAATGACCCAGCATATAAAGTATTAACTAGATCCTCGACCTTGGAATCGAGAGCATCGGCCTCGGAGGTTACCTCACCATCGGCCTCTTCCCGGACAAGAGGCCCCTCTGGGAACCTCTCACAAAATTCATGAACAGTGATAGCTGAGACAGGTATGACATTTGGATTGACCGTTGGCTCACCCTATCAGAGAGAACGTGAATAGATGAGTCATCTTGACCAGATGACTTGACCTCAGAAGAAGATGACGCGCGATATTCCCTCATCTCCTCTTTAAAATCCTGACCCTTGTCTTGGGTAGAGGATGAGTTAGTTGCCTCAGTGGACGAGGGAAATATTATTTTCAAAGGAATTGGGAAAATAGGTCATACCCAATGGGGGTCAGCCCTACGTTTAGCCTCGTACTCTTCTTTTTACCCTACAAATCTCTTGAAAGAACCTCTCCCTAAGTGTGGGGAACTCTTAGTCTAACTTGTAAAGATTTTGTAACATCCAGAAGTTGAGGTGGGACTTAGGCCTACAAGAAGTTAAATGCCTAAAAGTTTGAAAGACATAAATAATTTGGGGCTTTGACCAACTTTGACCCAAAGATCAAAATGGGGAAGTGAATTGTTTTTTCACTAAGAACAGTCAAGAATAATTTGAGTCCTCACCAGAGAAGATGATCGGAAGTTCGTTGGACTAATCAATGGCTCTATAATTAGGGGATAACCACTAAAACCACCAACAAAAGCCTCAAGTCATCTCTTTCAACCAAATTACCAAAATCCTCAACCCTAAAACCACCTAACTCATGCCAAACAGTTGCCGAGAAAACCCTCAAACTCACCAAAAAATGAAAAAATGCTCAAAATAACCTTGGAAAGAGAAAATCTTGAAAACAATGGCAGAAAGAGGTTACCTGGAAGATTTATAAGAACGGGGAAGCAAAAATAACCCTAAAAGCACGCCTAGAAATTCTTGAACATAAGGAAGGCACTGGTTTTAGGGAGAGAGGGCACGTAAAATTCTGTGAAGGAAGAAAGATAAAGTAAAGAGATTTTTAGGTTTAAATATCAGCAATGATTTTACATAACTTTTAAAGCGGTGCACGACTCTGAATTTAATTCATCATTAGCGAACAATACCTTAAGTATCCTCGGAAGCCGTCATTCTTGGATAACACATCATTCCACATAATGGCTGACAAGTGTCCCCTTGCAATGGACTAGGCCTAGTAGTTAAGAGGATGCCTCATCCAAAGGACACTTTACCCCTCAGACATCTCATCACATCAATGGCTAAGGGCTAGGGGTGATTGATATGCCCTAGTGTACCCTTGTCTAGACCTGGATCCATCTCGACCATAATCGATTAGTGTCAGGTCGTTCGAAGTAAGGAATTACAGCTCGGTTGTGGACCCAACTTGAGTCACCTTGGCCTCATCTAATGAGTTCAGTCAACATGGTTGAATATTAACAACCTTGTAGAAAGTGTAACATCGACCTCATCTCCCGCCAGTCAAGAGATGAGGGTTGACCCAAGTCAGCAAGTCAGCACTAGCAGTGGTCCCATTGGGGAGCCGACCCACTATCTTGAACTCGGCCTGGACTACCCGTCCGATCGTAGCACCTGTAAACTGCGTGGGATGGAACATGCATGGAACAATGCGCGTGGGATGCAGTACCACGTGGGAGAAACCTTTATGGACAAATCTCTCCCACACGTGAGGGAATATTTCATCATCATGACCTACATATGACAGAGACAGTTAGATCCTCCTCATTAGCTGGGAATATTCTATGCAGGCATATTGCATGCTTGGGGGTACACTACACCCCCAAGGCACTATAAATGCATGTCTTCTCCTACCTTGTAAAGGGATCGATTATTCTCAACCCTAGAAAAACTCTGTCAAAGTACTCAGTGGATAGAGAAAAGGTATTTACTGGCCATTAGCGTCCTTATTATAGTGAAAACCACCATTCACACTGCATAGTGGATGTAAGCTCTGACCGAACCACTTATATCTAGTGTTATCTTCTCCTTTTCCTCACCTTTTTCTATATTTACATACTTGCTCTTACACCATTATTGTACTGATTTGAGCTCACTTAACATACTGATTTGGTGATACCAATTCTAGTATCATTAGTGATGACGGTCTAGGGTTGCATGGAAACGCAGTTGTAAAAAATAAAAAGGGGCAAACCTGTTATTTTGAGCGTTGAACAACATATGATATAAGTACTCGAGTAACTACACACACACCAAATCCACATGGGTTAAAAATCGGGACATTTAAGGTGGTTCAAAATGCAGATAACAAATAAGAGGAAAAATCCTCTCAACAAGCAAAAATTATCACCTTAAATGAGGATAATAGCAAACACGCGTGGCCAGCCCAATCCTTATGTGGCAGTGTTGTAAAAATTAACTGAAACTAATTGCATGCATAGGAGCCATGCACACCAACCGACACAATATGGAAACACAACAAATTAAAACATTCACAGAGTAGGATCTCAACCCAGATGACCAACATGGAATGCCAAAGCCCCATTCTTGAGTTTCCAACCCTTTCAAACAGCCCACTAGAGTCACCAGGCACAGAGCTTTTCCAATGACTAGCGTCGAGACCAAACTTGAGAACCCCCTATTTCTAAACCCAGTATACCTCCCAACTTTAAATTTACAACCCCAAAACCCGCCTCACCATCTCCATCCCCCACGCCTAAGCATCACAAGTAGCAAAAAATCACTCACAACTAGATCGCGGGTCTCCATTAAACACCCACAGAATTATACAGTGAAGCCCACATGACCGACACATTCAGTCAAACTTCATAATACCCCACATATTCCTTTATCAACTGCAATGACATCGCATACACATATAGGTCACGCAACATCGCGACATGTGTCATCCAGAACTGGAGTCGATTTACACCTTCCATGCCCTCTAGGTACCAAATAAATCATAACTAATGATTAATCCACTCCTTCAAAATAAATATGTATACATTCTCCCAGATCAGATCCTGATGCGATCACACCTGTAAATACACTTGATGACGATTTTACTATGGAATGCTAGAGGCACAGGACACCCAAACTTCCTGCCATAATTTGTCAATTTTTTTCATCATCATGAGCCTCATATTGCAGTAATCTAGGATACTCACGTGGATGAAAGAATATCCCTTATTGAGATCGGTCTCTTAACTTTTCGCAACTATATAATATCACCTGCCTTGAGACAATTAGAGAGAATATGCATTACATGGATGTAAGTTCCTACCACAACGAACGAGATAGTTATTTTTCCACATTTTGTCCATGCCCTGGTTGACCATGATCCAGTAGCAAGACCCATGGATCTTACGACAGTATACATGCCTCCCCAATCGATAGCTCAAACTCGGGTATAGCAAGAACTACATCATTTATCGAATTCTGTTACAAACCCCTGGTTACTCATAGGGGATTTTAATAATATTGTAGGTCTACATGAAATGTTAGGGGGTAAAAGTTTCCAACCCACACATGCAAAGGCTTTACATAATTTTATAAAGACTCACAATATTCATGACCTAGATTTTTGTGGGAAATCCTTCACTTAGAAAGCTAACACATCTTTTGGACAACACATGCATGAGAGGTTCGACAGGGGCCTAGAAGATACGAAATGGTTGGACATGTTTCTTAATACTATGGTCACTCACCTTCCAAATGTAGGTTTGGACCACTGCCCTCTTCTGCTATACAGCATGACCAACCGCTTAAAATTTTCACAAAATTTTATATATTGTAAGGAATGGGCTACTTATCCTTCTTTCCATGAGATGCTTCATGACCACTAGAGCCGGCCAATAGTAGGGCTAATGACGAGATGCTTCCTCATGAAAACTCACCTATTCAGACAAGCGACTATCTCATGGAAAAAACAAGTTTTGGGGAACATGGACACTAAAATCTTCAAACTTCATCAAGACCTTCTGCATGTTCGCAAAGACCTTGAAAAAATCTTGAACGGTTATCTCTCTCTATAGAATGAGAAATTCAAGAGGAATTGACATGTTTCCTATCTGTGGAAACCCAACATTGGAAAAAACAAATATAAACTAAAGTAGATTCTTGAGGGAGATGACATCACAAAATTTTTCCATGCTCGTGTTAATCATCGATGGCATATTAATACTATACATGTAGTTTTCAACCCAGATACTGGCTGGAATAAATTTTAACATGACATTAATACAAAATTTCAACACCATTATGAGACTTTCTTTACAACAAATCCATAGTTAGATAACATTAATTATCCTTTTATTTAAATTATGACTTTTGACAAAGCCAAATTGTTAGAACCTATTACAAAAATAGATATATGGTCCACCCTAAAGCATATGGGTAAAAATAAAATCCCAGACCCATACAAACTTACAGATAAATTTTATCATATCCATTGGCAGGAGGTTATCCCTACAGTCTGCGACCTTATTCATGAATTTTTCAAATTAGGAACAATGTCGCACTCTATAAATCACACTCTATTTATTTTCATACTCAAACGACCAAATCCTACTCAAGTAACTCATTTTCGACCTATTAGTCTCTCTAATGTCATATATAAGATTATATCTTCCATACTCGTTACATGTATGTGAAATCTCCTCCAATACTTGGTATCCCCATATCAAGATGCTTTCATTACAAACCGTCATATTGAGGACAATATTCTAATTAAGCATGAAATGTTGCACACAATGCGTAAGTCAAAAACCACAAAGGGAAGTTGTGTTGCCTAAATTTATTTATCAAAAGTGTTTGACCAAATGGAATGGACGTTACTTCAGTGGATTCTAACATAATGGGGGTTTTTTGAATCTATGTATTCCGTATCTCCTCTCAAGTGTCTCCTCCACTTCTTTCTAGGCACTAATTAATGGGCATCTTGGATAAAACTTTCAACCTTCTCGAGGTCTGAGACAAAGGGATCCCTTGTCTCCAATATTATTTATTTTAGGCCTCGAAGTACTTTTACAAAAAAAAAAAAGCAAGAATGTCTCCTGAAAAATATGACAGCCCTCCGGCCCTCTCCAAAAGGACCTTTGATTCTAGGGCTTGCATTTACATATGACTGCATCTTTTTTCTTCAACCAAGACCTAGTATTGTAACTCTATTTAGGACTATTCTTGAGGAGTTTTCCACCATCTCGGGGAAATCAATTAATCGATACAAATCCATCATTACCTTTGGACCATCAACTCCTCACCAGATCATTCATACATTGTGGGCCATGCTCGTATTTCATCATAACCCGAGCTAAAAAAAAGTATTTGGGTTCCCCTTTAAAATTAGTTAGGTCACGCAAAGTTTGTTTGTCGATCTTACCACAGACCTGGGCACTTGTCTACAAATATGGTATACTAAATATCTATCCTATGCAAGTCCTGCAACACTCATCAATGTGGTATGTACGTCCTTACCATCATATAGTATGTCTGTATATCCACTTCCTAAGCATACATTTCATACATTCATCCAAAAAAAATTAAATCATTCTTTTGTAATGAGAATCTCCCATAAAACTATAACACTCCCATCGTCTACCATTACATTACCTAAAATATATGGTGTGTTGGGCATCAAGAACCTACACACACTCAATATTACGTATATGCTCAAACTACTTTGGAAGTTATTTCTCTAGCTAGAGAATTTATGGACCCATACTATCAAGAAAAAATATTATCCCAACACAAATATGTTGAGGACTAATAGGCACACCCATGCATCCTGGTATTGGACTCTATTTTTCAAGCTTATTACCATATTTCAACAGGGAATCAAATCGAGAATTGGGGCAGGATCCTTTGGGCATCACATTTAAGTTCTCTAGGAATATCTTAATCAACGGTTTGAATTTTTGCCTTCCTCTATTCTCAATACCCCGCTTTCCATCTTTATAGACAATCATCAATGGAATTTATAGAAGTTATATCAATACCTGCCCTTAGATTTCTTGCCCTATATCCAGTCCCTCTATATCTTATCCAAATCCCAACAGGACACGCCCTATTGGTGGCCTATCCACATGCAGTTTTTCACCGTCAAATACACCTACAACTGGTTGAATGAGGAATATATTCAACAACATACTCCGGCCCTTCCATTGCATTGGCTCTGGAGGTGTACACTCCCCGACCCCAAAAAAAAAAACTAAAAAATCCTTCAGTTTCTAGTACACCAGGCTCTACCTATGGCAGATCGGCTATTTTATTATCATAAAATTCCATCCCCCGTCTGCCCTTTATGCGACCCTCCTGAATCCAATTTTCATATCTATATTGTAAAACCCCTCATTTTTATGAGTATTAAATTGAAGTTATATTTATTTAACTAAAATTATGGGAATTATTATTCGGATGGGATAATTGTATTTATTCTTAATTTGGCGTAATGATTAAACGAGTATGTTTAATTATATGGGATTATTTAATTTAAATATAATATCTCGTAAAAGTGATACAAGTATTATGATTTTGATGATATGACGATATATTTCAAATAATGAAGATAGTCGTGAATAAATTGATAACTCATTGATTTTTAGTCGTACTAAGGATACACGTATATGATAATGATGGAACATACAAATAAATGTATAAAGTGTTTATAGACTTTTAAATGTGATTAGATGACTTAAATACTCATTTTAAGTGCTTAAAAATGGACCTATGGGTTGGGTAAGACTTTGGGTAGAGTTTCGGGTCAAACCGAGTATGAATAGGAACCTTTTTATGGGCCTTAAGTCTGGAACAATAGACCTACGAATTTGGGTAAATTAAAATTATATTTAAAAGAGTCTAGATCATCCCTGGGGTTCCATAACAACACCACACCAATTTTTGGAGGCCACGCACCTTGGGAGAGAGGAACAATTACCCTGGGGGGAAGTAAAGAGGGGTTCCTCTACTATTTTTAGGCAAGGATTCTCTTGCCATTCTTATTTAAAATGTTCTATAATTGTATTAATGTTGAATCCATGACTATAATAAGATTTAAATCAAGATGTAATGTAACCATGTCTAGGGTTCTTAAGTTTTGATAGAACTTTGATGATATTCATCTATTATAATCTTAGATCCATGTTTCCTCCATGCAAAAATCTAAATGTAGATTGTTTACTTATGAAATCCATTGTAGAACTTAGGTGTAGGACTCTTTTACAATCGGGAATTATGTTCTTGAGGTTGAAGATGAGAGGAGATATGTATGCCCTAAGGTTCTTGAAAATCTTTGATTTAATTGTTGATGTTTGAGGACGATTTAGATGAGAAATCTTATTTAGAATGTTTCCATTACTTATTAGACCTCATTACCATATCATAAATTATTTTGTTGAATAAGTAGAATAAAGTTTGATAAATTTAGATTGATTGGAAAAATCCCGTCTTGGAAGAATGCATGTTCTCGACTTACTAGGAAACTTGAATAGATTCACCTTACTACCGAATTGATTCAGTGTATATCTTTTTGTTACGGTCGTGTGGGCACTGACGTCATATTTTGTAGATTTTTTTAAATTAGTTATGATTTTTCTATGAAAGGATGTGTGAGACCATTTTTGTCCAAGTGAGGGATAGAGACTTTTTCCAAGAAAATAAATATATTATTAAGTTAGGAGAAAAAGCCTCTCTCGTGGTTCTTACAAGAGATAAAGAAAGGAAATTAATAAATTTATGAGACCTTGAGCGAGAAGAAGAATGCCTTAAATTGTATGTAAGAGCCGATTTCTCCTCCATAGACAGAGTCAGAAAGGGCACCACTTTTTATATCCTCCCTTTTGTTTAATTCAAATCACCCCATCTTCCTCGAGAATTCTTGAATCTTCTAAGTTGTTTAAAAAATCAAACGAATTGTTGACTTGGGAGTTGAACATTTGATACTAATTTTTAGCACAATTTTTTCCAATCGAGTCGTCAATAAAATCACGTGCTAGAGTTGAGTTCGAACTCATTCCTAAGTCATATCTTAGGATCTTGACACATAAATTAATTCGAGGAGGTATCGTCCTCTAATGCCCATAAGGAATCATTTGAATTAGATAAAAAAAATTATTAAAATTTGGAATTTCCTGAAGACGAGGCATGTTTTCATAAGAATTAGTCTTCGTACTCACTATTTCTTCTTAAAAATCATTCTAATCTTGTGGATGATTTTTTTCATGTTCTTCACAGCCCTTAATTTTGGATTTCTTCACAACACGCTCCTGCTCCGAGATGATTACAACCGACTTTATTGGATCGTTAGACTTTATTTTTTCTACTCTTTTTCATAAGGAATATTCTCGAAGATTTTACCAGAATTATTTGGAGCATGGTTTGTTATGGTTTGAACTTATTTCCCTGTTAACTCGTGTGCTAAATTTTTTTCCAGCTCATTTAAAAGGTTTTCCTCATCCGTAAGGATAACTTACTGAGATGGTTGACTTATATCCTCAACAAATATTTCTCAAAAATCTTCGGCATGAATATGGGTCTGTTTTGGATTTTCGAGAATTCCCTCACGTTTGTTGCTAAAATTTTCATTGGGGTTGCTACTTGAGTAAACTCCGGCCACCTCCTAGGGAAATATACCATCACCAAGAAGGATTCCTTTTTTCCCAAAAATGAACACGGCCTGGGGCTATTTTCTCATTATGCAAAAAAGTAGGAGGTTGCATAGCATCTGCACTAGCAGGTCTAGCCAATTCAATCTTGTGAACACCTTTCACCTCATCACAAAGGCCTATAATAAGAGTCTTGGACTGAGTATTGGACTGCCCTTTTTTTAAACTTTATCACCCTTTGTAATATTCTTTTTGACTACATTTGTATCTGTTTTGAATAAGCATTTTCTCTCCTTGTGCCCCTCTTGAAACAGTATGAGCAGTACAAAGTCAATTCTTCATATGCGACTTCTTTCAAGAAACTTTTAGTACCACATCCTATCCAGATCATCTTAGGTAAATCTTTAATGAGGCCCACTTCAACACAAACTCTATCAAGACTAGGTCAATGTATTTCAGCAGTGGAGTTATCCATTCTCAATGGATTTACCACCAGATGTGCAATGGAATAAGGTGAAGGTTTAGAAAATAAATGAATAGGAAATTGAGGGAAAGCTATAAAGATAGGAGATATATAACTCTCCATATTTGGTCGAAATTCAGGAGACCACTTGAAGATACGCATTAGGTACTTGCCTATATACCAAGAATCTCTCATCTAAAGTCTTGCATAGTCCTCTTCATGATTCAGTCTGGTAAGTATATGCTTATGGTCTATCAAACCAATAGTGAAAGTTATGTTGAGAGAAAAGCTTTGGCAGGTATTTCTTATCATCTCCTTTGATGGTCTTCCATGGGAGAATTGACCCACTAGGGCATGCTTGAAAGGTTTGGCTTTTGATATAATATCCTCTTGAGAAAAAAAGACTGCATGTTCTTCTTTGTAGATCGTAGGGTTCTCTATGACTATCTACTTGGAACATGTTGATGATGAAACGATCATAGAGGTAAAAGATCGATTCCATCCATTTCATAGGTCAGGTGGTTTAGGATCCTCCTGAGGTTGATGATTGGCGGCTGCCATCGTCCTGGTAAAATGTCATTGTCACACCCTGCTTACTAAAATAACGATTGTCCATCTCGTGATCAAAATAAAATGTTGGTCTCATATGGCTCATTCTTAGCATCACTGTCAAAAATATTTTTAAAGTTATTGACCACCTAGTAATTTAAATAGACTGGTACCAAATTTTATCTTTCATTAATTAACAACATGGGAAAATAAATAATAATAAAACCATCCACACAACCCAATAACTGAATACAACACAGATGAATAATATAAATAAATATAATCTAATCAACCATCGGTTTAACAATAAAATACAACAGTAAAATGAAATAATAACCTGGATACACAAGGTTACATAAATAACTAAATACTAAATCCGAGGGTGACTTACCCAAATGAATACTAAAGTAAAGATCCTACACTAGGAATAAATGAACAAAGCGTCTATAGAAAAGTTTTATAACTTTCACATGAGATTCATCTACGCATCCTTGGATAGAATTCTCAAACTGGGAATCCCTATGGTTGGACCCTTGAATGGTTTTAAAAAAGATTTTGACACGGGTCAGAGCCCAAGTTAAATATTTTGAAAATATTTAACAAGAGTTAAATTGCAATAATTAAATATGCATGCACACTCTTCATATTTAAGCTAGTGCCGCACTCTCTTGAGGTATAACTCACCCTTCATCTAATTTGCACACCTAACGCTTGCCTGTTAACCTTCCTAGTTAAGTTACCCCACCTAACTAGCAGCATCACACCTCTTTCTACCGCACTACTCTAACCCCAACATTATAACTTTTATTATTAAGTCATCTTCTCATTAACTTATTAATCGGTTCAACTATATCTTTTATATACTATAAAATGCTATACAAGGCATTAATAATGCTTATCGGGTAAGGCATCCACGTGTCACTACATCATTTTCTTTCTGTCCCCTCTCATTTCTTCTGTAGTTTCCAAACAGCTGTAATAACTGTACATAATCTCCTTTTTGACTTTTTCATTTCCAATCCTTCTTTATTTCATACCCTTTTCCCTCCCTTCTCTCTACTTATGCCATCTGGGTTCCCCGTAATTGCTAAACCAACACAAAAACCCTAACAATTTGAAATGATCCCCACTGCCTCTGAATTTTCCTAAGTTTATCCCCATTCGTGTCTGTAGGTAGCCCAAGATGAAACCGAGATGGATGCCTCTACGATAGATGCAATACCTGGTGAGGATTGTCTCATTATAGGTCCTGGCGTGAGTCAACCGAAATTTGACCATATTAACAGAGTTGTGTGAAAATTGACAGCATTGTGTAGAAATTGATAGAGCTATTCTACACAGATTTTCTTTTCTCGGATCCATCATCACTTCTAATTAAATTACCTTATGAATCAGATATGTAATGACCATCGGTTTTATTTTCCTCTTTCGGTGAGTTTCGGGTTATGCCATTCAAAAGGTTTTAATTTGTTGATATACAAGAGATATTATTTTTGATGCTCTAGATAAATTGGTTCTATGTATCTTTGTATCAGAAATTTTTTTATCTCATTTGGTGTGTTCGTATAGTGGAGAAAATCAAAAGTCAATTTTAGGAAAAAAAATCGACACTTCTTAGAATATATATACATGCACATCACAAATTAACATGTATGGTTTCTATCATCAATACATCATTCCCTGCCTAATTTCAACCAGATCTTCAAAACCATCAAAGATACACCAAAACCCGTATTTGAAATCAGTATGTTAGTATCAAAAGATGTTTTTTATGGGCTGTTTAACAACAGACGGGTGGTATTTGTGGCAACAATGTGGGTACAATCATGTGCTGGGATTGGGTATGTGTTTGGTTGTATGTCACCAGTCATAAAATCATCTTTGAGATATAACCAAAAGTCGGTGTCAAGATTGGGTGTGGCTAAGTATCTTGGGGATTGTGTGGGATTTTTGAGTGGTTATTTATGTGGGATTTTTCCTCTGTGGGGGGCTCTTATTGTGGGTGTTGTGCAGAATTTTGTTGGGTATGGGTGGGTGTGGCTCATAGTTGCTGGTAAAGCTCCATTTTTTCCATTATGGGTTGTGAGAAAAAATTTAGTTATCATTGATTTTGTGTTTTTTTCCTTTGAAATCATTGTTTTATATGGTTGGGTTTATTAAAATCTTACCTATATTAGATTTTTCATCAAGATTGGATTTTTATTGGTGGAGTTGTGTTGTTGTTTGTGATTGTACAATTCATTTTTCTCATTTTTTCAAAAAATATGATTGTGGGAAATTTCTTAGGATAATTAATGCTATATTTTTCATTTAGTTTATCTATTTTTTGATAATTTTTTCTTAATTTTTTTTTGAAATAATTAATATTTCGAACCTAGAAGCTAAGTAAAGATTTCTTGCACTTTTTTGTTCAGTGATTTTGTCTTGGTTTCTTGAAGTCAATGATTTTCATGGTTCTTCATGATGGATGTGAAATAATGGTTTCTTATTAGTATCAACAAATGATAACTTTATTTTCTTGGTTTTGAATTGATTGTTTTATTTAACAATATATATGAAGGAATTTGAGAGTTGTTGCTAAAAAAATAAATAAAATCGAGCTTTGATTCATACAAAATATAAATAGTTGCGTTAATTACACTTGGCCCCTGAACTTTGCCCCTATTTTCACTTTCCCTCCAATTCTTTCAATTTTTCCAAATTGCATAAACCCCTCCTCCCCAACGAGAGGGGGAGAACGGGAGAGAAAAGAGAGAGATCGTGTGTGTGTTTATGAGAGAGAGAGTTCAGATTTTTTTTAAATACCCTCTTAAATGACCCATTTACCCCTGCTTAAAATACATGTGCCATGCACATCACCTTTATCCCGCAAAAAAACAAAAGGCCGTCACATTTTTGAGCAATTTGAACTGTTACAGAAACTATAGGGTGCTATTTGAAAAAATTGAAAGAATGGGAGGGAAAGTACAAATAGGGGCAAAGTTCAGGGGGGCAAGTGGAATTAATACTAAATAGATTGTTTGTCAGCATATAGAGGACACATATAATAAAAAAATTAATTAAGGATTTATGATCACTTTTTATAGGCATTTTATTCTGTTTATTGTTTTTGTAGATGTTGAGATTGGTAAACACTTCTATCAGTTTTGTTAACATTTCTACATGCGTTTCAACTATCACTAATACTCTATATTTTTACACTATTTTACATTTCTTTATTCTACTCTCAATTTTTTAGTTTTCTTCATTTTTTAAACATTCAACGCCGCATGTACCGCGCATTGCACAAGTTTCCACCTAATTAAATCCTATAATGTTTACACAGAGTTATATAGGAAACCCTTTTTTAATTCAAATAAATTTCACACTAATTATATAAGTAACTCATTTTTAAAACATATAACTTTCAGACTAGTTATATAAGTAACTCTTTTTTAAAAGATATAACTTTCACAATAGTTATATAAGAAACACATTCACACTTATGTATTAATCTTGTAAATAATTATCTACTCATACTATATACGTACTGTTATACTACAACTGTTGATACCAAATTTAGTCAGTATACGTGAACCAATTATATGAAGACATGTGTCAGTATACATGACAAATACAAACACTGTCAAGGAACAGCATACTTTCACCGAGCAACTTAGGCGGTCCGAGCTACTTAAGACTAACGAGCAACTTAGGCGGTCCGAGCTACTTAAGCCTAACGAGCAACTTAGGCGGTCCGAGCTACTTAGCGTGCAGATCATCCAATCAAGAAAACCAAAAAGGAGACTACTCATTAAATGCGCATTATTATTATACAGTTGTATATGTCTACTAGATAACAGCCCATTACCTTTTTATATGTACAGCCTGAAGGCTATAAATACATTGTAACCTCCTCATGAGAAGGGGACTTTGGATCTCATAGTGAACCTATCATCGAGATTCAAGGCAAACAGTCAGCAATACAAAATAGTGGACGTAGGCCATTTTCAGAAGGCTGAACCACTTTTAAAATCCTTTGTCTTATTTATTCATTTTTATCTGTGATTGATTAATTAGATATAATCTAGTTTTTTACATCAACAGATTGGCGCCGTCTATGGGAAGCGACTATACTTAGCGTTTTTCACCAATAAACTCATCATCTATGGCTGAGATTCCGGAATCCAGTAATCGAAACACTGGGGTCCCACCAAACCCCTCTACCCCACTGAACGTTCCAGACCTAGCTAGCATAATGGCTAATCTGGCCCAAGGGCAAACATCCATGTAAGAAACCATGCGTCAACTTATACAAACTGTTCGAGAAGGAGTGCCTGCACATTCAGGACAACGAAGTATTCAGATAAATACCCATATGCCATCTTCAAGAACTAGACGAACGCTGTTCCCGGAGGTCTATGAATCTAGACGTACTAACTCATATCGTATTGAGAGGTCTAGTGATCCTTCGTATCAACCCGGTCGGACTTCATCAGTACGAACTACAAATTCTCAACAGAATGTCACTCTAACTCCAGAGAGGACTAGTGCTCTGGAAAGGTTGAGTAGAGTCTCTCCTTTTGATCGATTGGGCCCTAGGAGGAATATAAACCCTCCTAGGATTTCATCGAGAAACTCTCAATGACCATTCGATCTAAGGGAAGGTTCCACCCAATCATGCCCGACGGTCCGTAAAGAAAGGACCCAAGAGGAAAACTCAGTGAAATCAGTTGCTCGGATAAATAGGCCCGAGGAGGGAAATGATGCATGGAAAGGTTCTATTCAAAGATTAGAAGAAAGGTTAGGGGAGATGGCTAAGGCCAAGAATCCTCTACAAATAACTTTTGTCCAAGGGACACCATTCGTGCAGGCAATTGTGGATTTTCCCACACCATCAAAATTCAACGCCCCTATGTGACACCTAAATATGATGGAAAAACTGATCATGTCCTCCATATAGAGCTATACCAAGTTGCTGTCGATATTTACGCTGTCCCAGATGAGATGAGATGCAGGGCATTTTCAGGAACTCTCACCGGTTCAGCTCAGATATGGTACAACAACCTTCCTCGGGGAAAGATTGCAACTTTCCATCAACTAGAAGAGCTTTTCATAGGGAATTTATATTTTAGAGTGAAGCCAGTTAAAAGAGTAGCACACTTACTGAGCGTTAGACAGAAGATAGAATAAAGTACTAGGGATTATATTACTCGTTTCAATAACGAGAAATATGAGGTAATTGATTATGAAGAGAAGACAGCAATTACTGCTCTGATGAGTGGACTGTTACCAAACAAGTTATACTAGACTTTGGCTAAAGATCTGCCTAGGACCATGGCAAAACGGATGGCAAAGGCAGCCAAGATCATGAACACTGAGGAAGCTATGGATGCGAAGATGAATACGGACACTAAGGAGACTAAGGTGGAGGAAAGTAAAACTGACAAGAAGGATCAAAAGAACAATGGTGGCAACAAGTAGTCGAAAGGTAAACTAACGCTAGAGCAAATGAGGAAGTATGGAAATTATACTCCCTTGAAGGTAGATATAAATCACATTCTGGAGGAAATCAAGAATAGCGAGGATCTAACCTGGCCAGAGAAAATGAAGGCAGATCCAGACAAAAAGGACAAGTCCAAATATTGTGAATTTCACAAAAACCATGGACATACGACCAAACATTGCATAGCCCTCCATAATGAAATTAAAGCACTCATCGGGCGAAGAAAATTGGCTAAGTACGTTGATCGCCAAAATGGTGGAAAAACCAGCAACCGAGGAAGGCAAAGATCTAAGTCTCCTCATCGAGCAAAAGAAGACAAGAAGAGAGATCACGAAGATGATCCAGAAGACGACCCCGATCTCCCCAAAAGGCCAAGACAGCCAGAGTGCGAGGTATTTTTAATCCATTTTGGATCATTTGAATGTAATGTCATTATAGGTGGAGATGCAGGAGGTGGATATCTCACTACGGAGAGGAAAGCTTACCTCAATGAGGCCCAAGCTTGCTCTTACATACAACGCATAAACTTGGCTGACGACGAGCGCCCGAGGAAGGTGAATCGAGATAAACTGGTCATCAGTTTCTTTAAAAATGACTTGGCAGGAGTACTATATCCTCATGACGACCAATTGGTGATCAAGATGAGAATGAAGGAAGTGGTGATTTCACGCTTACTAGTGTATAATGGTAGCTCTGCAGATATCATGTTCTACCCATGCTTTGATAGTTTGAATCTGAAGTTAGTCCAGTTGGAGCCTTATCATAGGCCCCTCCTTAATTTTACTGGCGAAAAGGTTTTTCCACTCGGGACGATCAAGTTGGACATGCTCATCGGTACATGTCCTGTTTGTCGAACAGAAAGAGTACGCTTTTTCGTAATGGATAAAAACGTCCAATCATCTTCAACATCATCATGGGGAGGGTAGGTCTGAAGAAGTTCGAGGCGGTACCATCTACTATACAACAATGTTTAAAGTTCCCAACCAATTTTGGAGTAGGAGTTGTGAAAGGCGACCAGAAAGTAGCTCAGGAATGCTACTGTTCATTTGCCGAATAGGAAGAATTGTAAGAAGCTAGGAAAAAAACTACTACGTATCAAGTGGATCAAACAGAAGATGTAGAGATTGAAACATTAGATCCTAGAGATGAGTCTCAGCTCGTAAAGAACCAAGTCATGGAAGCTACCAAAAATATCATTCTCGACGATGAACACCCTGAACGAACAACCCAAATTGGTGCATCATTGGATGCATCGATAAAACAAGAACTGGTAGCATTTTTAGGGCGCGGAAAGGAGACTTTTGCATGGAGTCATGAAGATATGCCAGGTATAGACCCAACTTTCCTATGCCACGAGCTCAACGTTAATAAGGAGGTTAAGCCGGTGAAGCAGTGAAGAAGAGTATTCAGCCCAGAAAAGAACCAAGCCATACAGGAAGAAGTAGAGAAATTACAGAAAGTCTCTTTTATTGAGGACGTCAAGTATCCTGATTGGCTAGAAAATGTGGTGATTATAAAAAAGAAAAACAATAAGTGGAGGATGTGTGTGGACTTCACTGATCTTAATAAAGCCTGCCTAAAGGATCATTTCCCTTTGCCTCGAATCGATTAGCTGGTGGATGCTACCTCGGGGCATGAATTATTGAGTTTTATGGATGGTTACGCTGGCGATAAACAAATTAAAATGAAACCTGAGGACAGGTAAAGTACCTCTTTTATCACCCCAACGGGGACTTATTGCTATAATGTTATGCCTTTCGAACTTACAAATGCAGGTGCAATATATCAGCGGCTGATGAATAAGGTGTTTGCATAGCAAATCAGTTGTAACATGGAGGTTTATGTCAACAATATGCTGACAAAAAGCAAGAAAGTTGCTGATCGTTTAGTTGACTTGGGTCAGACTTTTGATCAACTAGAGAAATATTAAATGAAGTTGAATCCCACCAAATGCATGTTTGGAGTACGAGAAGGCATGTTTCTCGGATACATTATTAACCAACGAGGCACAGAGGAGAATCCTGAAAAGATCAAGGCCCTACTGGAATTACGATCTCCAGTTACTAAAAAGGATGTGTAAAGTCTCACAGGGCGAGTTGCAGCACTTAACAGATTTTATCATGAGCAATAGACAGATGCATCCCATTCTTTAAAACACTTTGAAAAACTTTTGAGTAGAATGATGAATGCGAGGAGGCCTTTCAAGAGTTGAAGAAATATCTGGGGACACCTCCATTGTTATCTAGACCAGTGATGGGAGAAAGGTTATACTTGTATCTGGCAATTTCAGATAACGCGGTTAGCTCGGCATTGATAAGAGTGGAGGACGGAGTGCAGAAATCAGTTTATTATGCCATTAAGGCCTTCCGATGAGCAGAGCTCAGATATCTTAGGCTAGAGAAGTTAGCACTAGCACTAATCGAATCAAGCAGAAGGATGAGGCCATACTTCCAAGCCCATACCATAGTAGTGTATACTGATATGCCATTAAGTCAAGCTCTGCATAAACCGCCGAAATCAGGAAGATTGATGTACTAGACAGTAGAACTTGGTGAATATGACATATTTTATTAGCTTTGGTCGTCACTTAAGGGGCAGGAAGTAGCGGATTTTATCGCAGAGTTTACTCACTCTGATGCATCCGAAGAGCAGGAGTTTAATACAGACCAACCCGTGGATGTTACAGTATCATAAAAGATAACACCCGACCAATTTCAATCCGTGGATAACCAAGAGAAGATAATTAACGAGTAGCGAGAAGCGTCGAGGGAAGATAAAAGGAAGTATAAAATATTCCATCGAGGAACCTTGTCTGACAAAGAGTTTGATAATGAAGTATCTGTATGGAATTTATATGTGGATGGCTCTTCGTGTGCCACAGGTAGTGGAGCAGGAATAGTTTTAAATAGTCCTGATGGGATTGATATGGAGTATGCTCTACGTTTCCAATTTAAGGCTTTAAATAATGAAGCTGAATATGAAGCTATTATCGTGGGTCTAAGTCTGTCCAAAGCCATGAAGGCAGAGAAGGTTGTTGTATTCAGTGACTCACAATAATTATAAACTAAATTCTTGGATTGTATGCAGCGAAGGGAGAAATAATGGTCAAGTATCATGCAAAGGCTATGGAAGTTGTCTCGACTTTTTTCGATGTTCAGTTGATCAGAATACCAAGATTAGAGAATGCGAGATCTGACGCCCTAGCTCGGCTGGCATCAGCAACATGCACTGAGCTACGAAGAACAATCCTAATAGAAATCCTGGTAGACCGAAGCATAGTCGAAGGTTTGATGATGAACTTCATTTCCCTCAACTTGGGACCATCCTAGATGGATCTCATTAGGGCCTATATTGAAGAGGGGGATTTGCCAACTGATAAACTCGCAGCTAAGAAACTAAAATTTAAAGTTGCTCGTTACGTACTAACCAATGGCATTTTGTATAGAATAGGCATTATAGCAGGATTACAGAGATGTGTCCATCCTTTCGAAGTTAAAGACTTGATTGAAGAGGTTCACGAAGGGTCTTATGGAGCCCATGTAGTAAGTCGGACTCTTTTGCAGAGAATAACAATGCAGGGGTATTAGTGGCCAATGATGAGAGATGATTGCGCAGCTTATGCTAAGAAGTGCGATAAATGCCAACGTTTCTATTCCATCCGAAGAACTCCCCAAGCATTATTAACACCCATCACGTCCCCTTGGCCATTCGTCATGTGGGGGATAGACTTGGTCGGGCCACTTCCAACGACTAAATGGAGATTCAAATACCTTGTAGTTGTTGTGGATTATTGTACCAAATGGGTGGAAGCTGAACCTCTCATTGATATGACATATGACAAAGTCTATCAGTTTATTTGGAAGAGTATTATTTGCAGATATGGTCTCCCACACGCATTCATTACTGACCATGGAACCCAATTTGACAATGAGGAATTCACTGCATATTATCATCAATCCAATGTACAGAAGATCCACTCTGCGTCAGGCCATCCCCAAAGCAGTGGGAAAATTGAAGTGACAAACAGAACCCTACTAAAAGGTCTAAAAAATGGTTGTATGGCGCAAAAGGAAACTGGATTAACGAGCTACACTCTGTGTTGTGGGATTATCGCACTACACTGCGAACACTAACTGGGGAGTCTCCGTACATGTTGACATTCGGGAATGAGGTTATCAGACATTCTGAATTGGGTCTACCCACACATAGGGTACTTAATTTCAATTCTTCCATAAGCGAATTTATGAGGCGTTTAGACCTGGATATGATCGAAGAAGTTAGGGAAGAAGCGACAATTAGGAATGCTGCATACCAACAACGAACAACCTTGTTCTACAACAAAAGGGTGAAAAAGTGCGATTTGAAAGAAGGGGATTATGTGCTGAAGAAAGTGATCCAAAAGCATAACAAACTGGAGTCCAATTGGCATGGACCTTACAGAGTAACTGAAGTTGTTCTCCCTTGAACATACAAAATTAAAACTTTGGAGGGAGAGGAATTCAAGAACGCATGGAATGCAGATCATCTGCGCAAGTACTATCAGTAATTAAAATCCATATGTAACACAGTTTTTTCAACATGAATAAAGTGATGTTTAACCCATATTTCCTCCTTTGTTAAATTTTTTTCGGAATACTGGTGCTACACACTACACAAACACAAATTCAGAGTAGTAACCACCAACTCCGATTGGTTGATAATTCAATAACCACCAACTCCGGTTGGTCGGTAATTCATTAACCCCCAACTCCGGTTGGTCGGTAATTCATTAACCACCAACTCCGATTGGTCGGCAATTCATTAACCACCAGCTCCAGTTGGTCGGTAATTTATTAACCACCAACTCCGATTGGTCGATAATTCATTAACCACCAACTCCGGTTGGTCGGTAATTCATTAACCACCAATTTTGGTTGGTCGATAATTCATTAACCCCTAACTCCGGTTGGTTGGTAATTCATTAACCACAAACTCTGGTTGGTCAACAATTCATTAACCATCATCTTCGGTTGGTCGGTAATTCATTAACCACCAACTCCGATTGGTCGGTAATTCATTAACCCCCAACTCCGATTGGTCGATAATTCATTAACCACCAACTCCGGTTGGTCGGCAATTTAACACCCACCAACTCCGGTTGGTCAGATATATAATAACCATCAACTCCGGTTGGTTGGTAAATAAAAATCATGCAGGGACATCCCAAACTAGGCAAAAAGATGGATGACCTCCCGAGGCATCCATTGTCTCGGCAACAAGGTAATCCTGACAAGATTACTACAACTAAGTAGAAACATGGGACGAAAATCATTCCATTACTTAGGCCCAAAGAGTGATAAGTCACTATAATCAGATAACAAGTGGGACAAGTTCCATTGTCTAAAAACAAAACAGGACATTTCGTCCTTCTATAGATATACATATATATATTCACCAAGGAATAACAAAGACATTCTATAAAACATTTTCAAGGAAATAAGATTATAGAAATGAAATTGCACAAGAAACTAAACATTTCTTTATGAAAACCAAGCAGATTACATACGATATGAAATTTGATTCATTACATAAAAATGTCCTATTCTATGGGTTTTTTTCCCTCTTCTTTTGAAACAGGTTCCACCCCAGTTGGAGGATCATCTAATGCATAAGGGGAGTTTATAAAGTTCATATCTCGCAGCATTCTGACATTAATTATGGATGGTCGATCAAGAAAGTGCTCGGGATGAGAAATCTCGAAATTTGAATGAATATTATAATCACCGAGACACTTGGAGATCAAAATTCGAGGAATAGCACGGGCGAGAATCCAGCTAAGGTCAAGTTTGAAGGGAGGCACAGGTAAATCAATAACTCCGGGTTCATAATAATCCCATAAGAAATGACCTTTCTCCAATCTCATAACACATAAGGTATTCAACCATCCCTGCTTATATCCCTCGTTGTTCGACTGCTGCAAACGAGCATCAAGATGATACAGAGCTTCATTATACCCAGCCAATCGAAATTCCCTAGGTTGCTTGTGAAATTGATAAGTCAATCTATCAAGTTGCTCGTGGAGCTTTTTCACCAGAATTTCTTTACTTTCCAGTGCAGAACTCTGACTCTGAATTTTTTTAGACATTTCTTCCAAAGCCTGATTCTTCGCCGTCAATTGAACGTCTTGGTTTGCTAAGGCCAATTGAGTTCTTATCTCATCAATATTAACCCGATCAGCCCTTGCTCATCCACGGGAAGAATATCTTGCTCTTCCATGAGCAGGTGTGGAAAGCCGAGTTCGTCTTAAAGTCTCTAACTCTTCCCGTAAGCTTGCATTTTCTATCTCTAAAAAGAAAAAAATCATCATTAACTGGGATCAAGGCTCCCGAAGAAGAGGACGTAGAAGATTTGAGCTGTTTTATTTCCTCTTGCAACGCGATATTCTCTTACTCTAGCAGCCTGGCAATGTATCTATGCTCTTCAAGCTCAAGTTTTAACACACTTTCCTTTTTTTCATAGGCTGAAATGTACTTGTTATATCCCCTGTCAGCACTCAATTGTTGGTACTTCTTCTCATAACCTTGATGCAAGAGTGTAGTGGATTCTCTGTATTACTGTTGAAGTTCCTCGATCGTTCCTTGAAGATCTTCAATCATTTCGTAATAAGCCACATTATTGGCTACAGCACGATCAAGTAGGCACTTCAAGTACTGGTAAGCATCAATTGCTCGTTCAGCGGCATCTGATCCGACAATGTCAATTATTTGGGCCTCAGAAAAATCTTCATGGCCAGCTTTGAAATAATCATTGCATTTCTTCATCAATTCTGCATCATTAGCTGATAAAAGTTCCATCCTGGCCACAAACTAGCAACAAGAAAATAAAAAACAAAATCAACAATGATGCGAACAGAGTAAGTAAGAGAAAATTTCAAGACGAACAACAAAAGATCATTTTTATTCATCACAACAAAAGAAAATACATTTCAGGGTTACATCCAAGAAACAAAGCAATAAAAGACCCGAATAATTTTAAACCTTCTCTTAGTTTCCTACAACTTCTTCGGAGGGTTTGAATGAAGGGATTGGTTTCTCGGGGAGAATGGCAGTTGCTCGACAGATGTGCTAGCTTTTTGGACTTGCTCAGACGGTTGGACAACAGCAACGACAGGGATCTTCTCTCCTATCATCATAGAAGACTCATCTAATGAAGCTTCATCTTCTTCTTCCCCAGGAGAGGGAGGAGGGCTATGAGTATGCTCTTGGAACAGCTCAGAATCTTCAGCAACCTTTAATTTCTTCAAAGTTGCTATCTATCCATACCTAAAATATTTAACACTAGCATACTCCATTTGAGAAGACATAACAGTTAGGCCCTTATTCCAACCCTTGTCCCAACCAACACTAAAATATTTCTTAATAGCAATTTTCCTTTTTTTCTCTCTCCGAGGAAGTCTTTTCCCTAAGGAGCTCTTCGGCATATTTTAATTTTTCTTCTACCTATGTCTTAAGTCGTTCAGCATCTCAAAGCTTGGCGACATTTTCCTCGAAAGATTTGAGCTTGACCTCAAGCTCCTCCTTGCTTTGTTCAGCATCCTTTAATTTCTTCTCCAACTCTTTGGAGGCAGTCACAGCTTGATCTCGATTTATTTTAACAGACTTGATTTTTTTCTCCCATGTTTTTTAATCTTCCTCATACTTCTGACGATATTCCATCAAAGATTGAGTATATCCAGTAAAAGCTTCTTCTATCCCTCCCGAAGACATGGAAACCCTGATGGCTTCATCTTTCTTCAAAATACTATTGAAACACATCACAAGATGAAAAAAGAAATAAGTTTAATTCAACATATGAATATAGTACTAGAGGATAAAGGACTCAGGCTAACGATACTTACTGACGCAGTGTGTTGAGCAGCCAAAGTAGTAATTCTCTCACGAGAAAAGGTGTTTTCAATACCTTGGAATTCTGGGACAGTCCAAGATGTAATCAAGCCCATATCAGAGCTCGGAGGAATAAGAGCTGGAACATTACCCTCAGCATTTGAAGGTTAAGAAACAGAGTCAACAGGTCTCTCAGTAGGACCTCTTTTCAATCTCCTCATAGGAGCACTTTCAATTAAAGATAATGTCTCTCCTTGTGAGATGGCAACAGTCTTGATCGAAAGTGCTACCTCTTTTGGAGGCACATGGGGCTTCTTGCCAGTTTCCTTAGCAGCAGTAGATGGGGGTACATCTACGTTCCTTCTCCCCTCATTTGGGGTATCCTACTTATTTTTCTTTTCCCCTTCAGCGGCAAGGGCAGACTTGTCAAAAAATACAGGAGCTTTCCTCTTCTTCATCAGATCAGTAATAGGAGTACTTAAATCAGAAGAAGATCCTTCCACGCTAGTGTCAAAAGTTGGTATCCGATCAAGATCAACCACCACGGGACGAGCAATTAAAGATGAAGTGGAGCTTCTGTATCTCAACAAATATGAAGCGGACCTCACGTGCTCTCCATTGATCGACTGATGCAATCTCCAGATAAGTTTTAAATTTTTTATGTTAACGTCAATCTCTTTTGGGGGTTTCCTTTTACTGTCAACTATAACAAACAAAATTAATGTCAGTGATGCATTTCATTGAATATAAAGAAAACAAAATCAAAAAATAAAAACAACATATCCCATTGCCATAAAGAAGACATCTGGGACCTTGGTACACATCATCTCCATTTAATGGGGGGTGTTGCCAATGTTTCATCACAACCCCATGATCAAAGTAATCCCTATTGGCATCGGGAAGGTTAACAACTAAAGCTCTATTCGAAAACGTAGTTTTTAAATAGAAAGTAGTGTCACTAGTAACCCATCTATAGCAATACATAATTTTTGGAATTCCCAAACGAGTTCCATGAAGTTTATTCAACCTATGTATGCCATTAACTACCCTCCATGTATTTGGAGCTACTCTTGCAGGTACAATATCAAAATATTGGCAAAACTCCAAACACAGGGGATTTGGCAAGAAAGAAAAGCCACACGCAGCTATAAAAAGAGTTGGGAACCAGTGTCTCTCCACCAAAGAAAATAAATCAGAAGGACAAGAAAGTTCTTCCAAAATAACCCACGAAGGGATTGAAAAATTAGACCAAAATTTAGCCAACGATTCAACAAGTTAAACCCTGGTGAATAAAGTAAATAAAGAAGAGGGAAGAAAATCTTACAGAAGAAAGAGAGATCAGTTGACAATGAATGATCGAAAGAACGAAGGCACAAGATAGAGAAAAAATGAAGAGTTCCAAAATACAGATTTGAAAAGTAGAAGACGATGGGATTTTTGTCGCGCTTAAATACTTTACCTCGAGAATAGAAAAAAGCAATGATTACAAGGGAAGACGTTTGCATTTTCGACGGCTAAAAAAAAGGAAAAGGCACAAATATCGAAGTGATCGTGAAAAATTTAAAATATTTACGAAGTTTGCGCTCAAAAAGAATTATATACAATGAAAAATTTCCTAATCTCTGAAGACCGGTAATCCGAGCAGCTTTCAAGCAAAATGTTCCATAATCTTTTTCAAACCTAAACTGCGAAACATTGGGGGCTTCTGTTGATACCAAATTTAGTCAGCTGACGTGGACCAATTATATGAAGACACATGTCAATCTAATGGCAAATGCAAACACAATCAATGAACAGCATACTTTCATCGAGCAACTTAGGCGGTCCGAGCTACTTAAGCCTAACGAGCAACTTAGGCGGTCCGAGCTACTTAGCGTGCAGAGAATCCAACCAAGAAAACCAAAAAGGCGACTACTCATTAAATGCACATTATTATTGTACAGATGTATATGTCTACTAGGTAACAGCGCATTACCTTTTCATATGTACACCCTGAAGGCTATAAATACATTGTAGCCTCCTCATGAGAAGGAGACTTTGGATCTCATAGTGAATATATCATCGAGATTCAAGGCAAACAGTCAGCAATACAAAAACAGTGGACGTAGGCCATTTTCAGAAGGCTGAACCACTTTAAAAATCCTTTATCTTATTTATTCATTTTTATTTGTGATTGATTAATTACATATAATCTAGTTTTTTACATCAACAATAACATTCACACACATATCGCATATAATAACCATTTGTTCCTGAGTAATAACTCATCGGATGATTTCTCTTGCTATCATGTCCCAGGCATGCTCACTCTAACTCGGCCACCTCAAGTCGGACTAGCTCACACTGAACTTGGGAAAAAATAACGCAAACGTAGTGGCGATGGTCATATTCCCCCGAAAAGTGAAACCAAATCATACCTAAAGAGTCTCACCTCAGGAAATAAATCACGCAATAAAATAGGCGATATGACCTGGAGACTATACTTTCCCTGCTCCTCAACCCAAGGGATTCACCCATACGTGCAACCTCTTATGATAGCACTAGAGGGGTATATATTCCTATAAATATCATTCACACCGATATCTGTAGAGCACACAAATATATATATATATATATATATATATATATATATATATATATATATATATATATATATATATATATATATATATATATATATATATGTGTGTGTGTGTGTGTGTGTGTGTGTGTGTGTGCTATCACACAAAACTGTATACATATATTTAATAGGGTCATTTAAGGTTAGGCCCCCATTTAATTCTCTATACTCAGTCTTACCCCCACAAATTGACTTCCTTAAGGTTTGGCCCCCATTTTTAATATTTTGTCCAAACTACCGTTAACCCACATGGTTATTACCTTTTATACCCTTATTGATGTCCATTTAGCCGTCAACAAGTATACACACACACGTCTGCAAAACAAATTGACTCAAAGCCAACACGTGTAAAACTATCACCAACACACGTCTACTACTGCCTGAGACTACCAATAACCACCCAACAATAACAAACTAGATTAAAGGAAAACCACAAGAATTCAAACTTCAGAGATCAAACCACAAAAAACATCATCCCCAAACCTCCAAGCCACCATCCATAACAGATCTCAGTTGAACCCATCAGCAAAACCACACAATCAACCAAATCAGACTTGATCCACGAAAACACAGAAATAAGACGCAAAAATCCATCAAAATCCAGCTCAGAATAACTCAACCAAGTAACCAACACTATGAAAAACCATCTTCAAAAATAAGAGGCAACCTTCTGAACAATTTACACGTTGTGTATAGAGAAATACATCCTTAATTCAATTGTAGTCTTTAGACGAAGTTAAAAATAGTTACATTAATTGAAGAAAAAAAATTGTGGGTGCGTTCTTCTGTGGTTTTTGGTTTTTTATGGCCAATTTTTTTTTTAGCCCGAGCATTTTTTAAAAATCATTTTATTAAGTGAAAAATATTTTTTTGACTTAAATCAGTTCTATTTTTTCATTTCAAAGTTGGAAAACATTTTTTGGCTAAAAAAAATTTTGTTTGTGGAAAAGATTTTTTAGAAAATATATTAGTAGGTTAAAACATATTTTCTTTTATGGCCAAAAATTTATAGATGGAAAACAAAAAAAAATTTGTCAAAATTATTTCTTTTTGGCAGAAAATCAATTTTTTATAGCTGAAATTTATAATCAACTCTTTTGTTAGGATTTTTTTCTTGGGAATATAAGTTTTTAACTTAAATCCTTTTTAAACATTTTTAAATCATTTTATAAACAGCCTTTTTTAACTCAAAATCATTTTTAAATATTATAAACACTTTTTTAACATTTTTTAAATTATTATAAACATTTTTAAACATTATAAACAATTTTTTTAACTGAAAATTATTTTTTTTTCTTGGGTGGAAATGTCCCCATTTTGGTAACAAAATGAATTGCAGGTTAGAAATGTCCCAACAATAAAGAGGGATAATTTGGGAATAAAAGTTAAAAAACCATGTGCGTTAATGGGGGTTTGGACAGAATGTTAAAAATAGGTGTCAAACCTTAAGAAAGTCAATTTGCGGGGGTTAGACTCAGTATAGGGAACTGAATGGGGGTTAAACCTTAAATGACCCTATTTAATAAAGTTCGGCTAATCCGTGCCCCGTAGCACTAGCCCAAGAATGCCCAAGTCTGTATCCTGGCTTGTAATTTAGTTAATCACACATTAATTATTTTTCATTAAAGTTGTTTCACCCAACTACAATACCCAGACTTACTCATTCGGTCTGTATCATCACCCTTTAGAATTTGTTACACAAGTTCTCACAATTAAGTTTAACATTCCCCGTTAAATTTAATAATCGACAATTTATTATGTATATATAATAAATTATATCGACTACCCCATGCCTAACTCCCGTAGCACTCAGCCTAAAAATATCCAAGTGACAACCCTGACTCTTAATCTAATAATCTCACTTCAATTAATTTTATCTATGTTGTATCACTCATCCAAAATACCCGAACTCCATCACTTTGTCCGTAATTTCACATTTTAGGGTTTATTTCGTCCAATATGCACTATTTAGATTGACGCTTTATCTAAATAAAATATATTTTAAGATCCACATCCTTAGGCCCTAAGAATTATCTCCAATTTTTCTCTTTCACCCAATTAATTCCTTTAGAAGAAAATCCCTGAAGGAAACTAAGGTAGAAGACGGAAGTGGGATAAAAAATCACTTCCACAGTCGTTCGAATGACCTTACCTTTCCGAAAATTAATCTTCTTCCTTACGATACAGGTTCAGCCATTGTTGTTAATCCCTGTTTTTTAAACTTAAACCCAAAAACGCTAAATGTTATTTTCCAGCAATATAAACCCTTTTTCCAACAACTCAATTGGTCATTTATATCATAATCATCGATTTGTAACACTGACAATAATCTGAGTTGGGTTAATACGATTTCTCCTACACTGTTTACTAAAGGTTAAATTTTAAACTCCCAATTAACAACCTTAATTACCAGCCCATAAATATTACTTGGATTCTTACACTTTTGAATCATCATAACACATCAATCGATTCTCTACTCTACATAAATTTTTCCAATTCATAAACACCAGTTCTTCATGTGAAAACCCACCAAAAAATGAATATGTTTTACACCCACCGTGATATGAAGCGAAATATTGCAATTAAATTGAAAGAAAGTTTAACTACGTGCCTGATAGATTCGTAGGGTATGATTTCCTCTTTTGTAGATGAAGATTTGACAAACAACACACCCCTCTTCTCTTGGGTTGGCTCCCAAAAGCTCTCCTAATTTCTCCCTCTTTACTCCTCTGCAAAAGTAGGGTCTTATATTTGAGTTGTGTCAGCTATAAACTCCCTAATATAGGTTTTATATCATTAATCCTGAAATTAAGCCTATGGACCAAGACTAAAACCCGAACACCCCAGTGTGAGCCCAGTTATGACAAAAATATCTCGAGACCTAATCACTAGCCCGGGTACAATTTCCAACTATCTCGACCTATTTGGAATCAACCGCGCACTCAGAATCGTCATCCAGTTACTTAACTAAAATATCTAACCTCGTCCTCAAATTATGAAACACATAAATTTTAAAATAACCCAAAATAATTAAATCTCAATTCACTAATTTAATTAAATCCTCTAGATAAATTAATCCTATATCACCAAATTAATTAAATTCTAAATCCTCAAAAATATGGGGCATTACATACTCCCCCCTACAAAGGAATTTCTTTCTCGAAATTAAGATAAGTGTAGTACTCCAAGCCTCGAATATGTCCCTATTCACGTGCCTTTAAGATCGCTACAAAAATCTCTACCCCTTCTAATCTCGAAATATATTAAAATTAAATTAATTACCCTAGGGCCCATACACCCTGTACTCATTCTCATTTGTGCAAATCTTACCCGACTCTACTAGCCTTAAATCGTAATATAACTTTCAATTAACAGTTATAACTACATATTTTTAAAGTAACCAAGGTACCAAACCCGTGTCCTAATGACCAAACATCTTCCCACTTCCAACGTTGGGCTACGTTTCATGCGTGGGACATCTTGCAAAGCAAAATCCAAATAAGGAACCCCCTTGATACACTACTACCTAACATTGCGAGTTGTTGAGATCCGTTGGGCCTTCAGTCCATAGTGCGTACCCCCAAATTCCCGTTTCCTAACATAAAAGTATTATCGTCCACTCTCGTGTTACAAAATACATCATACAATACGGTGCCATTTACTATCACTAGTTTCCTAGCACGAATCAATCACAAGCTATATATCCCCACTCGATAATAAACTTATCCTCCCTGAATCCCATCAGTAACCATCCCTACTCACCGGGATCAAATATAACAATACAAACATTTTCTTATAAGTCTATTATGAAACACACCATAATATATATTCGCGTATATACAAACTAGACCCTCTTTCAGGTGATAACTAGTATAAGTAAATCATACCTTGGAACATCGAACACAAAGTCTCACCATACTATATACCATAGCCTAAACATCCCATCATTATTATTACTAATGCCTCGTACGTAACATACTTATCTCAAACTCAACTCTGCACTCTCGGCATGGCTATATCATACTGGTATTCTTGATTACCCCACAATTTGTAAATTAATTCTTCTCGATATTATCCCACCCATTAACTTGTGGTGCAAAAGTTTCCTTAGTGCTTCCTTCACAGCACTCCCCGGCTCCACTGGACATGTATATTGTAATAATTATCAGCTTAAAGTGTTTCTTCTACGCGTTCAATAATTTAGCATTTAAAATCGATGCACTAGCATCCAACAATGTCTTACTAATCCCAATGTTTATCAAGTTCAATGCATGAAACATCCCACATCCCACACCAAATACCAAAAGAACGTTTCCCAATGCACTTTTCCCTAGCATTGTCGATCATCAAAATCGGTGGGTCCAAAGTGAGAACACGCTATATATATGACTTACTTGAGTCTATATATAGGAGTTCCAACTAGTTTGGATATCGAGACAAAGTAGGTTAGTTTTTATGAGTTTCTCTATCTCTCAAAGGTTCAAGCAAGAATGAAGAAATTCAGTCCAAAAATCATCAAAAGGAAAGTTAATCTTACCTAACCACTTTAGGACACTTACACTGCATATTATTGAGTTCACATGTGCATATATTGTTTTAATCACTTTAACAATTTTTTCAAATCATTTTAATTCCTTTATAACATTTTTGAAACATTTTAAATAATTTTTGGAATTATTAAAATTTGGTTTTAAAAAGTGTTATGCTTAAAAGTTGGAATTTACAAAATATTTTTATTCATTAAAAGTTGTGGTGGGTAGGATCTCAAAGCGCTATAGAATTCAGGGGAGAAATTTAGAATATTTTTTACACACGTTTTTCAACCTGTATCATTCAAACACGTGTTGGTACATTAACGGATGGTTTTGTGTTTTCTCTAAGACACATACCTTATATTCAATCTAAGACCTTGGTTAAACCTTAACAATGATCTGCATGTTATTAGAGTCAATCCAAGTGTAACTAGTTTAAACCAATCAGCGTTAGTTATTCCCATCACTTATATTGAACCGTTAGATTGGCAGTCAACTGCTCAAAGTTAATCTCAACCATTGGATTGCCTTAGAAGTTTGAGATCCTTCCTTAACTACTATATGATCCCATGTAGTCTCAGCCATTTGGGACGTTTGGCCTTCGTCCAAATAAAGAGAAAAAAAAGAGAGTGGACAGAAAAGAGAGAATGGAGAAGAGAGAGAACAAGAAAAGAGAGAAGAGAGAGAGAAGAAACCCTAATCTTTGAATCTTAACCTCTGAGTGTTTTCCTTTAATCCAAACACTAAAATCTTCATAGTTTCATACACCAAAAAACCTAAACCTAGAGAGTTAGATCCATTTAGGGTTTCTATGAGTTTGGTGTTGGATTTGTGAGACGTTTGAAGACCTCTTCAAGTTTTATTTTCTCTCAGAACTCATCTCTAAGATAATCTTGAGTTTCACTGTTGAAACTTGAGTTTTTCTAAAAGATAAAATCTCATGTTTATATTTTTATTCTCATTTGGATCTTTTGTTGTAGATCATTTCTGTTTTAAGAGATTTTGAGAAAGAAACTTCTGTATTTCAAGGTTATATCAGATCTCTAGAACGTTTGTGTTTCTTACTTTATATTTCACGATTTGTGAAATAAATGTATACAAAAATAAACATAAACACATAGGACCTTGGCTAGTTTTAAAAGCAATGTTGTTTTTTCAGATCTGATCTTGAGAAAGAAGTTATTTGTCAAAATAATTTGAATCGGTATCTGCATGTCATATAGAACATCTTGATTTAAAGAAAAATGTTTATATAAATAATTTGAGAGGGTGAGTTGCATAAATCTGCATTTATTGCACATCACAAACACATTCTCACACACGAACACTTAGTCACAGTGGTTCTATTTGAGAAACTTCTAAATTGAAAGAGTTGATGGAATCAGAAATCAAGGAAAAGGAGATCAAGGAAAAGACAAAGAAGAAACAAGGGAAGATCAGTTCTAGTCAGAAAACCTTTGGAGTGGAGTAGCTCATGAAGGTATACACCTGAACATAGATTTAGGATCTTTGTATGCTTACTTAAGTGTTGTAACTTGATTATTTTTTTTGGTGGATTTTTTGTTTGTGTCGTAGAGGGCACCATGGATGTTTCCCTTGATTAAGGGTTTTACCACATAAATTACTTTGTTCATTACTTTGAATGTTCTTAATTTCTGTTATGATTGGTACAACATGTTAAACTTAGTAGATGGTTTTTAATTTCTAAAACCTAAGGTAATCAACTACCAAATCAAGATAACGTATTTAGAAAACAATTTTAAACACGTCTTGTGTTATAATTCGAAAAGAGTTCTCTCCAAAAAGATTATTCAGAGTTTACTCATCTTATAACATTTTATTATTAATCTAGTAAATAATTTTTTTCAAGTGGTATCAGAGAATAACCATCTTTTGTGATCCTGAAACTTTAGAAATTGTTTTCGAAACTTCTTTCAAAAATTATGAATATGGAAGAAGGATTTGAGACATTTGGTAACCTCCCAGATCACCACTCTTTGATGGAAACAACTTTTCATACTGGAAAGTACGAATGGTTGCTTTCATTCAAGGAACCCCTGGTGATGATTTCTGGGACATGATTGAAAAAGGGTTTAAACATCCTACTAAGGCTATATCTGAAACTAATCCAATAAGGATTAAGTAACTTCTTAGTGAATGTACTAAGGAATAGAAAACGGCATCCCTGGATAATAATAAAGGAAAGAATGCCTTATTTATGTCCATTAATGAACACGAATTTAAAAGAATATCCATATGTTTGACTTCTAAAGAGGTATGGGACACTCTTATCACTGCTCATGAAGGTGATGAAAGAGTTAAAGTAGGAAAAACTCAAATGCTTATCCAGTTATACAACAACCTGATAATGGATGACAATGAATACTTTGACGATTTCTACATTAGGTAAACTGATATCTTTACAAAACTTCATGCAAATGGTATAACCTATAGTAGAAAGGAAATTGTTCAAAAGATTCTTAGGTCACTGCCTTCCAAATTTGACAATAATAGATACGCCATTGACGAAATGGATGACCCTAATATGACTCCTGAATTGTTTAGTAGTAAATGGAGGACTGTAGAGTTAAAGTTAGATTTAAAGGAGCAACTGACCAGACAGAAGAAGAAACCATCTAGTTCGAATGTTGTGTTTTCATCTAAAATGGATGTTCATAAAATAAGTTCTTTGGACTTTGACCCTGACTGTGTTGATGACTGTGATTTGGATGACCTTGATAATCAAATAGCTCTTATGAGTAAGCATTTCAAAAAGATTTTGGAATTCAGAAATGTTGTAGCCTTTAAACAAGGCAAGTCAAATTATCAAGGAAATCAAAATCGCAGACCTCATGATAGAGACAATGCCAAACACTCACATGACAATAAAAGGATCTATGACAATAACCGACCTAAGACGAACGTAGATGTCATTGATGTGGTAAAATGGGACATTATGCAAGCAAATGCCCAACTAATGTTAGCAGTAATAATAAGGCTAATGTGTGTAAAACGTGGGATGACTCTAGTGATTCTGTTGAAGATGAAATAGAGTCAACCCAGAATAATGAGTATTGCATGTCTTTCTCTTCCAAAATTGTATATAATGATGATGATGCATGCCTACCTACTCACGCATATGTGATGCCTGTTGATGTTGATGTTAATACTGCTCCTATTATTGTTGGAAGTAATCTAAGTGTGAGTCAAAGCGTTAATAATGCCGACGAACTGAACGTGTACGTTAGTCCAAAAGAACCAAGTAATGTTTTATGGGACACTTCATACGACACACTTAGTGAGTATGATGATAATTTACCTGATTTACATAAGTTATACACGAAAACGGTTAAGAAGAGTGCTTGTACTGAAAAAATGATAAAATCATTAATTCAGTGTATCCATTTACTTAACCAGGCCATTAGGAAGAATACTGAAGATTATACTGCCCAGTGTATTGCCCATAAGATTGAGATTCAAAAATTTTCCTTAAAAATAAAAGATTTGTCTAAGAAAAATCGTGAGTTTGAACAAAATATAAGGCAACCCTTGTTGAACTAAAAGAGTCTAAGCAAAAGGTCTCAATTGTGTTTAAAAAATGTCAACACTTTGAAACCCAAGCTAAATCTTATGAGGAAATTGTTGTTGGAAGCAAATTTGACTCTGAAGATAAGTCTGGCCTCGATTTTGGAGAAATAGTACACACTAGTAAGACCAAATTTTCTCATGAAAATGTTACTTTTATCAAACAAGGCCAAACTTGTCAAACTGTTCAAAAAGGGGAATCTAGTCTTAATGTCTCTCAAGCAACAGTCTAACTTAAATGGTTATGCCAAATATGTTTGTCCACCCGTTAAAGACCAAAGATAAAAACTCAAGACCAATGACAATTGGACTACTATACCAAATATAGAGAAACCCATCTTTAAAGCCTTTAGTAATAAAGTTAAGACCAACACCCATCAGTATTGTTCTTACTACGACATTTTTTGCCACGCTCTTGAAGAATATTTCCAAAAAAGGATATACACACCCACCTACCTTAACTTTAACTATTTTAGAAAAGGAAGAAATATTTATGTTCTCCCTAGACAGGCCACAAACAACTCTAGCTATAAAAAAATGGAGAGTCCAACACTAAGAAAAAGACATTTAGAAAGACCCAACAGACCTTTTCTAAATCAAAAGGCCACAAAACGATTAAAACTTGGCCTATTTGGATTAAAAAGATGATATATTATCCTAGCTCAAATACAAAATTGTCGTTTCTGCTTTAAAGTCATAACACACTTTAATTGGATGGTATTTAGACTCCAGATGTTCAAAATATATGACTAGGGACGAAACCAAAGTGAAAACAAGACAAACTTCCTAAGAGGTAGTGTCATGTTTGGAGATAGTGTTTCAACTCAGATCATAGGTAAGGGAACATTGAGTGAGAATGATCTTCCTCGTCTAAATGATGTTCTATTAGTTAAAGTCCTCAAAGCTAATCTCCTAAGTATATCTCAATTCCGTGATTCCAATCATACTGTTACCTTTTCAAAAAATGATTGCAAAATTATTAATGAAAAAGGAAACTATATACTAACAGGAAACAGAACTCAGGAAAACTGTTACACAGTAATTCCTAAGTCTGCATGTTGCCAGATAGAGGATTCTGACCTTTGGCACAATAGATTGGGACATACGAATTTTGATAATATAAGAATATTAAGATCCTAAGGAATAGTTAGAGGTTTACCCAAAATCAAAAATTCTTGTAAGCCGGTATGTGGACCATGTCAAGAAGGGAAAATAAGTAAATCCCCTTATAATAAAGTTAAAGATGCCTTGACCACAAAACCTTTAGAACTTATCCATATGGACCTCATGGGTCCCTTAAGGACTGTTAGTTTCTGTGGAAATAGTTATATCCTAGTTATAGTTGACGACTACACGCGATATACTTGGGTTGCTTTTATGAAACAAAAATCATATACATTCGATGAATTCTTAAAAATCCTTTTGAAATTAGAGAACGAGAAGGATGCCCAACTGTATCGTATTAGGATTGACACAGATGAAGAGTTCAAAGACTCTGGTGTTATTGAATATTGTGTATCCAATGGCTATAAACACGAGTTTAGTGCTCCCAAAACACTCCAACAAAATGGAATCGTTGAACGTAAGAATAGAACTTTACAAGGAATGGCTAGGGTTATGTTACATGCTAAAAGTATTCCTAGATATTTCTGGGCAGAAGTCGTTCAAACCATACGTCATATCATTAATTGTGTATACCATAGGAAAAATTCCAAATAAACCCCTTACAAACTTTGGTTCCACAAAAAGCCAAACTTAAAACATTTTAAAACCTTAGGGAATATTTATTATGTATGTAAAGAGAGAGAACAACTTTCAAATTTTAACACCCGAGGAGTGAAAGGAATATTTCTGGGTAATGCCCAAAATAGTAGGGCTTTTCGTGTTTTTAACTATCAAACCAAAACAATTATGAAATCCTTTAATGTAATTGTAGATGATATGAATGTAGGGAGTAGTGCCAGTCCATCAGTGCCACAGGATGAGGATGAACCAAATTTTACAATTGAACCCTCACAAGACACTAATTTACTTCCACCCAAGAACCCTTATGTACCCACTTAGGTTTATAAAGACCATCCCATTGAAACTGTAGTTAGTAATCCTTTTGAACCTGCTAGAACAAGATCCCAACTTCGAAATGTGGCATAATTTTCATGTTTTGTTTCCCTTGAGAATCCCAAAAATATAAATGATGCTCTTTCCAACTCATTCTGGATCAATGATATGCAAGAAGAGCTTATCCAATTTTAGAGTCGTGATGTGTGGTATCTTGTTCCCAGGTTAAAAGATTTGAAGGTTATCGTCACATGATGGATTTTCAAAAACAAAACAGATGAAAATGAGGAGGTCATTAGAGATAAAGCTAGGTTGGTAGCGCAAGGTTACTCCCAGATAGAGGAAATTGACTTTGACGAAACTTTTACACCTGTTACTCGTCTGGAGTCAATTCGTCTCCTCCATGCCATATCATGTCACCTGTAATTCAAATTCCTCCAAATGGATGTTAAGTCCACATTTTTTAATGGAATTTTGATTGAGGAGGTATACCTAGAACAGCCCAAAGAATTTGTAGATCCATCACACCCTGACTATGTCTTCAGGCTTTCTATGGTTTGAAACAAGCTCCTAGAGCTTGGTATGAGCGATTGTCTACATTTCTTGTCTCTCGTGGATTTGTCCGAGGAAAAAATTATCAAACTTTATTCGTTAGGAACGAAGAAAAACACGTGTTAATAGCATAAGTGTACGTCGATGATATAATATTTGGATCCACTTGTTCTAAACAAGTTAAAAAAAATTCGAACATCATGCATGCTGAATTTCAGATGTCACTTATGGGTTAACTCCAATATTTTTTAGGTCTACAAGTAAAATAATGTAGTGATGGACTATTTATCACTCGATCCAAATATGCTGCAGAACTTGTCAAAAAATTCGGATTAGAAAATGCTAAACCTTCCAGAACACCCATGAGCACTTCAGCAATGATATATAAGGATGATAATGGGAAACATGTTGACCCTACTCTATATCGAAGTATGATAGGGAGTCTCTTATATCTTACTGCTTCTAGACTAGGCATTTCCTTCGTAGTCTGTGTCTGTGCTAGATATCAAAGTAGCCCTAAGGAATCCCACTTATTGTTTGTTAAAAGAAGTATTAAATATGTCAAGGGTACTTTAAAATTTGGTATTTGGTACACTAAGGACACAACTAGTTCTATTATAGGATACACTGATGCTGATTGGGCAGGGTGTTTTAACAATAAAAAGAGCACGTCTGGAGCGTGTTACTACGTAAGAAATAACCTAATAGGTTGGTCGTGTAAGAAAATGAATTTTATTTTTCTATCTAGTGAAGAATACGAGTACATTGCCCCATGAAGTTGTTGTTCACAACTATGATGGATTAGACAGATGCTTAGAGATTATGGTATCACGAAAAATCAATTAACCATGTTTTGTGATAACCAGAGTGCGATAAATATTTCAAAAAATTCGGTACAGCACTCTCAAACTAAGCATAAACAAATTCGACATCACTTCATTCGTGATCTTGTAGAATCTAAAGAACTCGTTATTGAATATCTGAATACTAAAAAATAGCTAGCTGATCTATTTACCAAACCATTGGATAACATATGATTTTAGTATCTGCGAACAGCTATAGGTATGATAGTTCTCACATAATTTTTGTCACATTTATCACAACTTCGATAGTCTCGAGCTAATAATTGGTTTCTGAAGTTTTAGGGTATAGACGTCTCTCAAATGACAAAAGACGACTCCTAACACTAGTTTATGTAGGAGACCCTTGATTTTTGCCATTTCTTATGATATGTTGTGTGATTAAAACCTTTTTACATATTCCTGTTTTTGTCTATTATTTTTTTATCCCATTGTATATTTGAGAAAAAATGTAGGAGAAGAACACGAGTATTTTTGTTGCGATTTATATCTATTCCAATTCTAACTCAACTAATATTCCATTCAAGTGTTTAATCTTTTACAGTCATTCTTCATACCCGTTGTATAGCTTCTTCTATTTATTAGTGTATTGGTCTGTATTTTAGTTGAGTGATGTATTTTTTCACCTTATTTTCGATCCTAGGATGGGAATGGGTAGTTAAATCTTTTGTATAGGACAACTAGGATTTTTTATTTTTTACCCACGAGTTCAGAATACACAAGGGACTTTTGTCTCTAATATCCAAAGGGGGAGATTGAGAACACACTATATATGTGAATTACTTAAGTCTATATATAGGAGTTCCAACTAGTTTGGATATCGAGACAAAGTAGGTTAGTTTTTATGTGTTGCTCTATCTCTCAAAGGTTCAAGCAAGAATGAAGAAATCCAGTCCAAGAATCATCAAAAGGGAAGTTAATCTTACCTAACCACTTTAGGACACTTACACTGCATATTATTGAGTTCACATGTGCATATATTATTTTAATCACTTTAACAATGTTTTCAAAAAAAATTAATTCCTTTATAACATTTTTAAAACATTTTAAATAATTTTTGGAATTATTAAAATTTGGTTTTAAAAAGTGTTATGGTTAAAAGTTGGAATTTACAAAAAAAAATTATTCATTAAAAGTTGTGATGGGTAGGATCTCAAAGCGCTAGAGAATTCATGGGCAAAATTTAGAATATTCTTTACGCGTGTTGGCACATTAACGGATGGTTTTGTGTTTTCTCTAAGACACATACCTTATATTCAATCTCAGCCCTTGGTTAAACCTTATCAACGATCTGCATGTTATTAGAGTCCATCCATGTGCAACCAGTTTAAACCAATCGGCGTTAGTTATTCCCACCGCTTCTATTGAACCGTTAGATTAGTAATCAACTTGTCAAAGTTAATCTCAGCCATTGGATTGCCTCAGAAGTTCGAGATCCTTCCTTAGATACTATATAATCCCATGTAGTCTCATACATTTGGGACTTTTGGCCAGACTTCGTCCAATTATAGAAAAAAAGATAATAAAGAGAATGGAGAAGAGAGAAGAGAGAGAGAAGAAACCCTAATATTTGAAGCTCAACCTCTGAGTGTTTTCCCTTAATCCAAACACTAAAATCTTTATAGTTTCATACACTAGAAAACCTAAACCGTGAGAGTTAGATCCATTTAGGGTTTCTGTGAGTTTAGTGTTGGATTTGTGAGACGTTTGAAGACCTCTTGAAGTCTTAATTTCTCTAAGAACTCATCTCTAAGAGAATCTTGAGTTTCACAATTGAAACTTGAGTTTTTCTAAGAGAGAAAATCGCACGTTTATATTTTTATTCTCTTTTGGATCTTTTGTTGTAGATCCTTTCTGTTTCAAGAGATTTTGAAAAAGAAACTTCTGTATTTCAAGGTTTTATCAGATCTCTAGAACGTTTGTGTTTCTTGCTTTATATTTCACGATTTATGAAACAAATGTGCACAAAAATAAATAGAAAATCATAGGACCTTGGATAGTTTTAAAAGCAAGGTTGTTTTTCAAATCTAATCTTGAGAAAGAAGTTCTTCGTCAAAATAATTTGAATCAGTATCTGCATGTCATACAAAACATCTTGATTTATAGGAATTTGTCTGTATAAATAATTTGAGAGGGTGAGTTGCATAAATATGCATTTATTGCACATCACAAACACATTCTCACACACGAACACTTAGTCACAGTGGTTCTATTTGAGAAACTTGGAAATTGAAAGAGTTGTTAGAATCGGAAGTCAAGGAAAGCGAGATCAAGAAAAAGACTAAGAAGCAATAAGGGAAGATCAATTCTAGTTAGAAAACCTTTAGAGTGTAGTAGCTCATGTAGGTATACACCTGAACTTAGATTTAGGATCTTTGTGTGCTTGCTTAAGTGTTGCAACTTGATTCTTTATTTTAGTGGATTTTTGGTTTGTGTCGTAGAGGGCACTGTGGATGTTACCCTTGATTAAGGGTTTTACCACGTAAATTCAAGTGTTCATTACTTTGAATGTTCTTAATTTCTATTGTGATTGGTACCACATGTTAGACTTAGTAGATGGTTTTTAATTTCTAAACCCTAAAGTAATCAACGACCAAATCTAGATAACATATTCAGAAAACAATTTTAAACACATCTTGTGTTATAATTCGAAAAGAGTTTTGTCCAAAAAGTCTATTCAGAGTTTACTCAGCTTATAACATTTTATTATTAATCTAGTAAAAAGTTTTTTTCATAAAGAATAGTACCAAGATATCACAAATCCTGTTTCCCGACACATAAATAAAATCGTCTATGCCCATATCTCTCAATGGATCCCACAATACGATGCTCTCACTAGTACTAAGTTCTCAGTACATAAATAATACTGAGTTAAATCTCTCTGCTCAATAGTAAACCCATTATACCCTGAATCACATCGATAAAAGTCCCTACACACCGGGATCAAATGTAACTAGACAACCGTACTCTCTCAAGTCTACTTCATAAAAACATCATCGCGAGCTCGACCCTCTTTCAAGTGAGACATCGCAAAAATATACATCCTGCCCCAGAACAACGAACACGATAGTCTTGTTGTAACCGCCCACCATCGCTCAACAGTTTGTCTCCAAGATAAAACCATACCTCAAATATCACCTCTCAAAACGATCTATCCTCATAAAATATATCATCTGAGTGTCCACACCTGTACCCATGTGGATGAAACTAAATAGAGCCTCGCTAACTCAGTGGTGAATATATAAAACTATATTAATATTAACATTACCTCTACTAAACCCGTTTCACAGGTGAATCTAGAACTCATAAATCACTGTGATATCGCTCCTGCCACATAAAAAAGACCCCAATCACCCCGAAACAAAAGTCATACTTTCAAATGGTTCCTAGACATAACACCTCTATCCCAACCGAACCAAAACTTCTTATAACCGTTGAACCTACTGGGTATCCCATTATTTCCCCCAATTCATCGCGGACAATATCCACACATATGTTCCTACTTTTTACACTTAAGACACCTGTTTGTGTCATTCCCCTTTCTATTTAAACAGCTGGTGAGTGGATTTACGATCAAATCGCACACCAACTTCTTCATTATTCATGGTGGGTTATCTCTCCATAGTTATAGTGATTGACTCCCATCACTACAACACCGCTCTTATGAGAAAAAATTTTGCCCGAAATTAAATCATGGGTGCCACTACACTCCTCCCTACATAATTTCTTTTTAGTTATCTCCTTTCGTTGACATGGTGACTTCTATCGCGATCAACGTTCCTAGAATATTCTATGGTTTCTGTTGAGCCTCTCCCCCTGCAGTCCTTCCAATGGCGCTCGCTGGTCATCCAAAGTTGTTCGGTGTACGAAGCCCAATCGAACTCGACTATGAATCATATCAACTATACTTAACAATAGGAAAATGTAAGTCGCATATGTGAAGGGATAAGAAAATCCTAAAATAAGGATCTATATCAAAGAATGCTACGCTGAAATGTAATAAGCCACAATGATCCTAAGGACTCTAGAACTTCCACATGAGCTATAGTTGTGCATCCCTAGATAGAATCCTCAATTTGGGCATCCCTATGGCTGGACACCTAAAAGGTTTTATAAAAGATTTTAACACAGGTCAGAGACCAAGTAAAACATTTTGAAAATATTTAGCAAGAAGTTAAATTGAAATAATTAAATATGCATGCACACTCATCATATTTCAGCTAGTGTCGCACTTTCTTGAATAATAACTCACCCCTCATCTAATGTGCATGCCTAACGCTTGCCTGCTAACCTTCCAAGTTAAGCTACCCCACATAACTAGATGCATCACACCTTTTTCTGTCTCACTACACTAACCCAAGCATTCTTACTTTGATTATTAAATTATCTTCTCATTAAATTATTAATCGGTTCAACTATATTAAATATATAACGTTTACACTAGTTATATAGGAAAACCATTTTTAATTCATATAACTTTCACACCAGTTATAAAAGTAACTCCTTTTCAAAACATATAACTTTCACACTAGTTATATAAGTAACTCATTTTTAAAACATATAACTTTCACACAAGTTATATAAGAAATACATTCACACTTATGTATTAATCGTGTACATAATTATCTACTCATATTATATACGTACTAGTATACTAAAACATTCACACACATGCTGAGTATAATAACCATCCATTCCCCAGTAATAACTCACTGGATGCTTTCTCTAAAATGATATCATGTCCCAAGCATGATCACTCTAACTTGGCCACCAGAACTCGGACTATCTCACACCGAACTTGAGCAAAAATAACGCAAATGTAGTGGAGGCGGTCATATTCTCCCCAAAAGTGAAACTGAATCATACCCAAAGCGTATCACCTTGAAAAATAAATCACGCAATAAAATAGGCGATATAACATGGGGCCTATACTCTTCCTGCTCCTCAATCCAGGGGATTCACCCACATCGTGCAACCTTCTATGATAGCACTAGAGGGGTATGTGTTCCTATAAATATCATTCACACTGATATCTATAGATCACACAAATATATTTGGTTTTTGAAAATATACATATTTTTAATGGTGCAGATCGATGCCACCTCCTTACACATTTTAATTGTTGAGATCACATCTTTTTTTTACAAATCTACCCTTAAATTATTTGATTTCCCCCCATTTTTTACTCATCAAACTTGACCTTTAATTTAAATATTGGGGCATTTTGGTAACACACTCTCTACACACAACCCCATTTCACTTTCTCGATATGTCCACGCACAAGGCTCGAGATCTCTCACCTAACTCACATCACTCTACACATTTCTATACACTTCTTTTCTCACTCTTGAACTCTCATTTCACCCTCTTCTCCGGATCTCTCACCCAACTTAAAACCCCATCACATCTGATTCTTGTCATTAGATATCCTCTCTCTCTCTCTCTCTCTCTCTCTCTCTCTCTCTACGGTTTTACCTCTGCTATGTATTTTTTTGGGTACCGATTTGTTGGGGTAAAAACCCGATTAGGGTTTTTTTGGATGTATGGGTTTTGGATTTATTCATGAACCCCGTTAATTTTTGCATCTCAAGTTGTGATGTTGATTCAAAAAACTGAATCAACTGTTACACGGTTTGGGTTTTTTTTTTGTGAATCAATCTCTGATATTACTTGATTTTTTTTACAGGTATACCATAATCCCTTCCTCTATATTACACGGTTTGGGTTCACATTTCAATCTCTGATATTATTTGAAGGTCTCGATTTTATGTTGATTCCAATATGGGTCTTGATTTTGTTGGAATGTATTGAGTACTTTTAATAAGGAGATACTGAATAAACTGATATGTCATTTAAGGTAATAGACATTGTGTTTTTCATTTAATGTAATTTTTAAGGTAATATACACTGTGTTCACAATACATTTTGTGGTTTTCATTGTTGATTAATGGGGTTGGTCGATTTGTTGATAAATTTGATTCAAAATTGGGTTTGAATGTGTAAAGCACCATATTAATGGGGCTGACCAAAATTGAAAATCCATTAGCTGAACTCATTTTGTTTGAAATGAGTTTAACTCTATAAAATACCTATTTATGGTTATTTTGTTTGAAAGTCATAGTTCTTTGTGTTTTCTGTTTTATTGTATAGGTGTTTTTATTTTCTTGATACATGAACTTCAAACGCATTGATTAATGGAATTGCATAAGGTGGCCATAGGGTGCAAAGGTTATTGTTCCGCAAATGCATACGACATGTTCGACAAGGTCTGCAAGGTGAACCTATTCGGTATTTTACTAGACTATACTTATGTGTTGTCTATTAGTGTTTTCCAAGTTTGAGAACTGAAAGTCTGAAAGTCATTATTAAGATAATTTGGGTGATATTCTCATGTTCAAGTCTATTACTTTGGATCACTTTAGAGACAGTCTGAAATTTAATAACATAGAGGATTGGGGTGGTGTTTTTTCTTTTCCCCTCAATCTAATATGGTTCTATGGATTTTCTTAAGAACTTCTGCCACAAAATGCGTGACTTTACAAAAATGTGTTATCTTAGGATGGTTTCCTTTTTTTTTTTTTTTGAAAAAGGATGGAAAATTGTTAGGCCATGTAGATTGGTTGTTGTATAAGTGGTTTTGTTGGATAAAATCTTGAAAAATGATGGAACCTTGAATTTAAAGTGGTTTGTATAATTATTTTTATGAATGATGGAACCTTGAAAAATGATAACCTCTTTGTTTTGTATAATTATTTTTATGAATGACGGTTTGTATAAGTGGTTTGGTTGGATAAAACCTTGAAAATTGATGGAACCATAAAAAATGTAGATTATTTTTTATAATTATTTTTATGATCATATTCAGTTCAATGTGTAGTTCTCATATGAAGGCATTATACTTGCTACATTAAATAAATGATCATGTTCAGTGCAATAGTGAAATTATAACTTGAAAGTATTTATTTTAATATTTACATTTTTACAAAGAGTGTAGTATCTTAGACAATATATATTCAGTGCATCTTAGATTAATAGTGTTACCATATTTGATTACAAAGCTAATAAGCCCATACCAATTCCAATACCCTCATGGTTGTCCACTTTATATTTATAATGTACAATTGATCCAAATTTCATGTTTATACATGGGAAGAAATTGTTGTACATCTCTATTTACATGTGGCTAATTGTACGGTAGTAAAAAATACTCGAAGTAAACTTTTATCGCATTATTTATTAGCCAATTGATAAGCCAAATATGGTATTGGATATAAGAACGTTCGGGAGATTTATGCAGATGTGAGATTGATATTTAAGAATGCAATGAAATATAATGATGAAAGGGACGATGTTCTTGTGATGGAAAAAAACGTTGTTGGCAAAATTTGAAGAGAAGTGGCTACAACTTTTGCCCCAAGTTGATGAAGAGGTAAAATTCTCTATCCTAGGACTCTGTGGATTTAGTATATGGTTACTGTGGGTATTAAAATAACAAATAATTATGTGCTTAAAGGAAAAAAGATGTAAAGAGTAAGAGGCAGAGGCTCAATTAGATATGCAGCTTGCTCAAGAGTCTACTCATGCGAAAATGGATAAGGAATTAAGTATTAAGGTAGTGAAAATCTCAGAGCATTTTATACAAAAGAAAATTATTTAAAGAAAGAAATCTTTTAGTAAATTTAAAGTTTTTGTCCACATAACTTTTTTATCTTTCCATTCTCATTCGACGCGTCTAGGTGTTTGGCATTTGATTCTAAAACATTGCAAGGATTAGAGAATATTGTTGGATGATTTGAAGTGACCTCAGAGCTCTCTGAAGTTGTGTACAGAGTGATGTCACCTAAGATAAGATCTAAGATGATGCTATAGATCTGGGATCTGGGATGATGCTACATATCTAAGATCTGGGATCAAAATTGCTACATGTTCAAAATTGCTACAGATATGGGATGATGCTACAGATTCAAAATTGTTACAAATCTGGGATGATGCTACAGAGCTCCCTGAAGTTACTTTCATATCTGGGATAATGCTACAAAATTATAGGTTAGTTACCACATCCCATGTTCTTAATTAAAAAATATTATCAGTGAGGCATCGTTTGAATAGAGTGTAGAGGTCGGTAGTAATATTTTGAAATGATCCGACACAGTCTATACCTAGAGATGCTCTGAGACTATTGTTTGTATCCCGTGTCCAGCCAAATAAAAAAAAGAAATAGCAAAGATGCCAGAGTTTATTACTCTTTTTTATGGCTTAAAAAGACATAAACTTTTAATATTAACTTTGTAATTATAACACATATTCAAAGTCAGTTTGATGCACGAATAGAAAAGTTGCCGGAGTTCGGAGCAGGGGAGCATCTCCTTTAGTGAAAAGAAAAATAAGCAGGTGCTTTGTAGAACTAATGCTGTTAAGATATTGAATGGAAGTACTACATTATCATCCTCACATAAATGCATGTTGCTGAATGGAACTAATGTGATGTTTAAGATTTGGTGTGTAAAACTCACCAGACATGAATCTAAAATACATTCACAATATGAATGTTTGTTCCAATACCATGAGGAGGTCTTAGATTCTTTTCTTTTCATGTATTAATGGTTTTTTTTGCACATTTTTGTTCTACTTTATATGCAGTAGCAGTAGCTATGATGCATAGATGTAGTAGCAGCAACTCTTATGCGTATATGAAGTGATGAAGTAGTAGTAGCTATGATATAAGACGTGAGGAGGTCTAAGATCTATGTAATAGCAGCCCTGATGCATAGATTCAGTAGAAACAGCTCGATTAACTCGGTCATATATGGTAACCCTGATGCATAAAAGTGCCGAAGGCCTTTTTCCACCCCCTCCAGGATTTGGACAAGCCTCTCCCCAATCCTTAAGGTGAAGCAAACCTAAAGTAAAGAGACTTATCTTATACAAGAATAATAGTGTGGTGAATAAATTTTCTTAGTATGTTGTGTAAATGTTGAGTTTTGAAGAAGAGTAAGACCATGGTTTTCAAGCTAGAGTGGTCGTTTTCTAAAACAATATTTGGGGGTTCCAAATTTGGGCTTAGAAATTAATTTTTTTGGTGGTTTGTAAGTGATATGTTTCTTGGATCAACTTTTTCTTCCTTTATTTTTTTGGAGTTAACTTCCTTTTTAATTCCCATTACAATTAATATTATCTAATACAAAGTGTCGCAGGTCGGTCCAGTAGGTGCAACCGCTGCTGCAATAACATCACAACAAGATGCATGATTATCTCAATCACAAGTAAGTTCTGCTATGTTCTTTTTTTCATGCAAATCTTCTAACAATTTGGACACGTTTCTTGGAAATCTTATAACACGTTTCTCAGACCACACTAGGAGGCTTCAAATTGTTAGAAAGATCTCCATTTACTAAGCTATTAGCAGCAGATCATGCTTTAGAGTTTGATTGATACGTAATTATATTACTTTCATGATTCTTTTAATGGATTGATATCTAATGGTTTGATTGATACGTACACGATTTGATTCGTTTGAATTCGTAGAATTAAGGCCAAGGGACTGTGATTTGAATTTTGTGTAATGGTTCACATCAAGAATTTCACATGAAGAATTTTGTGAAATTAGTGATGTATAACAGTGTACTATTATAAAAGGACATATCTTGATGTATAACATTCTACACTCTTGATGAAACAACACGAATGCAAGGCCTATTGACTTATACTCAATTTTATATACGAGGCATATACACTGTTATTAATAGCATATACACTGTTATTAATAAGGTATTAAAATGCATGTACACAAATAAGAAATAACGTATTTGAACGCATATACACTGTTATTAATAGCATTGAAATGCATATACACAACTAAGAAATAAGGTATTTCATTGTTATTAAGATTTTATGCTCTTTTATTTGCACATATCTGTGTCACGGGATAAGATTTAAGTCGTTCCATCGACACGGGAAAACGGTAGATGACGATGATAGGTATGAAGTTGACAAAATAATGATCCAAGATTCTACTGTAGAAGAACAAAAATAGACAAAACAAAGGAAAGATTCAGGTCGATTGGTTTGGGTAGTACACTGCTCTATTAGCAAGGGAGACATTGCTCTTGCTGAGGCTCTACATGGTTCAGCAAAAATAAGAATAAACAATCATATGCCCCCAAAACTAGTACAGTTGGACTATTTAACTCACACAAATACAAATTTCTGATTCGAATACTTATATATAGATTGTTTATCTTTGATTCATGTTACCCTCTGTGGATCAAGAAGCAGCAGGGGTTACGTCAAGAAGGTGTGGATCTCTTTGATTCATGTTACCCTTTGCTGTGGATCTTTGATTCAAGAAGATATAATGGTAAAAGGCATTTTGGAATATCATATTGTTGTTCCATGATTTATATTTGATTTTATGAAGGTTGATACCAAATTTTTTTTGTAAGAACAAGCTAATGCGAACTTTAAATTTCTATTTCTTGCACTATTGGGAGAAATGCCACAACTTTTTAACCGTAAATCGGAATGAGGTGATTCTGATGCCATTGGATTCCTATCATCCATGCCTAGCTAACTACATTTCGGGATGTTTTCGGCGCCGCTCAAGGGGTCAAAATTGACTTTGAAGTCAGCATTTCCTTTTTCATTACAGGTTTAGTTCAGGTAAGGTTTTTTCTTTTGTTTTTTTTCCAATTTTGATTGCCTCCTTAGACATTTCTGAAAAAGTTCTTTATGCCTATATCACGATGATTGTTAGTTGTAGACGATTGCATTCCATCATTAGTAAGTAGTTCATCCATTTAGGGTTATTCTCTGGTGTTACCGTTAGGCAAGAAAATTGTATTGTTGTTTAATACTGATCATTTATGTGTAATACCCCGTAATTTTAAATGACTTTTAAAATGGGTTATATTTTAAATTAATGGATTAATTGGATTTTATTATTAATTAATTCATTTGGGTTTTATCCGGACGGTGGATATTAAAATGGATGATTCTGAATATTACTTAAAGATATTTAGGTAATATATGAATGTGATGTCATTGATATGACTGTATGATATAAATTCGGTAATTTATATTTTTAGTCAGACGCGGTATGGGACGTGTCGGGACTAGTTTATTAAATTAAAAAGGAAATTTGTTTTCTATCGACCTTATAGTCATTTCGACTGCGTCGTTGCGTCCAGAAGGTTTGAAATAGTCAGAAAAGTCTATTGGGATGTTAATTTTGAGTCTCGGGTCATTTGGAAATAAATAGACAACCCGAAAGGGCATTTTGGTCATTTTTCTAGGGGGGATGAATAGTGATTTCAGGTTTGTCCTATTATAAGTATTGGTAGATTAAGTGTATGGGGGTTATTCATCTCCTCTTCACAAACTAGAGAAGCCATCTTCCTAGAGAGAGTGTAAGGATACTTGGGAAGGGAAAAGCCTACTTGGGAAGGAGAAGAACAAGAACCAAGGTTCACCACCACCAACCACCACCGGAGTTTGATCGGAGAAGGGATAACCAACTGAGACATACTACACCAAAGGATCAGACCTTCAGAAAAGGCAAGTGTTTGATATTTTCAACTTAAGTTCGTATATTGTCCATGTTAGAATAATTATGAAAATAGATGATTTTCTTGTTTGGAAGACATAATGGAGTTGTTATATGGAATTATAGAAACAGAAATAATATAGGAAGTAAACTTATATTGTAGGATGATATTAATCCACGAAATGATCATGAATATGTTGAAGAAAAATCTGAAAAACCATTGTAGTGTTCTTGAAGTTAATATGTTGATGATTTTCTGGAAATAAGGAGAGAAACATGCTTTTAATTCAATCCCTTGATGATTCTAGGATGTTTAGAGTATTAGAAATCGTTCATATATGTTGATATATCATGTAGAAATAATTATAACTCATTTTGGAGGTTAATATGAAGGTTTGAATGGGTAAAAATGGTGAAACCCGTAGTTGCAGAAAATGCAGAAAATCAGGCTTGGACCTGAGGGATCGATCGATCGACCCCCGCCTTCGATCGATCGACCCCCGCAGAATATGTAAAGTTGTTTCTTTGTTGATTCTTATCCCAAACCTTTTGTGGATCTTTGGTGATTATTATTTGGATATTATGGGACTTAGAAAATATCCGTAAACCCTTGATAAGATTTGAATTAATTTGATTTGGATTCAAGTGATTAAAATGATGAAAATTATATTGAATGGAATTTTGGTTGCTAGATTCATTTGTTAAATTCCAAATGGGTATGTATGAGGATTTAAGATAGGACCAGTAGGGGTGATTTAATATAACACCTGGGTATCCTTAAGTTTATAAGAGGGTTTAATCTCAAGTGAAAGAAGATGTGTTTATAAGAGATTCGAAACTATCGGTTTTAACCTTAATTAAAAAGGAGAACTAAACTCGTAGTAATTCGGGAGAAATGATGTTATGGACCAGTAGGATATTAGTGACTTCTTACTGAATAAATGTTGAGGAAAAACCTATTTGAATCATGTGTTTTAAGTGAGGGTAGCCTTAGGGTTACAATTTGAACATCAAGGACTGAGTTTAAGCTCAATGGTGATTTCGTAAGGACAAAGTGTAATACAAGAGCGTAGTGGTGTGTCTCCTGGATAGAGATGGGAGTTTAAAACACATTTGGTTGAAAGAGGGTATGAGGTTATCCCGATCGCATAGTTGAAGTTGTCGAACCTCCTCGATCGACAAAGTTAAGTAGTAGTGTATTGGAGGGGTTCCTTATTTGGATTTCTCTTTACGAGACGCTCCGCGCATGTATCTTAACGACGTCGGGAGTGGAGAGATGTTATAGGATGCGAGGATAATTAAATTATGAAGTAAAGATATGATATGTTAATACGTGGGATTTAAAAGGGATATAATGCTACGTATGGGAAATATCTTAGGGTAGTGATATTACCTTATTGATATTATATTATAGGTATGATAATACCTATTGGATTGATTGATGATTTATGTGTATGACATACCTAGCTTACTTGCTATCGGTGGGAGGTTTGCGCGTGAGGGCAGTCATATCCTGATGAATCCATGGGATCTTTGATTTGTCGCTCAAGAACATAGGTGTATGACAGACTTATCGGGGAGTTGATAAGTCCGCTGACTATGGGTACGTAGGTATGTGCGTGACCCATGGGTATGAGAACTATGTTCGCCTCCAATGATTGTGTTGTTGTTTATGGTTCGTGGAATCTTACCGAACCTTTAGTCCCCTATTCGGCGACCTGCGATGATGGGACATGATAGCAGAGTAATGCACTGCACCGCAGCTGTGACTCGGGGTGCTATATTATATATGAATATATATATATAATGGATTAAATGATTGAATGGATATTGTGGTTAAATCTATCTACGGTGATAATTGTAGATAACGGTGAATAGAGAAAGATAATGGAATTAAGTTAATGAATGTTTATGCTTATAGAATTGAAAAACTTAACTCATGTTAATGAGAAACGATTCATATTAATGAGTAATGACTCATGTTAATGAGAAACGATTCATATTAATGAGTAATGATTCATGTTAATGAGAAACGATTCATAAATGAGAAATGTAAATGAATAATAATGTGATGTATGGTATGGGACATACGGGGATTATGATATGGGAATGGAAATTATAATATGGAGACTAGAAAAGAGGAACCATTAACTAGGAGGTTAATAGGAAACATTAAGTGTGCACTCTAGTTGAGAGGTGAGAATAGCAAGTGAGAGTTGGATCTAACATGTACATAATAAATTCTTTATTGCACTTGTTAAATACTTGTTGTTTTAAAAATCATCTACACATTCGGGCTCTGACCCGTTTCCTTGCATATTTTCTTTTCTATTGTATCTTCTATATCAGGTGTCCAGCAACAGGGACGCCAACCTTAGCAAATTATGTTGAACTATGGAGCTATGGAGTGTTTGCTTAGACGCCTTTCATCTTTTGATTCACAGTATTCTTAGTTAGGGCATGTCGCCCAATGGATTTCAGTTATCTTTTCTATCGGGGTTAAATACTATTGTATTCGGAACGTTTTAATACATTTAACATTGTTGGGATTATTGTAAAGGATTTATATTATTTGGGAAGGTTTATTCCAATTGCATTTAAATTCTTTTGTGTTATCTATTTGGTTATCAGTGTTGTAGAATAAAATGTGTTGTGTTATTCTTAAACTGGAAATGGATTTTGTTAAATTAAAATTTGGAAAGTTTTTAACACCAGCTTAATTGAGTATTGGGTGAGTTGTAAATGTTTTCGACAGTGATGCTAAGAATGATCCAACTGTATATTCTGTTTTAATTTGGTATGGGACCGGCCACCCGGTATTTAATTAGGCGGGGTGTTACAGGTGGTATCAGAGCATCAGGTTCTAGTGTCCTTTAGGATCTGTACGGCTTACTGTGTTTTCAGCTTAGCGTTCTTTGATGTAGAGCCCTATGAGTAGGATTATTGCTTTTCTATTTACGCCTACAAAGGTACGATGACTGAAACCGAAGTTACTGCAATTGTCGCTCAGGCAGTCAATGCTGCTGTAGCTACTGTTCAGCAGGCTCCCGCACCGGCACCGGTTGTGCCACCCACGCAAGGGCAAGTGTTTCCTACTGCATGGGAACGAGCGAGGGATGCTTTTCAGAAAGCGCACCCACCTGAATTTCAGGGAGGATCAGATGTTGTGACTGCTAGCCAATGGAAGAAAGATATCCAACGGCACTTGAGAATGATTGAATGCACTGAGGTTCAATGTCAAATACTATCCACATTCAAGATAGTAGGGGCAGCTTTGCAATGGTGGGAAGCTACGACCACTATGAGGAGAGGGACATAATGACTATCCAAGACTTTTGGATACGGTTTGATGGGAAGTATTTTCCTTCCGCCATCCAGACAGAGATGAGGCGGAAGCTACTTGGTTTGATACAGGAAGAGAAAACTGTGGCGGAATATGAGGAAGAGTTTACGAGATTAACTAATTTGGTACCAGCTGAAGTACCTACTGAGGAGAGGAGAGTCCTAATGTTCACTGATGGGTTGAACTATAAGATTCGCCAACATTTATTTGGGAATCTTTCATTACGTACGTATGGAAGATGAGGGCCATTGGACGGATAGCGGAGATCGTACTTAGGAGGTTATGAAGTATGTTCGAGTATGATAACCGTAGTCGAGGTCACCCCTATTATGAAAAAATTAAGGAGAGTCATCAGTAGAAGTTCTTGAAATGCGTGAATTGTGTATGTTCCCTAACGAAGGTAATATATTGAAAGGCTTGGGTATATAGTGGAGTGTGGTTAACTAGAACTGAAAATTTGGGGTAAAATTTTTCTTGACTCATCAGAGCAAAGTTATAATATTGGGATTCAACAACCATCACCCACAAATGAGGGTATGTTTCCTATCTAAGGAAGTATGAGGCGTATTGATTTTTGTAGTGATTGATATTGTGTGGGCAAAAGGGTTGTTAAACTTAGCCTATGGCATCGTTATTTACGTAGACTCACTGAGGGGTGTGGGACACCTATATATTACTTGTTATCACGTGGGTTTGATTTTTATGGGATTACTTACCTTGGGCATATCCGAGCGTGATGTGACTATCGGCATGCATTGACTTGTGGTATATGAGAGCATATGTATGCATCTTGTCTTCTATAAGAGAGTAGATGCATAGACCCTATTTGAAATCGATAAAACCTAATTTTTGTTTTAAATCGATAAACCTGATTTTTTTTTTATAAACCAATATTTTTATATATTATTGACTACGGACCTTAGGAGTTTCGATGACCGACTACTTTAGGAAGTAGTGTATCGGGGTGGTTCCTTGTTTGGATTTCGCTTGCGAGACACCCCACGCATGAAACTAATAACCGTTGGGAGTCGAAATAAGTTAGGCCTTTGGGAAACGAGTTTATAACCTTTGCGAAAACTTTTAATATTGAAAGCGGTACGAGAGGGTGTATGGGCGCCCTGGATGATTGAATTGTAGTATTTTTCATAATTGTGAAAAAACGTAAGTAATTGTGACTTCAGGATTTATTTGTTCACTACGTGAGGATCATTTTTCCCAAAGTTTGTCACGAGGACGGTATAGGGAAGATTAGGTAAAGTCTAAATTTGATTCAGTTGAAACTATATGGTGAGGCTTGGCGTATAACATCGATAGGGATTTTGTTAATGTACTATATGGGCGGTACATCTTGGATTTCTTGCGATGTGAGATTTATACTCGGAGTTGACCTTACCGGTATGACTTATATTCCTGAATTTCGGGACGAAATTCTGTTATAAGGGGGAAGTATGTAATACCCCGTAATTTTAAATGACTTTTAAAATGGGTTATATTTTAAATTAATGGATTAATTGGATTTTATTATTAATTAATTCATTTGGGTTTTATCCGGACGGTGGATATTAAAATGGATGATTCTGAATATTACTTAAAGATATTTAGGTAATATATGAATGTGATGTCATTGATATGACTGTATGATATAAATTCGGTAATTTATATTTTTAGTCAGACGCTGTATGGGACGTGTCGGGACTAGTTTATTAAATTAAAAAGAAAATTTATTTTCTATCGACCTTATAGTCATTTCGACTGCGTCGTTGCGTCCGGAAGGTTTGAAATAGTCAGAAAAGTCTATTGGGATGTTAATTTTGAGTCTCGGGTCATTTGGAAATAAATAGACAACCCGAAAGGGCATTTTGGTCATTTTTCTAGGGGGGATGAATAGTGATTTCGGGTTTGTCCTATTATAAGTATTGGTAGATTAAGTGTATGGGGGTTATTCATCTCCTCTTCACAAATTAGAGAAGCCATCTTCCTAGAGAGAGTGTAAGGATACTTGGGAAGGGAAAAGCCTACTTGGGAAGGAGAAGAACAAGAACCAAGGTTCACCACCACAAACCACCACCGGAGTTTGACCGGAGAAGGGACAACCAACTGAGACATACTACACCAAAGGATCAGACCTTCAGAAAAGGCAAGTGTTTGATAATTGCAACTTAAGTTCGTATATAGTCCATGTTAGAATAATTATGAAAAGTGATGATTTTCTTATTTGGAAGACATAATGGAGTTGTTATATGGATTTATAGAAACAGAAATAATATAGGAAGTAAACTTATATTGTAGGATGATATTAATCCACGAAATGATCATGAATATGTTGAAGAAAAATCTGAAAAACCATTGTAGTGTTCTTGAAGTTAATATGTTGATGATTTTCTGGAAATAAGGAGAGAAACATGCTTTTAATCCAATCCCTTGATAATTCTAGGATGTTTAGAGTATTGGAAATCGTTCATATATGTTGATATATCATGTATAAATAATTATAACTCATTTTGGAGGTTAATATGAAGGTTTGAATGGGTAAAAATGGTGAAACCCGTAGTTGCAGAAAATGCAGAAAACCAGGCTTGGACCTGAGGGATCGATCGATCGACCCCCGCCTTCGATCGATCGACCTCCCCAGAATATGTAAAGTTGTTTCTTTGTTGATTCTTATCCCAAACCTTTTGTAAATCTTTGGTGATTATTATTTGGATATTATGGGACTTAGAAAATATTAGTAAATCCTTGATAAGATTTGAATTAATTTGATTTGGATTCAAGTGATTAAAATGATGAAAATTATATTGAATGGAATTTCGGTTGCTAGATTCATTTGTTAAATTCCAACTGGGTTTGTATGAGGATTTAAGATAGGACCAGTAGGGGTGATTTAATATAACACCTGGGTATCCTTAAGTTTATAAGAGGGTTTAATCTTAAGTGAAAGAAGATGTGTTTATAAGAGATTCGAAACTATCGGTTTTAACCTTAATTAAAAAGGAGAACTAAACTCGTAGTAATTCGGGAGAAATGATGTTATGGACTAGTAGGATATTAGTGACTTCTTACTGAATAAATGTTGAGGAAAAACCTATTTGAATCATGTGTTTTAAGTGAGGGTAGCCTTAGGATTACAATTTGAACATCAAGGACTGAGTTTAAGCTCAATGGTGATTTCGTAAGGACAAAGTGTAATACAAGAGCATAGTGGTGTGTCTCCTGGATAGAGATGGGAGTTTAAAACACATTTGGTTGAAAGAGGGTATGAGGTTATCCCGATCGCATAGTTGAAGTTGTCGGACCTCCTAGATCGACAAAGTTAAGTAGAAGTGTATTGGAGGGGTTCCTTGTTTGGATTTCGCTTTGCGAGACGCTCCGCGTATGAACCTTAACGACGTCGGGAGTGGAGAGATGTTATAGGATGAGAGGATAATTAAATTATGAAGTAAAGATATGATATGTTAATACATGGGATTTAAAAGGGATATAATGCTACGTATGGGAAATATCTTATGGTAGTGATATTACCTTATCGATATTATATTATAGGTATGATAATACCTATTGGATTGATTGATGATTTATGTGTATGACATACCTAGCTTACTTGCTATCGGTGGGAGGTTTGCGCGTGAGGGCAGTCATATCCTGATGAATCCATGGGATCTTTGATTTGTCCCTCGAGAACATAGGTCTATGAAAGACTTATCGGGGAGTTGATAAGTCGTACGTAGTTATGTGCGTGACCCATGGGTATGAGAACTATGTTCGCCTCCAATGATTGTGTTGTTGTTTGTGGTTCGTGGAATCTTACCGAACCTTTAGTCCCCTATTCGGCGACCTGCGATGATGGGACATGATAGCAGAGTAATGCACTGCACCACAGCTGTGACTCGGGGTGCTATATTATATATGAATATATATATATAATGGATTAAATGATTGAATCGATATTGTGGTTAAATCTATCTACGGTGATAATTGTAGATAACGGTGAATAGAGAAAGATAATGGAATTAAGTTAATGAATGTTTATGCTTATAGAATTGAAAAGCTTAACTCATGTTAATGAGAAAAGATTCATATTAATGAGTAATGACTCATGTTAATGAGAAACGATTCATATTAATGAGTAATGATTCATGTTAATGAGAAACGATTCATAAATGAGAAATGTAAATGAATAATAATGTGACGTATGGTATGGGACATACGGGGATTATGATATGGGAATGGAAATTATAATATGGAGACTAGAAAAGAGGAACCATTAACTAGGAGGTTAATAGGAAACATTAAGTGTGCACTCTAGTTGAGAGGTGAGAATAGCAAGTGAGAGTTGGATCTAACATGTACATAATAAATACTTTATTGCACTTGTTAAATACTTGCTGTTTTAAAAATCATCTACACATTCGGGCTCTGACCCGTTTCCTTGCATATTTTCTTTTCTATTGTATCTTCTATATCAGGTGTCCAGCAACAGGGACGCCAACCTTAGCGGATTATGTTGAACTATGGAGCTATGGAGTGTTTGCTTAGACGCCTTTCATCTTTTGATTCACAATATTCTTAGTTAGGGCATGTCGCCCAAAGGATTTAAGTTATCTTTTCTATCGGGGTTAAATACTATTGTATTCAGAACGTTTTAATACATTTAACATTGTTGGGATTATTGTAAAGGATTTATATTATTTGGGAATGTTTATTCCAATTGCATTTAAATTCTTTTGTGTTATCTATTTGGTTATCAGTGTTGTAGAATAAAATGTGTTGTGTTATTCTTAAACTGGAAATGGATTTTGTTAAATTAAAATTTGGAAAGTTTTTAACACCAGCTTAATTGAGTATTGGGTGAGTTGTAAATGTTTTCGACAGTGATGCTAAGAATGATCCAACTGTATATTCTGTTTTAATTTGGTATGGGACTGGCCACCCGGTATTTAATTAGGCGGGGTGTTACATTATGTGCTTGGTGTCTTTTACTTTTGCTGATTTAACCTTTGGTCCCCATTCATATTGCAATTAACTTTTTTTTATGACTAAACAAATAGTAACGTCATGTGTTTGTTTATGCTGTATTTAAATTTTAATTCTCCAATCTTTTGGTTTTGTAGGACTTGGTTGTCAGGACGATGTGACGGAGCACTGATGATTTAGTGGTATCAGGAGCATCGACACATATCGCATTTTGTTTTATTTATGGACCCATAAATTGTCTCTTTGAATATTGTTGTTGGGTTATTTTTTATTTCTTAAACAGGATGGTTAGTTCTATAAATAGAGGAAACTCTGACTAATTTTTTTTTCAATTGTTTATTATTATTTATGTTATATAATAAATATTTTTTACTAAAGTATTGATGTTATTCTCATGAATTGAGTTGAATTATGATTTTGTTTATACGATGTTTAAATTTTATATGACCTAACATTTCATTTTGTTGAGGGAATGAAATCGTTTCCGTTTTGTAATTACTTTGTAAATTTTTATCGTTTTGCAATTACGTGCTTTTTAAAAATATTCGTCGTGCCTTCAGGCACGGGCATTGTGGTGTAATTACTTCAGGCACGGGCGATACGAATTCCAACTTTTTTTATCGAGCGCAATATTTTATATTGATTTTTTATGGTGTAAGCTTAAATATAAATATTGTACTAAGGGATGCCCGAAAATTGGCATAGTATTTAGTTTGTTTAGATAAAAGCATTTATTATTTTGGCATAATTTTTTTTTGCGTTTAACCAGGTCGTGTTTAACAAGGTTGTGTTGTAAATAAAATAAGTTATAGTGTTGACAAGTTATATAGACAATATAAATATTATTTTTTACAAACTAAAAATGCCTCGGCCAAAATATACACGACATAAAATATTAATGTTTACCTATCTCGAACATGACCCAATGTTTTTTTAACCAAAAATGAACTTGACCAAAATAAACACAATACGACATGAGATTTTATTACCAATCACGAACACTACCGTTTTATAGGACAGTCCTATAAATAACGGATATTATGGTCATTTTTTTTAAATTACACTTTGATGTCAGGGAACGAAATTTTCGCCGTTTTGTAACTATGCACTTTGAAAATTTTGTCGTTTCATGATTACGTACTTTGGAAATTTTTAGAAACGTGCCTTCAGGCACGACCATACACTAGTGTGTATATATATAAACCAAAAATCGTATACATATATTCAATAAAGTTCGGCTAACCGTACCTAACACCCGTAGCACTAGCCCAAAAAATACCCAAGTCTGCATCCCGACTTGTTAATTTAATTAAACACACATTCATTATTTTTCATTATGTGTCACCCAAATACAATACCCAGACTCACTCATTCAATTCGTATCATCACCCTTTAGAATTTGTTACATGAGTTCCCACTATTAAGTTTAACCCTCCCCGTTAAATTTAATAATCGATAGTTTATTATCTATCTCTATAATAACTTGAACTGACTACCCCGTGTCTAACTCTTGTAGCACTCAGCCTAAAAATATCTGAGTCACAACCCCGACTCTTAATCCAATAATCTCACTTCAATTAATTTTATCTAAGTGGTGTCACTTAATCAAAATACCCGGACTCCTTCACTTTGTCCGTAATTTCCCTTTTTAGGATTTATTTTATCCAATATCCACTATTTAGATTGACACTTGATCTAATTAAATATATTTTAAGATCCACCTCCCTAGGCCCTAAGAATTATCTCCCATTTTTATCTTTCACTCAATTAATTCCTTTAGATTAAAAATACCAGAAGGAAACCAAGGTAGGGGATGGAACTGGGTAAAAAAATCACTTCCACCGTCGTTCGAACGAGGCTAGTGCTCGTTGGAACGGATTTCACTGTCAAACGACTCGCCTGGTCATTCACCGACCTTACCTTTCCTTAACTTCATCTTCTTCCTTACGATACCGGTTCCACCATTATTGTTCAACCCAATTTTCTAAACTTAAACCCAGAAAATGCTAACTGTTAATTTCCAGCGATACAAACCCTTTTTCCAACAGTTCAATTGGTCATTTATATCATAATCATCGATTTGTAACACTAATAATAATATGAGTTGGGTTAATACGATTTCTCCTACATTATTTCCTCAAGGTTAAATTTTAAATTTCCAATTAACAACCTCGATTACCAGGCCATAAATATTACTTGGATTCTTTCACTTTTGAATCATCATAACACAACAATCGAGTCTCTACTCTACATAAATTTTTCCAATTCATAAACACTCGTTTTTCATGTGAAAATCCACCCAAAAATGAATATGGTTTGCACCCACCATGATATGAATCAAAATACTGCAATTAAATTGAAAGTAAGTTTAACTACTTGCCTGATATATTCGTAGGGTCTGGTTTCCTCTATTGTAGACAAAGATTAGATGAAGAACACACCCCTCTTCTCTTGCTTTGGCTCCCAAAAGCTCTCCTAATTTCTCCCACTTTTCTGCTCTGCAAAACTAGGGTCTTCTAATTGAGTTGTGTCACACAAACTCCCTAATATAGTTTGTATATTATTAATCCCACCTATGGGCTAAGCCCAAATGACCCGAGCACACCCGTTTGACCCCGATTATGCCTAAAATGACCTGATATTTAATTACAACCCCTAGGTACTCTTTTTCGACTATCTCGACATATTCAGAATCAACTGCGGACTCAGAATCATCATCCAAGTTACTTAACTAAAATCTCTAACCTCGTCCTCAAATCATGACACACCTAAATTTTAAAATAACCCAATATAATTAAATCTCAATTCACTAATTTAATTAAATCATTTAGATAAATTAATTCCTATATCATCGAATTAATTAAATTTTAAATCCTCAAAAATACGGGGTATTATAGTCACTTCACATTCTAGGGATATTATTGATATTATTTTGAACTTATATACGCAATTAAACCAGGATGGGTTCGTGATATGACGATAACTTAAAGTACATGTTAACTATATGAATACGATTATTTACGTGGGATTCTTGAATAAAGATATATGAAATAAAATATATTAAATGGGAGAGATGTGCCTAGATGATTGGGGAATATTGGAAGGGGCACATAGGTGATAAGACCCTAAAAGATACTATAATAGTTTTATGATTTAGAAGTGGTAAGCTCAAATAAAGGAATTTCTAATTAAAGAAATGTCGAATGCTCGAGAATATAATAAATGGTTAGCTTTCTCAAATTATTACCGTATAAAGATACTACATAGGAATTCACCCTAAGCCTAGTGGGCTAAGTTTAAATGGTTAGTATTGGTTATGATAGTAGCTAGGGTAAAACTCCTAATTAATATTTGTGGATTCCATATATATGCACATATAACCCTTATTCACTTAGTTGATTCCTTATATATGTACATATAAGCTTGTACCTAAGAGAACAAAATATGGGAAGTAATACATAAATTGAAAGAAGTTGTATGGGATAACTACACACGTGTATACGACGAAGTAATTAATTAAAAATATAAATAAGTGAGCCTAGGCGACATTATATGGGACTTAATAATTAATTGGGGAGTAGTCATAGGATAACAATTTAATAATGGCTTATGTAATAACTTACTAAAATGTTATGATTAAGCCAAGAAAGCTATATTTATATGGATTGATATTTTTTTGTTAAAAGCAGTTATAAAGTAACTTCTTATACATATTGGATGATAGTATGTATTATATTATTTTTTGTGGATATACTTAGGTTTATGATGTCCTATCGATTAGGGTTGCACGCGCGTTTAAGAACGGAACACATGTCGGCACTGGTGGGCTAGGCATATAGTTAGGTCATATTATAGGTCCTACGTTGTAGAGGCACTTACGAGAGGTAGGTGTTGATGCTGGGATCCTTTGTCACTATTGGGTATGGGACGTGAACTAGTGTATTGCATAGGTACCATCGCACTTACTTGTATTTTATTATTACCCGCTTTAAGATGAGGGACTCCTCCAGGAATTATCGATAGAGGATGAACAAGACGTCGAAGATAGATGTCTTCGTGTATCATATATATATATATATATATATATATATATATATATATATATATATATATATATATATATATATATACGGACATATGTATTCATCTATATACACATTATTGTATGCCTTATGTGAGAATGCGTTCTCATATTGTATAGATGTAGACAATACTTAATGATAACAAAGTCGTATTAAAATAGTGATGTGAAATATTGGTAACAAAAATAAGCTTAAATGGTCTACTGTGATAGAAAATTATTAATGAGAATAATAATTGGGCAGTCTAAAAATGTAGATGGTAATTGCATAGAATGAAACTTAGAGTCTAATTTTGTAGACAATAATTAGTATGAATAAAAAATCAAATAGTGTGACGAGATAGACTAGAGTAAAGAAACATTATGTTACCTAAAAATACGTACTGAAAATTTATATGGAACTTAGTGGGCAGCATATTGGATTTAAACCGGGGGCTATGATGTTAAGCGTAGATACTCACTTTTAGTTTATGCATAGATAGATATCTGTATCGTAATATATCATATTGGATATTGGAGTTCATAACTGGTATTTTTTTTTAGGATACGAGTAGGATTGCTTCTAGATGATAGGTGAGATACTTGATACATGTGAGCATCGATGGAAAGAAGTGAAGTATTAGTAGTTATATTATGCATATTTATTTCTGAAGAATCCCTGCAACTTTAGGATTTGACCCAAAAATATAAATGCCCCCCCCCCCACCCCACCCCAGGTTTTCTCACATGCAGTTGCATTGGACATAATGGATTCCATTTTGTTGATTCTAGTATACGTTGTACTTTTTCATTTTATTATTTTATTTCATATTGATATTTGTATGGGCATAAGCCAAATTGTGTATTTATATCAGTTTACACTTGTATTTACTTTATGAGAATTGTATGATGATTCAGTTTGTACTCATGCATTAAATCAGTCTGTTCAGACATTATTATTTAATTAGGAAATTTAGTGAATAATAAAAGCAACGTCTATATTTTTTTAGTGCTAAGAATGGTATAAATTATTGATAAGTCCCCTCTTTATAGTGTCTAGACAACCTTTACGTGAGAAAATGGGAGTTGGTACAGTTGGTATCAAAGCACAGTTCTAGTGTTCTTAGGATCTTTGTTTGAACTCGTTACGTTCTGCGTTTCATCCTATGATGTAGAGCCCTATGATTAGGAATCATTGTATTCATTGCGAGCCATTACTACCCATTCGAGAAAGGGGTCAGTTTTAGAGAGAACGACATCAAGACCTTAGTGTGGGTCGCTTGCTAGAATTACAAGAAGTTTGGGAAATTTAGTGCCTAAAAATTGAAAGGAAGACATTTAGAGAAATAGAAGAATGTGATAGTGCACGCTAATACACAGACTGGCGTTATGGTAGTAAAGGTCTATCACTATACTAAAAGAGATGGACCAATTAGTTAGTGATTAGTTTTGGGTGAAACTCGAGGGGAAGTTTTCCCACGCATTTTTTTGAAATCAGAAATGAAGAACAAGGCGAAGAAGAGATTTAACTTTTTCGATATGACAATATGGGGGTAATATGTGATAAGGGACCCGATGGTTTGAGGGGTTCCAAATGGCAGTCTATGTATAAGAAATAAGACTTAGATGGACTTTTTATGTGGGATAGTGTTTTACATTGGTTCACCATGGGAGAGAAAGGGAAATCGTAGGTTGGTAAGTATATGTATAGAAATGTCTACTAGGAGGTTTATTCTTATGTTAGGTCTAATTATTAAGTTATGTCATAGTAAGATAATTATCCAACGATGAAACCATCTTATTTGTGTTAAGAGTATGCAAAGCGAAAAGAATTCGTATTTTAGAAATATTTGGTTCCTTTGGGTAATTACGACAATTGGTAGTCTCGGTTACATGATGAGGTGCATGATAATAGATAATGTTATTATAATGATGATGTCATTGGAAATGGGCAATGATAGCCTTTACTGGAATCCATAGGCCTATGGAGCCATATAAATTGATTAAACCCATTAAATGACTTAAAACCTGTGACACCCCGCCTAATTAAATACCGGGCGATCACTCCTTTATTAAATTAAAATCAAGGTGAACAGTTGGTTCATTCTTAGCATCACTGTCGTAAAAATAACTTTTCCAAATTTAACACCCTATTTAATTTAGCTAAGTGTCAAAACCATTTTTTAAACATTACTTTCCAATTTTATTTATTTATTTTATTAAACAATCAATCCAATAATTTAATATTTAACAACCCAATCCCGGCATTTAAAACTTAAAGTAAACCATACATGCTGAATAAATCCCAAAGTAACAGTACTATAAATAACTGAAATACAAATGTCCCAATAAAACAGATAAATAGTGGAAAGGGCGAAACATGCCCAATAAGGAGAATGATAGAAGTGGAATCAAGTAAATGAAATCGTCTAAGCAAGTGGCTTGCAACTCCCACCTAAGCTGCTGCACGTTCCTTCCAAGGGATCCTAAACAAGATGCCCCTGTGGCTGGGCACCTGTAATATATACATATATATACAAGAGAGAAAGAGGAATAGAAACGGGTCAGAGCCCGATAGTGTATATGATTTAAAAATTCGTTTAGCAAGTATTTAAATTAATACAGGCCAATGCAACAACATATTAGTGCGACACTCTCTTGAGAAATTCTCGCCTCTCTTCTAATGTGCACTCCTATCTCACTAACCTTCCCAATGGTTTATCTCATCATATATCACACTATCCTTCCCCAAGGATTTAACTTATCTTAGGTGACTCTCAAAATTTAAGATTTAACAACATCATGGTTTAAAAAGAATAATTTCATTTAGTACAAAATGCTCATTTTAACTTTATTGATTCATAAAGTTTTTTCAATATCATATTATACTTTTCAAAACAAGTATTTCCAATTTGAGTCATTATACATGTCTTACTTACCATAACACAGTAGGAAGTTTCCCATATTTCAGAAGTTCATATATATATATTAAATACTCGTATAATATATATATTCTAACAGCACCCCACATAAAATTTTATGGTGCGGGCATACTTTGCTATCCAATCCCCGTATCAATCGTACTAAAGGGAATACAAGTTCGGAATCACTCTCGAACTGTATAAATACATACACAAACAATATTGAGGCGAAGCATAGTTTCCAAGTCCAAGAGGTCAGTACATACCCTCACGTCTCTTAGGACCGTGACTACCGATTCGATAGCCTGTACCTAGGATTTCTATATTCTAGGGTACGAGTCAATATCCCCCATAAGGCACGCGAGATAAGATCATCCCAGCGCGGAAATCTCAGGGATAGCAAGTAGCGCGATCATGATTTTCACAAGTATATAATATATGCATACACAATCATATAAATATACCACTTTTATTATATCAATTTAGGTTTATCCAATAACCCACATTCACAACATTTATCCTTATTTTCCCATTATTATTTATCAAGTAAAATGGTTCGTTTCTAACTTTAATTCGAAGGGTTTTTCCAACTTACTACGTAACCCTCATGGACTCTATTCTTCCAAATGTACAATTCAATAGATATCCATTTATGTTCCAACGTAACTCTCTCTTACGTGTCTCTCCCCTTTAATATATACTTACATTATTCTTTATGCAAAATATCCCAAAAATATAGATTTCGCCTTACATTAAAGGATTTTGAATTTTATTTTCAAAGATGAGAATTTCAAACGGTTTCGAAATCGGAATTAAAATGGAGTTTTAATTGAATTTTTATTATCTCTAAGAGTCCTCAAAACATAAAACTGTCTAGCAAAAAAATATTAAAAAATATTGAACTGTCCGATCGAGCTGAATTTTTTTCTGTAGCTTCCTCTCGTCTTCAGCTAATTCTCTGTAAAATTTCATCCAATTCCAACGGTCCGATCGTCCGGAATAAATTTTTTTTTTAGTGTTTGTATCTGATTAGAACTCTTTTCTTAATCAAACTCTTAATCCTTTACATGACAAAGGGTTTCCAGAATATCATATAAATCACCACTACATGAAAATTTCCCATCTCAAATTGGGTTTTTCTTCCATCAATCTCATCATAATAACTCCTAAACTAATATGGATGATGCATCAACGAAATAAGTAAGATAAACACTTGCCTGGGATTTTCAGAAATCTGGTTTGGTGTTGAATTTGGTGTGGTTGCGTTCCCCGTCTCGCGATCTACGTGTTGGCGGTGGCGGCGGTGCAAACGGGTGAGTTTTGAGCCTTGGAATGCCTTGAGAGCTCTCTCCTCTCCTCTCCAATGGTCGTTCTAGTGTTTTGAGTTATCTAACCCTAGGAGATAACCTAAACATCTGATATAACCCCTTTAATTTTTGTGGGTTTAATTACCCAAAAATACAAAATGACTAAAATGCCCTCCCGGGGTACTAATTAGGCCTAAAAACGCCCCGAGACCAAAATCAAACTCCCGGGTATACTTTTCTGAATATCTCGACTCTTCCGGACGCGTTGGCTCACTCAAAACGACCATACGAATAACTTATAAATATTTACTTTTATTTATCAATATTTAGTCCCGACGCGACATGGGCGCGTCCCGACTCAAATTTCTAAAATTATCATTTTATTCACTCGTGACATTTAATATGGACACTATGATATATTACTTTGCTCATTAGTAATATTTAACAAATTTTCCAATAATTACTAACTCTCATCACGTTAATAATTATAACATAATTAATTTCTGGATTTTTATTAAATAATTAATTCACATTAATATTAATAAATCCCCAAATTAATATAGCATAAAAATACGGGATATTACATACTTCCCCCCTAATAACGGAATTTCATCCCGAAATTCAGAAAATAAGGCATACCTGGTAAGAACAAATCTGGATATCTCTCGCGCATATCGGCCTCGCGCTCCCAAGTGGATTCCTCCACATTATGATGCTCCCACTGGACCCGTACAAGTGGAACTATCTTCGACCTCAATCTCCTCTCACTATAGTCTAGGATAGCCAGCGGTCTCTCCTCGTAAGAGTTGTCAGGCTGCAAGTCTATCTCATATATCGCGATGTAAGTATGGGCCATATCATCCCGAAGATACCGTCTCAACGACGAGATGTGGAATACATCGTGAATGCGATGTAAATGCTCTGGTAGTCCCAATTTGTATGCTACCGGCCCAATCCTCTCAATAATGGGAAATGGTCTCACGTACCACGGGGCCAATTTCCCTTTCTTCCCGAACCTCATCACTCCCTTCATAGGAGATACACGCAGTAACACTTGGTCCCCCACACTAAACTCTCGGAAGAATCGTTTCGTATCGGCGTAGCTCTTCTGCCTGTCCTGGGCTACTAGAATGCGACTCCTGATCATCTCAATCCTCGCGGAGGTTTCCTGAATCACCTCTGGTCCTAGAAACTTGTTATCCCCCACCTCAAGCCAACAAGTTGGAGAACGACAAGGCCGGCTATACAAAGCCTCAAATGGAGACATACCAATCGTAAACTGATAAGAGTTATTATAAGAAAACTCTACCAGTGGAAGATGTGGCTCCCAACCTCCTCCAAAATCAAGAACACACATTCGTAGCATATCCTCTAACATCTGATTAGTACGCTCTGTCTGTCCATCTGTCTATGGGTGATAAGATGAACTCAACCTCAACTCAATACCCATAGCCTCCTGAAAGATTTCCCAAAAATGTGATACAAAAATCTTGTCTCTATCTGACACAATATTCAGGGGCACCCCATGTAATCTGACAATCTCAGCAATGAACAACTGAGCATACTGACCTGTGGTATAATCTGTCCGCACCGGAAAATAATGAGCCACCTTGGTCAAACGGTCTACAATCACCCAGATAGAGTCATGGACCCGCTGTGATGTAGGCAACCCTGTAATCAAATCCATGGAAATACTCTCCCGCTTCCACACGGGTACTTCCAATGGCTGAAGCAATCCTGATGGTTTCTGATGGTCCACCTTCACCAGCTGGCAGGTAGAACACTTGGACACGAACTCAGCAATGTCCTTCTTCATCCCACTCCACCAGTATTGTCTCCTCATATCCTGGTATATCTTATCTCCTCCAGGATGTACTGCAAATCGGGACCCATGAGATTGGGTCATCACTGCATGACGCAGTTCTGCCCCTTCTGGAACCACTAACCTCCTATTAAACCTCAAACCCCCATCAGAACTAACAGAATAGGACTCAGCACCCTCGGCTAAAAGTCGTACAATCTGTTCCTGGCAAAACTGGTCTGTGGTTTGGGCCTGTATTACCCTCGTAACAATCTCGAGTGTGACTGTCATAACAGATATGAAGGAACGGGCTACTGCGTCCTGGTGACCCAACTCCTTCCACTTCTCTTTCCAGACGTCCGCTACCTCGTTTACCGGTCTACGGCTCAACGCATCAGCAACTACGTTGGCTTTCCCGGATGATAGTGTATGTCGAACTGATAGTCCTTCACAAACTCTAACCATCTGCGCTGACGCATATTCAGCTCTCGCTGAGTGAACAGATACTGCAGTGACTTGTGGTCTGTGAACAAACGGAACTTCTCCCCCAATAAATAGTGTCTCCATATCCGCAGTGCAAAAATGACCACTGCTAACTCCAGGTCGTGGGTGGGGTAATTCTTCTCATGCGGCTTAAGCTTGCGGGAGGCAAAAGCTATATCCTTCTCTTCCTGCTGAAGTACTCCCCGAAGTTCCCGTAAATAGGCATCGGTGTAAACCAGGTACTCCACACCCGGCTTCGGTAAAGCAAGGACTGGTGCTGAAGTAAGCTTGTCTTTCAGCTCGTCGAAAGCCAATTGACAAGCATCATCCCAAACATATGGTACCCCTTTGCGAGTCAGGTTCGTTTATGGACCCGCTATTTTGGAGAATCCCCGAATGAATCTCCTGTAGTATCCGGATAACCCCAAGAAATTACGCACTTCCGTCGGTGTCGTGGGTTGTCCCCACTCCCTCACCGCTGACACTTTACTGGGGTCAACTGCTATCCCCTGTTCAGAAACAACATGCCCCAAGAACTATACCTCTCGCAACCAGAATCCACACTTCTCGTACTTAGCATACAAATGATGCTCTCGTAAAGTCTGAAGAACCTGCCTCAAGTGCTCGGCATGCTCCTCCTCGGAGTGTGAATATATCAAAATGTCATCTATGAAGACGATGACAAACTAATCCAAGAACTATCTGAATACTCGGTTCATTAAGTCCATGAACACAGCTGGAGCATTTGTGAGACCAAATGGCATCACTCTGAACTCGTAAGACCCATATCTTGTCAAGAAGGCAGTCTTTGAAACATCCTGCTCTTTAATACGTAGCTGATGGTACCCCGACCTCAGATCTATCTTCGAAAAGAAAGTTGCTACCCTCAGCTGGTCGAACAGATCATCGATTCGAGGCAACGGATACTTATTTCGTATCGTGACCTTGTTCAACTCCCGGTAGTCCACACATAACCTCAGTGAACCATCTATCTTCTTCATAAATAAGACTGGAGCGCCCCAAGGTGAGGTACTCCTCCGAATGAAGCCCTGACCTAACAGCTGCTCTATTTGATCTCGTAACTCTCGCATCTTCGCCTGAGCCATACGGTATGGAGCGCGTGCTATCGGTCTCGTATCTGGCAATAAATCTATGACAAAGTCTATCTCTCGACTGGGGGGTAGGCCTGGTATCTCCTGGAATACATCGAAATACTCACGAATGACTGGGATCGAGTCTAAAGGAATCACAACCTCCTTAGAGGCATCCTCCTCTATGTAATACAAATGAGCGGTCGAACCTCCCTCTGGGCGAGGCATCGCCACTACAAACATCTCTTGCCACGGAATGGCAAAAATAATGCTCCCACCGAAGCAATCAATCATGGATCTATAAGCTGCGAGCCAATCCATACCGATAATAACATCATGCTCATGCATATCTAAGACTAACATGTCTGCAGGTAATACCAAACTACCAATCTCTACCCCCACTCCCCGGCATATAAAGAAGATAAGCGACCCACACCCCAGTGGTGAGTCTACACATGTCACTGTGCTCTCTGTTGTGGCTAACAACCCTAAGGCCTTCGTAAAATGCGTAGCTATAAAATAATGTGTCGCCCCAGTATCAAACAAAACCCGACCCATAGTACCATGGATAGGAAATATACCCTCAATCGCGGGTGGTTCCTGTGGAGCTGCTGCCTGGTGGACGTTATAGACACGTCCGTACTGTAACTTCCCTTGCTGCACTGGAGCTGCTGGAATGGCTGGTAGGGTTGGCACCTGGGCTGGAGCTGGGAGGTCAGGTGGAAAAAGTGGTCTCTGTGGCTCATTAGGGGCACTCTGCTGCTGTGGGGCCCTATTAACCTCTGGGCAATCCTGGCTCTTATGACCATGCTTGCCGCATACAAAACACCGGCCTCTAAAGTTACCTCCCCTCTGACCCTGCTGACCACGGCCCTGCTGGCCGTTACCTCCCCGCCACTGGCCCTGTTGGCCCTGATTAGCACGCTGTTGGCCCTGTTGGCCTTGCTGGCCCTGCCTATAACCCCCAAATCCCTGTCTGGAATCACCTAAACGGAATCGCTTAGCAGGGTCCCCCTGATGGGAACTCTGCTCGTGTTGACGAGTCTGTCCATGATATGGTGCCCCACTAGCACTACTACCCCCGGTCCTGCCCTGCTGGATGGACTCTCCTGCTCTCCTCCTTCCCTGCAGATGGAAGCGGTGATCCTGGCAATGTAGTAACGCAGCATTGAGTACATCAGTGAAAGTGCTCAGAGATAGATTCCCTATAAGATGCTGACGGATCCTCCAAGCTAACCCGTCCACAAATAACATTATCTTCTTACTATCAATAGGTGCCTCATCTGGCACTATGGTGAGAAGTCTCGTGAACTCCTCCTCATACTCAGCAAGGGTAGAGTTCTCCTATTTCAAATTCAGTAATTTCCGCCTCATCTCAGTCTGCACGGCGGGTGGAAAGTACTTGCGGTCAAACCGCTCCCAAAACGACTGAATAGGGACCGTGTCCCTCTCCTCCAAGGTGGTAGTGGACTCCCACTACTTCAAAGCGGCCCCCACCAGCTTAAGGGAAGCCAATAACTGCCTTTGCATGTCAGTGCACTCATACATACGAAGATGCCCCTGGATGTCTTTCTTCCATTGGCTGACTATGACGATATCTGAGCTACAAGAGAACTCAGGGGGATGCGCCTTCTAAAAAGTGTCCCTAACCCTCTCCCATGAAGATGGAAGTTGTGCTGGTACTGGAGCCACTGCCTGAATCTGGGGTGGAGCCTGCTGAACCACCGCTAGCGCGGCATTCACCGCCTGAGCAACAATGGCGGCTACTTCATTAGCATTCATAGTGCCTTGTGCCGAAGCTGCTGGCTACTCGGCCTGGGCACGCCTATCCTTCGGTGCACGTCTCGGAGGCATCTGAAATGTGAAGAAGTTTATTACTCTCCAGTCATTATCAAATCCCAAATGGCTGGAGACGTAAACGTAAAAGCAGGAATACAACAATCCTGAAAATAGGGCTCTATAGTAAAAACGTTAAGCTGAAAGCGAAATAAGCCGTACAGATCCTATGGACACTAGAACCTGATGCTCTGATACCACCTGTGACACCCCGCCTAATTAAATACTGGGCGATCACTCCTTTATTAAATTAAAATCAAGGTGAACAGTTGGTTCATTCTTAGCATCACTGTCGTAAAAATAACTTTTTCAAATTTAACACCCTATTTAATTTAGCTAAGTGTCAAAACCATTTTTTAAACATTACTTTCCAATTTTATTTATTTATTTTATTAAACAATCAATCCAATAATTTAACATTTAACAACCCAATCCCAGCATTTAAAACTTAAAGTAAAACATACATGCTGAATAAATCCCAAAGTAAGAGTACTAGAAATAACTGAAATACAAATGTCCCAATAAAACAGATAAATAGTGGAAAGGGCGACACATGCCCAATAAGGATAATGATAGAAGTGGAATCAAGTAAATGAAATCGTCTAAGCAAGTGGCCTGCAACTCTCACCTAAGCTGCAGCACGTTCCTTCCAAGGGATCCTAAACAAGACGCCCCTATGGCTGGGCACCTGTAATATATACATATATATACAAGAGAGAAATAGGAATAGAAACGGGTCAGAGCCCGATAGTGTATATGATTTAAAAATTCGTTTAGCAAGTATTTAAATTGATACAGGCCAATGCAATAACATATTAGTGCGTCACTCTCTTGAGAAATTCTCGCCTCTCTTCTAATGTGCACTCCTATCGTACTAACCTTCCCAATGGTTTATCTCATCATATATCACACTATCCTTCCCCAAGGATTTAACTTATCTTAGGTGACTCTCAAAATTTAAGATTTAACAACATCATGGTTTAAAAAGGATAATTTCATTTAGTACAAAATGCTCATTTTAACTTTATTGATTCATAAAGTTTTTTCAATATCATATTATACTTTTCAAAACAAGTATTTCCAATTTGAGTCATTATACATGTCTTACTTACCATAACACAGTAGGCAGTTTCTCATATTTCAGAAGTTCACATATATATTAAATACTCGTATAATATATATATTCTAACAGCACCCCACATAAAATTTTATGGTGCGGGCATACTCTGCTATCCAATCCCCGTATCAATCGTACTAAAGGGAATACAAGTTCGGAATCACTCTCGAACTGTATAAATACATACACAAACAATATTGAGGCGAAGCATAGTTTCCAAGTCCAAGAGGTCAGTACATACCCTCACGTCTCTTAGGACCGTGACTACCGATTCGATAGCCTGTACCTAGGATTTCTATATTCTAGGGTACGAGTCAATATCCCCCATAAGGCACACGATATAAGATCGTCCCAGCGCGGAAACCTCAGGGATAGCAAGTAGCGCGGGCATGATTTTCACAAGTATATAATATATGCATACACAATCATATAAATATACCACTTTTATTATATCAATTTAGGTTTATCCAATAACCCACATTCACAACATTTATCCTTATTTTCCCATTATTATTTATCAAGTATAATGGTTCGTTTCTAACTTTAATTCGAAGGGTTTTTCCAACTTACTACGTAACCCTCATGGACTCTATTCTTCCAAATGTACAATTAAGTAGATATCGATTTATGTTCCAACGTAACTCTCTCTTACGTGTCTCTCCCCTTTAATATATACTTACATTATCCCTTATGAAAAATATCCCAAAAATATAGATTTCGCCTTACATTAAAGGATTTTGAATTTTATTTTCAAAGATGAGAATTTCAAACGGTTTCGAAATCGGAATTAAAATGGAGTTTTAATTGAATTTTTATTATCTCTAAGAGTCCTCAAAACATAAAACTGTCTAGCAAAAAAAAATATTAAAAAATATTGAACAGTCCGATCGAGCTGAATTTTTTTCTGTAGCTTCCTCTCGTCTTCAGCTAATTCTCTGTAAAATTTCATCCAATTCCAACGGTCCGATCGTCCGAAATAATTTTTATTTTATTTTTAGTGTTTGTATCGATTAGAACTCTTTTCTTAATCAAACTCTTAATCCTTTACATGACAAAGGGTTTCCAGAATATCATATAAATCATCACTACATGAAAATTTCCCATCTCAAATTGGGTTTTTCTTCCATAAATCTCATCCTAATAACTCCTAAACTGATATGGATGATGCATCAACGAAATAAGCAAGATAAACACTTGCCTAGGATTTTCAGAAATCTGGTTTGGTGTTGAATTTGGTGTGGTTGCGTTCCCCGTCTCGCGATCTACGCGTTGGCGGTGGTGGCGGTGCAAACGGGTGAGTTTTGAGCCTTGGAATGCCTTGAGAGCTCTCTCCTCTCCTCTCCAATGGCCGTTCTAGTGTTTTGAGTTATCTAAACCTAGGAGATAACCTAAACATCTGATATAACCCCTTTAATTTTCGTGGGTTTAATTACCCAAAAATACAAAATGACTAAAATACCCTCCCGGGGTAATAATTAGGCCTAAAAATGTCCCGAGACCCAAATCAAACTCCTGGGTATACTTTTATGACTATCTCGACCCTTTAGGACGCGTTGACGCACTCAAAACGACCATACGAACAACTTATAAAATATTTACTTTTATTATCAATATTTAGTTTCGACGCGATATGGGCGCATCCCGACTCAAATTTCTAAAATTGTCATTTTATTCACGCGTGACATTTAATATGGACACTATTATATATTACTTTGCTCATTAGTAATATTCAACTAATTTTTCCATAATTACTAACTCTCATCACGTTAATAATTATAACATAATTAATTTCCGGATTTTTATTAAATAATTAATTCACATTAATATTAATAAATCCCCAAATTAATATAGCATAAAAATACGGGGTATTAAAAAACCTGGACTGAAAGATCTCAATAACCGACAGAGCTATGTGGTAGTGCATCGGGTGGGTTCCTTATTTGGATTTCTCTTGCGAGACGTCCCATGCACGAAATCAGTAAATGTTGGAGGTGAGAGATGTTGGATGCTAGGACATTTTTGTTATTATTTTTGGTATAATAATAGTGGTAATTTATCGAGATTATGTGTATCCCTTAGGCATGATGAGATTTCAGTTAGCAATGGGCACAAGTTGAAATTTACATGATTACCGCAAACATTTATTTTTATTTTCCCTTTTAGTATGAGGCCGATGGATCTCGATAACTAACTAAGTCGTGCAGTAGTGTGTGTGGAGAGTTTCTTGTTTGGATTTCGCTTGCGAGACATCCTACGCACGAAATTGACAAAAGTCGGGAGTTAAGGGAAGTCGGATACTAAAATGGTTATTTTATTTTTACATGTACCTATGTGGTGGTATACTTGATGTGTGGATGTGATTGGTATGAATGGTACAGATTGGATGTATATGAGTCATTTGCCTTTTTTAGTGGTACATGTGTGTACATATAACGTGGATTATATGGATGTCGGGGTAGTGTTATGACAGGGAGGGATGAGCCTTTTATTTATCTCATGGGATATGAGTATGGATTAATTGGGTATAAACCTAAGATAATGGCATGGATTAAAACGTAACTTATTTTCATAGTGAATTCCGAGGCCAGAATTCCGTTATTCGGGGAAGAGTATATAATACCCCGCATTTTTATGCGTATTAAATTGAAGTTGTATTGATTTAACTGAAATTGTGGGAATTATTATTCAGATGGGATAATTTTATTTATTCTTAATTTGGCATAATGATTAAATGAGTATGTTTAATTATATGGGAGTATTTAATTTATATATAATATCTCGTAAAAGTGATACAAGTAATATGATTTTTATGGTATGACGGTATATTGAGAATAAAGAAGATAGTCACGAATAAATTGATAACTCGTTGATTTTTAGTCGTATTAAGGATATACATATATGATAATGATGGAACATACAAATAAATGTATATAGTGTTTATAGACTTTTAAATGTGATTAGATGACTTAAATACGCATTTTAAGTGTTTAAAAATGGACCTATGGATTAGGTAGGACTTTGGGTAGAGTTTCGTGACAAATCGAGTATGAATGGGAACCTTTTTATGGTCCTTAAGTCTGGCCCAATAGAGACCTACGAATTTAAGCTAATTAAATTATATTTAAAAAGGCTAGATAATCCCTAGTATTCCATAACAACCCCACACCACTTTTTGGAGGCCACACACCTTAGGAGAGAGGAAAAACCACCCTAGGAGGAAGAAAAGAGAGGTTCGTCTACTATTTTTAAGCAAGTATTCTCTTTCCATTCTTATTCAAAATATTTCGTTCTTGTATTAGTGTTGAATCCATGACTAGAATAGGATTTAAATCTTGGTGTAATGTAACCATGTCTATAGTTCTTGAGTTTCATGTATTATAATCTTAAATCCATGTTTTCTCTATGCAAAAATCTAAATGTAGATTGTTTAACTACGAAATCCATTATAGAACTCAGGTGTTGGAATCTTTTACAATCTAGAATTATGTTCTTGAGGTTGAAAATTAGAGGAGATTTGTATACCCAAAGGTTCTTGAAAATCTTTGATTTAATTATTGATGTTTGAGGACGATTTAGATGAGAAATCTTGTTTAGAATATTTTCATTACATGTTAGACCTCATTACCATATCATAAATTAGTTTGTTGAAATAATAGAACAAGGTTTGATGCATTTAGAATTGATTGTAAAAACCACGTCTTAGGAAGAATACCTGTTCTCGACTTACTGTAAAAATCGAATCGATTCGGCCTCCCTAACTAATCGATTCGGTAAACCTTCCTATAGATCTTTTTGTTACGATCGCGTGGGAGCCGACCTCATATATTTTATTTTATTTTTGAATAATTTATGATTTTTCTTGGAAATCGTGTGCGAGACCATTTTTGTCCAAGTGATGTATAGAGACTTATTCCAAGATATTAATGATATTGTTATGAACTTATATATGTAGTTAAACCGGGATGGGTTCGTGATATGGCGATAACTTAAAGTACAAGTTAACTATATGAACAAGATGATTTACATGGTATTCTTGAATAAAGATATATAAAATAAAAAAAAATACTAAATGGCAGGGATGTGCCTAGATGATTGGGGAATATTGGAAGGAGCACATAGGTGATAAGACCCTAAAATATACGATGATAATTTTATGGTTTAGACGTGGTAAGTTTAAACAAAGGAATTTTTTTATTAAATAAATGACGAATGCTCGAGAATATAATAAATGGTTAGCTTACTCAAATTATAACCATATAAAGATACTAAGTAGAAATGCACCTTAAGCCTAGTGGGATAAGTTTAAATGGTTAGTGTCGGTTATGATAGAAGTTAGGGTGAAACTAGTTATTCATATTAGTGAATTGCTTATATATATACATATAACCCTTATTCACTTAGTTGAGTCCTTACATATGTACATATAAGCTTGTACCTAAGAGAACAAAACATGGGAAGTAATACTTAAATTGAAAGAAACAGTATGGGATAACTACACATGTTTATACGATGAAGTAAATAATCAAGTAAATGAATAAGTGAGCCTAAGAGGAATTATATGGGACTTAATAATTAATTAGGGAGTAGTCGTAGGATAACGACTTAATAATGGGTTATGTAATAACTTACTAAAATGTTATGATTAAGCCAAGAAGGCTATATTTATATGGACGGATATTTTTTTGGTTAAATGTAGTAATAGAGTAACTGCTTATACATATTGGATTATAGTATGTATTATATTATTTTATGTGGACATACCTGGGTTTGTGGACCGTACTATAGATTAGGGTGGCGCGCGTGTTCGGGATTGGAACACACGTCGGCAAAGGTGGGCTAGGTGTATTTTTTGGTCATATTATAGGTACTATGTAGCAGCGGCACTTACAAGAGGTAGGCATTGATGTTGGAATCCTTTGTCACCGCTGGGTATGGTCCGTGAACTGATGCACTGCGTAGGTACCGCCCCACTTGCTTGTGTTTTATTGTTACCCGCTTTAGTATAAGGGACTCCTACGGATATTACCGATAGAGAACGAACAAGGCACGGAAGATAGATGTCTTCGTGTTATATATATATATATATATATATATATATATATATATATATATATATATATATATGCGGACATATGCATTCATCTATTTACACGTTGTTGTATGCCTTGTATACGAATGTGTTCTCATATTACATAGATGTAGACAATACTTAATGATAACAAAGTCATATTAAAATAGTGATGTGAAATATTGGTAATGCAAATAAGTTCTAATGGTCTAATGCGTTAGACAATTATTAACGATAATAATAATTGGATAGTCTAAGAATGTAGACGGTAATTAGAGAGAATGAAACTTATAGGATAATTATGTAGACGATAATTAGTATGAATCAAAAATCAAATAGTGTGACGAGGTAAACTAAAGTAAAGAAACATTATGCTACATAAAAATATGAACTAAATATTTATATGGAACTTAGTGGGAAGCATTATGGATTTAATCTGAGGGCTGGGATGTTAAGTGTAAACACTCACTTTTAGCTGATGCATAGTTCGATAGATTTATCGTTGCACGTTAGTTTGGATATTGGAGTTCATAACTGGTATTTGTATGAGGATACGAGTAGGATTTCTTTTAGATGAGAGGTGAGATACGTGATACATGTGAGCGTCGATGGAGAGACGTGAAATACAAGTTAGTTATATTTTCATATTGTAACAACCCGGATTTTTTTAAATGGGAATTTTTAAATTAATTTGGAAATCGAAGAAAAATAAAATTTTGGATTTTATAAATTTTATAATTTAAAATGTTGGTTCTTATATTTCAAAAATAAATTTTCAAACGGAATTGGAATCGAATCTAAAATGGAGTTTTAATTGAATTTGTATTATATAGAAGAGTCCTCAAAATATAAAACTCTCTAAAAGTCCTCAAAACATAAAAATCTGTAGTAAAAATAATATTTTTAGAAATTTAACTGTCTTATCAAGCTGAATTTTTCACAGCAGTCCTGTCTCACCGTTCACTACAACATGCAAAAATTTCAAGCGATTTTGACAGTCTGCTCGTCTTTAATGATTTTTCGAGTATTTGTATTTGATTAGGACTCTAATTATTTTTGGTATATAAACATAAAGTGATGAGTTTAGGTCTTTTAAAACACATTTTAGCCTTCTCAAAAATAAAAAACCTCTCATCTTCTTTAACCTCCAAACCCTAGCCCCATTATACATAACTTTCAACTCAAGTTTTGTCAAGATTAACCGGATTTTCTCAAGACGCGTCAAGAACAAATATTTGTCAAATTTTTTAGAGGAATACACATTCAAGATCAGATTTCTAAACCACTTATTATTCATGCACGAATACACTATTCTTTTCCTTTAGTATTATATGTTTAAGTGTCGCCTAAACACTTAATTACATGTTTTCTTAAAACCAATTAGCAACTTAATTAAAGAAAGTGGACATTAATCATGTGACTGTTTTTATTAAATCTTTTAATTTGAATAATATTCATAACCCTTGGGTACGTAGGATTGATGAGTGGATTTTGGGTTTTATTGGTGTAGGTTGCATGTAGAAAAACCCTAATTTTAAAATAAATGATTTTTAGGTGCATATAACTCACGTAATTTATGTTGAGATAATGAAATTGAAATTTTATTCTATTAATGATGAAATCTCGGTGTATTTAAGTTAAATTAATTAAATGGGATTAATTTGGTATTTCGACGTTATGATAATTAAATTAAGATTTAATTGAATTAGACTATCATGCGTAGTTCTATACGTTAATTAATTATGATTGGTTGTGTGAGGTGTTGGAATTATTTAATTACCTTTTGTGACGACGGGTTGTTGGGTATTTTTGCTCTCCCTATATTTTAGCATGCCTTCTAGGTATGTGACTAGTGGGTAGGCCTTTTGATGATTTACGCCTTCTAGGTATAGGACTAGTGAGGGTAGATAATTACGACTTTATTATGTAGGGGGTGGGCTAATTTTTGTCACTTTATTGTTGTTACGCTAGCCTAGGCATGAGACTAGGTTGAGGTTTACGTTAGAAATTCATCCTATACATAGGGTAGGATGTATTGATAACTTGAGGACCCTTAGGTAGGGGACTAAGGGGTATTTTGAAGATGTCACATCGATTAAAAGGGTAATGTAATTTATAAATTGAGAAATTGAGAATTAATGCCTAAAGATAATATCGGGTATTAAAATTGGCGGCGACATAATGTGTCAATGAACGACAGTTTAAACGGGTTAGCTTGGGCGATATATGTCATGTTGTGAGTTGGAACCTTGTCTTATTGTGGGGGATCGACAGTTTAAACGGATTCAGTTAGCTATTGATAAGGGAAAGTGTGACACTTTGGTGGATTACTACCCGGGACGGGAGGACCGTCATAATAAAAGGTGAGAACAATAATAAAATGAGATAATTACATAAAATTAGCATCGTGGGACTTGGGAATTTAAAATCATATTGTTGTGCCTTTTTAAATGGGGATCCCTACAGGTAGTTAGTGATTTATATTTATCACGTTTAATTATACCGTTTAATTTAAAATATTATATTGTGATATTTATTGCGTATAATGCTATTTTCTGGGTTCACGGACCCTATTTGAGGGGAGTAGTGTGTATTCATACTCGGGGCTCTGACCTCGTACGTTGATTAATATTTTTCAGATTTTAGTGCTGGAGTTATTGCAGGATTTTTGGAGATTATCTTGGAGGCACAACCGGAGTATTTTAGTTGAGTTTAGTAGTGTAGATAAGTTTTCCATTCCTTCGCATTTGTATTGCGACTCGATTTATGGTTTTGGTGGGCCATTCGGTTCCACAGTTGTACGGTTTTACTCAGATATTTATAATGAAATTTTATTCAGTTTATATTATTGGAGATTGAATTTATTCGAGTTTTAGTATGAGATGGATCTTTTATCTCTTAATGGGATCGTTTATGTTTTGAAATTGATTGTCATTTACCTTATGGATTAGTTTTATATGTCTCATATCTGTCTCATGCTAAGAATGGTATTTTATTTACTCACGGCCGACTTAGTTTTGGTGGCGGCCGACGCCAGAAATGAGCGGGGTGTGACAGATGGTATCAGAGCATGGTCTTAGGTCTCGTAGATTGTGAATCCGTTTAGCTTTCACGTTACCGATCTTTGATTCCCTTTGATTATCCGTACTCCTTAAGGTAGAGGGTCTAGCATACGTGTTAGATGTGTTTCTTGGAGATGTGAAGCTTTGTGCTAAGGATGTTGTAGGCATTGAGTTTAGAATTAGTAGGTATTATTGTAGAGATTTTAGTCCAGATGTTAGGTATTGTATGTATCGAGTTTTGATGTTGAGATTTAATTTGAGGATGTTAGCATTTTGATGACTTTCGGATCTAGGATCGAGTGGGGATTTGTGGGAGCGTGTGGTACGCCGTTATTTTTATAGTTATACGTATGTATATAGGCAATATATATTATTTTACTACGCCTGGGGTAGGTGTGCGTAGAATTGGGTGTATGGGCGCCCAATTATGGAATTCTTCGGTTAGGCATATGTGAGCCATATTTTTTTTTTGCGATATTTACGCGATGTGTATGCTTCGTCTAATTTCGAGGACGAAATTCTTTGCTAGTGGGGAAGTGTGTAACAACCTGAATTTTTTTAAATGGGAATTTTTAAATTAATTTTGGAAATCGGAGAAAAATGAAATTATGGATTTATAAATTTTATAATTCAAAATGTTGGTTTTTATATTTGAAAAATAAATTTTCAGACGGAATTGGAATTGGAATTAAAATGGAGTTTTAGTTGAATTTTTATTATATAGAAGAGTCCTCAAAATATAAAACTCTCTAAGAGTCCTCAAAACACAAAACTCTCTAGTAAAAATAATATTTTTAGAATTTCAACCGTCCGATCAGGCTGAATTTTTTACAGCAATCATGTCTTGCCGTTTGCTACAACATACTAAAATTTCAAGTGATTCTCACGGTCCGATCATCTGTAATTATTTTTCGATTATTTGTATTTGATTAGGACTCTAATTCTTTTTGGTATATAAACATAAAGTGATGAGTTTAGATCTTTTAAAACACATTTTAACCTTCTCAAAAATCAGAAACCTCTCATCTTCTTCATCTTCTTTAACCTCCAAACCCTAGCCCCATTATACATAACTTTCAACTCAAGTTTTGTCAAGATTAACCGGATTTTCTCAAGACGCATCAAGAAAGAATCTTTGTTAAATTTTTTACAGGAATACAAATTTAAGATCAGATTTCTAAACCAACTTTTATTCAGGCATGAATACTCTATTCTTTTCCTTTAGTATTATGCGTTTTAAGTGTCGCCTAAACACTTAATTACATGTTTTCTTAAAATTAATTAGTAACTTAATTAGAGAAAGTGAACACTAATTATGGGACTATTTTTACGAATAATATTAATAACCATTGGGTACGTAGGATTGATGAGTGGATTTTGGATTTTATTGGTGTAGGTTGCAAGTAGAAAAATTATAATTTTAAAATAAATGATTTTTGGGTGCGTATAACTCACGTAATTTATGTAGCGATAATGAAATTAAAATTTTATTCTATTAATGATGAAATCTCGGTGTATTTAAGTTAAATTAATTAAATGGGATTAATTTGGTATTTTGACGTTATGATAATTAAATTAAGATTTAATTGAATTGGACTATCATGCATAGTTGTATACGTTGATTAATTATGACTGGTTGTGTGACGTGTTGGTATTATTTAATTGCCTTTTGTGACGACGTGTTGTTGGGTAGTTTTGCACTCCCTATATTTTAGGATGCCTTCTAGGTATGGGACAAGTGGGTAGGCCTTTTGATGATTTACGCCTTCTAGGTGTGGGACTAGTGAGGGTATATTATTACGACTTTATTATGTAGGGGTGGGCTAATTTTTGTCACTTTATTGTCGTTACGCTAGCCTAGGCATGAGACTAGATTGAGGTTTATGTTAGAAATTCATCATATACATAGGGTTGGGCGTATTGATAACTTGGGGACCCTTAGGTAGGGGATTAAGGGGTATTTTGAGGATCTCACGTCGATTAAAAGGGTGGGGTAATTTATAAATTGAGAAATTGAGAATTAATGCCTAAAGATAATATCGGGTATTAAAATTGATGGCGACATCATGTGTCAGTGACCGACAGTTTAAATGGGTCAACTTGGGCGATTTATGTCGTGTCATGAGTTGGAACCTTGTCATATTGCGGGGGATCGACAGTTTAAACGGATTCGGCTAGCTATGACAAGGGAAAGTGTGACACTTTGGTGGATTACCACCCGGGATGGGAGGACCGTCATAATAAAAAGTGAGAACAATAATAAAATGAGATAATTAAATAAAATTAGCATCGTGGGACTTAGAAATTTAAAATCATATCGGTGTACCTTTTTAAATGGGAATCTCTACGGGTAGTTAGTGATTTATATTTATCGCATTACCGTTTAATTTAAAATATTCTATTGTGATATTTATTGTGTATAATGCTATTGTCTGGGTTCACAGACCCTATTTGAGGGGAGTAGTGTGTATTCATGCTCGGGGCTCTAACCTCGTGCGTTGATTAATATTTTCAGATTTTAGTGCTGGAGTTATTATAGGATTTTTGGAGATTATCTTGGAGGCACAACCGAAGTATTTTAGTTGAGTTTAGTAGTGTAGATAAGTTTTCCATTCCTTCTCATTTGTATTGAGACTCAGTTTATGATTTTAGTGGTCCATTCGGTTCCACGGTTTTACAGTTTTACTCAGATATTTATAGTGGGATTTTATTCAGTTTATATTATTGGAGAATGAATTTATTCAAGTTTTAGTATGAGATGGATCTTTTATCGCTTAGTTGGATGGTTTATATTTTGGAATTGATTGTCATTTACCTTGTGGATTAATTTTATATGTCTCGTATCTGTCTCATGCTAAGAATGGTATTTTATTTACTCACGCCCGGCTTAGTTTTTGTGGCGGCTGATGCCAGAATTGAGCGGTGTGTGAAAGATGGTATCAGAGCATGGTCTTAGGTCTCGTAGATTGTGAGTCCGTTTAGCTTTCACGTTACCGATCTTTGATTCCCTTTGATTATCCGTACTCCTTAAGGTAGAGGGTCTAGCATACGTGTTAGATGTATTTCTTGGAGATGTGAAACTTTGTGCCAAGGACGTCGTAGGCATTGAGTTTAGAATTAGTAGGCTTAATGTGAGAATCCTTAAAATGGATTTTAGAGACGATAATTATTTTAGATATTTTAGTCCAGATGTTAGGCATTGTATGTATCTAGTTTTGATGTTGAGATTTAATTTGAGCATGTTAGCATTTTGATGACTTTCGGATCTGGGATCGAGTGGGAATTTGTGGGAGCATGTAGTACACCGTTATTTTCATAGTTATGCGTATGTATATAGGCAATATATTGTAACACCCCGTGTTTTTAGTATTTAATTTAATTAATTAATTGGAATATTCGAGAAAAATATATTTTTGGACTTAATAATTTTTATTGGTTGATTATGTTGGTTATGATTTTAGAAGAATAAAACTTTAAGCGGAATTAAAATCGGAGTTAAAACGGATTTTATATGAATTTTTAAATATTTGTCCCTCATAATTTTTTTACCCAAACTGTCAGATTTTCTGGGCGATAGATCGATCGATGCCAGGGGTAAATCGACCGACCCTAACAGAAATCGTGCGCTACAAGTTGTTTTTATTATAGTTTGTTTAGGATTATGACTCCTCATCACTATATAACCTTAATAATCCGTAGGGGGACTTCTCATAATCACTTTTTTTCAAGTTTTTCACCAGAGAACACTTCCAAATATTTTTCCTCTCAACCATATTCATCAACCTCCAACATAATCAAGTTTTTGTTACATGTTTTGGGAGGGTTAATTGGGTCTTAATCAAGATTGATTCAAGAACACGTCTTTGCTAATTTTTCGAGAGAAATCCATATTTCTAATTAGATTTTTAACACAATCTTCACAGGCACGAATACTCTATTCTTTTCCTTTAGTATTATGTGTTTTAAGTGTCGCCTAAACACTTAATTACATATTTTCTTCAAAATAATTAGTACCTTAATTAGAAAAAATGGACACTAACTATGGGGCTATTTTTATAAAATCTTTTAATCTGAATAATATTCATAACCCTTTGGGTACGTAGGATTCATGAGTGATTTGGGGTTTTATTGGTGTAAAAATCCTAGTTTTTAAAATAAATGGATTTGGGGGCGTATAATGATATGCCCAAAGCGCACCTGCCAGGCTAGGCCAGGCCGACGTTGCTAAACCATGGAATGACTCCATCCAACGTCTGGAAGAGAAGATAGGAAACCTCATCAAAAGCCAAGACCCACTGCAAAGAGGGTTCTCAGAGGGTTCCCCTTTCGTGGCAAGGATAGTGAACTTCCCAACCCCTGCCAAGTTTAAACCACCTAGGATGTCTCCCAAGTATGATGGTAGTACCAACCTTATGCATCATATTGAGATGTACCAGTCTGCAGCAGACATTTATTCAATCCCAGATGAGATGAAGTATCGGGCCTTCTCTGGGACTTTGACGGGAGATGCACATATTTGGTTTACCTCTCTTCCGAAGAACTCCATTGAGAACTTTAAGGGCTTGGCTGAACGGTTCATTCATAATTTATGTTTTGGGGTAAGACCTTACAAGAAGACCACTCATCTGTTGTACGTCAAGCAAGGCAAGAACGAGAGCCTAAAAGACTACAATTCAAGATTCAACAAAGAAAAATTGGAGGTTGAGGATTATGAAGAGAATATAGATATGATGGCCCTTATTGGAGGACTCCAGAAGGGAAAGTTACTGTGGAAGCTTGCTGAAGACCCTCCAAAGTCCTTGGCAGAGCTGTTGGCAACTACAGGAAAAGTCATGAACGCTGAAGAGGCTATGGCCGCAAAGTATGAGGATGAGAACGCAAGCAGCAGCGGGAAATTCCAAAAAAAGAAAGACAGAAAAAAGAGGTCTGTAGACGACAAGTTTGCACACTATACTCCTCTAACTGTGAGCTGCGAACACATCCTCTCAAAATAAAAAATGACCGGTCCCTGAGATGGATGGCGAAGTTGAAGGCTGCTCCACATAAGAGGAACAAGAATTTGTGGTGCAAGTTCTACCAAGACCACGGCCATGTGACAGATAAGTGTTTTGCCTTGAAGGATGAGATTGAGAAGATGTTGAAGTCCGAAAAGCTCAGGAAGTATGTCAATAGTAAAGCTTCTAAGAAGGGAAGAGATGACCCTAAAAAGAATATAAGCGACAGATGTCGAGAAGATCCCCCAGCAAGAAGAGATGGGGACTCAGATGATGAGGAGGAGGAGGATGATCCTAACCTCCCACCAAAAGATGACAATTCCCCTGTGAAGAGGGTTGGTATGATCTCCTTTGGTGTTAACACCATCTGTGGAGAACTAACAAGGGGTGGCGCAGAAGTAGCCGACCATAAAGCTAATGTGGCAGAAGATAAGTCAGTGACCAAAGTAGAGGTTGTGAATCTAGCATCTTCAGAGGCTAAGTAGAAGAGAAAGAAGGTGGATATGGATACTCTTGTAGTTGGGTTTTCCCGACTTGATTTCAAAGGTATCTTAGCCCCACATGATGACCCTTTGGTAATCACTACGAGGGTGCAAAGATGTGAGGTGCAGAGAATCCTCGTCGATGGAGGAAGTTTAGCTGATGTAATGTTTTGGCCCTGTTTCAAGAGCCTAAGCCTCAGCAGAGCTAGGCTTATACCATACCATCATCCATTAATTGGCTTCAGCTGTGAAAAGTTCCATCCGTTGGGCATGTATGAGATGGACCTTCGAATGGTAGACAAGTGGCCTAAGAGGTTGACCCGAAAGATTAATTTTTTTGTAATGGATGAAAATGTCTTCTCGGCCTACAACTTCATCATAGGATGAGTAGCCCTCAAGGAATTTAAAGTTGTGTCATCGATGGTCCACCAAATGCTAAAATTCTCGACCCTCTATGGGGTAGGGGAAGTTCAAGGTGACCAGACCACGACACAAGAATGCTACTTCAACTTGACGGAAGAGATAGAGGCCCATAAGAGGGAAACAACCACATATAACATTCATACACTTGATCCTAGGGATAAAACAAAATTAAAGAAGGGAGAGGCCACGGAAGAGGTAGAATCCATCATCCTCAATGAGGACGAACAAAAAAAAATCGTTCGAATCGGTAAGGCCCTAAGACCCGAGATCAAGGAAGAGCTAGTAAAACTTTTAAAGAAGAGGAAAAGTGTCTTCGCTTGGAGCCATGCACACATGCCTCGCATTGACCCTGAAATTATGTGCCACAAACTCAATGTGGCAGAAGAAGCCAAGCCAATCAAGCAAAGACGAAGAGTTTACTCCAGGGAAAAGCATGATATCATCAGGGAAGAGGTCAGAAATCTAGAAGAGGCCAGGTTCATCAGAGAAGTCATTTATCCTGAGTGGTTATCTAATGTCATTATTGTGCCTAAAGCTAACGGGAAATGGAGGATGTGAGTGGACTTCACTGATTTGAACAAGTCGTACCCAAAAGACAGCTTCCCATTTCCTCTAATTGATCAGATGGTAGATGCCACAGTAGGACATGAACTTATGAGATTTATGGATGCCTATTCCGGGTATAACTAGATTTTTATGGACCCAGAGGACTTAGAGAAGACATCGTTTATAACTGACAAGGGGACCTATTACTACAAGGTCATGCCCTTAGGCCTAAAAAATGCAGGGGCAACTTATCAGCGCCTTGTAAATAAGATATTTGAAGATCAAATTGGCAAGAACATGGAGGTATATGTAGATGACATGTTGACGAAGAGATTTAAGGCTTGCACTCATATGGCCGGCCTGGAAAGAACTTTTAACACCATAGACTTATACAGGATGAAGCTCAATCCTACCAAGTGTGTCTTTGGAGTAGGAGTAGGAAAATTTCTTGGATATATCGTTAATCAAAGGGGAATAAAGGCCAATCCCAAGAAAATTAGGGCTCTGCTTGAAATGAAGTCACCCAGGACCATCAAAGACGTTCAGAGGTTAATCGAAAGAGTTGCTGCACTGAATGGGTTTGTCTCCAGGGCTACGAACAAGTGTCTTCTTTTTTTCAAAGTTCTTATAAAATCCTTTAAATGGGATAAGGAATGCGACAAGGCTTTCAAAGAGTTAAAGTCATACCTCGGATCTCCTTTGCTTCTATCTTGGCTCATCTTGGGGGAAAAGTTGTGTGTCTATCTAGCAGTCTCGGAGTCAGCTATAAGTGTGGCCATAGTACGAGAAGATAATGGAGTACAAAGACCTGTATACTTCAATAGTAAAGCCCTTCAGGGGTCTGAACAGAACTATCCTCGGATGGAGAAGTTAGCCTACGCCTTAATACATGCTTCTAGGAAGATGAAACCCTATTTCCAAGCCCACTTATAGTCATCCTCACTGACTCCCCACTAAGATAAGTCCTCCATAAGCCTGAGAAGTCTGGCAGGTCGTAAACTTGGGCCATCGAGTTGGGGGAGTATGACATTGTCTATCAACCAAGGGTTGCCATCAAAGGGCAAGCTCTTGTAGACTTTGTAGCAGAATTCACCTGGGAAGAGGTGGAGATTCAGAATAGTCAAGAGATTGTACGAGAGCCAGACAGTAACGTCTTCTAAAATCCAGAAGAGGTTATGTCCAACAGAGCCAAAAGAGGAGTAGTTGAGAATGAGAAAGACAGGTACCTCTTCAAGTAAGGGACCCTATCATAGGGGAACTTCTCTTCAGATGAAGACGTATGGAACCTCTTTGTGGACGGATCATCCTGTGAAAGTGGCAGTGGAGCAGGGCTAATAGTATCGGCACCAGATGGTACTGACATCAAATACGTGCTAAGGTTAAAATTTAAAACATAGAATAACGAGTATGAGTATGAGGCCTTGACAACAGGCCTCTCCTTGGAAAAAGCTCTTAATGTTGGCCAACTCCTAGGCCACAGTGATTCAACGCTGGTCGTCAACCAAATCTTGGGGGTATACGAGGGTAAAAATGAAAGGATGGATAAATACCTGAAAAGGGTGAGAATAATACTAGAATGATTCAGGGAAGTAAAGATGAAGAGGATACCCCGACTAGACAACAGTCGGGCAGATGCACTAGCAAGGTTGGCCTCAGCAACTAGGACAGACATCAGAAGAACGGTACCAGTCGAGATCCTGCTCAAACCAACCATTGAGGAAGAAGAGGTTGCCATTCATTGCCTCAATTTAAATCTAGGAGCCTCTTGGATAGACCCTCTCATTAGATATATAAGACAGGGAGAGCTTCCAGAATCAAAATTGGAAAGGAGAAAGCTGAGGTTCAGGGTTGCTAAGTTCTCAATTATAGGGGACGTCTTGTATAAGAAGGGGTTCATACTCCTCCTCCTTAGATGTGTGCACCCTTTAGAGGTCACTCAAGTCTTGAAATATTTACATGAGGTTTCTTGCTCAAGTCACATCGGAGGGAGGCCTCTAGTTAAGAGGATAATTACTCAAGGGTTCTGGTGGCCGACCTTAGCCAAAGATGCAATTGGTTATGTGAAGAGATACGACAAGTGTCAGATATTCTCAACCATCCCTCACCAACCTCATCATCTTATGACATCAATTAGCTCACCTTGGCCATTTGCAGTTTGGGGGATGGACTTAGTAGGACCTTTGCCAAGAGTTTTAAACAATTATCGATTCTTGGTGGTGGCAATTGATTACTTCTCTAAGTGGGTAGAGGCTGAGCCGATGATCACGATTACGGAGTAGAAGACCTTTTAGTTCATTTGGAAGAACATCATATGCAGATATGGCCTTCCTAATACCCTCATCTCAGATAACGGAACCTAGTTCAAGAATGCTTCCTTGGAGAAATACTGCGAAAGAGTCGGGATCAAGAAGTTCTTCTCTTCTTCTGGCCGACCTCAGGCAAATGGTCAGACTGAAGTCATGAACCGAACAATCCTTGATGGGATTAAGAAGAGGTTGGAAGAATTGAAGGGAAGATGGACAGAAGAGGTGTACGCGGTGTTATGGGCCTACAAAACGACAAGAATGCCAACGAGAGAAACTCCCTTTATGCTGGCACATGGTTCAGAAATGTCATCCCTACTGAAGTAGGACTCCCCACCCAAAGAGTTCAGACCTATGAACCTCAGAGGAATGGGGAAGAAAGAAGGCTTGACATGGATCTAATTGAAGAGAGAAGGGGAGATACTGAGATCAGACAGGCAGCCTACCAGTAGAGAATAATAAAGTTCTACAGTCAAAGGGTGAAATCAAGACCTATAGTTACAGGGGACCTAGTGTTAAAGAAGACATTGCAGAAGGCAAACAAGCTCCACCCAAACTAGCATGGTCCTTACAGAGTGGTTGTTGAGGTTGTGCCTGGTACTTACCGACTAGAAAATCTCGAAGGGGAACCTTTTTCGAACCCTTAGAATACTGACCACTTGAAGAAATATTACATATGATGTTGCAGTTATTTCTTTTTAATACATGTATCCTTTTGTGAAGAGGATATTAATGAAAAGAGCAGTTTCTGTGTCAATATTGTTTCATTATGCTTAAACATCATTAAGTTTGTGGAAATTATGACGTGGAACATCATATTTTGGTGACCTTAAACATCATTAATTTGGTGAAAATTATGAGGGTAAACATCATATTTTGGTGACCTCGGACCTTAAACATCATTAATTTGGTGAAATTATGAGGTCGAACATCATACAATGATGATCTCAGACCTTAAACATCATTAATTTGATGAAAATTATGAGGTAGAACATCATACAATAATGACCTCAGACCTTAAACATCATTAGTTTGGTGAAAATTATGATGGTAAACATCATATTTTGGTGACCTCGGACCTTAAACATCATTAATTTGGTGAAATTATGAGGGTAAACATCATATTTTGGTGACCTCAGACCTTAAACATCATTAATTTGGTAAAAATTATGAGGGTGAACATCATACAATGATGACCTCAGACCTTAAACATCATTAATTTGGTGAAAATTATGAGGTAGAACATCATATTTTGGTGACCTCAGACCTTAAACATCATTAATTTGGTGAAAACTGTGAGGCATAACACCATACAATGATGACCTTAGACCTTAAACGTCATTCGTTTGGTGAAAATTATGAGGATAAACATCATATTTTGGTGACCTCGGACCTTAAACATCATTAATTTGGTGAAATTATGAGGTAGAACATCATATTTTGGTGACCTCAGACTTTAAACATCATTAATTTGGTAAAAATTATGAGGGTAAACATCATATTTTGGTGACCTCAGACCTTAAACATCATTAATTTGGTGAAATTATCAGGTCGAACATCATATTTTGGTGAAATTATGAGGGTAAACATCATACAATGATGACCTCAAACCTTAAACATCATTAGTTTGGTGAAAATTATGAGGTGAAACATCATATTATGGAGACCTTAGACCATAAACATCAGTTAGTATGTAAAAAATATAGGGTAGAACATCATATTATAGTGGCTTCAGACCATAAGACAAACATTATTGTATGACCAAGACAACATGCAAAAGAAAGTATTCATTAAAAGAAGGAAAATCCTCTGGAGAAAATGGTGTTACATTTCATCAGTTTTACAAATCAAATGTGCTGAAGAGCCATCAGAGTTCAAAAAAATTACAGGCAAAAATAATTAGATGTAGCAATTACAGCTTCATAAAGGCCTAAGTGTCTGCAGCTAGATTGGTGTCCTCTTGACCGATGTTAGTCACCTCTGCAGCGTCGTCCCAATGAACAGCCTCTTCAGTTTTAGTAACCTCTAAAGGAGCAGTCTCTGCAGGAGAAGCATTGTCATCCTCAACCTCTTACAAGGCCTGAGCAAAACGAGGGTTGTCAAAGCCTAGACCGATAAAGTCTGAGGCAGTTAATCTCCCTGACTCCTATTCCTTAGAAGTTGCCCACTTCCCAATTGCTTTAATACCTATTTTAAGGTATTCAAATTCAAAACTGATGAACTCATCAGAGACCTTGTAGTCTGTAAGGATCTTCTATGAGGCATCCTCTAGTGAGGCTCTGACTGCAACATCCACTTTTGCCTGAAGGTCTTCATCTCTGGTCTTCAGGGCTACTTCATGGTCCTTCTTGAGGGCGACGATGTCCCTATCCCTCTTCTTGATCATCTTGTCATCCTCTTTGAGCTCTTCCTTCAAAGGCTCAACTTCAGCATTCAACAAGGCCTAGACCTTCAGGGCTTCTCTTCCCTTCTCAATAAGGGGCATCTTCCTCAGAGTCCAGTCAACAAATTAATGCATTGATAGAATACCCTACAATGAAAAGTCGGATGTATGAGTTTAAGTTTTAACCTACACCTGGGCTGAGGTTACACTTGGAAGAACAGACATCTTTCTTCATTAACTTAATAAGTCAGATGCCCTACTTTCTTCATTAACTTAATAAGTCTTGGGGCAGACATCTCCTAGAGCTCTTCAGAGATGCCTTCTAGGCGTTCTGCAAAAATAAGTATTAGAGATTAGTAAATCAAAGGTATTAAACGTCAGAGGTATAACTTATAGAAAATAATACTTATGAAGCTCAATCAAAGGACTTCCCCCCAGGCCAGTCTCAGAGAGGTAATAGGGGTTATCAGATGTTCGTATTTTACCACCCAATCCTATTCCCCTTGCTCTTGAAGATTCTTAACCTTCTGAAGGTTATCCTAGCTAAGCCAAGGGTTAGTAGCAAAGGACACCTTCCCCCACCTCAGAGGTGTCCTAGGCTCCAATGATTAAGAGGTGGCACATGGGTTGAATTCCCATGACCCTGAGGCAAAGAAATACCGTGGTTTCTAGTTGTGATTTGAAGTCTGGGTAACCAACAGTATCTTTTTTTCTGACTTCCTAGCTAGGAAAGGGTAGTAACTTGGGTGGTTTTTAGTAGAGGAGGGGACGTATCATCCTATGAAGACCCTAACTGGAAGGTCTGAGTGGTGGGCTGCCCTCTAAAGGACATTAGCCCTAATCATCACCCTCCAAGCATTGGGGGGTAATTGTGAAGGGGCTAGGTTGATATGGGACAGTATGGCTCTAATCGAAGGATGGATGGGGAGATGGAATCCTAACTTAAACATCTACTCGTACACACAGATCTCCCCATCTCAGCCATCAAAGGCCCTTTTACCTCTCAGAGGTCTCCTAAGCTTAATGGAGGGACCTATTGAATAGAGGTGCCTAAAGTCTAAGAGATCGTACTCAGTGACAGAACTCTCTATCTCGGCTGCCTCTGAGGTGTCACCATAACTCTCATGATAGTCATCTTCATCCCTAGCAAGGTTGGCATGGGCAGGTAAAGGGACACCATCGGAAAACCTCTGAGCAAACTCATCCCCGGTGGTGGCCGACAGGGGGATAACATCAATAGGTGGGGGAATAGCCACACTCGGACCCACAACTTCAACATCGGAAGAATTTCATGAGTCACTAGCACCGTTGTGGGATGAGACACGACTTTGGACCTCGGCCTAATCAGGGACCTGATCTTGCCTAATAGATAAGTCCATAGCCTCTTGGAAAGAGTCTACAGACCTAGGGTTTGAGGTAGATGACTCAGACTAAGACATGGGAATTGGGTCTATTGGATCCTCTGTTGGCTCAGTAGGCTCAGTTGGCTCAGGATATATCACCTTGAGAGGTGGAGGGAAGATAGGTCTGAGGGGGAAGGCCTTATCCCTACGAGCTTCCTCTTGGGCTAGCTCTATCTGCCTAATTTTTTCAAATGTCTTCTCTCTAAGAGAAGGAAACTCTTCTATAAGCTTATACCCATAAGACAGACGACCCTACACTTGGGACTCTAAACAACAAAGAAACAACGACTTAAACTAAAGATCAAACTTGGATTTTGAAAGACTTCAAACCAAGAATAACCAAGAATAGGCTCACCGAAAAACGCAAGGTATCACCAAAAAACCCTAAAACCCTCGCTGGAAAGCCTAACTCCTAATCGAAAAAAGCAAAAATGGAAATATAAGGCTAAAATGGAAAGGCAAGGTAAAAATGATACCTGATGGAGTACGAAATGAAGAATAAGAGGATTGAGAACAAAGACCCTCAAATAACAACAATAATTGAGCTCTTAAAGAGAGAGAAATCACAGAGAGCACAGGAGGGAAAAATGGGAAAGAATGAAGAAGAAGGAGAAGAAAAAGGGTTTAAACCCCCAAATAATTTTGCATGCATTCCAAGTCCCATCATTGCCTTAGTATCCCAAAAGACAATCAGCATCATTACACATTGTCAAGCACGCTGCCCACTTCAGAAGTTGACACATGTCAAGGAAATATTAGCACACAAGGAAATACAGCCTCGAAAATGCATACCCCTTAGTCACCTATTTACATAGGTAACTAAGGGCTAGGGGTGATTGATATGCCCAAAGTGCACCTACTAGTCCAGAGACATTAACCTCGGCTTGTATGACGGTCGAGGTAACAAGAGCTCAGGATTAACCATTTACGATATCGTCCTTTATCAGGTCGGCCACAACCGACGTTACAAGCATCACCTCGATTGGGCGTCAGCCGAGGTCTGCATGAATCATGGGATCAGCTATCCATCAGGTCAGCCACAGTTGATGTTACAAGCATCACCTCGATTGGGCAAAAGCCGAGATCTGCATGACTCATGTGATCAGCTATCCATCAGGTCGGCCACAGTCGACATTACAAGTGTCACCCGAGACCAACAAAAGCCTCATAGGCTCAATCAACAAGCATCATGTCATCTTCGACTCTAGCCAACGTTACACCTCATAACTAACCTCGGTCGGCCATCTTGGCCAAGGTCTTCTTTTATTCGGAGTTAGCATATGATGGATCTTTTATCATTTAGTTGTTATTATCATTTGGGATTTATTCAAATATATATCTTATGGATTGATTTATTTATGTCTCATATCTATCTCATGCTAAGAATGGTATTTATTTAGTTCACGCCCGACGTAGTTCGGCGGCGGTGGATGGCCACCCCTCTGTCGGATTTTACGGGGTGTGACATATATATTATTTTATTTCTCATGAGGTAGGAGCGCGTAGAATTGGGTGTATGGGCACCCAATTATGGCACTCTATGGGTAGGCATATGTTTTCCATATTTTCTTTTACGAAATTTACAGGAAATGTGTATGCTTCATCTAATTTCAAGGATGAAATTCTTTGCTAGCGGGGAAGTATGGAACAACCCGATTTTTTTTTAAATGGGAATTTTTAAATTAATTTTGGAAATCAGAGAAAAATGAAATTTTGGATTTTATAAATTTTATAATTTAAAATGTTGGTTTTTATATTTGAAAAATAAATTTTCAAACGGAATTGGAATCGGAATTAAAATGGAGTTTTAATTGAATTTTTATTATATAGAAGAGTCCCAAAAATATAAAACTCTCTAAGAGTCCTCAAAACATAAAACTCTCTAGTAAAAATATTATTTTTAGAAATCCGACTGATAGATCAAGCTAAATTTTTCACAGCAGTCCTGTCTCGTCGTTCGCTACAACATACTAAAATTTCAAGGGATTCCCACATTCGATCGTCTCTAATGATTTTTTGAGTATTTGTATTTGATTAGGACTCTAATTCTTTTTGGTATATAAACATAAAGTGACACGTTTAGGTCTTTTAAAAAACATTTTATCCTTCTCAAAAATCAGAAACCCCTCATCTTCTTCAACCTCCAAACCCTAGCCCCATTATACATAACTTTCAACTCAAGTTTTGTCAAGATTAACTAGATTTTCTCAAGACACGTCAAGAACGAATCTTTGTCAAATTTTTGAGAGGAATACACATTCCAGATCACATTTCTAAACCAACTTTTATTCAGGCATGAATACTCTATTTTTTTCCTTTAGTATTATGCATTTTAAGTATCGCCTAAACACTTAATTACATGTTTTCTTAAAATCAATTAGTAACTTAATTAGAGAAAGTGGACATTAATTATGGGATTATTTTTATTAAATCTTTTAATCTGAATAATATTCATAACCCTTGGGTACGTAGGATTGATGAGTGAATTTTGGATTTTATTGTTGTAGGTTGCATGTAGAAAAATCCTAATTTTAAAATAAATGATTTTGGGGTGCGTATAACTCACGTAATTTATGTAGAGATAATGAAATTGAAATTTTATTCTATTAATGATGAAATATCGGTGTATTTAAGTTAAATTAATTAAATGGGATTAATTTGGTATTTTGACGTTATAATAATTAAATTAAGATTTAAATAAAATGGACTATCATGCGTAATTGTATACGTTGATTAATTATGATTGGTTGTGTGGCGTGTTGGTATTATTTAATTGCCTTTTGTGACGGCGGGTTGTTGAGTATTTTTTCTCTCCCTATATTTTAGGATGCCTTCTAAGTATGGGACTAGTGGGTAGGCTTTTTGATGATTTACGACTTCTAGGTATGGGACTAGTGAGGGTATATTATTACGACTTTATTATGTCGGGGGTGGGCTAATTTTTGTCACTTTATCGTCGTTACACTAGCCTAGGCATGAGACTAGGTTGAGGTTTATGTTAGAAATCCATCTTATACATAGGGTAGGACGTATTGATAACTTGGGGACCCTTAGGTTTGGGATTAAGGGGTATTTTGAGGATCTCACATCGATTAAAAGGGTGGGGTGATTTATAAATTGAGAAATTGAGAATTAATACCTAAAGATAAAATGGGGTATCAAAATTGGTGGGGACATAATGTGTCAGTGACCGACAGTTTAAACGGGTTAGCTTGGGCGATTTATGCCGTGTTGTGAGTTGGAAGCTTGTCATATTGCGTGGGATCGACAGTTTAAATGGATTCCGCTAGCTAATGGCAAGGGGAAGTGTGACACTTTGGTGGATTACCACCCGGGACGGGAGGACCGTCATAATAAAAAGTGAGAACAATAATAAAATAAGCTAATTAAATAAAACTAGCATCGTGGGACTTGGAAATTTAAAATTATATTGGTGTGGCTTTTTAAATGGGTATCTCTACGGGTAGTTAGTGATTTATATTTATCGCGTTTATTATCCCGTTTAATTTAAAATATTTTATTGTGATATTTATTGTGTATAATATTATTGTCTAGGTTCACGAATCCGATTTGGGGGGAGTAGTGTGTATTCTTGCTCGGCGCTCTGACCTTGTTCGTTGATGAATATTTTTAGGTTTTAGTGCTGGAGTTATTGCAGGATTTTTGGAGATTATCTTGGAGGCACAACCGGAGTATTTTAGTTTAGTTTAGTAGTGTAGATAAGTTTTTCATTCCTTCGCATTTGTATTGAGACTCGGTTTATGGTTTTGGTGGGCCATTCGGTTCCATAGTTGTACGGTTTTACTCAGATATTTATAATGGGATTTTATTTAGTTTATATTATTGGAGATTGAATTTATTCGAGTTTTAATATGAGATGGACCTTTTATCGCTTAGTTGGATGGTTTATCTTTTGGAATTTATTGTCATTTACCTTGTGGATTAATTTTATACGTCTCATATATGTCTCATGCTAAGAATGGTATTTTGTTTACTCATGTCCGACTTAGTTTTGGTGGCGGCTGATGCTAGAATTGAGCGAGGTGTGACAAATATTTATTGATGAATAATCCTTGTAACTTTAAGGCTCTAACCCAAAATTATAAATATTTTTACCCCTAGCCTTTCTAAAAAAAATATGGATGGCAAGACTGACGATAAATCAGGCTTGTAGTTGCATTGGACGCTGCGGATTCCATTCTATTGATTATAGTATAGGTTGTATTTCTTCATTTGGTTATTTTATTTCATACTGATATTTGTATGGTCATAAGCCCAATGGTGTATTTATATTAGTTTACACTTGTATTTACTTTATGAGCATTGTATGATGATTCAGTTTGTATTCATGCATTAAATCAGTTTGTTCAGACATTGTTATTCAATTGTAAAATTTGGTGAATAATAAAAGCTACGTCTATATTTTTTTTTAGTGCTAAGAATGCATTCTAAATGTATTATAATCTTAGATCCATGTTTCCTCCATGTAAAAATCTAAATTTAGATTGTTTAATTACGAAATCCATTGTAGAACTCAAGTGTAGGATTCTTTTACACTCTGGAATTATGTTCTTGAAGTTGAAGATGAGAGGATACTTGTATACCCTAAGGTTCTTGAAAATCTTTGATTGAATTATTGATGTTGAAGACGATTTAGGTGAGCAATATTGTTTAGACTGTTTCTATTACATGTTAGACCTCATTACCATATCATAAATTAGTTTGTTGAATCAATAGAACAAAGTTTGATGCATTTAGTTTTGATTGGAAAATCCCGTCTGGGAAGAATACATGTTCTCAACTTACTGGAAAAACTAAATCGATTCGTCTTCCCTACCGAATCGATTCGGTACACCTATTTATAGAGCTTTTTGTTGCAATCCCTTGGGCGCTGACATCGTATTTTTTAGATTTTTTTTAATTAGTTGTGATTTTTCTATGAAAGGGTGTGCGGAACCATTTTTGTCCAAGTGAGGGATAAAGACATATTCCAAGATATTAATGATATTGTTATGAACTTATATACGTAGTTAAACCGGGATGGGTTCGTGATATGGAGATAACTTAAAGTACAAGTTAACTATATGAAAAAGATGATTTATGTGGGATTCTTGAATAAAGCTACGAAATAAAAAATAAAAAAAAAGTATTAATTGTCAGGGATGTTGGTAGATGATTGGGGAATATTGGAAGGGGCACATAGGTGACAATGCCCTACAAGATACAGTGATAATTTTATGATTTAGACGTGGTAAGTTTAAATAAAGGAATTTATTATTAAAGAAATGTCGAATGCTCGAGAATATAATAAATGGTTAGCTTCCTCAAATTATTACCGTATAAAGATACTAAGTAGAAATGCACCCTAAGCCTAGTGGACTAAGTTTAAATGGTTAGTATCAGTTAGGATAGTAGTTAGGGTGAAACTACTTACTCATATTAGTGGATTCCTTATGTATGTACATATAACCCTTATTCACTTAGTTGAGTCCTTATATATGTACATATAAGCCTGCACATAGGAGAACAAAATATGGGAAGTAATACTTAAATTGAAAGAAGTAGTATGGGATGACTACACATGTTTATACGGTGATGTAAATTATCAAGTAAATGAATAAGTGAGACTAGGAGGAATTATATATGACTTAATAATTAATTAGGGAGTATTCGTATGCCAGTGACTTAATAATGGGTTATGTAATAACTTACTAAAACGTTATGATTAAGACAAGAAGGCTATATTTATATGGATGGATATTTCTGGGGTAAAAGTAGGTATAGAGTAACTTCTTGTACTTATTGGATGATAGAATGTATTATATTATTTTGTGTGGACATTCGTGTGTTAATGGATCGTCCTATCGATTGGGATTGCGCTCGTATTCGGGATCGAAGCACATGTCAGCACCGGTGGGCTAGGCGTATTTCTAGGTCATATTATAAATACTATATAGCAACGCCACTTACGAGAGGTAGTTGATGATGTTGGGATCCTTTATCACCATTGGGTATGGGTCATGAACTGGTGTACTGCGTAGGTACTCCCCCACTTGCTTGTGTTTTGTTGTTACTCCCTTTAGGATGAGAAACTCCTCCGGGTATTATCGATAGAGCACAAATAGGACGCCAAAGATAGATGTCTTTATGTGTCATACATATATATGCGGGAATAGGTATTCTTCTATATACACATTGTGGTATGCCTTGTATGAGAATGTCTTAGCCAAGCATTCAGTCTTGGAGATTTGATCCGGGAAATCCATAAAGGTTTCCATCACTTCCAACACATGACCTTGTATCTATGTTTTAGAGTAGCAAACATGTGGATCATTGTCCTTGTTTCATTATCTGCGTCGAGTCTTTTTTTTTACACTTTTTAGGCATGATCCCAGTTTTTTTATGTCCCTTTTTATTTAGTGATGAGAGTCGTATTACTACAGTCAGGTCAACAGTAAGAAACATCACTTGTAAAATACATTTGTTCTAAATAAAGATTCTCTTTTGGGGAAAAAACTATGGGTTACATTCAACCTATGTAAAAAGTCTATCTTTACCAAGACAAATTCATTACCAATTGTGTTCATATAATATTATCGTACATCTATTTTAGTTTGCCCAAGGACTTCACATTTGATTATTTGTTATTTTGATTTTTCTAACCTCAGTTTGTTATCACTTTTAGTGTTCAGTTGTACAATTTACTCTTTTAATACAACTTTATATATTTGAAGTGTTGAATGTGTAATGTAAAATCAAAGGGACGAAAAGAAGCATATCGTATTTGGTCGACTTTCTTTTTCATTTGTGAACTTTATAGCTCTATCGATTGTCTATTAATTATAAAATTAAAGTACTTTTGACAATTGATGTATGATTTTTCATAATGTATTGAAACAAAACTAATTTGGTGTATTCTTCATCTTGATACGCAAAACATACACTCGGCTTATGATACAGCTTATTGAATTCAACAGGGATTTCTCCACTCACACACATGATGCTAACAAAAATCACTTCTAAAAAAACCCTTAAACTTTACATAAACTAACGTCACACGTGTGCGCTAATTAGTTTTCTTAAAATTCTAATCAGTTGTAACAACATCTCAAATACAAATATGAATTGGTTCCTATGTGATTTTGTAAATAAGACGATGTGTATCTTATGTAGTATAAAAAGATATTCCCTCCGTCCCAAATTAAGAGTCTACTATTTATATTTTTGTGTCCAAATTAAGGGCCAATTTCCCTTTTTTGGACATAATCAACGAATCAAGCTCAATGTTGGTAAATAATAGTCGATCTTGACCGTTGATTGAGTGCATCCTTAATCTATACAAAATAAAAACATGGACTCTTAATTATGCAAGGAGAAAGTATTGTATAGACAATCAACATGGAAAACCATATTAAATGCAAAAATCTAAAAGTGAACTTAGGTGACACATGTAAATGATTGGTTTATTTTGTAATAGAAGAGACCGAGCGAAAAAGACAAAGTGAGTTGAGAAATAGTTTTGATTGACTATTTTTGTTATTCATAATCAAGTGTGTCACATCATAGTCATAATCTTGTACAAATTATTTGATTATGTAAATTGGTTCATTTTGAATTACTGAATTGTAAATAAGGGAATTTGAAATAAGTTTAAATCCAATGTTTGGTAATCAGAAATTGATGTTAAGGTTCAATGAAAAAAAAGATAAAAAAAATAAAAAAGAGGGGGAGGGGGAAGGGGAAAGGGAAGGGAGGGAAAGATAGAGAGGCGCATACACTTTATTTGACTCCTAGTTTAAATGAATGAATTTCATTTTTTTGTAAAATGATCATTTTTCAAATTTTATACATGAACTAAAATTGGACAATTAATTAATCATTTTATTAATAAAAGGGGTAATAGTTATCAATTCCCTTTTACTATGTTAATGAGCCAAGAGATCCTTTAATCATGTCAATGGTGTCAAAGGTTCTATTTTGGCAACTCAGTACATTAAAATGACAAATGCACACCCAAAATATCTTTGACATCGCTTACCTCGTTTTTTGCAAAAAAAAAACATCAAATCTTTAAAACTCCATCAGTTCAAATCTACAAATCCAAAATTCACAAAATTTATATATTTGCAATCTACTCGTCAAGATCTATCAAATAACATATATATTCGATATTTTTTGACGAAAAAATCGAAACATATAAATTTACAATTTCTATAGAACCTCAATTTTTTCCGTCGAAAACACTATTTTTTCTATCGAAAACTCCATTTTTTTCAGTGAAAACTCTTCTTCTCCAGTTCAGGGGATGGTGCTACTGGCGCGGACCAAAAAAATAAAGAAATAGATGAAGAGAGGGAGAGAGAGAGAAACATTCCGGCGGCGTCCGACGAGATTTTTCGATGAGTCTCCAGTAGGGTGGGGGTGGGGCGTGGGGCTGCTAGAGAGAGAAAAAATGTTGGGTTATGTGTTTGTTTTTAGAGAGAGAGAAAGTGGGTTTAAAATGAGTATATGTGAGGGTATATTTGTCTAAGTATATATAGTTTATAATGGAAAAAGGACATGGTGCATTAAAAAAAAAGTCAATAGAATTTTATGCATCTTTGATCCAATAAATGAGAATATAATGCTCTTGTGCGGACTAATCCGCATTTTAAGAATGTGGACCGAACATGTGTCACCTAGCGGTGCGCCTAGAAATTATCGCCTAAATTATAGGCACACTCTCTCTCTTTTCTGGGCTCACCGTCTGGTGACACATGTCCGGTCCGCATTCTTAAAATGCGGACTGGTCCGCACAAGAGCAGGACTATATATATATATATATATATATATATATATATATATATATATATATATATATACAGTCAGGCTCTAATGCGGACGCAACTTGCGGATTTAACTTACGGACATATTTTTGTATATTTTTTAAAAATAGCAAACAATCAAATTTCAACTTGATTTTTTTCTGTGGTATTTAAACATTTCAGGGGGTCTATGTCAAAAAATCAACTCAAAATGAAATGTTTTACTATTTTTAAAAAACCGGTCAAACATATGTCAGTTTTAAAGAGCTTTAAAAACTAACATATGTTTGACCGATTTTTAAAAAATAGTAAAACAATTTATTTTGAGTTGATTTTTTTATAGGGGTCCCCTAGAATGTTTAAATACCACAGAAAAAAAAATCAAGTTGACAAAAGTGTTTTTACTATTTTTAAAAAATACGAAAATATCTGTCCGCAACTTAAATCCGCAAGTTACATCCGCATTAGAGTCGGCCTATATATATATATATATATATATATATATTATTTTTTAAGAAAGATGATAGAGTCTTGTTTAACAAAAATTATCCAATATTTTTTCATGTTAAGGGCTTGTTTAATTAAAATTATTCAATATTTTTTCATGTTAAGAGTGCCTTTTGGTTAGTCTTTTGGTTAAATTCAATATTTTTCATGTTAAGAGTGCCTTTTGGTTAAATTCATAATAATTTTTGCATTCATTATTATAAACATGTGGCACAATAACATGAGGAGGAGACACAATTTATATATATATATGATTTTTTTAAATTTTTTTATAACTATGAATTATATTTTAAAACAATACAACTTTGGTAAAAATAAAAATAATTTTTTTTATAAGACCTATAATTTAGCTCTTTTTTCTATAAAAATATTTTTTTAAAAAACTTGATTTTATAAAGATAAGTATAATTATTTTATTATATATAAAAGTTGTACTTTTATAAAGTAATTTTCTAAAAAGTGAAGTTTTCAACTTCTTTTCTTTACATAAATTATGTTTTAAAAGGTTGTTCTTATAAATATAAATATAATATTTTTTAGAAAAAAATTACTTTTATAAAGGAACTTTAACTTGCAAATTTTATAAACCGTTTTAGAAAACTATAAATTATATAATAAAAAACATTTTTTTAGGTCATAAATAAAAAAACATTTTATAATAAACTGTTGTAGCAGCAGTAAATAATTAAATGCAGAATTAAAATTAGGAACGAAATTATCCAATTTTTGGAGCAAATAAATCTGGGACTGAAAATATAAGAAATCTCGGAAGCAAGTACAGTCTAGAACACGGCTGAGTCGCGGACAATGTCGCTCTCTTTAAGGTGTTTCGTGGCTCTGCCCAAAGTGTGCTGACAGTCTCAAAGCCCCGCCACCCCCAGGATAAAACAGCCTCCAAAATCAAAAAATACGGATCGATAAAGCACAAAAATCAATTCGGTCTATGTACACCCATTCTGTATAATTGCTCGATTCTAACAATATAATTAATCTGGAAAAAAAATTCGGAACTGTTTGGAAGATGAACTGTATGTGGGTTTTTCTTTTGTTGGAACTATATTGAAAACGGAGGTCTCAACCTCATTTTATGCAAAAAAAAAAATTACCGTTAGTGGGCAAAAACGTGGAGAGAAAACTGGAAACGTGGGTGAAAAAATTCAACAGTAAAAGGCCCATGTTTTTTCGGAATTAATTACCGTTAAAAATTAATTTTTAAAGCCCAAAACCGTTAATTTATTTGTCCAAAAAATTATTTCTTAATGAACCCGAGCCCAAGACCCGGACTCGGACCGACCGGACGGCGGCGGCGGCGCGCGCGCGTGTGACTTGGCCCAATAAGTCCCCCACCCATACACACAAAACATCTAATGCCCAAAGGGCTTACCCTTTAGACTCACAAAAAGGGTATATTAACACAACCCATTTCCTTCAACCCACCGATGTGGGACAAGAAGGAAATCCACTTTCAAGTTTTGTAACTCAACAGTTGCTTATACAGCTATTTTCAAACAATCCCCCACTTGCAAAATTTGAAAATATTTTTATCGAGCAATAATTCATAGAATTGTGCATAAGCAAAGGTGTCTTTCGACTTGAACCTTTACGTAGTAAAGATGATTCAAAATATACTAGAGTAACCGTAGTTTTGAACTCTATCTCTGACAACATCCCACACACAACCCTACTTGGATGTAATTCTAATAGCTAGCACGTTACGGCCATGTGCTTCTATCCCAGTATAGTGAACGCTTTAGTAATTTGCCCAAAATATCCATAGGAAGCGGCCACACTTCCACGTTCACATAGGTGAGTCTATCAAGAATAATCCTGTAGCTAAGTACCCCACTTAAAATAGAGCTATAGATCTCATTAAGAGTTATAATAACTCATCCTTAACTCGCTTCAGGATATCATGCTCCATAGGGATGGACTCGGAGGAAAACTCCGTTCTATATTAATTAATAATCGCACGATTCAACCCATATCACTTGTGATTTGTTATTACCCTTTGAACATATTTCTTAGGATCTCCAATCTATATGTTGGGTTACCATCACAAATGACTCATTTATCCAAGGGCTTTAGTCCCATCCCTTTCGAGGTGTTCCACACCTTCTCCCTAGCTAGTCCTTTCGTCAAAGGATCAGCTAAGTTCTGTTCAGACCGTATATGATCCACCCTCACAGCACCCGTAGAGATAAATTCTCTAACAGTACTATGCTTACGACATATTTATCGTTTCTTACCGTTATAATAACGGTTCTCAACTTTTGCAATAGCCGCGGTACTATCACAATGAATCAAAACGGCTGGTATCGGTTTTTCCCATAATAGGATATCTGACAGGAGGTTTCTTAACCAACCTGCCTCTTCACTAGCAGTAGCTAGCGCTATCATTTCAGACTCCATAGTGCATTGAGCCAAAATAGTTTGTTTCTTAGATTTTCAAGAAACTGCACCACCAGCGATGCTAAATATATATCCACTAGTAGCCTTAGAATCATCAGTTAGGGTGTTCCAATCAGCATCACTAAATCCTTCAAGGACAGCGGGATGCTTATTATAGTGTAATCTGAGGTTCATCGTCCTTTTAAGGTACCGCATGATCCTCTCAATAGTATGTCAATGCTCCATACTAGGTCTACTGGTAAATCTACATAGTACTCCCACAACACAAGCTATGTCAGGTCTAGTGCAATCTGTGGCATAGCGTAAGCTACCTATAATGCTTGCATAAGCATTTTGATTTACACTGTCGCCAGTGTTCTTAAATAACTTTACACTAGGGTCAAATGGAGTACTAGCAGGTTTACAGTCAAAGTAATTATATTTCTTTAGAACTTTCTCAATATAATGAGATTGATCCAAAGAAAGTCCCTTTTCTGACCTAGTAATATTAATTACTAATATTACACTAGCTTTACCCAAATCCTTCATATCAAAATTGACACATAATAATGATTTAACATTTTCTACGGCATGAATATTAGAACCAAATATAAGCAAATCATCAACATAAAGACATATGATAGTGCCAACGTTCTCAACATATTTATAATAAATGCATTTGTCACTTTCATTAATTTTAAACCCATTGGAGATGACTAGGCTATCAAATTTATCATGCCATTGTTTAGGTGCCTATTTGAGTCCATAAAGAGATTTATCTAGTTTACATACTTTATTTTCTTGACCGTGTACTATAAAACCTTCAGTTTGATCCATATAAATCTCTTCTTCTAATTCTCCATTTAAAAATACAGTTTTAACATCCATTTGGTGTACAATTAAATCATTTAAGGCAGCTACAGCAAATAGTACACGTATAGACGTTATTCTAGTCACGGGTGAAAATGTATCAAAGAAGTCTACGTTTTCTCTTTGTCTAAAACCTTTAGCAAAAAGACGTGCCTTATATTTTTCAACAGTGCCATCAGGTTTTAATTTCTTTTTAAGAATCCATTTACACCCAATTGTTTTACATCCAGGAGGAAGATCCACTAAATGCCAAGTTTTATTTGTTTTCAAAGAATCCATTTCATCATTAATAGCCTCTTGCCATAAATAGGTATCTAAAGAAGATAAAGCTTCTTGAATAGTGTTAGGATCCTCCTCTAAAGTGTAAGCATAAAAGTCGGGACCAAAATCTTTTTCTACACGAGCCCTTTTACTTTTTCGAAGTTCTAAAATGGATTTATTAATTTCTTTATTTTTATTTAAAGAAATATTAGTGGATGACTCGCCCCCACTATTTCTCAATTTAAAAGAAAATTTATCTTCAAAAAAATTGGCGTCATTTGATTCAATAATTACTTGATTTTTCAAGTCATAAAATCGGTATGCTTTGCTATTAATAGCATAGCCTATAAAAATGCACTCATATGCTCTACTCGCCAATTTAAACCTTTAAAGGTCGGGTATACGTACATAGGCTAAGCACCCCCACGTTCTAAAGTATGACACGTTGGGCTTAATATTTTTTCAAATTTCATAAGGAGATATTTTCATTTTAGTCTTAGGAATTCTATTAAGCACGTGACACACAGTCAAAATAATTTCATCCCACCAATGTGAGGCAGCCCCTGCATTTAATAAAATAGCAACAACTAATTCAGTTAATGTCCTATTTTTTCTTTCGGCTTTACCGTTCATTTCGGGCGAATAAGGGGCAGTTTTTTCGTGAATAATACCGTGGATTTTATAAAATTCAATAAATGGTCCAGAATCATATTCGGTGCCTCTTTCACTACGTAACCTTTTTATTTTCCGATTAAATTGATTTTCAATTTCATTTAGGAAAATTTTAAACATGTCAAACGCTTCATTTTTATTTTTCATTAAATACACAAATGAATAATCAGAACAGTCATCAATAAAAGTTATAAAATAACGTTTGCCATTTCTAGTTGTGACACCATCCAATTCACAAATATCCGAATGAATTAAATCAAGTGGTTCAGATTCTCTAAAAACAGATTTATGTGGTGTCTTAGTGATTTTTGCTTGACTACACCATTCATATTTTTCAAAATCATTTAATGATAATTCGGGAATTAATCCTAAAGTGCTCATATTTTTAACTAGTCGTTTATTAACATGACAAAGCCTAGCATGCCAAACATTAAATGAACAAGCAATATAACCAGAAGGAGAAATTTTATTCATTGCATCAACATTCAATTTAAACATCCTATCAGTGGCATAACCCTTGCCTACAAAAATTCTATTTTTGGTCAAAGTAAATAAATCAGCACCAATAGTTTGAGTAAAGCCAGCTTTGTTGAGAAGATAACCCGAAACCAAATTTTTCCTTATCTCGAGAGTGTGAAGAACATCTTTGAGGATACCAGTCTTTCCCGAAGTGAACTTCAATTCCACATTTTCAGTACCAACAACCTCAGTGGAGTGAGAATCACCCAACAACACCTTCTTATCTGTAGTCTCAGAATAAGTCTTAAACAGAGTACGGTCATAACAGATATGACGGAAAGCGCCAGTATCCAACCACCACCCTTTGGCACCGCTAACCATGTTGATTTCTGAAATCATAGCACATAGGTCATCTTCGGTCAAATTCGCTTGTGCGTTTGGCACATTGCGACATTTGCGAGCCATATGGCCAGGCTTGCCACACTTGAAACAAAGAAACTGTCCCGAGTTGCTAGGCTGTCCATTTCCAGGGTTCTTATACTTATTCTGAGTCTGAGTCTGATTTTTAAAATTCTGGTTGTGGCTCTTTTTCTGATTTTTCATATTTTTTTCGTTTGCCTTTAAAACAACTGGAGTGTGGTTCTTTTTCTGATTTTTGTTGTTAGACACAACAAGAATTTCATCTTTATAGTCATGTTTTCGGGTTTCCTCCTCAATTCTCAATTTAGTAATAAGTGACTCTAGTGAAAATTCTTTAGACTTATGTCTCAAAATATTTTTAAACTCTTTGAACAGTGGAGGCAATTTATCAATAATTACAGCCACCTGAAATTGCTCATCTAAAGCCATGCCCTCAGAAATAATTTCATGGGCAATCATTTGCAAATCATGGGTTTAAGCAACAACAGATTTGTCATCCGTCATTTGAAATTTCAAATAACGGCTGACGGCAAATTTTTTAGCAACCGCCTCCTCCGTGTCATATTTTTTAAAAAGTGTTTCCCAAACATCCTTCTCAGTTTTATAATTGGCATAATAGTCATAAAGTTCATCACTTAGAGCATTCAGAATATAGTTCTTGCACAGAAAATCATTTTCCTCCCAAGTTCTAATTGTTTTGCTTTCCTCAACAGTAGGTGGATTATTTACTACGGGTTGTCAAATTGAACACACGATGCGACTTTTTTCGTAGTTAAATAAAATAGCAATTTTTTGCTCAAACGTTTAAAATGGGTGCCTTCATATTTGAAAGGCTTATTAAGGTTGCTTGAGTTAATTTCGTCCATGACAGAATTTCAGAACACCTTAAAATTGTTGTAGCAGCAGTAAATAATTAAATGCATAATTAAAATTAGGAACGAAATTACTCAATTTTTGGAGCAAATAAATATGGGACTGAAAATATAAGAAATTCTGGAAGCAGGTACACTCTAGAACACGGCTGAGTCGCGGACAATGTCGCTCTCTTTAAGGTGTTTCGCGCCTCTACCCAAAGTGTGCTGACAGTCTCGAAGCCCCGCCACCTCCAGGATAAAACAACCTCCAAAATCAGAAAATACGGATCGATAAAGCACAAAAATCAACCCGGTCTGTGTACACCCATTCTGTATAATTGCTCGATTCTAACAATATAATTAATCTGTGAAACGAGATTAATTATTCTGAAAAAAAAAATTCGGAACTGTTTGGAAGATGAACTGTATGTGGGTTTTTCTTTTGTTGGAACTATATTGAAAACGGAGGTCTCAACCTCCTTTTATGCAAAAAAGAAATTACCGTTAGTGGGCAAAAACGTGGAGAGAAAACTGGAAACGTGGATGGAAAAATTCAACAGTAAAAGGCCCAATTTTTTCGGAATTAATTACCGTTAAAAATTAATTTTTAAAGTCCAAAATCGTTAATTTATTTGTCCAAAAAATTATTTCTTAATGAGACCCGGACCCGGGCACGGGCACGGACCCGCGCGCGCGTGTGACTTGGCCCAATAAGTCCCCCGCCAATCACACAAAACATCTAATGCCCAAAAAATTTACCCTTTAAACTCACAAAAAAAGTATATTAACACAACCCATTTCCTTCAACTCACCCATGTGGGACAAGAAGGAAATTCACTTTCAAGTTTTGTAACTCAACAGCTCCTTATAGAGGTGTTTTCCAACATAAACAATATTTCATATATAACTAAAAAAATATATATTTTTATTTTTATAAAAAATGTACAATTTTCTGAAACAGTTTATCTATTTAAAAATGATGTCTCATTCTTGTTTTGCCACCTAGCTTAAAAATAATACTGCAGTTAAAACATACACCTTTCATCTTCTTAGATATTACTGAATGGTTGAAATATCTGAAACCCACGCTTGGCGTTTCTCCTTCATATTTCCCTACTTCCTAAATTCCGATGTATTTTTATTTTTGATATATGGATATCTCACCCATTGTATACAATGACAAAGATGAAGTCAAAAGTTCCTACACATCATGATGACTAAAGAAAGAGGAAAAGAAAAGAGAATTTTGTTTTCACTTCTTTGGTTAGGTTAGTTCAGGTAAAGCCTTCCTCTTGTAATTATAGCTTTTGGGGATTTTTGGTGGGGTTCAAATGAACAGTTACCTACTTCTCTTTATTCTCAACAACTCTTTTTTCAACAAAATAGTTATTTTCAATTATTTTCTTCTGACCGGAGTGTGTTTGTGGATTGTAACAATACGAGTTAGAGTTTATCGGCCCTATTTTTTTTCGAACTTTCTGATTTTTTCGATTTATGATCCGATTTTTTTCAAAATTGGAAGGAAATTTTAGTTTGTTGATTTCCGATTTTTTTTTTTTAAAAATCGGATAGGAAATAATTATGAATTTCCAATTTTTTCAATTTTTTCAAAATTATTTTCCGATTTCCGATTTTTTCGATTTTTTTAAAGTTTTCCATATCCCACATCGGTTGGGAGAGGGAGAAGACTCCAAAATATGTTCTATAAAAGGAGAGTATCCTTCTAACTTCTACACAAATGAAAAAATGGGTCAAATCCTAATACATGTTGGATTAAGCCATTTTCTATGTTTCTTTAAAATGAGAATTTTGAATAATCGAAAATCCATAATTTATTTTTTTTAAATTTTGGAATTTTGGAATTTTCTGAATTTTTAATATATTTTGTGAATTTATGATTTTTGCCGAATTTTTTATTTTTCCGAATTCAGAATTTTTTTTAATTTTTCGAAAAAATCGGAAATCGGAATAGTTAATTTATTTTTGAAAAAATCAAATTTTTTTTCTAATAGGCATTTTTCGATTCGTTCTGGCCGAAACACTGCCCTACGACTGACGATTGAATTGGATTGATGTCGATGAAGAGTTATATTACCCATCATTTTCATATCTATTTTTTTATCATTTTAAATAATAAAGAATATATTAATAATAACTAAATGGATAACGAATAAATGTCTAAACAAATAAGAAAATATTTTTACTTTTCACAATAAATTCTCGAGTTTGATGTTTTAAGTTTTTTCAGGAAATCCATTGTATGTTTAGTCAAAGTTTTCATATCTTATGGGAAATCGTCTAAAACTTTGTATTCTGAATTTTTTATGTTTGCTTTATATTAATTGAGTGCTATCCGAGAAACTTTACTTGGGTTCAACACTTAAAAAAATATGGTGGAATAATCTTAACTAGACAAACCCACATATTATTCTAATTTCTTTCATTATGGACGAAAAAATTTGAAAGCTTATATATATAATAATTTTTTAATTGATTTGAGTAATTTTTTGTGGTGCTTTAAAAAAAATGGTTATTAGAGTTATTCGTTCACATTAATCGCTTTATTAGTTTTTAAGTCCATACTTAATTTAATTTAATTAATTCATGAATTGTACTACTCCTATATACGAAAACTATATAATACTCGCGCATCGCGCGGGACTAAAACCTAGTGTATATAATTCTCATTAACACCGGACATGCTATAATGTCATTGTGCTGAGCATTTATAGCATGTGTGGGTAACATTTAAGTTTCTCCCGAAAATCAGTAATATATATTTTATTCCATCTTCAACAACAACTAGCTCCGCTGTAGCACTGGCATTTCCACGTTAAGATTTCATCTTAGGAACCGGGTTCAAACCCCGGCAGCGGAAAAATGTTTTTATTGTTTATCATGTGCATCGCAACATCCATTGTAGAGGCCCATCAAATGTCTCCTGGCCCATATCTTGGTGTATATATACATATATTAAATTGATAATATGTATCTAAAAAAGAAATATGTATCTAAAAAAGAAACATTGAATCTGACATTTTCCTTGTAAATGTCATATAAATTTTCTATTTTATTTCTATCATTTCACTCTTACTTTGAGAAATTTTATTTTCACCCACTTTTTTTACGGATAAAGTTTATCGATTAGCTTCCTAACTTGTTTTGGATCAAGATTTCAATAGAATTTATTAATTTCTCGTACATTCCTAAATCTGACAAAATGAGGCACGGCACGATAATACGATACGGAGTTATAAGTTAATGAGTGAACCCTTAATGAGTTCGGATCATATCAGTGTCAATCCGATAAGACACGATAGTTAACGGATCGGGTTAAGGTTACCCCCTTCACTCGATACTATTTGTGGCCATGGCCGGGCCTAGGCAAGCCCGGTCCGACTCGAGCCCGACTTATAAAATTATGAGCTATCCCAAGCCGCTCGGACCTGGATCGGGCCTTATTATGTAATTCCAAGCTCGCCCAGATTTGAAAGCTCTTTACCCAGCCCGTTGGTCATGCCCGGTTACTGTTTTTTTTAAATAAAAAAATCTATTTTTTCTTAATCAAAGACCTATTTTTTTTAATTAAAAATATGTTTTAAGCTTTATATATTACAGAGTCTATATATAAAGACTTAGTATATGTTTTTATATTTATAAAAGTTACCCACTTTATATATTTATTTATAACTTTGTAGTCTTAAACTTTAATAATAAATTAATACACACACACACACACACACACACACACACACATATCCATATAATAAAGGAGCATGGTTTTTGGCAAAATATCTTCACTTTTATGCATGACATTTCATGCATGATATTTTCTCCCTTTTATGCCCATGGATGAAATGTCATGCTAAAGTGTTTTTTTTTTTTTAATAAAAGGGGTATTGTTTTTGTTTTTTTAAAAGGGAAATAATTTTAAATAATTTAACTTATATATTTTTAAAATATTTATATTTTTAATATTTTTTTAATTTATATTTTTAAAATATTTTTTTTATTTTTAAATTATTTTTTCTTTAATTTTTTTTTATCACGGGGGAAAATTTATCGCCGTGCCCTCGGGCACGGGCATCCGCTAGTATATATATATATATATATATATATATATATATATATATATATATATATATATATATATATAATTCTCGGGCCTCATCGGCGTTAGAATTCATGCCCAATCCCGCCCAAAAAAGAATCGGCCTATCAAATTTTGCTAAGCCAGCTTTGCGGGTCAATTCACCTTACCCAAGCCCTAGTTTTTTATTGGGCGGGCTTGGTGGGCGTCGGCCTATGACCACCCCTACCCGTTACTACTCGCTAAAACCCGTTATGAAACATTAATTTAAGTAAATAAAATATACTTTTGGAACTTATAAATAATTTATGTAGCATAATGTTAATTTAATCATAATGACTTTTACTAAATGAGAGATTTAGTAATGTCAATGAATTAATGAGTTTATTTGGGGTAAAAAATGAGACAATATGTCAACTTGTATACAATTCAAAATAATTAATTATCTTAATGGATATTAACGAGTGAACACGACACGACACGATAACATAATGGGTCGAGTTTGGATATGATTTTTTCACACCATAAAAAAGTTACCCGTTTAGACATGAACCCAATAAGACCCGAACACGATAAAAAACGAAATGAGCATGACTTAACACGACCCATTGACATGTCTATACATTCCCATGAAAGTTGAATACATTTAATTCATTTTGTTTCAAAATGAAAAAAATAAATAAATTGTAAATTTAACTACAATCAAATATATTAAACATTTTACTATTGAATTTAAATTAATTATTTAACTCATCTAATCTATTAAATTTCAATCATTCATGCATATAAATGTGAAAACCCCATATGTCCAAATAATTTGCATATCCAATTAGCTAAAAAATGGTCTGAGGTACAATTTATGATATCACAAGTTAAAAAACTTCACAAAATTTCAAGCCGAGGCTCTACATACTCAAACTCCATCAAAAATTTCATAAAATCGTCCACCAACGATCACTTGTAAATAATAAAATGCCAAATGCACCAATGTTAATTGATCAAATTTTTGTAACAACAAATTACTGTTTTGAATGTGGACCCATATGAACTTTGCTTCACTATATCAATGGCATCTTATACCTTCTTTTTTTAACTCTAAAAAAAGAAAGAGAAAACAACACCGGAGGGACTTGTAGTTCAATAATTTTGAGAACTTCGTAAATTAAATTTTCAAGCCATATTCACTTCAAGTCTATAAGTAGTAGTGACATTCCAATTTCTGTTTTTTTGAATGATAAACATAGTTAGTCATTCATTTGGAAATTTTGTAGGGTTTCTCAGTAACAAGTAACAGAATGGACAAACACCCACTACATGGGGTGCTTTTTGCAAACCACAATAATTGAAAAATGTAAGGGAGAATATACTCACTTGGGGGTTTCTTGAGATTAAGAGATGAAAGTGTTTAGAGGGGGTGATTAAAAAGTTTTATAAATGGTATTTTAGTTTAAAAGAAACTAGATCGTTAATTAAAATTAGAATTGATATAGAGGGGGTGAGATCATGAAATAAGAGGGTACAAACAAAATCTTCCATTAAAATAGACAAATTAGGAGGGGCCAAAGGCCAAATAACTCAAATTTTTAATCTTGGTAATTTCAAATTACAGTAACTTAAAACTTAAATATTGAATTAAAAATTTCCATTACACCTCAATTGATTATTAATATGGGGCATATCCTAAAAAATAGTTAGGCCTAATAGAATGTTTACAGAGTTCTTAAAAAAGTAACATATGAAAATTAAGCAATGCTACTCTGGCGGATAAAGTAATCGAAAAAGTGACGGAATGACTTTTGCAACTTTGGACAAGGATAATCCTTTTTTTTCCCAATCTTAAGAGTGTGTTTAACTTTACACCAAACCTTTACAAATAAAAACCAAAACACACCTAATATTTGCAAATCTCAGCTTGAGAGTTTACTTGAGAACAGAAATTACAAAGTTTTAAATTTGCTGGAATACAATGTTTACTTGACAGGTAAAAATTACAACTTAATAAATTAAAAATAGTATCAAAGTTGCTCAATACACCGACAAAAGCTAAATTAAGAATCACAATCATTGAGGTTAAAAGTACCATAAAAGTGACATTTCATTTTTATTTGGATAGTGGTCGTGATTGATAAAAAAAATATTTCATATCATGTTGTGTCATTTTTATTTTTGTTAGATTCATTTTTGGTTAAAAAAAAACATTTTGTATTGTGGCGCTTTTACTTCGGTATTGTTCGTCATTAGTAAAAAAATAATATTTCATGTCGTGTTGTGCCATTTTTATTTTGGCCGGGTTTGTTTTTTATTTATAAAAAATATTTTGTGTTGTGCCGCTTTTACTTGGATAGTGTTCGTAATTGGTAAAAAAAAAAAATATTTCTTGTTGTGTTGTATTGCGTTGTGTTTATTTTGTTCGGGTTCGTTTTTGATTAAAAAAATATTTTGTGTTGCATCGCTTTTACTTCAGTCACGTTCGAGATAGGTAAAAATAATAATATTTCATGTCATATCGTGTTTATTTTGGTCGAGTTTGTTTTTGGTTAAAAAAATATATTGTTTTATGTCTCTTTTACTTGAGTCATGTTCGAGATAAGTTAAAAAAATATTATTTCATGTCGTGTTGTGTCACTTTTATTTGTATCGTGTTCGTATTTCATTATTAGTGTCATGTCATAATGTGTTACTTTTTATTTGGGTTGTTTTCATGGGAGAGAAAACAAGTAAGATTTTGTATCGTTTGGGATCGTGACTCGTAAAAAAATAAGAGTCAATGTCGTATTTTGTGAAAATAAGATTTCGTAAAAAATATATATTTTTGCCTTTTAGGTTCCAGCAACTTGTTTTCGTAAAAAAGGTTTTTAATTTTTTTCGTCTTTTGGGTTCCAGCGATTTGTCTTTTATAATTTTGTCACTTTTTTTAGTCATTTCTTCCTGTAGAATAAATTTTTCGATGTAAATTATATTGTTCTAAACAAACGAACAAAGAAGGTGGAACCCTAAAACCTATAGTGGTGGGAGAAGAAACAACAAATTTCGTAACTTTATAGAATTGGATGCTTGCAATGATGGATGAAAAGAAACAAATTCTGAATAAGGATTTGTAAGCGTTCTCCAAATTTTGAGAATGATTACAAATTTCCTAACGATTTCTACGAATTTCATTTGTCGTAGCAATTGATACGAACATATAAAGTTTGTAGGAAATACCTTTTCAGCATCTAGGAGGCATAAACAACCTCATAGCCGAAATAGGTTTAACCTTAAATGTATTCTTTATATATTTTTAACCGAATAATATTTTTAATTAGGGGTGGAAGCGGTATGGGTTTTTATCGTACCGTACCGTTTTGGTCCGAAAAAAATGGTTTTGGTTTCATATATTAAAATACCAGAAACTGGTCTTACCGAAACTGAAATTACCACAAAAAAGTTGGTTGGTTTTGGTTTTAATATTTAAAAAACCGATTTACCGAAATTCCCGTACCGAATTTACCGAAACCAGAAAAATCATACCGAAATTACCATACCGTACCGAATTTACCAAAACCAGAAAAAATCGTATCGAAATTACCGTACCGTACCAAATTTACCAAAATGATCGTACCGAATTTATCGAAACCAGAAAAAAGTTAGTTGGTTTTGTTTTTGGGTTTTTGGGGCTTTTAGCGTTGTTTACCGAAACCAGAAACAAAAAAAAAACAGAATTTACCGAAACCAGAAGAAACCAGAAAAAATCAAAATTTATCGAAACCAGAAAAAACCAAAATTACCGAAAAAACCGAAATACCGGCCGGTTTGATTTTTGGTATTGATTTTGGTGTACCGGGTGGTAAACTGGTACGATTTGATTTCACCATCCAGAGTTTGGTTTTGGTATTGATATCTATTATTTACCGATCAAACCGTACTGCTTACACCCCTATTTTTAATTGAATGAAATTATGCAATGTTACATATACTGGCATTTAAAATTTTCTAAGAACACCGAAAATTTAAGCAAAATTAACCCATTTATTTATAGATTTGCATTCTTAAATTTTTTTGAAGATTTGTACCATTTTATGAGAATTGGGCTGACGTATCTTTAATTGAATAAGTGAAATCATTTGAGGGAAAAAGCTGTGAATTTTTGGGCTGACGTATCTTTAATACTATTGGCGACAAGCCTATGTATTACGCAGAAAAAAAGTAGATCTTTCCAATAGACCCTGTATGAAGGCAAAAGGAATAGATAAAAAAGCCAATAACATTTGTTTTTTAAGAGTTCCAGATCAAAATATATAATCATATAGTGCACTTATGTTACAAACATGGTAGAAAAACTTTATACTTATATCATTACTCTAAAAAAGATATATTTAATTACTTCATACATGATAAGACTTACAGAATGGTAAATAAGAAATTGACTAGAAAATGGACTTGTAGTACGTAAGAGATAGAAAGTTGAATAGATTATAGATATGGCTAATAAGCTTGACTTTCGGATTTGGTTTTGGACAAATTGTTTTCTAAACAATTTAAGAATACCACCTTTGCTAGTTTTAACCTTTTTACCAGTACTTTCACATGAAAGCTTCACAATAGGTGTATGTGATGCCTTGGAGGCTTGGACCATGATTTTAAACATTAAATTATCATTTGTTTATTATGAAATATTATATCACACGCTAAATATGTATAGTCACGTATTGCACAATGGCTCTATTGTTTAAGCTGAAAACAGTTTTGTTTATTTTCTAATAGAGAAAGTCAACAACAACTCTGAAGTGCGATGTCACGTTATTGAGAAACCAAGATTAAAAAAACTTCCTCCAACAAAAAAGAAAACCTAAAATAATCACACTAGTTGTTATGTCGGTTGACAAATACACGTGAGTTTACTCATCTATTCCCAAGACTATTCGGTTGATTATTGTGTTCGGTCCCTCGTCAAAATATTAAATAAAGACAAGCCAGATTCATATATTATTGATGTAGAGTGATTGCCGCTATTTTATTTCAGGTAAAAATATCAATACAAACTATATTTTTAAAACAAAATTAGAGTAAAATTCTACGATTTATTGTAAAGATAAATTGGTAGCTTTAGCACTTCCCTTTTGTTAATTTGGTATATTATTGAGCTTAATAATTGACTAAAATCAACAATGCTGACCAAAATGATAACTATTTTATGATCTTCACAAATGGTACATATGAGCTGTATCCCTTTCACATTATCAATACTGCGGGTGCTAAATGTGTGTTAGGATATTTTCTTATCTTTTATAGAATACTATTTTAGGACTTGTAAGCCTCCTTCATTAGTATTTATAAGAGTCCATGGCCTTTAGGCTCCAGAAATGATTCCAATCCAGGATAGTCCAAATTCCATATTATACTAATATTCAGTTCCGCGTGAGGAGCGAGCGGGAAACATATATTCCATTAATTATTTTCCATCTTTCACTAACCCTCTGCAAAAAAATTGAACAATGAATTAATTATCAAGATAATAATAATCTAAAATTATTAAGTTAACATAGCATAAACGTCAATTTTCATTTTATTGCAATTTTAAAAATAATAAAAAGAACAAATGACCCCAAACAGTTTTTCCAAACTCATACATAAACATAAAATGTCATCAAAGAGGACTTGAAGTTTTCAAAGATATTCTAATAGATTATTCCAAAAATAGTTTAAAAGTCAATGTACATCATACATATTTAAGTGATATTGCATTCGGTTGTAAAGAGTAATTATTGGGATTCCATTAGTAGCCTCCATGAAAGTCCTCTAGTAGGGTTTTAATATGGAAAAAGGGTGCAAAAACCAAGCAAATCACTATTTTTAAATTTTCTCAAATTTTAATTTAAACTTTAAATAAATTTATCCAAATTAAACTAAGCGCCGATTAAACGCAAATTGTATTAAATAGAGTAACCAATTTTATCTTAGCCTAAACATGCATCTAGGTGAGTGGAGGATAGAATAAGTAAATCAACCACAACGCTGATGCATGACGAAACTCAAATGAAAAAAAATCTCTCACGGCCCGACCACACAAATTAACTGTGATAACGAATTAAAAAAAGTCAACAAATGACTTACACAATGACTCGATTCCCTCACAAGACTTGATGCGTATTCGATCTTCAACTTCTCCTCCGCAGTGACACCCACACTACACCGACCATGACACGTCCGTAACAATATTAAAAACATTAAACTTAGCCGCTTCAGTTTTTCTTTCCCTCTTTCGTTTCCCTCGTTTATTTCTCTCTCTATCTAAGACCTGCAATTCTCTCTCTCTCTCTCTCTCTCTCTCTCTCTCTATTTCCTTTATGTGTTTGTGTGTGTGTCTCAGTGTGTGAATGTGTGTGTGTATGGAGATTTGAGTTTGGTGTACGTTTGTGTATGTTATGTAGGTCATTGTGTGTGTGTGTAGTGTGTGTATGTGGGTCAGTGTGTGTGTGTGTGTTTGGGTCAGTGTGTGTGTGTGTGTGTTGGGTCAGTGTGTGTGTGTGTGTGTGTGTGTGTGTGGGTCAGTGTGTGTGTGTGTGTTTGGGTCAGTGTGTGTGTGTGTGTGTTGGGTCAGTGTGTGTGTGTGTGTATGTGTGCATGTAGGGTATTGATTTTAGTTTTTATAAAATTAAAAATGGTATTGAAATTGGTAATGTAATTGTCTGTATGTGTTTGTTGGGGTCACTGTATGTGTGTGTGGTATTGAGTTTTTTTTTTTATAAAATTAAAATTGTTAATGTACTTGTGTGTGTGTGTGTTTTGGGGTCACTGTGTGTGTGGGTGGGGTGGGGGGTATTGAATTTTTTTTTTTATGAAATTGAAATTGTGTGCGTGTTTTGGAGTCACTAGTGTAATTAAAATTTGGTTTCTCTCTCTAATTGCAATAGCGATGACCATCTCTCTATCTTCACACACACATTTCGGTACATCTCTCTATCTATTGCTCTCTATATTCCCCCTCTCTCTCTCTCTCTCTCTCTCTCTCTCTCGAGATTATTGAATTGTCTGGGATTCTTGAATTGTTGTTGACTATTGGATTTGAACATTTAGATGGCTATTGAGTTAGTTAGCCCTAAAAATTTCTATTATATCGCATTATTATTTGCATTGTTGTTCGAGATTCTTGAATTGTTGTTGACCGATGGATTTGAACTTAGATGGGCATTGAGTTGGATGGCCCTATGCTTTTCTAACATTTAGGGTTGAGATTAAACTGAATATAAATAAGTAATCATGCATTCACATGAGAGAATATATGCATGCATGTAGCACTCAAAGCAAGTGTTATATAACAAGTAATGAGGGTAAATGGTAATAACGGGCATCGCAATAGATAACCATTGGCTATCTATTGCGGTTCTCGTTACTATAATCTAGGCATGCATGTGTAAATTTACATTAAGTCAACTTGTTATATAACACTTGTTTTTTTTTTTTTTTTTTTTTTTTTTGGGGGGGGGGAGGGTGGGGGGGGGGGGGCATGCATGCATGTATTCTCATGTGAATGCATGACATAATGGTTCTGTAACATTTATAACTAATTTGAATTACATATAGTGTGCATAGATACTAGCCTTCTAGTTCTTATGCGTACGCATTCAATAGTCCTTAGACCCGTTCGAGAGTCATTACCCCTGTAATGAGATCTCCCAAATTGTCCCGTTTGGATAGTTTGGGACTGCATAGTTTTTATATAATACTATTCCTAGTGGCTTAAAATTGTTATTTTTGGGGAAGTTATGTTGCCGTATATTAATGTTCTCCGGGTACATACTAGATGATGCCCAGTTAAGTGTTATTTCAATTGATACATTGAAATAACACTTACACTTGCAAATTTATGTCGTATACTTGGAGAACTATAAGGACATGTTGTCGAATTTTTCTCAAATTGGAACAATGTGTATGAGTTGTTAAGTATATTACAAAAATATGTGGTCTTGAGTGGGATATGACCACTCACCCTTTAGAGGAGATGTAGGAAATAGGAATTGTATTGTTTTTATAATAAAACATCGAAAGATGAAATGTCAATCTTGTAGTAAATTATTTAATGGGAACTAAATGTTCACACTTTTATTTATACTAATCCATGAATATACATTTCTTACCCATAGTAGGTGATTGTTTGTTATAGCTGTGATGGAATATCCTAAATACAAAGAGTGGATGTGTAAGACAAATGGATTACGGGATGTGTTTCGCAGATGTGCTAATAAATTTGTCAAATACGCAAAGAGATGTCATAATGATGAAGAGCTCATGTGTCTGTGTGCTAAGTGTAATAATGGTAAGGTGCTTGAGTGGAAAAAAGTTTAACTACATTTGTTAAGCTAGGGTATGCAAGATAGTTATCAAATTTGTATTTTTCATGGGAATCGAAAGTTCCTTTTATCCCCGAGCAACCTTCAACAAGTAGGATAGATGTACAGGGACAATGTAGATCATAATATGCTAGAGGATTTAGTTGATGACACATATGGAGTTCATGAAGTGGAAGAAAATGAGATAACTGATGATGTACGAGGTTCAGGTACTCATGAAGATATCGGGATAAACCTTGATGATGGCTAACAAAGTTTAAAATTTAAGGTGACCTAGCCGTTGTACTCAGGCTGTAAGAAAGATAAAAAAAACTTTACATGCCATGGTCAGTTTGCATAGTTTGAACACCCAATATGGTCTGTCTCGCAATAGTGTGATAGAAATTTTAAATTGGTTGAAGAGCTTGCTACCCAAGCAGAATACGCTTCCAAATAGCTATCCTACTATGAAGAACAACTTGTCAGGTTTAGGAATGAAGTATAAATCAATTCATGCTTGTGTGTATGACGGTATACTATACCGAAAGGAGTAAGAAAATTTTGACTGATGTTCGGTATGTAACGAACCTAGATATACCCAATCTACTGGAAAGGAAGGCATGTGCTCAAAAGTGCCTCAAAAAGTGTTGAAATATTTTCCTATTGGGCGTAGATTAAAGCGGTTTCATAGTACCATAAAAAGCGGGGGCAATGACTTGGCATGCTAGGGTAGAAGTAGGGGGTAATCTCATGCGTCATCCTATTGATTCTATAGCTTAAAAGAGGATCAGTTTTGAGTATCCCGATTTTTCTTTAAAACACCAAAACATTTATTTGGCAATATCAATAGATGGTTTCAATCCATTTCACTACACCAAAACAACTAACTTGTCATGGTTTTTGACCGTGATAAGTTTGAGAGTGATAACTTTTTTATCACGGTAAAAGACCGTGACTAGTTCATTAAATTTATCACGGTCCTATCACGGTCTTTGACTTTGAAAAGTTTTGTCACGGTCAAAGATCATGACAAGCCCGTGATAAAAACGAAAAAATTTATCAGGGTCAAACACCGTGACAATTCTAGGCAGAATTTAAGAAAAAACTGTTGGGCAGTATGGCCACGGCCACTGCCCAACAGTATATTTGTACATGTTGTAGCAAAATTGTACCCGTTCAAACAACATATATCCAAATAAAATAGAAATAATGTACCAAATCATGCCATATATAATCCATATTAGAATAAAATAGAAATGCAAATATCCATATCCAAATCAACATGTACCAAAATAAATAAAAAATTACAAATATCCAATATCCAAATAAAAAGATAGAAATAATGTCATAAAGAAGGGTCTTGAGCAGGTCGAAGGAGGAAGGAAATCCACACGACATATAAATTGAGACACCCTTGAATATGCCCAACGCTGCATTGTACGCGCAACTACAAAGGTGAGTTCTCCTTTTTGTCCACCACATGCGTGACATGCACTCTTACCTCAATGTCTTGGAGGGGACGACCATGAACCAGTATACTCGGACCGAAGTTCGGGTCTTTCAACCCCCTCGCTATCGACTCCCCATAATATGTATATCGAGTAGAAACACGCTCGGCCAACCGATTGTTGACATAGGCCACTCGACAGGGATCACGATGGGAAATGAATCATCATATGGCACCGACTCCGTGCATATCGATGATGAAGCAGTGACGTCCTCATCCTCGTATACCTCTACCTCCTTCTCCTTCCTTTTGCCCAACTGACGCTTCATGAAGGCGTACATATCTAGGACTATCGCCTCCAACCTTAATAGATTCCACCTTATGTGCCAACCCGGTATTTCTCGTCTGAATTCCGATGATTCTTGACTACCCTACCTGCAAGCTCACCCCACTAGTACTCCCCTTACGATCCTCTCCGAGCACTTGGCTGAGTGCGTTCGTAGCCAAAGATGTTTTGTCCGCATGAGACTGTGACTCATGCAATTCCTTAAGGTTTTCCTGAAAAGAAAAATTATAACGTAATTAAAAAAATTAAACATTTATAACTTACAACGGTGGCTGCGACACTAGGGGCCACCTCCTTGTCCTTACCCTTTTTTGTCTAAATTGTCACATATTCATCGAGCCTATGTGGCCTAACCCTAGGGTCACTCTCCGTATCCTGAAATAAAATAATAGAGAATTAGTAATTAACGCAAAGTAATGCTAAATTAAAATAACATAAAACTAAAAGTAAGGAAAAATAAAAACTTACCATCCTGTGCTACACCTCGGCATAAGATGTCTGCCCGAAGTAGTGAAGGTCTAACTTTTTTGCTTGGTTGTCCTTCTTCGATTGGCGAGATGCCAATTGTCACTCATCGAGCTCATTGTCGAAAAACTTTTGTCACTGTGCCAATGATATCAGCTCCTTCAGGGAGATTGTGTCTTGTACTCTCAGAATTGACTCGGGGGTCTTCCTAAAGTACCGTGTCCGCATATTCATCTTCCACGTCTTATATTGATCCCTCAATCGTTCTAACATGGAGTCGCGAAGATGTGGGGTAAGTTCGAATTGTTCCTATCAAACAAATACAAAAAAAAAAAAAAGAAGTAAGTGTTAGTTGCTTATAAATATAAATATAAATACAGTACTTGTAGTGCCCCCCCATATGTTCATCTTGAGGTCAATAGGCACGTCCCTCCAATCAGTGTACCCTGGGCCAACGATCGCCATCAGCAACTCTAGCACTCTAGCCAATAATTCCATCTTATTCTCGACGACGGACCCCAATTTGCCTCATTTTGGGGGCCTACGGGCGGAGGAGCCCTCATCCCCTCCACTACCACGCCTAGATGAAGTCATTTTCTGCAAAAATTATTATTAGTAGTACAAACATGTATATGGACTTTGAATTAATGCTCAAATTCGACAATAACAATACAAATATCAATTTATATCAATTTTAATTTATACCAATACCAATAACAAATTCAATTTACACACACGTACACTGCCCCCCCAACTCACACACACTCCCGGGTCATGAACTATGAACTATTGCTTAAATTGATTAAAATCCTAATTAACATATTCACATGGTTATTACAAGCATTAAAATAATAAAGTACAAATGAATAAAAAGCATAAAATTATCATCCGATAACAATAAAAAACTAGAATAATAAAGCCACTGGTCATTACAAATAATTTGAATATTTATTACAAATCTAAAAGTTGTTTGAAATTCAGGTAATCATACAAAATGGATTGATATTCGGTAGGAGTAGCGAAGTCATCCACAATACTGTTTTAGATGCTTTGGCGCATATAAGACGATTGACCACAGATCGTTGTTGAGATACTCCGAGTAAAACACTTGCTTGACCTTTTGAAAAGCACAAACAAATAGATAATCGCTCACGTGTTCATTGCTCTTCAACTTGGACAAGTCAACCATGATCAAATTGGTTACATGATCAACTTTACAAGCATTTTTATCCTCAACTCTTACCCAATCACAATAAAATACAACCTCTTTCAAGCTTACATAGTCCAATTCAAATACATTTCGAATTACACCATAGTAATTAATTTCAGCTTCGACGAGGTTTTAATCATTCACGCTCTCGAAATAAAGTAAAAGCCTTGTATGAAATTCTCGAGTTCTGTACATTTGTATTTTTCTCGTACACCCTTACACCAAATACGTAACTGTTCAATCGATACTTTTTGTACTCTTGTGTCATGAACAAGGATCTAGTGGCTAGATGAGTAAGCCTTGATGTCGTATCAGCCGTCTTTTAGAGCTGAGAATATAGATAAATTAATTAGGTTAGTTGTAAAGCTTTCTTGTATTGTGACATTTAATAACAACCATTTTCATTATAATTACCTCGTGTGACAACCACAACCTAAATCCGTTGTTTGATTGTGCCATTATTTTTCATCTTTTATTGTTCTCACAGGCTTCATATTTTCTGCATAGATCGTGACGAAAGTATTACAAAATTAATCATGTAAAAATTAACATAATGTAAAAGTTGCAATAATTTAAACTTACTTTTCCATTCTTCGACATCTTCATGTGTGTCAAATAAATAACGAGCTACTTGGTCATGCTGCAAATTTGTTAATTTCACTCATTTTCCCATCACATGACCACCCTCATTGACGAACTCATCATTGTCATCCACGTTGGTCGAGTCAGGCATATATTCTCGAGTGTAGATTGATGACTCCACGATGATGTATTCCTCTTCAATTGATCCTTAAATATATCGTGTATGCTTGACGTAATGTTTGAAAACTTTCATCAATCTTTCAAACGGATATATCCACTGATATTTAACTGGGTCGCAAAGAAGTACTTCATCGCATAGTTGTTCCAACAAGTGAACACTTATGTTAAAGAAATATGGGGGAAAGTACTTCTGCAAGACACAAATATTTCCGTTCACCGCCAATTTTACGACCACTGTGTGATCTCGATTGACTACCTTATCACATAAAAGTGAGAATTAGATACTAATATGCATAATAGCCCTCCGCAAATCCTTGTACTTGGAGAAACAATGCTTAAACAATAGAAGAACCAATTACATGATCACATTCCAATCGTGGGACTTACACTTATGTAAATCATAGGTAGCATAATTCACAATCCTTTGCATGTTGGATGAAAAATTAGATGGAACTTTCAAATTATATATTATGTCTAAAAGCACCTTCCTTTCCTCACTCGTCAAAGTAAACGGACTAAGGGAAATTATTGTCCTTCCCCTACTATCTTCTTTCAACCGTAATTATGGCTTAAGTTTCAATGCTTTAAGGTATTTTCGTGCATTTTCTCCATCCTTCGAATGACTCCACCCAAGGCATGTGCCCATAATATGTCCAACGATGTTCTTCTCTGCGTGCATCACATCCAATACATGGCGCACCGAGTTATTTTTCCAATAGGGCAAGTCAAATAAAACTGACCTCCTAGACCTTGCCTTTCTTATCTCAGTTTCACTCCCAGTTAGGGTCTTCTTATGCTTGACATTTTTAAATTTAGGATTCTTACCTGGCATATTAGGGCCACAATCAGAAGATTTAGTTTCAATTTCTATGCCTGAAAGTTTTCTCGGGGTCGCCTATGTTCAACCCCGCCCGGTAAAAAATTAGAACCTTTCTCAAATCTAAAACTATGAGCGGGGGGGGGGGGGGGGGGGAGGTAAAAACTTCATATGGCAATGGTATACATTTTTTGAGCTAGCGGGGAGACAAAGAGATCCAGTCTTCTCTCCAAAAATAGGACCCCCCAAATATCCACGTACTACACAACCGAATAATGTCCCATAAGATGGAAAATCATGAATTGCCCACATCAACATAGCTTTCAATGTAAACTATTCTTTTCTAAAAGTGTCAAATGCTTGAACACCCTCTTCCCATAACTCATTTAATTCTTGTTCCAAAGGATCTAGGTAGATATCTATGTCCTCACTTGGTGCCTTTGGTTTAGATATCAATAAAGACAACATCGAAAATTCAGGTCTCATACACTTTGAAAGAGGGAGGTTGAGTGGGGCTAGGATCACTGCCCTAGCATGCCAAGACATTGCCTCCACTATCCATGGTACTGTGAAAAATCTCTTTAATCTAGACCCAGCGAGAAAATATTTCAACACTTTTTTTGGCACTTTTGAGCTTGTACCTTCCTTTCCAGTAGATTGAAAATATCAAGTTTCATCGCATACCGGACACCGATCAAGATTTTCATGCTCCTTTCGATATAGTATGTAGTCATAAACACAAGCATGGATTGATTTATACTTCATTCCCAAACCTTGCAAACTGTTTTTCATAGTAGGATAGCTGTTTGAAAGCGTATTTTGCTTGGGTAGAAAGCCATTCACCCAATTCAAAATTCCGGTCATGTTATTTCCAGACAAACCATATTAGGTCTTAAAACTATGCAAACCAACCATGGCATATAAAGTTGTTTGATCTTTCTCACAGCCAGAGTATAACGACTGGCTCGCCTTAAATTTTAAACCTGAACCCTATATATCATCAGTGACCTCATTCTCTTCCACTTCATGAACTCCATACGCATCATCAACTAAATCCACTAGTATATTATGATCTAAGTTGTCATCCTGCCCTTGTATATCTATCTACTTGTTGATGGTTGTTGTGAAGGTTGCTCGGGAATAAAAGGAACTTTCGGTTCCCCGTGAAAAATCCAAATTCGATAACTATCTTGCATGCCCCATCTTAACAAATGTAGTTCAACTATTTTCCACTCAAAAACCTTACCATTCTTACACCTAACACACGGTCACGGAAACTCTTCATCATTATGACATCTCTTTGCGTATTTCATAAATTTATTAGCATCTCTGCAAAACACATCCCCTAATCTATTTGTCTCACCCATCTACTCTTTATATTTTGGATATCCCATCACATCTACTACAAATAATCACCAATTATAGGTAAGAATCGTATATTCATGGATTAGCATAAAAAGTATAAATATTTAGTTCCCATTACTATAAACAATCACCTATTGAATGCGTATGCATAAGAACTAGAAGACTAGTTTCTATGAGTAAATTTATTAGTGCATTCAAATTCAATTTTAATTTGAAATTGAAATTGAAATTAAAAGTCAATTTATAATATTAATTCTTATTTCCTTCATCTCCTATAAAGGGTGAGGGGTCCTATCCCATTCAAGACAGTATATTTTTGTAATACACTTAATAACTCATACACATTTTTCCAAGTTGACGAAAATTCGGCATCATATCCCCACAGTCCAAGTACACGACATCGATTCATAAGTGTAGTGTTATTTCAATTTATCAATTGAAATAACACTTAACATCGTATCATCTAATATGAACCCAGAGCACATTAAGATACGAGTGCAGAACTTTCCCCAAAAGTAACAAGTGTAAGCCACTAAGAATATCATACAGAAACAATGCAATCCCAAACTTTCCAAACATGACAATTTGACAGATCTCATTATAAGGGTAATGACTCTCGAACGGGTCTAAGGGCTATTGAATGCGTACACATAATAACTAGAAGGCAAGTATCTATGCGCACTATATGTAAGTTATATAATGTTTCATTTAATTATGTCGTGTCACAATTTGAGAGATTTCATTTAATTATGTAATTTAAAGTATGAATAAGAACTAAAACTTATACCAATTTAAACAATATCAATACCAATTCAAATTCAATTTCGATTTATACCAATATCAATACCAATTCAAATTCAATTTAGAGAAATGGGTCCTATAGAATTACAATGTATACAAATTAAAAAGGTTATAAACCAAACCAAGAATTAACATGTATCCCGTACTCCTTATATCGTTTACATGACAAAAAATTATTAACAATAACAAGTTCTCAAGTAAGGGTTCATATTGCACAAAGAGGAACACGTAATTATTTTACAAGGGTGTGTTATGTCATAAGGAGGTCCATCAATATATTTCAAATGTCCCCAGTCATTTATAATATTATTACATGGAATAAATAAGGTCCGCATGACAAATATTGAAACTCCACACACACTAATTTACAGACACACACACCCCTATCCCCCCTGCCCCTCCCCCCCCCCCCCCCCCCACCCCTCACACACGCAAACCCACCTACACCCCCACCCCGACATATATACACACACATATACAAAGGAAAGAGATAGAGACAAAAAAATACTCAAAACTTAGAGAGAGAGAGAGAGAGAGAGAGAGAGAGAGAGAGAGAGAGAGAGAGAGAGAGAGAGAAAATTGGTGGGAATCAAAACCGGTGGAAAAAAAAGAGACGGTAGGAAACAGAGTTGTCACGGACCTGTCAAGGTCTTTGACCGTGACAAGTTCATTACAACAGCTCTAGTCACAGACTTGTTATGGTTATTCACCGTGATAAAAAATACATATTTTTTTGTCATGGTCAATAATCGTGACAAGGTTGGCCAGCTCAAAGGTGACAATTTAACCTTTTTAGTATGGTGTTTGGAAATATAAGCGTCAATCAGAGTGTATGTCAAGTGATCCTAGCCCCATTCAACCTCCTTTTTTTACAGTGTTTGAGACTTGAATTTTCGATGTTGTCTTTGTTGATACCTGGGCTAAAGGCACCAAGTGAGGACATCGATGCCCACCTGGATCCTTTGGTAGAAGAATTAAATGAGTTGTGCAAAGAGAGTGTGCAAGTATTTGACTCTTGAAAAAAGAGTTTACGCTGCAAGATATTTTGATGTGGGCAATTCATAATTTTTCAGCTTATGGGATATTATTCGATTGTGTAGTATATAGTTATTTGGGGTGTCCTGTTTGTGGAGAGGAGACTAAATCTCTTTGTCTCCCTTCTAGCTCAAAAAATGTATACCATTGGAATAGGAGATTTTTAATCTCGCCCATAGTTTTATATTTGAGAAAGGTTCCAATTTTTTACCGAGCGGAGTTGAACATAGGCTACCTCTGAGAAAACATTCAAGTTCAGAAATTGAAAGTAAATCTTCTGATTATGGCCCTAATATGTCAGGTAAGAATTCTAAATTTAAGAATGTCAAGCATAAGAAGACCCCAACTACGAATGAAATTGAGACAATAAAGGCATGGTCTAGGAGGTCAATTTTATTTGACTTGCCTTATTGGAAGAAAAAATTGGTGCACTATGTAATGGCATGTGATCATGCAATTGGTTCCTCTATTGTTTAAGCACTTGTTCTCCAAGAACAAGGATCTTCGAAGGGCTATTATGCAAATTAGTATCTGTTTATCACTTTTATATGAGAAGGTAGTCAATCGAGATCACATAGTGGGTGCAAAATTAGCGGTGATCTAAGATATTTGTGTGTTGGAGAAGTACTTTCTCCCATCTTTCTTTGACATACGTGTTTAATTTTTGGTACATCTATGTGATGGGGAAATTCTTTGTGGACCAGTTAGATATCGGTGGATGTATCAATTTGAAAGATTGATGAATGTTTTCAAAAATTATGTCAAGAATACATGATACATTGAAATATCAATTGTAGAGGAATACATGATCATGGAGTCATCAATCTACACTCAAGAATATGTTCCTGACCCGAGCATCGTGGATGACAGTGATGGGTTCATCAATGAGGGTGGTTATGTGATAGGCAAATGAGTGAAATTAACGAGTTTACAATATGAACAAGTAGCTCGTTAGCTATTTGACACACATGAAGATGTCGAAGAATGGAAAAAGTAAGTTTATATTATTTTGTAACTTTTACATTATTTTAATTTGTATACATGATCAATTTTGTAATACGTTCATTACGATCAATGTCTTCTTGGGGTTAGAAGCCTTTGGCTATCTGAGTGATTGGAGATCAGTTCTTGCATGGCGATCTTCCTTTCTTTTCTTCTTAGAATTAGGAATTCGTGGCATGTTTCTTAGTGTTCGAATCCCCCTCATCATATTGTACTAGAAAAAAGGCATACAAAGTATTTTTTGTATGAGAACTTTTTTTTGAAAAGAGTAAGCCTCGTAGGAAAACAAGACTTTTAATCTATGAGGTCTTTATACAAAGTTTGATGTTTATAAGAGGAAAAATTTCGATAATTGTAATTTAGTAAACTAGTTAATGCAACAATCTATAAATGGACTTGAGGAACATTATTTTCGATGAGAAACCTAATTTTACAAAACCCTAACTATAATTTTGAAAGAGTTTTCATGAGAGTTTAAATCCTATTAATCTTATAAGCCCGAGAGATCTTTCGTTTGACAAATCCCTCCCATTATTCATCTAAAGATGTAGCACAAGACATAGCATGAGAAATCGTGTGGGCATATTATGACCCCAGATGAGATTAATTGATAATAAGACCTACATGTGGTGAAATTTTTTATGGTGAAGAGAAAATGATTGTTAGTACAGACATAATCGAGCACAATGTGAAGACATTGTGGCATGAAATCGAGTATTACGTAAGTCGTGTCTATTTTGTATGACTTCTGTAAGAATTAGAAGTACTAGTGGACTTGATTGGGCTCAGACACGATTGTGATTTTTTTAGCAATGGGTTTCACTCTAATTTTGTGTTATATTGTGTGAGTGAAGAATTTCAATTTCCTCATTGTTCTACTTTGCATCACCACATGAAAATTGGATCTAATTAATTTTATTTATTGAAAGTAAAATTCAATAGCACCAGAAATGGTCGTGATTTAATAAAAAAATGGTTTTTAATTACAAGTTGTTTTGACGACATCGTAAATCAATTATGATGGATTAGTTAACTACACTATACATGCCAAGAACTTTTAAAATTAAAGAAGGATTAGGTGTGATATTTTTAGGGGATGTTAACCCACAATAAAATCATAGATTAGAGATTTGACCCTAAACAGTCATGAATGCAATGAGAGGACAAAGAAGACTAGATGTACGTGGTTCAACAGAGAGATCTGCCTACGTCCACGGGAAAGAGAGGGAGATTGATTTATTATTTTGGAAGAACAATGGAGTGTTAAGGTTTCTAGATGAGAGTCCAAGTCACTACATCCAAGTTTTAATCAATTCCCTCGTGATGGGCGAGATCGCCCTTATTTATAAGCTTAAGGATCCTCTTCTTCTAGGTGTTTTCATATCTATATTAATTTATAAATTTAAGTCCTAGAAGGATTGGTCTTCCAACCCGCTAGTGTGATATTATGAGATTTGGACTTATCTCCATATGTATTCATAGTCTTCTAAGATTAGTCACATGATATCCACGTGATATACATTCGGCTATTCTCCCTTCAATTGTCCCCAAGACTGGGGTGACCTACCAACATGTTGTTCGGCATTACCTTTTTTTATTTTGTTATCCACGTGTTTTAAAATAATTATTTGGACGTATTATCAAAGTTTATATGCGCCTGTTCCTTGGGCCACATAATGGGGATTCAATCATTTCTCTAGGAATCATTTGTTACGTACTTCAACCCTTAGTTCACGCGACCAAGCATCACTTCCCTAGGTAATGATGGCACATGAACATGTGGTTATTTTTCCTAAACGACGAAAGACGGTTGATTTGAATGGAGGAAGATGATACAAGGCCCTTAAAGGTTTATACCTTGTCATTCAAATTACTACGTAGGTATCTTTGCCAAGACTCTCTCTTTCTAGATTTTTTAGCTACCAGATGATTTTTAATTATCTTCTCCTTATTATTCTTCTTTTTAATTTCACCATGTCTAGGCGTGGTAAAAAGTATTAGGTTTTCGTAATTGATAACTTTCGAGAATTTCATGAAAAATATGGAATTCCTAATAGTGTCAAGATAAGGTTGTCCGCGGAGGAAGAAGATATCATGGATCTTCACTATGGTCAGGTAGCTTTTATGATGGTTACCATATTAAAAGGGGGGTTCGTTTCCCCCTTCACCTATTACTCATGAGAGTACTTTGCTATTATAGAATACTCGCATCTCAAGAAAAATGTATCTTCTACCAGATTGTGATGGGTATAGTAGCCATCAACTAGATTTATGAGATGAACCTAGGTCTTGAGGAGATCAGGTATTGATATGACTTAAGGTCTTCCCCAATACCATATCTATACCATTTTAAGACCAGGGAAAAGTCCCACAATTTGGTTATATATTTTCCACTATAACAAAAGGATACTAAAAAGAATATTCTTGTGGTATCCGAGGAAATATATGGAAAAAACTATGACGGTCTCAGGGTTCCTGCCACAAAGGAGTCACCTGGTAGGTCATCCAGTTGTTTTTGTTATCGCTAAGTAGTTAAAAGATTTTTACTGACTGACTTGATTTTTTGTGGAGATCATTTTCCAAATACAAAGTCGTCTGACTATCAGGTTAATCTTGAGGATTAGGAGAAGGTTTGGAGGTATCAAAATCGGAAGGGTATTCATCCTTATTTGAGGGTGGACCATATTTTACTCAAATACAAATTTATTATTCAGTTGATCAAAACATTACAGCCATACCTAAAATTTTAGTCGTCAATTATTCTGTGGTTGACGATGGCTACATTCTAAATACCGCCCCCAATACTAGTGAGAATACTAAGGGGTTATTTGGGTTATTTTTCCCTGTACGTTATTTCAATTGACTCCAATTTCGACCAGGAATAAAAAGAATAAGGCATTGACTCATTCTTATAAAATCTCGACCCACTATTTATTTATGATGCCAGTATCTCAGGTCATCCTTGGGAGGGAGTTGAAGTAAAAGAAAAACTCAATGAAGAAATTTCTCATTCCCTCCAGTCCCTTATGACCTAAAAGATATGTCTAGCAGATAGAGGAGGTTGTTCGATCTGGGGGTTGCTAGAGAAAAGCTTAGAAAAAAAACGGGCAAGAATGTCCAGAATGAAAAAAATTTGTTGAGAGGTACAAGAAGTTAATAACTCTCAGGGAAAAGGAGGCCCAAGAGCTGGAATGCCAGCGTCAAGATACCGAACAAACGAAGAAAATGAGGATAGATAAAAACTAGATAGGTGCTCCTCCTTCCCCTACCATTCCCAACTGACTTGTGACAATCAACGAACATCAACAACAACAAGGGGAATGGTCAAGGACCCTTCCCCTAAGGGAACCAGTATCACCCTTGGGAAATCTCATTTCACAAAAGAAAAGAGCCAGTAACTGAGGTCGATTCGGCCCACATGGATTTAGAGGTTTAGTACTCCATTGCTCAGGAAGCCATGATGCCGTCTAATAATCTTGATTTGGGGGCTTCACATTGGAGAGGCTACACAAGGAAGGCCTTAAGCACAGTTTCCTCATAAATCATATATCTGATTATTTTGTTGTGTGTAAAAATATATTTTTAACTTTTTTCCTCTTTTCTATGCAGAGCATACAGGTTTCTTAAGAACTCGCCAACCAAGTTGATTGCTATCGAAAGAACAACCAGCAACTAACAAAGTCTAATAATATCTTAAAGGTCCATCTCATCACCCAATGTAAGGATCTAGATGACCTTAACAAGAAGTTTAAGGTTGAGTAGAACACTAAGGAAAAAGCACTGAAGGAAGCTGATCGAACTCAAAATGAGTTCAGTAGGTTGGATACCGAACTTTCTAATTTGATTACCTCCTTTCAATGTAAGGTCCTTTAAAAGTTAATCCTTTAGAGGAAAAAAAATGTGCATTGGAGAGATCCCGGAAATACGATTTGAAGAAGGCCTATAATGAAGGATATGAGGCAATAATGAAGACGTCACCTAGTAGCGGGACAATTATAAGTTTGTTACTTTCAACAAGGGATGGGTAGATGACCTGCAGGGAGGGAATGTTCGTGAGAGAGATCCATCATATGCCTAACACCCACCATTTTTGAATCCTATGGCAGATCCCCCAATTCCTGATCCTCCAATAACCCAGGTCATTATCCATCAATCTTCCCATCTTGTTCTTGCTATTCTTGGGGGGACCACCTCGGATACAACAACTAGGGTCATCCATGACCAATCTGGCCTACCTGCTATAGCTGATCAGTTTGCCCACCCACCCGATTTTTTTTTTATAATTTTGGCTTTGACCCCTTAATGATCACTTTTTGTAGGCATATGTTCATTTTATTTATTAATGAAAAATGTGTTCTCATTTCATTTGATCTTTTGTCATGCACTTATTTAATTTTTCCAACACAACCATGGTGTTTGTTTTACTAATTGTAGCGTTATAATTTGTCCTTTGAGATCATGTTTGCTATTTGCTCGGTGTTATTTCTCTTCCTAGGATTTCTTTTCCCCTAATAGAAAATAAATAGTTCATTTGCAATAGTTTAGTCTAGTTGTCCTTTATCACTTGTATTTACTCCTTAGTTATTTTTGGTCGGGTCTTTGAGTTCGACCTATATTAAATGGAACATTTTTAGGAGGTCTAGCTAGCGTTAGACCTAGGCAACATACTTAATTTTATGCTTGGGTGGAGCATAAGTAAATGATGCCAAATTTCAGTCCATAAGTAAATTATATGCCTAACTTAGGTTGATCTACTTTATATTTAGTGATTTTTTGCCTCTTTAAAGTCGATCTATTTTAGATCATACCATTTCTCATGGGATTTTTCCTTTACTAGGCTGACCTGCCTTAGGTCATACCATTTCTCAAGTGGGTTTTTAGCGCGAAATGCAGGCAACCAACTCACGTATGAGTTGTACCACTCAATTTTTATGTGGGTTTTTGCCTTTTCTAGGACGACCTACCTTAGGTCATACCACTTCTTAATTGGATTTTTTCCTCTTCCAGGCCAATCTACTTTAGATCATACCACTTCTCAAGTGGGTTTGGGGGCCAAAAGTCGGAGACCAACTCACGTCTCAGTTATACCACATAGTTCTTAAGTGGATTTTTGCCAAATTCCTAGGCGATCGACATTTCTTACCAGTCGTGCCACTGCTTGAGTGGGCTTTAAAAAAAAGGTTTTAGTCAACAAGTTCAAATAGTTTTAATAACTAACTATGAACCATTTTCTTATGCTTAAAGAAAGAAATAATGTCTTCAACTTTCAATCTAATGACAAAACTTTCTATGGTTCATGGAATTCCGTAAACTTGGAACTAATCATCCATCTATTTGTCCTAAAAGATATGATCCCCTATCCCCCTTTGAGACTACTCAATTGGGTCCTTGCTAGTTTGGCGCAAATTTTCCATTTGATGGATTCTTGGTTACAGGTAGCATTATTTTGAGCATCAAGGTACCGACCTATAATTTCTTAACCATGACCTTCTTGTCATGTTATCTGGATAACTCTTGCTCCCTTATTTCCTCTTCCAGATCTAACTTATTATCTATATAGTCATTATTATGGACATCATTAAAGATCTCCGATATGATCATTGGAATCCTTATATCAAAAGGGATAATAATTTCCATACCCTTGGAAAGGGAGTACAGAGTTTCTTTTGTTGGATTTCTTAGGGTCGTTTTATATGCCCAAAGAACATTGGGAAGTTCATCCACCCATCGTCCTTAACATTTTTTAATAGGCGATTGATTCTTAACAGAAGATTTTCATTGTTATATCCACATGTCCATGGTACTAGAGGAAGACTACTGATGTATAGTGGGTTTTGATTATTTTTTGTGCATAGAAATGACGAAAGGAGTCCTTTTCGACTGCGTTTTATTATCGATAACCAACACTCTTGAAATTCCAAATCGTGTGATGAGGTTCCCCCAAATGAATCTCTCGGCATCCCCCGCTGAAGTGGTTAAGACTCAACCCACTTTGTGAAGTATTCAGTAACCATTACTAGATATCTTAGATTCTTAGGTGCAATAGGTAGTTATCCCACTATGTCCATGCCCCACTGAGCAAAAGTCTATGGATTGGTGAGGGGATTCAGATCTCTCGTAGGCTGTCATATAAATGGTGAAAATTGTTGATTCTTGGCGCACTTTCGGATGAAAGTCACAACATCCTTTTGCATAAAGGGCCACCAATATCCTTGTGAGATCGTCCAATATGAGAGTGATTTACCACCCGTGTGTGCTGTACAGCTGCCTTCATGTAATTATTTTAACAATCCTTCCATTTGATCTAGGTGAACACACTATAGTAAAGGGACGGTGAATGATCATCGATAAATTTTACCCTTGGAGTTAAGGTAAAACCTAGTCAACTCGATCCTCTACTTGTGTGCTTTTTTACAATCTGAGGGGAGATCTCCAATCCTTAAGTAGGATGAATTAAGGTATATTCAATAAGGATATAAATCCACTTAGATAACGCAAAGGTCTCAATCTAGTTCTTCGATGCTCTATTGGTTTATATATTCCTCTTCAATCATCATTTCAGGTTAGTATCGATGGCCAAAGCTAGAGTGGAAAGGGCATCCACATGGCTATTTTCATTCCTTGGGAGCTGCTCTACTGAGGAAGACATAAGCTATTGGAAAAGACATCTTGCGTTAATCATGTAAGAAATCATTCTGGAGTCTCTAGCTTTGTATTCTTTATTAAGATAGTTTATAATCAGTCTAGAGTCACCCTATATAGTAATGCGATGAGAACAAAGATATTCTATCCCATGGAGACCCTGCACTATGGCCTTATATTATGCCTCATTATTTTAGCCTTTAAATACCAATATAATGGATTTTTGAATAAGATTTCCTTGCGGTGTCACAAGGACTATCCTAACTTATATGCCCCCCTCATTTAATGCATCATCTATGGAAAGATTCCAAGTTTGTTCATTGTCGTCAATTACCAATTATTCTAGGATGGGATTTGACCCTTCATCCTCACCTCTTGGTGATATTGAAAATTCTGCTACAAAGTATGCCCAGACTTGACCCTTGATCGATGTTCTAGGTTCACACATAATGTTAAACTGCGCCAGCTCCAGGGATTCTATTTGAGAGATCAACCCTATTAAGTTCATCTTTCAAAGGATAGGTTGTGGGGACGATAATGGTATGCGAATCAAAGTAGTGCCGCAGTTTCTTGGCTGCGATTACCAATGCGAGAACTAATTTTTCAATAGGCGTGTATTTGATTTTTGCCTCAAGGAGAGTGTGTCTAACGTAGTAGATCGATCTTTTCTCTCCATCTTATAAAGAAATTATTATAACTATAGTCTCGTGCTTTGGGATGACCAAGTATAGGTGCATATCTTCCCCATTTTGGAGGGTTGACAAGAAGGGAGGATATCGAAAGTATATTCGAATTCCTTCTAAAGCTTGATCGCACTCCTTGATCCATATGGTGGGTCTTACCTTCTTTAATGCCTAGAAGATTTGACCAAACATGTCCTAGGATCATGAAATAAAATTATTTAGAGTGGATAGCATTCTAATGACGACTTGGAAGTCCTTGATAGTAGTAGGCCATTTGATATCTTACTGAACGTTAATTTAATACGGATTCACCTCTATACATCTATGGGTTACCAAATACCCAAGAAATTTACCAAATCTAACTCCAAGGATACATTTTGAGGGATTGATCTTTATTTTGTATTCTCTAAGAATATTGAAGATTTTTATGAGGTCTCTAATGTGATCGATCACATGCTTTCTTTTGACGAGAATATCATCCATATATGCTTATATGGTAAAGTCGATCTACTTCTTAAACATTTTGGTCACTAGACACTTATAGGTTTCTCCTGCACTCTTCAAACTGAAAAGCATTATGTTGTAGAACTAAAGTCTTAAAGTTGCGACGAATAAGGTCTTTTTCTAATCTGGATCCAATAGGGGTATTTAATTGTAGCCAGGGTACACATCTATGAAGTTCATACGTTTATGTCCATCTATGTAATCCATGAGTTAATCTATTCGCAGTAACGGAAAGATGTATTTTAGGCTGTACATTTGAGGTCGGTTAAGTCTACACATACTCTCGACTTGTTGCTCTTTTTTTACAACAATAATGTTAGAAATCTAGTGTGGGAATCGAACTTTTCTAATGGAGCCCTTATGGAGTAGGTTATCAACTTCTTTCTCTAATGCTTTCACCTTCTCTGGGGCTGAGTTCCCGAGCTTCTACTTGATTGATTTGATAATTGGATCTATATGCAGTCAATGATAAGTGATCTATGAGTTTATTCCTAAACGGTTATATGGTTGCCATGCAAAGACATCTGCATTGGTTCTATGGAAATGAACGAGCTGATTGGATTCATCCATGGGTAATTCTAATTCGATGAGGAGAGTTTTTTTGGTTGTGATGAATCCAGAGGAAAGGAAATAAGTTCCTCCATAATGCATTAGACAAAAGCCAATCTAGTTTCTTCTACCCTTGAACGATCTCCCTTTGGTTTCTACTTAGGTTGATCTTCCTCTGAATCATAACATCCTGACTTTTCTTGGATTGATTATGTATTAATTTGATTGCTGAGACAAAACAACTCCGAGCTACACCTTGATCTTCCCTAATCTTCACCACCCATTGATCATTCAAGAACTTAAGTTTTTTAGGGTAGGGAAGAGGGGAAAAATTTCATCTTGTGAAGCCATCCCCTGTCCATTATGTCATTGTAGGGAGACTCCAATTGGATGATATGGAACTCAAACTTTTTGTTGGTAGAGACAACCTTGACTGGTAACTTGATCCTCCCCAAGTTTTTTTTTTTATCTACATTTAAACTAATCAGTGGCCATACGTTAGTATCAAGGTACTTGATGACGAAGCCGATCTTATAGATCAATGGAAAATACATGATCTTTGAAGGGACCCTTTGATCCACTTGTATTTTTATCACATCAAAGTTTACAATTCATAGAGTGAGGACTAGGGAATCCTTATGTGGAAGGTTCATGCCGACCAAATCATCGTCGATGAACATAATAGTTCAGTTAACGTTAAAATCTCTTTTCTCCCTCTTGGAAAGAACATGGTTGAATTATTCTGCCTAGAAAGACTGTTAAATATTAGTGGATATTCTCACTTTCTCTTAGAGCTTCTTGCTAATGCACTGAGTGGATCAGTATATTAGTGAATGGATAAGACTAGCCCTGCCGAGGGAAGATCCCCGTCTACCTTTTTAACTTCATTGATCTTTGTCAAAACTTTTGGCTTTGTAGCGTTAATGTGCTCTTTAAGGTGACCTACTTGAACGAGCTCCTCCAAATGTTTCTTGAACATTTTGCAATTTTTCGTAAATTTCTCATGATCCTGGTGATAAGGTCACCTGAGGTAGGCATCCCTATCATTAGGATCATTGTCCATCTTAGGAGTCCTCTTGAAGTAGGCCTTATTATCCGAGGGATCATGTAATATATGGTCCATTTAAAGATCATTTCCAAAGCCTTGTAGTTGTTATGATTAGACTGAGAAATCGGGCAATCTTTGAGGGCTTTGTTTTTGTATCCTTTCTTGGCTTAAGAGGGTTAATTTCCTCCATTGGGGGATTTCTTAGGTTAACTTCTCTTTTGTTCAGTCAGAGCCTTTTCGATCATAAGCTTCTCCTCCACCTTGGTTTACTTCTCAATACAGAACATAAGATTATCCATCGTAGAGGTTGATTTCTTCGTTCGGGATTGTTAGCGATCATCTCTTCATTCCAATCCGAGCTTAAATAGAGATAGTTCTATCTTATCATTACAATCGTCAACCTCATTGTATATCTCCTAGTACCTTTATCTGTACTTCCTGAGGGACTTTACCTTTCTTTTCTTAAGAGAGATCGGTGAATCAACCTCCTTCCTTGTCTTACTACTAGTGATAAATCAAAATGCAAACTACTCGTCCAGGTGACTAAAAGAGAAGATCGATATGGGGGGAATTTTTCAAACTAATTTAGACCAATCTCCCCTAGAGTATATGGGAACACCTATCACATTAGAGCATCATGATGATTTTAAATAGATATGGTCTATCGATAGTTTTTGATGGGAGGGGCGGGATCTACTGCCCCATCATACGCAGTAATCTTTGGAAGGACTATATTTTCTCAATAATGGGGAATGAGGTACCATGCCTCATTTCCTATATAGACGTGTCCTTGGGAGTTTGAGAAAAATTTGGGTCCAATCTTCTTTACAACTCTTTCTGGATGAGTCCCCTAAGTTCGTCACTCGTTCATTTGTTTAGCGTTGTGCCTGGATGGGCAGGTATGCTACTTTGTGCTGACTCAGTGGGTTGGAACTTGAGAGTATGATTTCCTAGAGTATATGCTTTGATACCCCAATTATAAAATCCAAAATAAAATATGGTTCACACAATATACCAAACTGAAAATTTTAATCAAATTTTACAATTAAGGTTCCCAAATTTTAATTTCCACTAAATTAAAACTAAACTCAACTAAACAAAATATTTAATTTTCTTTCAAAAAAAAATTAAATAAACTCAATTCAAGTTCTACATATGCCAAACAACCAAAGTATGAATATTTAAATTAAATTCCTTGACTTGAATTAAACTAAAACTACCCAAACTTAATTAGCACCAAAATTATCCCATTGTTGTGATTAAACTAATTTTTATCATTTTAATCCTACACATGCATCTAAGTGATTTTTGTAAGATAAAATATAAATAAACACACAATGCTGAGATGTACGAGGAAAACCCACAATGGGAAAAATCTCAGACGACCCAACCAATAAATCCACTAGGTATGGTTTTACATAAACAAGATAAAATCCTTACTTCCTCGACTCGAATTCCTCTTAAGCCTTGACGCTTATTCTTGCTTCTACCTCCAAAATCCAAAATCCACCGCATTCTTGAAATCCACCGATGAGGCTCTACTACCGTCAAACATACGAAAGCCTCTCCTCCGTATGCACACCACGAATCACCACAAACACGGACTCCTCTGTAGGAAACCTTCTCTATTGAGATGAGAATAAATCCCGATGGAAAATTGATGATCTCAAACATAATATATTAAGAAAATTGGATAATACTAAACCATGGGTGTAAACTTTGTGTTTTGATGAGAATTAAACCATAAAAACGAAGAACACAAATGGGACTTTTTGGTGATAAGATTTTGCTCTGTCAAGCTCTTGAAAATTATGAAAAAGTATCTCTTAAAATGGTGTTCATGACATATTAAATCAGGTAAAAAGTTAGTGGGGAAATGGGTGGTTAAAGATGAAAACTGACAAAACTGTGCAAAAATCTCCAGGTTGTTCGAACGACTTTTGAATGTTGCTTGAATGACTTGGTTCGAACAAGATTTCAGAGTGAAAATAGGAAAAAATCTCATTAGTTAAATGCATTCATACCTTTAGACAAAAGTTTTATAAAAGACACCGATAAAAAATATCCAATACTCTCTATATATTAAATGCATTCATACCTTTAGATACCTGAGAATACAAGTGTTGATGACGTATAAACTTGGCATGAAAATTGACCCTGATGATATCTTCACGATAGGCTTGGAAGCTAAGTCTTCAACTAGAATGTCATTGACTTGAAAGGATATAATAAACTACTATCCTATGACTCAATTAATTTTGTCTGAAATTAAGGCAACACTGCAAATAGACTCAGTTGGAAATTTTCCCTTTCAAATCTCCCCTTTAAGCTATTTCAGGACAAAATCCAAAATAAAAAATCCTATGGGCCATAAAGCTCTTCTAAAAAGACACAAACCTTACCAAAATAAGGAATACAGATGTTTGACTGGACACATTGGATGAAAGGCTTTGCTGCTTTAAAAGTTTGCCACTAAAGATTAAAACCTGCATACTTAAACACACCCTCAAACACATAAGGAATATAACAAGATAAATAACATAATTAAATACTCCCCCTTTGTCTAACATGACTTACATAAGAAAATGAAATCTCCCCCTAAGTTAGATCTCCCAAGTTTAAAGGTTTTTAGATACCATTTCTCCTCCTTTTTGTTCAAGATTAGACAAAGATTAAAATGCATATATCAACTCATTTCTCCCCAATTAAAAAAAATACTCCCTCTAAATGTAACAAGGAATATTAATATTGGAAAAAACAAGTATATCACGTAATGGTGAATAAAGTGACTAGTATAATTATGCACATGGCATGAGAAGCAACTAATCCAACACAAAGATTATTAAATACCAATTATGATGCGATAAAAAAATGATACCAGATAGAATAATCTAATATAAGCCTAAGATTTCAATCGCAACAAGATGAATATTTATATCAACATGAAACATACATGGACTAGATAGCAAGGCAAAGACTCAAAAACAATATATATATATATATATATATATATATATATATATATATATATATATATATATATATATATATATATATATATATAACACAAAAGATACCAATAACGCATACACACATATACATAGGTATAAACACCACAAACGACACAAAGTACATTAAGCTTTCCTCACTCATAAAGAAAAAATACGTTTAAATAAAATTTGGTAAACGGTAGTGAAAGGGTATGAACTAGCAATACAAGAACTAAGACCCAATCACTTAAACATTTTCACGAAGTTCTTACTTGATTGCAAAACTTTATCAAGCTTAAATATAGCCTCATGTGACAAGATAAATTGAACTCAAGGAACAAACATGCACAATGCACACAAGTCTAAAATATTGATGATTCTACAAACTAATTGAGTCATGACAAAATAAGCATAACTAAGATGCATTGTCATTATGAAAACCCGTTGATAAATCCATCCAAACTTTCTCATACATAATACTTTTTTTTGAATGTTCATATAAAACTCAACTACTTTGGCCTTGGCTAATTTTAGTAACGCCACATTTTTAGGCCATATATCAATGGTTTTTATTCACGCAAAGTAATTTTTTCTTTCACAGCCTGATTTTATTGATAAATAACTACACCAGATAAATATTTTTCTTTTTTTTTTTAAATCCGGGCAACGGTTCTTACATGTACAAATCCTCCATAGTCATAGCAACACGCAGATGACTAAATCGATAGGTGAATATCTCACTTAACTTAAATATACATATGAAGTTAAAGATTAACTGTTCTCGTGCTTGTGTGAATCGAGGCATATAAAAAGAGAATCCATTAAGCAAGTCAAAGTCAAACTACTCCATGCAAGCATGATAAATAACACTTTAAAGTTTAAAATCTTAACCAAAAGTTCTAGTTACATGGAAGAAGGGATGATATTGGATTCAAACACAATTATATGCCACATAAAATGTGTAAAACTAAAATACACAAAAATAGAAAATATGTTTGAGTTTTTCAAAAACATTTTTTTATACAAACACGAAGATAACCCAAAGGACAAATAATTTTTTTTTGTATTTTTTTCAACTAAGACATAATAAAAATTATCAACACATATATGATGAAGCAAAGACTACAAAATGACAAACAAAAATACAACAAGCAAGCATGAGGCACAAAATTTGTATGTAAATAAAACTAACACAATCAACCTTTATATTTAGAAAGTGAGGAATCATGTGAAAGTAAATGAGAATCGCAAAATCTGTCACGTAAAGTCTCTAAATCGGATCTCGTAACCCATATAAGTGAAACACGATGCTCTTGGGATTTGGTGACCATGGCGACTCTACCCTTTGACTTTCTAAGACCATTTTTAAGATCAAAACAAAACTTCCTAAGGTGCCCCTTCCGACCACATTGTGTGCAAGTGAAAACACAACATGAGGTATTACCTAAGGATAGATCTTTTGTAGTGTTCCTAGAAGATTCTATAAAAAATATGGTGTTGTCTTTATTAGTGGAATTATCTTGAGTATCGAAGCCAATACCACACTTGTCGTCTTTGATTTGGACGGTCCTTAAGATTTTATCCACTTTCGCCGACCTACACTCTAAATCAAATTTGACTCGACTTGAGTCTTTTAATTTTTCTTCAAGTTCCACTATTCGCGACTTAAGTAAAGACATACTCTCTTCAAACTCGAGAAGATATTTCTTCATAGCCTCCATTAACCCTCTAAGGCTATCTGTTTCACCTTCTACATACTCTAGATTCTCACGAAGAATTATCACGCGTGCCTTAAGATTTTCAACTAAAATACTCCCATAATTAGCCACGCCACATTCTCTCATTTTAGCTTCTAACTTCAAGTTTGTCCTTTTTAATTTCAACGACTCCACATACAACTCAAGAAAGGCTACTTGAAGTTCACTATCCTCTACCTCTTCTTCATTCTCACTTTATTCTTCACTCTCTTTACCATGAAACTCATGCTATTCACAAACAATGTCCTCATAAGTGTCATTCTTTGAGTTATCTTCATCGAAAGATTTATCATCGGTGCTCACATGACTTGCCATGAATGCATTGAAGTTGCGCTCAATAGGGGAATCGGGTCCCTCCTTTGGTTCACTATCACTAAGTGTGGATTAAATGAAATAGGTCTCTTTCCCTCCTTCATTAGTTTAGTATGACACTTGAATGCCCTATGGCCATAACCCTCACAACCATAACACCTATTTGACTCGTTATTATTAAGATGCTCATTATAATTTTTAGGGAATTTCTCGGCTGTACTATGCTTAGACGTCTCAAACTTCTTATAATCATTTTTAAGTTTCTCTTTATTAGTCCTGAGAAATTTTCTAAACTTTCTAGCAAACAAAGCCATATCTTCCGATTCAATCTCAAGCTCATTATCCAAAATTGACGTTTCCTCCTTCTGGGCTTTCAAAGCTATGCCTTTGTCTTTATTATTCACAACCTTAGAGGGTAACATATCAAGTTCATAGGTTTGAAGGTCACCTATAACCACTTCAAGTTTCTTAGATTCTAAAGTTCCTAAAGAATTTAAAACGGTCACCTTTGGAATAAATCTATTAGGTAATGACCTCAAAATTTTCTTCACGACATGGTTGTCGGGTATCTTTTCTCCCAAATTAAAGCATAAATTCACAATATCCATCTTAATGGTTTCAAATTGAGTGGTGAGGTTTTGGAGTTTCAAATCTTTAACGACACTTGTTCCCTCATGGGTGAGTGGGAGTATATCCCATACCTCCTTAGACATTTCACACCTCATATTTTGGTAAAATTCATCTGATGTGACCTTACTAAAAAGGGCATTTAAATAACGGGAATTAAAATTAGTTAACTTAAGCTCAGTCTCACTCCATCTTTCTATGGGTTTAGGTACATGGACCTCTCCTTCTAGACATGTTTGTCGAGTCCACCCTTTAAGTACAGATAGCCAAACCTGCTCATCTAAGGATTTAAGTGCCGATCGCATACGTGCTTTTCAATATGCGTAGTTGGAACCATTAAAAATAGGAATTTTTACAAAAGGTAAATTTTCCATTTTTAAATTAAAAATTTAGATAAGGGATCTTAACACGATAATTTAGCATTCCTGCTCTGATACCAATCTGAGAATCTGATTTCCTAGATTTTATTCTTTGATACCCCGATTGTAAAATTCGAAATACGAGATGGTAAAATTTCTATCAAATTTAACAATTAAGGTTCCCAAATTTTAATTTCCACTAAATTAAAATTAAACTCAACTAAACAAAATATTTAATTTTCTTTCAAACAAAAATTAAATAAACTCAATTCAAGTTCTACATATGCTAAACAAACAAAGCATGAGTATTTTAAATTAAATTCCTTGACTTGAATTAAATTAAAATTATCCAAACTTAATTAGAAACAAAATTACCCCATTTTTGTGACTAAGACAATTTTCATCTTTTTTAAAGCCACAGATGAATATAAGTGATTTTTGAAAGATAAAAATAGAAATAAGCACATAACTACGCGATGTACAAGGAAAACCCACAACGGGGAAAAACTTCGGACAACCGTGTCAACAAGTCCACTAGGTACGATTTTCCATAAAAAAGACAAAAGACTTACTTCGTCAACTCGACTCCCTCTCAAACCTTGACGCTTATTCTTTCTTCTACCTTCGCCTAGTTGATAACTTTAGAATCCACCACAGTCTCGCAATCCAGCGATAGGGCTCAGCCACCGTCAAACATACGAATGCCTCTCCTCCGTATGCACACCACGAATCACCACAAGCACAGAATCCTCTATGGGAAACCTTCTCTATTGAGATGAGAATAAAACTCGGTGCCAACTTGATGATCTCAAAACATAATATATTAAGAAACTTGGATTATACTAAACTATGGGTGTAAACTTTATGTTTTGATGAGAATTAAACCATAAAAATCAAGAACACAAATGGGACTTTTTTGTGAGAAAATTTTTCTCTATCAAACACTTGAAAAGTATAAAAAAATTATCTCTAAAAAAGGTTTTCCCGCACATACTAAATCTGCAAAAAAGTTAGTGGGGACATGGGGGGTTAAAGATAAAAACTGACGAAACTGTGCAAAACCTTCTAGGTAGTTCGAATGACTTTTGAATGTCTTTAGATAAAACTCGTTAGGAAAAAATCTCGTTAGATAAGACTAGTTCGAACGATGTCGTTCCAATGACATTTCAGAAAAAATGAAACTAATTTCGTTAGAAGGCTCATTCAATATCTTGTTCGATAGACATAGGCATCTCGTTCGAATGAGATCCCAGTTTCGTCCGAACGACTTTTCAGAAATTTCTTTTTAAGCCTAAATTTTTTTTTGTAAACATTGAAAATGATTTTCTGAGAAAAATATAGAGTTTTTCTGACAAAATTTTTATAAAAAGACACCCATCAAAAAATTCCAAGACTCTCTCTATATATTAAATACATTCATACCTTTAGAGACCTTGGAATTCAAATATTGATGACATATAAACTTGGCACGAAAATTAGCACTGATGATATCTTCAAGATAGGCTTGGCCGCTATATCTTCAAATCAAACGTCATAGGCTTGAAAGGATATAACAAACTACTTTCCCATGACTCAATTAGTTTTGTCTGGAATTAAGCCAACAATACAAATAGAATCAGTTGGAAATTTGCCCTCATAGAACTAATGGTGATTGCAGTTCATGGAATTTCTCATAGGGGAACGGTTTCATGTCGTTTGTTGCGATGCACCATGTGAAGTCTCCTTGAATGAGAGTGCCTCCCAGTTTGATACGAACCGTGATTTATATAAGACTGAGGTGTTCTCCTACGGTGCTCTTAGATATGGTAATCAAAACTACTATAATATCGACCCCACGGCTTTAGCCATACCCGTGTGATTTGGTAACTTGGTAGGGCCTAATTGGAATTTAGACCTAGTATGATGGACCTTGGATCATATTTGGGTAACTCCGCGGCCTTCATGCTTGTCGAAATGGAGTTTTTTGGACTAAAGTTTATATAGTGGAAAATAAAATTCGTTCAAACGAGTTGGTCATGTCGTTCGAACGAGCTTCAAACGACTTGAAAATGGTTTATTTCCCCCGCACAATGGAATCTCTTTCGATATGCACGTTCGAATGAGGTACCTAGTCATTCGAACGAGATGGCACTTCTAGTTCGAATGAGGTACTTCTCACGTCGATATTAACCCTAAGACTTTGGCTCGTTAGTTTCTTGTTAGATCTCTCATTTGAACACGAGGGATTCTCATTAGATTGAGACCCAATGTCGTTCAAATAATCGGAGAAAATTTTAAAAAATATGGACATTCTAATGTGCTTTCATGATGTCGAGCATCGAATTGGATGATGTGTCGAGCTCTCAGCTGCTGAGATCAAAACATGGGAGAAAACAATTAATTAACCTTTAGTTAAAGTGTTAAGTGTAGGGGTAGATGAAGAATTTAACGCTTAGGGTTTTGGAAGTATTTAATGTGAGTTTGTCTGATTTGGGCAAACTCAAATTTGATTTTGCCTCTCACTCTAGCTCTTGGAGCTCCTCCTCCACCACCACCTAAACACCACCATTACTTCACCTTAAAACCACCATAGATTAACCATCTTCTACTATATTTACGTCTTGTAAACCCATCTACAATATTGTTGTTCAAAGCTACGAATTTTGGAGATAATATTGGAGGTTTTTGAAGAAGAAACGTTGACGACAAATGGAGTTTGAAGAGGGTTTTTATGGAGCTTTCAGTAAGAAAAGCATAGTGGAGCTAAGAAAACTCTTTAAGGCTACCTTAGGAGGTGGGAGGTTTCCATCTTCTTCTACACTTTATCCACCATTGTTGAAGCTTCTTTGAGGTGGGAAACTTTACTCTTAGCTTAGGAACTCTATTTTTCATGGCATTAGTTTGTAGTTAGAGTTTGTAATAGTAGGATGCATATATGGTTAATAAAGTTACTTCTTATGATTTTATGAATAAAAATAATTTATAAAAGATTCCAAAATATTTGAGGAGAATGATGTATTTCAAAAAATCTTGATATCTAAACATTTTATGGAATAAAATGTTGAAAATATTTTATGAACAAATGTCTCAAGGTTTACTTGTGAAAAATGGAATTTTTATGTAATTATTTACTCAAGTTTTGAAGAAACAAAATGTCTTTTTCGCTTGAAACAAATTTTTATGCAAATATTATGAAATTTATAGAATACACCATGTGCTACACCCAATCAATAGGATTTTTGGACTTAAAATCCCTCTTATGATGTGTGTAAAATTATTGTATTTTGATATTAGGCATATAAACACATTTAATGAAGGTTTTATTGGGTTTAAACATGAAATCAAGAAAATAAAATTTTCATCCCTTTATGTGTGTTTAAATGTGTAGAAAATTTGAAGAAAATGTGGCAAGTGAATATTTCAAGATTAAATGTGGAAATGAAGAAAAAATAGTATTTTTTTATAAAGTAGTCTCCAAAATGCCAACAAAGGTTTTCTTAGTAAAGAAAGTAATCAAATAAAGAGATTCCCAACTTAAAAAGGGTGATAACTCAAAAGTGTGAAATGAGTGTTAATAGGTAAAAACATTTAAGAAGTGAGTATGTATAACTTAGTAATATTTTAGGGGAAAATAACACTTGTGAAAATGAAGAAAAATCCAAGTTATGAAATAAATGGGTAAAATGGTAATTTTACATAAATAAGAACGTTTTTATGAAATAAAAATAGTGTTACACAACTAGTCCTAAAGAAAGTGATTTTTAAGATAAAATCAACACAAGTGTAAAGGACAAGAAATGGTGATTTTTGAAGTGTAACAGAAGGTGGGGTGAAGTCCCCGGGTTTTGGCTTCGATCGGTAAAAAGTGGAATAATATGGACATTTGATAAATATTAAAACACATTAATATGGACTTAAATGACACCGAGAATAATTAAGAAGGGCTCGAAGCCTTGGAGTGAAAGGCCCAAAATCACTGGTCAGAGCATATTGTAGCATAGCTGGCGTTGTAGAGCCCCTTAAAGTATTCAAATATTTTAAAGAATCTGAGAAAAAGATAATAAAAAGTGGAATGCGTAAAAAAATGGGTTGTATGGCGAAGATAAGAAAAGACAACCTAACTTGAATGAACTTAATACATGTTCCTATTGTAAGATAATGTGGATAAGTAATATTAGAAATTGGCTAATGTCCATGAAGTAAAAAGGAATGGTAACAAAAGTTATTAAATGGGAAATTAGGTAACTTAAAGAGGTTCAATCCATAATTAACACATGAGTGTGTTTTTAAAAGGTTTTTCAATGAAAAATAAGTATTTTTTACCATGATGTTAACATGTGTTGAAAGGTAATTATCGAGGAAAACACTATGGTAAATTTAGTGTGATAAATGGATGATTTCAATAATGGAGGTGCTTCTCCATAGATAAAAAGGTATTATTCAAAGTATTTAACAAGGTGCGTTAAATCAAGAAATAAATGTCAAGTCAAGTAAAAAGGTATTTTTTTTACAAGATTAAGGAGAATAAATCGGAATAATAAACTTTTTAGGAATAAAAACGTTTTCATGCATTAAAATGTATATATGTATATATATAGATAGACATGAAGTAGTTGCATGCGAACATAAATTTAACGTGTTAGAGTTTATATTTTGCCGTTCGATTCTATATTGCATTGTTGTATTTTTCCATTGGGCATTCAAATAATTCTCTCCTTTTTGTTATGCCAGGGTGTATGCGATTCTGTATTTTGAGAGCGTTACACATGTAAGTATTCTTTTTTTTTACGTTAGTAGCTTTGTATTCTTGGATTCCGAGGATGCTGCCCACGGGTCCCTCATATAGTTTGATTTAAATTGGAATCGCATGCGAAACAACTAAAATGTTAATTAAATAAAACTATACGAGTAACATTATTTTGGTTATCTCACCGCACTTCACACATGACGCTCAAGTCGGACCAGGTTGACCTGTGGTAACCCATAAATTCGGGGTCGGGGTGTTACATCCATGATCTTTAGATTGTTGAGTTAATTATCTCCTCAAATGGGCAATTTTTGAATCATGATTTTCCAGTCTTTCCCCGTAAATATTGGTCAATAGGTAACATATTTTCTCTCTAGTTGCTCGATATCTAATTGATGAGATACGCGTTGTCGAGAAATATTTAATTACTAAGAACACGTGTTCCCTTAATAAGGCAAATCCTATATTCAGCTCTATAGAATAATTGATAGACAGTCGACTTACTCACTACTTAGACAGACTAAGTATGATGCACAGAGTCTTCAATTTTTGTTGTAGAAAATTACCCAATATATATCCTTCGACAAGAAGAAGTCTTCCTTCGGTATCCACCGATCAACCTTTCCTTCTTCAACAATGAGACATTTGTTCCACAATTCATCAACAAATATTTCTCTTTACAAAGGTTTTTGAACTAAAAATCTTTTTATTGATTTGGTAAAGTGATCATTATGATTCCAAGGGGTTTGGAATGGTTATAGAACTATTTGATCACAAAGAGAATTCAAAAAGGTTGAAAAATTCTTTCAAAAAAGTTCTTAAAGTCTCAAATCCCATCTTTCCTTTTATAAAGAAGTTTGTTTGAAAGAGATAATTATCTAGGATTTTGATCTATTTTAATCAAAAAATAAATTCTCACATGGTCGTTTGAATGACAGTTACCTCGTTCAAACGACACACCAGTTTTTGTTCGAACAAGTATTTATCAATACTTCGAACGATATTCCAGAGAATTGAAAAAAACGCTTTGTTCGATCCTTCAAGTGTTTCATTCTAACAACACTATTACTGTCATTCGAATGAGATACGAAACTCATTATAACGAGGAGACGAGTTTTCAAAAAAAATTCTTTAAAAATCTTTTGAAACCATTTTGAAAAATAACCTCTTTAAAAATTCTAAAACCCCTGAAAAATAAGGTAACTCTTTACCAAATGAATCTGTTACTTCTTATAAAATCGTTTAGGTACGAATCTTCAATTATCTAAATTTCTTCAACTTTGTCTTCGAATCCAAATAAGTCATGTAGGTGTAGTGTATATGTAATGGGAAAAGACAAAATAAAAATAAAAATGAGAAATTGTAGAACTTGATCTTATGACTCTCCCCCTTTGTCTATTGCGGTACAAAACACAAACCAAATCCAAATTGTATCCTAAAGACTATTACAATAACTATTTATGTTGTGTCCTCAAATGGAATTGATCTTCTACTTGGGTAAACTTTGTCTTCATCTTGTGTGGGTCTAAGTGTTCATCATTTAGGCGGAACGTCCTACACACATGAGATAAACAAAATACTATGATGCATATGAGTTTTAACAGAAAAATAAAACTCCCTATCAATTTATTCTCCCACTTTTTTTCCGTAATAGACAAAGGTGTAGAAACTAATCATGAAACATAAGCAGTACATAAAGAAGCAAGATATCATCACAAAGATATTAAATAAAGCACATTTAATAAAAATCTCAAAAGGTAACTTTCCCCCACAAACTATTTTTGAAAAGATTGAATTTTTTTTCAAATATAAAGTATAAAATGTACAAATACAACACATCATGGAATCACATTAAAACATCCAAATTGTGAGGACGGAATGTAATTGTGTGATCATTTTCCATAGGGAAATCAAGATAAACTTTCATAACATATGTGCAGGAAGTTTTGAGACACTTCTAATGAAAGAACTCAAAGTCTACCTTAGGAGTAAAAATTGTGAACTCAAATGAAACTGACAACTTAATTAATGTTCATAAACTTAAGTGATTCTCACACAAATAATGCCAAACTATTTAATGTTTTTCAAGAAAGTATGTTATGAAAACCGATCGATCTTCTACTTTAATTCCCTCAAAATCTCACATAACTCAATAATTAACTCTCAATTATTTTAAAGAAATCATAGTTCTCATATGTAAGCAAGTATCAATGAATGCAAATAAAATTTGCATGGAACTTATGTTTTTATGCGCCTCAAATCTTTTTAGGCTCTTTTATGCAGATAGTTTGTTTTAACACAAATAATATTTTTATCTTCCATAGCCCCTTTACATTTCTTAGCATATAAGAATATTTTCATAATATAAATGAAATCTAGGAAATAGTTCTGACAAGCACAAGTTATCTCATTTTACATTTGGTTCATTACTAAGAAAAATTGGGATAAGAACATCGCATTTGACAAATAACACGTAAGCAAAATGTTCATAAAGCTCATGCACGTATTCAATAAAGGTGACAAAGAGTCAAACATGTATAAAGTAGTCATCCATGAGAAAAGTAATGATATCCACACATTATTAAGCACACTATTGAAATAAATTCATGTTTCAAAACACTATAAAAAAGTCACGTGAATCGATGGTATGCAGGGGTGATCCGAAAATCTTAAATCTTCATCCATATACGGTGAAAAAACTAAAATACAAAACTATTTTTTTTTTCAAAAATTTTATCAAAATAAAACCAATTTCACTTTTCATCTTTTTCCAAAAAACCAAAATCTTTATGTATTTTTCAATTTTTTCCTGAAAAATAAAACTCTTTATGGTTTTTATATAAAATATCAAAAAAATAAAACGTATAATGATAATACAAACTAGAAATAGGAATATAAGTTTTGGACATGATAAGTATTATATACTAGATAAAGTACCCGAACTCAATCAACGGTGAAAATACCCAAAGATTTTCTAAGATCCTCAAGTCTAAGTGCATCTAACGGTTTCATGAAAATATCGACTAATTAACATTCGGTGCAATCAAAGCTCAAGGGATTGACCTTCTACTTAACTAGATCACGTATAAAAAGCTTATGTATCCTAATGTCTTTGTGCACGAGTGTTGGACTGGATAATATGAAATATGGTTCGAGCTCGTATTATCACAAGAAATAGTTACCGTGCCTTGTGAAATCCCATAATCTTCCAATATCCACTTCGTCTATAAAAGTTGCGTGCAATAACTCTCGACGGAAATATACTTAGTCTCTGCTGTGGGCAAAGATATGGACTTTTGATTCTTGATCAACCAAGAGACAAGAGCATTCCTAAACTAAAAACACCCATTCGAGGTGTTCCTACAACTATCAACATCCCCAACCTAATTGTCATCTGAATAGGCAGACAAATAATCATCGGTATCAATGGAATACCCAATATCATAGGAAAGAGTTCTACTCACGTATTTGATGATATGTTAGTGAGAGAAAATGATACACTTTTGGGGACGGCTGATATCGGGCACAGACTCCAACACTGAAGGAAATATCGAGTTAACTAGCAATCAAGTAGAGGAGACTACCTATCATATGCTGATAAAGGGTTTGCTCTACATACTTGCCTAAAGCATCTTTGCTAAGATATGTCAAATTACTCATAGGGGTGCGTGAGTGCTTAGCAAAGTCTTGACAAAACTTCTTCACTAGGTCCCTTATATATTTGGATTGAGATATGAATATCCCATCCTCAAGCTGATGAACCTAGAGAACTCGGAAGTATGTAAGATCACTAACTATGCTCATCTTAAATTCTCCCTTTATCTCTTCCTCAAAGGTATGAGTATAACGGGAGCATGTAGATCCAAAGACTATGTTGTCCACATAGACTTAGGAAACTAAATATAACCACTATTTATCCTCACAAAGAACGTCTTTTCCACACCCCTCTCTTGAAAACACGAGCTAAAAGATAGGAAGTGATACTCTCGTACCAAGAACGGGGTGCTTGCTTCAAACCATACAAGGGATTCTTAATATAATAGACGTGTCTCGGGCGTTTAGAGTCTTCAAACCCCTCGTGTTGTTCCACGTGAACTTTCTGTTGTATAATGTAATTCAAAAAAGAACTCTTAACATTCATATGATATAACTTGAAGAACAGATGACATGCTAGGGTGAGTAGTAAGAGAACACAATCAAGCATAGAAATTGGAGCGAATGTCTCGTCAAAGTCTACACCCTCAACATGTTTGTAGCCTTGAGCGACCAACCTAGCCTTATTATGAACTATGGTACCATTCTCATCCATTTTATTCTTTTAAATTCACTTGGTACATATCACATTTGTCTCCCTAAGTTGGGGGAGTAACTCCCAGACATAGTTCTTGCAAAATTAAACCAAATTATCTTTCGAAGAGGATATCCAATTCTCATCCTTGAGTGATTCTTTCATATTCTTGGGCTCAACTAACGAGGTGTAGCAGAGATATCTAACCACATTCTTGAGTTTAGCACGAGTCTTAACACTAAATGTAGGATCACCAAGTATAGTAAAAGGTTCATGACTCTTTTGAACCCAAGCGGTGGATCCACTAAATCAGAAGGGGGGGTTCTATTGAAATAGTATGAGGAAGGGTGGTATCATTACCATGGGGTGCATCATATTCACACTAGGGGCTAGGAGCAATAAATGCCGATAGTTAGTCATCTCTTATCATGATGTTTATTGATTATATAACCTTAGAGCTTGTAAGGTTAAAAACCCTATAAGCCCTACTCATTGATGAATATCCTAAAAATATCTCCTCGTCCCTCTGGGTGTCAAACTTTCCTAAGTGTTCTCTAACTCTTAAGATGTATCAAGTACTCCTAAAGAACTAGAAATACGATAGGTTGGGATTATTTCACATCCACAACTTGTAAGGCGTGTCTAGCATGTGCAGATGAAGATATACCTTATTCACCATATGGCATGCGGTTCTCATTGCCTCTGTAAAAAAACATCTAGGCATGTTTCTCCTAAGAAGCATGGATCTGGACATCTCTTGTATCGTCCGTTTCTTCCTCTCAATAATCCTATTTTGTTAAGGATTATGTACGATCGAAAACTCATGTTTGATTCCTACTTCATCATAATAACTATCCACTTTACCTTCTTTAAATTGAGTGTTGTTGTCACTACACATATGATTAATAGGGACACTGTGTTGTTTTATAGGACACGACAGTTGGTTGTTATGAACTCAATTGCATCAGACTTTTCTGTAAGGAATCCTATAATAGAATATCTAGAATACTCATCGACCATCACAATTATTTTACCACCTATGCTCTTCGAGCGAGTAGGACCCATAAGATATATGTGAATCAACTCCAAAACAAGGGTTGTGGTAATGATATTCAAATTCTGATGGGGATTTCAATTTTTTTTCCTTGTTAGCAAGGTTCACAAATCGAGGAAGTTAGTTTCCCGAGCGATGGTAAGCCACGAACTAGGTCCTTTTTCACTAATCTCTCAAGATCTTTAAAGTTCACATGACTTTATCGTTGATGCCAAAGGTCCATAGAGGAGATCATGGCATTATTGCACATAAAGGAGCACTTGGTAATGATCATGTAACAATTATCTTCAGCCCTCACACCTTATAGAATATGTTCAGCAGATTAATCATAAAAATTACATTCGGACCAGTCAAACTTTATTGCAAAGTTTGTGTCGCACAGTTAGCTTATGTTGATTAAGTTCGATTTTAACCCTTTCACATACAACACATTGTCTAGTATAGGTAATTCGAGTATCTCAACACATCCTATCCCTAAAATACTAGAGGAGATCATGGCATTTTTTCACACAAAGGAGCACTTGGTAATTATCCTATAGCAATTATCTTCGGGTCTCACACCTTATAGAATATGTTCACCAGATTAATCATAAACATTACATTCGGACCGATCAAACTTTACTGCAAAGTTTGTGTCGCACAATTAGCTTATGTTGATTAAGTTTGATTTTAACCCTTTCACATACAACACATTGTCTAATATAGGTAATTTGATAATCTCAACACATCCTCTCCTTAAAATACTAGACCCACTCCCATCTCCAAAAGAGACTTTACCTTCCTTGCGATCCTCAAGGTGGGTAAAAAATGATATGTCACCAGTCATGTGCCTAGAGAACTCATTATAAAAATAACATTGGGAAGTATTTTTAACCTTGAGAGAAATGTGCACAACAAGGGCTTTGTCATCTTACTCAGGTAACCAAATGGAGGTAACATTTTGTTTTCCCTTTTCATTGTTGGCCCTTGTCGGAGAATTAAAAGCATTCTCAACCGACATAGACATCCATTGAAATTATTCCATTAAGCTATGTGAATTCTTGACTAGGAACTCAACTTTCTCTCTAAGACTAGTAAAGTTGCTATAGCGGTGTGAGGGAGTTTGTGTACGTCTAGTTCTACTTAACTTGTAGAAAAACTCTCAAAGGTGACAACTATTTTTGAAAAAAATGCAAAAATAGACTTGTTTTGGTCTACCTCGGTTTGAATTATTAGGTTGAAATTTGTTTTTTGGTTTAGGTTGAGGCCCATAAGGGTCTATCACAATTTAAGAGCCAGCTCCAGTACGGTATGAGAAGTGGATGCAGTGTCATAACCCATTCCTTACCTCTACCTAAATCCTAAAGTGGGATCGAGGGGCATCTTTCCAACTTTCTTGGACGTATCCTCTATAGTAACCTTGACCTCTCAGGCGCGTTCAATATGTTTATTGAGTTGGGATATAATAACTTCAAGTTTCACATGAGTCTCCATAGACGCTTGAAGGTCTCTCGTAAGACTAGCCACTTTGTTGGTCATGTCACCATTTTCCCTCTAAACTAAAAAAACCTTCTCTCCCAAAGAAACTCTCATCGAAGACTCGCTCTCTCTTGCCTTTTTCACCTCATTCTCTAAGAATAAAACTCTAATGGCTAAACCTTTGTTTTGTTTCTTCATTTTAAAGGAATCAGTGTAAAGATCGGCGTAGGCATGTTAAAGGTTACTCTTACTCTAACTTAAAACCTCCTCTCCCTTACTCTCGTCGGAATAACTAGGATCATTATAGAAGCCTTTATGTTTAGTAGCTTCCTCATCGGCGTGAGATGCACTAAATGTACAAACATGACTAGCTAGGAACACGATGAACTTACATCCATTCGATGATTATCTCTTTAACCTCGTCGAACACTTGTGAGCTGTGTCACTCATAACATCTCTCTTCATTTTTATTTGGATAATCTTTCTTTTCTTTTCCAAATTTTTTCTTGCTCGATTTATAATTTTTATCATTGTCAAAACTTTTCTATTCTTTGGAAGTATTTTATTTGCGAAGTTTGAGAAAGTTTTTGCAAAAGGGGATAATCATCTAAGTCAAAATTGTAATTGGAGTTAGACGAAACTTCATTTTTCCTTTTAGATTGTACTTTCATTGCAGTTGCCTTTTCCTTAGGTTTAACAGTTTTAAAAAAGCATATATATCTCATACGTTTGAAGGCTTCCTATGAGTTCTTCTAATCTAAGAGTATCTAGTGTCCCTAATGAATTTAGAGCGGCACCGCTAGGAATAAAGTGGGCCGAAAGAGATCTCAAAATTTTCTTAACTACACACGTCTCCGAGATTACTCACCTAAATTTAAACTCGAGTTTACTATATCAGACAGACATGCGTAAAACTCATCAAAAGATTCAAACTCAAGGATAGTGAACATTTTAAATTGTGTGGTGAGATTTAGCATCTTAGAATCTTTTATGGTAGTTGTTCCCTCGTGAGTGAGCTTGAGGGTATCCCAAGCATTTTTATATGTGGTGTGGGTCATAATGGGACAGAAATCGTCAGGGGTGATGACTCCAGAGACGATATTCAAGCCGCGTGAGTTAAAGTTTCTCCATTTAAAATCTTCTTATGTCCATACAGAGACAGGTTTTGGACATATGCCATTATCAACTTTCATTGTGGGTGGTGTCCACCCTCCTTCACAACCCAGCCAGACACATTCACCAATAGATTTAAAAGTGGACCTCATTCTAGCTTTTTATTAGGTGTAATTTGACCCATAAAATATAGGCATCGTATTATACAAATTACCCATTAAATTCAAAAAAATTTAAGATCAAGAATTTTTAGGAAGAAAATTAGAATAAATGTTTTTTGTAAAAATGATCGCACATCAATTTAGTGCAACAAGCTCTGATACCAATTTGATAATGATGGAATTAATGGATTGATTCGTGTACTACTTTTCCTCACACAAATCTAATTTTTAACCAAATTTTATCTTTGATTATATTAGGTGTGCATACAAAGATGTAGTCTAATTTTAAAGCAACAAACCAAGCATGCAAACAATATAAACAAGTGAGGAAAAATACCTTAGTAGGAACAAAATCTATATTCATCACTACAAAATAATTAACAGACAGTCGACTTACAAACTACTTATACATAGTAAGTATGACACGCAGAGTGTTCAATTTCTTCTATAGAAAACGAACCAATCCAGAGTCGTCCACACAAAGAAGTCTTCCCTCAGTATCTATCGATAAAGCTTTCTTTCTTTGGCAGTGAAACCTCTGATCAAGGGTAGAGATTTCTCTCTATAATGGTTCTGGAACTAGAAATCTTCTTCTTAATTTGGTAAAGTGATATTTATGATTCCAAGGGGTTTGGAATGATTATAAAAGTGTTTGATCACAAAGAGAACTAAAAAATGTTGAAAGATGATTTCAAGAAAAGTTCTTAAAGTCTCAAATCTCATATTTTCTTTTGTAAGGAAGTTTGTTACAAAGGGATAATTATCTAGGATTTGAATCGAATTTAATCAAAAAAATAATTTCTCGTGTGGGAGTTCAAATGATGGGTACCTCGTTCAAATGACACACATGTTTTCGTTCGAGCAGGTGTCTATCATGATTTCGAACGAGATTCCAAGGAATTGAAAAAAATGCTCCATTTGATATTTTAAGTGTCTCATTCTAACGACCCTCTTATTCTCATTTGAATAATACGATCTTTATATAATTCTCCCATGCTCGCATTGTGATAAAAAATTATGTCACCAATCGTAATTCTTAATATTATATTAAAAAGTATATATGTAATGAAAACATAATCCAACAAGAATAAAGTAATTAAAATTATTTAAATTAATACATAAGGAATGCGTAAAAGAAGTATATATAATTGAAAAGTTGCAGCAAAATAATGTAAATGTCATAATGTAAAAAGAAGGTGTAAAATATGTAACTATATACATTTTGTATCAAGTGTATTAAGTTGAAATTAGAGTTCAGGTGAAAAGCTATGCCCTTGCAGAGGAGGGTCATGGCCTCCCACAAGATTTTGTTAACTTGCACTTCTTCTTTGCTAGTTTATCATCCCCCCCCTTAAACCCACGACCCTACCCTCTAATATCACCCCTTTTGTCAAAATCTCTTTTTATCTTCTATGTCATGCATAAGGTTAAACCAAACTCTAATGATCTTATCACATTCCCCAAGATCAACTATTGTATGCATATATCTTCTCTCTATTTATTTATTTTTCTCTAACATTGTATTTAAAGAAGCCTTTAGAGAAGGAACTAAATTCCTGAGTGTTGATTTCGCATTTCATATGTATCTTTTTTGAATTATTTATGTTTCTAGAATTAGTTTTTGTTTTGTTTTCTTCCATTTTTAATTTATTTTTTAAAAAAAGATGTCAGTAACATGGTTATATATTACACACAAAACATTTAATTGGTAGAATTCGAAACTTTATCTTTTATCTTTAAACCTTTTTATTACTTTCAAAAAACCCAAAAAATATTCAAGTTTACATAATGACTACTTATTTTTTTATCATATTATTAGTCTTTGGGTCATATCATGGATTCTGTAAAGTGTCAACCTTCTATAAAATGTTAAACAATTCATACACACTACGTGATGTGTTTAATATGTGTCTTAGCCATTATTTACTCAATTTTGCGTTTCCAGATTGTTTATCACTTCTTACAAAGTGTGTGGGGTGTAGTCTCGATTTGGAAAGTGGGGCCGATTTTCCCCCTTCCAAAATCAATTCTTGGTTCCCCCCCTGAAGTTCATGTTGGACTACTAATCAACCTAGTAATACATTATGAAACCAATATTTTTCATTCATATTGCTAATATACATAAGTACGACCTGGTATAGACGAGACTCAACCCGCCATTATGACCCCCAGTTAACCTTAAACTCTTCCATAGATGGGCACACATCTCTGTGGTCCATGACAAGAAGTCACGGACTCCAAGACTTAATCAGGAGAACATTTACGACTATCTACAAAGTCTATCACTATACTCACAACACAATGTTTTCAAGTATCAACCTCGCCACGTGTCAACCACACGCGACACCTCCAGGCCGAGACCCATCATAGAATTTACATAACAAGTGTCACTCTTTACCTTATCCACCCAAAAGCCACTTCGTCAGCCTTGACTAGCCGAGTTCTTCCAGAGCGAACATTAAGATCTCACACACAACATGTGACTTAGACACTGTCACAACATGCGGACAAAACCGTTATAGAAGATTAATCGCCCCACGTGGGGATAATATTCTTTCATTATGATATGCACATGCAGGAGACATGTGACATTCTCCCATTCATTCACTCATCTTGTGAACACCAAGTTCTTACTTGGGTGTGACACTGCACACCCATAACCATATAAAAAGTCACCTTTGTCATCCTCATAAAGGATAGAGAAATTGAAAACCCTATTGAAACTTTATCACTCTGTGTATTTAGAGAGATAAATCTTGTAACCTCCATTAATGTCCTTTTTGCCATGGTTTATAGTGATATAAACACCTAATTGCAAAGTGGAGTAGGCTAAGGAAAAACCACCTCCTTAGTCAGAAATGGCTGAGGTAGTGGCAGCACCGAAGTCCTTGGTTGTTTTCCAAAAACAAATGCAATGGCAGTTCATGGTCTTTATCCAAAGTGTGTTGGGAAGGGTTCCTTGTGACCCAATAAATGGAGATCATTACTTCGGACGCTAGAGAGGTGGTGGATGTAATGGCAGGGGGACTACACCCGACCCCATTTAAAAAGTACAATACCACCACAGGCAGAGGGATGTCACTTATCCGTGGCGTCTCTTCCTTGGAAAGAAGATTAATATTATATTGGATGTATTGGATGTCTTTTTCTCTAGTAAGGTTGTCTAGATGACTAGGGTTATGACAAGGATTAATATTGGGAGTTATATAATATTTGCAGAGACATCGTCCTTCCTAGAGGAACACCAACCCCAACTTACTAGAGAAAAAAAATCCAATACACTCTTGGAAGTGGGTAGATAGCCTCAACTTTTGACATATTGAGTCGGGGATCAGATTTTGAATTATTGATCCTAGAGATAAAATTAGATGAGGCAGACACTCTTTCTCTCGTAGGGTCGGCACAACCAGAGGTAATGAGAGACGTGATGTTGAAAGGATGAGAAAAATCCGAGATACAAATGACCAAAGAGTGGTCAATATTCGACAAATGAGTGTTGGCCGAGAACCAACTCCAGTGGTAGTCGAGATAAAAGGGGGTGATGATAACGTTTTTTTGAAGGAAAAGCCATGGAACCTATCCATTCAAAGGCTGGAGGACAAGATTGGTAACTTGATCAAAAGTCGAGACCCAAGTCACCGAAATTATATGGAAGGGTCACCATTTGTGCCTAGGATTGTAAGTTATCATAACCCAGCTAAGATCAAACCACCTAGTGTAACATCTAGGTATGATGGGAGTACAATCCCCATACACTACAATGAGATATATCAGTCAGGAACCGATATTTATTCATCGCCTGATAAGATGAGACTCCAAACCTTATTAAGCACTCTCTAGGGGTAGCGCACATTTGGTACATCGGCCAGTCGAGAGCTTCGATTGGGAACTTTAAGTAATTGGCAGATAACTTCATCCATAACTCTTGATTTGGCATGAAGCCACCGAAGCGTGTGACTAATTTTTTGCATGTCAAACAGGGGAAGAATGGTAGTTTAAGGGAGTATATCTTTAGTTTTAATAAGGAAAAGTTGTAGGTAGAAGACTACGATGAGAACATTGCGATGAAGTCCTTCATCAGTGGCGTACAATAAGCAAAACTTTTGTGGAACATCTTTGAGGATCCTTAAAAGACCATTAGAGAACCCCTGTCCATGATCGGGAGGATCATGAACACGAAGGAGGCCATGGAGGCTAAGATAGGAGACATAAAAGAGCCTGGCAATGGGAAATTAGGCCAGAGTAAGGACAAAGAAGGAAAAAAAAGGTCAAACGATGATAATTTCACCCGATATACTCCGCTGACTGTGAGCCCAAACTTAATTTTGAATGAAATCAATGACTTAAGAGAACTTAAGTGGTCAGAAAAGCTTAAAAGTAATTGCAGTGAGTTTCATAAAAACCATGGCCACACAACTGACAAATGCTTTTCCTTAAAAGATGAGATAAAGCTAATAAAACAGAGAAAAATCAAGATGCATGTGGATAAAAATGGAGAAAAAGATGATGGAAGGAAGAGACACAATCTAGGAAGAGATGATAAGTCGAGAACGGAGGTTCAAGAACATAAAGACAAGTATGATTCTAACAACAACGGGGATGATGACCCCGACCTCCCGATGAAAATCTCAAAGGAAAAAGGAGAAATGCATATGATCTCTTCCGATGTGAAAATGATTTGTCGCAGCCTAGCAAGTGGAGACACAGAGCCAGTCTATAGGAAGGCTCATGTTATTGAAGTAAAAGTAGTGTTGAAAAGAATGAAAGTAAATCCTGTAGAGAATGAGGAAAATCCAGACAAGTTGAAGAAGGTAGATATGGATAATCTGATTGTTGGTTTTTTAAGGTTAGACTTCAAAGGAACATTGGATCCGCACGATGACCCCCAGTTATTAGCATGCGAGTGCATGACTGTGACATGTCTCGCATTCTCGTCGATGGGGGAAGCTCGACAGACGTCATGTTTTGGGACTGTTTTAAAGGTCTGAAGTTGAGTAAGAGGAAACTCGTACCATACCACCATTCACTGAGTGGATTTAGCATAGAGAAATTTCACCCATGAGGGGTATACGATATGTTTGTTTGCATGGGCACCTGGCCAAGGTGTTTTACTAAGAAGGTCAACTTTTATCTTATGGACGAGCATATTTTCTCGGCCTATGATATTATATTCAGCAGAGTAGCTCTCAAAGAGTTTGAGGCCATTCCTTCCACCATTAACCAGATGGTGAAATTCTTGACTCACTATGGAGTAGGGGAAGTACATGGCGACCAAGTGGAATCTAAAAAATGCTACTCTACGTCAACGAGGAAAGAGAAGCCCGCAAAAGAAAGATGAAATCATACAATATTGACACTCTCGACCCAGGGGACAAGCGAAAAGGTGAGCCTGTTGAGGAAGTAGAATCCATCGTCCTCAATGAGGATGAGATAGAAAAAATTATCCAAATTAGTTAATCCCTGAAAGTCAAAGTGAAGAAAGAGCTAGTGAAGCTGTTGAGAAGAAGACAAAGTGTTTTTACCTGGAGCCATGGAGATATGCTGGAGATTGACCTCAAAATTATTTGCCATCTTCTAAATATCGATAAAAATGATAAGTTGGTCAAGCAGAGATGGATAACCTTTGCTAAAAATAGATATGTTATTATTTGAAATGAAGTGATGAAGCTGTAGACAACAGATTTCATTAGAGAGGTCCAATACCCCAATTGGCTCTCTAATGTCATCATCGTGTAGAAATAAAATGAAAAGTGGATAATGTGTGTAGACTTCAAAGATTTGAATAAAGCTTGCCCAAAAACTATATTCCCCTTACCACGGATTAATCATATGGTAGATGCCATAGCTGGGCATGAAATTATGCATTTTATGAATGCGTATTCAGATACAATCAGATCTTCATGCACGAAGACGACGCTGAGAAGACTTCCTTTATCACTGATAAAGGAACCTACTACTATAAAGTAATTCCATTTGGCTTAAAGAATGCAAGGGAAACCTAATAGAGGTTGGTCAATAAGATGTTCGAAGATCATATTGGGAAGACTATTAAAGTTTATGTAGATGACATGCTGACAAAGAGCTTGAAGGCTTAAACTCATGTGGCTAAACTAAAACATACCTTTCACACCATTGATAGATATAAGATGAAGCTGAATTTGGCCAAGTGCATTTCTAGGGTAGGAGCAGGGAAATTTTGGGGATTTATTATGAATTAGTGGGGGATAGATTCAAACCCTACAAAGATTAAAGCCTTGATTGATATGTAAATTCCCAAAACAATAAAAGACATCCAGTGGCTAAATGGATGAGTTACGTCTCTCAACTGCTTTGTCTCTCTAGCGATTGACAAGTGTTTACCATTTTTAAATATATTAAGGAAGGCCTTAATCTGGGAAGTAGAATGTGAAAAATCTTTTCAAGATTTGAAAGTGAATTTTGGATTTCTAATGCTATTATCTCGGCCAATACAAGGGGGAAAGTTGTTTTTGCACTTAGCTGTTCTAAAATTGGACATTATCATGGCCATTATCTAGGATGATGAGGGGGTCCAGAAGCTAGTATACTTTAATAGAAAAGCCTTTCAAGGGGCCAAGTTCAATTACCCCAATATGGAAAATTTTTCTTATGCATTAATCCATGCCTCAAAAAATATGAATCCTTACTTACCGGAACATACAATTATGATGTTCACCAACACTCCCTGAGGCAAGTCATTCATAAACCCGACAAATCGGGTATGTTAATGGCAAGGTCAGTGGAACTAAGGAGGTTTAACATCATCTACTAATCAAGAAGTGTGATTAATGGTTAGGCATTCGTTGACTTTTTGGTTGAGTTTACCAAGATCGAGAATGATGACGAGATCGATGAAAAGGTAGTAACACCGATGGCTATCCTAATACAACTAGTGACAAAAAATTCTCAGTCTGACCTTACAAAGAAAGAATTTTTATTTGAAAGTGAAATATTGGTTGAAGGTACCTTCTAAGAAGGGGGACCCCTCTAGATCTTATAAGTAGATGTCTCATCATGCGAAAGCTACAGTGGCGCGAGGATAATACTATTGGCCCCAAATGGAATGAACATTGAAAATGTTTTGAGATTCACCTTCAAGGAATCAAAAAATGAGTAAGAGTATGAGGACTTTTGGATAGGTCTCTCCCTCACTAAAGCTCTGAATGTCAACTCGATGATAGCTTAGAGTGATTCACAATTAGTTGTCAATCAGATTTAGAGGATCTATAAGGCTAAAGATGAGAAAATGGACAAGTACTTTGCCCGAATCAAGAAAATGTTAATGAATTTTGGTGAAGTCAAAGTAGAGAGGATTATAAGTTTGGGAAATAGCTGAGTTGACACTCTGGCTAGATTGGCATTGGTGACTCGGACAAAGATCAGGTCATTCGTACCTATTAAAATTTTGCAGAGGCTGAGTATTGAAGAAGATGAGAGTATCATGAATTTTAGTCTCAACTTGAATCTTGGGGAGTATTGGATGGATCCCATTATTAAATATATTAGGGATGGAAAGGTCCCAGAATCAATGGAAAAAGGGAAGAAAATTCGATATCGGGCAGCAAAGTTCACCATCATCGGTGACGTTCTCTACAAAAGAGGCTTCCTACTCCCGCTTCTCCAGTGAATCCTCCCCTTAGAGACCAAATATATCCTTCGATATTTTCACGAATGGTCTTGTGCAAGTCATATTGGTGGTCGATCGCTTGTAAAAGGATCGTCACTCAGGGATATTTTTTGCCAAAACTTGTAAAAGACTCAGCAGAGTTCATCAAGATATGCGACAAGTGCCAAGGATTTGCAAGTATTCCTCACTAACCTCATCATCCTCTCTTATCAATAACAACACCTTGGTCGTTTGCAGTATGAGGAATAGACCTGTTCGGCCCTCTTCCTTGAGTAAAATGAAACTACATATTTTTAATAGTAAAAATAGATTATTTTTCTAAATGGGTGGAGGCTGAGGCAATGATAACTATTACAGAGGAGGAGACGTTTAATTTGGTGTAGAGAAACATCATTTACAGATATGGCCTACCTCATATCATGATATCAAACAGTAGCAAGTAGTTCAAAAACAAGTCACTGGAAGCCTAGTGCACGAAGATTGACATTAATTAGTTATTCCTCGTGCCTTGCCAATCACAAGCCAATGGTCAGACTGAGGTCACCAACATGACCATACTTGGAGGGATCAAGAAGAACCTAGAAGATGTAAAGGGATAATGGACAAATGAGCTTCATGGGGTCCTATGGGATATAGGACTACTTTAATAACATCAACAAGTAAGACACCAGTTATGTTAGACTTTTGGTCTAAGGTTGTAATTCCAACGGAGCTCGGATTCCCAAGCCACATAGTCCAAACTTATAACCTAGAGGCTAACATGGAAGAGAGTAGATTGGATTTAGGTATAATAGCAAAAAAAAGAGAGGATGCTGCAATCAGATAGTCGGCATATCAACAGACAATTACAAGGTTTTACTACAAATCGGTGAAATCCAAGACGATAACGATTAGAGATTTATTCTTAACAAAGGTTTGGCAGCAACATAATAAATTGCATCCTAATTGGAACGAGCCATATAGAGTAATAGAGGAGGTTGTACCAGGAACTTTCAGACTCAAAAATCTTGAGGGTGAACCCTTCTCAAATCCATAGAATGCCGACCACTTGAAAATATACTATCAACAATCCAATTTGTGTCATTTGTGTAGAAAATCAATGCCTTGTTTAATTAAATGTCCATATTAGTCTTACCTATATGGCAAAGAGTTATATTACAATGTAATGAAAACTCAGTTGAATAAAAATTCTCAGTTCAATGAAAATTCAAAATGTTGTTTGGCACTTATTGTGCTTATCGTCATCCATTACTACATGGTTTGCCTGACATTTAGCTAAAGAACATATGGAAAATTAGATCACAACTCTGTGGGAGATACGAGAGTGTATGAGGAGTCTCATATCGTTCATACTCTCCCAATAACGCTGAGATGGAAGATCAACCTTATGACAACACTTGTAGTGGTGAAGACAAAATTAAAAACCATTTTATTATGGTTGTGTAGCATCATTTTATAGTCAAATTAGTTCATACTCACTAGGCGATACGAGAGTGTATGAGGGGTCTCGTCTACTTCATACTCTCCCATTAATGTTGAGAGTAAAATAACCTTATGACATCACTTGTAGTGGTGAAATAAAAATTAAAATCATTTTATTATGGTTGCGTAAAATAATTTTATGGTGAAATTAGATCATAACCCTCTCGGCGATACGAGAATGTATGAGGATTCTTGTCTCCTTCATACTCTCCCAATAACACCGAGAGGGAGGATCAACCTTACAGAATCGCTTGTAGTAATCATTTTATTATGGCTGTGTAACATCATTTTATGGTGAAATTAGATCATAACTCTCTCTATTGGCAATACGAGAGTGTATGAGGAGTCTCATCTCCTTCATTATCTCCCAGTAACACCAAGAAGGGGAATAAACCTTATTAAACATCACTTATAGTGGTGAAAGTTTCATTACTAAATGTCACTTGTAGTGGCTAAGGTCATTGTAACAAGTTTTAAAACACAATTGGGTGTTATGCTTAAACATCTATTGATAGTGATGAAAGTGAAGATCAAAGACCACAGTTAAGCAAAAATCACAAATTCCATTCACATAATAAATCCATTCACGTTCGTATAGAAGACACCAAAAGAAGAAATTAAAGAGTGGGGTAATTACACAAGTGTTATGAAGTAATAAACAACATTATTCATATAGACATTACACTAGGGGACTTAGAGACCACAAGCGGTCTCCCTAAAAAAGTGATGAGTTTAACTATCGGTAGTGACATTTTAGTAATTGGTCAGGACCTCAGGGGTAATGGGAGATGAAATAGTATCAGTGTTTCCTTCCAGGTCAATGGCATCATTGGCTCTAACTGTGGAATATTGGCCTATCAGTGTGGTATCGGAAACAACTTCTTGGGCCACAGTCTCGACTTGGACCTGGTTGAGGATAGCCCCCCAGATCAAACAATTCCAAAAACTCATGGAGTTAAGGGTCCACAGATGCAAGTTTTAGGTAAAAATTTAATACACAGCAATAGACAATCTTAGCCCCTTGTCTAGATACTGGATTGCATAGTTGTAGAAGTCGTCAGATGACCTAAATGCTGAGATTACCTTCTCCACTAGTTCCTTAAACTCAGCCTTGTGCTTCTCAATTAAATCATTTATCTCGTCCCTGAGGCACATTTTTTGAGTTAAAAGTGCCTCCGTATGTTTCTTGTCCAAGTTGACAATATCATTCTTCTTAGTTTCTTTAACGTCTAGAAGTTTATTCTTCAGATTTTCATTCTCTTTTACTATGGACTTAGTCTGTTTTACCTTGGGATCATTCTCCTAGACCTAAGATTGCATGTTGTAAAGTGCAAGCATGAACTGCAAAATACAAAAAAAATGGAAAATTAATTAACACATGAAGAGATGATACTTATCAAATATGGAAAGTGACAATAATAGTTACCTAGTTAGCCCGGTGAAGAGCAAAATCAATGACTCGAGAAGGGTCTTGAGAGTTTAAGAATCGAGAGTCACACTCGAGCATGATTGACCCTACAACAACTTGGGCATTTAGTTGGCTACCGAGTAATGACTCAATTGTACGCTAAATTGGTCTAGATGAGCAGCGGTCATAGCATCATCAGAAATAGGGATGGCCATGTCCCTAGTGTTTTTTCATGAGACGTCCTTATTTTTGTTTAGTTATTGAGGTGGGTTGTCACCATTGCCCTCAAGCACCTCCTTTGTCTTTTTCGTCCCCTCGGCAGTGGGGGGACTTCTGGTGGTAGTATTTTTTTAAGGAACCGAGGGAGTATCCTTCTTTATTGACAAATTTGAAAGAAGGTTGCCAACCATAAGAGCAACTAGGGCCTCAATTTTTTCTGTAACTTTGGCTGGACGATCGAAAAAAAAGAAAATGATAATTATAAGGACATAAATTTCCTATTGAGTCCCTGTATTGTTTTGACTTAATTCCGTGAACAAAATTGTGTTTGTAATATGTCATAGGGAGATTTTTATTATGTCACGATCCCACTTGGTCTATGACGTATTGAAGAAAATTAAAGACATTGTGGCAAAGCTTCAAAGAATTAAATCATGTCGATGTTTAATTGGTGAAAGTTTAATCGTCCTCAAAGTTAATTGCATTCCGAGATCACTCAAGTATGAATGCGTATAATTAATGGTGCTCGAAATTATTTTTATAAAAAATAAGGATGTATTTTTATAAAGAAAAATGTTTTAAAATGTTTTTAAAAGTGTTTTAAGTGTTTACACTTCGTTTTATTCTGATATACTCGAAATAGAGTTTGACTAATTTGGATCTCTCTTTAAAAGAGACGTTTTGAACTAAAAGTCAAAAAGTCAAACTGACACGTCCGCTCGTTCAAATGACGTAAGGATATCGTTCGAACGAGATGCCTATGTCGCGAGGATGACATGGCATTGTCGTTCAAACGACACGATTTTTGAGGTAGCACTAAACTGTTATTTAAAGAATAGTTTTATCAGAGTTTCGTAGGTGTGCATCTGGAAAAAATAGAATACATTCCAGTACATGTTTGTACATGTTTTTTAAGGTTTAAAAAGCATAAAAACATCCTTAGAGTTTGCAAAGATCCGAGATATCATTCTTATATGTTGAAGTGATCTTGTTCCACCAAAGAAGTTTGTTCTACACAATGAACATAAGGATTTTACGGTGAAGAAAAGATAAGGACATCTTATTCAACATCGTAGACAAATCAAAGTCAATCAGTGGACACCGAGACATACGTGGACGGGTATGTTGTGGACATGTACCGTGGAAGAAGGACTTTCTGCATGGGCACTGTGAGAAGAGTGGTTGAAGATCAGAAGAGCGTCAAGACCCATGGGGATCGAGTCGTTGAGTGAGTCTTTGCCTGTTCATTGTAAATCCACATTCATAGTGATTGTCTGGCTTGGGCCGTCCGAGGTTGTTTTCCCGTTTTGGGTTTTTTCCTCGTACATCCGGTGTTGTGAGTATTCTTTACTTTATTTTACTTGCTTTAATCTCTAGATGCGTGTTTAGTATTAATCAAGATAAAATTGGTTTAAAGTAAGAATTGGTTTTTCACAACTTGGTGTGGTGCATAACTAAAAGTTAGATAATTTTTCTGAGTAAAATTTGGTTTTATTTAAAACACACATATTGCGCACTCTTCAAATTGGTATCAGAGCTAGAAAACATAATTTATTTATTTTTTGTTCCCGTGTTTTTTTATCTCTCCCGTGTTTGTTTTCTCTCGATGGATTCTATAAGCTTTGACGATTTATATTGTTTGAATTTAAAGTTTGCAAAACGTATTGAAGTTTTGGAGAAAGAAAATTATGGTTTCAAAAATAGGATTGAATATTTGCAAATTTTTTAAATTCAAAGAGATATTTGTCGTGAGCACTTTTGTTCCTTGTTTAAAGATTTTAATATATTAAAATTGGTAAAAAAACAAGAGTGATGATAGAGTCCTCGTTTTAGAAAAAGAGTTAGAGGATTTAAAAACTTCTAAAGTTTGTGCCGTTGAGGAAAATAATTCTATTAATGATATTTTGGAAAGATAAAAGGCTCTTAGGGATAAGTTTACTCACATTGAGGGGGAACGAGATAACCTTCTAGGGGTAATTAAAAATTTAAAGAAGGAGTCCCGAAAGTTTGAGGAGTCTAAACGTTTGCTTGAGTCGAAAGTTTTGAAGTTAAAAAATGATTTAAATGACTCGAGTAGTGATGGTAGCAGCTTATCTTGTTCTAGTGGTTCGATTGTAAAGCCAAAACCATTGTTTATTTTAGAGTGTTAACCACATTCGAGGGTATTAGAAAGGGTCAACCTAAAGGTCCCGTTCCTTGTCGTGTTTTCACATGTTCGCATTGTGGTAGGAAAGGTCACCTTAGGAGTTTTTATTTTGATCTTAGAAAAGACCCTAGGAAGATTAAACGTAGTGTCCCATTGGTTACCAAAACCCGTTTTGTTAGGTATACACCTGTTTGGGTTAGGAAGTCCATTTTGGAGATACTAAATGCTTCGTTGGTTGATTCTCAAATGAATGCACATGATTCATCTCTTTCTATTTCTTATGGTTAGTAGCTTGCATGTTTTGTCATACGCTAGCCCTTACATCATGTTTATAATTTGCTAGTGTTATGACATTTTTACCTCTTTGTATTTTATTTTTCATTTGTTTAAGTCTTATTTGAAAAATACAAAAAGATTTTGTTTTTGAGAAATTTTTTGAAAAACTGAAAATTATTTTGTTTTCTTGTTTGTTTTTTGTCTTTGAGTTTACATGCTTGATGTGGCATATTGGTGTTCTTGGATCACCCCCCCCTCGTTTCATATCCATGAGGCTAGGACAATTGGTCGTTATTATCGATGCTTAGTATGATCTTAACCATTGTTTATATGGGGTTATTTCGAAGCTGATATTCATTTTGACTCGACTTTGTATATATGCTAACATTGCACACATGCACGAGTTTATATGGATGTTTGACTTCTCTTGCATATTTGAATTTGGTGAGGCGTTCTTATCTCAATCTTATCATCTATGCGTAAGTAAACTTAAGGAGAAGTGTGCACGTAAGAACCGTTTACCGTGAGGATTTGAATTGAAAAATAATGAGTGATTCACAGGAAAGGGCTACGAGAGTTCAAAATTAACTCATCGTGAAAGCCACCATTTAAAAGATCCCAAATAGAAAATGCAATATGTTATGAAAAGGGTCAAATTAATTTAGTTAATTCCAAAGAAAATATGATATTATTGAGGGAGTTTGGATGGATTAAAAAATTTAAACAGGTTTGCATAACTAATCATAATGTTGAAACATTGCAATTTGACACTATTGTTTGTAGAATCGTTAAAATTTTGGATTTGTGTTCATGTAGTATGTTTACTTCATTAAGCTCACACTTTTATTGTCATATGGCTATGATAAAGTTTGATGATTTATCGCTATCAATTAGAGCTTCTTGATCATTTCGATGTGTTGGAATTGTGACTCATTTGTTGTAGTTTCACACCCATTTATTCCATATCCATGTTTGATCACATTGATACTATGTTTGCATGTAACTCGCATTTTTAGTTTTTATGAGTTTTTGCATTTTGTGTTAAAAGCATATTGTTTTAACACTGTTTTGCTGCTGTCAGGCCCTTCCTGGAATTTTTTTTTTGGAAATTTTTTCACTGGGCAATATTATATTATATGTTTGGGAACCTGGGAAATTTTGGTAGGTCACAGGAAGTCGTTCAAACGATATATCCATCTTGCGCGAACAACAGTTGTACTTCGTTCGAGCGACATCCTCAACTCGTTTGAGCGATGTCACTGGCTCGTTCGAACGACATGCTAATTTGTTGGCTTCTGATTGGTTTGCAGTCCTCTGGGTTAAATTGGTATATTTTTGGTACTACTGTAAGTTTTTTCTTGACTGACTAGTTTATATGCAGGTTTATTGGTTATAAATTGATTTTTGCGTATGAGTCCATTTATCACACCTGATAAGATTGCTATATTTTTTTTGTGTGATTCATTGGTTTACTAGCTACTGATTTGTCATTTCTTGATCATATTTAGCTGGGTGTTTCATGATTATCTAGAGATTTTTCATTGATTCAAGTTGGTTTGTATTCTCATGCTAGATATTTCAAATTGATTTATCTTTTCACCTGATTGTCTATTCGAGACAAAAAGGTGGAGAGATGTATGTGATGTAAGGGAGATTTGATCATGTTTTGGTTTACATATGTTTAAAAATTGGTATCTCAAATTGGTAGTTCATATTGGTATCATTTTGTTTGTTAGTATCAGTTTGTTTGCTCAAATTGATTAACAAATGATTTTTTTGGAGATTATTCATATTGGTATCTATTATTAATTTGTATCATTCGGATAAATATATTGGTTTCATTTTCTCCTCCATACTTCACTGCGTATTTGCTTGTCTATTTCATGTGTGTAGGTATGCTTCAGCGATTCGAGATTTCAAGTCTACATCACATTCAGACAGTTCATGCTTGTCGATGCTACATATTCTAGTTCGTGTCCTATATTTTTGATTTTGGGTTTATAGGATGGGATTTAGGTGTCATACGGCTTGACGGCCCGATTAGGCATTTCACTAGTTTAGTTTTGTCCCGAAATAGTCAAAGGGGGAGATTTGTAAGGACATAAATTTCCAATTGAGTCCCTGTATTCTTTTGACTTAATTCCGTGAACAAAACTGTGTTTGTAATATGTCATAGGGAGATTTTTATTTTGTCACGATCCCACTTGGTCTATGACGTATTAAAGAAAATTGAAGACGTTGTGAGAAAGCTTCAAAGAATAAAATCAAACCGATGTTTAATTGGTGCAAGTTTAATCGTCTTCAAAGTTAAATGCATTCCGAGATCACTCAGGTATGAATGCGTATAATTAATGGTGCTCAGAATTATTTTTATAAAAAATAAGGATGTATTTTTTTAAAGAAAAATGTTTTAAAATGTTTTAAAAAGTGTTTTAAGTGTTTACACTTCGTTTTATTCTGATATACTCGAAATAGAGTTTGACTAATTTGGATCTCTCTTTAAAAGAGACGTTTTGAACTAAAAGTCAAAAAGTCAAACTGACACGTCAGCTCGTTCAAATGACATAAGGATCTCGTTCGAACGAGATGCCTATGTCGCGAGAACGACATGCATTGTCATTCGAATAACATAGTTTTTGAGGCAGCGCTAAACCGTTATTTAAAGCGTGGTTTTATCATAGTTTCGTAGGTGTGCATCTGGAAAAAACAAAATACATTCTAGTACGTGTTTGCACATGTTTTCTAAGGTTTAAAAAGCATAAACACATCCTTAGAGTTTGCAAAGATCCGAGATATCATTCTTATATGTTGAAGTGATCTTGCTGCGTTAAAGAAGTTTGTTCTACACAATGAACATAAGGGTTTTGTGTTGAAGAAAAGAGAAGGACATCTTGTTCGACATCGTAGACGAATCAAAGCCAATCGGTGGACACCGAGACATAGGTGGACGCGTGTGTTGTGGACAGGTATCGTGGAAGAAGGACTTTATGCATGGGCACTATGAGAGGAGTGGTTGAAGATCAAAAGATCATAAAGGCCCGTGGGTATCGAGTCGTTGAGTGAGTCTTTGTCTAATCATTGTAAATCCACATTCATAGTGATTGTCTGGCTTGGGCCGTCCGAGGTTGTTTTCCCGTTTTGGGTTTTTTCCTCGTACATCCGACGTTGTGAGTATTCTTTACTTTATTTTACTTGCTTTAATCTCTAAATGCATGTTTAGGATTAATCAAGATAAAATTGGTTTAAAGTAAGAATTGGTTTTTCACAACTTGGTTTGGTGCATAATTAAATGTTGGATAATTTTTCTGAGAAAATTTTGTTTTTTTTAAAACACACATATTGGGCACTCTTCAATAATTGTCGGCTAGAAAATAATTAATAAAAGTTGATAAAATAAAGTTATTTGCAAAAATGAACTTACACAATTCTATTAGGGGGTCGACTCTCGGCCTAGTCTCGACTAAAAGATTTAGCTCCCTCAGAGCCTCAAACACAACCAACCCCTTCTTTTTGCCACAAGTACAGATGTGATCAATTTTCATCTGACCCTCTATACAAAGGTATATATCAAGTTTGGCAGACATATAACCTTATCCCATATTTGAGGAACCCTAGACTCATTTGCAGTAGAAGGGGCATCACCGTCAAACTCTCTGGCGCCAGAGACTAAAAAGTACCTAGACTTCAAATCATGATTAGAAATTTGGTTGATATATACAGTTTTTTTATCGAAACACCAAGGCACAAAGTAAAAGTAGCATGACGCAAATTTTTGAGTGAAGATAGTGTAACATGGTGTATAAATGATATCTAGAAGGTTGGACTTGTATGCCAACTTCCAAAGTTGAATGTCCCGAAGCATTATCCTCCATGGATTGGGGGATATCTGCATAGGAGAGATCTCAATACTAGAAAAAATAGCCCTAATATTCGGATAGATTGATAGACAAGAGTCGATTTTAAAGATTTATTCATAAATAATAACCTCGCCTTCAACTTGGTTACTAAATGATCTCTCGTCCTTAGAAGGGACTCTCATCCCGATTGAAGACTTAATGTCGTATAGATGTCCCCTCAAAATTAAAGTCATCTTTCAGACATCACTAGGGATTATTGAGGCATACGAGGAGTCTAGTTCTTCCTCATCACTTTCCCCATCCTCGTACTCATCATCTAATGGGGCTTAACGACGAGGATCTCTACCTGTAAACTCAGCCTCAGTCATGGCCGAGATTGGTATGGCCATTTATGGTTGATGGAATGTCACCTTTACTCTCAACTTATTTTCATCCGAAAGTTCAAGAACCACGGGCTCAGCGCCTTCTGACTAGTTTGATGGAGTTTAAGGGTGACCCTATTACTAGACTCGGTAGTCCCACTCTCGTCCAGAGGAGATTCAGGGGCCTATATGGCTTCTTTAAAGGAGTCAACCCTAGCCATACATCGATAATTTGGTGGTATAAGAATATGGTCTGGGCTATAACCTGGGGAATAAATGGACTGAGAATCCCCAGAGGCAACCGAAATTGTGTTACTGCTTATACTAATGATAACCTTAGGCTCGGATGGAGCTGGATAAGTAAGAATTAAATGAGAATGAACTATAAATAAAGGAACTGGGTTTAGGAGAAGTTTGGACTCGACTTCGTCTTTCCTCTTAGCCTTGAAAATTTCCCTAAGTATACATTCTCTTAGATGGGGAAACTTCTCTCCTAACTCGTATAATCTTCAGTACATGAAAAATAAAAATGATGTTGACTCAAAGATATAGAAAGTGGACTTAAAACGTTTTTAACCAAGAACTATTTAAGAACATGTTTGAGTACTTCTGGAGAAGAAGACTGAAAAACTCATTGGGAAAATCAATCGATGCCTAGAAAGTGACCTTTCCTCCAAAATGCTAACCTAAACACCCACTGCAGCTTAAATACCACCCTAAACCCACTACATACACTATAATTTGACCAAAAACGATGGCCCAAAAATGCAAAGTTCATCGGAGAATAATAAAAATAGAAATTTACGGACAGAAAGGGCAAATGAAATTAAAGAAAGGGAAAAAGGGGTTACTTAAGAAGAAAGGAAGCTCAAAGTGAAGTAAATAACGAAAATACTTGCCTATAACAAGAAAAATGGAGGAGATGGAGAAAATAATGCTCTGGTTTGGCAATAACACTTAGGCAGGAAGGTTGGAGAAGAAAGAGAAAAGGAAATGATTTTGCTTTTTAAACCTGGCAATGATTAAACACGTTTACCAATACAAATTATTAGGACACAACTTCCCAAGGCGCACTCATGTTGCCACTTCTAGGGATACATGCCACACCAATTACATATTGATAAGTGTCCATTTGAGGACACAAAGACATCAATGTTAAGAATCTAAAATGACACTTCTCGCACCTCATCCATCCACTCATGTCACCAAGGTGCCCTCCAAGGTCAGATAACTTTACACCTCAGCCTACCATATAAATTGAAGACTAAGGTTGGGGGTAACTGATATACATAAGTATGATCTCATCTGGACGAGACTTAACCCACCATTATAATCCACTTCAGTGTAGATCAGACTCTTCCATATATGGGCCCACGCCTCTATAGTCCATGCCAAGAAATCATGGCCTCCGAGACCCAATCAAGAGAGAATTTGATGTCGTCTACAATGGCTATCACTATAATCATAACACGGTGTTTTCAAGTCTCGACCTTGCCACGTGTCATCCATATGCGGCACCTCCAGGCCGAGACCCATAACATTATTTGCAGAATAGGTGTCACTCTTGGCTTTGTCCACTAGCATGCCACTTCGTCAGTCTCAGCCAAACGAGACCTTCCAAAGACAACATTAACATCTCTCACAGAACATGTGACTTGGACACTGCCAAGACACGCGGACAAAACCATTATAGAAGATCAACACCCCGCGTGGGGATAATATTCTTTCATCATGGTATACATATGCATGATACATGTGGCATTACTTCATTTCGCTCATTCATCTTATGCACACTAGGTGCATGCTTGGGGGTGACACTGCGCTCTCCCAACCATATAAAAGACACCTTTGTCATCCTCATAAAGGATTGAAAAATAGAAAACCCTACTGAAACTCTGTCACTCTGTGTATTTGGATAGATAAAGCTTGTTACCTTCATTAACGGCCTTTTTCCATAGTTTATTGTGAGATAAACACCTGGTTGAATAATGGAGTAGGCTAAGGCCGAACCACTTACATGATTGTTTCTTCCTTTCCTCTCATCCCTTATTTATTTACATATATCTCTTATACTGTTACTATAATTTTACCATTATTAATAAATGTAGAACATGAGTTGCATATTTAATTAGTGGTGATTCCTTGCATCATCAATTGCCACTAATCATCCTAGCAACCATCTAACACTAAAATTTAAAATAAAGTATAATTGTTCACTAAACCTTGATGGAAGAAATACTAATCCCCAATTCAAAAACATGAGATAAAAATAGATGATGGTTTAAATGAATGTAATTAATAAAGAAATTCATAAATTGAAGTGGATATTAAGAGGGTGGGGTGAGGAAGCATGAAAGGTGTCAAGAGTGTAATGTTGTTAATGGATCAAAATATTCATCTATACTAATATATAAAAGTAATAACATATTTGAGAGCTATGATACCTTTTTAATATTGAATGGAGAATATCTGAATCAGTATCATGGGTATATAATGTGATGAATCTTAGAAGACCACAAATATATAGGGAGATAAGTCCAAATCTTAAAAATCACACTAGTAGATTGAAAGACCAGTCTTGATTGGAATCAGATTTACGAATTGAGATTGACATGAAGATACATAGAAGAAGAGGATCCTTAAGCTTATAAATAAGGGATACCTCACCTATTATGAGGGAATTGATTGTAACTTGCACATGGTGACTTGGACTCTTAGCTAGAAACCCTAGCACTCTAATCGTCATTATTGTTCCTGAATAATAAACCAGTATCCCTCTCTTCCCCATGGATGCTGGAAGATCTATCTATTAAACCATGTACATCTAGTAATCTTTGTTCTTTCATTGCATTTGTAAGATCAAGTTCTATAATTTCTCATTTTCATTTTTTATTTTGGCTTATCTCGTTACATATACACTGCACCTACATGGCTTCTCTATATTTGAGGACAAAATTGAAGACATTTAGAAGATTTAAGATTCGTATGTCTCAATGACCTTAGAAGAAGTTATGGATTCATTTGGTAAAGAATTACTTAGTTTTTTCAGGGGTTTCAGAATTTTTAAAGGTTTTTTTTTCAAAATGATTTTAATAGATTTTGAAAGAATGTTTTTTTGAAAATGCACCATCTCGTTAGAATGAGTTACTCTATATTTAATATATTTGGATTTTCTTTTAATTGCTAATGTTATTATTTTTTAAGAGAGTTTGAAATACCAAATATCCATTAGGGAGGAATTAGAAAATATGATGCATCCACAATTAAGGAATCAACACAAAATTTGATTTATTATATTATGATACTAGACTGATGGGGGATGAAACCATAAAAACCCATTTTCGCACTATAAACATTGGTTTAAAACCATAAAATATTCTATTTATGTAAGGGATAAAATATGTCAGAAATGCCCAAAATAACCCTCCTCAAAAACCCATTTTCGCACAAATTTACTACCCTTGCTATAACGAATATTGAACATTGTTGGTCACGAGTTACCACATGAAGATCCCAAGAGCGCTAGTCGCATCCTCTACTCACGAACGCTCCCTTACCTTCAACGAAGCACAACCTTTGCTGGTCCCACCATTTAGTAGAAAATCTGCACAAGAAGAATTTGAGCCAATTTTTATAAATCTAAACATTAATGAAATAATTTTTACAACCCCATTTATCAACTCGATCATATAAGAACCCCACCATAAAATGACCCCGGATGTCTTTAATAATGTAGAAAATTGATTAAGTTTGATCAAGGGGAAAACTTAACCATAATTACTACCTTTGTCAGCAAGTCGGTCGGGTTATCTTTGGTACCAAATTTCTTCAAAACAACAACACACTCATGGATAACCTCTCGTATAAAATGAAAACAAAAATTAATATGCTTGGTCCTCCCATTATTAACTTGGTTCTTGACCAATTGGATAGAAATTTGGCTATCACAAAGCATCTCTACATAATCTTATGTAATCCCCAAATCAAATCTTGTGTAATCCCCAAATCATTAATAAGACCTTAAAGCCATAGGTCCTCTTTAACTTGTTATGTTGCTACTATATACTCTGCCTCCATAGTAGAAAAAGTATCCGTGGCCTTAAACATGGATATCCAACTCACCGGACCACTAGCTAATGTAAAAACATATCCTATAGTAGACCAAAAAATTTCCAATTCAACCGCATAGTCTAAATCCATATACCCACAAACATATGACTTTTCCACCATTTGAACTGCAAGTCCCACATTAAGTAATCCTTGTAGATACCGCAAAATCCATTTCACCTCATTCTAATTATCTTTGCTCGAATTACGTATGTTCATACTCAAACTTCTTGATCCATTTCCATCCGACTATAACCCATGACATACATCAGTTTACCCACCATAATTCTATCCATAACTTGAGACATATAGTCCATTTTATCCTCCATGCTTAGAGCTATTATCACTGAAAGTATGAAGTGTGAAACCAAGGGAGTATTCATAGGCTTTTGCATGTTGCATGCTAAATATGCCACAACCTTCTCTAGGTATTTCCTCTGTGCAAGACTCAACCTTCATTTCTTCCTCTCTCATCTTGTCTTCAAGTTGAGAATATTCTTGTCTTTACCTAAATATTTCATCTCAAACTTTTCCCTCAATTGATCTTTTGCCTTATCAATTTCCACCATGCTCAAATAAGAAAGCAAAATGTCATCAACATTAAATACTAAATAATTGGATGTACCGTCTTTGATCTGATTAAAATAGACATAATGATCAAAATCACGCCGTGTGAATTTTTGACCCACCATAAATATGTCAAATCTCTTGTACCATCGTAAAAGAAATTTCTTCAATTATAAAAATGTTTTCTTAATTTACACGTATGGTATTCCTTCCAACAACTTTAAATCCCTTCGGTTGTGATATTTAAATCTCCTCCTCTAGATCCCCATGTAAGAATGCCATTTTTACATCGAGATGTTCAAGCTCTAAGTCAAAATGCATCACCATAGCCAATATCACTTGAATGGAAGTTTGTTTCACCACTAGATATAACTCTTAAGTGCAATCTATATCATTCCTTTGTGAGAAACCTTGGCTACTAATATTTTCTTATAATGAACATCAAAATCTGGGGCCCTGTCTTTCTTAGCATCCAACCTTCAGCACCAGATAGACTTGTTCCCTTTAGGCAACTTCACAAGCTCCCAAGTTTTATTCTTGTAAAGAGAATTAATCTCCTCACCCATGGAAACCGTCCACTTGTTACAATGAGTCACTCATTACCATAAACTAATAAAGAACAATTTAGCATGCGATCATCGAAGCCATATCTTCTCGTAGGTTTTTGAACATTAAGTTATCTTTCTGTAAGCAAATATGGTTGTCCATCCCGTGTTAAGTGTGTCCCTCTTCTAAAACCTCCCCCTCTTTTCACGTTAAGAATTAATCAGAGAAGTCATCCACACTTGCACCTTTTTTCTCTCGTTCTCTACAGCATAATATTTTTTTCTCTAAATTTGACATCTTGAGTATAGACAGCTCATCAGATGTCACATTCCTAAGAAGGACCATCTTCTTATATTTAGGGAAATGCTACTTGTATTCCTTGACCCAATTAGTTGAACTTGTGATCTTTTTTAGCTCCCGGATCAATTTTCCCTCATTAACATAAATTTTAGATGGTCACATAAGTACATGCATCATCTCATAATCGTAGCATGTGAATCTGACAAAGCCTCCATAGGAGTCTTATAGTCGATTTATGTAGATGGAAAATGATTAACAATGAAGTGAGCATAAGATAAAGCCTCCGTCTGAAAACGCTTCAACAAGACCACATTGGACAACAAACACCTCACCTTTTCAGTAAGATTCAGTTAATCCTCTCTGCTAATTCATTTTGTTGTGTTGTTTTCCATACCATAAAATGTCGAACAATATCATCATCCTTACAATACATCAAGTAAGGATCATATTTGTACTCCCTAAACACCTACTCCTTGTGTTTCATGGTATAGACTCAGATCCACTGAGAGTAGTCATCAATGAACATTACAAAATATTGACTACCTCCCAAAGTAGTGTTTTTAAAGTACCACAAACATCTGTACGAACATAATAAAATATGTCCTACGTCCAATTAATCAACGTGCCAAATTTGACCATAGTTTTCTTCCAAAGCACGCAATGCTAAAAAAATCCCAATTTGTAACTCTTTGCACCCTTCAGTAACCCTTACTTAGACATCACCGTCATATCCTTCTTCTCGTCATGTCTCAAACAAATATGCCAAAGCCTAGTGGAGTCCAAAATTTTCCTTTTACTTATCATGAATAATTAAAGAATGGCATGATATATTGTTCCCTTGAAGAAAATAAAGGTTTCCATATTTCTTTCCTCTCGTCACCACTATGAAACCCAAGACAACCTTTTTCATTATGCTCTCGTGTAAAATCTTCCACCCATTAGATTACAAGGCACCTAAAAAATCAAATTCTTCTTTAATTTCGAAACATAACAAACATTCGTGAGAGTCCTAGTCATTCCATTATGATCCTCAATTTAATTATGTCAATACACTTCCACCGAAAAACATGTCATTATACATAAATACTTTTCTCCCATCTACCCCTTTAGAGGCATGTAATAAATATATAACTAGGCAAATGTGGTAAGATCTCCTCGAGTTAAGAATCCACTCATTTCAAGATCTTTCCCATGAAGAAACTATAAATGTACTCCCAAATTCATCGCCCTATAAAGTAATAGAATTGGCGGACTCTACCACGAGTTTCTTATCGTATTTTACCTTTAGCTTAGGGCAACCCTTATTCAAATTCCACTTCTTCTCTCACTTATAACACATAATATCGGGAAAGCCCTTTCTTAGAGACTTGAATCTAGATATTCCTCTCTACACCTTGCCTTCTGTCCCCGGTCCTACCCTCCGAAACAAATCCATCAGATTGATAATCATTTTTATTCATCTTTCTCTTATCACTTCCCAATAATGTCAAAGAGACATCATGAAGTTTGAATTCCTCATTCCCATATAGAAATTTGGTTCTCAAAGACTTATATGAATCTGGAAGTGCATTTAGAAGTAACAAATCTTTACCCTCGTCATCAATATGAACATAAAATATTAATAAATCGGAGGGAATTTTATTAAACTCATCATGATATTCAGACATTGACATGCCTTCAATATAATCAAATCGAAATAATTTATTCTTGAAATATAAATGAATATGTATGCTCTTAGTAGGGTTGTCTCAAGCAAAATCGGGGCCCTAGGCTAGAAATTAATATGGGCCCCTTTTTATTGTAAAACTTATTATATTATATTACATATATGTTACGTTTTTTTTAATATGGGGCCTTCTCACTTTTATTTTTTGCTTCACATTCTTCTACACTTTCATGAATATCTTTATTAGGATCACATTCAATTATTGTTTCATTTTTTTCAAGTTCATTTAACATCTCCACATGTTCATTTACTATGTTTTCATTTAAATTATTTGTTTCATTTATTTTATTACCCACAATAAATTTTTCCATAGCACCTTTTTGAGATTGCATAAATTCATTTGCTTTTTTCCCCTCGTTTTTACACCCGCTTTCATATTTTCTTATAGACATATGTATGTATATAGTTAGCGACAAAAATGAATATATTCACAAATAAAAAGTAAATCTAGTCGTTAAAATATAATTTCTTCTAATTATTTCACATAAACAAACAAATATTATTATAGAACATTAGAACCTGATCACGCTAATGTATATTCATTCTAATTATCCGAACAACAAACTTCTCCAATTAAAAAAATAAATTCACTTTCAACCTGTCAACATTTAAAAACATATTAATAGAAAAATCATTTAAGTTTAAACAATTTCATAAAATAAAAAAGAGCAAAAAAGTAAAAAATTATATATAATAATATTAACAATATAATATACATAACATATAGTATATAAATAAAACAAAAAACAAACCTTGTATGAGAGAAGTTTTATAGTGCCACCAGATTTTTTTTGGATGAGCAATTTTTTTTTTCTCTATAGGAGCAAAATGGAATGAGGAAGAGGAGAGTGGAGTTTGGAGAGAGAGAGAGAGAGAGAGAGAAAAGAGACAAACCGTTAGTGGAGAGAGAGGAGAGAGAGAGAGAAGGAAGGAAGGAATTGTTAGTTTGGAAGAAATGAATCGTGTACTTTTAATGGGCTTAGTTGTTTATTGAGTTGTTTTTAATAACCTTGAAAATAGGAAGAGTTTTTACTTTTTTCAATGAATGTATTTATTTATATATAATATAATATAATATAATATAATATAATATAATATAATATAATATAATATAATATAATATAATATAATATAATAGCTATTAAAATTAGGGGCCCTTAAATATGGTGAGGGCCTAGGTAGCCTCCTCTCCTGCCTAAGGCATGAGCCGACACTCGCTCTTAGTTATATATTTTTCTTCCAATTTCTTCCATACAGACCCCGTTGATTCCTCCTTTATCACATAGTATACCACATTTTGTGTGAGATTTAGTCGGATAGTGTTATATGCTTATAAATTGTATTCCTTCCAATTATCCTCCGACATATCTTCATGTTTAGATAAAATTCCTCTTAATGATTTGAACAAACCTTGTTGGATTAACACATCTCCCATTTGACATTTCGACAATAAAAATCAATTGGTTTTCCATCAAACTTCTCTAAGTCAAACTTTACCATTGACAAATTTGAAACCTTAGATGTAGACATTATCAAATCTCTAAAATAAGTCTTTAACAAAAAACAAAAAGGGTAAAGACTAAAATCCCAGCTAGGAATTTTACCAAACACCTTAAATGCATTCAAAGCAAAGTAACTACAAAACCAAGATCTGATACTAATTTTTTATGAGGATACTCACTCAAATAAGTGGTTCATGCATGCCTAAGATCGAAGATAAGGAACATCGAAATATATAACAAGAAAATACAATCTATGTGAAAAGTAATAAGAATTTAAAGAGAAAACACACACCAAAAAGCACAAGATAAGATTTATGGGGTTTACCAATATGGCTACATTCACGGATGATGACTTCCTTACATTGATACAATCATCAAGGGTTAGAACTCTTTTAAGCTCACAACCATCTTAATGTGTATACGAGAGAAAGAGAAATAAATAATGATTAATTAGTTCTCTATATATAGGTTTTAAAATCTTTAAATGTTCTATTTATAAAAGGGAGCCAAGAAGTGATAAAGGCTCAAAATAACCCTTCTTCAAACTTATTTTCTCACAAATTCGATACCCATTTTCTGCAACGAAAATTGACCTTCGTTGGTCGCGAGTTCTCAATTGAAAACTCCTAGAATGCTGGTTCACTAAAGTGAAGCCCAACCTTCACTTCTCACTCTATTTGGTTAAGAATATACTTAACAAGAATTTGGGCCAATTTCAAGATGTACATTAGTGAAAACATGCACCAAAAAGGAAAAGAGTGTTGTGGAAAGTGATTAGATATATTGGTTAGTACATAACATAATGGTCAAATTTTTCTTTTTAAAAAATTGAATATATGAAGTCTATTTTGTTCATGTGATTTTACAAGTAAAAGCTAATGTTATACTTGAAGCTTAAGCTACCAATATTACAGTTTTATCCCTCTCATTGTAGGTTGATTCTTAACTCTAGTTTTTGGAAAAGGACATTTATGGGATATTACGTGGTGTTAGTGGCACCTTGTCAGCACACAATCTGAGGCATATCTTAATGAAACGATAAAGGTTTATGAAGTAGAAGATAAAAACATGTAATTAAAGAGTACATTGTTTAAGAATGATGAAAAAAATGGAAATTATTCTTTCAGAGATGGATGTGAGTGATAATTTTTTGTGCATCCGCATGGATTGTAACTTATGTATATTCTTGTTAATAATTTCTTTTTGCACTATCATAACACATATGAGTTATTAATCTTTTACTGCAAAATTGTCGTCGACATTATATCTATCTTCTTGAGAGAGAGAGAGAGAGAGATAGATAGAGAGATAGAGATAGAGATAGATAGAGATAGATAGAGAGAGAGAGAGAGAGAGAGAGAGAGAGAGAGAGAGAGAGAGAGAGAACAAATTTAAGAACAAAAGATTTATTGAAGAAAATATGAACTTGTAAAATAAAAGGGACAGAGAGAATTTACGGAGAGTATGACTTTTCATTTAATTGTTATTGTATACTCAAGGGTTATCACCCCTATTTATAGTATACATCATGGTAATCCACGAGAACCTTTAATAATAAGGGATACCAGCGGACATCCATAAAAATATATAGTTTATAATACTTCCTCTTGGATGTTGACAATTTTCACCACTCAATGATCGTTGCCTTATTAAAACCTTACTAAGGAAAAACGCAGTGGAAAATAAATCAAAGTTAAGGAAAAAGAGTACAACTTTTATGATCATTGAATAGGTATTAGACGCGCTTAGTGTTGCCTCATTAAAACTTTTAACAGGAAGAAACAATGGAAAAAACGTAATTGCAGGAAAAAGACTACAACATGCATATGTTTAAAATATCATGTTCTTCAATCCCTACCCAAATAAAATGCCCCTCCCCCTGATAGGATACGCCCCCTGATTATGGAATTTATCTGATGATTGAGTCGATGCATTTCTATATCATACACAACCTCGTGAAATAATGTTTTAACTTAGGGAATAGATTTTATACATTGTTCCTTCAATCTCATTTTTCTTATGAATATGGACTTTGATCAATAAGGGTGATCATTTAACTTTATCTTATCTATTTGACTTCAATTAATTGAATAGATCTTCAGGATTTTATCTATGTGAAAAATATAGAAATATTCCTATCATATCACCCATGATGTAAACTTTTTAAATTTGAGCTATACATGCATATTTTCCTTCGTAGGCAGTGGTAGTATCATGTGTTGATGAGGGTAGGTTATAAGTGATTTAATTGTTCATTGTGATGATCACAATTATAACTTTCATCTATATAACTAACTAGACACATATGATTAGATATGAAAATATAGCATAATATGAATAATATTAGTAGTATGCTTCGCTAGTTAATGGTAATTATTTCTTGCAAAGAGATGGACTGGAATTATTATGTCCGGTATTTTGTTATGTATAATAATACACTAATAACATAAAAATAATGCAACAACAACATGATAATATGGTACATCTAGACTAAATATATATTTCTTATCCTATTTAGCATGATATGAATATTATATTATCAAAAGAACGGAGACCATGGGTCTAAAAAATGGTGTTTTTAATATAAGCTAAAGTATTTAGACAAAATTATTCTTGAGTTGTAGGCCGAAACAATAACTGATTAACCCAAGGTCATTCATTTTTTAATTCCTTATTTGGGTATTTTGCATTTAAATTGATCTCTTTAGTATCACATCTTTTTAAGGATAATTTTATAATGACACGTTGGCATATATGATTATTTTCATACCCTTCCTTAAAGAAATATTTACTAATACGATTGTACCGATATCCTTATGGATTTCGTGTTTTACAATGAACGTCTTAGTGTATTTGAGTTTTTACTCTTTATCTTTGCTTTAGGTAATCATTCTAGAATTTTTATGTGCCTTGTTTATATAAGTCCTATATAAATAAGAAGTTATAGTATTTATGAGTCTCATTTATATTATATTTTAAAAATCACTAAGCGAGTAAGATATTTATAACATATTTATGGTCATTACAACTTAGTATGTCTGTATATAATCAATATTTGGATTCTACATGAAACCTTATTCCAAAGATGATGTATTCTTTAGTGATTTTCTCCAATCTATTTCTTATAAACACCCACTTTTACCCTTCAAGGTTAACATCTCATGGTTTTGCACTATAGGACCAAATATACCACGTTTATTTAGAGACTCGAATTATGCTATCATGGCATTTTCTTCTTTTTGAACAATATATTCTTTGTCAACATTCATTTATAGTGCATGGATCTATAGTATCATTTCCCTTTGATTTTGTGTAACTATAACATATATTATTATGTCATCGTTGATTATCTTTAGTGATCCCACTTTTCCCTTGTATGTGTATAAATCATAAAGATATCTTTAATATTAGGTACTTTTGCCTACTTTGGGGGCTTTATAGTCATTTCGGGGACTTGTGTATTTTCAAATACAATAATCTCTTATGGGATTTTAGAGAAACTGAATATTTTATTTATAACCGCTTCTTGGGCATTATGTATAACCTCTTATAATGTATTATTTGGACATGATTTTATTTGACTTCCACTACTAGAGAGTCAATTATTTGGGACCTATAAGTTTTCCATGCTTCTAGCAAGAAAGTTATGTAATACCCCATATTTTTATGACTTTTAATTTTGGGGATTTATTAAATTTAATTAGAGGTATTAATTTAATATTAATCCGAAAAATTATTTAAATACTTACTAGCGTGATGAGAGTTAGTAATTATTGGAATTTTGTTGCAATTTACTTTATGGGTAAAGTAAGTGATGTAATTGAAATTAGTGAAATTATCACGAGAATCTAATTTGATAATTTTGGAAATTTACCGGGACACGCTTGTGTCGTGTCGGGATTAAATTCGAATTATTAAAAGTGAATAAATTATAAGTCACCCTTATGGTCATTTTGAGTGTGTCAATGTGTCCGAAAGGGTTGAGATAGTCAAAATAATGTACCCGTGGGTTTAGTTTGGGTCACAGAGCATTTTTAGGCCTAATTAACATCCCGGGATGGCGTTTTAGACATTTTATATTTTTGGGCATGGAAACCCACGATTTTTCTAAGGTTATATCTGATGGTAGGAGTCATCTTCAAGGGTTAGAAGAACCATAAACCAAAGACGCCCATTGGAGTGGAAGAGGATAAGTGTAATACCCCGTATTTTTATGCTATATTAATTTGGGGATTTATTAAATTTAATGTGAGTGAATTATTTAATAAAAATCCGGAAATTAATTATGTTATAATTATTAACGTGACGAGAGTTAGTAATTATGGGAAATTTGTTGAATATTACTAATGAGCAAAGTAATATATTATATTGGTTATACTGAATGTCATGAGTGAGTTAAATGACAATTTCGGAAATTTAAGTCGGGACGTCCTCGTGTCGCCTCGGGACTAAATTTTGATAAATAAAAAGTGAATATTTTATAAGTTGCCCATATGGTCGTTTTGAGTACGCCAACGCATCCGGAAGGGTCGAGATAGTCAGAAAAGTGTACCCGGGGGTGTAGTTTGGGTCTTGGAGTGTTTTTAGGCCTAATTAGTAACCCGAGAGGGCAATTTGGTCATTTTACATTTTTGGGTAATTAAACCCACGAAAATCAGAGAGGCTATATCTGATATTGAGGTTGTCACCTAGGGTTAGAAAGACCCAAAACCTAGAACGGCCATTGGAGAAGAGAGGAGAGAGCTCTCAAGCAAATTCAAGGCCCAAAACTCAACGGTTTGCGCCGCCGCCACCACCACCAATGCGTAGATCGCGAGACGGGGAACGCAACCACACCAAAATCAGTCGCAATTCAGACTTCTGAAAATCCCAGGAAAGTGTTTATCTTGCTATTTTCGTTGGTGCAATTTCCATATTAGTTTAGGAATGATTAGGGATGAAATATATGGAAGAAAACCCAAATTTTGATAGGAATTTGCATGTAGTAAAGACTTAAACCTTATTCTGGAAGTCTCTTATGATGTAGAAAGATAAACCAAGAAATATCGTTGTAATTAAGAAAGAAATTATGGGGTAAAACAGATTAGAACCATGATTTAGAGATTTTAGGGTTCTTGAAGTTGTGTATGAATTTGGGGTTGATAATTCATGTTTAAATGATAGAAATACACATGCCTTACGTTAAAAGCATCTGGTATATTGTTATAATGTTAATAGTATAATTTTTGGGATGTTTGGGTTTGGAAAATATAGATTTGGATGAAGAAAAGTGGTAGAACCCGTAACTACAATTCTGCAAAATACCTGCTTGATCGATCGATCGAAGGTTCGATCGATCGAGCCACAGACCTCGATCGATCGACCCCTCCTGGCAGACTCATGTTTCCCTTATTAATTAGTTGAAACTCAATTTATTGTGAGATAATTCTTGGGCATTCTTAATAAAAGGTTTTAGGGAATAGGAAAGACCAGTAGGATATGTGAATGAATTTTGGGACCCTTGATGACGGGCAAAGATTGTATTTTAAGATAATTACATAAGGGTCGGTAAATTTATGACTTTAATAGAGAGAGACACTTAAGTGAGTTACTTTGGGACAAATATGTATACCTACTGAATTTTATGATTGGGAGGATAGAATCCATGAAGCGTTAGGTAGTAGTGGAAAAGTTCCTCAAATTAAAGTAAGATTTTGAATGGTTATACGTGATAACTAAATAATGTGAAATAAATACAAATGTTGTAATTATGGGAATTGAGAATCTACCCATTAATGATATGGTAATATTAGTATAGTTATATGTTTGTGTAAGCATATACTATCTATGTGTGAAAATCATGCCCACGCTACTTGCTATCCTTGAGGTTTCCGCGCTGGGACAGTCGTATCTCGATGGGACCTTTATGGGGGATATTGACTTGTACCCTAGAAGATAGATATCCTTGGTACAGGCTATCGGAATGATAGTTCAGACGGTCCTAAGAGATGCGGGTATGTGATTTCCTCTTAGAGACTTGTAATCTATGCTTCGCCTCATATTGTTTGTGTATAGGTATCCTTGGTACAGGCTATCGCAGTGATAGTTCAGACGGTCCTAAGGGACTTGGAATCTATACTTCGCCTCAATATTGTTTGAGTATGTGTTAATACAGTTCGAGAGTGATTTCGAATTTTTATTCCCTTAGTACGAGTGATACGGGGATTGGATAGTAGAGTATGCCCGCACCATAGTTTTATTTGGGGTGCTGTTATGATATATATATTTTATGAGCAGTTAATATATATATGGAATTCTGAAATCTCGAACTGCCTACTGTAATGTGATATGTAGGACATGGTTGATGACTCAATTAAATACTTGTTTTGAGAAAGTATAATATGTCACTGGAAAACTTTATTTTCTATAAAGTTAAAATGGAGAACTTTGGTTACTAATTGAAAAATCCTTTTCAAAGTGGAATCGTTAAATTTTGAATCTTACGAGTAATCTAAGATAAGTTAAATCATTGGGAAGATGAATGCGATAAATGATAAGACAAACCGTTGGGAAGGTTAGTGCGATAGGTGTGCACATTAGAAGAGAGGTGAGATTTTCTCAAGAGAGTGTCACACTAATATGTTGTTGTATTGGCATGTATCAATTTAAATACTTGCTAAACGTATTTTAAATCAAACAAACTTTCGGGCTCTGACCCGTTTTTCTCTCTCTCTCTCTCTCTCTCTCTTGTATATATATGTATGTTTTACAGGTGTGTCTTGCTTAGGATCTCTTGGAAGGAACGCGATGCAGCTTAAGTGGGAGTTGCAGGTTTCTTGATTAGACGACTTCGTTCATTCAGATCCTCTCTTAGTATTTCCATTTAGATGGGCATGTGTAGCCCTTTCCATTATTTCATTGTTATTTGGAAATTTGCATTTTAGTTATTTCCAGTACTGTTACTGTGGGATTTATTCAGTGGATGTGTTACTTTGGTTTTCGCATGTTGACATTCGATTGACGAATGTTTTAAATTAATTGGATCATGTTCCAGGTTTATTGTGGTGTGATTCTTATTTATTGAGATGTAGTTAATAAAATAAATAAATAAATTTTCTTTAAATAAAATTTGGAAAGTTATGTATGAAAATGGTTTTGACACTTAGCTTAATTATTTAGGGTGTTAAATTGGAAAATTTATTTTTATCGACAGTGATGCTGAGAATGAACCAAATGTTTACCTTGATTTAATTTAATAAAGGAGTGATCTCCCGGTATTTAATTAGCCGGGGTGTCACAGGTGGTATCGGAGCATCAGGTTCTAGTGTCCATAGGATCTGTACGGCTTATTTCTCTTTCAGCTTAACGTTATTGCTATAGAGCCCAACTATAGGATGGTTGTATTCTTACTTTCAAGTTTATGTCTTCAGCTATTTGAGATTTGTTAATGACTGTAGACTAATAAACTTCTTCACGTTTCAGATGCCTCCGAGACGTGCTCCGAAGGATAGGTGTGCCCAGGCCGAGCAGCCAGCAGTTCCGGCACAAGGCACAATGAATGCAAATGTAGTAGCCGCCATGGTTGCTCAGGCGGTGAATGCGTCACTAGCGGTGGTTCAGCAGGCTCCACCCCAGGTTCAGACAGTGGCGCCAGTACCAGCACAGCTTCCATCTGCGTGGGAGAGGGTTCGAGATGCTTTTCAGAAAGTGCATCCCCCTGAGTTCTCTGGTAGCTTCGATATTGTCACAGTTAGCCAATGAAAGAAAGACATCCAGCGGCATCTCCATATGTATGAGTGCACTGACGTGCAAAAGCAGTTATTGGCTTCCTTTAAGATGGTGGGAGCCGCTTTACAGTGGTGGGAGTCCACTACCACATTGGAGGAGAGGGACATGATCCGTATTCAGTCATTTTGGGAGCGGTTTGACCGCAAGTATTTTCCACCCGCCATGCAGACGGAGATGAGGCGGAGATTACTGAATCTGAAGCAGGAGAGTCTTACCATAGCGGAGTATGAGGAGGAGTTCACGAGACTTCTCACCATTGTGCCAGATGAGTCACCTACTGAGAGCAAGAAGATTTTGTTGTTTGTCGACGGGTTAGCTTGGAGGATCCGTCAGCACCTTATTGGGAATTTATCCCTGAGTACTTTCACTGATGTACTCAATGCTGCGTTGCTACATTTCCAGGATCCCCGCTTCCATCTTCAGGAAAGAAAGAGAGCAGGAGAGTCCAGCCAGCAGGGCAGGGCCGGGGGTAATAGTGCCAATGGGGCACCATCTCATTTACAAACTCGTCATCACGAACAGAGTTCCCATCAGGGGGACCCTGCTAAGCGATTCCGTTCAGGTGATTCTAGGAAGGGATTCGGGGGTTTTAGGCAGGGCCATCAGGACCAGCCTAATCAGCAGGGCCAACACTGACAGCAGGGACAGCAGCAGGGCCAGCAGCGTGCTAATCAAGGCCAACAGGGCCAGTGGCGAGGATGTAACGACCAGCAGGGTCGTGGTCAGCAGGGACAGAGGGGAGGAAACTTCAAGGGCCGATGTTTTGGTTGTGGTAGACACGACCATAGGCGCCAGGATTGTCCGGAGGGAGATAGGGCCCCACAGCAGCAGGGTGCCCGTAATGGGCCACAGAGACCACTTTTTTTGGCTGCACTCCCAGCTCCAGCCCAGGTTCCAGCCCTACCAGCCGTTCCAGCAGCTCCAGTGCAGCAGGGGCAGTTACAGTACGGACGTTTCTATAACGTCCACCAGGCAGCAGCTCCACAGGCACCACCCGCGATTGAGGGTATGTTTCCTATCCATGGTACTATGGGTCGGGTTTTGTTTGATACGGGGGCAACGCATTGTTTTATAGCTACGCATTTTGCGAAGGCCTTAGGGTTGTTAGCCACAGCAGAGAGCACAGTGACGTGTGTGGACTCACCACTGGGGAGTGGGTCACTGATTTTCTTTATATGCCGTGGAGTGGGGGTAGAAATTGGTAGCTTGGTATAACCTGCAGACATGTTAGTCTTAGACATGCACGAGCATGATGTGATTATTGGTATGGATTGGCTCGCAGCTTATAGAGCCATGATTGATTACTTCGGTGGGAGCATTGTTTTTTCCATTCTGGGGCAAGAGATGTTTGTAGTGGCGATGCCTCGCCCAGAGGGAGGTTCGACCGTTCATTTTTATTACATAGAGGAGGATACCTCTAAGGAGGTTGTGATTCCCTTAGATTCGATCCCAGTTGTCAGGGAGTATTCCGATGTGTTTCAGGAGATACCAGGCCTACCCCTCATTCGATAGATAGACTTTGTTATAGATTTATTGCCAGATACGAGACCTATAGCACGCGCACCGTACCGTATGGCTCCGGAAGAGATGAGAGAGCTACAAGATCAGATAGAGCAACTGTTAGGTCAGTGCTTCATTCGTAGGAGTACCTCACCTTGGGGCTCTCCAGTCTTGTTTGTGAAGAAGAGAGATGGTTCACTGAGATTGTGTGTGGACTATCGGGAGTTGAACAAGGTCACGATACGGAAAAAGCATTCGTTGCCTCGAATCGATGATCTGTTCGACCAGTTGAGGGGAGCAACCTTCTTTTCGAAGATAGATCTGAGGTCGGGGTACCATCAGTTACGTATTAGAGAGCAGGATGTTTCAAAGACTGCCTTCTTGACGAGATATGGGTCTTATGAGTTCAGGGTGATGCCGTTCGGACTCACAAATGCTCCAGCCATTTTCATGGACTTGATGAACCGAGTATTCAGAGAATTCTTGGATCAGTTTGTCATCGTCTTCATAGATGACATCTTGATATATTCACACTCCGAGGAGGAGAATGCCGAGCACTTGAGGCAGTTTCTTCAGACTCTACAAGAGCATAAGTTGTATGCTAAGTACGAGAAGTGTGGATTCTGGTTGCGAGAAGTACAGTTCTTGGGGCATGTTGTTTTTAAGAAGGGGATTGCAGTTGACCCGAGCAAAGTGTCAGCGGTGAGGGAGTGGGGACAGCCCACGACACCGACGGAAGTGCGTAGTTTCTTGGGGTTATCCGGATACTACAGGAGATTCATTTGGGGATTCTCCAAAATAGAAGGTCCATTGACGAATCTGACTCGCAAGGGAGTACCATATGTTTGGGAAGACGCTTGTCAATTGGCTTTCGACGAGCTGAAAGACAAGCTTACTTCAGCGCCAGTCCTTGCTTTACCGAAGCTGGGTGCGGAGTACCTGGTTTACACCGATGCCTCTTTACGGGGACTTGGGGGAGTACTTCAGCAGGAGGAGAAGGCTATAGCTTTTGCCTCCCACAAGCTTAAGCCGCATGAAAAGAATTACCCCACCCACGACCTGGAGTTAGCAGCGGTCGTTTTTGCATTGAGGATATGGAGGCACTACTTATTGGGGGAGAAGTTCCGTTTGTTCACAGACCACAAATCAACGCAGTATTTGTTCACTCAGCGAGAGCTGAATATGCATCAACGCAGATGGCTAGAGTTTGTGAAGAACTACCAGTTCGATATACAGTATCATCCGAGAAAGGCCAACGTAGTTGCTGATGCGTTGAGTCGTAGACCGGTAGACAAGGTAGCAGATGTATGGAAAGAAAAGTGGAAGGAGTTAGGCCACCAGAATGCAGTAGCACGTTCTTTCATATCCGTGATGTCAGTCACACCCGAGATTGTTATGAGGGTAATACAGGCCCAGACCACCCGTTTTTCTAGGAGCAGATTGTACGACTTTTAGCCGAGGGTGCGGAGTCCTATTCTGTTAGTTCTGATGGGGGTTTGAGGTTCAATGGGAGATTGGTGGTTCCAGATGGAGCAGAATTATGTCATGCAGTGATGACCCAGTCTCACGGGCCCCGGTTTGCGGTGCATCCTGGAGGGGATAAGATGTACCAGGATATGAGGAGACAATACTGGTGGAGTGGGATGAAGAAGGACATTGCTGAGTTCGTGTCCAAGTGTTCTACCTGCCAGCTGGTGAAGGTGGACTATCAGAAACCGTCAGGGCTGCTTCAGCCATTGGAAGTACCCACGTGGAAGTGGGAGAGCATTTTCATGGATTTTATTACAGGGTTGCCTACCTCACAGCGGGGCCACGACTCTATCTGGTTGATTGTAGACCGTTTGACCAAGGTGGCTCATTTTCTACCGGTACGGACAGATTATACCACGAGTCAGTATGCTCAGCTGTTTATTACCGAGATCATCAGATTACACGGGGTGCCCCTGAATATTGTGTCAGATAGAGACAAGATCTTCGTGTCACGTTTCTGGGAAAGCTTTTAGGAGGCTATGGGTACTGAGTTGAGGTTGAGTTCAGCTTATCGCCCACAGACAGAGGGACAGACGGAGCGTACTAATCAGATGTTAGAGGATATGCTACGCATGTGTGTCCTTGATTTTGGAGGAGGTTGGGAGCCACACCTTCCACTGGTAGAGTTTGCTTATAATAACTCGTATCAGTTCACGATTGGTATGGATCCATTTGAGGCTTTGTATGGCAGGCCTTGTCGTTCTCCAACTTGTTGGGTCGAGGTGGGGGATAACAAGTTTCTAGGACCAGAAGTGATTCAGGAGACCTCTGCGAGGATTGAGATGATCAGGAGTCGTATTCGGGTAGCCCAGGACAGGCAGAAGAGCTACGCCGATGTGAAACGGTTCTTTCGGGAGTTTAGTGTGGGGGACCAAGTGTTATTACGTGTATCTCCTATGAAGGGAGTGATGAAGTTCGGGAAGAAGGGGAAGTTGGCTCCGAGGTACGTGGGACCATTTCCCATCATCGAGAGGATTGGGCCGGTTGCATACAGGTTGGGACTGCCAAAGTATTTATATCGCATCCACGATGTATTCCACATCTCGTCGTTGAGACGATATCTTCGGGATGATATGGCCCATACTCACATTGAGATAGATGAGATAGACTTACAGTCAGATAGCTCTTACGAGGAGAGACCAGTGGCTATCCTAGACTATAGTGAGAGGAGATTGAGTTCGAAGATAGTTCCACTTGTGCGGGTCGAGTGGGAGCATCATAATGTGGAGGAATCCACTTGGGAGCGCGAGGCAGATATGCGCGAGAGATATCCAGAGTTGTTTTTACCAGGTATGCCTTATTTTCCGAATTTCGGGACGAAATTCTGTTATTAGGGGGGAAGTATATAATACCCCGTATTTTTATGCTATATTAATTTGGGGATTTATTAAATTTAATGTGAGTGAATTATTTAATAAAAATCCGGAAATTAATTATGTTATAATTATTAACGTGACGAGAGTTAGTAATTATGGGAAATTTGTTGAATATTACTAATGAGCAGAGTAATATATTATATTGGTTATATTGAATGTCATGAGTGAGTTAAATGACAATTTCGAAAATTTAAGTCGGGACGTGCTCGTGTCGCGTCGGGACTAAATTTTGATAAATAAAAAGTGAATATTTTATAAGTTGCCCATATGGTCGTTTTGAGTACGCCAACGCATCCGGAAGGGTCGAGATAGTCAGAAAAGTGTACCCGGGGGTGTAGTTTGGGTCTTGGAGTGTTTTTAGGCCTAATTAGTAACCCGAGAGGGCAATTTGGTCATTTTACATTTTTGGGTAATTAAACCCACGAAAATCAGAGAGGCTATATCTGATATTGAGGTTGTCACCTAGGGTTAGAAAGACCCAAAACCTAGAACGTCCATTGGAGAAGAGAGGAGAGAGCTCTCAAGCAAATTCAAGGCCCAAAACTCAACGGTTTGCGCCGCCGCCACCACCAACGCGTAGATCGCGAGACGGGGAACGCAACCACACCAAAATCAGTCGCAATTCAGACTTCTGAAAATCCCAGGCAAGTGTTTATCTTGCTATTTTCGTTGGTGCAATTTCGATATTAGTTTAGGAATGATTAGGGATGAAATATATGGAAGAAAACCCAAATTTTGATAGGAATTTGCATGTAGTAAAGACTTAAACGTTATTCTGGAAGTCTCTTATGATGTAGAAAGATAACCCATGAAATATCGTTGTAATTAAGAAAGAAATTATGGGGTAAAACAGATTAGAACCATGATTTAGAGATTTTAGGGTTCTTGAAGTTGTGTATGAATTTGGGGTTGATACTTCATGTTTAAATGATAGAAATACACATGCCTTACATTAAAAACATCTGGAATATTGTTATAATGTTAATAGTAGAATTTTTAGGACGTTTGGGTTTGGAAAATATAGATTTGGATGAAGAAAAGTGGTAGAACCCGTAACCGCAATTCTGCAAAAAATCAAAATACCTGCTTGATCGATCGATCGAGCCCAGAGCTTCGATCGATCGAAGGTTCGATCGATCGAGCCACAGAACTCGATCGACCCCTCCTGGAAGACTCATGTTTCCCTTATTAATTAGTTGAAACTCAATTTATTGTGAGATAATTCATGGGCATTCTTAATTAAAGGTTTTGGGGAATAGGAAAGACCAGTTGGATATGTGAATGAATTTTGGGACCCTTGATGACGGGTAAAGATTGTATTTTAGGATAATTACATAAGGGTCGGTAAATTTATGACTTAAATAGAGAGAGACACTTAAGTGAGTTACTTTGGGACAAATATGTATACCTACTGAATTTTATGATTGGGAGGATAGAATCCATGAAGCGTTAGGTAGTCGTGGAAAAGTTCCTCAAATTAAAGTAAGATTTTGAATGGTTATACGTGATAACTAAATAATGTGAAATAAATACAAATGTTGTAATTATGGGAATTGAGAATCTACCCATTAATGATATGGTAATATTATTATAGTTATATGTTTGTGTATGCATATACTATCTATGTGTGAAAATCATGCCCACGCTACTTGTTATTCCTGAGGTTTCCGCGCTGGGACAGTCTTATCTCGATGGGACCTTTATGGGGGATATTAACTTGTACCCTATAAGATAGATATCATTGGTACAGGCTATCGGAATGATAGTTCAGACGGTCCTAAGATATGCGGGTATGTGCTTTCCTCTTAGAGACTTGGAATCTATGCTTCGCCTCATATTGTTTGTGTATAGGTATCCTTGGTACAGGCTATCGCAGTGATAGTTCAGACGGTCCTAAGGGACTTGGAATCTACACTTCGCCTCAATATTTTTTGAGTATGTGTTAATACAGTTCGAGAGTGATTTCGAATTTTTATTCCCTTAGTACGAGTGATACGGGGATTAGATAGTAGAGTATGCCCGCACCATAGTTTTATTTGGGGTGCTGTTATGATATATATATTTTATGAGTAGTTAATATATATATATGGAATTCTGAAATCTGGAACTGCCTACTGTAATGTGATATGTAGGACATGGTTGATGACTCAATTAAATACTTATTTTGAGAAAGTATAATATGTCACTGGAAAACTTTATTTTCTATAAAGTTAAAATGGAGAACTTTGGTTACTAATTGAAAAATCCTTTTCAAAGTGGAATCGTTAAATTTTGAATCTTACGAGTAATCTAAGATAAGTTAAATCATTGGGAAGATTAGTGCGATAAATGATAAGACAAACCGTTGGGAAGGTTAGTGCGATAGGTGTGCACATTAGAAGAGAGGTTAGATTTTCTCAAGAGAGTGTCGCACTAATATGTTGTTGCATTGGCATGTATCAATTTAAATACTTGCTAAACGTATTTTAAATCAAACACACTTTCGGGCTCTGACCCGTTTCTCTCTCTCTCTCTCTCTCTCTCTCTCTCTCTCTCTCTCTCTCTCTTGTATATATATGTATGCATTACAGGTGTGTCTTGCTTAGGATCTCTTGGAAGGAACGCGCTGCAGCTTAAGTGGGAGTTGCATGTCTCTTGATTAGACGACTTCGTTCATTCAGACTCACTCTTAGTATTTCCATTTAGATGGGCATGTGTAGCCCTTTCCATTATTTCATTGTTATTGGACATTTGCATTTTAGTTATTTGCAATACTGTTACTATGGGATTTATTCAGTGGATGTGTTACTTTGGTTTTCGCATGTTGACATTCGATTGACGAATGTTTTAATTATTTGGATTATGTTCCAGGTTTATTGTGGTGTGATTCTTATTTATTGAGATGTTGTTAATAAAATAAATAAATAATTTTTCTTTAAATAAAATTTAGAAAGTTATGTATGAAAATGGTTTTGACACTTAGCTTAATTATTTAGGGTGTTAAATTGGAAAGTTTATTTTTATCGACAGTGATGCTGAGAATGAACCAACTGTTTACCTTGATTTAATTTAATAAAGGAGTGATCGCCCGGTATTTAATTAGTCGGGGTGTCACAATAAGCTTTCCAATGAGTTCTAGGCCAAGAACTCCACCGTTTGCACCACCGTCGCCGCCAAACTTTAGATCGCGCAACGAGAATCACAACCACACCAATATTCTCCACAAATCTGAGCCAAATATTTCCAGGCAAGTATTTATATTGCTCTATTTCAGTTAATGCTTCAATGATATTAGTCTAGGATTGATTAGGACTAGTTTGTGAAAGAAAAACCTATGTTGGAGACTCGAATTTGCATGATGTATAGGTAAAAGACGCATTCTGGAAATCAAATTCACATGTAGTGGTTGAACCACGAATTTGCCTTAAGTTAGGAGTATAAAATCTGGGAAAGGAATCGGAAGAAACTAAATAAAGAAAATATTAGTGTTCTTGTAATTCTTATGGATTTTAACCCTTTTAATTCGTTATAATTGATGAAAACCCTCATGTCTTACATAGAATATTCATTATTTGGGGATATAACACTTGTGGTATAATTTGTTGGAAGTTTGGAAATCAAATATGATGATTTGAAATTTTTGGAATACCATACTGTATTGTTCGGCACGCGAACACACCCGAATGCAAATAAAATTCACTATCATATATATCGAAGCAGGAGAACGAAATCTCACCAAAGAAATCAACAATCCTAAACATAGCGATCTACATCAAAGAAATCTATGATGGAAGCACAATAAGCCGCACAAATCCTAAAGGACACTAGAACCTGATGCTCTGATACCACCTGTGACACCCCCTCTAATTAAACACCGAGTAGCTACTCCTTTATTAAATTAATACATAATATCAAGTTGGTTTTTTCTTAGCATAACTGTCGAAAAGATTTAATTGATTACTAGCCACCTAATATTTAAAAAGAGAGATGCCAAATTTTATTAATTAAGCCAATAATTATACAAAAATATATTAAGTAAACCATCAATCGCATAACCAGTCTCATATAAATTCTCAACGAGAAGAAATCAAATAAGTCTGGAGTAAACACCCCAATAATAAAGATGCCAAAGTAAATAATGTCTCAAAACAAGAGTCCGAATAAGTAATAAACCAAAAACTTAAATACTGAAAGTCTGCAACTACAACCTCTAAATAAGAATGGGCGACATGCCCTAACTGATACAATTGACTCTGAAGGAATAAAGAATAAAATGAGAGCGTCTACTTTCAAGATCCTATAACTTCCACAGTAGCTACAGCACGTCATCAGAATGGAACTCCTATGCTTGGCGTCCCTGTGCCAGGGCACCTAAAATGTTTTTACAAGACAAAAAAAAAAAATAGATTTGGAGGAAAACGGGTCAGAGACCGATGTGAAAACAATTTAAAAGTTTAGCAAGTGATTCACATTACAATTATACATCACATATTATAAACACGTTAGTTGTGTACTCTCACGTGAGTTTCTTACCTCTCAACTACCGTGCATGCCTAACGTAAGCCTTTAACCCATCCTAGTTATGTCACTATCTAACTAGTTTGTACCACCCTTGCCTTCGCATTCTAACATAGAGTATCTACTCGTAATACCCAACCAAGCCATATTTATAACCCATTTTCACATTCATTAAATTACTTATCTCAAGTGTTAATTAAATTCTCATTCTTAACCCATTCAAATATCTTAGTTACTCACATCTACTAAGTAACAATGAACCAGCCACAAGTACATAAGTATATCACTCTCAGTACATAAATACATATATGGAATGCCTAGGGTAAGCTGCGGTGCACGCATACTCTGCTATCAAATCCATGTACATCACGTACGCAAGGATCACGTGTTCCGAATATCTTAGGAACAGTTAAATACAAATCACACATATTAGAGGTGAACATAGTTCACATACCCATGGGTCACGCACATACCTACGCTCCCAAGGTCATCCGACTTATCAACTCACAAATAAGTCATTCACAGTACTATGTCCTTAAGGTACCAGTCTAAATCCCCCCGAAGGCACACAAGGATAAGAGGGTCCTTTTCCAAAATAAAACTAACCTCCCGTGATAGAAAGTATGGTAGGTATGTCATATACATAATAAATCCATACACTAGGCATTCACACAACCTAAGTAATCATATATCAATATAGATGTTCACACATTTCATCTAGTTAGTCTCATACATAGAAAGTTTACCCCGAACATTTCACGTTACTTATATTCCGTTTGATAACTCTCTCGTCGTATCAATTTGAGTATTGAAACCTATCTCAAAAGGTTACTAGATTTCTTATTAATTTCAAATGTTATCTCAGCACTTAAAGTCACTCCATTCCTCCCCTTAATCTTACATCATCATAAATTCCCATTATAGCTTCAAATCGAGCGCACTCTACTCGTACTTCACTCGGCAGACCCTCATAAGCAATATCAATCAATCCCATAAGTCATACCATTCTCCGATAATAATTAATACCTTATGGACCTTCTCTAAGTCCCATCATATTATATTACTCACCCTAATAATCAACATTGGCTTTGGATAACCCTAATCCTTAAAGAGAAACAATTACCAAAATCCAGCAGGGGTCGATCGATTGATGAAAAGGGGTCGATCGATCGAACCATCGATCGATCGACATTCTTTAGTCGATCGATCGATCAAGCAGGTATCAGCCCAGAAATCCTTAACAGTTACGGGTTATCAACTTTTTACACCTCTAAATCTTCATTCTAATGTCCAAAACTCACATATGAATATACTAATCATCCTACTAACATATTTGCTTCATTCCCCACGTTTTAGATTCATCAAATCAACATATAACATCACTTTCTTGGATCAAAATACCAAAAAATCATATAAAACCTAGTTTTTCCTATTACTTCAAGAACATCCCATAATCCCTTCAAATTTCAAAATTCTCTACCCATCAATCATAAATTCTTAGTTGTTATCATATCCAACATAAACCTACATGCTAGTCCTACCCAAATTATGATTTAAACCATTCAAATCCTTTCAATTTTCAATATTTATGAGAAATCTCCAATTCTATAAAAACATGTAAAATATATGCTTTGAATCTTTGCAAGATAAACCACTTGCCTGTAAATATGATGTTCTGATCCGTTGTTGTTGTTCAAGGGCTGGTCCTCTCTTCCTTCCGGTCACAATTCCGTCCAAATTGGTGGTGGGGGTGGTGGTTTTGGTTTGGGGACTCTTTGTAACCTCTCCTCTAACTCACGTAACTCCCCTCTATGTTTTTGGCTGATAATGGCCCTAATGGCCTTTCCAATAATACATAATTAAACACTAAAATTCGTGGGTTTAAATTCCTTAAATTTTAAAATTACCAAAATACCCTCCCAGGTTGTCGGTTAGGCCTAAAAATGCCCCGGGATCCAAACTAAACTCCCGGCTAGTGTTTTCTGACTGTCTCGAACCTTCCGGGCATGTTGGCGCACTCAAAAAGCTCATATGGATTATATAAAAATAAATTACCTTTAAATCCATTAAATTGGGTCCTGACACGACTGACACGCACATCCCCACTAAATTACTGAAACTGCCGTATTTTCAACTCACGACATTTTCAATAAATTCAATGATCACATATTACTATAATCACTCAGTAATATACAACAACATATTAATTACCAAATACTAACTCTCGTCTTGCTAGCATTTGAATCCGAATTAAATTTTCTAATTAATTATCCCAAATCAATTTAATAAATCCCATAATTAAAATAATTTCCATTACGTTAACCTCATATTTAAACGCCATAAAAATACGGGGTATTACATACTTCCCCCCTAATAACGGAATTTCATCCTGAAATTCGAAAAAGTAAGGCATACCTGAAACAATTAGGTATCCTCTAGTACTCAAAACAAAATTTAAAGAAAGGCCCAATCACTAAAGCCCTCGCTTCACAACAAACTTGTTTAACAGTCTTGATACTTTATCAGATTACACTTCAATAAATGCACGTCACGTTGTGGTCTTACTAAACGACATTGGAATGAAATATAGACTATACATCATTGGCCGCATTATCTCAATATTATTGTGAGTCCGCACCTCTCTATGCATTAATCCCGCGTTTATCAAAACACCAAACTCCCATGCTGGAAGAAATCAATAACACATCTGACTAATCTTTCCCATTCTTTGAATCTTTGTTCCCGACGTTGTGACTTTTACACCAGGGAAAACCACTTCAGTTGGTTGGTGTTACACAAAACACTAATAAGCACCTTGTCCACTATAAATAGATACGGGTGCTTTCCCCCAACTCTACCATTAGGTAATATCTTCTCCCCGTTACTATAATATAACTCACTTACTAGTTATATCCGATTTGGAATTGAAAAGATCGCCATGAATCAAAAATTTCTTTCATACAATCCTCGAGTCGTCAATCACCTTGCGCTTACACCTCGGGCTATAGGTGATACAACCCTCAGAACGAGGCGTTATTTCCACTACTTCTTGCTACCCCACCGTAAAGGTGGATTTCGGGGATCTCATCCCAGTTCTAAATAATACTGTGTAGTACCACGTACCGGCGTGATCACTATCTAATAGTGTAAATACCCCAAGTATATAACAATTTTTCTCCTTCTGTACAATTTGTTCTACATATTTGAAGGAACTCGTTACTTATCTATAAGTTGGTAATCCCTCAAGAAAATTCTCCAACTTGACCCTTCCATCCTTGGAATCGTCGGCTTGATACAAAATTATTTGGTTAATCATCTAACCCCAACCGTTCAACTACTTACTATACCCCTTTCAATGTCGATTTTCACGTAAAATTCTTCCCGTTAAGTGATACTTAATGCTCTTCTTCTTCTCCCGGCGTATACTAAAAGTTTCGATCCTGGAACTTTTCACCACTTTGTGTACATCTGGGCTCTTTATACCTTATTGACATCCTCTTTATATTTACTCTTGAGTCACCCTCAACATTTGATTGATCGGAACTTTACTCCAAATTGTCCATAATATTTAAATATTTGCCTTCTCAAGAAATACCCCCTTATTAAAATGGATTCCCACTGCCTTTTCACCAAATTCAGACATGCTACACTGATCACACATGAGCATACTAATTAACACCTTCTCTTACGACGCTTAATCCCATAAGAAATAATTTCACCCATCTATATCCCTTTTTTCGGCGATTACGACATTAGTAAACCAAGATGTCTACTCCTCTTATAACCCAATCATACGATTTATAAACATTATATATGCTTTATACGTACTCTAACTCTTTACTGCTGCTGCATTTACAATGTGGCTATACCACTTGGGCGTTCTCAATCACCTCTGAATTTGAAATCCTAAATCCTTCTTAGCCTCAAAGCGTCCTTCAATCCTCCGTGACAAAACCAACATTAACAGTTCTTCTTCACTAATAATCGGCCCTTCTGTACTTATATCGTAAATTTATCTTGTTACTTCCAGTTATAACTACTTACTTTCATAACGATCGAGGTATCCAAATCATGAACGAATGGCCACACATATCCTTACTTCCAACCTTACGCTAAGTTTCATGTGTGGGGTGTCTCGCAAAGAGAAATCCAAATAAGGAACCCCCCCCCCCCCCCCGATACACTACTACTTAACATTGCTGGTCATCGGGATCCGTTAAGCCCTCAGTCCATAACATGTACCCCTATCTTCCCGTCTCTTAACAAAAAAGTTACATCTCCTTCTGCAATTACACATGAACAAGGAACTCCTTCCGAAAGACAATTTCTCTTAACATTGATGGTAATCACATTCCATATAAAACATACAAGTAATATCAGTGCTCTCAAAATCCTGTCACCAGACACACAACTATGAGTTTAAACTCCCAATTCTCTATAGGGTGATAAAATAATGCACTCTTCTCATTACGACCTCCCTAGCGTTAATTATAATAACCAGCTAAACCTTTGATGACTAGTAAACCAATTACATATGAATCATATCAATTAAATCCCTATGCATACTGGGATTAAATATCTGAGACCATTATACCTTTTTGAAATTACAACAACATATATATATATATATATATATATATATATATATATATATATATATATATATATATATATATATATATACAAAAGTACAATTTCGAGCCCGACCCTCTCACAGATGGGGCCTCGCCAGAACAAACATGCTACCCCAAGGTAGTAATCCCAATAAACTTGCAGTACCATCACACTATCGGTATAATCATATATTTAAAACCATAATTAATATCATATCATACTCGTATAACACAACACTAAAATGAGTAATTTCAATAAAGTATAAACCACTATCAATATACCCATTCATCCTCCGCGGATGACAATAAAAGTAACCCCTACACTATCAGGGAAAATATTCACATAAAAATAAAATTATCGACACTCACTAAACTCGACTCTCGAGCAAAAATAACAATAGTAGCAATTGTAGCAACTCGTTCATGCCATAAACAACATGCAACATCATCTAAGGATATAACTCATACTTCTATCCTGACAATCGTCCTGGCTGCTCAAATGGTTTCTTGGACTTAACACACATGTCCGTACCAAACCGAATATTTCAATAACTGTTGCCCTCTCTAGGCACAATACCTTTATCCCTACACTTGCACCGGGAAACATTTATAATGCACGGGTTTCACTCCCCATAAAATACCTCCACACATCCTCTACTTATCATCGGTCACATTGACCATGTTAAGGTGGTCCTTATCTCGGATGTTGGTAGTCTCGACTCTGACGACTACCTCCGGTGTTCCATTAGCTTTGACGGCCCTAAGGAACATGTTACTAGCTTCAACCACTCTTACTGATATTGCCATCGCTCGGTAATAATTCAGCTATCCGAATCATTTAAATGGGTCTCCTGATGGGTCTCCCCCTTGTGGTGCTTCACCAACACCATTTTCCCCAGTCTTTCTCTATATAGAGTCCTCTATTCTTGCATCTACCCACCCAAGGGAATGTTTACCTCCAAATTTACACTACGCGACATTACCTCTGCCTTGACCGTCCAAGCAGAATTCCCCAGAAGGACTAACAATTCTTCTTGTATGTAAATTCTCCATTTAACATCCTCTTCTCCATTTCACCTACTTCACCCCGGTGTAAGGCTCACTAAATAATTATATTTCTCTTCACAAAGTGACCTCTATCTGGCCCTCTTGCGTGAGTTCAGAATAACATTCGACTTTTACCCTAAACATCTGATTATGGAACTTATGGTCAAACCATATGTGTACGCCTTCTCTCGACTTCATATTCCACTTCTACGTGTGGTGATTGTCCCTCACCATTGAAAATCCTCTCTTACGAGCCAAGAAAAAAAAAATCCCCAAATTTTCACTCTCGATTGGCCATACCCCGACACAAGTCCAAGCCTTTGGATTTTTTACATTTGTTTGGCTAGCACATGCCATCTCCGCCTTTCGAGTATTTCCACTGATGGTTTTCTCAATGTTTCACCTAGCTCTTTCTCTCCCATTCCAACCTTATTGGGCGAGTCTCAATTGACCCCACTTTCTACTATAGTTGTGCCTGGAAGTCACAAGTCGCGCCTTGGCCGTCTGTACTGTCCAGGACTTTCGTGCCATAGTATGGGTGACTTTAACTACGATCATCCTTCTTTAACAAATTTAATAACCTCAACTGATCTTTGCCTCCTGTTGTCCGGTCAACGGTCTTCGTTAGACATACTGCATTGTTTGGCACGCGAACACACCCGAATGAAAATAAAATTCATTATCATATATATCGAAGCAGGAGAACGAAATCTCACCAAAGAAATCAACAATCCTAAACATAGGGATCTACATCAAAGAAAGCTACGCTGGAAGCATAATAAGCCGCACAGATCATTAAGGACACTAGAACCTGATGCTCTGATACCACCTGTGATACCCCGTCTAATTAAATACTGAATAGGTACTCCTTTATTAAATTAATACAGAATATCAAGTTGGTTCAGTCTTAGCATCACTGTCAAAAAGATTTAATTAATTACTAGCCACCTAATATTTAAAAAGAGAGATGCCAAATTTTAATAATTAAGCCAACAATTATACAAAAATATATTAAGTAAACCATCATTCGCATAACCAGTATCATATAAATGCTCAACGAGAAGAAATCAAATAAGTCTGGAGTAAACACTCCAATAATAAAGATTCCAAAGTAAATAATATCTCAATACAAGAGTCCGAATAAGTAATAAACCAAAAACTGAAATACTGAAAGTCTGCAACTACAACCTCTAAATAAGAATGGGCGACATGCCCTAACTGATACAATTGACTCTGAAGGAATCAAGAATAAAATGAGAACGTCTACTACCAAGATCCTGTAACTTCCACAATAGCTACAGCACGTCATCATAATGGAACTCCTATGCTTAGCGTCGCTGTGGCTAGGCACCTAAAATATTTTTACAAAACAAAAAAAAAAATAGATTTGGAGGAAAACGGGTCAGAGGCCGATGTGAAACCAATTTAAAAGTTTAGCAAGTGATTCACATTACAATTAAACATCAGATATTATAAACACGTTAGTTGAGTACTCTCACATGAGTTTCTTACCTCTCAACTACCGTGCACGCCTAACGTAAGCCTTTAACCCATCCTAGTTATGTCACTATATAACTAGTTTGTACCACCCTTGCCTTCGCATTCTAACATAGAGTATCTACTCGTAATACCGAACCAAGCCATATTTATAACCCATGTTCACATTCATTAAATTACTTATCTCAAGGGTTAATTAAATTCTCATTCTTAACCCATTCAAATATCTTAGTTATTCACATCTACTAAGTAACAATGAACGAGTCACAAGTACATAAGTATATCACTCTCTGTACATAAATACATATATGTCACCCCTAGGCTAAGCTGCGGTGCACGCATACTCTGCTATCAAATCCATGTACATCACGTACGCAATGATCACGTGTTCCGAATCTCTCAGGAACCCTTAAATATAAATCACACATATTGGAGGCGAACATAGTTAACATACCCATGGGTCACACACATACCTACGCTCCCAAGGTCAACCGACTTATCAACTCACAAATAAGTCATTCACAGTACTATGTCCATAAGGTACCAGTCTAAATGCCCCCGAAGGCACACAAGGATAAGAGGGTCCGTTTCCAGAATAAAACTATACTCCCGTGATAGCAAGTATGGTAGGTATGTCATACACATAATAAATCCATACACTAGGCATTCACATAACCTAAGTAATCATATATCAATATAGATATTCACACATTTCATCTAGTTAGTCTCATACATTGAAAGCTTACCCCGAACATTTCATGTTACATATATTCCGTTTGATAACTCTCTCATCGTATCAATTTGAGTACTGAAACCTATCTCAAAAGGTTACTAGATTTCTTATTAATTTCAAATGTTATCTCAGCACTTAAAGTCACTCCATTCCTGCCCTTAATCTTACATCATCATAAATTCCCATTATAGTTTCAAATCGAGCGCTCTCTACTCGTACTTCACTCGGTAGACCCTCATAACCAATATCAATCAATCCCATAAGTCATACCATTCTCCGATAATAATTAATACCCTACGGACCTTATCTAATTCCCATCATATTATATTACTCATCCTAATAATCAACATTGGCTTTGGAATAATCCTTAAACCTTAAAGAGAAATAATTACCAAAATCTAGCAGGGGTCGATCGATCGATGAAAAGGGGTCGATCGATCGAACCATTGATCGATCGATCGATCAAGCAGGTATCATCCCAGAAATCCTTAATAGTTACGGGTTATCAACTTTGTACACCTCTAAATCTTCATTCTAACGTCCAAAACTCACATATGAATACACTAATCATCCTACTAACATATTTGCTTCATTCCCCACGTTTTAGATTCATCAAATCAACATATAACATCACTTTCTTGGATCAAAATACCCAAAAATCATATAAAACCTAGTTTTTCCTATTTCTGCAAGAACATCCCATAATCCCTTCAAATTTCAAAATTCTCTACCCATCAATAATAATTCATAGTTGTTATCATATCCAATATAAACCTACATGCAAGTCCTACCCAAATTATGATTTAAACCATTCAAATCCATTCAATTTTCATTATTTATGAGAAATTTCCAATTCTATAAAAACATGTAAAATATATGCTTTTAATATTTGCAAGATAAACCACTTGCCTATAAATTTGATGTTCTGATCTGTTGTTGTTGTTCAAGGGCTGGTCCTCTCTTCCTTCCGGTCACAATTCCGTCCAAATTGGTGGTGGTTTTGGTTTGGGGACTCTTTGTAACCTCTGCTCTAACTCATGTAACTCCCCTCTATGTTTTTGGCTGATAATGACCCTAATGTCCTTTCCAATAATACATAATTAAACACTAAAATTCGTGGGTCTAAATTCTTTAAATTTTAAAATTACCAAAATACCCTTCCGGGTTGCCCATTAGGCCTAAAAATGCCCCGGGACCCAAACTAAACTCCCGGCTAGTGTTTTCTGACTATCTCTAACCTTGCGGACACGTTGGAACACTCAAAAATCTCATACGGATGATATACAAATAAATTACTTTTAAATCCATTAAATTGGGTCCTAACGCGACTGACCCGCGCGTCCCCACTAAATTACAAAAACTGTCGTATTTTCAACTCACGACATTTTTAATAAATTCAATGATCTCATATTACTATAATCACTCAGTAATATACAACAACATATTAATTAACAAATACTAACTCTCGTCTTGCTAGCATTTAAATCCGAATTAAATTTTCCAATTAATTATCCAAAATTAATTTAATAAACCCCATAATTAAAACAAATTCCGTTACGTTAACCTCATAATTAAAAACCATAAAAATACGGGGTATTACATTTAGAAGAGAGGTGATAATTTCTCAAGAGAGTGTCGCACACTAAGATGATTGTTGCATTAGCCGGTAAGCATTTTAAATACTTGCTAAACTAAATTTTAAACTATTTTACAATGAGGCTCTGACCCGTTTCCTATTTTCTCTTCTTTCTTGTATATATATGTATATATTACAGGTGCCCAGCCACAGGGGCGTCTTGCATAGGATCCTTTGGAAGGAACGTTCTGCAGCTTAGGTGGGAGTTGCAGGCCTTTTGCTTAGACGACCTTATTATTGATTCCACTTCTAGTTCTATTTCATCCTGTTGGGCATGTGTCTCCATTTTTCCATTATTTAGTTGGTTTTATCAGAGATTGTAGTTCGTTTACTTCCAGTATTTATACTTTGGGATTGTTACTGTCAGGATGTTTTTCCTTTGAAGTTTTAAAGTTGGAATTATTTAGTTGAATGCTTAAATTGCTTGGATTATCTTTTCCAGTCTAGTTGTTATGTGATTTTTAAACCATGGATTATGAAAGGTTTTAAATATTGGTTTTAAATTAAAATTGGAAATTGATGTCTTAAAATGGTTTTGTCACTTAGCTTAATTATTTAGGGTGTTTAATTTGAAAAGTTATTTTTGCGACAGTGATGCTAAGAATGAACCAACCGTTCACCTTGGTTATAATTTAATAAAGGGCTGATCACCCGGTATTTAATTAGGAGGGGTGTCACAGGTAGTATCAGAGCATCAGGTTCTAGTGTCCTTTAGGATCTGTACGGTTTATTTCGCTTTCATCTTAGCGTTCTTGCTATAGTGCCCTATTTTTAGGATTGTTGTATTCTTGCTTTTACGATTACGTCTTCAGCTATTTGAGATTTGATAATAACTGTAGACTAATAAAATTTATTTACGTTTCAGATGCCTCTGAGACGTGCACCCAAGGATAGGCGTGCCCAAGCTGAGAAGCCAGCAACTCCGGCTCAGGGAATGATGAACTCAACCGAGGTAGCCGCTATCGTTTCTCAGGCGGTGAATGTCGTGCTAGCGGTAGTGCAGCAGGCTCCACCCCAGGTTCAGGCAGTGGCGCCAGCACCAGTACAAATTCAATCTTCATGGGAGCGAGTTAGGGATGCCTTCCAGAAGGCGCATCCTCCAGAGTTTGCGGGTAGTTCGGATATCATTGTAGCCAGCCAATGGAAGAAGGATATCCAGAGGCATCTGCACATGTACGAGTGCACAGACGTGCATAAATATATGTTCGCTTTCTTCAAGCTAGTGGGGGACGCTTTCCATTGGTGGGAATCCACCACCACCTTGGAGGAGAGGGATATTATCACTATTCAGTCATTTTGGGCGCGGTTTGACCGCAAGTACTTTCCATCCGCCGTGCAGACTGAGATGAGGCAAAAGTTACTGAATTTGAAACAGGAGAATTCGACTGTTGCTGAGTACGAAGAGGAGTTCACAAGCCTTCTCACTATAGTGGCAGATGAGGCACCCACTGAGGGGAAGAAGATATTGTTGTTTGTGGATGGGTTGGCTTGGAGGATCCGTCAATACCTCATAGACAATATGTCACTGAGTACCTACACAGACGTACTTAATGCTTCTTTGTTACACTGCCAGGATCACCGCTTCCACCTACAGGTAAGCAAGCGAGAAGGAGAGTCCAGCCAGCAGGGCAGGACAGGGGGTAGTGGTGCTAGTGGAGCACCAATATCTCAGGGGAAAACTCGTCAGCATGAGTAGAGTTCCCATCAGGGGGACCCTGCCAAGCGGTTCTGACCAGGTGACTCCAGGTAGGGATTTGGGAGATTTAGGCAGGGCCAGCAGGGACAGTCTAATCAGTAGGTCCAACAAGGCCAACATCTTCACCCGCAGGGTCAGCATCAGGGCCATCATGGCAAACAACATTTTCAGTAGGGCCATCAGGGCTAATGGCGGGGTGGTAATGTCCAGCAAGGCCGTAATCAGCACGGACAGAGGGGAGGGAAGTTTAGGGGCCGATGCTTCGGATGTGGTAAAAATGGCCAGAGGCGCCATGATTGTCCACAGGGAGATAGGAACCCACGGCAGCAGGGTGCCCGTAATGAGCCACAAAGGCCACTTTTTCCAGCCGCCCTCCCAGTACCAGCTCAGGCACCAGCCCTACCAGCCATCCCAGCAGCTCCAGTACAGTAGGGGAAGTTACAGTACGGACGTGTATATAACATCCACCAGGCAGCAGCTCCTCAGGCGCCACCCGTAATTGAGGGTACGTTTGCTATCCATGGTACTATGGGTCGAGTTTTATTTGATACTGGGGCGACACACTATTTTATAGCTACTCATTTTGCGAAGGCCTTAGGGTTATTAGCCACAGCAGAGAGCACTGTGACATGCGTAGACTCACCACTGGGAAATGGATCGTTAATTTTCTTTTTATGTCAGGGTGTGGGAGTAGAAATTGGTAAGTTAATCTTACCAGCAGACATGTTAGTCTTAGATATGCATGAGCACGATGTTATTATTGGCATAGATTGGCTTGCAGCATACAGATCCATGATAGATTGTTTCGATGGGAGTATTGTCTTTGCCATTCCGGGGAAGGAGATGTTTGTAGTGTCGATGCCTCGCCCAGAGGGAGGCTCTACCACTCATTTGTATTACATAGAGGAAGATACCTCTAAGGAGGTCGTGACTCCCTTAGACTCGATCCCAGTCGTTCGTGAGTATTCTGATGTATTTTAGGAGATACCAGGCCTACCCCCCAGTCGAGAGATAAATTTTGTCTTAGATTTGTTACCGGATACTCGATTGATAACACACGCTCCATACCGTATGGATCCGGCAGAAATGCGAGAGTTACGAGATCAGATAGAGCAGCTGTTAGGTCAGGGCTTCATTCATAGGAGTACCTCACCGTGGGGTGCTCCAATGTTGTTTGTGTAAAAGAGAGATGGTTCACGGAGGCTATGTGTGGGCTACCGAGAGCTGAACAAGGTCACGATACAGAACAAATATCCGCTGCCTCGAATCGATGATCTCTTCGACCAGCTGAGGGGAGCAACTTTCTTTTCGAAGATAGATTTGAGGTCAGGATACCATCAGCTACGTATTAGGCAGCAGGATGTTTCGAAGACTGCTTTCTTGACGAGATATGGGTCCTATGAGTTCAGAGTGATGCCATTTGGATTCACAAATGCTCCAGTCCTATTCATAGACTTAATGAACCGAGTATTCAGAGAGTTCTTGGATCAGTTTGTTATCGTCTTCATAGATGACATCCTGATATATTCACACACTGAGGAAGAGCATGTTGAGCACTTGAGGAAGGTTCTTCATACTCTACGAGAGCATCAGCTTTATGATAAGTACGAGAAGTACGAATTCTAGTTATGGGAGGTGCAATTCTTGGGACATGTTGTTTCTGAACTGGGGATAGCGGTTGACCCGAGTAAAGTGTCATCAGTGAGGGAGTGGGGACATCCCATGACACCGACAGAAGTGCGTAGTTTCTTGGGGTTAGCCGGGTACTACAGGAGATTCATTCGAGGGTTCTCCAAGATAGCGGGTCCTTTGACGAACCTGACTCACAAAGGGGTACCATATGTTTGGGACGATACTTATTAATTTACTTTCGATGAGCTGAAAGACAAGCTGACTTCGACACCAGTCCTTGCTTTACCCAAGCCGGGCATGGAGTATCTGGTTTACACCGACGCCTCCTTATGGGGACTTGGGAGAGTACTTCTACAGGAAGAGAAGGCTATAGCTTTTGCCTCCCGCAAGCTTAAGCCGCACTAGAGGAATTACCCCACCCACGATCTAGAGTTAGCAGCGGTTGTCTTTGCATTGAGGATATGGAGACACTATTATTAGGGGAGAAATTCCGCTTGTTCACACACCACAAGTCACTGCAGTACCTATTCACTCAACGAGAACTGAATATTCATCAGCGCAGGTGGTTAGAATTTGTGAAAGACTATCAGTTCGACATACAGTACCATCCCGGGAAGGCCAATGTAGTTGTTAATGCGTTGAGCCGTAGACCGGTAGACGATGTAGCGGACGTCTGAAAAGCAAAATGGAAAGAGTTGGGTCACCAAGATGCGGTAGCCCGTTCCTTCATATCTGTCATGACAGTGACACCCGAGATTGTTACGAGGGTAATACAGGCACATATAATAGACTCATTTTTCCAGGAGCAAATTATACGGTTTTTAGCCGAGGGTGCTGAGTCTTATTCAATTAGTTTCGATGGAGTTTTAAGGTTTAATGGGAGATTGGTGGTCCCAGAAGGAGCATACTTACGTCATGCAGTGATGACCCAGTCTCACGGGTCCTGATTTGCGGTGCATCCCAAGGGAGATAAGATGTACCAGGATATAAGACGGTAATACTAGTGAAGTGGTATGAAGAAGGATATTGCTGAGTTCGTGTCCAAGTGTTCTACTTTCCAGATGGTAAAGGTGGACCACCAAAAATCGTCGGGATTGCTTCAACCGTTAAAAATACCCATGTGGAAGTGGGAGAGTATTTCCATGGATTTTATTACTGGGTTGCCTACATCATAGTGGGGCCACGACTCCATCTGGGTGATTGTGGACCGTTTGACCAAGGTGGCTCATTTTTTGCCAGTACGGACAGACTATACCATGGGCCAGTATGCTCAGTTGTTCATTGCTGAGATTGTTAGACTACATGGGGTGCCCCTAGATATTGTGTAGACAGAGACAAGATTTTTGTGTCGCGTTTATGGGAGAATTTTCAGGAGGCCATGGGTACAGAGTTGAGGTTGAGTTCAGATTATCACCCACAGACAGATAGACAAACAGAGTGTACCAATCAGATGTTATAAGATATGCTACGCATGTGTGTCCTTGATTTTGTGGGAGGTTGGGAGCCACATCTCCCACTGGTAGAGTTTGCTTATAATAACTTTTATCAGTTCACGATTGGCATGGCTCCATTTGAGGCATTATATGGCAGGCCTTGTCGTTCTCCCACTTGTTGGTTAGAGGTGGGGTACAACAAGTTGCTCAGACCAGAATTAATTCAGGAAACCTCCGCTAGGATTGAGCTTATCAGGAGTCGCATTCGGGTAGCCCATGATAGGCAGAAAAGCTACGCCGATGCAAAATGGTTCTTTCGAGAATTTAATGTGGGAGACCAGATATTACTACATGTATTTCCAATGAAAGGAGCGATGAGGTTTGGGAAGAAATGGAAACTGGACCCTAGGTACGTGGGACCATTTCCCATTATTAAGAGGATTGGGCCGGTAGCATACCGATTGGGACTGCCAAAACATTTACACCGCATTCACGATGTAGTCCATATCTCGTTGTTGAGATGATACCTTCGGGATAACATGGCCCACACCCACATCGCGATTGAGGAGATTAACTTATAGCCCAATAGCTCTTACGAGGAGAGACCAATGGTTATTCTATACCATAGTGAAAGGAGATTGAGGTCAAAAGTAGTTCCACTTGTACGGGTCCACTGGGGGCATCATAATGTGGAGGAATCTGTGATACCCCGTATTTTTATGCTATATTAATTTTGGGATTTATTAAATTTAACGTGAATGATTTATTTAATAAAAATCCGGAAATTAATTATGTTATAATTATTAACGTGACGAGAGTTAGTAATTATGGAAAAATTGGTTGAATATTACTAATGAGCAAAGTAATATATTATATTGGTTATATTGAATGTCATGAGTGAATTAAATGATGATTTCGGAAATTTAAGTCGGAACGTGCTCGTGTCACGTCGGGACTAATTTGGTTAAATAAAAAGTTAATATTTTATAAGTTGTCCGTATGGTCGTTTTGAGTGCGCCAACGCGTCCGGTAAGGTTGAGATAGTCAGGAAAGTGTACCCGGGGGTGTAGTTTGGGTCTCGGGGCATTTTTAGGCTTAATTAGTACCCCAGGAGGGCATTTTAGTCATTTTACATAATTGGGTAATTAAACCCACGAAATTCAGCAACCTATATCAGCCATTTAGGTTATCTTTTATGGTAAGAATATCCAGAAATCAAGTGACGGCCATTGGAGAAGAGAGGAGAGAGCTCCAAGGCAATTCAAGGCCAAAAAGTCACCGGTTTACACCGCCGCCACCACCACCGCGTAGATCGCGAGATGAGGAACACAGCCATACCAAAATCCGTCGCGAATCAGAATACCAAAAATGCCAGGCAAGTGTTTAACTTGCGTATTTTCATTAATGCAATCTTCATATTGGTTTAGGATTGATTAGAGATGATAAATATGGAAGAACACCCAATTTGTGTTAGGAAAATGCATGTAGGAATGATTTATATGTTGATTCTGGAAACCCTTGCCATGTAGAGTAAATAAACCACGAAATTTTGATGATCATAAGAAAGAAATTCTGGAGAAAGATTTGTTAGAAAACTGTTTAAGAAAATTTTAGGGTTCTTGATAATTGGAGATAATTCTAGGTTAAAAATCCATGTTTAAATGATGAATATGTACATGCCTTACGTTAGAATCATCTGGTATATTGTTATAATGTTAGTAGTAGAATTCTGGGATGATTGGAACTTGAAAATATGGATTTGGTGTAATTTTGGTGATGAAACCCGTAACTGCATTCTGCAGAATTTTTCCCAGGCCTGCTTGATCGATCGATCGAGCCCAGAGCTTCGATCGATCGACCCCTCCTGGCAGACTCCTAATTCCCTCTTTAAATGAGTTAAATTCAAATTGTCGTGATATAATTTTTGGGCATTCTTGATAAAATGATTTGGGAGACATTGAGGACCAGTAGGGCATATGAATAAATGTTGGGACCTTTAATCTTTAACGAGAATGGTATTTATGGGACATTTACTTTGGGGTTGGTGAATTTATAAATTTAAAGGGTGAGGTGCGTAAGAGAGTTACGTTGGAACCTAATAAAGACACTTACTGAATTTCAGATTTGTGAGGATATAGTCCACGAGTGTCAGGTAATGAGTGAGAAAACCCTTCGAGTTAAGGTTAGGAACGAAACCTTATACGTAATTCTATAAATGTGAAATTAAGGATAAATGGTATAATTATGGGAGACGAGAAGAACCTATGTTAATATGATAAAGTGGTATATTTATATGATTGTGTGTACATATATTATATACATGTGAAAAACATACCGCGCTACTTGCTATCCTTGAGGTTACCGCACTGGGACAGTCTTATCTCGATGGGACCTTTATGGGGGATATTGACTTGTACCCTAGAAGATAGATATCCTTGGTACAGACTATCGAATTGATAGTTCAGACGGTCCTAAGAGACGCGAGTATGTGCCATCCTCTTAGAGACTTGGAATCTATACTTCGCCTCGATATTGTTGTGTATGTGTTAATACAGTTCGAGAGTGATTCCGAACTTGTATTCCCCTTGATATGAGTGGTATGGGGTTTGGATAGTAGAAGTATGCACGCACCATAGTTTTATGAGGGGTGCTGTTATTTTATATATATTATACGAGTAGTTAATATATATATATGAGATTTTGAAATTTGAAACTGCCTACTGTGATTTGATAAGTAGGACTTGGTTGATGACTCAGATAGTGAATACTTGTTTAGTGAAAGTATAACATGTTACTGAGAAACTTTATAAATTGATAAAAGCTAAAACGAGAGTTGTGCTTCTAATTGGAAGTATTCTTTGTAAACAAAAATATTGTTCGGTTTTGAAATCTTACGAGTAAGAAGATACGCTAAATTATTGGGAAGGTTAGTATAATAATATGATAAGATAAACCGTTGGGAAGGTTAATGCGATAGGTGTGCACATTAGAAGAGAGGTGAGTATTTCTCAAGACAGTGACGCACTAATATTTTGTTGCATTCGCCTGTATCAATTTAAATACTTGCTAAACGTATTTTAAAAATCAAACACACTTTCGGGCTCTGACCCGTTTCTCTCTCTCTCTCTCTCTCTCTCTCTCTCTCTCTCTCTCTCTTGTATATATATGTATATATTTCAGGTGCCCAGCCACAGGGGCGTCTTGCTTAGGATCCCTTGAAAGGAACGTGCTGCAGCTTAGGTGGGAGTTACAGGTTACTTGCGTAGACGGCTTCCCTTATTGACTCCACTTTTAGCATTCTCATTTATTGGGCATGTGTCGCCCTTTCCATTATTTCATTATTGTTGGGACATTTGTATTTCAGTTATTTTCAGTATTGTTACTATGGGTTTTATTCAGTTTGTATTGGTGACTTTAGTCTTCATATGTGGACATTCGATTGACGAATGTATTATATTAATTGGACTTTGTGTTCCAGGTTTATTGTTGTGTGATTCTTTATTGTAGAAATGTTGTTAATAAAACAAATGTTTTTCTTTAAATAAAATTTGGAAAGTATGTATAAAAATGGTTTTGACACTTAGCTTAATTATTTAGGGTGTTAAATTGGAAAATGTATTTTTTATCGACAGTGATGCTGAGAATGAACCAACTGTTTACCTTGATTTAATTTAATAAAGGAGTGATCGCCCGGTATTTAATTAGGCGGGGTGTCACAGAATCCACTTGGGAGCGTGAGGCAGACATGCGTGAGAAGTACCCAGAGTTATTCTTACCAGGTATACCTTAAATTTTTTTTAAAAATTTCGGGACGAAATTCCGTTATTAGGGGGGAAGTATGTAATACCCCGTATTTTTATGACTTTTAATTTTGGGGATTTATTAAATTTAATTAGAGATATTAATTTAATATTAATCCGGAAAATTATTTAAATACTTACTAGAGTGATGAGAGTTAGTAATTATTGGAATTTTGTTGTAAGTTACTTTATGGGTAAAGTAAGTGATGTAATTGAATTTAGTAAAATTATCACGAGAATCTAATTTGATAATTTTGGAAATTTATCGGGATGCGCTTGTGTCGTGTCGGGATTAAATTCGAATTATTAAAAATGAATAAATTATAAGTCACCCGTATGGTCATTTTGAGTGTGTCAATGTGTCCGGAAGGGTCGAGATAGCCAAAATAATATACCCGGGGGTTTAGTTTGGGTCTCGGAGCGTTTTTAGGCCTAATTAACATCCCGAGAGGGTGTTTTAGACATTTTATATTTTTGGGCATGGAAACCCACGATTTTTCTAAGGTTATATCAGATGGTAGGAGTCATCTTCTAGGGTTAGAAGAACCATAAACCAAAGACGCCCATTGGAGAGTAAGAGGAGAAGCTTTCAAAGGAGTTTTAGGCCAAGAACCCCACCGTTTGCACCGCCGTCGTCGCCTAACTTTAGATCGCACAATGAGGATCACAACCACACCAATATTCTCCACAAATCTGAGCCAAATATTTCCAGGCAAGTATCTATCTTTCTCTATTTTAGTTAATTCTTCAATGATATTAGTCTAGGGTTGATTAGGGCTTGTTTGTGAAAGAAAAACCTATTTTGGAGACTCGAATTTGCATGATGTATAGGTAAAAGACGTATTCTGGAAATCAAATTCACATGTAGTGGTTGAACCATGAATTTGCATTAAGTTAGGAGTATAAAATCTGGGAAAGGAATGGGAAGAAACTAAAAAAAGAAAATATTAGGGTTCTTGTAATTTTTCTGGATTTTAACCCTTTTAATTCGTTATAATTGATGAAAACTCGCATGTCTTACGTAGAATATTCATTATTTGGGGATATAACACTTGTGGTATAATTTGTTAGAAGTTTGGTAATCAAATATGATGATTTGAAAAAATTTGGAATATCATTCTCGTAACTGGAAATTCTGCAGTTTCGCCATACCTTCTTGATCGATCGATCGACGCATCGATGGATCGAGCACCTGCCATCGATCGATCGAGCCCACCTGGAAAACACAAATTCCCCTATTTAAATAGGTTGTTCCAACTTAAATGAATAGAAATTCTTGGACATTATTGTTAGAACATTTTGGGATATAATGAAAACCAATAGGACTTTATAAAAATGGAACCTTTAATGTAAGACGAGATTAACATTTAACGGAGGTGTTTTACACTTAAGGAACAATGGGAATGTGTGTCTAAATGGTGAGACTCGTAAGGAAGTTACGCCGTAAAGTAATAGAGTACCTACTGAAATTACACTTAGGGAGATAGGATTTCACTAGTGTTACGAAGAAGGTTTGGAATAATCCCATAAAAAGGAATAAGAGACGAACCGTTATACGGGATAATATAGTAATGTGCAATAAGAATAAATATCATAAGTATGGATCGTGGGTGTACCTAAATTTGAAATGGGAATGGTAGTATACATATATGACTGTGTTTATTCATATACTATATACGTGTAAAAATATGCCCGCGCTACTTGCTATCACTGAGGTTACCGCGATGGGACAGTCTTATCTCGATTGGACCTTTTTGGGGGATATTGACTTGTACCCTAGAACATAAGAATCCCTGGTACAGGCTATCGGATCGATAGTCAGATGGTCCTAAGAGACGTGAGGGTATGTGCTGACCTCTTAGTGACTTAGAACTATAATTCGCCTCAATTTTTATGTGTTTTGTGTTAATACAGTTTGAGAGTGATTCCGAACTAGTATTTCCCTTAGTACGAGTGATACGGGGACTTGATGGCAGAGTATGCCAGCACCATAAATTTTATGTGGGTTACCGATAGTATATATATTATATGAGTGATTAATATATATATATAAACATGAAAGTGGGGAATTATCTACTGTGACTAAAGGTAGGTAAGTAATGAATAATTATTTCAACTTGGATATATGTGTTTGAAAAGTTTGAGGCAATACTGAGAAACTTTATAATCAAATGAGGTTTATGTGAGAACTTTTCTTTTAAAAATTAATTTTCTTAATACTAAAAATTATTGGCATGAAACCTTGTGAGTAACTTAAGATAAGCTAAACTATTGGGAGTAGTAGTGCGGTAGGTGTGCACATTAGAAGAGAGGTGAGAATTTCTCAAGAGAGTGTCGCACACTAAGATGATTATTGCATTAGCCGGTAAGCATTTTAAATACTTGCTAAACTAAATTTTAAACTGTTTTACAATCAGACTCTGACCCGTTTCCTATTTTCTCTTCTCTCTTGTATATATATGTATATATTACAGGTGCCCAGCCACAGGGGCGTCTTGCATAGGATCCTTTGGAAGGAACGTGCTGCAGCTTAGGTGGGAGTTGCAGAACTTTTGCTTAGACGACCTCATTATTGATTCCACTTCTAGTTCTATTTCATCCTGTTGGGCAGGTGTCGCCCTTTTTCCATTATTCAGTTGGTTTTATCAGAGATTGTAGCTCGTTTACTTCTAGTATGTATACTTTGGGATTGTTACTGTCAGGATGTTTTTCCTTTGAAGTTTTTAAAGTTGGAATTATTTAGTTGAATGCTTAAATTTCTTGGATTATCTTTTCCAGTCTAGTTGTTATGTGATTTTTAAACCATGGATTATGAAAGGTTTTAAATATTGGTTTTAAATTAAAATTGGAAATTGATGTCTTAAAATGGTTTTGTCACTTAGCTTAATTATTTAGGGTGTTTAATTTGAAAAGTTATTTTTGCGACAGTGATGCTAAAAATGAACCAACCGTTCACCTTGGTTATAATTTATTAAAGGACTGATCACCCGGTATTTAATTAGGCGGGGTGCCACAAGTTATCCTAAATCATTTTCACATCATTTTTAAATTGATCGATACGGGGTATTGAATGAGATAAAGTGGAAGTATCACATGATAATTCTCGTTGTTCTTCAAGAACAGATCTTTCTTCAGGAACAAATCGCACATATACTAAAAACACTATATTTTTCAATGGTTCAATAGATAGTAAATCACACACACACACACACACACACACACACACACACACACACACACCTTTGTGATAACAACAGTAAAATTAAACATTTTATAAATAAAATCACAGCATATCTTTTTCAATTTTAAAGGCTTATGAAAAAAAATGAGGTGATAAAAATGGTCATTACTTTTGGCTTCCAACTAAAAGTAATGCAAAATTACTTTTCATTATTTATTAATATGTTCTGAATCTCTCAGAAAAACATTTCAATGAGCAACAAACACACATAATGGGGGCGAACATAGTTCACATACCCATGGGTCACGCACATACCTACGCTCCCATGGTCAGCTGACTTGTTAACTCACCAATAAGTCATTCTCTGACCTATGTCCTTGAGGTACCAATCTAAATCCCCCCCCCCCCTCCGTAGGCACACAAAGATTAGATGGCCCTGATAAAAAATCGACCTCCCATGATAACAAGGTATGTTATACACATATAAGTCCATATACTAAGAATTCCCACATCTTAGATATCTTATAATATTAATAGAGGTATATTTTACATTCCTATACCGTCATTAAATGTTGTACATTTACAAGTCCTCGGATAATATACAATATAGTTCGCCAACACTTCTCACGTCGCAAATTCAAGTACTTACAACCTAAATCCTAGAAGTCACCAGGTCTTTTATAAAATTCCATGTTTTAATTCTCAATGTACTCTAATCTCACAATTATACCCACTAATCAACAAGGGAAGAATAACACTCAATTAAATAAGTCTACGAAAAGTTCGAAACTAAAATCGGACTGAAAAAGACCATTCTGTAATCTCGTTAGAAGTTTCTGAGATCTCGTTCGAATGAAGTCGTTCGAATGAACTCGTTCGAACGAAAGCCTTCGAACAAACCACCAACTCGTTAGAAGGTCTACTGGAATCTCGTTAGAAGCTCATTCGAACGAGGTCATTCGAACGACCTGGGTTGGTCTTCTAACGAAAATTCCGAGAATGCCCAGAATTTCTCCTAACTTCGTTTTTCCCCATTTTTCTTTCTCTAAATCCATCCTAAGTTCATACCAATTAAGTTTTAATGTTTTAAACTACTCTAAGTCACCCTAGGTCAGTTCTTAACCTATTTTTGGGGTCAAATTTACTAATCAACATGTAATAACCATAAATCCCCAAATCTTGCCCCAAACCTCATGAATATGAACCCAGAATTTACTTGAATACAAAGACTCCTTATTAATCCGTTTTAAAATAATCAAAAGTTATATTATGGGGTACTGAATTCATCCATAACCATTCTACATGCAATCCCTATCCAAAATTATGAATTCCACAACAATCCTATTGGGTTTTCATCAAAACTTTCAAGGTATATAAAGTTTCTACACTAAAAATGGAGGAAATATTCATTGAAATTTATAACATCAAATCACTTGCCTTAAGTTTGTTCTTCAGATTTGTTGTTGGTGAATGTAGGCTGATTTTCTCCTCTATCTTGTCACAAATCCTTCTAAGATGGTGGTGATGGGTGATGGTTTTTGGTTTGGAACCTCTTGTAACTCCTCTCTAACTTCTCTCAAAACCCCCGTAGCCCACTCTCTTGCTTTTGGTTGATAATGGCCTTAGTGGACTCTTTAATAATATATAATTAAACTCTAAAATTCGTGGGTTTTAATTCCTCAATTTTTAAAATTACTAAAATACCCTTCTGGGTTACCGGTTTGGCCTAAAAATGCTCGGGACCCAAACTAAACCCCCGGTTAGTGTTTTCTGACTATCTCGACCCTTCCGGACACGTTGGCACACTCAAAATGACTATTCGATTGATAAAAATATAAATTCATTTTTAATCTAATTAAATTCATTCCTGACGTGACTGACACGCGCGTCTCAGCTTAATTTCCCAGATTGTCATATTTCTGTTTCGCGAAAATTTTAATATTTTTAATACTCATATATTACCATATATTCTCAGTAATATTTTATTTTAGCATCATACTCAAATAACAACTCACATCTTGCTAGTATTTAATTCCGGATTAATTTCCAAATTAATTCTCATTTAATTCAATTAATCCATTAAATAAAAAATCAATAAAATTACGGGGTATTACATACTTCCCCCTAATAACATAATTTCGTCCCGAAATTCGGAACTAAAGAGTACCTGACAAAAAGAACTCTGGATAACGCTCGCGCATCTCATCCTCGCGCATCCATGTGGACTCCTCGGCATTACGACGCCGCCACTGAACACGTACTAATGGTACTATTTTCGACCTCAGTTTCCTCTCGCTGTCGTCCAGAATGGCAATCGGTCCCTCCTCGTAGGAACTATCAGGCTGGAGATCAATATTCTCTAAAGCAATGTGGGCATGGGCCAAATCGTCCCTAAGATATCTTCTTAGTGAGGAAATATGGAACACGTCATGAATCCTATGCAAGTACTCTGGTAACCCAAGTCTATACGCTAGTGGCCCAATCCGCTCGATGATAGGGAATGGCCCCACATATCTAGGAGACAGTTTCCCTCTCTTCCCAAAACGCATGATCCCCTTCATCGGAGATACTCTAAGTAGCACCTGATCCCCCACCTGGAACTCTCTGAAGAACCTCTTGGCATCGGCATAACTCTTTTGTCGATCTTGAGCTACCCGAATGCGGCTCCGTATCATCTCTATCCTTGCCGAAGTATCCTGAATTACTTCCGGCCCAAGGAGTTTGTTATCCCCTACCTTTAACCAACATGCTGGGGAACGACAAGGTCTACCATACAACGCCTCGAATGGAGACATGCCAATGGTGAATTGGTAGGAGTTATTATAAGCAAACTCCACCAGTGGAAGGTGCTGCTCCCAACCACCTCCAAAGTCTAGAATGCACATACGCAACATGTCCTCCAACATCTGATTCGTCCGCTCGATTTGCCCATCTGTCTGCGGGTGATATGCCGTACTGAGCTGCAACTCCGTACCCATGGCCTCCTGGAAACTTTCCCAAAATTGTGAAAAAAATATCTTGTCTCGGTCAGATACGATATTGAGAGGTACCCCATGAAGTCTCATTATCTTCGCTATGAAAATCTGGGCATACTGTCCCGTAGTGTAGTCTGTCCGTGCTGACAGAAAATGAGCAACCTTGGTCAACCGATCCACGATTACCCATATGGAGTCGTGACCCCTCTGTGACGTAGGCAACCCCGTGATAAAATCCATGGAAATATTCTCTCATTTCCACATAGGAACCTCTAATGACTGTAGAAGTCCTGCTGGTCTCTGATGGTCCACTTTTACCAGCTGACAAGTGGTACATTTAGAAACGAACTCGGTAATATTTTTCTTCATCTCGCTCCACCAGTGCTGTCGTCTCATGTCCTGGTACATTTTGTCCCCGCTGGGATGAACGGAGAATCGTGAATTGTGCGACTCTGACATTACCTCGTTCCGCAAGTCTTCCCCTTCTAGGATGACCAGTCTCCCATTGAAGCATAAGCCCCCATCTGAACTAACAGTATAGGACTCGGATCCTTCTTCTAGCAATCGAACTATCTGCTCTTGACAGAACGAGTCTTTTGCCTGGGCGTGTATCACTCTCACAATAATCTGAGGTGTAACAGTCATCACAGACATGAATGATCGAGCCACTGCATCCTGGTGTCCCAACTCCTTCCACTTTTCTTTCCACACTTCGGCCACCTCACCTACTGGCCTACGGCTCAATACGTCTGCTACCACGTTAGCCTTTCCTGGGTGGTACTGGATATCGAACTGATAATCCTTCACGAATTCAAGACACCTACGTTGACGCATATTCAGTTCTTTCTGCGTGAAGAGGTATTGTAGAGACTTGTGGTCCGTGAATAAACGGAATTTCTCCCCCAAGAGATAATGTCTCCAAATTCAAAGAGCAAATACGACTGTCGCTAACTTCAGGTCGTGGGTGGGGTCATTCTTCTTGTGAGGCTTAAGCTTACAGGAAGCATAATCTATGGCCCGACTCTCCTTTTGTAGTACACCTCCAAGTTCTTGTAAGGACGCATCGGTGTAAACTAAATACTCAACTCCCGGCCTGGGCAATGCTAACACTGGCGCTGAGGTCAACTTGTCATATAAGTACATATACTAAGCATTCACACATCTTAGATATCTTATAATATTAATAGAGGTATATTTTACATTCATATACCGTCATTAAATGTTGTACATTTACAAGTCCCCGGATAATATACAATATAGTTCGCCAACACTTCTCACGTCGCAAATTCAAGTACTTACAACCTAACTCCTCGAAGTCATCAGGTCTTTTATAAAATTCCATGTTTTAATTCTCAATGTACTCCAATCTCATAATTATACCCACTAATCAACAAGGGAAGAATAACACTCAATTAAATAAGTTTACGGAAAGTTCGAAACTAAAATTGGACTGAAAAAGACCATTTTGTAATCTCGTTAGAAGTTTCTGAGATCTCGTTCGAACGTGTTCATTTGAACGAAAGGCTTCGAATGAACCAACAACTTGTTAGAAGGGCTACTGGAATCTTGTTAGAAGCTCGTTCGAACGAGGTCATTCGAACGACCTGGGTTGGTCTTCAAACAAAAATTTCGAGAATGCCCCGAATTTCTCCCAACTTCGTTTTTCCCCATTTTTCTTTCTCTAAATCCATCCTAAGTTCATACCAATTAAGTTTTAATGTTTTAAACTACTCTAAGTCACCCTAGGTCAGTTCTTAACATATTTTTGGGGTCAAATTTACTAATCAACATGTAATAACCATAAATCCCCAAATCTTGCCCCAAATCTCATAAATATGAACCCAGAATTTACTTGAATACAAATACTCCTTATTAATCCGTTTTAAAATAATCAAAAGTTATATTTTGGGGTACTGAATTCGTCCATAACAATTCTACATGAAATCCCTATCCAAAATTATGAGTTCCACAACAATCCTATTGGGTTTTCATCAAAACTTTCAAGGTATATAAAGTTTCTACGCTAAACATGGAGGAAATATTCATTGAAATCAATAACATCAAATCACTTGCCTTAAGTTTTTTCTTCAAATTTGTTGTTGGTGAATGTAGGCTGATTTTCTTCTCTATCTTGTCACAAATCCTTCTAAGATGGTGGTGATGGGTGATGGTTTTTGGTTTGGAACCTCTTGTAACTCCTCTCTAACTTCTCTCAAAACCCACGTAGCCCACTCTCTTGCTTTTGGCTGATAATGGCCTTTGTGGCCTCTCTAATAATATATAATTAAACTCTAAAATTCGTGGGTTTTAATTCCTCAATTTTTAAAATTACTAAAATACCCTTTTGGGTTATCGGTTTGGCCTAAAAATGCCCCGGGACCCAAACTAAACCCCCGGCTAGTATTTTCTAACTATCTCGACCCTTCCGATCACGTTGGCGCACTCAAAACAACCATTCGGTTGATAAAAATATAAATTACTTTTTAATCTAATTAAATTCAATCCTGACGCGACTGACACGCGCGTCTCAGCTTAATTTCCCAAATTGTCGTATTTCTGCTTCACGACAATTTTAATATTTTCAATACTCATATATTACCATATATTCTGAGTAATATTTTATTTTAACATCATACTCAAATATCAACTCACATCTTCCTAGTATTTAATTTCAGATTAATTTTTAAATTAATTCTCATTTAATTCAATTAATCCATTAAATAAAAAATCAATAAAATTACGGGGTATTACAATTCACTCATCATATTTTGTTGTAATCAAATCCTCATGATAAACGATTTTTACAGGCACTACTTCCATTGTGAAGTTTTATCGCACATGGTTCGTTTCAAATACAGAATTGAGATGACAACACTCCGACTAATATATGATAAACAAGTACAATAATCAAACAAATTCGTGCAAGTGTGCATTAAAGGAACTCACGAGCCAAACATGTAGGTAGTAATCACAAAGTACATCTCAATTACTCTAAACATTGTAAAGCACAAAATGAAATGATGACTCATATCAAAATACTATAATATCGTCACATGGATATGGAATGAAATTGTGACTCGGTTATCCTAAATGTCCATTCATATACGATGCAAAACAAAAATACAAACTTTTTGACTTTTTTCCAAAAAAAATATTTTTTTAAAAATCTTTTTGGCTTTTACAAATTGATAGAGTAAACTTTTCGGTATATTTATTTTCTTCATTGCTTGAAAAACTCATCTAATCAAAATCCTTAAATACCTACAAATATAATATCAAACTCAAGTGTAGAGGTAAGTAAGGGTATCAATCCACATCAAGGGGGTAAGCTAGAGACAAACTCAATTGTAATTCAATTTTTATTTTCTTTTTGAAAATTTTCCTTTTTACTTTTTTTAGCCTTTTCAAATATTAAAACAATTATCAAAGGTGAACGAAACTATACTAAACTAAATGAGAGATGAAAACAACTAATTTAAAAAAAAGGAGATAAAAATAAAACTAAGTAAATCTAACTAAATAAAAAAATCTAAAATATGAGACTAGTGAGAAAATAAAAGTGAGAACAATCAAGGGATATGATGACTCAAAATATTTTAGTTAATCAAAATTAAGTATTTCATTAGAATTAATTATCCCAAGTTAGTGTCAAAATCACAAATCAACTCTCGTTGCAAATGTAATTTTAATAATAACATTTTAGTTAATTAAGTTTAACACTCCTACAACTCTATAAAAGTAGATCTAAACATCATTTAATAGATCACCCGCTAGGATCGATCGATTAAAATTTGTATAAATCATAGAAAATGAAATTAGAGTTGAAATTTAAGTCATAATACCACACTTGAGAGACCCCTATCTCTAGTTTGAATCTAAAATGGGTATTATAAGTAGAATTTCGATTTTCTCTCAAAAATTATTTACCCTCTCTCGAGGCATAAATACAAAAATAAGAGTGCAAAATTAATTATGCAAGAGATATTTAGTTTAAGTAAGCTAATTAAAGTAAATTTAACATCAAATAATGGTCACCTCACCCCTTGAAATGGTATCTAGCCTAACATAATTTTAAACATGATGAACAAATAATCAAGGCTATAAACAAATAAAATAGAAGGGTATGAGGACAAATCTTCAAACAAGTCTCCTTGATTTGCAAAATTGGGCTCTAATCCTTCATTGAAATTGAGCAACATCAATTCAAATTGAGCTTTCCACAATATTCAATTACGTACAAACACTCATTTGAATCACTGAACAATTAATTTCTCATAATTCTCTAAAAAATAAAATTAAAATAAAAACCTACCTAAAAAAATTAAAAATATAAAGTGTTTCTCTCTCTAACTCTCTAAAACCCTAATTTGATATTTTGATTATAAGTCTTCAAATGGGGTCTTCCATCTTATATATGCACATGGAGCAAAGGGGTAAAAATGGGAGGATAAAGGTGCAAGAGGTTTGTATAAGGTGTGGGTAAGGGTTAATTTAGGAATTAATAGAGGGTGCATGTGGTTTGGGTGTGAGGTCATGATAGTGGGGAGAATGAGGGTATTTTGGACTTTAGTAGAAGACAAGTGGGAAGTTGGGGTTTAAGGGTATATTGGGGTAAATGGTTAAAAAGAAATGTGGGATAATTTATTTTGGTTTGGTTTTGAGATTGACTTTGGCATTTGGCAGGTGAGGACACGATTTGGGTAATGGGGAATGAAATGGGTTTGAAGTAAGGTGGGTTAAATGGGTTTGGGAATCGGGGCTGAATGGTTTCGAGTTTGGGACTGTAGCGGGTTGGACCAGGAGGGTCACCGCGGGTTGGACCAGGAGGTCGCTGACGCGTACGATTTAGAAGGTTGTCCAGAGAAGGTGTTCCGTCCGGCAGGTGTCTGCCCAGGTTTAGGTGAGTGAGATGGTTCCGGGTAAGGGTCTCGGGTTATAGGGGGTTGCGATTTCTCAGCAGGGGAAATGGGTATGGGCTTTGATAATGATGGAAGAGAGAGAAATGGGTGTGTGTTGGTTTGTGTTTTGTGTTTTGCGATTTCTCAGCAGGGGAAATGGGTATGTGTTTTGTGTGTTGTGTTTGGTGTATTTGGTTTGTTAATGGGGGAAGAGAGAGAAATGGGTGTGTGTTGGTTTGTTGGATAAGATGAAGTAGGGGGTATGCGGTGTGGTAGGGTGTATGGAGGTTAGGGTGAGGGTGTGTTTTAGTGTGTATGGTAGTGAGGTGTTATGGTGTGGATAAGGTGTTGGGTATTAAGGTGTGAGTGTGTGTGTTTAAATTGCGACCTTTAGAAAATAACACTAACTAACTAAAAATAAATTTAACAAAATGAAAAACCTAAAAATAAAATCCTATTCTAAACGAAATAAAACAAAGACTCAAATAAAAAATGAATAAAATCAACCTAAAAAAATGAAAAATAAAAACAATTGACACGTCATGACAAACTCTAAAAAAACTCTAGAAATAAAAACTAGAAAATAAATTAAAATAATACTAAACTAACAAAAAACTAAGAAAAAATTAATACACGATGCGCTAAAAATATAAAAAAATCCTAAAAAGTATATACATTACTCAATAAAATAAACTCTAAAAACAAAATGACACAAATAAAAACTTAAGGAAAAGAAATAAAAGAGGACAAATCACACACACACGGGTTTGGGACATGCTAAGACTCGGTTTGGGGTAGGCTAGGGTTACGGGAAAAGGGTAATTAGCTCCTGAAATGACATAGTTAACTCGAAATTACGCGTTTGAACACTGCAACGTGCATTCAAGCCTGCACAATATACAATAAAGCACAAGAGATCATTTTTATTATAAACGAGCGACTAAAATGCATCTATTCGGGGTATAAAATGAACACTTTTGGGTGTTTTTCACAAATTAAAAAAAAAATGAAAATCTTTTCGTATTTTTCCAAAAAAAATTCAAAAAAATGATACATACTAACAATAGGCATAAAAAAATATCAGTATGAAAAACATCATATGCTAGTAAACAAGTCTAGACCTCAACCGTTAGGTGAGATGGAGTTTTTCAAAGGTGGTGATATCCTATGAAAAACCTCCATCAAGTCATGTGAAGTCTTGACTAAAAACTTTATCTGCTCCCTAATATGTGGAAACTCTCTCCTGTAATCATCCGGAGCATCAAGTGTGTGTGTGTGTGTATGAAGACGTGTAGTAGCAAAACATGACACATGATCCAACTTAAAAAAAAACTCCCTAAGGTGTCCTCTCTTCTTTCATTTTGTGCAAACATAAACAGGCCTAGGTACACCTCTCTCAAAATGTCTCCTACGCACTCTCCTATCTGGTACGAGATGCCTAGATGGGTTGGGTTGAGAGTCATGTGAATCTAACACTAAATTAGAAACCGGCTCGAGTGCAACTTGGGAAGTAGAAGCACCGTCATGAATTATTCCAAAACTCCCACCTCTACCCAAAATGGGATTAAGAACCATATTTCCAATCTTCTTAGATCGTTCTCTAAAGGGACTTTGACCACTTAGGCACGCTCGAGATCACTCTCGAGTTGGGATACACGTGTCGTCAGACTAGACACCTTGTTGATCAAATCACTCTTTTCCCGCCCTAAATCTATCAACTGTTCACTCAAAGAAACCTTCACATTCTCGAGCTGACTCGCTGTCACCTGAAGTTCCCTCAAAACCTCTAACTCTCTCTCTCCAAATCTCTCACCCTAAGACCTAACTCTTTATTCAATTTCTTAGTCTTTAAGGTCTCGGTGTACAAATCTCCAAATGCAATTTGGAGCTCACGTTCATCTCCATTTTCACAATCACTATCATCCTCACTCAAAGTAGTCAAACTATTATCCTCCTCGGGGGTCTCATGTGCAAAAGTATCCTCATCGTCGTGGGACAAACTAGGTTCTCTCGTAACTAGCTAGAAAGGAAACAAATTTTCCATGTGAAGACTCATCCCCGAAATCTTTCACCCCTTCCTCACTATCGCTAAGAGTGGCTGGCATAACAATTTTCTTGCCCTTTCTCCTTAGACTAGTGAGACACTCAAAATCTCTATGGCCCTACCTTCACACTCAAAATACTTGTATTCCTCTTCTTTCTCACCCTCTTTCTCACTGCTCTCTTTGGTCTTATTTTTATTTTTCTCAAAAAATCTTTTATTGGAAGAATTTTGTTTAGAAAATTTGAGAAACTTTTAAAAAAAAATCACAAGCATGGCCATATCAAAATAAACCTCACCTTTAGATTTGGACTCACAAACTTTCACTTTTTTTTCTTCTCTCTCGTGGACACTTCCTCTCCCTTTATAAACTGGACTTTAAGTGCTATTCCTCCATCCTTAAGGTTGACAATGTCAGGAAACATGTCAGTCTCATATGTCTGGAGGTCTCCTACCATCTCTTCTAATTTTAGTTGACTCAAATTACCCAAAGTATTCAAAACAATCACTTTAAGGATAAAACTTCTTGGCAGCGATCTTAAAATCTTTTTAACCACTTGAGCATCAGGTTTAGGCTCAACAAGATTGAAACTAGTGTTGACAATATCAGACAAATGTGCATAAAAATCATCAAAACACTCAACCTCAAGAATGGTTATCGTTTCAAATTGAGCGGCTAAAATTTTAATTTTAGACTCTTTGATCGCGTTAGTGCCTTCGTGGGGGAGTTATAAAACATCCCACGCTTCTTTAGACGTGGTGCACCTCATAATATGTCGAAACTCCTTAGGAGTGACGGCACCAAAAATTGCACTAAGACCACGTTAATTAATATGTGCTCCATTTAAATTCGTCCTCAGTACAGGTAGTCGCAAGTTTTAAAGATGTTGTGTTATCTATAGTGCCAGTGGGAGGCATCCACCCTCTTTCAGAAACAACCCAAACGCCCTCATCAATAGACTTTAACTGTGATTTCATACATGCTTTCCCGTAGGCATAATTAGACCCGTAAAAAATGAGCATTTGATTATACAAGTGCTCCATCGCAAAAAATGCGATTTATCACAAAACAGATTTAAAAAAAATCATTATCGCACAATTTTGCGAAAATAGGAATACACAATAAATTAGTGTAACCTGCTCTGATACCAATGTGAGAATGCCATGTGATATCGATTCAAATAAATTCGCAAATTTCCAATTTAAACTTATTTAACTAGAGTCAATTTTAAACCAAATTAAATCTATCCCTAAACATGCAACTACGTGTGTGTGTGTATCAAACCATCATAAATAAAATTGCTAAACTCGTAGATTTCAGGAAAAATCCTTTTCGGGTAAAACTTTCATGTCACTATAAAAACATAAATCCCAACTTATAATAATTACAATGAAATCTGTAATGATCAATCCTCGAAACAATCACATAGACTCGCAGTCTAGAGTCAACAAGAACCGCAACTCTAATTCAACCCAAGAATACTCACGAGCACTCCTTATGACATGCAGTCGTCTTCAGTCCAGTACTCCCCTCAAGAGCACCTAGATCAATAGTAGAGATCTTCTCTACAAGAGAAACTTCAACAAAGATGTGTTCTTGGGTTCCAAAACAATTCACATAAACTATTGAGACGATTTTTGAATTGAAAACAAAGTTAAAACACTAAAAATTGAGAAGACAAAGTATTCTGCCAAAGCAGTTTGCGTAACAACGTATTTCCTGGTCTTCTGAACAAAAACGAATCTGGAAAAACCAATTTATTGAAAATCTTAAGGCATCAGCTCGCTCGAAAAAAAAAGAAGCGACGTTCAAACGAAGGCACGTGTCGTTTGAACGACACTTTGTGCCACAGGGGATGTCGTTTGAACGACCCATGTATGTCCCTCGAACGATTGAAGCGAAATATTATATTTTAATCAGTCTGAGTGAACCATTAAGGACTTAAAACACAACCTTACCAAAGTTAAGGGCCCGTTTGGTTCTCTATTCAGAAAACTCGATTTAAACACTGTTTTAAAATTCCATTTTTTGTGTTTATAATTATAGGTGTGTGTTTTGTAAACTTGTTTTTAAATACAGTTTTTTTAAAATTTGACAAAATTGGCAAAACATGTATATTTATATCATACATGTGTGTGTGTGTGTGTATAAACATACATAAAACTTTCGTACATACACGTTATATGAATGTATACATACATACATACATACATACATACATACATTCATACATTCATACATACATTATAAATTATATACATGTACATTTAATATCATGTATTTTTAGGTATATTTAATGAGGTATGTTGAGGAGGTATACCTAAAAATACATGATATTAAATGTACATGTATATACTTTATGATGTATGCATGTATGTATGTATCATGTATGTATGAGAGTTTTATGTATGTTTATATATATATGTATACCTAAAAATATATGATATTAAATGTATATATGTGTGTGTGTGTGTGTGTACCTAAAAATATGATATTAAATGTATATATGTGTGTGTGTGTGTATACCTAAAAATATATGATATTAAATGTACGTGTATATATATATAATGATATTGCATGCATAATTCACTATAAAATTATGTACATACATAAATTGATAATATTTTTTAATACATATGTATATTTTATATTATTCCATACATTAGTAATACATGTATAAAACTATATATAAGTATCATGTATCTATTGATAATATTATTTAACTTTATATTATTACACACGTAATTTGTGTACATGTACATATATATTTTTTATTTATAAGAATTACACACATATTAATGTATTATGTATGTATATTATATATTAAGGTATAACTGCTTTAAACTATTAAGAATGAATAATTCTGAATAGAAAAATAAAAAACAGAAGTTATAAAACACCCAAAACTTGTTTTTTGAAAAGCTTGATTATAACACAGAAATATTATAATTTTGTGTTTAAAAACAGGTTGTCAAACGAAGATTTTTATCAGAATTGTATTTAAACACATAAAACAGAATTATAGTTGCAAACCAAACATGTCCAAACTTGTAGAGGCTTGAATGTTGAAGAAAACTCTATATTAGGATACGTCTTGATGCAAATGAGATCTTCTACATTCTTCAACGGTTGTAGCGGTATACGACATACTGAATTGCTAACGGACAATACAAAATAATGTCCTTACAATGACAGCACCGAGCTACCACAATTCGATTCGGAGGAAACCCGGTAACCCACTACCATTGCAGACACGCGGCATGCGTGCGCCATTAGCACCACTACAACCCACTACCCCGCGTACGCGTATGTTTCTTCGTACCGTATTGAAGCTCTCTTAAATAGACATCTTAAATATATGATGAAGTAACTTTTCATTTTCCGTGTCTACTTATTAAGTGTACACTATCTTTATATTTTTCCAATGTACGACAAATGTTGTCCATTTATTTTATAGCTTAGTGCGTTTCACTTAACTTTACTCATTTTCTGATGTACGATTCTCTCCCTTTTATATTGACATTATTTTTCACTTTTCTTCACACATTTTCCTCCAAAATTTTACTCATTTAAAATTTTTGAAACACAAGCATAAAAATATATATCATAAACTTCTAATATATTTTGTTTTTCACGTCACACGTGTGTAAAGATCCAAGTATAGTATCTGTCTCTATTGCGGCGGTAATGTTGACATGATGAACATTAATGGAGCACTTTCGGCAACACCAATGGGTATTTTGGGTCAAGGTGTCTACCTCTGCTGTTGACATGGAGATTAATTCTAGGGCCGTATGCGCACAATCTGGCCAGCAGCTTTTTTCTTTCCTTACACCTTTTCACACATATATTTACGCCATTTGAAGACACATGAACACTCGGATCTATTCCGTGTTGCGATATATTCCTTTTTCGAAATCGTAAACATATTTGTGCTTTATAATCTCAATATTGTCGGCCACACCTTACCTTCGTCTGTTTTATTCATGGGCTTTATAATCTCAATACTGTTATGACCATGAGAGGTTGTCGTTGCTATGGTATATGTGGTGTTACAAATTTAAATGTTTTAGCAAGCGGTCTCCATAAATGGCGGTAAGGTACGCCCTATGTCATGAAGGATTGTCCAATTATTTGGCTACTGTTAATTCACAAATTATCATATCATTATGAACAAGCTCCCGCAATTAAATCTACATATGTACCTCTTTTGCAACTTTGAATACTGACAAAAACCATGATTTCTTTTAAAACATGTATTTATGTGCGTTCATTTTGATAGTCAACTCCAAAATCTTCCAACACACGTGTGCATGTGTGTGTCGGTGTACATGAGAAGCTAAAAAAAGGTTGTGGTGGAGGCAATAGCATATTGTCTACAAAAATCATACCTACTAAAGAACAAAATAATATGTGACACTTAATTATGCTGCTTTCCACTTTCCTAATTCCGTTAAAATTCAAATAATGTAGTCTATTTTTTTAATGACATCGAAATCTAATGTCTAAACCATTGCACCCTCTTTATCATGTGCTTCCCTCTTTAAAACAAATCAGTTAACACATCAAATAACCACATCATTGAAGAAATAAACGACATTATTTGAATTTTAACGGAATTAGGGAAATGGAAAGAAACTAAGAGTACAATGATTAAAGTGAAAAATAGGAAAGTTCGTTATCCTACAACGTAAATAACCATATAAAACACACACACACACACACATATATATATATATATATATATATATATATATATATATATATATATATATATATATATATATATATATATATATATACTCTATTTCATTATCTTACACCTTACAACCCTAAACCTCAAACCCTTTCCCCAAATTTAATAAAACAAATTATCGCAAAAATGGATGAAGTACCTTAGAATATAAAAAATTAGGTCTATAAAATTCAAATCGTACTATCTCGTAGGGAGTAAACATTAATAGTTTCCCAAAATTAACTCAACAGAAGCTACTTCTTTTTTACTTTCACAAAGTCCCTTCAAATCGAATACAATTTTCAAGAATATTTAATGTTTTATGAAATTTACTTAGATTATTTTGTGATGAAGAAAGCCTTATGAGCTACGTAGTTGGTTTCAATGTTCCATTTCATATCTATCATTCTATCTATCTATCTATCTGTCTGTCTGTCTGTCTGTCTGTGTGTGTGTGTATGTGTGTGTGTGTGTGTGTGTGTGTGTGTGAGAGAGAGAGAGAGAGAGAGAGAGAGAATATCTAAACATAATAATAAAAAAACATAATTAATAGTTTTATATGAATTTATAAGTCCTAACGCATGAATATCCAATTATACATGTTATTTGTTCTTTAATCATACATAACATTATGTATTATCACTACAAGAAAATTTTATTTTAGCAAGGAAGTAATTTTCGTTGCTAAAAGTGTATTATTGGCAAGGGAAATAAAATAATTTTCGTTGCTAAAAGTGTATTATTAGCAAGAGAAATAAAAAACGTTGCTAAAAATATAATCTTCTTATACACATTCTGCAAGGAAATATTTCCTTGTAGATTGTAACGTTTTTATACCATAATATATGGGGAATTTTGGAATAAAATAAATTTTAATAAGGATTAAATTAATTAAGTGAAATTAGTTAATCCGGATTGTGAGTAATTAGACTCAGTATTATGTATAAATTTTAGAATTGGACTTTAATGATTTAGAATAAGTCAAGCGAAATTTATTTATTTAAAAAAAAGATTGGGGTGTGTCACGACACAATTCGATATATTTTTCGGATACAATTATTTGGAACTCACTTTAAGAGGTATTTTTAGACCCTTAGAAATGGTCGCAGTATATATATATATATATATATATATATATATATATATATATATATATATATATATATATATATATATATATATATATATATATATATATATATATATATATGAGTCGAGTAGTTATTGGGCTAATTAAATTTTGCATTTGGGCTCATTTGGGAGTTCATAGTTGAGGCCTAAAGCCCAACTAGGGAATTTGGAAAGATATAAGATTATAAAGAAGAGAAATAAACCCCCACTCCTATCAAAACTTAACCCTAGCCAAAACCACCCATGAGGAAGAGGAAGGACCACCTTAGGAGGAGGAAGAAAGGCTCCTCTACAAATTTCAGGCAAGGATTCTCTTGCCATTCTTATTCAAGTTGTACTAATCTTATATGAATGTTGATACTATTCTTAGAATAAGGTTTAATCATGTGTTGGGACTACATATATAGAGACCTTTTGACTTGTGTAGAAATTGATGATAATTGTGTAACCCATGTTTAGATTCGTAACCCCTTGTATCAACTATGTATTCACGTGGTTTAAATGGAAGGTTAATTGTGGAATATATGTTGTAGAACCCTCAATCTAGATACAAAATGAAATAACATTATTCTAGGGAGTGAATTGTAGAACAACTTCTTGAAATTGAGAAGTCTATGAAATTGGGTGAATTAGGAATCATTTAAAACTTAAACTGTCATCTTAAATACTGTTTTTTTACAATTTTGGTTCCGAACATGGCTATTCCGTTCGCATAGCCTTGTAGAAAATGCCGTTTTCTTCATTTTTTTCTCTGATGAGTTTTCTCCAAAAAGGGCTCCGAAATGCCTCAAAACTGCATTTTAAAAATCTGGGCAGATTCGTAGGGTAAATTATAAGAAATGTTATTATTGGGTTGTTGTTCCATTGGAGGTTTTCTCGATTGATTTATTGTGACTGTTGTTCTATACATGGATGATGAACTACGAGAGTATAGGTCTTGGAGATAGATTTTTTTCCATTTCGATCGCGTGGGCGCCGACTGCGTATTTTTCTAATTTTTGTTTGAATTTAATGTATTTTTTCTACAAAACGGTGTATGAGACCATATGAACAAGATGATTTATGCGGAATTCTTGAATGTTGCTATATATATATATAAAGGGTCTGGATGTACCTAGAGGATTTGGGAAACTTTGGAAGGGGCACATAGAGGACAAGACCCTAAAAGATAAGATGAAAATATTATGATTAATTCAGTAAGAGTTTAAATAAAAAGAAATGGATACTTGAGATAAGTTAAGGGCACGAGGTTATAATAAATGATTAAATTCCTCAAATTATTACCATATAATGACATTAAATAGCAATGGTATCCTAAGCCTAGTGGGCAAAATCTAAATTGTTAATGTCGGTTGTGATAGTAGGTTGGGGTGACACTACTTATGCATATTAGAGAATTCCTTACATATGTACATATAACCCTTTTTTCATGATTAGTTGACTCCTTATATATGCACATATAAACCTTATTGAAAAGGTGTTAATAAGTGTATTATTATTAATAATCTGGAATGATTAGAGTTTGAGTAAAAAAGGTAACCTGCTAAGGTTATTACATGTGTAGGTAAATTAGCTTGGGAATAACTATACCTATAATGTTTTTGAAAGGTTAATTTGGGTAATAACTATGCCTATGTATTTATAAAGTAATAAATTAGGAAGTGTAATTTAAGTTCAAAGAAGATTTTCATAAAACTTAATATTTAATCGAAAAATAGTCGTAAGGTATCGTCTTAAAAAAAAGAGTTATGGAATAATTGACTATATTTTATGGATAAGCCAAGGAGGCTATAATTTATATAAATTGTGATATCCTCGGACTTAAGTAGTTATAGAGTAGCTACTTATACATATTATATGGGAATAATAATATGCATTATATTATGTTTGTGTGTGGACATACTGGTGGACTTTCCTATCGGCTTGAGGGTTCGTTTGTTCGGGCCATTGACCACACATCATCACGGGTGAGCCTAATGATGTGTAGGCCATATAGGGACTACATAGAGGCTCCACCCTCAAGAGGTAGGTGTGTCGCTGACCCTTCTTGTATCACCGCTGGGTATGGCCTGTATACAGGTGTCCTGCTTAAAGACCGCCTCCAACTTATGTGTGTTTTGTGGTGTCCCCTTAGGATGTCAGGATTACTTCGGACTGTCAGCTTAGGATGTAAGAATTACTTCGGACTTGCTAATAGAGCACAAATTAGACACCAATGGTAGATGCCCTTATATGTCAATTATATGGAAGGGCGTATATTATTAATTACCCATATACTATTGAAATAAATTAAATTGTCTAAGGATGTAGACAATAAATATTATTGTGACCCTATAATGCATAATAGATGTTTATGCCTTATACTTGATAAGAATGAGATTGGAATAAATGTAAGTTGACAATTTAATTGTGAGGATTTCATTTGAATTAATTGATTATTAACATAGTCATTTATATTTACCCATTTACACACTATGGTATATGTTATGGATAATGCCATTTTTGTCTAACGATGTAGACACTGTTTAATTGATGATAACATCGTGCTAATAAAATTATGTGGATAATTAAGGATGAAGATGAGTTCTACTAAATAATGCGACACACAATTATCAATAAGAATAATAATTGTATAGTCTAAAGGAGTAGACAAACATTAAATATAATGAGAAATGGTGTAGCCAATTATTAAATGAGAATAATAATTTGGTAATTTAAGAGAGTGAAACTGATAATCTAACGGGGTAGGCAACCGGGAATGTGAATTTAATCATTAAATGATTTGAAAAAATAGACAAGGGTCGTGGGGTATGTTGACGTAAGGAAATGCACTTAGTGGAGAAATTATATTATGAAATCTATTCGGGGATAGGGGTGTCAGACATGAGGAACCACTTGTAGTTAGGGCATAATGGAAATTGTTTATTCTTTACATGGATGATTAAATAATGGAAGTTTACAATTGATATTCATTTGGGGATACAAGTAGGACTTCTTTTAGATGAGAGGTGAGGTACTCGTTTTATGTGAGCGTCGATGGGGAGACGTGAAGTACGAGTTAGTAACAAATTGCATATTTATTGGTGAAGAATTATTGCAACTCTAGGACACTGACGTAAATTTTAAATATTCCCCCCCATAGTATTTTAAATGATAGGGATGGCATTATTGACGATGGATCAGGCTTGCAGTTGCATTGGATGTAGTGGATTTTACTTCATTGACTCTAGTGTAGATTGTACTTCAGCGTTTTGTTATTTTATTTCATATTGGGATTTCTACGGGCAAAAGCGTAAGTTTTTATTTATATCAGCTGTATTTAGTTTTACATTATGGACATTGTATGATGACTCAGTTTCTATTATATATGTAAAAGAAATTACATTATGTGTTTTTTTATTCATGGTGGATTTTAATATCAAATGAAAGAGGTTTTTATTTCTTCAGTGCTGAGAATGGTATAAATTGTTGATAAGCCCCTTCTTCGGCGTATCGTGCCTGGTCAACCTTTACGTAAAAAAATGGGGGTTGTTATAGTTGGTATTAGAGCACAGTTCTAGTGTCCTTAGGATCTGTGAGTAAAACCTTTTGAGTACAGTAATGATAAGTTAACTAGCAACACTATTGATTAATTACAAGACATGCAATCACAACTTAGTGAAGATAAACTCACTTTAAACTCACAAATCTCTCGTGTATAACTCAAAAAGATAATAATGAACTCATAAGTAACTCATTTATAGGGAGAGAGAAGTAATCACGTTAGATACACCTTGGCAAGCATCCAAACACCCTAACCACCCTCAAGGATCTCTGTCAAGTATTAAAGATTCGTAATAAATGATAATGGTGGATGAGTAAACTCTCTAGTGTGCAATAAATCTCTCCCTGATGTATATTATCTCTAGTAATAAATCCTGAAATCTCAAAAAGAACATCCCTTCCTTAGAGGTGGTTGAGGCCATTAAATAGCCCCCGCACCACTCCCGAGGTAACTCAGTCATTAATAACTATGAAAGACATCCCTCACACTTTATGTCACAAACATTAAATTCCTGATGCACTAGTTAGCTATTCGTCATAAACATTAAATGCCAAGGCATGCCTTTTACCTAACCGCTGTGTGTCAGGGTACTGTCGTCACAGAGGTGGCTCACCGATTTTCTGAAATCCCCAAATACCATGGTGGTTTACTCAAGTGCAGATTTGATATTGCCTTGTGGGCTAGTGACATCATATATGGTATATGTGACATTAAGTAGAGGGCTGTTTGGTTGACAACTTAATGCCCGATGGAACTCAAGGTTGTTCCGCCCAAGGTTCCACGGTCAAGGTCCTTTGGTGTTTTCATAGGTGTATCCAAGATGGTCAGTACAATCCCCAATGGTGACTCACTTATCAATCCTCCAAACCATGTCCCTCTAAAGTTCCCGCGTTGAGGTCGTTTGAGAGAGCATGAAAGCTCTCCCACGCCCTGCCAAGCCTGGTCTCTCGCGAGTACAATTCAACCTCATACTAAAAACATTATACTCGTTACATCATTACAATCGTTATAGCTCATAGTCAATATAAACAAAGATACAATAAGACTAAGTGACACAACAAGCTAAAGTATGAGCTACCACGCTAAGTTGCCACGCTAAGCTGCCTCGCTTGAGCTGCCTCGTTGAGCTGCCACGCTGAGCTGCCTCGTTGTCTTAATCCCAAACATTGTTGTTAGTGGAGGGATTATCTCTAATCTCAAGGTGATTTTATTACTCATATTTGATGTAAGCCACTAGCGGGGGGCTTTTCTCCGCTTCAATTTATGCTATAGTTGTTTTTCTTAAAAAAACACTTGTATCTTTCATTAATTCTTGAAATCTCATAGATAAAATTGTCACACAGACAAAGAACTATTGTACAAACTGATAAGAAAAACAATCTTCACTAGTAGTACGTCTTCAGGTGATCAACATTCTATGGGTTAGATAAGGGTTCACCCTATAGGTTTTCCAATCGGTAAGTTTCTAGGAAGACCTAATCTATTAACCTGTACATCCCATGCCAATTAGGAAGCAGTTTGTTCGGCTTTTGTAAAACGTTCTTCAAAACTAGGTCACCCAGTCCATCGGCTCGGCCTTCACTCTCTTGTTATAAAACCTGGCAGTTCTTTGCTATTAACTGGACTATCAGACATCAGCATCCTCCTGTCTCTCCTTAATTAAATCTAAACCAATTCTCCTCTTGTCCTCGTTAGCTTCAGGAACATAGGTTTGGACTCTATGGCTACGGAGCCCAACCTTAGTAAGGATTAGGGGTGGAAAAATGGGTCAACGGGTCGTGTTTTTACACGAACCAACACAACACGATTTGAAACCAATGCATCCAAACTCGACACGACATGATAACATGTTTTTTTCTTTAACCCGAACACGACAGATTAAAAACATGACACGGCACGATAAGTAAATATGATTCGATTGGACACGATTAGACCCGTCCCAACACGATAAGATTGGACACGATTATACCAGTTAGTGTGCTATTAAAAAAATAGTGGGTTGATAATGGGTCTAAATGGGGTTGATAGTGTGTCTACATAGGGTATATATTGTGTCCTTAATTGGGTCACTATCGTGTCACTATCGTGTCCTTATCGGGTCAATTGTGTGGCAGAAATTGGACATGAACATAACACGACCCGATGATGGATCCGAAAATCCAGACCCGGACATGACCCAAACACGAAAGACCGTGTCAATTTTGTGTCGTGTTATCGGTTCGTTCCCAAAATTTCTAACCCTAGTAAGGATGAATTCTTCAGACCCATAGGCAAGCATAAATAGTGTTTCACATGTCGGCGTCCTCTCCGTCATCCAATAAGCCCATAAGACTCCTTATAGTTCTTCCATCCATAAAACTTTTGCATCCTCTAGCTTCTTCTTATTTCCATTAAGTATTATCCTATCCGTGACCTCAGTTTGGCCATTGTCTTAGGGTCGACTTGGTGTCGAATAGAACTTCTTTCTGCTCACTCAACCACAGTAAGCCTCTAAGGACTTCTTCTTGAATTTCTTGTCATTGCCTGATATTAAGGTATAGGACAATCTGTAAATAATATTCCTCAAAATAAACTTGAACGTTTACTTTAGTGATGGAAATCATTGTGCCTTAGTCTCTACCCACTTTGAGAAATAATCAATATCTACAACCAGATACTTATAATTGCAATCTAACTTTCGGAGAGGACCTACTAAATCAATTCCATAGCCTGCAAACATCCATGGAACAGTGATAGAAGAGAGTGGTTGGTGAGGTTGATGAGGGATTCTTATCAATCTCGAGCATTTGTCACACTTCTTTACATAGTCAGCTGCATCTTTTGCTAGTGTCGACCACCAATAACCCTGAGTGACCATCCTCTTGGCAATAGATCATCCACCTACATGAATTGAACAAGACCCCTCATGAACGTCTTGTATAACATATCCGACCTCTAAAGGGTGAACACATCTGACTAGGGGTAGTAAGAATCCTCTTTTGTATAGTAAGTCTCCAATGATGGCGAATTTAATTGCCTTGTATTTGAGGTTCTTACTCCCTTCTATCCCTAATGTACTTGATTAGTGGATCCATCCATGAATCTTCCAAATTTAAGTTTAAGCACCCCACTTTTGTTCTCTTTTATGGTCGGACTGTATAGGATCTCCACCAACACTATGTCTCTGATCTCTATTCTTGTTGCTGAAATAAAACTTGTCAAACAATAATTTTAGCTACTGTCAAGCCGAGGAATCCTTTTCATCTTCCTCTCTTTGATTTGTTTTATAACTTTCTCGACCTGTGCCAAGTACTTAGCCATCTTCTCATCGTTGGCCTCATAAATCATCAAAATATAGTTCACGATCAACTGCAAGTCATTATAAATGATCATTTGGCTGACGCTCGATACTCTGGCTAGGAAGAGACCTGCCAATAGGGCCTCATACTCAGACTCGTTATTTAATGCCTTGAAGTTAAATCTCAAAGCATACTGAATATTTATGCCATTTGGAGTTGAGAGTATCAACTCAGTGCCACTACCACTTTCACAAGATGAGCTGTCAATAAATAGGTCCATGTAGGACCACATCTTAAAAAGTCCCTTCATCCAAAATCACGTTCCAAAATAGAAAACATTTCTCTGTAGTGTCAGCGTTGTTAACCTCGACCGCAGATGAATTTTCTAAAGCTTCTTCTGGCACAACTATTAGTGCTACCATCTCTTCAACACAATCATGTTCGTCATCGGTCCATGTGAATTTGGCCATAAAATCTTCCAGGGCTTACCCCTTAATTGCAGTCTTAGGCTAATAGATGATGTGAAACTCACCTAACTCAATTGACCATGCCATCAACCTACACGATTTCTTAAATTTATGGATGACCTGCCTAAAGGGTTTGTCAATGAGCACCACCATCATATGGGCCTGGAAATATGTCTTCATCTTCTTTAAAGCATGTATCAGTGTATAGGCCAACTTCTCCATTCAAGGATACTTCAACTCATCCCCTATAAGGCTTTGTTGTTGAAATACACCGACTTTTGAACTCCTTAATCATAACGTATAATAGATACACTAATGGCTGACTCTAATACTGAAAAATACATAAATAATTTTTCCCTTGAATAGGTCAAGGCAATAACATCGGCTACCATAAGTAAAGTTTGAAGTCATAAAAGGCTTTTTCTCAGGCTTCATCCCATATTAACGCTTTTGTCAAGATTTTAAAAAAAGACAAACACTTTTCTATAGCTCTGGTGACGAAGCGACTAATGACTACAATACTCCGATCAACCTCTACACATCCTTAATCGTCTTTGGTGTCTTCATGACTATGAGATCTTTGATCTTTATGGGGTTAGACTCTATACCCTTTTGGTTCACAATGAAGTCGAGAAACTTACCCGCCCTAGCACTAAAAACACATTTTATTGGGTTTAATTTCATCCTATACTTATCCATCATGTCAAACGTTCATTTAAGGTCTACCACATGAGTCTTGGCCTTAAGGATCTTAGTCACCATGTCAACGTAAACCTCCATGGTCTTTTTTATTTGGTCTTCAAACATCTTGTTGTCCAACCTTTGATAGGTTTCCTTATATTTTAAAGGATGAATGGCAAGACCCTATAGTAGTAGGTTCCTTTATCTGTGATAAAGGAAGTCTTTTATGCATCAATCTTGTCCATAAAACCTAAGTAAGCATCCATGAAACTTATCATCTTATGCTCGACTATGGAATCGACCATCTGATCTAAGAGGCAAAGTAGTCTTTAGGACAAGCTTTGTTTAGATTAGTGAAGTCCACATACATTCTCCACTTTTCGGTGTCCTTATGGACAATTACAATAATGGATAACTACAATGGGTATTGCACCTCTCGGATGAACTCGGTTGTTTACATCTTTTTAACCTCTTCTTGAATGACCTCATATTTATCCCTTCAATATATTCTTCTCCTCAGCTTCACATGATTCATTTTTTCATCAATATTCAATCGATGATAGTTGATCTTTGGGTTTATTTTAATCATGTCTTCATGACTCTAAGCAAAGATGTTGTGCCTACTTCTCAACAGTTTTACCAATACCTTTTTACCTCCTTCTTCAAGAATTTACTAATTTGGATTGTTTTTTTCTGGTTCATCTTCATTGAGGACGATGGTTTCTACCTCCTCCATGGGTTCGCCTTTTTTAGTTTCATCTCGTCCTTTGGGCCAAGAGTATTGTAGGAAGTAATTACCTTCTTGTAAGACTTTCTTTACTTTACTGAGCTAAAGTAACACTCCTAAGCTTCCACTTTATCACTTTGAACTTCCCCTACCCCATAAGGAGTCAGGAATTTTATCATTTGGTAGAGTGTGGATGGGACTGCTTCAAACTCCTTGAGCGTCACTTTCCTAAAAATAACGTTATAGGGTGAGAAGACATTCTCGTCCATAAGAAAATAACATACTTTCTTGGTAAGACAACTCGGCTAGGTGGCCATGCAAACATATATTTCAAACACCCCTAGAGGATGGACCTTCTTGTGACACCCCGCCTAATAAAATATCGGGCGATCACGCCTATATCAAATTATGACAGGAGTCTCATATGAATCATTCTTAGCATCACTGTCAAAAATCCATTTAATTACTAATAACCTATTAGGCTGGTGTCAAAATTTTACTTAGATACAGTTTTTAACAACAATGAATAAAAACATCCACACAGTTTTTGCATAAATGAAACTGAAATGAAATAAAATAACCGAACACTTGGTCGAAATATACAACCATATCGAATGATGTACTCAAAGAATAAATAAATGCAGTTGGACCATTGGCCCGAATATTTATATAGTACCTCCTATCTAGAGTACAAGAATGGAAGCGGCTATCAAAAACCTGCACGCATCCACAGCTGCTGCAGCTGACGTCTGACTCGAAGGTAGTGCCATCCAGGCGTCCCTGTGTCTGGACACACACACACACACACACACACACACACACACATATATATAGCAAGAAAGGAAAAGTAGATAAACGGGTCAGAGCTAGAGTTTTGAAAATATTTAGCAAGTGAATAAATGCCTTATTTTTAGAAAAAGGTTTTATCTCATATTTAAATTTTGTATTGCACTCCCATGAGATACCCCTCACCTCTCCACTAACAGTGCACTCCTAACGCATCCCTCTAATATCCTAGTCAAGCTACCCTGCTAAACTAGTCTATCACCCAACTACTATCAACCCTAGATAGTCCAAGTAATGTACTAAGGGCTACTTCTCCCCAGTCTCAACACTAAGCCATGTTCCTGCGTGGGGTGTCTCGCAAAGAGAAATCCAAACAAGGAACCCCCCGATACACTACTACGCGACAAGGTCGATCGTCGGGATCCGCCAGTCCCTCAGTACAAAATGCATGTAAATATATACATACCATAAGAAATACTAATATTAGAGTACTAAGGATTAAACTTCTCCCCAGTCTCAACACAATGCCATATTCGTGCGTGGGGTGTCTCGCAAAGCAAAATCCAAACAAGGAACCCCCTCCCCCCCGATACACTACTACGCGGCAAGGTCGATCATCGGGATCCATTAGACCCTCGGTACTCGATTCATCCATATATACATATTCGTATTACAATATACATCCGGATCTATCTCCCGGACTGAGGATTCATATACAAAGTATTTATCAATACTTTTCATTTGTCTCTCAAAACTTTCCATTTCCCTTCTCATATCCAGGAAATGTATATAAACGCCAATTCATTATCATGAATTGCTTTCACAAACCATATAACTTTTTAAAAGCCAGTTTTTTTATCATAAAAATGATTTTCCATTTCAAAATATCCCATTTCCCTTTTTATATTCAGGAAATGTATTCAAAGCCATTTTCATTATCATAAAAATGCTTTGATCATATCATATGCTTCCACTTCCCTTCTTCCATCTGGGAGGTGTTACCAAAGTCCAATACATATAACCCATTTCCCTTCATATATCCAGGAAATGTAATTAAATCCAATCCATTATCATGAATTTCATTAACATAACGCGTTCTAAGACCGCCCGTCCGGGTTTCCCCACTGTGCGCGCCCCTAAATGGCTATCATCTTCCAGGGCCTATCATCAAGACAACCTGGGTTCCTACATCGCAAGGCGTCGAGAATCGGCCATATGCCTGCGGGATAGTCAAGACCACACCCGGAATCTCCTAACCAGCGCAGAAAAATACAACAAACGCTCATATGGCCTATAGGACTATATCCACCCTGCATTCATTAGCCAGGGGGCTTCACCATACGCACGCAACTTCCCTTATGATAGTGATTTAGAGAGGTGTGTATCCATATTTTATTAATTAAGAAAATCATTTATCTTTCTATTTTGAAAACATTTATATTTTATTTTCAAAATCATTAACATCATATCATATATATACTTTAATCACATAGTATACATATACCATATATTCCTACTTAAATATATAAATGGCCATATTTGCCAAACCATCTATCGATGATCCATAATCCCAAAAATTTCCTCGAGGAGTCATAATCATGCATTTATATACGCATGATACTAAACCCAAAGTATTTCCTTACTTTGATAAATTATAAATACCTAAATCCCATCTAAGGACTTATTGGATATCTCTAATTATAACACTCCACACTAAGCGAATATATATGTCTCTATTCCAAAATTGTCCTAATCACTTCCTAGGATTTTCTCATAAAAATCCCAAACTGTATTTTAACTCCCCATACTCTTAAGGGAGGAAAACTAGCAATTCTGACCAAAGCGAATCGATTCGCCCCTTTTGCGAATCGATTCGGGTGGGCGAATCAATTCGGCCCCCAATCCGAATCGATTCGGAAAGTGTTCTGCAAACAGGTCCTTCGTGGAAAATCGATTCGGTCTAAATCCGAATCGATTTGTCCCACTGTAGAATCACAGATCCCCTTAGGCGAATCGATTCGGCCTAGACCCGAATTGATTCGGCCAGTTCGAGGAACACTGTTTGGGCAATTTTTTTTCAATCTCCAAAATACCCAAAATATCAATACTACCTCCATTTAAATCATAACTCGGATTTATTCCTAGAAACCCAAAGTTTTTAATATCTCCTCAAATTCTTTAGAGGTCTTAACAATCGTTTTGAGAACCCCTAATATTTATCTCCAAAAAGGTTATAACTGATGATTTCGATCCCGGACAGCTTTTTGTAGAAAAATCACTATAAATAAAAAAAATCAGAAAAATACGCGGTCAGTACCCACGCGACCGTGTCAAAAAGATCTATAATTTTTATTTTTTGACCAAGAGCCGAATCGATTCGCCTCTAGGCCGAATCGATTCGGTAAGCACGCAGTTCACTATTCATCGTCTTCTCCGAGACGGTTTCAGCCATTAAAGCTTCGCCCAAGCTTTTGTCACCTCACCCAACGTCCTACAACCTCAACCAACTAGAAATACATATATATTAAGGGTTCTAAACATCCTATAACCCTAAACCACCAATTTATTTTGATTAATTTTTAGGTTTCTCCAATTAGGAAATTTTAGGGGTTTATTCGTTTTAACTCCTGAAAACCCGTTTTATCCACGAAAACCCAACCCAAAATATTTAGGGTTTGTTAATACCAAAATACGGTATGAGATTTATGCAAAAAGTAAATAAAGAAAGTAAACACTTGCCTCGTGGATATAATCCTACGACGTCGAGCCGAATCCCGCAGAGTTTGGCCCGATTCTCCATTTTCTCCTCCTATTTCTTCTTCCTCTCTCTCTTCTCTCTCTTTTCTTTCTCTTGTCTTCTATTTTCTCCCTCTCCCTCTCTATATAAAGAAAGAAAAAGGGTTTAACCCTTAAAAACCCAAAAACGACTCGTTTACTCAATTACGAGCCCATTTAACTCCAAAATTCCCCGAAACTCAATTTCCACAATCGGACACTCGTTTTCGACTATCTCGGACATTCCCAGACTCACGACGCAGTTGAAATTCCCATCCGAGGTACTTGACCGCAAATCACTATTCTAACCCATATACTTAATGCGGGTTTTCTAATCAAAATATTACCTCTTTTGTTGCTTTACTCCACGGCGACATATTATTAAATACTTCGACCTAATTAGTCCCAAAAGAAGTTACAACACCATCGAAAATCATCAAATCCTCGAGAATCCCCAAAATCACTATTTCGATAAATTCCTCAAATCTCCATTTTATATCCAATTATGGATTTTAATTGTCTCCAAAAAGGACGGGTTGTTACACTTCTCTCCATTGAAGCCGATTAGCGGCTGATGGTATGGGACCAATCTCTTCTTGTTGAGCTTCAAACCTTTAAAGCAGTCCTAAAACATCACGTTGAACAAGATTCCACCATTAACAAGCATACGTAACACATTATACATATGGACCCTGGTGCTGATGACCAAAGGGTCACCATGAGGGGCCAGAATTCCCTTCAAATCCATTCTTAAAAATCTCACCACTAAGGTGTCCATGTAAACTTTCTTTAACTTTATCGGGCTTGTCTCAGTCCTGATCGAGTTAACATCCATCCTTTTAGGAGCCAACTTTGCCTCCACCAGATGGGATTTTTCGGTCATCCAGCTCTGTGCTTCCTCCGACTAATCCTCCATATATCATCTTTTCATAAAAGTTTATCATGTACATCCGACCTTTTGCATTCGGCATCGTCGGTGGGAGGTCTAGGTCGTCCTCTTCACTATCTAATTCATTATCCTTTTTGTCAGCTTGGGTCTGTCGTCTCCGCATTTCATCATTTCCCTGACTATGTTTTTTTCTGGAGTCGCCGTTATCACCACTCTCGTCTACATACTTTTGGAGCTTTCCTTTCTTCAACATCTTATCTATCTCTTCCTTCAGAACAAAGCATTTATCTAGTATATGTTCGTGGTCTTAGTGGAATTCACACCATTTTCTTTTGTCCCTCTTATTAGGAGGGGACTTCAGATTCTCTGTCCAACGAAGATCCCTATCATCCTTAATCTCTTTGAGGATTATATCGGGGCTTACTATTAGGGAGTATATTTGGTATACTTATCCTTAGTCGATCTCTTTTTCCCTTCCTTGTCTTTCAGCTGGTTAGACTTACTACTACCAGCCTCTTTTGTGTATCTTCTCCTCGCCTCCATGGCCTTTTTTGCATTCATGACTCTCGTGGTTGAGGTTAGAAGTTCAATCATGATTTTTGGAGGATCCTTAGAGAGTTTCTATAGGATTTTTCCTGGTTATAATCCACTAATGAGAACCGACATGTCTATGTTCTCTTCATATCCTTTTACCTCCAACTTCTCTTCGTTAAATTGAGAGGTGTAGTCCCCCAGAGTCTTATTCTTGCCATATTTCACGTTCATGGGGTGGGTCACCTTCTTTAGCATATTCATACGAAAGCAAAAATTATGAATGAACTTTTTGTCCAGCTTCTTAAAATTTTCAATTCAATTCTTGGGCAAGGACATTTACCACATATGGTCCGCACCTATGAGAGTGCTAGAGAAATCCCTACACCTCATCTCGCCTAGGGTGGAATATATGTCGACTGATGACTAACACATCTCTATGTGGTTCACTAGGTTTTCACTTCCATTAGACTTTGTGGTCACATTGGGAGGTTTAAATTTGGCAGGAGTAGGAAATCTTACTATATTGGCGATAAAAGGAGACCCTTATATGTAATCTTAGTGGCTTGGGTCTCAGCTCTTCAATAGCATACCAATCTTATCCGCCAACCTCTAGATGGAGCTATTCTAGGGCTTTTATTCTACATCAACATTATTTGTGGCCCCTTACTGATCAACCGGGTCTGGTCCTTATTCTCACTTAGTTGTTCTATATTGAATTCTTACTTCTCTTTTCTCCTCCATGTCTAGGCCTTACTGGGGACAACCATCACTACGTCTTTCATTCCCCTTAGAGGCAACATCACTGCAAGAATCAGAGAGTCGATAACACAAATATCCTATATGGCTGAAATGATGGAATACTCAACCTCTACTGAGCCTATCAAAATATGAAGTCCCTTGTTGGGCGTCTATTATCGACCTATAATTCTGTCCTTTGCATCTTGTAGTCGAGCTAATTATGCTGCCAGAAACTTCATATGGTTCCTAATAATTTTCCACGTCGTAGTCCTAGTCATTTGGATAATCCTGTACTTATTTTCCCATGTAATATCTCTCCACCGATGGTGGTACTATTTTTGGCTTACTGGCCACTACGGATCACAGCGCCTCTGCCACATCAGCCATTTCTGACTGAGGTGGTGGTAGGTTGGAGCTTGGGCCAACACCAAGAGGCAACTCTGATGCCATAACTTCGATGAGAAGAAGAAATAAAGCTTTATCAACTGTAAGTGGGAAGCAAGCTTAGAGATCACCCACCCAGCTCTTTCAATGGAGGTACATGCCTACAGTGGTGGAGTTGGACCACCACCAAAGGTAGAAATGAACGTCTAAGCTAGAAAATAAAGAGTAAGATCAATTTAGATTGCCAAAGATGATGCCAAAATGATGATGTTATTAATCACCATTTAAATTTTCACGTAGTATAAGCTCTAGCAAATTCAACAATGGAGTAATATATGAGCATAAAAGTACATAGTAATAAGGGGATAAGAGAATGGAGAAGTCACAGAATATAAATGGTTCAGCCAATTAGGCCTACTCCATTGTGCATTTGGATAGAGATTCAGCTAGGGTTTCAATATCTCGATCCTTATAAATGAAGACGAAACATGCTTATATAAATTGGGGTGTACAGTGTGCCCCCCAAATATGTACCATGTGTACATGAGGTAAGTGATCCAAGTAGATTCTAACACCTTTCTATCACATGCACAATTCATGATGATGAAATATTCTCCCATATGGGCTAGAGATCAATTATAATTGCATGGTCCATGTGGACTAATGATGCCTAAGTTATGCATGCCATATGAACTGTAGATGCCATCTCTAATGGTCCCGGTCAAGTCGAGACTAATAAAGGAGGTCTTCCATGTAAGTGGCTATAAGGGTGAGTCTGAGTACTATCTCGACTTACCAAGATGGACAAGGCCGAGACCCTTGAGCGTTTGCCACAATGTGTGGGTTGATGAATTCGTCCGTCTGATGAATGTTGAGTAGTGTCAGCCGAACCATGCTGGGTCTATCTAAGGATGAGAACACACTTATGTGTATCACCAAATGTTATAGTAAAATAACTCGGCCATATTGGAATCTTCCCCAGTGATGAGCTCAATGTGGTAGCAGTGGGTGGGAATAGCTTGTTTCTGAACTAGGAAAGGGGCCATTGTTATTCACTCAAGCATATCGACCATAGAGGCTAGTGTAGCAAGGGCTTCAGTTAGGCTGTTCTTTGTATGAGGCATGTAGTGAAATGTGACATCCTTATACTAGGAGGCCAGTTCTTTTAGGTGAGCGTGGAAGGGTAGGAGCTTTTCATCTTTGACTTTCCTATTTTTAAAAATTTGGCTGGTGATGAGGGAAAAGTCTCTGTATATGTCTAGGTTCCTAATTCCTTTCTTAAGGGAGATATTAAGGCCTACAGTGCATGCTTCATACTCAGTCATGTCATTGGTTTAAGGGAAGTCTAGTTTTATGGAAGTGGGGGTGTGAGAGTCATCAGGAACAATCAGGAGTATTCCAATGTTGTATCATTTCTTGATAGTAACTCCATCAATGCACATTTTTCTTCTAAAGTTCTACTGAGAGATGTAAATAATGTTTTCATCTGGAAATTTAGAGACCCAAACATCAGTTTCCTTCCAAGGGGTAATCAATATCGAAGTGGGTTAGTAATATCAACCAAAGAACCATTCGATAGGACATCACAGGCTTTTCTAGCAGGTATATGATAGGATCTATTCGGGATACTAGTCTTATGGGGAAGGCAAGCATGTAATGTCGTAGCATATGTGTGACCCAGATCGGGTTGATACATGCTTTCTCCAAAGTAGTGTAGTTAACTTCGTATTCGACTAGTCTTTAATTGGCGTAATAGAAGGATCTTTACTTGTGGTATTCTTCAATGTATTGGGCTAATAAATTCCCTATTACAGTATCAGTTATGGTCAAGTACAAGATGAGGGGGAGACCTAGGAATGGAGGCATGAGAACCGAAGGACGGTAAAGTATTTTTTTATTCGGTCAAAGTATTATTGGTAGGCCTCATTCTATAATTTAGTTGAATGCTTTCTAAGAAGTTTAAAATGGGTTCACAGATAGAATTCAGTTGGCTGATGAACCGACTGATTACTATAGTTTACCGAGTACTCCTCGAACTTCCTTTTTCATCGGTGGTGGTGGAATCTCAAGTATGGCTTTCAATCTAGAAGGGTCTTCTTTTATTACCTTCTCAGTGACCATAAATCTTAAGAGTTTTCCTTTTATGATGCCGAAAACACATTTATGTGGGTTTAGTCGCATCTTGTATTATCGCAGTCCCTCGAATAACTTTCAGAAGGGGGGAAATGATATTACCGAGTTTTAGATTTAATGAGAATGTCATTTACATAAACTTTGACCTCCTTGTGAATGAGGTCGAATAGGATGGTTGTGGCAACCCTTGGGTAGGTATCCCCGACGCTCTTAAGTCTAAATGGCATGATAGTATAAAAAATGGCTCCCCATGGGTGATGAAGGCAATTTCCTCCTGATGGTAAAGGTGCATCTTAATCTAGTTATATCCAATGAATCCATCAAAAAATGATTTTAGGGCGTGACTAGCTTTGTTATCCATGATCATGTCGATGTTGGGCAACAAGTAATCGTCCTTTAGGGATCTTTATTCAAATCGTGATAGTCAAAGCACATGAAAACTTTTCCTACCTACTTTGGCATGGGGACGATTTTAGCGACCCACTATGGGTATTTGAATACGCGAATGAAATCTACGTTCAATTTCTTAACCATTTCCTCTTTGACTTTGAGTGTCCATTTGGTACGGAGTTTACTTAGATTTTGTTTGACCAACTTACATTCTGGGAATATTGGGATCTCATGCTGAGCTATTTCCAGGTCAATGCTGGGAATGCCATCGTAGGACCATGCGAATATGCCCACAAATTCTTTTAGCAGTTCGTTAAATTGTGCACACTAATGATCGTTAAGAAAGGATCATATCCTAATCTCGTGCTGGTGGTTACTAAAATTAAGATTAATAAAAACATTTTGATCATCATTAATTTGAATGCGATTATGTTGTTTGTTATTCTCCTTATTAAGATCAGTTAAGAAATATTTTTTTGCAAAATCATCATCAAAGGTTTGATTAGAATCAAGATAATTAATGTAAGCCACAACAAGATACTCAAAATCTTCGTTTATTTCATTTTTAGAAAAAACAGCATTGAGAACCTCTTCAAAAGAGGTCTCAGTTACATTAATATCAGGAAAAGAAAAAGCAACAATAGGTGAAGAGACTTGAATACGGTGAACATCAACGTTGAGTTGGGCTTGAGAAAGTTAGATTAGTATGGCATTCCAGTTGAGGAGAGGCATGTCAGTATCTTTGATTTGAGATGATGGGTCTGGCGACGTGATATCTGAGCGAATCATGCAAAGACTCAACCCCAGTGTTTGAATGTCGAATAATTCTTCAAAATTACATTCCTCAGATTCCTTGGTCCTTATCACTACTTTTTCAGTGATAGGTTGTACTTCATGTTTTTAGTCTTTGTCCAAAGAGTTACTATTTTGAAATAAAACTTCCAGCCTTGATTTCATCTTCTTGTCAACATGGTCATACCACCGTTTAGGGAATCCAAAAAAATGGAAGTCTTCACCCTCCTTGATAAATGTTCTATCGAAAGACTCTTATAATAGTCTTTTTATCTTCCATTCCTCTTTTTAATATCGATCCACGGAGCGCTTTGAGTTCATCCGATGAAGGTTGCTAACCCAGACCACATAGGGGAAAGGCCTCCTTCAGGACTATGAGCTCAAGGATCCCTTATTGGCATTACCCTAGCCCCATTATGGGCATGAAGTGTATGTTCTAGAACATCTGAATCACAATGACATTTCCATAAGGGTTGTGTTCTAGACAGACTCGGTCTTTAAAGTTGTCCCCTGATGGGAGGGGAAGTAGATCAATTTTAAAACCAAATAGGAGCATGTCATTCGTCCCATACTGGATTTCCAATACTAGATTGCTAGTGTTGGCATTGTCTGTAATATCGTCATCCCCCAAAATGGTGATAAACTGACGTTTAGCGAAGAACTTCAATTTTTTGTGAAGATAAGAAGATACCCCTCAGATTTTGTGGAGCCATAGTTGTCCAAGGAGTAGATTGAAGCATGTAGGTATATCAATGACTTAGAACTCGGTTATAGGATTCATAGGGACAGTCCGTTGTTTGAGTTTTATAAAACATATTACTTCTCGGTAGGTATTGTCATAAACATGCACGGTGATGGAAGTGGGAGTGAGATCACTGAATTTTGTTTGTCAAAACATATCGGCCATGGTCAATACCATATCATCTACACTGACTTTTTTAACAGGTACTAACCATTCACCTGATTCCCAAGACCACTTTTGGGCCTCCATGAACAATTAATTGAATTTTTTTGCAATCAATGGTCATCTCGATTTATAATTTCATCACCAACTTAAAGAATAGGTTAAACATAGATGATAACTTGATGTCTTCCCCCTCAGTTTGGGTACGCATAACGATGTAGGCCCTTGTAAGGAGTGGTAAAGCTTGATCGGTGAAGTAGGTAGGGTGTAGGAGAAAATATGGGAAAATATTGAGCGTTTTAGGTGAGATTATAAGCATGATGGGCGCTTTACTAGGCATGAGTAGATGGGTCAAATTTAGGGTCACTTTTTAGAAAGATGGCATTTGTATGTACTGGAAGTGGGTTATGAGTGGTGTTGGGTTTAGGATTAGCTAGTGGGGAAAAGATACCCTAATTAATTAGGCATTAGATCACATTTATAAGGTGGAATTCTTAATAGGCATTGGGTTTGGAGTTTTTAGGGAGTGCATTTTGTAATGGACGGAGGTCCAAGGGTTTGATGAGATTTTGGCTATACAGAGCCTGGTAGACTTTGGAAAGGGGAGCATAGAGCTCGGTGTATTCTTTCTGAGCAAGATTAGGTCAAATTTCCAGTGCCCAGGAGGTTGCTGGTGGTGAAATGTTTTTTATGTTTGAGACTGTATAACTGGCGGGCATTTCGTACTTTCAAGGAGTCAACTATCCGGTCACTTTTTTTAGTTCATATTGAACTTTGATAATGCCTTCCTCAATTTCTGTACCAGCCTCTAGAAGATCTAAACAATATGGGTAATACTATACTCGTATGGGTGCTCGAATATGAGGAAAGAATTTCTTCTTCATAATACTGACTTGTTACTCCTCGGAGGTTCTGTTGCTCATTGTCGTAGATTTCTCTCTCTACCTTCTTATGAAGCTACTGGCTGTTTACCCAGGGTTTTGTTTAAAAATATTTAGATCTCGGTGCATAACCTTTATCTCCTCATTATACTTTCACTAAAACATGAATTCTCGGGGTACATCCTCCCAACCACGGATGCTAGATTATTCGAGGGACAAAACCACTAGATGGATCTTTTTCTCAAGGTCAGCTAAACATATGGGATATTATCTCTTCGAAGGAAACAATGAGGGTCATGGCTAATTCATAGCTTCAAAGGTGAATAATTTGGGGTTTACTTCCTTCGAAGTTCTCGATATCTGGCATCTTGAACTTCTATAGTAGCCTAGCTTTGGGATAAAGAGACATATAGGTGTAATCCATGTAGTTCCCATATATCTTGACTTGGTCGAACTTCTTTGACAGCAGTTTAAGGTATTTTTTTACCTTGTTCAACTCATTATCTTTGGTATCCACGGGTACTGTAAGATTAGCCCCTGGTTGGGCAAGGATTGAAATAGAGAGTTGAGTTGGTTATATCCCATTGATAGGCGGGGCACGCGGAGCATGCTGATACTTTTTAGGGATCCAGACAGGCTCAAAAATGGATGGATCCATGGCACGAGAAAAGAGAACCTTGTGTTCTTCAAGAATATGGGCCCAGTGTCATTGTATTTCATGGACTTCGATTTGAAGGTTATTAATCTTGGCACTGATTTGGGCTAAGAAAGACATCAGATCGGGCAACACGTTTGGTCTTTGCTCAGTGTTCTTTGTGAAGATCTCGTGAAGGTAGATCCCAAACTTGGATGGAATAGCAGAAGAACTGATGGAGCTTCGCAGAGGTTTGACGAAAGACCAAAGCCAATAGGGGGCCAAGCCAAAATCAGGTATGCGGTCGACCTGAGAGGGAAAATGGTTCTAATTTATTTTAAAAAAAAGGAGGGAGACATTTTTTGGTATTTTAGAAGGAGGAGAAAAATGTTTTTTATATTTTTGGTTTTTGAAAAACGAGGGAAGAAAGGAGAGGAATCTCAGCATGATTATTATTAGTGTTATTATTAGGTTTTCATTTGTAATAGGTATGCCTAATGCAAAAAAAATGTCGGACATGACCCAAGCCTAGGAAAATAGGGTTTGAAAATATGTAAAACACGGTTTGACTTGTTTTTAGGCTCACGAACGAGATCCTACTTTGAAAAAGAGAGTGAAAATTTGGGCGGTATGCCGACCCAAAATTTTGATAGAGTTTTGTATGGTAACCGAAAAACTAAATATGAGTGCACAAGGCTTGACACCTATACAAGGTTTATGAAATTGTTGGGTTAGTGGAAGGGTTCCCCACTTTGGCATGACTTCCACGATATACCTCTCGCCTTTAAGGGCAATCATTCATCGGTATGTGTGGACAAGCCATTTGATATACATGAGTGTAAGTGAATTGCCTCACTATATACCTTGTGGGGATAGTACATGTGAGAGAGAATTCGATATACTCAATGCACGTGAATGAGTTCCTTGCTATAGACCTCCCGTGGTGAGTTCGATCAAGAAGAACGATGTGGGGGGAACCGTTCGATGTACATCAAAGGTACAAGGCCAATGGAAGGTGTGATTCATATTTCTTAGGCTAACTGTGCCCCGCAGGACTAGTGCCCATCACAAAGTGAATTTTGGTTAACATTGGCATGCTCTTGGTGATGAAATGTACAAAAATGCATGAGTCTGAATTAGTATATTATGGAGAGAGAGTATTTTTTATTTTTTATTTTATTTGCATGATGAGTAAATGGAACACTACACTAATGAGGGAGCATATACAAGTATTATAAAAAGTGAATCTAGCACGACAACTATACTATGCATGATAATATATACAAGTGAGTGTGTATGGTAGTGAGCCTATACATGGATCTGAGAATGCTATGTGATATCGATTTCAACTAATTCGCAAATTTCAATTTAAACTTATTTAATTAGAGTCAAATTTGTAATTTTATTTAAACCCTAACACATACATCTAGGTGGGTAAAATTAAACCATCATAAATAAATTGCCGACACATAGATTTTAGAAAAATAAAATAAAGGGAAAACCTTTTTATTTCACTATACAAAAGTAAATCTCAACTTACATAGACAATAAATCTGCAATGAATATCTGTAGACACTCACATAGACATGCAACCTATAGTCAGCAATGGATCAATCGTAGCGAACCTATAAGAACACACAACTCTATCTTCAGTCAGGAACACCCTCAACCACTCCCAATGACATGTAGTCGTCAGCCATAGATTTAACCTCTCTACAAGAGAAACTTCAACAATATCGTATCTTGGGTTCCAAAAATAATTCGCTAAACTATTAGGATTTTTGTGAATTGAAAAAAAAAAGTTTTAAACCCTAAATGAAGAAGACAAAATAATCCTGCAATTTGTAGCTTTCGTGTACTGAAAAATGTTAGGTCTTCTTAAGGAAAAATGACTCATTTAATCAGGTATATACAACAAAATTGAGTCGATGATCTCGCTCGAACGAAAATAGAATGTCGCTCGAACGACCTAAACGTCAAAAAATATTTTATTAAACTCCCCCTCAACACTTAGAAAAAATTCTTTTGACGAAAAATAACTCCTCGCGTGTTTAAAAATAGTTTGGAAAAATTATCCCAACACTTTAAATGAACCGTTAAAGGACTTAAACATAGACTTACAAAAATCTATCTCACTGAGGCTTTTCTGTTGAAGAATGTTGATATTCGGATCCTTCTTGATGCATGATTGATCTTGAACTTTTCTTTGACGGTTGTAGTGGTATACGACATACTCTAATGTAAATGGACTATGTATAATATGTCCTTACAGGATCAACTACAAATGGTGTGTGGTATGTGTAAGTGATCAGGGAGATATATATGAGTGTGGTAAGTATGGGTGTGTGATAATGAAGCCTAGGTATGGATATTCTAAGTGGTGTTTGAATCATGTGAGTAGAAGTGACGCTGAGTGTATGGTGTGAAGTGTATAAGGAGAGTGTATACAAGTGTGTGAAGTGTATAAGTGAGTGAAAAGTGATATATACACAAGGTAGATATACACAAAAAGTAGGTAGAGGAGAAAAAAGAATATACAAGTAGGTGCATACACACACAGCCAGAAAACAAAAACACCCATGCATAAATAGAGTATAGTCGTCTTAAAACATCCCCAGCGGAGTCGCCACTGTGGCCATCCAAGGGGGCTAGGAGTGCTTCCCCCTCTCCGTGCATGCACGTGGGATTGCACCATTTCTCAGGGAGCTCGGTCGTCATCAATGTGGGGAAATATGTAGAAATAAATTAGCCAGCCTATTTTGCACAAAACTGGCAAAAGAAATGTTGTCACCTCGAGAGAACGACATCAAGGGCAATACCGATGCTTGCAAAACCAAGTAGTTCAAAGGTCCGGGGACTAAGTTACAGAATAGGAAGATGTTGGGTGTCTGTTAATCTTCTCCTATTAGACTCCATGAAGTGTGTGATTATGTGTGTAATATAAATGGAGAATGGAATCATTCAACTCGCGTTATGGAAAAGGACGAAGTGATTACATCCTTAGCTGTGTTCCTAAAATTATAATTCAAAATATAATGTAAATGTTTGTCGAATCACAAGTAGTTATAGAAGAATGAAAGCATACATCGGACAAGACACAAGCATGCAAGAATATGACATTTATTAAGAATTTAAATATAGTAAAAACAATATAACGAAGTGAGTATAAAGGAGGACTCAAATCTCATTGTTTAGCCATGACGCCTATATAGCCCAAGGGACATAAAAGTACACGTAGTTCGAAGATAACATAGGGTGGATTTTAACCCATAAATACAAATGGGTGATTTATCTTATATGTGCATGTAGGGTTAAATATGCTTGGAGTGTGAGAATGTGTAGTGAGAATCCCTCTTTTGCAATTTATAGGTAAAACCTCTTATTCTTGTTTTTGGATTTTTAACGAAAATAAAGTATGTGCAAATACTAATAATAAAGGTTCGAGATTAAGATATGTTATGTAATGAAATAAAGTGCTAAAGTATAAATAAAGCAACTAATGGAAAAATAAGAGAATTTAAAGATAAGGATAGAGAATTGGACCTTACTTAAGAAGACTTGAAGTGGATCTTGATTGTAGATGCGCTGATCTCATAGCAAAGTGATGGGGGTATGAGGAAATGGGGGAAATTAGTAAATGGAGTACGAAAAGGATGGATGGAATATGGGAAATTGGATTTCTAGGAGGGAAACAACTATAAATTCTAGAGAATGTTCTCTAAATTGCTGAGAGGGATGTTCAGGGTGCTTTTAAAAGTGAGGTCATGGCCTCCATTTATAGGGCCAAGGGGGATGCCAATCGACAGGGTCTTGAAATTTCCTATTACCATAGAACCCTAGACACATTGCCGATAGGAAGGGTTGTGAGGGTGCCATTCGATAATCTACAACATTTTTTCGAGAAAAACGATTGTAAACTGAGAATCGTAAGTCTGAATAGCGCATGGGGTTGACTATTAGAAAGGGTATAAGATCCTTTTCAGAATCCATCGAGATAATCCTGGGTTCGAAAGTTAATCGAGGTTAAATGGGGCTTGGAAGCACCCGTTGGTTACTAGATAGAATTTTTTTGAAAGAAAACCGATCGTTTATCCGAACCATAAGTTCGATTTGCGCATGGAAGGGATCGTTGGAAAGGGTATTCAAAAACCTTAGAGATTTCATTTAGCTTCGGTTGGTTTGGATAATTGACCAAAGTTAAACGGGGCCCAAAAATGCCCGGTGACTCTTCAGAGTAAAATGCGTCGTCCGTCCATACCGTAAGGCTGATTCACACACAGGGTGGACCGTTAGAAAGAGGATTCAAATACCTTAAAACATTCATTGAGCTTCACTCAAAATGGAGATATGACTGGGGTCAAACGGGGCCTGAGAACGCCCGATGGCCATTAAATCAATTTTTTTGGTAAAATAGATCGTTCGTTCGTATTATAAGGCTGATTCGTGCACGAGGTAGACCATTGGAAAGGGTAATTATATAACTTTGGATATTCATTGAGCTTATGCTAAAACGAGAAAGTTGATCGGAGTCAAACAGGGTCCGAGAGTGCCCGGTGGCCCCTAGATTAATTTTTGATAGTAAACCGGTTCGTTCATCCAAATCATAAGGCATGCATGGGGAAGACCAATAGAAAAGGAATTAAAAGCCTTTGAAGATTCATGGAGATTTCTCTCAGGTAATAAAGTTGATTCGAGTCAAACAGGCCCCCCCGTAGCGTCCGGTGACTTCTAAATATATCAAACATGCGTGATAAAAGTAAGGAGTAATATTGTAATAGGATGTGTATATAAAGTCTTGCATGATAATACTGAAGGAGAGATAATAGAACTCTATAACCCTATACTCCAATATCCTCGGTGATTATGAAGAAAGATTCCTCATCCCCTTTACCCGTGGACATAGGCCAAACCCGACCGAATGATGTACATACATTCTCTCTCTCTCTCTCTCTCTCTCTCTCTTCCTCTCTCTTCTCATTTTATTTTATTTGGAATATCCATATAAATTTGTTATGTTATAAAAGAAATCATTTTTCTCCACAACACATAATTAGCGTCGTCTGTGGGAACGACTGTTTCCAATGCCATGAATAAAAATCAGGTTACACGATTTATTAAAGGCCTCAGAGAGCAACAAAAAGATTTTTGGGATCAACAGGTAGAGCTCCTAAACTGTCTGCTTTAGCCCTAACAAATACCGAAGCAATAGGTGGACTAAGACCCCCACGTTGAACAGAACCAGGATAACCAGGTGTCGTTGATGTCGCACCTCACGCTCTCATTCACCGTATATCGGGTGTCAATTGTACGTGAAGTCAAGATCCCACCGGCCAATGTCACCATCAGAGAAATCTTCAAGGAATTACCGTTCAGTCTAGAAGTGACATCTCTTATGCCATAAAAATTGAAGCTCCTTAGGATTAACTCTTTCGATGGTATAGCGGATCTAAGGGATCACATCGGCCACTATGAGGCATGCAAGGAATTTATAGCCATTCCTATCCAAATAAGGTACAGAGCATTCTCCACCGCACTAAAGGGGCCGACAAGGTGCTGGTTCAACTGACTGCCTCCAGAATCCATCACTTATTTTAGGGGTCTCTCTGAACATTTAGTTCGACACTTTATTGGAAGCAAGATCCATCGAAAGATGACCAATAATCTATTTAACATCTTGTAGAATGAAGATGAAAGTATGAGGGAATATGTTAAGATATTTATTAGCGAGATGTTTCGTATTAATCATCCCAAAAAAGTTATCGTATAAGCCTTCTTTAAGGATTATCCATTGGAAACACCATTTATTTGTTGACCAAGAAACTTCCTACGGACATGACAGAGATCACGAGAAAGGTGGAGTAACATATTCACGATGAAGACATGCTCAGTAGTCGACATTCAGGCCACCTGTCCAAAGACATTAGAGAAATTAAGTATAAAGACAAGCACAAAAGAGAAGGTATGAAGAGGAAAGGGGAATGAGAAAGCCACAGCTTCGAAGGGAGTCCCTTGGGTGAATCAAACTACTTCTGAGTAGTTCACTCCTCTCAACAACACCATAGGAAGGGTTCTCAACATCATAGCTGGCCCAAGGATGTTGAAATGGAAGAGAAAATTAGAGAATCTCTCCATTAAGCGCATGTCCGACCTATATTACCAATTCCACGAAGATTATGGCCACGCCCCCAATAAATATCTCCACCGTAAGATCGAGATCGAGGCACTAGTATAATGAGGATATGTGAGGGAGTTTATCCAGAGGGGACTCCTTCGACAGGAAGAGCAAGGTGCCACGAGGAGAAAAGAAAGAGATTCTCAAAAGAGAAAGAACCGAGGAGAGAAGAAAGAAGGTAGGTAGATTCGGTTGATGGAGGAAGGCGAATCGGTATGATATCTAGAGGATTTATAGTAGGAGGGGAATCGACTTTGGCAAGACAAGCCTATTGAAGTTAAAAAAAGAGAACTATTGTAAGTATATATTGGAAGACACATAAAAGACTGGGAAGATATTATTTTCACACCTAAAGATTCAAGGGACCTCATCATACCACATGATGATCCCTTCTTAATAATGACATAGATATCTAACTGGATAATAGAGAGGATTATGATCAATACACGAAGCTTGTCAGATCTTATATACTATGAGTAATTTGAGGAGATAAAGATGGAAGAAGCATATCTAAAGTTAGTACAAGGCCCGTTATTAGGATTTTCTAGAGAGAAAGTGTATCTGGATGTCTCAAGTGAGTTACCATTCACTATGGAAGAGGTGAGCGATCGATCAACCTTCAAGTTAAGTATCTGGTGGTTAGGTCACCATCAACCTATAATATGTTCATATGAGAAATGACCCTAAGCCGCCTCAATGTCATACTATCAATAAAATCCCTAACCATTCGGCTCCCAATAACGAACGAAATAGGGATAGTGCGGGGGATTTTTTCAAATTCCTAAAGTCGTTATTTCTCACCTTAAAAAAGAAAAGGAAAACCTTTAATGTTGATGGATTGAATCCTAGGAAATAAATAACTACAAGGTATCCGGTGGAGGATTTAATACCTATCCCCTTATATAAATAATGTCCCAAAGGGTTAATATATGTAGGGTCATCACCACCAGAAGATAAAAGAGAGAGGTTGATTAAATTCCTAAAGGAACATCATAAGATATTTGCATGGATTTCTAAAAAATGTTGGGAATTGACACCTCAGTGATGATACACCAATTGAAGGAAGATCCAACTAGAGGACCGACTTCATAAAAGAAGAGAGCATTCGCTTTGGAGAGGAACCAATCCACCCATGTGGAGGCAAGAAAGATACTATAGGCAAAGTTCATTCCGAATGTCAAATACCTCGAATAGTTATTTAATGAAGTAATGGTGATAAAGTCTAATAAAAAGTAGAGGTTATCCATAGACTACTCAGATATAAATGACCAATGTCCAAAGGACTCTTATCCTCTCATGAGGATTGACGCCCTTGAGGGTGCTACATCAGGGTATGAAACACTTTCCTCCATGGATGCATATTCTGAATACAACCAGATTTGGATTCATACATAGGATGAAAGACTTCATTTATGACCAATCGAGGGACCTATTATTACAAAGTAATGACATTCAAATTGAAGAACACTTGAGCAACTTACCAATAGTTAGTCAAGTGGATGTTTGAAGATAAAATAGGAAAGAAATTAGAAGTATAAATTGATGATATGTTAGTAAAAATTTTGAAGGTAGAAGAGCATGTGAAATATATGAAGGAAACAGTCAAGATCCTTGATCGCTATGGGATGAAGCTAAATCCTAAGAAATATGCGTTTGACATGGATTCATGGAATTTTTTAGGGTTCATGGTAACACAAAGGGGAATTGATATGAATACTGAGAAGATCCAAGTGATTCTGAATATGAGGAGCCTGAGAACGGAGAAGGAGGTGCAATCACTGATATGTAGGGTAGCTGCGTTGAATTGCTTTTAGAGAAAGGTCACGAATAGGTGTATCCCATTCTTCAGAACACTAAAAAAGGAGTTCATATGGAAGGATGAGTGAGAACAAGGTTTTCAAGACCTAAAGACCTATCTTATGAACATTCGTCTACTTTCAAAACTGAAGCCTGAAGAAGAGTTATACTTCTACCTCATCATTTCCTCAATGGTAGTCAACTAAATTTTGATCAGAGATGACGAAGGTACTTAATATCCAGTCTACTATTTAAGAAGAGTCTTCAGGGGGGATAAGTCGAGATATCCAATCTTGGAAAAAATGGCATTAACACTAATCATAGCGGCCTGAAAACTGAGGTCGTATTTTTTAAGTCCACGTGATAATTATTTTGACAAATTTCCCTCCCATGAAAGTTCTCTACAAATTGGAGGTCTTCAGAAGACTCTTGAAATGGTTAGTAGAAATTGGAGAATTTGACATACAATATAGGCCGAAGGTGGAAGTAAAGGGGCAATTCATTTTTAATTTATCATAAAATTTTCAAACGAAGGAGGGAAGAACATGACCTGAATAAAATATTAAAGCCTATCTAGACACCCTCGAACAAGGAATGGTGCGGGGTGGGATTGATAATCAAAATTCCTAAGGGTTCTAATGTGGAATACATGCTACATTTTAATTTCACGTCTTCTAATAATGAATTTAAGTATGATGCACTAATAACAGGGCCTTGGCTCACCCTCTCTATTAAGGCTGAATATCTAAAAAAATTGAGTGATTTAAACGTGGTGGTCCAATAAGTAATAGGGGATTATCAATCCAAAGGGAAGAATATGATATCCATCCTAAAGAAATTTCAAAAAATAGTAAGACAGTTCAAGGCCTTCAACATCAGGCATATCCCAGGGGAAGAGAATACCTAAGCCGATCACCTAGCGAAACTGGCCTCGACTGAATATGATAATCTGCTAGTAGAAATCCTAGACAAACTGAGCACCCAAACTGAAGAGGAGAAATTTGTTGGGCTCATAGATATGGGATCTAGATGGATAGACAAATATGTGTTATTTATGCAAGAGGCGATAGTACCTGATGATCCAGTAGAAGCACGAAAGGTGAGAATTAAGCCCACCATGTATAAAGCGCATTAAAGGGTACCTTATTGAAGAGGGTAATCAAGGTCGATCCTTCGATGTCTCCACTTGACATAAGTAAGAATTGTACTCACCAAGATGCATGAAGTTGCCTATAGGTCTTAGTGGAATTATCTTAGCCCAAAGAGACCTAACGTAGGGCTATTATTGGATGATAGTGAATAAGAAAGTCGAGGTCTACTTGAATACTTGTGGTAGATGCCAAAAAATAATCAACGACATTCACCAGCCAACATAAGAATTAACGAAAATTATCTTTCCCTGACCATTCACGCTATATGGGATGGATATCTTCAGCCCATCCCCAATTAGAATAGGTTAATGCAAGTTTTCATTAGTAGTAATTGATTATTTCACCAAATGGTGGAAGAAGATCCACTGGACAGGATCACCAACTAGAAAGTTCATTTGTTCATATGAAAGTATATAGTTAGTCGGTTCGACGTACCCAACGTTATCATGTCAGACAAAGGAAGATAATTCGATACAGTTCATATCTATAAAAATATGTGACCAGTTCAAGGTTAAACACTATTATTCATCCTCAATACACCCATATGCAATGAATAAGTCAATGTCACAAACATAACACTCCTATATAGGATCAAGACATAACTAAACAATTCCAAAGGCCTCTAGGTGGACAAGCTAACCTCAGTTTTGTTGGTATAATTAATAAAAGGGGGAGTGAAAGGATCTACTCATTTCTCTCTCACATACCAAATTAAAAAAGTTATCCCAATTGAGTTAGAATTCCCAAGCTTGAGGGTAAAGTTTTACTAGAAAAAGCGTAACGAATTTGGATTTCTTAGACAAAGGGAGGGAGGAAGTGGCACTAAGGATAATACAATGCATCAGAAAGAAGCCCTATACTATTGTTAAAAAGTTAGGAATCAGATGTTCCAATTCGTTGACTTGGTACTCAGAAAGGTGATGTAGTCGATCAATAATCCAAGTCACGAAAAGTTAGCGAATAAATGGGAAGGGTCATATGTAGTGGCTTGCATTCTCATACCTAAAACTTACGGTCTCAGAGATCATGATGGTCGATCCCTTTCATGCCCATGGAATGTTGAGAACTTGAAGAAGTGCTATCAATAGAGAGTGGATGAAATGCGTAGTTTTATCTTGAATGTAGCTTTGAATAATAACATTATCAATAAAGAAAGTCATTTCTGAACTAATATTTCTCCATATCATTAATCTCCATGAAATTATTATTGTCCTACCCACCTAAGAGTTTGGTTCGTACTAAATTATGAACCATCCACTAGGAGGAATAAGCCTAACATAATAAGACACTATGGTACACCTTTCCCAGGCTCTTAGCCGTAAAAAACCCAAGTTGGATGATCCCCAAGTTGATTCACGTCCCCCAGAGTTGTTCCAATCTGCGGAGCAAGGTCGTTGAGTATAATAGGTTTCAGTCTGAGTTCAGAATGGTTGTATCCGATCATTCAATTAATTTCAAAATAAAGGGGAATGTACTAGGGTGAATATGACAAAAATAAGGTTAGAGTGCTGCTACACTACACGGTGAATTTTTTTTAAAATATTTATTTCAAAAAACTTTTGATCAGAACACAAATGGTCATTGGTATGGCCCTTTTCCAATTCACTTTCAAATTATAAATCACGTGGTTCATCAATCGTGTATAAACAAATATTTCGAAATAAAATAAATTCTATGAAATAGGTTCAACATAATCATTCAGGATAACATGATTTAACAACCATGTATAAAAAAATGGTTCAGAGTAACTTGATTTTGTAACTGATTATAAATAAATTTTAGCATAACTCGGCTCATCAATCGATTATAAATTACTTGATTGGAAGGTGCCACACAGTTCGTCAACTGTGCTGAAGGCCCTTATTTGGAAATCTACATCAGTTTTCATCGAACTCTCTCTCTCTAGATAGAAAATCGCCTACGTCGATTTTCACCAATCGCTTTCTCTACAAAGTCCCAACTAGTTGCTAATATTAAGGAGAAAGATGTTTATTTTGAATAACAAGTGATCGGGGTTTAAAAACACATGTCATCCACCGTGTATAAACATATAATTCAACGTAACTTGGATCATCTCCCAAGTATAAACAATACAAATCTCCAACGAAGTATAATAATGATAAATGTTATATATAAAAATGTTATTGTCACCCGAATATTTGATGATAAACCTACACATTAATGAGTTATCACCTACTAATAAGTGTTTCAAAGCATACACAATATAAACTAGTAAAAGTAGTAACCAAGTAAGAGGATCACATATAAAAAGGAGAGGTCAAACAAAAATTACATTTTCATAGGCCAATTACCAATAAAACTGGTGTTTAAAGGCCGAAGCCAATATTACATTTGGAGAATAATAAACAAAGGAAGAAATAAGGAAAATTCATGGGGAAGAAAGTGGGGCAAGGGAGGGCACACTTGAAAGAATGTGATCCATCTCTTCACGCATGGAAATCTTGAAATCTTCACCCTCAGAACCAATCGGGGGCCACAAAACAGTCAGTAGTTTATGGAATTGAACATAACTAGCCTCATCTAAGAAATAAGGATATGACATTGTCTCCTCTTAGATCTTGACATCATTTGGGTTAAAAGCTAAAAGATCCCAGTCATGGTGAGCTTCATAAATCGGATGACCATTTTGTTGTATCAAGTAGTGAAGGACTAATATTTGATTGCCCCAAAATAATCAAAGGCAAGAAAGAACCTAGGATACCTAAACCTAATCAAGGGATTCAAGTACCTTTACACTTTAACAACCTCATCCTTCTACTTACTCCAAAGGTCCAAGAGACTCCTCAGCTCAACAATTTCAGCAACCATCTAAGTTTTCAGAACAGTTAGTTCTTGCATGGCAGTCTCCTTAGAGGCCTTCTCCATGTCACGCTCCTTTCGAGAATTCCCCAAGGCATCATCCACCTCGCTCTTAGCCTTTTTTAGAATCTCCAGCTTTGTCTTTAGTCTCGAGATATTCCTTACCTCGTCCCTCTTACTTTGCCACTTTGGGTACATGAAAGGCCCCAGGTAGCTCACCTGTGAACAAGTTATGAAAAATAAATTCGAAGTGACAATCAAATAAAACTATATTTTAGGAAATAAAGTCAATCATTTGCCTTATCCCCTAGTTAAATTATCTACTTGAAACTATTGACCCCCCCTCCCCCCCCCCCCCCTCGTTCGTCTCAATCGATAGAGGTCTTTATGAAGATACGTATTCTGAAAATCTAGATAGTTCTCATTCTTGTCTTTATACCTAAGGTAGAGAACCCGGGTCCTCCACCTCTATAGGAACCTTCTTGCCTTCAACATCTTTAATCTCTTCCTCAATTAATACTCTCCAATGAATGGAAGAAGAGTTGCCCCACCCTTTAGGGACCTTTTTTCCCGCATTCTCTGTAAGTTTTCTACATCCATCAGTTCAATAAGTTAAGTTTCTTCCATATTATATAGGGTAAGGACAGACTCGCCTACTTTAAGTACTTCAACTGGGGATATACATTGTTCAGTTGATAATTTTATTAAGGGTAGCAGTCTAGTTAATGGACGTGTTTTGACTTAACCTCTAAAAGATAACTCGGTATCCCAACAGTCCATGGTATCAGAAGTTGCAAAAGCGACATGAGATAAAAATTATGAATACAACAAAGCTTGTTAATCAAACTGATCGATATAACAAGAATATACCAGGTGGATAGGAAAAATATGCAAGCTAAAACTGAAGAAGAAGGAGGCAAGCTTCCTCAATGTACGCTTAAAGCTGAAGGACGTAGAGATCCCGTACTTCCTTTCCTCTCATGATCAAACCCAAATACTTTAATCATTTCACATCATAAAGATCCTTGAAGGGGCAAGCTTTGCCTATGGCTCTTCAACTCTATCCCTTCAATTGGTAGAAATATCTAGAATCTCGTTAAGGATCCGTAAAAATTAATGAAGAAAGATAAATTAGTATCATAAAGAGGGGAAAGTCATCACTGATTTACTAAAGGTAACAAAGCTCACTTAGTTTTGTCCTGGTCCAGGTCAAGGGGACCGTGAACTAATGCCCTATAAGATCATTCTTTTCATCGTGTCCCCCCATCCCATCGAACATAAAGGAATGTGTCTCAAATCGTGAATAAATGAGGGAAGGGAGGTAATAAAACCTTCGCCTTTAAACCTAGAGGCAAAGGTCTACCAACCTCCTTAAGAGGTTACTTGTTTATACACAGTCAATAGCTCGTCGATTGATAGAGGATGATCAAATCCAAACAGATCGTAAAATTGAACCATGGAGAAACCAAGATCCTCTATGTGTTAGGGACTAGTTGGGATGAGGCACGATTTATAAAGGTAAGGACTTCACGAATTAGTTTAAGGAGATTAATACCAAGACTAACCTAAAAGGAATGCTCGTAGAGACAAACATTACCCTTAAGGGAGATCTAGTCCCGATCGATCTCATTGGATACACGAACAAATAAAGCCCTTGAAAGGGTAGGTCTTTCAACCCATTTATAAGTCGTCTCTTCGGTCAAGTAGTTGACGGATTTATAGGGACCCAAATGGTTACCCCTCGAAGGAACAATAATAGGGGTACCATGTTGGCCAAATTTTGGGGCTCTATGGGGGAGTGGATTATGAACCATGAAGGGAAAATTAGGCCTTCAAGGGTGTGATGAGGAAGCCCCTCGGGTAGAAGCCCTTCGATCATTATGCTCTAGCCCAAAGGCCTTAAAGATTTCCAACATGCTCGCTAGGGCTATTTAATGTTGAACCCTTGCTTACGAAGCCAGGTGGAGAGATTGACTAAATGGATGAAGCCACTCGATATATTAAAATAATGGTGAGTGGGGAGACACCAATTCTGAAATTCGAGAATTTTCCTCTTGAAATTGAGAGAGAAATTTACTAATCGTTGTAAAATGAAAAGAGAAAAAGAGACTAAGATAAACCTTAATTTTAAATAAAAATAAATAATAGGTAAGGAGAAGTGTACTAGTAAAAAACGAGAGTTGCAATGGAGGAAGTTCTAAAGAAGAGAAGAGGAAAATGGGGAAGTAAAGAGCTTTGGCTGAAAATTACAAGTGAGGGAAATTGAATTAGAGAAGAAAAAATCCTTTTATATGGAAATGAATGAAACCATTCAAATTCAACGATTGGATCTCCAGAAATTGAGTGGCCCACAAACACCTACTACATAACATGTGCATCCAAAAGCGCATGAGGTAGGATACTATGCCCACTCACGCCTCGAGAACACGCATATCGCTAAGCGGCAATGATTGATGGCTTTTGGTCAATTGACATTCTGTCTCAAAAATACTTCACCCGACTCAAAAGTCAATGAAATAATAACTAGATCAAGGAAAATAACGAATAAATCCAATTGTTACAATTATCTTAAAATTCCACTAGCCAGTGATCATGTCATATAAACATCGTTTGACTGCTGACAAGACTCTTGGATTAGTTTAGCAAATACAAAGAGTCTGGAGTTAATTGATACTGGGTATTTTCGAGCGCTAAGAAGGATGAAATGATTGATGATCTCTGAGCATAAAGAAAGGATAACCGACATGTAAGCACTAATATCCTATCATTCATATAGCCGAAGGTTTTGGACCTTAAGATGGACGAGTCATTTATTTTGACCAAGCCACTAAGTTATATAGACTTAGAAGACTTCATTAATAAATCTTCAACAACCGAAGGTTTGGCACTCTTCGGTGCACATCCTTTAGAGCCAATCGAAAACTCATATTTAATAGTTCCAACATATTTGAATCTTTGAAGACAATCAAAGTATGTGTTTCTAACATCTAGCACGACCCATATTATTGCAGAAAAATGTCTCAGAACATCCAAACACGCATGTTGATGTTAAAAAATGGAGTGGGTCTAATTTTATAATCACGGATTTATAATAAGAGCAATCTAAACAAATACACCAGTGCAAAATACTTTTCAAGTGGTTTAGCTGTTAAAAAGTATACGTCCATTGTTGGTTTTAATGATGTTTATAATATCTCAATATGGTGTGCTTGTGATTGATTCAATCGTCCCCTTGAGATAAGGGATATTATATATTAATAGTGGTCTGTAACCCTAGAGATAGAATGCATTTATACTTTTAGGCATTTACATTTGTATATAATAAATGAGACTCTTTACAATAAATGCAAGTCGCCCTCCCATATGAGTAACTTTTGGTATTCTTGATGATTCACATTCTAGGCATTGGTCTGCATTCTAACCGACTAAGTACATCAGATGCTGATTAAGATAGATGAATATCCACAGAGGATGATAGGAGGCTATTCAACCATTGATCCATGTATGAGAGCATCTTTTACATACAACAAAAGCACTTGATACTCCATGCTTGATGATTGATCGAAAGTATGGAGTATTTGTTCAAAATGTTACTCGACATAAAATTTGAGAGTAGGTCGGCAGCCAATCTTCTGGACTTGTAAAATAATTTACTAGCTCTATTAATAATGTCATTTTTGCAAATAATTCAAACTTTTTCGAACCATTGCTAGTCTTTTTGCTCTTTGGGAAGCGTGCAGCCGACGGTAGTTCAATTGTTCATGCAGTTAATCATTTCATCAGGATACCTATAAATAGATAGGAATTTCCCTCCATTTCTTTTTTACCTCAAATCACGTGCACTTAGTGTTTTCTCTCATTTTCAATCTTTCTTTCTACGATCTTTTGATTCCTTCTATTTATCGTCATTTTTCAATCCTTACCGTTATCTTTAGAATTCTGGAAGCTTTCTTTCCCTTGTTTTATCTATTTTTCCCTTGTTCGAATCATGGTTTATATCGCTGATGATGATTCTTTAGAGGAGTTTAGGGAGCAAAGGAAAATTTCTGATCGGGTAAGCCTAAAAATCTCTCAGGGTCCTGTGAACGTATATTCTTTAGTAGAGGGTCATTGGATTACCACTCTTTTTATTATTAAGTGTAGTATTACCTTCCCCCCAAATCTACTTTTCCTTCAATTTTGTTAATATTTCGATGTCATTCCTACTAGGATAGTTCCAAACACACAGGGGGGTGGTGATGAACGGAGTAAGTAGGTTGAATGAGACTCATATTGGAATCCTAGAGTTGATGTTCTGCTACAAGTTGGGAACCATTGGAGATATTACTTACTATTTGAAGACTAGGCAAGCCAATAGGCCTTTAGTAGTTAACTTATCGGATTCCAATAAAGATTTTTGGGATTATGGTGTTGTTGTCAATAATTGGCAATATGCCCCCCTTCCTGAGGGGGTATCCTACAATGTTCCGAGGTGCCCCCAAGAAGGGAGTGACATAAGTTATGACTTTATTCTTAACTTTTTTATCATCTCTTCATATATTTTCCGACTAACTTTTTTGTTTTTCTTTTGTTACAGAGGAGAATAAGAAGAAGTGTCCCAAGGAAGTGGAAGTCAATCTTGTAGACCTCAAATATTTGTGGGACCTCAATAAAGGGGTAGGAGAAGAACACCCCAGAGATGCTTCTATACTATTAGATTACAAGAGATCAATTAGTTCGTTCTCTGCTTGGCCACAACTTGCATTGCCTCAAGTTATTATTAACCTAGATGTGGAATTTGTATCAACTTCTTCAGCTAAAGAATCAACTGGGGGTGAGTTTATTTAAAGGGGAACCTCTCCCTCATTTGATTATCTTTATATCACCACCATCCCCACATCTCCTTCTAATGAGATGGTGAAAAGAAAATTTACAAACTTGCTAATCAATTACCCTCCTCCTACTGCATGGAAAACTATTTTGACTGATAAAAATTCTAAAAACATTGAGAAGAGACCTCGGGTTTTGAACACTAAGGAGGCCCAAATTAAAGAAATTCAATACAAGAGTATCAAGAAAGGTTTTCCTAGATAGCAAGATTTAGCTAAAAAATCTACAGAGTTGGCCAAAGTTGCTGAGTTAGCTAAAAATTCTTCTACCGAGCAAGGCAGAATTAAAAATCATTCAGTTGTGATTAACCCTGGGCTGGCTAGGGATTTGATAAAAGCTTTGACTCTTCTTGTGGATAGGTGAAATATAACCCTTTTAACTAGAGCCTAATTAATTGAGAGGGTTGCTCACACTTTGACCTTGGTAAACTCTTACCCTTTCTGTTGGTATGCAATAACTTTTAATGCCTTTCTTATAATAACACTTTCATTTTCTTGTAGTTCTTGGTCAATTTCATTTAGATAATGGAGAAAGATGACCAAATAAGATCCTCTTTCTGGACTGATGTTGAGGAAGATCTTAAGGTTTGCAAAAATCCTTACAAGCATCGAGTGTATCTTTAGAGAGAGCAAAACAAGCCTGACATGACAAAATTAAGACTGTTGAGGACCAGGCCAAAGCAATAGAAGAAGTTCAAAAAATTGATGTTGATGAGCTGACCGAGGCCAAGTTAAAAGTTAACGAAGCTGAGCACCAGGCAAAGGTTGTTGAAGATAAGGTAATTGTCTTGACTATTGATAACTTTGCTCTACTGGAAAGGGCACAAAGGATAAGGAAGAGGCTAAAAATAAGGGATGGGAGAAAGCCTTGGAGATGCAGCCATCTAGATATAATACGCCAGGAAGCACTCTTTAAAGGAAGTTTGGTCGAAAGCTTTGAAGGAGGTTGATACTTAGGCAGACTCTGAACTTTTGTAGAGACATTACCCAGAAACTCCTCCCAGTCTAGATGAAGACCTTATTGATGATAGTGAGGGTTATGTGGAGTCCTCTATGGTGTCTGCTGAGCAGGATGACCTACTCTTTATCGATCAATATAAGATAAAGGAGGAGGAGAAGGACAAGGAGAAGGTTTAGGTCCTTTTAGATAGTTTATTTTTGGCTTTTCCTTTATTTGTTTTTTCATTTCTTCTTCATTATTTATGATGTAATCATCTCTGTAACCATGGAATGCTCAATTAAAAGACATATTTTTATTCAATTGCTTGCAACTATATATGATGTTGATTTCATATCAATTGTTGTATTAAATATTATTTATGTTGTTTGTTCTTCTTGATTGTCCCCCTAAACTTATACTTGTAAATTTCTAGTTTAATGCCAAGAATAAAGTTATAGTTTCTGCTGAATTCGACCTACTCAAGCGGTGTATAATTCTTCTTAAAGTTGGCCATGGCCCATTGACGGAGGAAGATCTAGTGGGTTGATCAACCCAGATGCCCGTGGTCAAGTGAACTAGTCTTATATTCATCTTTTTTAGAGTAGTGAGGAATAAAGCTGGCTATTATGAGATGATCGAGGAAATGCAAGAAGATCATAAACTTTCTAAAAAAATTGCTTCATTATAATTATGAGGCTAAATACAAGTCCTTCAATGAAGGTTGGGGCTTAGATGAAAATTTGCAAGATGTTACCTCTGCCATGAATAAAAAGGAATTGGACTGAAATCAAGAACTAGAGAGTGCCCAATCAATTTCAATCAATTTTTGCTGAATTCGACCTACTCATTTCTGCTGAATTCGACCTACTCAAGCGGGGATAATCAAACAAAACTAGCCCAAATGAGGGGATAATCATTTTTGGAGACTGGAAATGCCATGTTATTGGAAGAGTTAGAGGCCTCGCAAAAGAAGAAAACTAAGTCAAACCAATGTTCTAGGCAAAGTATAGTTGTTTGGCAAACCATTGATGAACAGAGAACTAAGAAAACCTTAGCCGACCAAGATACGATTCTCTAGGATAAGGACAATGCCATCAAAACACGTCAAAATAAGGTGGACCGACTTATTTTCCATTTCCATAAGCAACCCAGGGTGTATGGGAATGATGAAGCCCTGGCTTACTTCGATAAGGACATGAAACAGGCCAGGAATAAGGGATATAAGTGGGGTTGGTTGAACCTTCTTGGTCTACTAAAAATTCCTATGGGTGATGAACTGTGGCATTCCCATGACCCAGGGATATTGGCATATCCTGATCCTTTTTCATCAATTGATATTCATTGGATTCCTCCTAATGCCATTCCTCATAGCTTAATCAAAATTTATACTAAGGACTAGGGTTTTGAAGGAGAAGTGGAGTACGTTCATCTCTAACATCTACTTGATTGGCTGAGCAATAGTAGGCGTACTAGGAGGAGAGATTTTAGATCTATCAATCATTCAATCATCCTTGATGAACCTCTCATTGGGATGAGCAAGGCTTATGAAAAATGCCTACTAGAATAGCCTTGTGTTCTTTGCTTGGTCGATCTTTACTTTGTCATACATATTTATTCGAAGAAAATGAAGTTATTTGTGACACTTTGTCTTATTTATTTAAGCTTGTGATCAATGTTAATCCTATTGCCACCTAGGTTCTCTGTATAATGACTAGTCAGTTGACTTATTGACTAAATAACCTACTTAAATATTAAATTCGTGATTCATGATTGAATTTAATTATAATGCCTTATATTCTACTAATTATCTTAGATAAAACTGTAAATAGTTTAGTTCAACTAAGTTGTAGCATTAGTTATCCTTATGTTTTAATTGAGTTGGGTAAAACTTCTTGTGTTTGACTTTGAGTCTTACATGAAGTTTTACTAACTTCTTGTTCGTGATTTGCCGAAGACGAAACCACACATGATGTTTTAAAAGATAACTTTCTAAAGTTGGAAAATTTTGAATAATAACTTTTCTAAAGTTGAAAAAGTTTGAATTATTTAGAGTTCCACACTAAACTTTTTTATAGTTGGAAAAGTTTGAACAAAAAAGAACTTTTTGTAGTTGGAAAAGTTTGAATCAAAATATTTTGCAGTTGGAAAAGTTTGAATAAAAAAAGAAATTTTTGTAGTTGAAAAGTTTAAATCAAAAGTTTTTGCAGTTGGAAAAGTTTGAATCGAAAAAGAACTTTTTGTTGTTGGAAAAGTTTGAATCAAATCTTTTTGTAGCTGGAAAAGTTTGAATAAAGAAATTAGATAAAACCTTTGAGTTAAGGTGGTATCACCATACTAAAAAAAAAAACATAAAAAGGAAGTATAATGGAGAGAAACATGCAGCTTCGTTAAATTGAATAACTGATTACATCAAAAATGAAATTACTCGTAATATTTGTAGAGATGGTTGGACTTCCATGGGTTGTTAAACTCTTCGCCGTCCAGCGTTTCTAGGCGATATGTTCCTGGTCGAATAACTGTCAAAATATGGTATGGACTGTGCCAGTTAGGCTTCAACTTGTTGTTTTTCTGAATCACTTTATTTAGTACAAGATCTCCTTATTTTAAGTTGGTCAGATTAACTCTCCAATTATAGGACCTAGAGATCGGTAGCCATTTGAATTGTGGAATCTTCTTTGACTTCTTCAACCATGTATAAATCTAGTCACCTCATCATATCACTCTTAGAGGAATCAAAATTCAACATTGTATGAGTTGGCAGACCAATTTCATTTGGTACCACTGCCTCATTATCGAAAGCGAGCATGTACGTAGTCTCTCGTGTTGTCATTCTTAGAGTAGTTCTATAGGCCTAAAAAAACATTGTGCAGTTCATTGATCTAATTCCCATTAGCATCATCAAATATTTTCTTCAATCCATCGATCACACTTTTATTAATGATCTATGCCTGACCACTGCATTGCGGATGTCCAAGTGCCTAATGTAGTTTTTGAATCTTGGATCAAATGCAATACTTCTCAAACTCTTCATTATCAAACTGAGTACCATGATTAGTGATGAAAGTGTAAGGCATTCCATAGTGACATATTATCTCCTTCCATATGAACTAAAACACCATTTGATAGGGAATAACGATCAAAGGCTCAACCTCCACCCATTTTGTGAAGTAATCCACTACGATAACTAAATACTTGAACTTTCCTTTGATGGTCGACAATGGTCTGACCAAGTCTATTCCCCTAATAGAAAAGGTACAGGGAGAAGTAATAGAAGTTAGGGAAGCCCGTGGTTTTTTGTAAATAGCAGCAAACCTTTGTCATTTGTCACAACTCTTGGCAAAGAAAACACAGTATGCTTTCATTTTTGGTAATTAGTAGACTTGCATGGCTATCATTTGTACCAAAGATCTTTTAACTGAATGGGAGCCATATGAACCTTCATGGACCTCTTTAATCAGATCATTTACTTTAGTTAGATGGACACAACGAGGTAAAGATACCATGTATCCCCTTCTATATAGAACACCATTCTCCAGGACATAGATGGCTTCTTTATATCTCATATTCCTTGCTTCCTTCTATCTGAATGGTAATAGACCGGTCTCAATGTATTCCTTAATTGGATCCATCTAGAAAGGCCCCGATTCTATAAAAATTATATAAACAACTTCCACATCAAAACATCTACAGGTGAGAATCCTTACTGGAATGGTTTGTTTGAGCTCCATTAGAGTTGCTGAGGCTAGTTGAGCGAGAGCATATGCTCGGGCATTATCTATTCTTAGAATTCGAACCATTTTGACTTTAGCAAATTAAGAGATAACTTCATTATATTTATGCGGGTATCTTACCATTATTTATCCTTTAACACCGTATATATTAAGTAGCTGATGAATAATAAGTTGAGAGTGTGTTATCACCTACTCGGCACCGAATGATGAGGCTAGCTCCAAGCCTGTAATTAATTATTCGTATTCATCTTTATTATTGGAGGCTTGAAATTAAAATCTCAATGTATACTCTACATCCAATTCATCTAGAGTGTCGATAATGAGTCCAGCACCGCTACTAGTAGTGCACGAAGATCCATCTATGAACAGTTTCCAAACTCGAACATCATTATTGAAGTCTTCGTTTACCAGAACTATGCATTTGAACATCTTCTTACTTTGTTAATCTAGTCAGATAGCTCTTTCTTGAACAACCGATTAGTCTGATTGGTCGACGACCATCTCAGTTTGCTTTTGAGCCGAGCTGTCTTTTAAAGAAGTCTGCTTGGCAGGAAAACTTGGTTTTTTTGGTACTTCTGTGTAAGTGAATTATGATTTGAAATCCACCCCTTCTTGCCCTTTTAATGAAGTTATTGGATTATTAACAATCTCATATTCTCTAAGCTCAACTGACCAAGACATTAATCTTTCTGACTTTTCAGGTTTGTGCAAAGCTTATCTCAGAGTTAAGTCAATGTATACTAGAATGGTATATGACTGAAAGTATGGCCTCATTCTTCTGGAAGCTTCAACGAGTGCCAATGCTAACTTCCCTAAGTGTGGATATCTATTTTTTCCCTCCTTAGAATGCCTTATTAGTTTAATACACTGACTTTTGAACGCTTTCCTACAATCTAATTAAGATGGAGCTAACAGCAGACTCAGAAATAGCCAAATATAAGTTCAACTTCTTTCCCAAAACCGACAGGAAGAGTAGTGGGGGAGATCCCAAGTACGTCTTCAAATCTAAAAAATCTTTCTTTCACTTATTATTCCATTAAAAGGTCTTTTTAAGAACCTTGGAGAAAGGAAGGTATTTATCTGTGGCTCGAGAAACAAAGTGGTTTGGAGATTCCACTCTTTCTGTCATGTTTTGCACATCCTTCTTGCTGGTTGAGGATTGTATCTCCAGTAAAGCCTTTATTTTATCAGGGTTGGCTTCAATTCCACTTTCATTTATGATATAACCCAAGAATATACCTTCGTGTACTCTAACTATACAAATGGTTGGATTGAGATTCATTTGATATTTTCCAACTGAACAAATGTTTGTGCCAAATCAATAATATGGTTGGAAATAAAATTTCTTATGGTGAGCATATCATCTACATATACTTTTATGTTCTTGCCAATCTGATCCTCGAATACTTTATTTACCAACCACTGATATGTAGCTCCAACATTTTTTAACCCAAAGGGCATAACATTATAGTAGTAGGTTCCTCGACTGGTGGTGAATGATGTGCTCTCCTTATCCTCTCGCTTCATTTTAATCTTGTTGTAACTAGAATAAGCATCCGTGATGCTGAGTAGTGCATGACCTGCTGTTACATCTAGTAATTGATCAATCGTTGGTAAAGTAAGGTGATCCTTTGGTCATGCTTTGTTGAGGTCAGTGAAGTCAACTCACATGCGCCATTAAGAGTTCTTTTTCTTAACAATCACCACATTCGCTAACCAAGCCAGATATTTAACATCCTCTATAAACTGTGATTTCCATTAACCACTTCATCCTGGATTGCCATATTCTGCTCAGGACTGAAAACTTTCTTCTGCTTAATTTATTTATCATCCTTATAAGTGTTGAGTTCATGGAAGATGAAGGCAAGGTCAATCCCTGGCATGTCCTCATGGCTCTAGGCGAACACATTCCTCCTATCTCTAAGGAATGTAATTAATTCATGTTTAAGAGATGGTGTTAGTCTTGGACCAATTTAATTGGTCATTTATGTCTTCTCATCATCAAGAATAATATTTTATGTCTCTTCATAACATGTCCCTTCAACAAATCTTCCTCTTCGTAAGGATCCAAAGTGTCAATATGGAAATTAGTAGTGCCCATCTGTACCTCCTGTTGGTCGGCTGAGGCATAGTAGCATTACCTAGCTTCCATTTGGTTACCGTTCAATATGCCGACTCCATAATTGGTATGGAATTTCATAAACTAATGCACAATAGATGGCACTGCCTCTAATTACTTCATCTTCATTCTACCAAAGATTATGTATGAAGATGAAGGTATGTTTTAATATAGAATAAATAAGAGAATTATTTCCTTTCTAATCACTGGCCAAGTGCCTCCCAACACATCCAACTTAATTGTTCCTGAGGGATATACCCTTTCTCCCGAGAAACCTATGAGAGGGTTGTGATATGGTTCTATCTTATTATTTTATAGCCCTAGGTTGTGGAAACAGTTGTAGAACATGACATTTGCTAAGCTCCAGTTGTTAACCAAAACCCTTACCACCCTACTAGGGCTGTAAACAGATATTCGAAAATCCGCATCCGTCCGATATTCAAATCCGAATTTGTGGATATTTATCCGAAAATATGGAAACGGATACGAATATGGATACTCTTTAAAAATATCCGTGAAGACGAATACGGATACGGATAGTACTAGTATCCGACATGGATAATTCATAACCGATGCGGAGTATCCATTTTATCGGATATCCGTTTTACCGGATATCCGTATCCGCCAAACATATGTTTAAAATGTTACTAATAATATTAGTATTGGTATTACAAATAAAATAATATTAAAACAAATCTTAATCGTTTATTCCCAAAACAAAATAAACACATACTCCACTCAAAACAAGAACACCCTAAAGTTATTATTTTATTGGGTTTATTATAAAATGTCATGTATTATTATTTAATTGGGTATATTATGATGGAGTTACACTAAAGTTACAATACTCCTTATCACACACAACATACACCGACTAAAGAACATATACTCCATTAGAAAAAAACTAACTTCGATTCATTTCTCCTTCGTAGAAAATAAGAGAAAAGAAACTCTCATGTGGTTGTATATTAGTTTCCTTAATTATAAATAAAAGTAAGAGAGAAACAAAAAAGAATGTAAGAGAGAAACATAATAGAATATAAGAGAGAAGCATAAAAGTAAAGAGATGGTTTTGATTGTAATGAGAACTGAAGTTAACAACATGTATATTATATACAAAATAAAAATGTATACTTATTAAAATAAAAAATCAGTATGTTTTGAAGACAAAAGGTCCATGAGGCTATCATTCTCAATAAATTTGATTAATCTAAAAGGTGCATATTTATTTCTACTGTCATGGAATGCGACTGTTATTTTTTTTGGATGGCTTTAAGCTTATATGGTTATAAAGTATGGATGACTTTAAGCCATATTATCATTATGGAATGATACTATTATTATGGAATCCATAATTGTTGATGTTAGGAGGCAGTAATTTTGTAACATATTTATTTGGACTGGATTGGATTTCATTGGATTGGATATTTTTAATTGTTATTTTTTGCGATGGCTAAATAATGTAAACGGATACGGATATTATCTGAATCCGAGGTATTCGAGAGGATTCGGATATGGATAGTTGTTTTAACTATCCGGGCAGATACGGATATAGATACGGATAGTACATTCATATAGCGGATACGGATATGGAAAACATAGTATCCGATCTGTATCCGTCCGTTTACCACCCCTACACCCTACCATGGTGAACTCTACAAGTGATGACTAACGGTCCATCATGTGGATAAAACACCCCACTCAAAACATTTTTGGAGAAGCCGATCACCAGTCTGTCTTTATTGACTTTCCTAGGCCGACCAACACTGTTCTCGTACATGTCAATCTGCCTGATAGTACTATAGGATTCAGCTTTATTTAGGTAGACTTTCCTTTCAACAAGTCCATCTCCTCCACCGATGTCACCTCCTTTGATGAAATGACAATGATAGGAAATCATCCCTACATCCATCTCTAGTTGATCAAGATTCTTTGGTACGTCAGGATCATCCTCACAGGCGTTGTTGCTCACCCTTTTTCTGCCATCTTTTCCTCGACTAGGTGACTCAAATATTCTCCTAGCATCTCTACTACCATTCCGATTAACAAATTTAGCTAACTTTCCTCGCAGAATAAGAGTCTTAACTTCATTCTTGAGGGAGATGAAACTATCAGTAGTGTGTCCATGATATCTATGAAAATCACAGTATTTGGACTTATCCCTCCTATTGGGAGGTGACCTCAATTCCACTCCAATTCAAATCTTTGTTGCCCCTGATTTCCTCCAAGATGTGGTGGACACCTTTAATGAGTGCATTATAATCATTGTACTCCTTGATCCTGTCCATCTTTTTATCTTTTTTATATTTCTTGAACGAATTATTCATTTCACCTTCAACTTTGATCTTTGACACTTGTTTTGTTGCCATAGCTTCCTCGACATTCATAATCTTTCTAGCCTTAGCCATCCGTTGTGTCATAATTTTGGGTGGATTTTTCACTAGATCATAGTAAAGATCCTTGGCCAGTAATCCACTCATCAGGAGTGCAATGACTGTCTTTTCTTCATAATTCACCACTTCTAGTTTATCATTATTGAAACGTGTGATATACACCCTGGTGCTTTCTGCAGTTTTTTGTCACACGATCAAGAGACGAGTAATACTCTTGATCGACTTAGCCCCAAAGAAAAAGTTGTCAATGAATAATTCATCCAATTGATGGAAACTAGAAATTTTACCTCTGGGCAGATTATTGTGCCGTATTTGAGTTGTATTAGTGATGGAACTAGAGAAAGATCTGCACCTTATCTCTTCGAGAACAAAATAAACATCGGCAGCAGCTTCATACTATTTAATAGAGAGGACTATATCAGTTTTTCCATCATATTCAGGAATAACAACCAGTGGTTTGAATTTGGAAGGTGTGGGGTAATCTATTATAGCCTAGACAGAAGATGAGCCTTTAACAAAAATTCTTTGCAAATGATTTTTTGTTTTGGCTATCTCCCCCATCAGATCTTCTAGTCGTTGCATGGATCCATTCCAGGAATGTTCATCTGGTTTGGATCTGGAAGAAGAAGCTTTTATGACTTTGCTATGTATATGTGCCGAGTTCTCTTCCTAAAAAGTCTGCTCGGCATGCACAGAGCCCCTCATGCTAGCTCTAGATCTCACGGATCCATCTCTGCGCTCACGGTGATGTTCATGCTCCCTGTGATGACCTCTGACTTCTCGGAGACCCAAATGATCAAAAGAAAACTCCCTACTTAGCCTCTCCAACATGATTGGCCTCTTCTTGGAAAAAGATTTACCATCATAGTAATTTGTTAATCGGAATGAAGATATTGCTCCAGGACGGTATGACTTATCACGAGGAGATTGGGAATGATAACTCCTTTCATTCCTAACTGGTGGAGGTGGTATATGTCTCCAGGAATTAGAGGACTTATCTTGCATCGTGCGAGACAATTGTCTAACTAACTTTTGCATGGCTTCCCGTCCTTTAGCCAAGTTGACTAAAATCCTCTAAAGGTCTGTCTCACTAGGGGGAACAGATATATCTGGGTTATTGCCTGCAACCGCCAGGCTACTTTCCAAAATGGTGGTCATTCTTCAAGACAAAGAATGGAGAAAGAAACGTAAGAGGTAGAGAACGATGGCAATAAGTCGTTTCTCACAGTTGACGCCAATCTGTTGATGTCTAAAATTGGAGTGGGTCCAATTTTATAATCATAGATAAATAATAAGAGCAATATAAATAAACACAAAAGAAGCAAATATTTTTAAAGTGGTTCAGCTATTAAAAGCCTACATCTGTTGTTTCTTTTAATGATGTTTACAATAGCTCAGTATGGTGTGCTTGAGATTGGTTCAATCGTCCCCATGATCTCAGGGAGATTATATATTAATCTTGGTCCAAAATCCTCGAGACGAAATGTCTTTATACTTTCAGGCATTTATAGTTGTATATAATAAATGAGACTCTTGACATTCAGTGTTGGTCGCCATCCCATCCAAGTAACTTTTGCTATTCTGGGTGTTGGTCTGCATTCTAGCTAACTAGGTACCTCCGATGTCGATCAAGATAGTTGAATGGCCACATAGGATGATAGGTGTCTATTATTCATTGGTCCACGCAGGAGAGTAATTTTTACATACAATAACGTGTCACCTGTAGATTTAAATATATCAAACATGCATGTTAAAACTAAGGACTAACGTTGTAACATGCTATGTATATAAAGCCTTATATGGTGATAGTGAGGGCAAGCTAATAGAACTCTATAACCCTATACTATCATATCCTCAGTGATTATAAAGAAAGACTCCCCTCCCCTTCACCCATGGACATAGGCCGACATAATATATCAGTTTTCGTATAAAATTATTGTGTTACAAAATAAAACAGTTGCCTCCAACAACAAAATACATTTTCTTACGAGGCTTCTATCTCGAAATAAATTCCTTGCTCAAAACATGCATCATACGAGGGATATACCATACACAAACCTTTGTATGAGATTTCAAAATCTCTCAAAAAAATCCAAAAACCATTTAAAATATTTTCCAAAAGTACATTTTTACCGTCAATTGAATTGCTCCAAAACAACTTATGAAATTAGAATAAAAAAATATAAGTACCTTACCAAACCTCCAATGCAATGTTAAAATGCATGGTGTGGTAAAGTGATGTCTCGATGCTTTTTCATCTTCAAGTCTTAAATTACAACTCAAAGATTAAAAAGGTGCTTATACCTAATTTTGTTAAATTCCTTAAAAAGAAAACCAAAAGGGATAAAAATATGTCCTTACAAATTTCTAAGGTTGGTTGGAGTGTATAATTTTAATATGGCCATCTTAGTAATTTCGAAAGTACGTCACATTAAGGACTAAAATAAAAAAATATCTTAAATAACACTGCAGGTAGATCATCTGATGCCAAGCTCCAAGCCAACGTTGTCCAGATGTGGTGCGCGAGTCAATCTATGCTTAGCACCAATTCAATGTTCACTAGTTGATGCACATTGACTCTGCTCGTACTTGTCTATTTTACGACTCAATTTTATATATTTTTTTAATTCTATGTTTTTACGTCTATGTTTATATTTCTCTAAATTTTATACAAAAATGGTTATTATGTGCAGGTAGTGGCCTCCAAATTTGTTGATGTGTATTGACATTATTAGAATTAACATAACATGTAACTCAAGAAAGTTTAAGCCTGCATATACCTCCTTTAGATATATCTCACAAAAAAGCATTTGTTAAAATCTATATCACTTCGATCAGATTTGGGTGCACTGAATACGTTTTTGTGCATGCTATATTATCCAAGCTATGATTATATCACTAAGATATGATCAAAATGTCGTGCATAATTAGATTTGAAACAAGTCTTTGCTTCAATACTTTTGTTTCTTCTTTAAAGATTCTTTATTTTTTTCTACTCAATTTAAAATCATTGGAATTTTTTAAAAGTTGCAGCTTACCTACCATTGCTCGTCCCTGCTTACACAAAATCATTAATTTTTCAGTTCGATTCCTGACAGTATCAAAATAATATTTGATCACTTAAAATTAAGAATTATAAATGTAAATTAATCAAAATACACGTAAACTGACGCGAACACATCATAATATGCTACCCAAAAAATCATAATATCCATTGCTTGCTCACAGTACGAAATCCCTTGATTTACCGTTCCCTTTCCTAAATCGTGGTAGAAAAAATGTGGGAAGCAAAATAGCCCACAAATATTGATGTGACAATTGCACATCATCACAAGTGTTAATGGGACAGCATTACTATCAACAAACACGTGTTCCATTATAATTTCTATTGTCATGTTAATGTCCCTGTTGAACTTTTTATTAAATTTGAAAAATTATTGCATTAAACAATAAATGTATTATTTTGGGGGGGCTTTAAATGCGTGGAACCGCCCAGGCATTATTTATTAAAGTTGATTTATGATTGACTCCTGTTATAGTGGCTAAAATACTTCAGGGGGTTTATGACCAAATTAATTGTTCATAAACGCCCTTGAAGAAGTATTTAATCTGTTAAAATTTATGCCATTATTAACATTCAGTTAGAAAAATAAAATAAAATAAATATTAAATATAAAACATTATATAACTATAGATAGTTTACGTTATTTTTTTTTTGAGTCAGACTTATCTTTTATATTCCTTTTGGTTCACAGTCAACGACAAGCTCTCATGGCACAAATTCATGAAGAAGGCAAACAAGGTTGGGTGGGGTCAATATCATTGACATTATAATACGCACATATGTCTTAAGTTATTGCATAAAAGCAATATATTTAGGGGTCGATAACATGTGCCCTAAGAGCACACGATAAGAATTTAAAAATAGTAGGGATAAAATCTCGACATATAATTAATGGGACACAAATACTCATGTGAAACTCTAATATTTATTATTTTAACGCTCAAAACATGTGCTTAAAGAACATGTTATCACCTTCCTATAATTAGATATATGAAAGCAATTAAACTCTTTATGTGTCTTGGAGTGGCTGAATCGTCGGCATGAAAAAATAGGTCTAAACATACAACAATATTTGCTGGGCAAATTGTGAACTTGCGGGCCTTGAATTAATCTTCATGTCAACTGCTTGGGACACATAAGAATCCATTGTTTTGACCAAACTGCTTCCTCCTTTAAATTCGATTGCAACATTTCAACTGCAACAGAGACAAATATCCTCTCTTTATTTGCATTGAATGCATGAGAGGCAAGTTTTATTTAGGTCCTCCTACGTCCACAGATTTGTGACAGTGTCGCACTGATATTGATTAATATTGTTGGTGCAGATTCACACCCATAAAGTAATAACAAATACCGGTATGACACGTTATTGTGTTGCACCACTCTCTATCGCAAATCTGTGACGACCTAATACTATTGGTGTTATTTAGGATCATTTGGATTTTATGTCCATTAATTATAGTGTATATTACTTTGGAAACCAAAGTTTATCCTAATATTATTTTAGGTACTATTTTAAGCGAAAATCACTCTAATAATGGTTTAACCGTTAATTTATATTTCTTTTACCTTGAAAAATTCCGAAATGCCCTTACATTATGTAACTCATATTGCCTTTCTTTTTTTCTTTAATAGAACTTGCATTGCCTTTGGTCTGCACTTAAATACATTTTTTTAAAGACTGAAAATGTAATCTTAATATATAAAAATAAATATTATATTAAAGTAAAATAGAAAAAATGGTCCGAATAAAATTTCGTTTTTCGAATAGTTTATAGATAGATCTTACCTTTCGATTTGATTTTTTTTTTGAGTAAAAACTTAATGCCAACATAAATCCTAGTAGGCAAAGCCTACAAATAGGTGATACTATTTTAAACAATCTTTTAATTGTATAGTAGTTTTTATTATGTTTTCCCACATTTATCATTATTATTAAATCGGCTGAGTCTCCCATTAGTTCAAAAGAACAAGAAGAAATTAAGTTTAGATGTTAGCGGTTTAATAGATAAATGTCACTGGATAATTGTAATTTTGACATAAAAACATAATTGACTTTTGATTCAATCAGTTATAAACCGCGTAAAAAAATAATTTTCATTAAACTAATTAATTGTTGAAAAACTAAACTAATTGAGAAAGTATTTTTTCAACAAAACATAACAATTTCAAATTGAACTTTGGTGGAAACATATACAGTAGGATATATTCTCGTAGAGTCTCATTTATTCTAGATATTTTTAACAAATATGTTTACATGCATGATCTATCTATAAACATAAGTTGTTGAATTAATGAGAACTTAGAAGATATTCCTCTACTTGAATTTTAAGCTTGAACGTATTGAAATATATGCTTTGAGAAGAATTATGAATTTTTATAAATAAATTTGGGTTGATTACAGTTGGGCCCCCTATACTTTGACCCTACTTGCACTTTCCACTCCATTATTTCAATTTTCTCAATTTCCACCCTATACTTTCACTGACAGTTCAAATGACCCTAAAACGTGACAGCCGTCTCTTTTTTGACAGGAGATGGCTCACGTGAGTTGCACATGTGTTGTAAGTGAGGGTATGTTGGTCTCTTCAGGGGTAAAATCAAACATTTTGACCGTTTGTCTTTCAAAACCAAATATGTAGGTGGAGAAAGAAGACAGAGCTTGAAAGAGAAAAAGAGACGAATCAGAGAAAGGGAGGAGAAGAAGGAAGAGAGAAAAAGAAGGAATAAACTAACCATGGAAGGAATATGCTACTGCGGAAATGCATTATGATTCGTACATCTTGAACTGATTCTAACCCTAAAAGGAGGTTTTACTCTTGTTCATTTTGTGGCTACTTTGTGTGGAAAGATCCTCCAATGTGTCCAAGATCGAAGAACATTATTCCTAGTCGTCTTCGACGGATTCGGGCTTTCAAGGCTGATGTGGGTGGAAATAGGGGAAGAGATATGTTTTGATATATGGGTTGGGTATTTTGTATGTTGTTGGTGTTTGTTTTATGTTTTGTTAAGTGGGGTAATACCAATAATGTACAAACTGAATTGGAACTCATGTAATATATTTTTGATGTACTAAAGAAGTTATGCACAAATGAAATAAAATTTAGGTAGTAAATGTTGTTTATGCATTAATATTGTTTGCAAACATAAGACTGCTAGCCTTTTAGTCCCAACAAAAAAGGGTTTATTTGCAACATAAAGTTACAAAAATCACAACAAATATAAGAGAACCAACCCAACCAAAAAATTAGGACTAATATGCAAATATTTACTAAAGTTCACCAAACAATAATAAACAAAAGTAAATTGCATAGAAATCTTCAAGCCATCAACTTTGTGTAGGTCGAGGAGGCTGTGAAAGGCCCGGTATTATCACTTCGACTACTGGACCATGTTTCCTGCCCCTCACCTACAAACATAAACATATTCAAGTGTTAGGCGCCATATTATATTCAAGTAAACAAACATATACAATTTAAAAGGAATCACATTAAATGACAGAGCAATTGCATTTAGTATTAAACTTACCCTACCAACTTTCTTGCCTACCCCACTTCCACCAGGCACATCCCCACTTACAATAGCCACAATAGTGTTCTTTGTCTTCTTTAGACATCCTCTCTTGTTATGCCCTTAGGTCCCACAAACTTTTCATGTCATTATAGACGCCTTCCTCCCTAGTTTGGCTGGATTTGTAGAAATTGGTCCCCCCTCCCTCCTCCTTGCCCTTTTAGGTCTTTTAAGTTGTATTGTGTAAACTGGAGGGAGGATGGTGTTCAAATTTGACGTTGACCATACATCTCTTCCATTAATTGGGTTGAGAACGTTAGAATAGGTGTTTATGTAGGTCATCACATTATATGTTTTGCTCACATATTTTTAAATTTCTTCTCCTAAAAAATGGAGGGCAGCAACCACATGAGAGCATGGTATACCTGTTAAATCCCATCTCCCACATCCACATGTAGTAGAAGCAAGATTTAGGGCATATTTCACTTTATAGGTCCCAACTACCTCAAACTTTTAATCACCATTCCACTTTGGTATGCATGCAACTGATTCTTGTTTGGATTTCTCCAATCCCTTTTAAACGGTTGGACCATTTATACCACCTGTGTAATTTCTCATATTATCTCTTTTTTGGGGTTCTCTCCATCAAATTGATTCTAATTGCTTCTAATATTGCAATGATTATCTTGTTCATTGCCTCATTTATGTTGGCATTGAAGCTCTCATAAAGATTGTTGAGAGGCATGCCACTCTTGTAAAAAGTGCTAAAGTGTGACCTACTCCAATACTTAGCATCCTTGTCTTGTTTCTAATCATATTCCCTCTCATGTATTGCTTATATCTCCTTCATTGTGTTGTTGAATTGACTAAGTGTGGTTCCTCTTTCTGCTTTCCAAACTAGTGTTTTCAATGTTAATCCCTTAAACCCCCTTGAAGTTATTATAAAGATGCATTGCACAGTGCCTATGGTCTAAGTTTGAGAATCTCTACTCCAATGTAGGTACTAGTCCCTATACAATACATGATGTAAAATATAAATAGAAGTTCAAGTGTGCAAATTACCTTTTGGTTGTCTGAAATGAAGGTGCACACATTGGAGTCAGCAATGATCAAGTCATCCTCCAATAGTTCTAAGAACCAGCTCCATGATTTCTTTCTTTTCTTCTCCACAATAGCATAAGTTAGGGGGTATATCTAGTTATTACCATCAGGTCCCACTGCAGTTGGTAAAATACCACCAATCTGTCCTCTTAAATGACAACCATCTAAGACAATTAGAGGCCTACAATTCTCTACAAATCCCTTCTTCAAGGCCCCCAATAGATATATAATTCTCTTGAAAACAGATTTACCTTCCTCCTTTGAAGACAACTTCAACCTAATTGTTGTTCCTGGACTGGTTCTCTTACATTCAATAATGTATTCCCAAAGCATGTTAAACTGATAATTATTTGTCATATCCATCATTGCAAACGCCTTCTTCCTTGCCCTATAGATTTTTGAAGTTCTAACTTTTACATTATATTCTTTCTCAATAACTTCATTGAAAGATTGAGCAGGTCAAGTAGGATTTTACCTGAGCTGCTCAACATACCTTTGCGCCAACTATTTTGAGTTTGCTTGTTTAACCTCAAATGACCTGTTGCAAGTATATCTATCCACAAATTCCTTAATCTTCATAGTGTCCTCACATTGAAGTTGGGAGGCATAAATGACCTATAGGTAGCCTTCTTTACACTTCACCCTAACTTTGTTCTTATCATTCTTAACAAATATGAGTTGTTTCCCATTTTTTATGGCATATTCCCTTACTGCTTCCCTAAAAAGTTTAACTTTAGTGAATACCATCCCCAATTTAAATTGGGGGCAATTAAGGTCCCCCTAACTCATTAAAGACTTCCCCATATTTTTTTGTTGTAGACTTTCCATCATGGTCCTCCTCTCCTGATGATGACATGCTTTGAAGTTCATCTAAAGGGGATAGAGGATTTTGACAGCATAGAGGATTTCTTGCCTCTGTTGTTCAGTGAGAATATGCTCCCACCAACCTCTAAGGGTACCTGTAAATCCAGTAACGATCATTTTGGAAATACTATGATCGGTGGCCTCACTATGCCTGCATATGGTGGAATACATGCCCATTTGATGAACTAATTCATAAATCTGGGATTCAGAAAGTCCATCAAGATTCCAGTCATAAATGGATTTACCGCAAAAGGTATTTTACAAAACCTGACTTTCTTAAAAAAGTAGGTCTTGAGGAGTAGGACGATGATAGTAATTCTTTCTTGGGCCAAGAGGAGTACTACCAAAGGTAACTCTGTTGATTTGGTTTTCAGGTAAACCAAAATGATGTTCAAAATCTTGAATCTCAACAAGAGAAAATTCTGACTCCGAATCAGAACTGTCATGGGATAGAGTATTGATTCTTAATCCCTGAAGATCTTTTTCAATATCTTTAAGTTTGGACATGAAATCAGCCTTAGTACCTGATTTAAAACCTTTTACTTCAAGAGGAGGTTGAATTAAAGGTTTGTCCAGACTTTTGACAGTAAAGTCAGTGGCTTTAGCCAACATGGCATCAACATGATGCTGCTCAATTCTTTGGAGCTGTTTTCCTATCGAATTAAGGATGAGATTAGTGTAGTTACCTTTCTTGACTAAAGGGTTAAGGTCTTTAGTATAAGTAAGGTTCCTAGCTTCTTTCTCTGCCTTAATAAAAGCAGTATCCTCTAAGATAGGAGGAAGAGGGTCAGTACTAGTGCTAGTACTGGTATCAGTCTTTTGACTGGAACTGGTTGGTTGACTAGTCTTAGTCAAAATAACCAGGGGTTCAGTAGGAGGGTGGACGGAGGATATAATCTCTCCACGAGCCGTCGTCCATTTGGTTTCAAAGGTATCAGGTGCTTTAGAGTCAAGAACAAAGAGTTCTTGTTCCCAAAGATCCTTATCCTTGGTATATAAAAGAAACCAAACAACAAAGGATATAACAGTTTTGTTATAATCAATCCATTTATAAAATTCACTTTTATAAGTTTGTTGTTCTCGATGACTAAATTTTTTAAAGAACCAAATCCTAAATTTTTCCCATTTGGGTAAATTGAACTCGGCACTACGCTCTTTCCTATTGTAAGAAAAATCCATAAAAGGAAAGGAGTCAAAGTCTGACATTCATTTCAGACGGCGTAGGTGAAGTTCTACGCTGAGAAGGTTCAGCCTTCTCATAAATACCATGTGGTATTTGATCATGAGTAAAAACACCATGAAGATTCATATCATCATGATATGAAGGATTCAATAGGGGAGTTTTTTCCTCTTCGACAGATTGTCTAGAGGTAGATGAAGGATAGGTGACGAAAGGTCTCCTGGAACTACTAGAGAGTCGAGTCCCCGAAGACTGGCACCTAGAAAGCTTCCTGAAATTTAGGAAGACATCCCCATCTTTTTCTTCAATAATATCCTCAATGTCATGATTATGACTAGGTTGAGGAGGAACAGCGTTCTCAATGACCCAAGTCTCTGGGAAGTTAATTTCATCCCAACTTATTATTCTAGGTGTGTGAACATTAGAATCAATAAGATGTGTGTCAATTAACACAGTTTTACCAAAAGGGCTAAACTGTTTTATGTTTGGGGCTATGGTATTCATTACTTTGTAATAAATACGATAGACAATCCCAATGGTTTCTGAACCAGGAAGAAAGTTATAACCTTTGGTCTGAACTCTAAGACTTAGAGCTTTGCAAAGGTGCATATCAGTAAGGGACAAGGTAATGTTAGGAAAAACATCAAAATACACAGGTCCATTACATAGGCTAGTTTCTATAGCCCCCATTAATGATTGTCTAAAGTCAGTACATCTACCATCACGTAGTGTAGCTTGTAGACAGGCATTCATACCAGCAATAGTTAAAGGTTTAAAAGCAATTTGAATTAAACCTACATGAATAAAATGATAATTTTTATCATTAATGTGATTAATAAGATCACTTAATTTAAACAATTCAAGTTTTTTATCTTGCTTGTCTAAACTAATGGTTTCTTCCATAGTTTTAATGGCATACTTGCTTCTGAAGTTATACCAGTTTGTGTTATAAATAGTTTTGGGTTGTACCTTAGGTATAGTCCAACGATTGAGATTCTTCTGAACCTCAAATTCCATTAATGAAGAGTTCTTCACGAACTCTTGTGGTTGTTGGGTGATGGTGTCCACCATATATGGATCCATAAAACAACAAATAAAGATGTTAATATCTGGAGGAAGAGATACTGGAGTACTGTAAATTCAAAAGTGTTGGAGTGACAGTAGAAAATGTTTGGCGTGAGTCCGACAAGTAAATAGTGTATGATAAAGTTTAAGCAATTTCTAAGGAAATAACAAGGTTAGATCAGGAATAAGAAGTAAACTATTAATCGCAAAAATCAATACTATTAATGAATATAATAAGCTGTATTCAATAGTCTTTCTATCCTAGAATACATCCCAGCCCACGGGTCAACGATTCACATCGGGACACAGCCAGCCAAACACGGCAATAAGGCAACCCGAAAACGTAGCATATCCAACGTGGAAATTCTAGGGAAAAAATTAGGAACATATATAGACTAATAACACTCCTTATTATTATCATTGAATATGGATTTCTGACAATGAATAGTTTATACTGTACACATCGTGTGAATAGTAAACGACTGTTCAGAAGAACGAAGGTTACTATTATGAATAGGAATCTACTGTTCAGGTGAACGGAGTCTCAGACTTCCATGTTCATCTGGCCGGTAGGTTACTATTACGATAGCTTTCTGATCAACAGTATTACCTGAAAAATCAACGGAAAATTCATGATGTCCACTATTCATACCGGAAAACTCAACGAAAAATTCATAATTTCTACTGTTCACACCGGAAAACACATGAGTTTTCCAGCTCACAGTATCCTAACCCAGATATTAACAACCGTTTAGCCAATCATGGCTCTGATACCAACAAGTAGAGGATCGTTAGTTATAATATTCTTATTACGTTTGTATTTAGGTTTAGAAGAAGATTTTTTCTTCTTCTTGGAGATTTTGTGAGAACTAGCCTTACCAGTGTCATAAGCAAATTGTTCACAAAATTCTCCTAATTCCTTCTTTCCTGAAAGATTATGTTTTTTAAGCTGTCTAGACAGCTTAAGGTCATTACAGAGGGAAAGACCCTCTTGGATGACAACACTTATGAGTTGTCCATAAGTGTAAAGGTCATAAGGGATAGAGATACCATCATGTTTATCTCTAAGCTTTTTTCGAACTTTTTCCGAAAAATAGGTAGGAAGGCCATCAATAAATTTAGCTTTCCAATGGGTAGAGTTAGCATCATCTCTTTGAGTAACCCTAGCAAGGAAGATGTCCTTATACCATCTAAATTGGCTAAGAGTAGGACATCTAAGGTTTTGTAATAATTCTCTATTACGTTCTCTTTGGTAATCACTACTGCCGACAAAATGATGGATAATAGAAAGCAAAAGGGTGTAAACAGAGTCTTGGACTCCCTGATCACGCTGTTGCTAGGGGTGGCAACGGGTCGTGTCGAGCCGGGTTCGTGTCGGGTGATAAACGAATCGTGTCAAAAATTCATCCACCCAAACACGATTCGTTTACTAAACGGGTGGAAAAATGAAATTCATACACGATTCGTTTACTTAACGAATGACACGACACGACCCGTTTACACCCGTTAAATAAACGAATGGTTTTGACCCGGTTCACCCGTTTAACCCGGTTCACCCGTTTAACCCGATTAATTCGTTTAACTCGGTTCACCCGTTTAACCCGGTTCACTCGTTTAACACGATTCACCCGTTTAACCCGGTAACCCGATTACTTTAAAAATCTAAAGAGGTAACAACTTACTTATACTTAGTCAAGAATGGAGAATTTTCATAACAAATCGATGTGGGATGCTTAGATTACGGGTTGTTAACGGGTTAACGGGTTATAAACGAGTTAACGGGTTACAAACGGGTCGCGGGTTGCAAACGGGTCACGGGTTCTAAACGGGTGACGGGTTCTAAACGAGTGAAGGGTTATAAACGGGTGACGGGTTATAAACGGGTAGCGGGTCACACGGATTCTAAACGGGTGACGGGTCACTAACGGGTTTCGCGAATATACACGAACCCGATTCGTTTTCTTAACGGGTCTGGCGGGTCCACCCGTTTATGACCCGAACCCGTTAAGGCTATACCCAAACCCGCTTAAAGCGTGTCGATTTCGTGTCGGGTTAACGGGTCGTGTCGCAAATTGCCACCCCTAGCTGTTGCTCATCCTTGACAATTTTGACAGCATAGAGGATTTCCTGCCTTTGTTGTTCCTTTTGGTCATTTTCAATGGAATGTTCTACCTTTTGGGCTTAAAAATGCCCCTTCTGAATTTCAGAATATCATGAATGATATTTTTAACCCTTTTTCAGAATTTTCAATTGTTTATATTGATGATATTCTTATCTTCTCTAATTCAATTGACCAACACTTTAAACATTTAAAAATATTTAAAGATGTTATTAAAACCAATGGGTTAGTAGTCTCCGCCCCAAAAATGAAAATCTTTCAGACTCATGTCAGATTTTTAGGGCATAATATCGGAGAGGGAAAAATTCTTCCTATTGATAGGAGCATAGAATTTGCTTCTAAATTTCCTGATGAACTTAAGGAAAAAACTCAGCTTCAAAGATTTTTGGGTAGTCTCAATTACATTGGTGATTATTATAAAAATCTGGCACAAGACAGTGCAATACTTTACTCCAGGTTAAAAAAGAATCCTTCTCCCTGGACTGAAGAACATACTAAAGCAGTGCAGAAAATTAAATTAAAAGTTAAACTTTTACCCTGCCTTGCTTTAGCTAACCCTTCATTTTTTAAAATTGTCGAGACTGACGCCTCTGAAATTGGCTATGGAGGAATTTTAAAACAACTAAACTCTTCTTCTCACAAAGAAGAACTTGTTCGTTTCACCTCTGGCTCTTGGAAAGATGCCTCCAAGAATTATTCTACCATTAAAAAAGAAATTTTTTCGGTAGTCAAATGTATTACTAAATTTCAGGATGATCTGCTTAATCAAAAATTTTTGCTCAGAATTGACTGTAGCGCTATTAAGCAAGTCCTTCAAAAAGATGTTGAGAATATTGTCTCCAAACAAATTTTTGCCAGATGGCAAGCTAATCTTTCTGCATTTGATTTTGATATTGAGCATATCAAAGGGGAACATAACTCTCTCCCCGATTTTCTAACAAGAGAGTTTTTGCAGGACAGATGAGCGGCCCCTCTAGAGGGCGTGGTCGCGGGAATTCTCGCAGACCTGGTAAATCTCCTATCATCGTGAATGATGATCAGTATCCTCCGATACAGGATTATGTTGAGTTTTTACGCCAGAGTGCTAAAAATAGGGACAAGAATGCGCCCCCTCTTAACCCCTTTAGCAAGAAAAAATCTGCTAAAGAGGTCTTGGAAACTATCAAGTACCAACCCATTCCTAATACTAGGACTTCGGAGTTTGTGCTTCTCCTCGAGATTGAGGATGATATCCAAATGGATAAACCTTGGGACTTAAAGTCCAGGTACCTTGACTCTCATGGTTATGCGGTACAAGAAGGTAAATACCGGACGGTATATGAGATGATACTCGCCGAGACTGGCTCTGTGATTTTTCATCACAATAATAAACACCAGGGTAATACCCACTCTCCTATTGCTTATAGCAAGGCGGTGTTAAAAAACTTTTTATCTCCTCGAGATTGGGGTATCCACCCTTTAAAATCGCGAAAATTAAGTTCGCATAATGGTGGCACTTATAATTATTATGATTATGTCCAAGCTTGGACCAAAGCATTTTATTATCAAAATGCCGAGCACAAACACACTTGGTTTTTTGTTTTGTGCCCAAATTCTTTTCAAAAGACTTATCCCGGATGGGTATTCAATTGGTGGGATAAATTTGGTCCCGGAATTGATATTCTTCCTGCTGAAATTGCCCAAGCCAAACTCTTTTTACCTTGGTGCCAATTTCATCCTCTTTTGCGGGGAAAAAAGAAGGCCTCGATTGGCCTCAACACTTTATTGTTCTTCACAGAGATGCAGATCCCCTGGATTTCTTGTTGGAACTTTCGTTGTCAGATGAGCAACCTCAATATTCCCCAACTTGAAAGAGTCTTTTTCTACCGTTGGTGGTCTGGTGTTGATATTGACAGCACTATTGGCCAGATCAAAGATAGTCTGAGCAACTACATGAACATGGTGGAAGATTCCCCTCTAGCTCCTGAACATATGAACAACCCATCCAGCCAGGTTGTAAATCTCAGCTCCCTGATGAAGCAATTCCCTAAGGCAACTGAGCAGGAACTCTTGAAGAAAGTCATGGAACATACCCAGACCCAATTCAAGATGGCTTTCAGAGAAAAGCAAAACAAAATGGCTAATGATGATGATGATACATCCATGTCCTCGCTAAACAAAGATGATGACAGTAATCCCTTCTTTTGTCTAGAAGGAGAATCACAAGAACCTGAGGATGACCCCACTACTGAAGAACTCTTCCCTGATGACCCTGTCATGCAAGCATTCTTCAACTCTCTTGACTAAAAAGCCGGTCCAGCAAGATGTCTGGAATCTTCTCCCTCAAACACTGGCGCAGATGGCCTAGATGACTTGAGGTAAATGGCCCTCCTGGCCCCTGTGCTTTGCAGATAGAAGCACTTTTTGTAGGACCCACCTGGTCCCACCTGGTCCCATCTGGCCCACATGGCCCCACATTAGAAGACATAAGACTCTGTCGACTAGCTACAGTGGTGGACCCCATGGTCCCCACTCGGGGATTTCTTTTCCCCCTATATATTGAGGGCTATCCCCTCATTTGTAACCACCTCTTTCTCTCTCTACTTCTCAGACTCTCTCCCTTCTCTCTAGAATTCTGTCTCTCTCTCTCTGGTTTGTAATAATCCGGTAACCATTCCGGCGACTCATTTGTAAGTATTTAAGTTTGTTTTAATTATCAGTCTGTAATAATATTAGCTTAACGATCCTCTACTTGTTGGTATCCTTATCAACTCCTTAGCCTTCATTTGCACAAATATCTTCATCGACAACCTAACCTTTATCTCTATTCACTTTGGACATTATCTGCATCACTCTTTCACTCTCAGAGCTCACCATATCAGTTGTGAACTTGCTAAGATCATCAGAACTAACACTAAAAAAATATCATCAATGCTTTTAAAATCAGATATTTCAGCATCTACTTCAAAATTTTCATCCACTTCAAATTCATCTTCAACCGCCATCTCCACTTCACGCTCACCAGGCACTTATCCAGCATCCAAATGTTCAACATAAAATGGCACAACATTTTTCTTGTTAGAATACTTCTTCAAGTTCATTTCTTCAACATCATTGCTTATAGGCTTCAGTATTTTCAACTGATTGTCACCACTTGGCAAAAAATGAACTAGGCAATTAAATGTATACCATAATTCCTTTAGCATTGACATTATCTCAATACATGCATCTCATCAGCATGACAGTAATCTGTAGATGCAATATCCCCTCCTTCATATACCTCATCACCAACCAATTTAAGCTTCCTTCCATGATAAAGCTTAATTGTGAAGTACTCAAATGATTTCTCTAAAAAAAAAAATGGATTAATGGGGGACGTATTTGGAGCAAAAAACAACAATAAAAGAAATGGTTGTAGTTTGAATGGGGGACTTGTTTCAGAAAAAGGAATGAACAACAAAAAATAACATGTCTCCTTTTTTACAAAAGGACAAGGTTGAATAATGAAATGGATCATAAATAGAAGCAAAAAATCCAACTTTATTGAACTTTAGAAATTAAACAATTGCCTTTTAATGGTTCTATGATACACATTTATTGTTTAAAGGTTGAAAATATCGAAACATTAAGAAAGGACCAACATGCAACACAATCACAACATGAAATCAATAAATAACAGTAAATAAAAACAATAAAAGTTACCATAGATTGGAGTTTCAAGCGCTTCACCCACATCGAACATGCCTTTCCTCAATTTCCAAACCATTTCAACTAATCTTCAATAGGAATCAGTGAACGAACGATTTGAGAAATGATGATCTTTAGAGTTACGGTTTACCTTTTTTTTTTAATTTCTTTAGATAATTAAACATTTGATTTTACCCCTGAAAAGACCAAAATACCCTCACTTACAACACACATGCAGCTCACGTGAGCCATCTCCCGCCAAATAAGAGACGGCTGTCACGTTTTAGGGTCATTTGAACTGTTAGTGAAAGTATAGGGTGAAAATTGAGAAAATTAAAAGAATGGGGTGGAAAGTTCAAGTAGGGTCAAAGTATAGGGGGCCAATTATAATTAACCCAATAATTTTCTATTGTAATTTTCATAACATACGCTATAGACTAAAATTTTAAAAAAAAACTCGTGCATCACTAAAATTAAATAATTTTCTATTGTAGTTAACTATAACATCACCACTCAATGAATCCCAATATCCTCTCCCAGTTATTAGCCCCCCACCCCCACCCTTTCCCCTCCTCCCCAACTCCCTAAAAAAAAAAAACAGAAATAAAAGTCCAAACGTCAAGCATTCTTTTTTTTAAGATAAAAACTATCAATTTTTTTTCGAAGAATTCAATTACAAAAATCACAAAGTTCTTTCTTAAAATAAAAAAATGGAATTTTTTTTAAAAGAAGTGTTGAGTATAAATAGTTTTGAAAAGAAAAAATGTATATCACAAATGAGAAAAAAAATGATATTATGTAAAATATTGGTACAAAAACACAAAAAACTAGTAATCAGATAACAGATTTCAAGAGTTTTTATTCAACATAAAATGATACAAAGTCCCCAGTATCTCATAATCGCTTCAATAAAGCTTCCAAGGGTGCTACATAACCATATATTCAAGGATCAACAAGACTGGATCTAGGATGGGGTAAAGAATAAATCACTTTCTCTGTCTCGAATTAAGGAAAAGGCTGAACAGGCCTCAACGCTCAACTTAGGGCAAAAACTCCACTGTTGAACGCAAAGCTCAAATTAGTAAAACATGGTATAGTTGAAAACTTGATATATTTGCCTACAACACACACACAAACATTGTTAGTGTACATAAAATAATTTGCGTAATTAAACGATCATTGTACTTATACACAAAATTTTATAGACATATATTTCTAATTGTGTGACTATATATATATATATATATATATATATAGGGAAAGGATCAAGTGAGGTCCCAGTTTGAGGACTCTGAATGAGGGCCATTTTTTTAAAATAGTAAAAAAAAATATTTTTGGGCTGATTTTTTTAAAATGATTTTTGAACAATTCAATAGGATCATCAAAAAATAATCAGCTCAAAATGATTTTTTTTGCTATTTTAAAAAAGTCAGTCAAACTTTGTCAGTTTTTAAGTTGTTAAAAATTGACAAAATTTGATCGATTTTTTTAAAATAGTAAAAAAAATCATTTTGACCTGTTTTTTTTATATGGCTTTACTTAAATGTTTAAAAACTATATAAAAAAATTAGCTCAAAAATATTTTTTTTACTATTTTATCAAAATTGATCCGCGTCAGCGGTATGCAAACAGAGGTCCTCATGAGATCCTCTCTCTCTCTCTCTCTCTCTCTCTCTCGCGCGCGCCCGCGCGCGAGAGAGAGAGAGAGGTAAGTTTACACATCATTTTTTTTAAATAGTAAAAAAACTATTTTTGAGCTGATTTTTTTCTGTGATATTTAAATATTTTAAGGGACCCATATAAAAAATATCAGCTCAAAAAAACATCTTTGCTATTTTAAAAAAATTAGTCAAACTTTTTGTGCTTTAAAGCACTTTAAAAGTTGCAAAAGTTTGGCCGATTTTTTTAAAATAGCAAAAACCATTTTTTTGAGTTGATATTTTTATATGAGTCCTTTTAAATGTTTAAATATCACGAAAAAAAATTGACTCATTTTAATACTTTAAAAAAATATGTGTGCGTCAGCACGTGTGTAAACTTAGTGTGCATATGAGCCTCTCTCTCTCTCTCTCTCTCTATATATATATATATATATATATATATATATATATATATATATATATATATATATATATATATATATATATATATATTGTATTGTAAATAAAAGACAGAGAATTAATGGAGAGGGAGTATTTTATTTCTCAGTAGTATTGGGTGTAATTGTTGTACAAAACCATATGAGGATCCTCCTATTTATAGGACAGAGGTAGGAATTCCAAGAGACAAGAATATGAGTGGACATCCAACCAAAAGACAAAAGCCACATATTTTTAACACTCCCTCTTGGATGTACACCATATGCACCATTCAACGATTGTTGCCTCATTAAATTATTACTAAGGAAAAACCCAGTGGAAAAAAACCAAAGTAAAGGAAAAAGAGTACAACTTTTGTTAACATCGAATTGGTGTTGGACGTGCTTAATGCTGCCTTATTAAAACTTTTACTAGAAAAACCCAATGGGAAAAACCTAGTTAAAGGAAAAAGAGTACAACTCACTTATGTCCTAAAAGAGCATGGTTTTTTATTCCCCCCCCCCCTAAAAAAAAGATCTCCCACTAATTTTCATATCTCAAATTGACTGTTGATGAAGTCTCCTCATTCCAATCCCGTGCACAAGTTTCTGAAACATTGCTTTTGGAAGCGACTTGGTAAACAGATCAACTAGATTTTCAGTTGAACGTACTTGATTGACTTTGATTTCATTTTTCTTTTGAAGCTCATGAGTGAAGAAAAACTTTGGTGAAATGTGCTTAATTTTGTCTCCTTTGATGAAGCCTTCCTGAATTTGAGCTATGCATGCTGCATTATCTTCATATATGATACTGGGAACATCTGTAATGGAAGACAGTTGATAAGAACTACGAACATGCTGAATTAAAGATCTCAGTCACACACATTTACGACTTGCTTCATGCAGTGCTAAAATTTCAGAGTGGTTAGAGGAAGTAGGTACTAAAGTTTGTTTAGTAGAGCGACAAGAAATAACATTATTACCACTAAGAAATACATAACCTGTCTGTGATCGACCCTTATGAGGATCGGGGAGGTATCCAGAATCTGCATAACCTACTAACTCAGAACCATTAGAATGATTAGAATAATATAAGCCCATGTCAGTTGTTTCTCGTAGGTATCTTAGGATATGCTTGATCCCAATCCAATGCCTTTTTGTTGGTTCAGAACTATATCTGGTAAGCAAGTTAACTGAAAATGAAATATCCGGTCTAGTGCATTGTGCCAAATATAATAATGCACTGAAATTGAGTACGTACTTCTTGACTTTGCTTATCACAAAGAAAATCCTTCAGAAATTTTCATATAAATTTCCGTGTCTAAGTGTCCCCATATAAATAAGTAGTCACAACATCCATGAGTCTCATATCAAGATTTCCAGAGACCGCTAAACTAATCAGATATATGAAAATTATACCATCCATAACAGGTGAGTCTATTTCATCATAATCAATCCCGAATTTTTGCAGGAAACCTTGTGCACAAATATCACCTTATATCGACTGATTTCATTTTTTTCATTTTGCTTTCTTACAAACACCCATTTGTAACCTACTGGGTTAACATCTTTTGGGGTTTGCACTATAGGTCCTAATACACCACGTTTATTTAGAGATTCAAATTCTTTCTTGATGGTAATTTCCCGTTTTGGCCACTCTTCTCTTTGTCGACATTCATTTATAGTACGTGGTTCATCATCATCATCATCATCATCATCATCATCATCAATGCCCTTTGAAATTTGTGTAGCGACTGTATATGGAAATATGTCATCGATGATTGTTTCATGATGATCCCACATTTCTCTTGAACATGTATAAAATATAGAGATCTCATTACTATTCTAAAGTGTATAACATAACCAAACATGTGAAACAATACTATTGTATCAAACTACACTAATGGGTTAAATTTCAGATTTTTAATCAACTTTTGTAAACCCTAAATTTTTCTAACACACACACACACACACACACACACACACACACACACACACATATATATATATATATATATATATATATATATATATTAGGGTATACCCGTGCCGATGGAACAATTGTAAAAACACTCCAAATATTTCGTACTAGTACTTAGATCCAATCAGGGTGGTAAAAACGTTCCGGATAGTTCAAAATAGTGATTAGATAAAAAAATCACAATGTGATAACATGATATGAACTAATACGAAGTTATATGTTAACATGCGGACCCTTAATAATTTCATATTGTATCAGCATCAAACTGATAACATATAATAATTAACTTCTTAGGACTTTATTGACATGCTTTAGTCGTTAATAACCATTAAAACCTATTAATTTTGTTAAATAAGAAAAATGATTAGAGCTCCTAATATATTTTGTACCTTGACCATAAACAATTTTACTAGGAGCTTTGATATGGATACCCCTTTTTGTTACCCCCGCTTCAAAGTGTAGTACCTTGTTTTGTCTTTTATGCCCTGCCGAGTCCCATACAGGTAAATACAAAGCAAGGTACAATGCTTTGAAGCCGGAGGTAGCAAAAAGAGTAACAAAAAGGGGTCTCCCTAAAATTTTACTTTTACTAGATGAGAGATTTAGTATTAGTAATGATTTAATAAATCTAAATGGGCTAATGTATCAATATATATACAATTCAAAATAATTCATTATCTTAATGGATAATAACGGATGAACACAACAAGAAATGACATGACAAATTAAGGGCTCGGGTTAAAATAGGATTTTTTCACATGATAAAAAAGTATTCGATTTACATATAAACCCAATAAAACTCAAACACTATAAAAATTGATATAAACATGACTCGACATGATCCATTTCAAGGTTTATCCATCATACAATGATGATGTTTTTTAGACATATCCCCATATGGAATTGACAGGGCATATGGTGCTATGGATATATGGATGTAGAATTTTTTATTACATTGATTCCCCTCCCCTATTGGCTATAGCAAAGTATCTTGCATTGTAGTAGAAAAAATTATGTGTAACTAATAGAGGTAATATATACAAACAGTACCATAATTTTGTAACTTCAATACTATTATCACGAAAATTTAGCAATAATTTATCTATTGGGTTTAGAAAGAAAGTAACAACAATATTTAAATGAGTTGAATAACCAATACTAATAAAGTACCATAATTTAGATTGAATTTCATAATGCATATACTTAGTCCATTGATCCTAAATAATATATCCACTGGATCATGAAGTAATGGAAAGAGTCGTGACGTGTAGCCACTATATTGCTTAACATACAAAAATAAAAAACACCCAACTAATTTTAAAATTTACAAACATTTGTACATAATATGACCCCAAATTTGAAATTTAGGAGATATATTTCAAAAAAATTATTTGCTCACAATTAAATCCTTAAATAAAATAATGTCAACAAAGACTAATAAGATTTAGGTAAATTTTATTATGTGAAGACAAATTAGGTTGGTATTAACTACGTACAATAATTAGAGTTCTAACAAATCACAACAAATTGATCAACATAATTATGATGATAACCACAATATATGAAGGGAAGGAAAAAAAACTTATTCTGCGTTGATATTTTAAAACAAAAAAATAAATTATAATGCTCATAAAAGGAAATGAGAAAAGAACTAGCATGTTTAAAATAAAAACCATTGTATTTCTTGCTCCAAAGCCTTTTATTTTCAGTTCAGAATGTATGGATTAGGTTGAGGAAACTATTTTAAAGAAAATTGCACTATATACAAAAACGATTAGAAATATGGAAAATAAAAATAAATTCATTAAAACGGAATGATATGTAAATCTCAAAATCAAATCAAACAATATGATAATCCATTACCTATATATATAAAATTAAGTATATTACATGCATAAAGGCATAAAATTACAAAAAAAATTGTCCAAATTACCAAGAGTTCTAGGCAAAGATAAAATGGTACACTCACTTACATGATTGATATGCCAAGTATAGCTTCGTCCAAAGGTTAAGACCCCTCACCCATGGCCGACCACCATCAAACTTATAGAAACGGTGAATTATGACTCGATCAAATCAGACTCGGTCGTGGCCTTAGTTGACTAATTTATATGTCCCGGAGCATTAATTACAGGGACTAATAACCCTCGTCCTTGGCCTCCATCAGGCCGACAAAGACAGACCGAGACTTCTCAGCGTGATAAGTGTCAACTCCTCAATGGTCCATTGTATTAAAAATTTGACCTCGACTATAATGGTCAAAGCCGAGGTCTGATAACTAGCAAGGTGCATGCATTAGGGGACGTGTGAGGATGAGTGCGTGGGCTACAGATCCCACGTGGACCAAAACCATTATAACAACATCTTCCCCTCACGTGAGGGAATATTGCATCATAATTAGTTGCATGTGTGAAGGAAAAATGTCAATTAGATATTATGAATCTCCACATGCATGTGATAATTAAATCCTAGGGGATGCATTACACCCCGAGGAACTATAAATAGACTTCATCTTCTACATTGTAAAGGATCAACTATTGTAACCCTACTAAAACTCTATCAAGCTCTCTGTGAGAGAGAGAAAGCTTGAGTGCTTTTATCCAAGGACAATAATGCCTCTTTTAGTGGATTTCACACAATGCACAGTGGTTGTTGGTCTCCTCTTTGCCTCATCTCATTCCCCCTACTATTATATTTCTTATTTTCTTCCATTGTTGTACCTGGCGAGCTCATTATATCATTGACCCGGTGGTACCAATTCTGGTATCATTAGTCTGGCACCATTTGTTGGAACGAGGACTATCATCTCTTACCTTCTCTAGCTTACACTTACTAGAGTATCTAGTGGTGAACCAGTCCTACCCTCTCGTGGAGTTGTTTCATTATTGAAAGAGCTCTTGTTGAGCTTATAAGCTTCTAATCTTCAGTTTATAGCTCATCCATCATGTTTTAAACATGGAATCAGAATTTCCACCACTAGATGGTGGTACTAGCTTAAGCCATGCTCCTCCTCAGTAAAAAATAGTGGAGGTGGCAGTGGCGTTAAAGTCATTGGTGGCTAAACAACAGGCGATGCAAGAGCAGCTGGCTACCTTTAGCTAAAATATATTATTTAGACTCGCTAGAGGATTACTAGAGATGATTGATCTGATACCATAGAGAAGTATCCAGATGCCAGGGGTCCACCCCAGACACCGCACAAGGAGTTTCCACCTCATCAGTGATGGAGAAAAGTTGCTGACCCTAGGCGTTTACGCCTAAGGAGGACTGATATGATGACTACGAGGCTGAGGATGCCCACGCCAAGTACTAGGCACCATATAAGATATCTTGTAATACTGTACGCCCTATTAAAGTTAGCCGAGGGCATAGTAAGAGGTTGTGTCAAGACGCTCAACTAAGGGGCTCAGCCTTTGATAATCTAAGTAGAGGGTCGACCTTTGAAAAGCTCAGCCCAATGGGTGATCTCAAAGACAAACTATCTGGATCAAGGAGTATGCTAGCTCCAGGAGAGAAGGAGTAGGTTGTCGACTTCAATGTGGCTGAGACGAGTGGATCAGAGAAGTAAATTGCCGACATAGGTCTGTGGCAAGAGAACATTTTATTCGGTGGGCTGAGAGGGTAGGGGAAAATATCATCTTGGGCGATGCTGCAGTAGCGGCCAAGCAATCTTGAAATGACTCAATCCAAAAGATGAAAACAAAATAGGAGATATGCTGAAGAGTCGGGATCCCCTGAAGATGGGTTATTCTGAATGCTCACTCTTCGTAATTACGATCGTCAGCCATCCAACCCCAGTCAAATTCAAGACGCCAGTGGTCACACCTTAGTATGATGGGAGTACAAACCCCAGTCCACCATGTGGAAATGTACCAATTCACAATCGACATTTACTCGATGTCAGAAGAAATGAAGTTTCGATCCTTCTCAAGCATTGATAAGGGAATCCCATGTTTGGTATACCTCACTCCATAAAACTCATTCGATAACTTTAAACAACTTGCGGAGAGGCTCATATATAACTATTACTTTGGGGTGAGACCCTAAAAGAAGACGACTCACCTGATATATGTTAAGCAAGGAAAGAATGAGAGTTTAAGGGAGTACATCTCGAGGTTCAACAAAGAGAAGTTGGAAGTTGAAAATTATGAGGAAAACATTACGATGATAGCTCTGATCGTAGGTCTTCAGAAGGGAAAGCTACTGTGGATGGTCGTTGAAGACCCACCAAAGTCTATGGATGGGCTATTGGAAATGGCCGACAAGGTCATGAATGCCAAAGAAGCTATGGCAACAAATAATTAGGATGAGAAGGGTACCATCAACGGTGGCTAGTTCCTAAAAAAATAATGACGATAAGAAGGGGTCGATATAAAAAATTTATCGACTACACTCCCCTGTGTGTCATTTGCGAACATATCTTAAACAAGAGAAAAAATGATCGATCCCTGAGGTGTCCTAAAAAATTAAAGGTCCTCCCCAAAAGAGGAACAAAAACTTATGGGGTGAGTTCCACTAAGACTATGTGCACCTGACCGACAAATGCTTTGCTTTAAAGGATGAAATTGAAAAAATGCTGAAGGCCGAAAAGCTGAGAAAGTATGTAGATAATCGCAACTCTAAGGGTGTCCAAGATGATACCTAAAAGAAAAAAGAAGTAATAAGTGTAATCCCTATTCTCTAACCGACCAAGATGATGATGAGTCGGATGACTGTGATGAAGATGACCCTGATCTCCCTCCTAAGTTTGTTGATCCAAAAGGTCGGCTACATACAATCTCACACGAGGTCAAGATGATGTGCAGAGGACTTGCAAGAGGAAGAAAGTATATTGCGGATAGAAAAGCGCATGTAGCCGAGGCTAAAGCTCTTTTGCCAAAACCGAAGACTATCAACTCAACTGTAGTAGAGCCTGTGAAAGGTAAGGGTGCTAAAGTTGATATTACTACCTTAGTTGTTGATTTTTTGAGATTTAATTTCAAAGGAATTTTATCTCCAAATGATGACCCTTTGGTCATCATTACTCTGGTACATGGCTATGTGGTCTCAAGGATCCTGGTAGGCACACGCAATTCAGCTGACATTATATTTTGGGATTTTTATAAAGGTTTAAGACTAAGCAAAAAGATGTTAGTACTATACCACCAACCACTGATCGGCTTTAGTGGTGATAAAGTACACACTCTGTGTATATATGAAATGGAAGTAAGAATGGGAAATAGATGGTCGAGATGTATAGCAGGGAATATTAACTTCTTCATCATGGATGAAAATATATACTCGGCTTATAATATAATTCTGGGAAGAGTAACCCTTAAGGAATTTGAGGTCGTGCCCTCAATAATCCACCAAATGATTAAATTCTCGACCCCATATGGGGTAGGGGAAGTTCAGGGGGACCAAGTTGAGGCACATGAATGCTACTTCAACTCGGTCGAGGAGAGGGAAGCATACAAAAGGGACATTATAACCTACAACATTGATACCTTGGATCCTAAGATGAAAAGAAGCTAAAAAAGGGAGAGGCCATTGGGGAGGTAGAATCCATCGTCCTTAGTGAGGATGATCTAAAAAAAAACCATCCAAATAGACAAATCCCTAAAGAAAGAGGTCAAAGAAGAGTTTATCAAGTTATTGAAGAAGAGGCAGAGTATCTTTGCTCGGAGCCATGAGGATATGCTCGACATTGATCCAAAGGTTCTCTGTTATAAATTAAATGTGTCTGACGGTGCAAAGACGATCAGATAGATAAGAAGAGTATACTCTCATGAGAATTATGATATCCTCCGAGAAGTGGTGAAGAAGTTAAAGAAGGTAGAATTTATCAGAGAGGTCATTTACCAAGATTATTTGGCCAATGCTATCATCGTCCCCAAGGCTAATGGCAAGTGAAGGATGTGTGTTGACTTTATAAATTTAAATAAAGCTTACCCTAAAGCCTGCTTCCCATTATCGAGGATTGATCAGATGGTAGACACTATCGCCTTCCATAAGTTAATGAGCTTTATGGACGCCTAATCAGGTTATAATAAAATATTCATAGACTCGGGTGACGCAAAAAAGATAACCATCATAATTGAAAATGGGACCTATTTCTAAAAGGTCATGCATTTGGGTTGAAAAATAATGGGGCAACATACCAAAGCCTAGTCAATAAAATGTTTGAATACTAGATTGGGAAGACAATGTAAGTATATGTCAATGACATGTTAACGAAGAGCCTGAGGGCCGACACCCACGTGTCCGAACTTGAACGCACCTTTGATACAATGGATGAGTATAAGATGAAAATCAACCCCACCAACTGTGTCTTCAGTATGGGAGCATGAAAGTTCTTGGGATTAATTGTGCATCAGAGGAGGATCGAAGCCAACCTCGTAAAGATCAAGGCCTTCTTGGAGATAAAGATTCCTATAATAATAAAGGAAGTGCAGAGACTGACTAAAAGAATGGTTGCATTTAACAGGTTTGTGTCTAGAGCCACCGATAAATTCATTCCTTTCTTTAAAGTGTTGAGAAAAGCTTTTGAATGGAATGATGAGTGTTATAGAGACTTTAAAGATTTGTAGCCATATCTAGGCTCTCCACTCTGATTTTTTAGACCAGTCTTAGTAGTGTCAGAATCATCCATTAGTGCTGCTATTATCAGAGAAGTGGATGGAGTTCAAAAATTAGTGTACTTCAACAAAAAGGCCCTCCAAGGGGCCGAACAGAAGTACCCCAAAATGGAGAAGCTGGATTATGCTCTGATCCATGCCTTAAGGAACATGAAGATCTACTTTTAGGCACATACCGAGTAGTCCTCACAGACTCTCCTCCTAGATAGGTCATTTACAAACCTGAGAAGTCAGGAAGGCTTATGGTATGTGTAATTGAGTTAGGGAGTTCGAAATCATCTACCAGCCAAGAGTTTCCATTAAAGGTAGGACCTGGCTGACTTCGTGGTCGAATTCACCTGGGAAGAGGCCGATGCAAAAGATATTGAAGTAGCATCTTGTGAATAAGAGAGCAGGGTATGTCCTACCTCGTCCGAGATCGAGACTATTTCAGCAAGCAGTAAGGTGTCTAAGAATGAAGATAAACGATACCTTTTCAAGAAAGGAGCCCTGGAAGAGGGTAATTTCTTACCAAATGGTACTATATGGAACCTCTTTGTTAATGGATCTTTATGTGAGAATGGAATTGGGGCATCATTAATAGTGTCGGCACCATACATGACCAAGATTGAGTATGCACTAAGGTTCAGCTTCAAAGCCTCCATTAATTAATCAGAGTATGAGGCCCTTATAGCAGGTCTCTCCCTTTCTCGGGCACAGAATGTTGGTCAACTCCTTATACATAGTGATTCCATGTTGGTTCTCAACCAAATTTTTGGGGGTATATAAGGCTAAGGACGGCAGAATGGCCAAGTATCTGGGAAAGGTTAAAAAAATATTGAAGCATTTTAAGAAAGTAAATCTAAAGAGGATACCCCTACTAGACAAAGGCCAATTCAATGCTCTGGCAAGGTTAGCTTCAGCTACCAGAACTGAAATAAGAATAATGATCCAGGTAGATATTCTCCCTCGAACGACGATTGAAGGAGAAGAGAATATTATGTAATTTTGCCTCAATATGAGTGCGAGAGCTTCCTGGATGGATCCTATCGTCCGTTACATCATAGATGGGGAGTTTCCAGAGTCCAGAGCTGAGAAAAAAAGTTAAGGTATAAATCTACCAAGTTCTCCCTCATAGGAGACATTTTATACAAGAAAGGGTTCCTACTTCCTCTATTCAAATGTGGCCATCCATCTGAGGTATGGTATATTTTAAAGGACGTGCATAAAGGGTCATGCTCCATTCATATCGAAAGGAGGTTATTGGATAAGAGGATCATCACTTAGGGTTACTGGTGGTCGACACTTGCGAAAGATGCAGCTGCGTATGCTAAAAAATGAGACAAATGCTAAAGGTTTTCCACCATACCCTATCAACCTCATCAGCCTCTTACTTATATTACTTCTCCTTGTCCATTTGTGGTCTGGGGGATTGATTTTGTTTGTCCACTTCCGAGAGATGTGAATAATTATTAGTATTTGATTGTGGCGATTAATTATTTTTCAAAGTGGGTAGAGGTCGATCCAGTGAGTATAATTATAGAGAAAAAGTCCTTCTAGTTTATCTGGAAATATCATGTGTAGGTACGACCTACCTAATACCCTGATTTCTGATAATGGAACACAGTTCAAGAATGTCTCCCTAGAGAAATATTGTTAACGGGTCGGCATTAAGAAGTTCTTCTCCACTCCTGGCCAACCCTAGGCCAATGGGTAGACAAAAGTAACGAACAAAACAATTCTTGATCGAATTAAAAAGAAATTGGAGGACGCCAAGGTGAGATGGATTTAAGAGGCACTACAAGAAAAATTCACTTCCTCGACACCTGAAATGAATTGTGAAAGGGTTTTTATGACACTTTTCTGTTGTCATTGAGAGGGGGAGTCGTGGAAAGTCCAGTGATTTTCACGACACCTCACAGGTGTCGTCGAAACCTTATTACGACACCTGTTAGATGTCTTTGTAAATACTTTCTATGACATACTTATTAGTGTCGTGAAAGGATTTTTACGACCCAATTTTGGTGTCATTAAAAGGGGGTCGTAGATAATCCACCCCCTTTTCATGACACCTGTTAGATGTCGTTGAAACCTTTCCATGACTAATGTTAGGTGTCGTTGTAAGTACTTTTTATGACATGTATATAGGTGTTGTGCAAATTGTTTTCTACGACACTTACGTTGTGTCGTGAAAGTCATTTAAATTTTTAGAAAATATAATTTTTAAGTAGTCAACGTCATAATTCACCGCATTACACTTCATTAGACATTTTAAAGTTATGAAAATAATTGAAAGTATGTTCCATTCATAATAACATATTAGTATCTATCACATTCATAATAATATCCAAAATAAAGTCTTAAACATAAGGTCATAACCATAAATAACATATTAATCTCTGTCACATACTCTAAACATAGTCAAACAACTTAAAAGATGTTCTAAACATAATGCATCTCAAAGTAGTCTTCAAGTTGCATCCTCCCAAAAAGCCAAAAGAAGTTCATCCTCCCCAAATCCATAAATTTGCTCAACAATTGATAGCCACGCTGAACCAAATGATAACAAAATATGTGGAAGAAAAAATAAACATAATTTAGTCCAATATAACATGTAAAAGTAGTAATATATATAACTAGGGTAATTAACATATCATCATGTTAATTATTTTTGAATCACTTGATATTTTTAAAATTTTCGAGAGAGTTTTCTTTGTTTATTCATAAAATCCAACATGTTTTAACATTAAAAATCAACTCAACAAAACTAAAATCTACTACTGAACCGCTAATAATCACTTACACCAATTAGAACAAAAAAGAGCACAATTTCATCTATATAAAGCCCGCATGACCTATCTTAAAAATATTAGTAAAAGGTTATAATTTATAAGAAAATTCCTGTTGTGTGACTTATATAATTAGTTAAACTTAATGTATCGGTGTGGCCATACAATGGTACTTCCTTTTGCATCATCAAGTGTAGCAAACTCATCCGAGTATCGAAACACCGACACTTTTGGGACAATAATTTGAATAATCCACACTTTATAACAATCAGGTCTGAACAATTGATAGTGCACTATTGACTTTGAATCTGTAGATTCAATCTGTCCATCAACCACCTCTTCTCTTGTACCCATCCAGTGTAATAATTTGCATGTTTCATTTCTCTGGTTTGAAGCATTCACTGCACATGTTCTTTCTTCATGGGACTAACAATGAAAAAAAAAAGTAAATTACGCACACTCACACACACACACACACACACTTTAACACATTAAATGTCATTGAACTATATATAAATATATATATGGGACAATGGTGTTTTACTATTCACTTCTTATCTCTTCTTATCAAATTAATCAAGGGGTCTACATTTTGCCACCACTGCGAGAAATGAAGGGTGAAGATTAAAAGAACCCTCTTTTCCTCTTTTATCCCTTCATTATTTCATTCCCCACTTTTTTCACACTAACTTCATTTTCTCCTATTTGCCCAAAATTCAAAATCGAGGATAAAATTATAAAATACACTAATCAGTACACCTATTTTCTCTCTTGATCGAACGATTACTCCTCTCCCAGGTAACACTCTCTCCTCTCTCTCACCTATTTTGGGGGAAGTCTAGGGTTTATGGTGTTTCATAATGTGTTGAGTTTTGAGTGTGTTTGTTGTCTATTAATTTTATAGAATGGGTTACTTACAACAAAGTGTTTTCAAGAATAAGTTTTGAGTGTGTTTAGGGGAATGGGTTACTTAGGATTTATGTGTAATAATATTTTTGTTTCTTGGGTGTACGTAGAATAAAACATAGTGTTTAATGTATTTATCTAGGGTTTGTAACCTCCTAGAATTTGAAATCTAGGGTTATTTGTCTAACATTTGTTGATTCGAGAATGCTGATCTGAGAATCTTTACATGTTCATTGAAAAGGGTGGATTTTAGGTTTACTCATTATTTCAATCATTACTAAAACTAATAAGGGTTCATCCTTTTATGTTTTGTACTCTGATCCATATGTTTGAATTATTTCCATTTAACAGTTACTCTGAAAGCTAAAGAGGATTTTGGGGTTTTCTCATTCGTATCGGTAGTATTTTCGTCCCTCTTTGATATTAGTATCTACATTTTTAGATTTTTGAGTTGAATTAATTTTACATATTGATTCTCACTTTGCTATTTAATTTTACATGGTCGGTTTCCTCTCATCTCAGCCAACCAACTCTCAACTTTCTTGCTTTTCCATTTCATTCATAATCCTTTAGTGGTATTGGAAAAGCACCATTTGAATTGTGGTATTACTTTAAAGTCACCTTCTTCCTTCATATGCATGCTTTGAGACTTAGATTTTAAAAGAATAATCATATCTTATGATCTTGTGTTTTTGCTCATGCTTTTTTGGAAGTTTATGCTCATGATTTGTGACTTGAATGATTTGGACCATTTATTTTTTAAAGTACTCATGTAATCGTTGATGTTTATAATATGAAGATATAATGTTATAGTCAATATCTTTTGCATAGTTGATCATTAATCTTATCAACAAATTTTCTATGCCTCTCGGGTGTTTGATACAATTTCGAAATGGATGCTTTGCTTATTTTCCTTAATCTATTACAAGAGTGCCTTCAACAGAAAAACACCAAGCAAGTGTGTTCCATGTACTTCATAGTGGTTTACAAATTTGTGTGGACTCTTTAATTAATTCATTTTTGTATATTTTTCTGAATCACCGCACCCTTTTTGCACCCTATCGTACCCTCATTCACACCCCATGCCCCGGCTTCATTTTAGTTTCTAATAAATTTGCGATATGAAATGTTGAAAATATGTATTTTTTAGTTATAAATGTTTATATATTGAAAATATTTTTGACATAAAACATTCATTTGGCCTCAATTTAGGAAGTTTAAATTATTGAGCCAATTGAATTTGTAGTTTTATATAGGTGACTAAAAGACCTAACTTTGTAGTTTTATTTATCCTCTATTATAAGGATGATTGTATAAAGAGCACCTGACTTTCCTCTAGGTCCTCCTATATGGTCATTTGAATCGTTTATAGAAGATTTATCTTCAGTGAGAGAAAAATATTCATCATGCTCTGGTGCTGGTGATAAGCTACTTTGAGGTTATTTGTGCAATCTCAAATTCACATAATAGATAATCGTCAATATTCATTCAATCCCAAATTCAAAGCGAAGGTAGACCTCATTTGTTCTAATATTTATCTTCATGTTTTTGAAGAAGTACAAAATATAGTAAAAATTAAAAGGGAGTGCTTTAAAACACGACAAATAAATATAAATGAAAAAAATTTTGAGAAATATAAATGGGCTAAAAAGGAAGTTAAGAAAGAGGTAAAAGATGCTAAGTTAAAAGCGTATGATGATCTTTATACAAAATTAGGTACACAAGAAGGGGAAAAAGTATTTATAATCTTGCTAAACTTAGGGACAGGAAAACAAAAGATTTTAATAACGTTAAGTGTATCAAAAGTGATGATTCGAGAGTCCTAGTCAAAGATGATGAAATTATGGAAAGATGGAAAAACTACTTTGAGAGGTTATTAAATGGAGATAATGGGAGTAGATTAGATATAGAGGAACTTAGGGAGACTCGAGAAAATATATTTTTCCGCAGAATTAGGACAACAGAGGTCAAGATTGCTTTAAAAAAGATAAAAATAGGGAAGGCTTTAGGACCAGATGGTATCCCTATTGAGGTTTGGAAGTGCTTAGGGGAGGATGGAGTATCATGGCTTACAAAATTATTCAATAGAATTTTAATGACTAATAGGATGCCCGATCAATGGAGAAAAAGTGTTTTAGTACCTATTTATAAAAATAAAGGGGACATGTAAAGTTGTTAAAAATATTGTGGTATTAAGTTAATGAGTCATAGGGAGAGAGTGATTGAATATAGATTGAGATTAAAGATAACAATATCTGAGAATTAATTTGGGTTTATGCCTGGGAGGTCAATAATGGAAGCAATCTATTTATTGAGGAGATTAATGGAGAGGTATAGGGAGAAAAAGAAGGATCTTCATATAATTTTTATAGATTTGGAGAAGGCGTATGATAGAATACCCAGAGATATAATATGGTGGGTTCTACATAAAAGAGGGGTGACTCACAGATATATTAATGTGATCAAGGATATGTATGATGGTGCAATGACTACAATAAGAACATCAACCGAAGAAAGTCCTTATCTCTTTGCGCTTGTTATGGATGAGTTGACTAGACAAATATAAGATGAGGTTCCATGGTGTATGCTATTTGCAGATGATATTGTTTTAGTGGATGAGACTAAGACAAGGATTAATGCTAGGTTGGCATTATGGAGGGAAACTTTAGAAACAAAAGGATTTAAAATAAGAAGAACTAAAACAGAATATGTGGAGTGCAATTTTAGTAGTAATAGGAGGACAAATGGAGATGCTGTGAAATTGGAGGGTCAAGAGATACCTAGAAATGATCATTTTCGTTATTTAGGATCGATTATCCAAAAAGATGGAGATATTAGTGATGATGTTACTCATAGGATTAGAGTAGGTTGGGTTAAGTGGAGAAGGGCTACCGACGTTTTGTGTGATGGGCATATACCTTTGAAGTTAAAAGGTAAATATTATAGGACGGCCATTAGAACCACCATGTTATATGGGATAGAGTGTTGGGCAACCAAGAAATAAAATGTGTTGAAAATGAGTGTGGGGAAGATGAGAATGCTAAGATGGATTTTTGGTAAAACTCGAAAGGATAAAATTAAAAATGAACAAATTCGTGAAACGATAAAAGTATCTCCTACAGAAGATAAATTGATAGAAAATCGAATTTAATGGTTTGGACACGTCAAGCGTAGACCAATGGATGCTCCTGTAAGGAAGAGTGATTTAGTTAGTATTGATGGTAACACAAGGGGTAGAGGTAGGCCTAAATTGACTTGGTGGGATATTATAAAAAAGGACATGATGTCATGTGGTTTAACTAAAGATATTGCACTGGACATAATGGAATGGAAAAATAGGATTCATGTAGCCGACCCTAAATAATTGGTAAAAGGCTTGGTTGAGTTGAGTTGTGTTGAGTATATATACATCCATACACCTATCATGCATCACTATTAGTTTGAAACATAACTGACTTCTTCATTTAACTTGCCCATACTGAATAGGTTCATGGATTTTTTTTAAAGATATGATGGGGAAAAGAGTTGTTGCACTATATGGGAAGTGGGATGACATCATGTATTATGCAAATATAAGCAGGGGTAGAAAGATGAAAGATTTTTTCATGCATTTTAATTGTGGAAAATGAGTAAACCATCTCCTAATATTACTCCATACAACTTAACGTCATTTACAATCACACTACCGACTACTCTTCTTGTCAGGATAAGTTGATGATATGATACACCAAAATGACTTTTAGAGGTAATATTATGTACAACATAACAATTTTTTAGGTGAAGAAAGCTACAGAGGAGCTTTCAGTGTTTGTTATAGTGCAAGGACAACTTTTTCTGAGATCATTTTACAGTTGGATAAAATTGTTCACAACTGCTCTAAACATGGATGGTGGAAAGACACCTTCTAGCTCCCTTGGAAATAACAAGGGGAAAATTGACTAAATAATAACTGATCATGGATTGACAATAGGGAGCCTAAGTAATAGGATCTCAATAATATCGAGAATTGTGGGAGCTTTATGTGCTGACTATGTATTGAATTAGGCGGGGTTCTGAATAAAAATATGAATTGTAAGTTTTAGTATTTTCCCCATATTTTCATAATAAATTGGATCTACTTATCTGATTTGTTTTCATTTATTATTTCAGATGCTCATATACTAAACTGACACAATTAATATTTTTATAAGGCTTTGGAACAAGTAGGGCTTAAGAAGGTGTATGAGCCTTAAAACTACTTGAATTTTTAATTTCTTAGCAATCACGAGGCTCTAGATACGGAAAAAACTTCATTTTCTATGAATTCTACTGACCCAAATAATCTTCAAGCACTCAAGTTAGAAGAAACAGGCACTTTATGACTACGTGATATAGGTGTCTGCAAATATTAATTCTACATGGTTTTATTTTTTATCTCATAAACTTGGATGTTTTATACATTTCAATGCATATGTTTCGTGATCAATAACAGACCCTGTATATGTGAGTGAAACTCAAGTTGATGTTTTTTGGGGGATTGTGATTGCATATTTCAACAATTATATCTCAAACAACCAGTAAAACAACATCTCCAGGCGGTAGCATAGTTAGTAGGAACAACTTCTTCTCTGCCTCAAGTAGGGTGGTGATGATGCCCCCATTCACATTGGGAAAATATTGCCCACCCCAAATTTTAGGGTGTTCAGTTTCTCAGAACTGAAGGTTACAACCAGAAATTTCAGAACTAATACAGTTTTGAGGAGAAAGAGGTTTAGGGAAAATATACAAAGGTTGGCTTGATGGGAAGGCCAACTCTAGAAATGGAAATGGAACTGTGATTGCTATCAAGAAATTGTGTTCTGAGAGCATGCAAGGAATTTAAGTGTGGCAGGTAATTCAAATTTATTCACTTCTAAACTTATAATATCACTTATTATAGCTTAATTGTTGTAATTCAAGGGCAAAGAAAATTCCAACTTTTTCCATTTCTACTTACTTTTTAGTCATTTTTCTTGATTAATAAAGTTAAATAGATGGTTTAATTAGGATGGGACTATTGTTCATCACCATCTCCATTTGTTTTTTTTATGGTGGTTGACTGGAACATCTTCGGATTGATGATAATTAGATAATCTATTATTTTTTCTTTATTTCTAAACTTGATTCGTTGATTAGTTATTTTTCATTTTTATTTCTGATTTATGGAGTTGAGTGTATGTAGTGTAATTTTGGTAACTATTTGCCTATTTTCTTCCTTTTCTCCACATTTGGATATTGTTGGAATTAGTTACATGTATGATTGATAAATGTAGTGATTAATATCTCAACATATACACAATGATTAGTGACTCCGAGACATCATCCTTGCAAGTTGCAAATGTCTGCTCTAATTTCATTTAATGAACTATATGGGCTATTTAAGAAACTTTATATGTACTGATATTTTGAATATATTAGTTTATAATAAAATAATGTTGTGTTAAAGATCTTTTGGTTTGTAACGGACTTGAGTGAGTACTGTTTAGTTTAACAGTTCATATACTTTTTTGGTTCATCACTAAACGCACTTGATTATTGCTGCATGTTCTATTTTTATTAATATAATGGTAATTATTTAATACCATAACTTATGATTAATATTTCACTTACTTTATTAATATAATGTTAACGGACCAACTTATCTTTGTTTGGTAAGTTCTCTACCTCATATGACTTCTTATTAGTGTCATTTTAGGCAACTTTGTTGTTAAATATCAACTCCTTAACCATGTAATGATCTGCTACTTTGTCCAAATAAATACATTAACTTCTGTATTTTTTTATTACACTTATCTTACTGATTTATATATTACTTTGTTCAGTATTGCTGTGGCTTATCTAAGTGAGAACAAACTTTTGGGGCAGATGCTTTATTATGTTTCAATAATGGGGGCAGGGCAACAAACACTTGAAGATGAATATTGCGACATCAGTCTAGTTGTAGGCCCATATGGGCTTTCTCTAACCCTAATAAGGCGTGCTCTTTTTTTTCTCTATCAATCAATAATTCCCTACATTGAAGAAACAGTGAGCTCTAGAGTTGCTTCCCGTGGCATTGCCCTGACTGATTTAATGTCAGCTCTAGAGTTGCTTCCCATGGCATCAGTACAATCCGTTTCAGCTCTGTCAAGATTTAGAGAGAAACTTAGCGGGTTATGGTTATACGTAGTTCAAAAGTGTCCCTAAGTGATTTCCTTGTCTCGTGAGTTTTTGCACTTGATTATTCAAACTAATATGATGTTCTTCTACTTCGACGGTCTATATTATCATATATTCAAATGTGTACCATGCATCCTTTATGTGTTTATTGGAAAACCAATGAAGTAACGTCCTAGATACCAACTTTTCGGGGTGTTTCTTTTAGTTTAGTTATGTATTATTGTCGTCGAAGGAATGCAACATAATAATTTGTCTGCCATTACCAGTTCAGTCCAACAAAATTCCTTCAGAACCCATCAGGGCCACCACATTTCAACAGAGCGAGGTTTACCTATTCTAAATGAATAAAGAAATTTGATAACTGGAGAATCGAAAAGGGTATTTGGGCCTATGATTCTATGTCAACTTTAGAGTCGCAAGCAAGAGGGATCACAATGCACACTTTACCTCAGTAATCGTCAGGACCTAACTCATTCAAGCATAGTTTCATTGTTGTCATATTGTGTACTTTTATCACCTATATTATACATGTCTAATAGTTTCATAAAATAATCATCTACAACTGAGTATATGCAATTGAATCTATTCTTTTACAAATTTGAAAACGGACTTTAGAAGAAATTTCCCTTTGGCTCAGTAATTTACTTTTCTCATTATTAATGTGCACATATATTGAATGGCAGAATTGGAATTTAAAGATAAAAAAAATGTCTCTCTCATTTAATTTTATTCGCTATTTTCTTTTAAACTGAACCATAAAATTAGGTGATGTGATTTTAATTTGAATCCCTTGGTAGTGTTAGAAAAATTCTTATTTACACGTGAATATATATATTTATGCCGCGCATTTCAGAATTACAATCACCAAGGAAACAAATATCATGCACCTAATTGAAGTGTGAGCAATCGATTAGTTGAACAGATGCGAGTTAAGATCTCCAAAATGTCCTTTGCTTCTTTATTGTCGTGAATATTGATATTTACTTTTCTATTGATAACAACATTTGCGTTGTTTTTTTAGTATGTCAATAAGATTTCCGTGTTCACCTTTTTATTTTCCTTTTTTTTTTACTTAGTATATTTTCAGGTGTTTATGGCGTATGGAGGAAAAGGATGGGGTCTTCATACCCTAGAGGAGCTTTTGTTTGTGAATATATTGGAGAAGTATTAACAATTACAAAGATCTATAATCGAGTTTCACAAAGGAATACAAAAGAGGAACATGCATATCTTGTGCTGCTTGATGCTGATTGGGGTTCCGAAGAAAGATGAAAAAGCTCTTTTTTTGGATGCCACGTGCTATGGGAATGTGGCTAGGTTCATCAATCATAAGTAAATTGTATGCAACGTGCATTTTGGGCTATATCCTTCCTTAGTATACGTTATAGATTCTTCTCGAACCTTTCACTGGTTGCCCAATTTTTCATCATATTTGTTTACTTTCACTTAATTTTTGAAGTTTTCCATAGTTTGTGTGCACAAAATTCTGTTAAGATGGCATTGTTATATATTGCTTTACCTTCACATTACATACAAAGGTGAATTTCTTAATCTCTGTGATTCATTCCCAAAAATAGTTGAGATTCTTATGGACTTCTATAGTGATTCCTTTAAGTCTGTCTTTAATTTTCTGACCAGTCAAGATTTCAAACTCACAAGATTAGATATGAATAAAACCTGATTCAGCAAGCTCGATCACCTTTTCGTAGGCCCTTAATCTCTCATCCTATAAGACCCAAATCTACCAAAATGATGTCTCAAGTACTATTGGCAGAACAAAAAATATCCTGTACTACCTTCTCATCTTTGCTTAATAAAATCGAAACTCTTAGTGATAGGGATTGGATAGTTTCAAGCTTCATGCCTCTAATTCCTTTCTACTTGTAAATATGTAAGTTTTGATTACAAATGTAGTTAGATCATATAATAGATTGTATATTTTTGTATTGAATAGCTCAATACTGAATCCATTATTCACCCTAATACATATTATCAACAGTAAATCGTAGCCTACTATATCCGATTAGAGGAGAGCATAAATCGCAATGTTTTGAAAAACAAAAACCTTATTTGAGGAATTATATACAGGAAATGCGATGTATAAGCCTCGACTTAAATAAAAAAATACCAAAGATATAACATAATACAGATAAAATGACAATAATTTTTTACCATCTCTATCATCACCAAAAAAAGGCAAAAGGAAAGAAAGTATCACTTCATTGTTTATCCTGTTGGAGGTTTGAAGAATCGTGTTTTGTGACTGGTTGATGAAGTTGTACTTTTTATGTTAATACGTGTAGTTCAAAAAACGCTTGTCTATTATAAATAAAGTGTGAAAATGATTGTAATTGATCCAAATAATTATAGTAATGCTCAAATATAATATCAAAGAGTGTAATTCGAAATTTGAATGACTTGATGGGAAATGTCACACCTATACTCAGAAGGTTTTCATTTATTTATTTTGATAAAATTGGCATGATCATCTGAGTTCAAAAGAACCACACAGTTGGAGTTAAGTTACTCTAAAGGTTGACTTCATTGGTTACGCAAACTAACTAGGATTGATCCCATTTTTAATATCTTTTAAACACGGAGATTAGAACCAAAAATGGGAACTATCGCATTTTATTGCTTAGTTTTTTTCATCTATTTTTTCAAGATGTTGTTAAGCACACGATTTTCAATTTATGTGATGTGTAGTATGGAAAGAATAGGGCCTCATTAGACTTATAGCTACCATCTTAAGACCAATATGATTAAATTATAGCCCAACCATTTGGCAACAAGATTTCAATTATCCATTTATGATATGAGAACTAGGGAAAAAGTCTCTAAAGAGGACAATTCCATACACATACAAAGGAGAATGTCATACACTTTGAACACGTTAAAGGATTGAAAACAAACTTTTCAGCTATAATTCATCATAGAACATCATGAAGTTATTAAGTTTATAAATAATTATTGATAAGTCAAAGTATTCATAGCGTAGACTTACAAATAATGAAAATTCTTCAGCAGGCCAATCTATCAGACCAGTTGACGAGATAAAGATCATTCCCTAGATCACTGACCAACTCTGTAGCACATTGTTAGAGTATTGCAAGTTAGTCCTTAAGTTATGCAAAGCGTCACCTATTCATAGATGATAACATGAGTATATATAATATATATCATATTATCAACGAAAAAAGGAATTCCAGTACCAGAAAAACACACAATAAAAAGTACACAGTTGTGAGAAGCAAATTTAATTTAAAATTTAGACCAGATTATCCAGTGTAAGCTTAGTGGTGGACATTAAACAATGATTAACATAGTGAAAAAAGAGAGAATAATTTATTAGTAAATCCCATGTGCATATTGGACTGGTTACATAAGGAGAATAATGTAAAAAGTCTTTTAACGATAGCAGCGCCTGCTACTACCACAATTTCCCGTGCTACTGCTACTGCCCGGGCCCAATCCCCCTATTACTCTTGCTTATGCTGCTTCTACTACCTAAACACTTGCTTCTAAGATTTAAACATGTGATCCTCTTATTTATATGATGCTTAAAAAAGTGATACCAAGAGTTTCAAGTTACTCTAGAGTTCGACATAAAGTGATTCAACATAATGTAAAGATGGAAGGACCAATATTTGTAATATATCAAATACTAACTCATAAACCCATAGCTCAAAACTAAAAATTAACAGAATGAATACATAAAAAGAAAATACATCATAATCTCTTGCAATATATCAAATACTAAAACTAGATGGAGGGATTCCATTTTAAAGTAATAAAATAGATTCAAGTCCAATGTCAAATTTCTACCATCATCAATAGTCAAACAATGATGCCCTCACAATCTATCCTCACACGTCGCTCATCTTTATACCCATCATTTTTGTCAAACTTAGATACATCAAATGGACAATATGACGTATAAACACTCTTATCATATTGTGACACCCCATTTAATTGAATATCGGGTGATCAGTCCTTTATTAAATTAAATCAAAGCGTTCGGTTGGTTCATTCTTAACATCATTGTCGAAAACAACTTCCTTTATTTATCACCTAATAAATAATTAACCTAAGTATCAAAACATTTAATTTTATAAATTAATTCCCATTATTGTGAGTTAATATATGAAGACATTTTTATGAACACAATTAATAATATTGAATACCAAACCATCTAAGTGGAATAAACAGGCTAGAATAATCATTCCAAATAAAATATCCCAAATCGAAGGACAAAGTAATAATTAAAACAATCTCATCTAAAACTGAATAATGAAATAAATAAACAGTACGAAGTCACTCTGAACTAAATAAAAACTGGAAATAGGCGACACATGCCCTATCTAAAATGACTAAGTGAAGAGCTGAGATGACAAGGATGAAGTCATCTAAATGCGAGGTTCTGCAACTCCCCCACTAGCTAAAACACGTCGACAGTCCAAATATTTAAGTTTGATGCCCCTGTGGCTGGGCACCCGTAATACCTATATATATATATATATAGACACACACACACAAGAGAAAGTGGAGATGGCATGAAACGGGTCAGAGCCCGGGTATAAAATAACTTTTAAAATAGTTTAGCAAGTATATGAAATGCTCATCAATTGATATTACATACATGTTAGTTAGTGCCTCGACACTCACTTGATAATTCTCACCTCTCAACTAATGTGCACGCCTAACGTACTACTGAATTAATCCAGATAAAGCTAACCTAGTTAACTAGTTTAACCCAATCTCCTCTCATCAATCCTAATTTATATGATCGCATAACTATAATTTATGCATAACAAGCTTTCCTTATGAGTTTACCAAGTCAGCTATGTACATCTCCGTACAGCCTTAAGTTCTCAAATACTTAATTTATTTAATATCAATTTTTCAATTTTATCTACTTACAAGCACAGTAGATGAATCACAGGTATATATATTTATTACTCATAATATATATACTAATAGGGCACCTCGTATAAAATCTATGGTGCTTGCATACTCCTCTGTAAAGTCCTTGTACCTCTCGTACAAATGAGGGAAATACTAGTTCGGATCCACTCTCGAATTTTATTAACACAAATTACACATATTGGAGGCGAAGCATATTTCCAAGTCACTAAGAGGTCATCACATGCACTCACGTCTCTTAGGACCGTCTGACTATCATTCTCAGATAGCCTATACTAAGGATCCTATATTATGGGGTAGGAGTCAATATTCCCCATAAAGATCACATTAGAATAAGACTATCCCAGCGCGAAAACCTCCATGATAGCAAGTAGCGCGGGTATGAATAAACACAGATATTCATATAATATATATACATGCACTCATATATATATATATATATATATATATATATATATATATATATATATACATTATTCATATAGGTATACCCGTGACCCATAACATATTCTAACCATACGTGGCACGTAGCGCCCGAGTCCTACGTATAATTAATTCATTATTTTATTCTCAATTACCGCAAGTTCTCAAATACTTATCGACCGTCGAAGTGTATCACTACATACTATCAGTAGGTGTGTTCTCTATAATCCGCTATCCTAAATTGTCATTAACTTTCACAATGCCTAATCTATCACACACACAATCAGAACCCATTTTATACACTCGTAACCCTATCATTAATTTTCACATAAAGTCGCACTACCCGTACCCTACCACAAACCTACTGGTCCTCCCAAGTCCCATCAGGGTACATAAATTATGTATAAGGGTTCCCACAGAGCGGCGTTGGGTAAATCATTAAGAAGGGAACAAGTTTCAAATTCCATAAGGGGTCGATTGATCTAAGGGAAGGGTTAATCAATCAACCTCGTCGATCGATCGACGATCGATCAGTTATCGGTGAGTTTCAGCATAATTTCAATCTACGGGTTTCATCAATTTCCACCCTCAAATCCTCCATTAATTCATCCCAAAATCCCAAACAATCAAACCAAAAGTTGTACTAACCTAAGTACATGATTTCTAATTTAAAGCAAATACAAATTTATCAAGGGCCATCTATGAAATGATTTAATTCAAGCTAATTAATTAAGAACCCTATTTTTATCACCATAATAAATACCCTCATAATTATTCCCGATTTCAACCTCTACTGGGCATCAATTTCATACTTAATCTTCTACATACATCAAGATAGTTGTCGTAACATGGTTTCTACTCAAAATTACAATATAAATCTCCCAAACAACGTTTTACTTACATGAGAACATGAAGTTATATCTCCTACACTAGCATGGATGTGTTATCAACTCAAGAACAACAAGTTAGATACTTGCCTATAAATCAAAGGTCTAATCCGACGAATTTGAGTGATATAGGAATGATCCTCTTCTTCCGATCTATGATTTGGTGATAGTGGTGGTGTAAAACAGGTGGTTTTTAGCCTTGAACACCTTGGAAAGCTCTCTCCTTCTTCTTCCTATAGTTTTCCTCACTTTTTGATTCTCAGAACCCTAACTTACTTGACACACCATCTGATATAACCTCTTAATTTTCGTCATTAATTAAGGCCCCAAATTAGAAATCACCAAAATGCCCTCTCGGGTTGCCGATTAGGCCTAAAAACGTCCCGAGACCCAAACTAAACCCCTGGGTACACTTTTCTGACTATCTCCACCCTTCTGGACACATTGGCTTACTCGAAATGACCATACGGGTGACTTAGAATTAATTCACTTTTTATTTCATTAAATTAGTCCCGATACGACTCACACGTGTGTTCCTACATAATTTCCATAATTATAGTATTTTTCACTCACGACAACTTAATATTTTATAATCATATATTACTTTACTCACTAAGTAATATTATTCAACATAATCATCACCAATAAATATGAACTCTCATCATGTTAGTAATTATTTAATTAAATCAGGATTAATTATACATAATTTTACTCCATTTAATTTAATTAATCCCAATCCCATAATTAAAATAAAATACGTTAAAAAAATACGGGGTTTTACACATATGTCTCTAGCTCGTGAAAAACTCATGGCAGAGCCTTGGGAACTACTACCAATTTGATGTGGTACTTTCTCTAAAATAAAATAATTTTTTTGCTTGTGATACTAGAATAAAAGGATCATTTTTCAATTAATTGTGTCCTCGGTGGAGGTTAACCAAAGTGAAGCCATCTTCAATTTTAACTCCATTGGCAACGTTGTCCCAATCACATAGGAAGATAAGTAGTCAAAATGTGTGAAAGTTCAATAATAGTGTATCTCTTATGATCCCATAATAAGAAACATTTCAAACCGCGAGTGTGGTATCCTTTGCATTAGATCTACATATAGTCTCGGCCTCATAAAAAACACCACAATCTCGTGTGGACTTTTCAATTGCTAAGGTGTGAAATCGTTTTCCATTTATAATGTAGTCAGAATATTACATTGCAAAATGTCGCGGTTCAATAGCTAGCCACTTTAACGTTATAAATATGTCACTTGTATTGGCCTCAACCTTAATTTGTTCACAACATTATAATTAAAACACTTTGAATATTTATTAAGTTATATAACACTAAACACTTGCAATGCATGATGTAGAAATTAGCCCACCTTATTTGCAAACCACCAAGAGAATGTTTCGATATGTCTCTTATGTAACAAGGTCTCATCGTGAGATAAACTTCTATCATAATGCTTTAGCTCGTCCAAATGCATTCTAATATGAATAAAAGAATTTTTAGTAACCATATACATAATATAAGAAATTTACATAATGATAATATTATTAAACTCACTCAATATATGGCTTAACTTCAGGATTGTTAAATAGCACATAACGATGAGCTATTTTTAACATGTCATCAGATAGTGTTATTGGATTCCCTTTAGAAATAGGGAGAACTCCTAGGATTATTTCATCTTCAAACTCTTCATTTTGATATAGAGGAACACATATATTTGCTGTTTGTTTTACGTACGTTCTACAAACTTTTACAATCTCATCCGCCAAATAACATTCTGCTATGCATTCTTCAGGCCCTGTACAATTCCTAACATAACCCTTCTGTATCTTCATAAACCCAATGAAAAATATAAATATAAGTATGTGTATAGATACAATTTATCAATGAATGTAAGTAGATTCTACACTTCCTCTCAAATGGGTACATCCATCGTAATTGTACTGGTCCACACAGTCGAGCTTCTCGAGCTACGTGAATTAGTAAGTGAACCATATTGTCAAAAAGGGAATCATGTAAATACCATTCCAACATACATAATACCTCCACGATTTCTTCTTCCAATTTTTCCATTTTACCTTTATTAATCGCTCTTTGACATAATTCATTAAAAAATGAACATAAGCGAAAGATCGCTTGCCTTGGACCCTTTGGTAACAGCCCTCGTAGAACTATTGATAGTAGTTGTTGCATATGAACATGATAATCATGATACTTCAATCCCGGTAACTTGCATTCATTCACTTTAACACAATTACTAATATTGGATATGTAACCATCAAGTAACTTCAAATGAAATAATTGCTAATAAACATTTTTTTCTCTTTCTTTGATAGCGTGTAAGGTGCAGGGGGTAGATAAAATTTATCCCCGCTTGGTTGAGGATGCAATTCTTTTCTAATTCCCAATTCCATATTTTCGCGAGACTGAAGCCATCCTTTGATTTTCCCTTCAAATCTAAAAGTATTCCGATGAGGCTCTCACATATATTCTTCTCTGTATACATTACATCCAAATTTTATCGTAAATCTAGTGACTAAATAGAGATAGATAGATAGATAGATAGATAGATAGATAGATGGAGAGAGAGAGAGAGAGAGAGAGAGAGAGAGAGAGAGAGAGAGAGAGAGAGAGAGAAGAAATGATTAGTATGCTCAAAAAATTAAAACCATGAACTAAAAAAAATAAATTTCTGAAGTTAACAGCTTAAATAGTTACTAGTTGAAATACACATACATGCGAATAGGGCAAATTAAAAAATATTGACTTCTTCTTCTAAAAAATTGTCTTCTTACTGCACCTCATCTTCCTTTTACCGAAGTCATTTTTTAACACCATTTAAAGAATCCAAAATGCCATCAATATTTAATGGTTTTGGTGGTCTCCTCCTCTCTTCAATTCCACCAAACCAACTTTTTTTCTTATTTTTCCATGAATGATTCATTGGAAGAAATGGGCTCATATAAATGTTCTTATGGATTTTTAATAACCTTTGTGAGGATGTGTTGGGACCACAAATAGGAAAAAGCTAATTCTCCCTTTGTGATACATCCAGCTAAATTACCATATGATGGATAATCATTAATTTCCCACATCAAAATAGTTTTCAAATTAAAAGTAGAATGATTGGATGCATCATACATCTCCACCCAGTTATTCCAAAGATATAGAAAATCATATATCAGTGGCTGTTAATATATGTCTATGTCATTTCCTGGTTGCTTTGGCCCCGGTATAAGCAAAGTCAACATCAAATTTTCTTGGGATATGCATAACCGTCCACGACTAGCACTACAGGCCAACAACTATATCTTGAGCTAAGATTACTGAAAGGATTAAACCCATTAGTTTGAAGCCCAAGTCTAAGATTTCTCGGATCATATGAAAAATGAGGCCATTTTTTATCAATTGTATCCCAAGCTATTGAATCAATGGTATGTATCATCTTGCCATCTTCACTCCGATTACATGAGTGCCACTTCAAGTGCTTAACTTTTTCAGGTGATAAAAGCATCCTATGAAATCTTGGAATTATTGGAAAATACCTTAATACTTTCACTAGTACTCCTTTCTTAATCTTTTTAGTGCGTTCATCCAATTTCCATCGCGATGAGCCACATTTTGGACATGTCTCCAAATTCTCATACTCCTTTCTTAATAAGAAAAAATCATTAATAAAAGCATCTATATTTTCTTATCCCAAATCAAATTCCTTTTAAAAATTATTTCATATAAAGAATTGGGAAGAGTTTTATGCTCTATCAACATATCTTGAATAATCTCAAGAAGTTCATTAAATCCTTTTTTAGACATTCTATATGTGGCTTTATGTTTATACAATGGTGTAATTGCTGACATATTTGTATAATTTGTTCACCGAGAATATAAAGGAGTCTCAACATCCTTCAACTTTTCTTTGAAACTTTTGTTCCCCCTGATAAATATCTTCTGCAACTCTGGTATCTTAAAAATAAGCATCAGTATACATCCTAGGTGCATTGAACATATCAATATCATCAAAGTTACTTGAATGCTCCTCGTGAAGCATCCATTTGTTACACAATGGATCAAACCCTTCAATAGTCAAGTGGTCAAAAAGTGTATCCTCCTTTTGCTGACAAAGGCTTTTACAATTTTTGCAAGGAAATAAAATCAGATTAGGATTTCTTACATTTTTCTTGGAAAACCCAATAAATCCTTTTACTCCAATTTGGTACTCGTCGGTATATCTACACAAAATAAATAACATGTGGTCATCAATTTGATTGGATTGATAATCTGTTTTAACTTTTAAATATAGTGCAAGCAAATTTGCTTACATATATATGTACGAGGAAAAAAAAACTTGGGAGTCTCAACCATTCTTTTTCCATCTTGAGAAGTCCAATTTCAAGCTAATATTCCATTTAAATTAACAAAATTATGCATAAACAAAAGTCAGATGAAGATTCTCAAATTGATGGATAAGTGAACACCAAATTGAATTAGTAAATAATAAGCAAAAGACTTACTATAATTACTTATTGGGATGATTTTTTTTCTTGGTAACAAAAAATGGGAATTTATTTCTATTTATCAGGTAAACGTTACTGAAATGAAATCCCACTCATGAAGATACAATCAGTTACCTGTAAATGCACTTAGTAAGTCATAGCAGCTAACTGTTATATCAACACTCAATGCCTTTAGAAAGTTGTCTACGGGCTCACTATAAATAGTAAAAAAAGAAAAAAAATGTAGTTTTATTCTGCTTTTATATTTAAATAAATATTATGTTCATATATCCTCTAACTTTAACCAACTACATATATATGCATTGAGTGATGAAGAAAAAATAACACCATGTTGGAATCTAGCAAAATACTAGCAATAATTACAAAAATGCATATGCATTTCACTTTCAAGATAGATTTAAGCACACAATGTAAGGGTATAGTTATTAGATCGTTACCCTTTGGGATTGAATTCTACAAAACCAAAAAGTGTAGTAATCTTTTGTAAAAACCAAAGCATTCACTGTTAGAGACCAATATAAGTTATTCTAACACATTTGGAAGGTATGAACAAAAATCACAGATATGGGTTGAGAATTATTATACAATTGTTTACATAGATTCAAACATATTTATTATACGATTCCAACAGTCTATTACAAGATTTTTCAACACAATCAAAAGATTATTTGTTCGATCTATTCAAAAATATGAAAACCTAAACTGTGAGATCCATACCAGTGACCGATCGACGTCGGAGATTCACATAGAGAAGGGATCGGTCGGAGATTCAAATTAATGTTGCAGGTTGTAAAACACGATCAGTTTTGGGGAGAGGCGTAGAAAAAGGGATGATTTTTGGAGAAGAGTAATGAAATGTTTTTTTTATCTCAAGAAATTGATGCGAGCGGGTGAAAGTTTTGGTGCGAGTGGTGGAACTTTTTTGGCGCGACAGGTAATTAACTTGGAAAATGTGCAAAACATTCTATGACACCTGTTAAATATTGTGTAAAGTATGTTGACGACAACTTTTTGGTGTGTCTAACACCTTTTACGACACCCAGAAAGAGTCATATAATATTTTTTAATGACACCGCATATAAGTCATAAATTAGTATTTCATGATATCTATGAAGAGTCTTGAATAATTTTTTATGACAACACATATGTGATGTAATTAAACATTTCACGACTATCTACTTCAAAAATGTCGTATTAAGGTTTACGACACCTACATAATGTCATGTTATTTGTTTTCCACGACACTTGTATTTTTGGTGTCGTGGTTGTTAATTTAAATATTTTATTCACGACGCCTAATGCAAATGTGTAATCTTAATATGCCTTTCACGACACATATATGTTAAATGTCGTAGATACCATGTCATGAAAATGACTTTTTCTTGTAGTGAGGTATATGCTGTCCTATGGGCTTACAGGACGACATAGAGGACTCCAACTGGGGAAACTCCATTCATGTTGTCTTATGGCTCAAAGGTAGTAGTGCTAACAGATGTAGGTCTCCTAACCCACAGGGTTAAGATGTATGACCCAGAAAATAATTTATTGAACGAAGACTAGATTTGGATCTTGTGGAAGAAATGAGAGAAGATGTTGAGGTTACGCAAGCTACCTATCAGCAAAGGATAGCTAAATTATACAATAAAAAGATCAAAGGTCACCCATTGAAGGTAGGAGACCTTATGATAAAGAGGATATGGCAGAAGCACAATAAGATTCATCCGAACTAGCATGGTCTGTGTAGAGTAGTTGAAGAAGTGGTTCCCACAACTTACCGATTGAAAAATTTGGAAGGAGAATTTTTCTCTAATCTATGGAACGCCAACCATCTTAAGAAATAATATTAGTGAGAGCTTTATATTAGTTTCATTTGAATGAATTTGCTTATGTATATGAAAAGAAGATCACGAATGAATTTTCAAGTGCTCTCTCCTATCTTTGTTGCAATCTTTATTGCTTGAATGTATCAACTCATCTTAAGCTATAAAACATCACTCGTGGTGAGGTAGATTTAAATTTCCCTCGGTGACCTGATAGTGTAGATGGGCTCGACCTCATCCATGGACTCTCAATAACACCGAGAGAGACAAAACATCATTAAATGGATGAAAATCCACTCTCAAAGTGATGAGAGGGAACTTACGTTTTAACACCATAATTTGGTGGATTCAATTTGAAAAATCACTTAGTTGTGGTTAATTTATTAAACATCATTTTCTTGGTGGAATTTTTCTCTCGGTCGAGATGATAGTGGCATACACTCTCAAAATGATGAGAGGGGACCTGTGATCTAACACCATAATTTAATGGATTCAACTTTAAAATCACTTAGTTTTGGTTCATTTATTAAACATCATTTGCTTGGTGGAAATTCTCTCTCGGCCGAGATGACAGTGCATGGATGAGATGATTCTCATCCATACACTCTAAAAATGATGAGAGGGAACTTATGATATAACACCATAATTTGGTCGATTCAAATTTAAAATCAATTAGTTGTGGTTCATTTATTAAACATCATTTGCTTGGTGGAAATTCTCTCTCGGTTGAGGCGACAATGCATGGACTACACGATTCTTATCCATACACTCTCAAAACGACGAGAGGGAACTTTAGATATAACATCATAATTTGGTGGATTCAAATTCATTATGGTTCATTCTAAACATCACTAACTTGGTGAATTTAAAACTTATCATATGTCATATCGTCCAAGGATGAGACTATGTACCATTATTCATCCATGCTTGGTGGTTACTTAATCAGATGATGTCACACACACAAAACAAGCAAAGACAATTTACAAGTACGAGATAGAAATACAACCCATTTATCTCAAGTAAGAATTATGTTCATAAAGGATTGAATAAGTTTATCAAAAGGGAATATAAAAAAGTTTTTACGAATATAAAGGTATGGGTCACGCACGACCACCCTAAGCAGTAGGCCCCATATTTGTAGCAGACCCCTAAATCCTCTGGTGGACAGAACTTGCTCCACCAGCATAGCCGATCCAACAGCATCACCCTCGGCCTGAGGCGGGGAAATATGAGCATTGATATCAACTTCCAGTGGGGCCTTGGGTATCGCCTCATCTTCTTCGGCCGTTGGAAAAGATTCCATATATTCCAAGGCATCAACCATAAAACAATCTTCCATATCAAGAGACTTTAGCTCAGAGCTAATGGAAGAAACCATTGTTGAGAATTTTGTAAGGATCCACATGCAATCCATCTTGAGGCCCCTTTTGAAGTACTCCATCCCAAAGCGTCTGAATTCGTCAGATGCCAAGTACGCCTTTATAGCCTTGTCCTTGATCTTTTGAAGCACCTCAGCTAGCAGAGCTTTGTCCTTGGATTTAATGATGGCAGCATCAAGGTCCTTGACATATTGGGTGGCCAAAGCAATGAGATCCACATCTTTCTTCGCCAAGAGCCCGTCCTTGCTTTTTAATAGATCATCATTTGTCTTTATGTATTTGTCCTTCTCCTTTAAGGTGTCAAGGGCCTTCGAGTATTTAGATTAGCAATCCTTAAGTTTTTTCTTTAACTCTTCTTTATATTTCAAGGCCCTGTTGGCCTCAACAAACTTTCGATAGTTCTCGACCATGCATCTGGTAGCCGAGGCAATGCCACAAGCAGACTGCAAAAAGATGAGAAGATGTTAAAAGTAAAGTATCATAAGAAAGGGTAAAGACCTTTGGAAGAAGGGAAATAACTGATACAGAAAGTAAAGGATGGGGTTAAAAACTTATGGGAGAGGGACCTTAGACAAAAAATCATAGTCGTCTTTCATAGGGGCGTGGAGCATGGCACTCTTGGCCCTTGAAGATGATGGAGAGATCGAGCCAGGACAAGTCCTCAGCTGGGAAACATTGACTGACCAGTAGTGGACAAAAGACTAGCTGGACGAAGATTCAGGCTCAGAGGGGGTCGAAGTCATCTGAGGCATTTCAGGAGTTGGGTTCATATTCTGCCTCACTTGAGAGTCCCCTCGACTGTCAGTAGGGGGTGTGGATATCTCCACTTGTGGTCTACCTCAGTGTGGACTGACCCATCAGTGGCAGATTACATCATGATTTTCTTTCCCACCTTCTTCTGAAAGTTCTTCAATCTCAGAGTAGTCATATTCCAAAGCTCATCAGAAATATTTGGGGGAAGACCTGTAAAAAGGAACAAAGGAAATTAATCACTAAACTCAGAGCTGACAAAAGACTTGTGATATAAATAAGAAAGTGTTACTCACACAACTCAGCCAAATGACCAACCCCTAAGACAACTTTATCCAGGAAGGACGAAGTCATTATGTCTTTAAATTTTAGGAGACGACCTTACCTTCCCTATCGCTTCAGATACTCGACCTTCTCTCAGCCAGCAACACTAAGGTCAAGATTTACTTTCTCCCATATAGAAGGGTTGGCCTAGTGATGAGGTACCCTCATCTTGTCTTCAGAGGGGCCAAAGTCGGTCGAGAACTCCGAAGCCTCGAAAATAAAAATGTACCACGACTTCTAAAAATGGTTGGAGGTTTGAGTAACATGGATTATTTTCTTGTCGGTCTTCTTATCTCCCAAGTGGTAGTAACCTGACTGATTTTTAGAAGACAAAATGTTGTAACGTGCCTTAAAAATTTCAACCGAAGGGTCGTTTGTATACTTGTTCATCAATATCATTATATAGATGAGGATGATTCGCTAGGAGTTTGGTGCCAGCTGAGTAGGAGCAAGCCCTAAGCTAGCCAAGATGTGTCGAATAAATGAATGAAAAGGCAATCTGAATACAAGTTTAAACATTTCTTCATAGACTGTAATTTTCCCCTCTAAGCCACTGAACGCTCTCTCATCATCGGATGGGATACGCGTGATGATATCAGATGGGACAACGTAAATATGTCTCCAAAGATGAAGATCTGACTATTTGATGGTAGACTGGAATTGGTCCACAAAAGTATAATTAATGGTAACCTCAACCTCAACCTCGTAGTCATTGTCATCCACATCCTTAGCCTCACTCTCTCTATCCGTTATATTTTCTTCCTTGCCCTCAATCCCAGCAGCAGAAAACCCCTTTGGGAACCGCTTATGAAATTCCCTATCTATCATTACACTAAGAGGAGTGTAAAATTGATGAATAGTAGTATTTATTGTCTATATAGCCGACTCAGAGACGACTTGGATCGAGGAGTCACTAGAAGCCTCCTCATTTAAAATATGGATGGAAGAGTCACCTTGGATTGAAGACTTGGTCTCTCTGGAGGATGAGGCATGTGTCGAGGTTTGAGTCTCCTCACATTTTTCACGAGGAGAAGAAGGCATCCCCATGGCCTCTTCAAAAGAATCCCTCTTATCATCTACTACAGAGGATGAGCCTGTCATCTCATTCTTGCCGACTTCAAAAGAAGAAGGGTGTATTGTTTTCAGGGGAATGGGAAAAATAGGTCATACACAGTGGGGGTCGGCTCTACGTCTAGCATATTTCTCTTCTTTTATCCTACAGATCTCATGGAAACACTTCTCCCTAAGTGTGGGGGATTATTCGACTAATTTATAAAGGCTTTGTAGAATTCAAGAGTCGTGACAAGACATAATATATTGGAAAGGGACAAACACTTAAACGATTTGATGAACTTTGACCTTAAGATTAAAAGAAATAAGTGAATCATTTTTTTTTATAAAAAAACACTCAAGAATAGTTGAGACTTCACAAGAGAAGATGATCAGTAAATTAACGAATTAACTAAAAGGTGGTGTAACCGAAAGGAAAGATGCCTTAAATCCACCAACGAAATCCCAAAACTGCTCTCTCAACCAAATTATCACACTTTTAACCCTAAAACCACCTACCTATCACCAAACACAATGGTCGAAAAACCCATAAGATCACCAGAAAACTAAAAAATATGGAATTCAACATGAAAAGAGTAAAAGTTTGGAAATAGTGGACGTTAAGTGGAAGATATTGAAGAATGGGGAAGCAAGAAAATCCCCAAAGCTTGTCTGGGAGCGCTTGAACAGTGCTGAAAATGGTTGGTTCTAGAGAGAAAAAGATGAAGTTCGAAGAAAGAAAGTGGGAAATAGAAATGATTTTCAAAAGGGTTTTAATTACTTCATATGATTGTGAATAATTTCTAAGAGATTCATAATTAGGGTATAAATCCCTAAGCACCACTTACAACCATCATTCTTGGGCAACACACTATGCTACTAGATAACTGCTAAGTGTTCGCTCAATCATTGTGAGGTATCTCAGCAGACCCGACATCTGAAAAGGCGTTTATGTGACTCACACTCGGAGGATACTTTAACCCTCAACCTCCCCTTTCTCATTGAACTCTAAGGGTTGGGAGTGATTGATAAGCTAAGTATAGCCTCGTCCAAATGTCAAGACCCCTCGGCCATGACTGACCACCATCAAATGTCCAGAAGCGGTGAATTAAGACTCGACCAAATCAAACTCGATCGCGACCTTTGTTGACTAATTGGTATGTGCCAGAGAATTAATTATAGGGACTAATGACCCTCTTCCTCGTCCCCCATCAGGCCGATGAAGATAGGCCCAGACTATTAAGCTTGACAAGTGTTAACTCCTCAGTGGTCCATGTATCAACAATCTGACCTCGACTATGATGTTTGGACGAGGTCTGATAGCTGGTAGGGTGCGTGCATTAGGAGGCGCGTGACAATCAGTGTGTGGGCTACAGATCAATCGTGGACCAAAATTGTTATAACAACATCTCCCCCTCACATGAGGGAATATTGAATCATAATTACTTACATGTGTGAAGGATAGGTGTCAACTAGATATTAGGAATATCCATATGCACATGATGATTACATACTAGGGGGTGTATTACATCCCCAAGGCACTATAAATACACTTCATCTTCTACATTGTAAAGGATAAACTATTGTAAACCCTACTAAGACTCTGTCAAACTCACTGTGAGAGAGAGAAAGCTTGAGTGCTTATATCCAAGGCCAATAGTGCCTCTTTTTGTGGATTTCACAAACTTCACAGTGGATGCAGGACTTCACTAGGCTGAACCACTTAATTTTGGTGTTGGTATCCTCTTTGCCTCATACATTATCCTTACTGTTATATTGCTTATTTTTTGCCATTGTTGTACGTATGTGAGCTCATTATCACCTTGACCTAGTGGTACCAATTTTGGTATCATCAGTATCATTACTTATTAAAGTAAAGGAAGGGTTACAACTTAGACTAACTGCTCTTATTACCTCCAACCATATGCTAAAAATATTCTTATGGAATATAATTTGATAGATGTGAAATGTGAAAAAAAGTTATCAAAATTAAAAAATGATTCAAATGTAATAAATATTTTTTTAAAAAGCTATATATAGCCAAACACAAAGTAACTCTTTTCTTAAAAACCATACAACAAAATGTAACAAGATCAATATAATTTCAAATTCACTTGAAAACTGAAAACCCAATATAATTGCATCACATAAAGTTAAAAGCTCAAAAGTAAGAAGAAAAACAAAAAAAATCTCGAACATATTTTGAAAATGGACTTCATATCATAGAAGATTAAGAAATTGAAAAGGGTATAAATGATGGAGATATATAAAAACCCGAGAAAGGCCATATAAGCTTAAATCTATCAAGAGTATTTCCAATCATGAAAAAAACCATGATACAAATCAAAATAAAAGTTTATCTACCTATACATACACTGATAATAAGATTAAAACAAATAGAATAAATATAGGTGTACCCACTTAGATACCCATTTTCCATCTCCAATGCATTAAAATGTATATCTTGTTGCTGTGGACCCATCAGGGCATAACATAAAACTTTTTATTACCTTATCTATTGGACGGGTATGGAAGTGTGAAACTGTAGTGATACTGAAACAAATATATAAAATTTAAAAAATAGAGACTTCTCATAAAATGTACTCGAAACATAAAATAAAAAATCAGTTGTTGAATCCTATTTCCTAGTTTCATCAACCAATAACACAATAAATCTAAGACACCTGGAAGGAAAAATAACATCAGACATTATTACAATTACAATTCTGATAGGATAAATACCATAATGTAGATAAATCAACTTATCAAACTCATAATTGTATTAAAAAAAATCTGTGAGGGCAAGACTGTGACTACATTTCATAAATACTAAGGTTTCAATACATAAAATACATTAAAACTATAATAAGATGAAGAATGTTTTCTAGATAATTCAAAACCGATTCTGAAAATAAAATACATTAAAAACTCCAACATGTAACGTTAAATGACATATATTTAAATCAGAGAACATGGTTAAAAGCATTTTCACAAAAGATAACCCATGAAAAATAGTCAGCATTCCCAATATAAAAGAAAATCCATTTTGTAAGTGTTAAAATGAGAGAACTAAGCTCATCAATCTAGCATATTAGAATGTAATCCAAACTCATCAATCCTTTAATCTAATCGTGATGAAACCGTGGTTTTTGGAAAAAGGTATATGGCCATCCTCAATGGATACTGTAATACATTATGGATCCTTTATTTTGGGTCTTTTTGACTCACAATGGGGGGGGGGGGGGTAAATAGCATATAATTTGGAGTGAATCCGCTTAGAGTCCGATAGATGGAGGGGAAGGATAAATGATTTGTTTGTGTGCCAGAAGCAAGGAGAATAAGTGCACCCCATGCCAAGCGCACAACTATTGCCCGCCTGGTATAAAATAAATATATTATTTAAACATATATATTTGGCCAGGCGCAAAATTGTTGCCCACATGGCCCAGGCATAGAACAGTTTCCCGCCCCCACCCTGTTTTATAGTATCCGCATTGCGACCCTCATCCGTCATATCGTCTCACAATACCATAAGTTTATAATATCCCATTATGGATGGCCTAAACATGAAAGAAATTAACGATTAAAAAGGAAGTGAGCTATAGATAGTCCTAGAGGGAGACAGAGAGAGTACCACGGGGTTGTTTCAGCTTTTTTTGTTTGAGAGAAGATAAACATAACTAAGATCCAAAACCATTAAACAAAAGCACAAAAAACTCTCACCATAAAGCACACTTTAAATCTATTTTTTTAAATGTGAAAATAATGAAACCACGTAGAGAGAGAATATCGAAGTAGAAAATTTTGACCTAAAAATGGTAAACTCCAAAGTTTTGTGTATGTCCAAACTTTTGAATCTATCACCCAAACCCTTCAAGATCCTACAACGCAACCACCTCAAAATACCACAAAATTATATTATACATAAGATATCCAAAAGATAGAGAGATGTACGGAGGCGGTGCCCAGTGAAGTAGAAATGCGAGACCATAATGGTTTTTGTTGAAGGAAAATGGATGTTCTAATGAGAGAGATTTGAGACTGAAAATGTGTGTGGATGAGAAGCTATCCGAGTAGGGAAAGAGATTTATCAGAGCATCCACAATGGGATACACACAATGTGAGTGTATATTTGCAAATTCAAAGGTATGTACCGGTGGGAATTAGTGCACAAATTCTCTTCATCGATTTGCAATGGTTCTACAAATATAAAAACTGGCTAGAGAATTTGCAAAGGGTTCCTACGAAGTTCTGAAGTTTGTACGAGTTCCGATGAACTTGTGAAGTTCCTCGGGTTTCTCTACGATCTTTAAAAGTTTGTTAGAACTCCACAAACTTCAAAAACATTATAGGAAGTTTTTTGTTGCACATAAAAACATTATTTATTTTCCTACGAAGAATAATACTTCGTGGGAAGTTTTTATTTTTTCCAACAAAGAACAATACTTCGTAGGAAGTCCTTTTGCAAATTAAGCTCTTCGACCATTATATACTTCACAGCTTGGCAAAAGGTAAATCGACATTTGGTTCTTCAAATATACTTTTTAAGAGCATCCACCATTGTGGATGCTCATAGGAACACTTTCAAATTAAAGTGATAAGTGATCTTCCTAGAGCCATGTATAACTGTGTTATATGTTCTCAAAGCGTGAAAAATTTGTAGGCTTTTGTATAACTCACGTGTTTGTTGTCTCGATGGAGGAATTGACATTTTCCACAGTTCACACGTGGTTACATATTGAACCATCATATATAAAAATCAAACTTTCAATACCAACCATTGGATAGGGAAGACCAAAGCCCCCTATACCCATGCCGATGGTTCTATAGATTATTTGGGTGTATAAATCTCTCTTAAACTCATGCACGCAAACGGTGCTAATAAAAATATTTTGTTGCCCCTGTATTCCACCAACTCATCACGTTTACATGCTACAACATACCATGCACAATGAAAACTCATATATACAAATCATCATGTATGATAATGAAATTAAATATGACTGTAACAAAATAACATTGCAAACCCGATACAATAAATTTCCATGTATGTAGTCGATTTGGTGTACCAGTGCACCAATACTCGAACCCCAATTGACATGTAATTTGTTTTTGAATAATGATATTACTCCCAAAATATGTACCAAATCATCTGAAAGAGTTGGCCCTTGCGTTCAATTAAGAAATAATATCATAGATACCATTTTTAACCCAAATAAACCCTAATCATGCAACTAGGTGTGATTGAAACAATATGAAATCATGCACAAGATATTCAACACATAAAGTTTAAGGAAAAATCCCCCACAGGGGCAAAACCATTTGTATATCACTATAATTTGTAAGAGAAACGGCTTACAATCGAATTACACTGAAATACAAGTTTTTGACTAAGAATTACCCTCGGGTATCGGATTCTGTAGTCGCGGCTGGAATATCCCTTTCCAGTAGGGCTGCAATGAAGAGGAAGAAGCGGTCCACTTCACAAAGGGTTGAACAACAGCAATGGGGTTCTTGGGTTACCAAACTTGATTCACATAGATATGGAAGATGTGTGAATCTAAAAACCTAGAATCATAGGACTCAATAGGTGAAGACTTTAGGGTTGATATGCTCTGAACAACGTGGGAAAGTCTTAAGAAAACCAACTACTGATCGTGGTTTAAATAAGGAGTCAAAACCCTAAAAAATTTGCTTCACGATCTGGTAGAGTCTATCCTCGTCAGATCGGTCCGGTCCTTTAGGCGGATCGGTCCGGTGAACTCGGATCGGTTATTTTTCTGAAACCGGATCCATCCGGTTGGCATCGGATCGGTTCGGCCTTTTTTGCCTTCATCGGTTTGTTATGGATCCGGGGTGTACTGGTCTCAACTCAGCAGGCGGATCGGTCCGGTACCTTTAGCCGGATCGGTCCGGTGAACCGGATCAGTTCTTTTATCTGAGCCGGATCGATCCGGTCAAGTCTGATTCCCAAATTCCTTCTTCTTTTGATCTTCGGATTTCGGATTTCGTTGATGACGATGTGATCTTTTCAACCATCAATCTTGTAACGGCGTAAGACATAACATATACATAAAGATGGACAAATTGTCCTTACATCATCCCCAAATGAATAGCATTAAATGTTGTACTTATCTCCAAACCCACTTCTTCTCCTTATCTATTTATAAATACATAAGTATTAGTAAAAGATAGTTTTGTATTATTTTATTTAAAAAATTGTTTTATAAAATATGAAAAACTTTTTTGTATAATTAAAAAATGATTGTATAAAATTAAAAATAAAACTATTTTATATAAAAGTTGTTTAATAAAATTATAAAAATTGTTTTATAATTTTTTTTATAAATACAAAAAAAAAAGTTTACTAAGAAAAATATTTTCTTAACAAACAAATTAAAAAATGAATTTTACGTATTAAAATCTTGTATAAAATTAAGAAAACTAATTTATAAAATATTTAAAACTACTTCATATATGAAACCTTGTAATATATACAAACCCATTATATACACAAACTTAAACAAACTCAAAATGTACCAATTTTAGCACCTGTATCATGAACATTACCAAATAGATGCATTAAAAAAACTGGTGCTAAAGCATTGAAAAAAGTAAGACCCATGCATCTAAAAATAGTAAAAAACATATGGTACTAAAGCATAAACTAGAACTTGTAGTGAAGCAGATTCATTAAAATACCATGTACGGATCATTATAGAAACTAAGGGTCCATTTTATAGGGGCTATTTGCCTTGGAAAATGTCAAATTCCACCCTCAATTCCATTTTTTATGAGGTTTGATTGTGTTAATTTGGGTCAGGATTTAATTGAAGTTTTGGGGTCACGTGACCTTATTTGGCTGAAATATTAGGAAACTGTTTCTTTAACCCCCCCCCCCCCCCCCCAAAGAAATGAATGGCTGGAAATTCAAAACCAACCAATTGATTTTACCTAGACAAACTTGACGGAAGTGATGAAAGAGTTACAGAAGAAACGCTTGCTCTACCAAACCAAGGCAACATTAAATCAAAGAAAAACCATAGCTCATCATCTTCTGCAATCCGAAACCCCGGTATGTTCTTCTTCTTTTTTTCTCATTTTCTGTTATATTTTTTTCATCATTCATGGACTGGGTGCATATGTTCTATTTTTTTTCTTTCTTTTGTATGTTTGAGAACAGTATGTGGGCGATATGATTTGTATTCTTTTTTTATGTTCTTTTTTCTTCTTCTTTCTCCAACCATGGTAGATTCTATTCCATTTCTAACTCGATTTCCTTTTTCTTTTACTTCAAGATCATTACGTGGGAGATATTAGCAAATACACCCATTTTTTTTTCATTTTTCCCCTTATTTATTATATTTTGTTCCATTTATGACCCGATTTTTTCTTCAAGATAAGTACGTGGGAGATATTAGCAGATGTACCCATTTTTTCCTTTTTTTCTTATTAATTATATTTTGTTCCATTTATGACCCGATTGTTTTTCTTATGTTTCTTCAAGATCAGTCCATGGGAGATATTAGCAGATGCGACCTTTTTTTTTCTTATCCCCTATATATTCGGATGACCTAAAATAGTTGATTCCATTTATATTAGCATTTTTCTTCATCTTGTTGAGTACTTTTTTTTTTATTTCTTCAATTGTTTCGTTTTGCCATGTATATTTGGATGACCTAAAATAGGTGATTCCATTTTTTTTCATTTGTTTAATTCTTGTTCAATAAATTTTTCAATTTTCTCATATATTTTCTGTTTGCCCTATATACTTTAGATGATCCAAAATAGTTGGGTTGATTAAGAAACCTTAGTTATAAAAGTTTCACTACAAATAACCGATTTGTTCGGAAACAAATTCTTCAGAAAACTTCTTATTAGGTATATTACTTTCCTTCTATATATTTGTTTTTAAAGATGCATATGATTATTGAATAGATGAGACCATGTTACTATGATGTTAGATTTTATAAAGTTTTATTATCGAATATTTAGTTTTGGTGAAAAAGTAGACGCTGTTAACTAAAATGGGAATAAATCTTTATTTAATTTTGGTTGATATAGGATTTTAAGAACTCAATGCCGAGTATTGTCTCAAAATGGTTGTGACAACAATGAGGGTTGTTCTGGACCCTGTTGATGCAAGCAATTGCAATTTTCCAATATATAAGGAGTCATGACCATCTCCTTCATAGGGCTCCCCATAGAAACTAGGATTCTGATCGCGAAACAACATTATATCATTTATTTAAAATGAATTAGCAGGTATGCCACTCACAACTTTAGATGAACATAGCCTCATTTTAAAGACTTTGTACTAGGCTATGCACATATGGACTAGTGACAATCGATTAGTTAAGGTTAAGGAATAAGTTCCAATGTTCCTTAACACAGTGGGACATTTCAAGTCGTTGACTTTCTTTAGATCTGGTCAAACCATTTCTTACTACTTCCATAGAGTTTTACGAGCATGTCTTGATTTGTTCAATGATGTCATTACTAACGCCGCCCCTAAAAATTCCCCTTATGACACCGACAATGAACTACTATGGTATCATTACTTTGAGTTAAGGATAGTTTAATTAATTAATTTTATTTGTTTAGCAATGACATTCCCCTTACTAAATTCATTTCAACTGGTTTAGGATGTCGTAGGTGCAACTGATGCTATACACACATCTTCTTTGGTTCTTGCTGCTGACCAAGGAAGGTATCGCAGTAGGAAATTGGAAATTTCTCAAAATGTTTTGGTTGCATGTACATTTAACATGCGATTCTCCTATTTCCTCGCTGGTTGGGAGGGATCAGCGCATGATGGTCGCTTACTTCGAAGTGCGATACAACGACAATGTCATAAGTTGATCGTTCCATTGGGTATGTTAAAACATGAGTAACTTTTATTGAGGTTTTTAGTAAATATATTAATAGGTTTAGTAGCATTTTTATTTAAAATATGCGTAAGTAAATACTATATTGCAGATGCTAGTTTCCCGTTGGTACCTGGATTTCTCTCCCCATATCGAAAAACTCGTTACCATCATAAGGACGTTGATGGGGAAAGTGTTATTTCATTTTAGTCATTCATCTATTCAAAATGTAGTGTAGATGTCAATTGGGTTATTCAAAAAATATTTGCATATCTAAGGCATCAACCTTTCCATGCGATTGAAATTCAAGCAATGATTGTTGTATCGTGTTATGCCCTTCATAATTTCTTAAGGATTGTTGATGTTGAGGATGATTGCATTGGGAGAGAGGAAAGTGATGATGATGATGACATTACTCCTCCTCCCCTAAATGTACCAGATATACCAATGAATGAGCATATGACGTTAACAACTAAGAGTCCATGGATCGAGAAAAGAAATGTAATGGCTAATTTGATGTGGGAAAGATACGATATGAATCACGCTAACACTTTATACTAGGATGACTGAGTAATATAAATATTCTTCTTATGATAATTTCTATGTTTTTATATTTTAGATAGGTGGATTTCTCAAATATGCCATCATCAAATCAATCGGAATTTCTCCTACTACATTATGAAATAATGAAATGCCCTTGTGGCATTGTATCTAAAGTTAAGGTTACATTGATTGAAAAAAACAATAACTAGGGTCGATTGTATTATACTTGTCCCCAATGTCACATTTTTGGGATGGATAAAGCCTTGTATTGAAGGCATGGATACGAACTACACAACATTTCATCCGCATAGAGAATAACCCGCATCGAGCATATCTAGTCAATCATCAGTTCTTGTACGATAACCCCATAGTGGCCATGAATATGACGTTCGGTGTACCTTGGTGACTATGAAGAAGCTTTAAGTTCTAACTATGTTTCTACTCGTTGTTTATAGTATTTTCATTACTTTTATCGTAATGTAATGGTATTGAATCATCTTAGATATTATAATGGTGTGTAATTATCACGGATATTGTTTGAATTGAATTCGAATATTATATGTTTATGTCATAATGATTATGGATGTCTTTGGATGATGTAATTCTATAACAGTACCAATGTTATAGAACTATATGTGGAACCTATAATTTTTTTTGCTAGCTATAAATGATATAATAAATGAAATATTTCTATGATATATTTCTATGCTTAAAATGATATATTTCTATGTTGTTGCTAGTTATAATTGCAGTACCAATGATATAATTGTTGTAGCTGGTATCATTGAATTATTTAATTCTATAGTAGTACCGATGATATAATTGTTGTTGTTGGGATATAATTGATGTTGTTTAATTGATATTATATGTTTATGTCATGAGTGTTGTTGCTAGCTATAGATGATATATTTCTATGCTTTAATTATAATTGTTGTTACGGATACCTATAATTGTTGCTGCTAAAATTGGTTAGGAACTTTAACTATACTGATAATGGTACTGAATTGGTTAACAATTTTTAACTGAATTGGTTAGGAAATCGTAATGGTACTTATAATGATAATTATTTATGAATTGGTTATACTGGTATAACATTAATTATACTGAATTGGTTATACTTATTAGCTGACTATATTATACCATTGTTAATGATTTGGTACTGCTATGATGCGTATTAATAAGTTATGTCATGAATTTAATCTATTTTAATTATGTTGAACAAGTATGCAGAACCAAAATTTGGCTCCATTACGCCCACCAAAACACAAAAGCACCATTTGGAGCGAGTAAATGTGCAGTCTTATCAACTTCAAGGAAATCAAAAGAAATCCCATTTACGATGGAGAGAGCTAATGGATGGATTCCTAATCCATTATCTTTGTTCCCAGGTGCTCGGGGAGGGGGCCATCAGAGGGTTGACAATGGATTCACTACTGCACAAATTAAAGTCATAATAGATACTGTTGAAGAGACATGTCATATTCCGGGGGCGAAAAAGAATGTTTGATCCAAGTTGAAGACATTGAAAAAGGATTACATTGAATTTCATGAGCTATTACTTACAAGTGGTTTCGATTACGATATAAGTAGCGATGGCATAACGATAAATGCAAGTGAATGGGCTGATTACACTACGGTGAGTACGACACTTTTCTGTGAGGTTTACTCAAATTTACTTCTCATATATAAAAAAATTAGTTCTCAAATATGGTTAATATAGGGTAAATAAGTTGGTGATAGGATGAGAGGAAAAGAATGTATGTGCTATGATGAACCCCAAATAATCTTTGGCAATGACACTATTACGGGTGATAATGATATCTCGGGCGCATATCAGTTCTCACCGATGAAGGGTACACAAAATTTTACATTACTATGTGTAGTGCATCTAGTTAGATTGTTGTTTTATCAGTATTTTATTAATGACCATTTTATTTACAGTGACAGAATAAGTAGAAGTAGAAGTGGAGGTAAATGATGAACCATACGTGGAGACCGAGACTCAAACAACGCCTGGGCGGGAGACCAAAACACAAATGAAGGTTGGGTAAGAGACTGACACACAAAAATCATTTGGTAACACCATGAAGCGTAAGGGTTATGCACCTAAAACAAAGTCTCAGCATTGTCGTTTAAACCCTTAGGAAGAATGTTCCCAAGCACTCAGTTTCATTGCTGAATCGTCGAAGAAAATTGCCACCACAATAGAGCTTCAGGTTGTTGTGGACTCTCAGGCTCACAAGAACTGGCAGGGTATTCTTGAAAGGATAGTAGGTATGGATATGGACGATGATAATATCATGCGGATGATGTCATTGTTTGAGGACGAAAATGGACTAGGCCGAGTCTTCATGGGTTTCTGTGACTTTACCTTCTCACACATATGGGCTTACAACAAGCTTCATAATCTCCCTTGATCAATTTAGTTGATAACTAATATAATGTTTTGCGTAAAAATTACAGATATTACTATTGGATCTAATGTTGTGTAAACATCCTTTTTGTAGGTGGTGGACTTTTAGTTAGTTATCTCATTACATATTTGGGATGTAATCGTAATGGGCTATCACACTACGTATTATTATGTAGTCATAATGGTAATTACGGTATTAATGGTATTATGGCATTTTCGTCTATATTTTTAAATACGTCATGATGGGATTTGACCACACATTGTCTTACCCATGTCTTTGTTGGTCATTATTTTTCTCAAAAAATCAGATACGATTTGACCATACGCAAGAAAGTAATGACTTTATATCCAGAAAAGTAGTTGATATTTAATGTCACACTATCCAATAATATTTTTAAACATTTGGGTATTCCTCCATTTTTTGCCCTATAAATATATTGTCTCTTTATTAGTTATTAGAGCATTAGTAACTGAGTTCATTTTGTCATACTTATACACCACAACACTAGTTATACTTCCTCATAACATAAACTTCACAATGCATAACCATGTCTACATGCCTGATGAAGATTCACCCTTCTTAACCCATGTTCTTAGGAAAAATTTATCCTGGAAAAAGATTACGGATTATAACCTATCATCGCCTAAAAGAGTAGTGTGATGTGATTACCTTTTAACATAAGGGGAAAGAAGGATACAACAGGTCACGAAGACAAAGTGTAAGTCTAAAGCATTAACATCATTTGGTGTTGAACATGTTGAGGTAAGGCACAACAATGTTGAACCAGTGTTGACTAACCCAGGGATCTATCAAGATCTCCATGGAGGTAGTTGGTTTAGCGGAAAAAAGATTTTTTGAAAACATCCCCATATGCACACTCCATTCTTTAGGCGATGTTAATCATGTGATGAAATGGTTAACGCCGACAAGAGGAAATATTCCATAGGATGATCATTTGAAATGGCCTAGGTTATTATATAAACGTTGCGATTTGGAGTGCTATTGTCATTCGCAATGTTTGCCTGTGACACAAGCAAAATCGGCATGGTATGGAAAAGATCTAAAAAAAGATGATGAAAAATGTGCACGTCTATTGGAATGCGAAATTGCACAGATGGAGAAAAGGATAGAGTGGTGTCATGCTAAACATTTGATAAATACTGAAATTGACGATCCAATGTATGCATCAAATTCGGACCTGTCGGATTATAAAGGAGATGATTTGGACATGGATTTTGTACATCATCTACCAACCATGTTGATGGGAGATGGGAATGCCTTATGGCGTGTTATGTGGTTTCCTAGGAAATCTAGACGATAAAATTATGCAACTTTTATATGTTTTTTTATGTTTCCAACCACGTTTTGAATCCCGATAGGGGATAAGAATGTGTTATGTTGTGATGCATTATTTTTCAAAGTTATTTTCTATTATTATTAATAAAAAATGGTATTAATGGTATTATGGAATTTTCGTCTGCGTTTTTAATAGCCATGATTGTAAAATAAAATAGATAATGAAATAATAGACAAATCAGTCAATATTAATATTAAAAAAATACAAAATAAGTAAAATTTAGCATGGCAAGGTTTTCATTTACTAACACCAATTTTACCTATCAAGCAATATAAATAGGAAAATAATTGTATTCCAGTAGGCAAAATGTGCCTACCAAATAAAAAAAAGGATAAATATCATATTTTCCCGCATGAAAAAATAGCCAATCAAACAGCATAAAATTATATTTTTCAGGCCAAAATTTACCTTGGATCTATTCCAAGTAAATTCACATTTTTCTACCAAATGGACCCTAAAATGAAAAGTGACTATTTTTACATAAGTACTACACATCACATCTCAAAATATGATACTAAAGCATAAACTAAAAGTAAAAGTTACTAAAAGCAAATCAAAATCCGTGATATGAAAAATACACATCACCTCAACTTTTATGTCACCACTATAAGCAACATCTCTAAAGAAATTAAAATTCCAAAGGAATATGTTGAACATCTGCAAAAAAAAAGAATTAAAAAAGGAATTTGTTGAATAAATGAAAACAAAATGAAAACCCCAAAGCGTTGAAAAAATAAATATCCCAAAACAAAAATCTACAAAGCAACATTCATATTTTCAGAGATCAAAGAGAATAGAAACATCCCTACTCTAACACAAACGAAATCATTGAAAACAAAAATAAAAAATAAAGTTAAAAAAATAAATCGAAACAAAAATTATCCTTGAATGAGAAAGGTAGAGTAAAACAAGATATGAAATTTGAACATAGAAACAGAGGGGGATGCCAAATTGCACTATACACATACTCTCAGACCAATACTCCACTGCCTATGACAAAACCCTAAAAAAACATCAAGCCCATCCAAGGAATCCTAGAAATACATAAAATAAAATAAAAATAAAAAGACGTTAGTGTTAAATCATTAACAATGTTCAAAGGTTTTGTTGCTTAAAATCGTAAAGGACATGTATTGTAGCTTGGATCGATATGGTAAAACAATGGAACACATGTATATTAACTAAGAAAAATGTGATGGAGGTACTACCACAAACAACACCAACGAGAGAGATATATACTTCTAAACAGAACTGATATAACTTTGTGCTAATAGTCCTAAAAAATACAAACCATATGTAGCTACTTTCGAACCTTGTATCTTGAGAAACATATCAAGAGATACATTTTTTGCATCAAATATGTAAAAATTAAACACCAAAGTGCAAGAGCTGCATTTTAAACACACATTCAAACAACCTTTAACCCGAACTCCAAAATGAATTAGCTGCAAACCTTTAACCTTAACCACCATAAAATAAAACCAAAAGTTTTAACAAAAGCGTGAGGGGTTTGAAATAAAGTGATTATATGTTTTATAGATAGTAATTATGAGAGATATAAAGAGTAATATGAGAGATAAGAAAAACAAAGGGAGGGAGTGTTAGTAAATATGTAGGAGTCTAGAAATATTCAAATTAAAGTAATTCTTTTACCATGCTCTCGATCCACGCAAATTCTTTTTTTCTTAAACGTCACAGATTTTTATAATGGGTGTACGTCTATGGTTATATGCTAGAGCGCATGTTGATTCTTTGTTGGCACCATTTTAAGACATATGATATAATGCCCCAATATTTAATGCCAACTGTTGTATAGTGGAGACCAAAATCCCCTCTTGACACACACACACACACACACACACACACACACACACACACACACACACACACACACACACACACACACACATATATATATATATATATATATATATATGGAGAGAGAGAGTTTTACCGTGAGTAGAGCGAGAGAGAGAATCACAAGCGAGAGGAAGAGATAGGGAAAATGGGAGAGGGAGAGGTTGGTGAAATGAAATAAAATCCTAAGGATTTTTATTTATACCAAATATTAGGTCACGACCAAGGACCATGAACCGTGTAACTAATAATTTTGTCACAATTCCCCATGTATGGTAACGATTACCATTCGTGACCCATTTTGTCACCACCATCTGGTCACAGTCCCAAACCGTGACCATTGAGCCATGACCATTTAGAATTAATAGGTTGCCAAAGTTTGGGGTCACGGTTCAAAACCGTGACCATGTTTAACTAATATTTGTCATAATTTTGTCAAGGTCCTGAACCACGACCCTCAACTTGACTAAATTAGCGCCAAAATTCTCGCCATCTGGGTTATGGTTGGGGAATAATCTAGATCGTGACCATGGTGGTCATGGTCTAGAACCTTGACTATTGTGGTGTCTAGGTCACCAATTCAAGGTGTCGTAGTATTGGTCAAGGTATAGTTAGTTTGTTTACGGATATGGCGCGGTGTCTCACTTCCATTGGACAAGTATCCTCGATGTATAAAATGGTTCCTTCGCATAGTATCACATGACCGATCTCACGACGAGAAGTATATAAAGGATCATCATTCATGTATGTCAATTATATCAAATTTTCTCTCACACATACCATCACCATGAGGTATATTGTGAGGAAATTTATATACACTCGGGTATGTCAAATGGCTCCCCACACGTGTCGATGAATAATTGCCCTAATAGGTAAGAGGTATATTCTAGAAGTAATGCCAAAGGGGGTGGATTACACTAACTTCTTATGCATATGCATCATGTAAATGTTCGCCCTAGGACACTTATATCTATATTAACACTATTAATGCGAAGCTCTACTAATATTATGGATCGCGCTACTACCTAATGTTTCTTTTTTTGCCCATTTTTAAAATAGGACCCTATCAGTGAGTTTTGAAACAAGTTAAAATGTGTCTTGCATTATTTACCCTATTCTTTTCAAGACCGGGGTCTGGTCCAACATTTCACTTGCACCCTAGGAAAAACATACTACAAAGGGAACCTAATAGTAACAACTACACTGGGAGGCTTTTCCCCCATTTTCTCCTTTTTTTATATAAAAATCATACCCAAAATATTCACCTTTTAAAATAAACATAACACTTTTTTTATAAAAATAAACCGCTTCCTTATCATGTGTGGCCATATTACCCCTAGCTTGGCTTGGATCCCTATTGGTTATGGTCTGCCATATGACCACCTTGGAGTTCAACGTCATCCTCCTACTTGCCAGTTTTAGAAGGAATGAAATAGTCTTACCATAACTACCTCATGGAGAACCATAATTAGATGCCAACATTAAGCCAGATTTGATGACCTTACTATTTCAACTCGCTGATAAGGTCGAGAACCTTCACCTAGATGTTCTTGTCTTGCAAAAGAATAAGACTAAGATTCTAGAAATACTTGAGCTAGAAATTATCCCAAATCATAATGATGCCTTTCCTCCTATTCTGGATCAAGGAAGTTATGAGCCTATGTGGGACCTTGAAGATTATTATCATGTTTAACACATCAAAATTCTTCTGCACGTCCCGCTTATCAACGGGATGACTCCCGTCCATTTTACCACGTCAAATATACCTCAAGGAGGGTCTAACTTGCCATTTATCATGCCTGTTCCAACATATCCTAAACAATAAGAACTCATTAGGGTGAAACAAGAGCTTAAGATTCTCTATCTCAAGTTTGACAAAGTGAAACTTTTTGCGAACTTTATGGACTACAATCACAAGTATCTTACCCTAGAGCTCGTCTACCCCACAAATTTAAGATGTTGGATATTGAGAAGTTCAAATAAAGTGGGTATCTGATTGTGAATCTACACAACAATCCACAAACTATGGGTCTGCTGGGGGATACATAAGAAATTACTACCTAAATGTTTTAAAAAAGCCTTAAATAAAGCGTTCTCCATTTATTCTTGTCTTTACAATAATCCTGAATAAAAAATTTGGAGGATGTTATTAGATAATTCATAGTCTAATACAAGTATAATTGAAAGTTGGAAGTAAATCCCTATGATCTTTAGTTACTCAAACAAATCCCAAATAAGGAAAAAAATTCCCATCGAGTTAATTTTTATGTATTGGATTATTCCTTGTCTAAAAAAAATTGTTTGAGTCATAGTTTAGGATATTAGTTATTTCTATTTCAAGCCTATGATGTGTTGCTGAAGACCGTAATGGCCAATATAATGTGACATCGAGTATACATCGTGTTTTGAGACAAGTTTCATCTTTAAAATTCAAGTGATCAAAATGAGGAATGAATGAATATTTATGTTTGATCACTGGATTTGATTCCATAAAAAAGGTTTTAAAATTACTTAAGACTATTTTTTAAAATATTCTCCACGTCGTTAGAACTACATCGACCATGTCATTTGAACGAGACTTCGTACCTCATTAGAATAGGCTCCAACGAACATCAAATCAGACTTGTTTTGTCCATATCTATTTTCTCATTGGATATATCATTAGAAGTTGTTGTAACGAGATCACATGCTTCGTTCGAATGAGATATACCTCGTCCAAACGAGCTGACAAATTTTTTTATGTTTCAAGATTTTCTGCACAAATTTTTCTCCTTATCTCAATTTTATAAAACCTCGTATAAAAAGGAGTGCAGGGAAACAAATTTTGATGACACCTTCTTGAGCTTCAAAATTTACCTAACTTTTTTAAAAAGCTCTCCAAGTTTATGTTTTAAATACCCTATTTTACCCCCATGTTTCAGATCCAAGAATCATTCACCTATATATTTACTTGAGATCTTTTTTTTTGCATCAAAGTGGTTTGATCCATCACTGAAGAGCATTGATAGTGCTGGATATCGCGTTTGTATTATGTGGTGGTAGGACTAGTCACGAGATAAGTAAAATCCGTATGATACCGAGAATTAGGAAAGTGTCTGCACTGTGTGGCTATTAGAAGATGCGCAATAGTGGCTGCAAAGAAGGATATAAGGAATCACTTCAAGTCTTGAAGAATTCGAGTTAGTGAGTAAGTCTAAGTTTTTCTTGTAAACTACCAATATCCTAGTGGACTTGTATGGCTGGGCTATCCTAGGCTTTTCCCATTATGGGTTTTTCTCGTACACCGCCGTGTTGTGATTTACTTATTTTATTCTTGATTACACTCACCTATATGAATGCTTAGGTCAACACTAGTAAAACGATTTCACAAGACAATTGTGGTTTTGAATTTGTGCAAAGTTAAAAAAATTATGAAAATTAAAATTTTGTGGTGTTTTATTACAAACCATAGGTCACTAGAGTTTCTCAAGTTTGTATGAGCATCGGTTACATTATTTTATTGTGTTTGATCACTTTTTTGAACTTTTAAGGTTTAGATGGATTTTAATCGAGAGGGGACTTATGTTTCCCAGGCTCTATCATTTGAGGGGACAAATCATCCTTATTGGAAGGTGCGTACGTGATTTTTAAAATTGGTCAATAAGAATGTTTGGAACTCAGTTAAGGATGAGTTGATACCTCCCACTGGTGGTGATTCTCCTACAGAGTCCAACTCTTAGACAACGGCTGAAAACAATGCCTTAACTTTTAATTACAAGGGTGTCAATGCTATTTTTTGCGTTGTGAACGCCGAAGAATTTAGATGCATTATAACTTACTAGAGCGTGAAGGATGACTGGGATATTTTATGATCCACACACGTGGGAACATATACTATTAGGGGTTCCAAGTTAAAAAAATTATCGATGAAGATTAAGGATATTAAGATGTTAGATAATGAGTCATTTGATGAGTTCTATGACATGTTGTCAGATATTGTCAATTCCCCATTTAACTTAGGTGAGCCTATTCTCTAGCCTAGACTTGTGCAAAAAATCTTAATGTCATTGCATAAAATATTTAATTCCAAAAACACACTCTTAGCTCCCATAGGAGGTATCAACACTATGAGATTCCAAGAACTTATAGGTGAACTTCAAAACTATGAGATGATAAAGTTTCCTCCGAAGAAAAAGGATGAAAAAATGAGAATTGTATTATTTTGAAATCCCAAAAGGAGGACATGTTAGATTCCTATAGTAACGGTGAGCTTGATGCTGAAGAGATAACTAAGTTTTCTACGAAGTTGAAGAAGTTTCTTAAGCTTAGAGATGAGAAGAGTTTTGAAAAGAAACCTAAGAAAATTAGTGTCCATGATATAATAATAGGGGTGGTCCTAAGATGTGGATGGCTAAAATAAGTTCTTTAATTGCAAAGGTTTTGGGAATTATTCTCGTGAGTGTCCAACTAGAATAGGGAAGGAGGGCCATAAATTGAAGGTTTACAATACAACTCTTAGTGATAGTGAGTCAAGAGAGGAAGGTGATTTCCTTATAGAGAGAAAATACACCGCGTTAGTTGCTAGTCATGTAGGCTTAAATTAAGTATGTTCCCCCAATGAAGATGATCATAAGCATGACGATTTCGAGGTTCAAAATTTTGGATCCCAAGAAAGTGAGGAGCACGTTGAAAAAGAAAAATAAGAGGAGGGGAGTGAGCTTCAAGTGGACTTTGAGAGTTATACACAGAGTCATTGATGTCGAAGAAGGCCAACTTGTGTTAAAAAGCTAAGATGAAGGAATGTGTCATAGGTAATAATGATACCATGTGTCTAGCACATTTTATTATGAATTTGAATGCTTAGATTATTCTTAATCATGCTTGCATGGAATAGTTTAAAATTTATTTTTATGATGGATTCACTTTATATATGCATCCGCACACACTTTGTAGGAGCTCTTTTGGATTCTCACTTCATGTGTCACATGAACTAATTGAGGTGTTCTCCTATTAATCTTGTCATATACATAAAAAAATTAACTGTGAGGGATTTGTGAATATAAGAACCATTGCCCGTGTGTTTGTAGTTTTCTTGAAAATGTGTGTGTGCATGACAAAGGGACATAAATGAAGAAAACTTCCTTGAGTGAAAGTCCACCATTGGATAGAGCCTAAAAATTAGAGGGGGAAAACAAACAATAATATTTCCAAGGCTAAATTTTTTCATTGCTTCTTCAAAATAGATATCCTCAATAGAAAAGAAGAGAAACAAGATATATGTTTATTTTTTAGGGTATTTAGTTAAAGATCAATGGTTAGGCATAATGAGTCCTAGTTGAGCTAAATTATTTTATTATGAACCTTTACTCTTTGTCCAATCTTGAACAAAAAGGGGGATAAATGGTATCTCAATCTTATAGTTCGAGGGAGATTTTTACCTTAAGGTATATGTCTTATCTTAGGTAGAGATTGTTAGACAAATGGAGAGGGTTTTTCATGACGTTTATATTGTTATATTGAAGTTACATTTGAAAGGTGTATTTAAGTGTGCAAATTAGCAACGATGCAACAAACGTTTATGCAAGAATAGAGCTACTCAAGTTTGTCTTAGTAAAGCATATGTATTCCTTTTGCTTTTAGGGTTGGGGATAAATTCTTAGTGAGATTGACAATCCAGTAGGTTTTTACTTTAAGATTTTTTTCAGAATAGCCAAAGAGGGAAAATTATATGGACAAATTTTCGCATCGAGTTAATTTGTATGTATCTATTTATTCCATGTTTAGACAAAAATTATTTGAGTCATAGTTTAGGATTTGAGTTGTTTGTCCTTCAATGCTAAGTGTGTTATTGAATATCATAAGGACAATGATAAAAGGACATCGAGTATACTTCATGTTTTGATCCGAGTTTTTTCTTCAACATATGAAGGATCTCAATTAGGTATTAATGTATATTTATGTTTGATCCCTAGATTTTTTTAGTGTTTTTTTTTTATAAAAATGGTTTTAAAATATCTTAAAACTATTTTTAAGAATATTCTCCATGTACTTAGAATGACATTGCGTATGTCGTTCCAGCTAGTATCCTTGTTAAAACATGATCCAATGAACTTTAAACGAGGCTTGTTTTTTCCATCTAAATTTTCTCGTTGGATATATCGTTAAAAGTTTTTTGAACGAAATTAGGTGCTTCATTTGAACAAGAACGATTCTATGAGTATTTCATTTTTCGAGATTTTCTGCCCAATTTTTCGTCCTTATCTCAATTTTGGATAACCTCCTATAAATAGGAGTGAAGAGTAGATAATTTTGAAAGGACTTTTCCTTGCTTTAAAACTTCTCAAACTTATTTTAAATTCTCTCCAAGTTTATGTTTTCAAAACCGTAGTTTACACCCTAGTTTGAGATCCAAGAATGATTCATCTATATGTCTATTTAAGATCTTGTTTGTTTTCCATCAAAGAGGTTTGATCTATCATTGAAGATAATTTCTAGCGATTGATATTGCATTTGTGTTGTACAACGGATGCACTGGTCATGAGACAGATACGATCGGTGGGATACTGATATGTGGGACAGTGCGTTTGTTTTGTGGTTGTTGGAAGGCATCTAATAGTGGTTGTGAAAATAATATGACCATCTTAGGTTCAATGAGTCCAGAGTAGGACGAATCCACCCGACTTAGGCTAATATTGGTCATCTTAGACCAACTTGACCGTTAATGGTCAATTATGATCGTGAGAGATCAATTTGACCATCTATGGTCAAATGAGGCCTAAGTAAATCGAATTTAGCCATCTTAGGCTAATGTTAGCCATCCCAACCCAACTTAACCATTCTTAGCCAATTGTGACCGTGACAGATCAATTTTACCATCTTAGGTTATCTTAGTTCGAATTTATCCATCTTTGCATCAAGTCTTGGAGGCATTGAGTGTGAGATTAAGTCTATGATGTTCTTGTAAACTGCCTATATCATAGTGGACTTATGTGGCTGAACACTCTAAGGCTTTTACTATTATGGGTTTTCCTCATATATCGCCATATTGTGATTTACTTATTTTATTCTTGCTTACAGTCATCTAGATGCATGATGAGGATAAGAATAAAATTGGGAAAACTATTTCCCACCACATTGGTGGTTTTGAATGGGTTCTAAGTTTATAAAAATTATGAAAATTAAAAGTTGGATATTTTTTTGATAAACCCTTGGGCAATAGAGTTTCTCAAATTGGTACTAGAGCAGGTTACAGTATTTTGCTGTGTTTGATCCCTTTTGTGCACCTTTAGGGTTTAGATGGATTTTACCGAGAGGGGAGTTCTGTTTCTCACCCTCCATTATTTGATGGGAAAAACAATCTTTACTAGAAGGGATGTAATTTTTCTTTAAATCGACGAGAATTTTTAGAACTCGATTGAGAATGGGTGGACTCCTCACACTAAAGGTGGAGCTCCTAAAGCGTTGAACTCTTGGATAATGACTAAAAAAATGCATCAACTTTAATTTCAAGGGTGTCAACTATATTTTTTACATTATGAACGTAGAAAAGTTTTGATGCAATATTACTTGTTGAAGGTCTTAGGATGATTGGGATATTTTATAATCTAAACACGAGGGAACATATACAGTTAGGATTTCCAAGTTACAAAATCTGATGAAAAAGTTTGAGACTATTAAGATGTTAGATAATAGGTCATTTAACGATTTATATGCCATGTTATCAGATTTTGTAAATTGCGCATTTAACTTAGGTGAGCCTAATCCCGAGCTTAGACTTATGCAGAAAATCTTAATGATATTCCTGAAAGATTTAATGCCAAAGTCATGGTCTTACATTCCCTAGGAAGTATCGACCCTAAAAGAGTACAAGAACTTCTAGGTGACCTTCAAAAGTATGATATGAACATGTGTCCTCGGAAGAAAAAGGATTAAACTAATAAGGGTATTGCTATGAAAGAACAAAAGGAGAACGTGTCAAATTCCTATAGTAATGGTGAACTTGATGCTGAAGATATAGCCAGGTTTGCTAGGAAGTTCAAGAAGTTTCTTAATCTTAGAGATAAGAAGAATTTCGAAAAGAAACATAAGAACTTTAATGACCGTGATAGAAGAATATAGATGGTCCTAAGATGGTTAATGATCGGAATAAGTTCTTTGAATGCCAATATTTTAAAAAATATTTTTGTGAGTGTCCAACTAAACTAAAGAATAAGGGATAAAAATAGAAGGTATACAATACCACCATTAGTGATAATGAGTTAAAAAAGGAAGGCGTAAACACCACATTTTAGGACCCTCCTAAGGCTCTCCTTAGGTCCTTAGCACTTCCTCCTTTACTATAGAACCCTAGGTCATACTCAGAGTATCGACCTAGAAGACACCAGGTTCTCTCGAGCTCCGTTTGACCTTGGCCGAATTTCTCATCTGAGAAGAAGCTCAATGAATATTCAAAGGTATCGAAATCCTCTTTCCAATAGTCTACCCTGTGCATGAATCGGCCTTACGATTAAGATGAACGGTCTATGAATCCCCATTTTGACCCCGGTCAACTTTCTCATCTGAGTGAAATCTCAATGCATATTTTAAGGGATCCGAATTCCTTTTCTAATTGTCTATCCCGTATGCAAATCGGACTTATGGTTCGAATGAATGATCCATCTTCCCTCGAAAACTAATTTGAAGGCCACCAAGCGCTTTCAGACTTTGTTTGACTCCCATTACCTCTCCATATTGAACGATAGTAAATGAATCTTTGAAGGCTTGTGAATCCCATTTCTAACGGGCTGCCCTATGCACGAATTATCCTTAAAGTATGGACAACCGACCCATTTTACTTTGAAGGGTCATCGGGTGATTTTGAGACCCATGTGACTAAGGTCAACTCTCCGAACCGAATGAGACTAAATGGATATTGAAAGGGCTATGAATACCCTTTCAAATGGTTTTCCTCGTGCATGAGTCGGTCTTACGTTTTCAATTTCCTCCGGGAGTCTCTAGTCCAACAAACCGTCGGGTGCTTCCGATCCCTATTTGACTAAAGTCAACTACCAAGCTCGGAAACGACCCAATGGATTATTTGTAAGGATATTATTTTTTAAGCTCGTTATCAATTTATTATGTCGTATACCTCTACACCGTCGAAGAGAATTCAAGAATATTCAAGCACCAAAGACGAATCTGAATATCAAGATCTTCAACATTCAAGCCTCTGTAAGGTTAATTTCGGTGAGAAAGTATTTAAGTCCCTATATGGTTCACTTAAAAGTGTTAGGATAATTTTTAAAAGAGGTTTGAATATTTTTCTAAAATATTTTCTAAGTGTTGAGGCATTTTTTTTCGTCAAAATGAATTTTCCAAGATTAAAAGAATAATTTTTGAAATTAAAAATTAAATTTATTTTTTGCGAATTTTCTGGTTCGAATGACATGGGATCTGGTTCGAACGAATTCAGATCTCGTTCGAACGACATGGATCTCGTTCTAATGACGTGTCGACTCAATTTTTATATATAAAGCGTGTTAAACGAGGCGTCTTTCATTAAGGAGACTTGCCGATTTTCAATACCAGTAATCTGCCAATAGCAGAACACTTTGTCTTCTTCAATTTTAGGGTTTAAACCTTATTTTTCAATTCAAAAAATATCCTAATCTTTTAGTGAATTGTTTTGGAACCCTAGATTCAAGTTTGTTGAAACTTTACCTTTGTGGGGAGAACTCTACAACTGAAGAGCCGTGTGCTATTATGGAGGAAGTCTCTATAAAGTTACTCTTGTGGGGAGGATAACCTACACCGTGAACACTGGTGTCCTTGTGGTATAGCTGCGTGTGAACCACTGCTGATTTCTATCCGTAACTTGGAAGGTTTGACGAAGACACCGTGCATTACTCTTATGGGCGAAAGCAAGATGGTATGTAAGTCAATGGTCTTGTAAACTTGTCAGAGTTCTAGAAAGAAAAGGTTTTGCCCTTCGGGGATTTTTCCTGAAATTTGTGTCGCATGCTTTATTTATTTATGGGTTGACACAAGCACACACGTAGTCATGTTTAGGGGCTGAATTAATTTGGTTTAAAAATAGAGTCTAATTAAATAAGTGTGCCAAAGGAGAAATTTGCGAATTTAATCAATTACCACACAGTCATATTTTACATTCTTAAAGGTATTTAAATACCCCCATCCACGATTTAGACTTACGGATTGCATTTTATGTCTATTTTTATGAGAAATATGCATGTGTTTGTCGAATGGCAAACCCATTTCCCGTCCTATTGGTAGTGTGTTTAGGGATTCATACTAATAGACAGGTCAGTACAATGCCGATGGCACCCCCTTGACCCTATATAGGTAGAGCATGATCTTACTTTGAAAGACAACTCAAAAACATCCCTCTTACTGATATCAACAACATTCTCTCAAAGTTAGCGTTGTTTTCCTATTGAAATCTCTCCTCCACATTCCAGTTTCGTCCCTTTCACACTCAATTTAGCAAAATACTTTCCCTCTCCTCCTATTACCTCCATTCACTTGCAAGGGCAGCCCTTTAATAGTCAAGATCAACCTTCAAGTCTCCAAAGAAGGTCCAAACACTCTTCTCTCTCTTTAAATTTCCTTATTTTTACATTAGTTATTTAATCCTCATTTTATAATTTCATCTTTTTTAGTCTACACATATTAATAATCTCACTTTTTATTAGTAGTATTGAACATACCATATTTTCTATAAAAAAAACAAAACAAGGAAAAGTGGGTTTACTCATTAATTCCAAACGGGATTCCTCAAGATATTCTCTCAAATTAAAACATCATTTTTCAACACAAACACATCTAAATTAAATCCCTGATTGGATTTATGGGATAATCCCCACCCTCGTGTTTCATGTGAACTACGTGGACTTGATGCCTTTTTAGGCTATATAGGCGTTTCGGGTCAAAACTCGAGGCACAAGTCCTATTTTCCTATTTTTGTTCATATATTATTATACTCGTGATTCTTATTCTCGCTTTATCCAACACATATTATCGTTTCACCATAATGATCGGTATCCCGATGATTGAAGATTTTTTTTATTACTATTTTGGGAATAGTCCTATGGATGACCTCACTTCGCCTTTCTCATGACGCGGGTCGAGTAATTCCAATTTCCATTTATATATACATGCACACACACTTCATGGAGTTATTAAGGAGAATAATAACACATGCCCATGAGATATCGTAAGTGAGAGATAGGTTCCTAACACATTCCCATTCCGTAACTTAGCCTCGAACGTTCAAACTAATTTATTTTGCAAGAATTAGTATGTCTTTGATGTTGTTCTCTTAAGAAAAAACATTTCTTTTGCATGTTTTGTGAAAAATAGGCTGGTGACTCTATATCTTCACATAACCCCACATTGAAGATGGTTGAAGCGCTCCTAGAAAGGGTGCGAGACCTTCTTCTTGTCCCCCTCCAACCACGTGCGCGAGCGCCAAACACCACCCCTACCCCCGGAAGGAGGATGGAAAAGGGAAGAAAGCGGGGATGGACACAGTGGCGACTCCGCTAGGGACGACTTGTCATAAGAGAGATAGACTCTGTTTGCATGGGTGTTATCAATTTTTTCATGTATGTGTATGCACCCACTTGTATCTTCCCTTATTTCTTATATATATTTATCTCATTCTTACATCACCTGCACCTTTCACTTTCACTCACTTGTAAATATTTTCCATGTACACCTCACACTACTTACACTTATACATAGGATAACTAATATCCACATTTTCACACACCAATTAGAATATCCATGATTAGGTTTCACTAGCAAACACGTCCCCTTATCACACTTATATATTTCCCTGCTCACTTGAACATATTGCACGCCACTTGTAGTTGATCCATGCTTAGGTTCACTACCACACACTCACTTATAGATATTCACACACCACTCACTCACATGTATCCATGCTTAGTGTAATATTCATGCTCCACGCTAGATTTACTTTTCATGATACTTTTACATTCTTCCCTGTTAATATAGTGCTCATATAGCCAAATAAAAGACTCTCTCTTTAAAATATACTAATCAATAATCATGAATTTTTCACCCTACATCACCAAGAGCATATTTATGGACAAAAATTTTGTCTAGTACTAGGGGTCACTTTGTGATGGGCTCTGGTCCGACAGATCGCAATTAGCCTAATAAATATGACTCTCACCGTCCATTGGCCTAGTACCTTTAATGTATATCGAATGGTTCCCCTCGCATCGTACAACTTGACTGAACTCACGATGGGAGGTATATAGTAGGGAACTTGTTCACGTGCATCGAGTATATCGAATTCACTCCCACACGTACTATCCCCGTAAGGTTTTTAGTGAGTTAATTCACGTACACTTAGGTAAATCAAATGGCTTGTCCACACGTTCTGATTTCCTTCCGAAGCAAGAAGTATATCGCGAAAGTCATTACAAAGGAGGGAACCTTTACACTAACCCAACAACTACATAAACCTCATCTAGGCATCAGACCTAGGACACTCATATTTAGTTTGTCAATTACCACATGAAACTCTGCCAAAATGTTCGATCGGCATGCTGCCCAAAGTTTTGCATGATTTCATCAAAATTTAAAACAGGACCCTGTCCTTGAGCCTAGAAACATGTCAAACCCTATCTTACCTTATTTTCAAGCCTAATTTCCCTAGGCTCGGGCCCTGTCCGACATTTCTTTTGCATTTAGGTAAACCTAATACAAGTGAAAACATAAACATAATAATAATAATACTAAGAATTTTTCTATCCTTTTTTCCTCTTCTTTCTCAAAAATCCAAAAACGTTTTCCTCCTTTTCATCAAAATACAAAAAAAAAATTCCTCCTTTTTAGAAAAATGTCAAAAACATTTTCCCTCTTTTTCAATAAAATAATTACTTTTCCTTTAAAAAAAATTAAATTCGAATCATTATCCTTCTCAGGTCGATCGCACCCTATTAGCTTCGATCTTCCATCAAATCATCCCGAAGCTCCATCAGTTCCCCTGCAACTTCTTTCAAGTCGAGAATCTACCTTTTTCAGTCCTCCATGGAAATCATCGATTAAGCATTGAAGGTACAACTTGATCTAATGGCATTCCTAGTCCAACTTAGAGCCAAGATTGACAATCTTCAAACCAAGGTTCATGAGATCCAGTGAACCCAGGTCCAAGTTCCCTAAGAACCCTGGGTTATCTTTCCTCGTGTCGTTAGTCCACTTGCTCCTAATCCTATTTGGGTTCCGAAAGAATATAAGCATGCTCCATGTGCCCTTCCTGGCAATGGGTTGTTGCTAGCTCAGCTCCATATGCCAAACCTTTCCCATCCAGGGGCTAATTCGCCAATACCAAATTATCTTAAAAAGGAAGAATTTAATAAGGTCAAGGAAGACCTCAAGATGTTGTCAAAGAAGTTTGACCAAGTTAAGATATCTAGGAACTACATTGACTACACTCACATGTCTTCTTACGATAAAGCAAGATTATCGGAGAAATTCAAGATTCCAACCATCGAGAAGTTCAAGGACAATGGGTCCTCAATTGTTCACCTTTGTAATTATCACTCACCATGACCCTCCTTAGTGCCTATGATGAGATAATAACCTATATCTTCCAACAGACTTTGAAGGACAACACTCTCCGTTGCTTATTATCCCTTAAAGAATTCAGAATCCATAGTTGGGAGGAAGTCACTCGGTAATTCATGTCACATTATAAATACAACAAAGAAATAAAGGTTACACGATGTGATCTATAGATTCTAAAACGAAATCATGGAGTAACTGTCAGCAACTTCATAGCAAGGTGGAGGGAGAATGTTTCCTCCATAACCCAACAACCCTTTAAAGAAGAACAAGTCTGCATAGTGAAAAATAATCTCCTTCCCCACATCTGAGAAACTATAGGATGTCAATATTACCAACACTTCCGATCCCTCTGGGAAGTGGGTGTGAAGATTGAAGAAAGTGTTACTAAGATTGAAGATGAGCCTAAGAAAATGTCTGGGCAGTTCACTCCCAGAAAGTATGAGAAGCCTACCAATGCCACAGTCTTAACCATCAATAATATCTCCCATCCTCCTACCTATTGAGCACCAGAAAGTCGCCCCAACCCCTTCAGAAAGGAAAACACCGAGCTTCACACTCCCCTCTCTAAAGTTTACCAAGACTTGTTAACGTGAAATCTTATTAAACCTTTGAACCCTTGTCCATTACAAAACCCACTCCCTAAAAAGCTCTAAAATCGATGCCCACTGGGACTTACACCAGCTTTTTGGTCATACTACTGCTCAGTGATTCCATTTCCAAAATTTAATTTAGGGTTTAATTAATCGAGGTTTCATCTCCGCACCAGCCAATCCTAAGCCTATCACCATTTACAACCCAGTTCCAACTCATACAAATGCCATCTTCCTATAAAATGACACAAAATTTGATCCATCTACCCAAATCGTGCCTCGTAAAGAACCCATCATACCTGTATTTTCACCCAAACCGTTAAATGTTTGCTCGTATTTTCTCTTACACCCAACATATTTCATTGATCAAGATTTGCCACAACTCAAGAGGGCTTATATTATCATCCGTACCCAATATGAAGTAAGAGATATGGAGTTTCGATTGTTCTTAACCAACTCTTGGAGTTTGGACTGAAAATTTCCCTCTAAAATGCCCATCGACTGTCAGAAGTTCAACATCCTGTTTATAGAAGCCTATAAATGTACTCGGCAATTAGATAATTGGGTGGTACCCATTATAGAAATTAGTTTGGACGATGTAGTACAAATTATGGCATATATGTTTCAATAGACTAGTAAAATCTGCAGTGTTTTTTTATTTACTTACATCTTTGAAGCTTCAAAGGCGGTTGGTCCCTTCACTCTCACATCTCCCCATTGAGTGGGAAGATTTATATAAAGAAGCCGTGGAGGTTTTGGAATGCATTAACTTGGAAAGAAGACATCGTCACCACTGGATGGGGGATGAATTTGACAGCTCTAGTGATGAACCGAGTAAGAAAAAGGTCAATCTACTAACCAACATATGTGAGATGATCCCTTTCGAGGACCTAACGGGGGAAATCAGTAAAGTAGACCCATAAGCCAAAAATGATGAATATGCGGGGTTATTGTTCTTCCCCACCTTTGTAAACCATATGACAAGATTAGGAAGACAGTACCAAGATCCAAATCCTCAATTGTCAAGAACAAATAAGGGAAAGGGAGTTTCCGAGACACTCCCCATGCTAAAGATGACCATCGAGGAAAGAAAGATCCTAGATCAACTCAAGAAAACTCAAGCTAATATTACCTTGTGGGGACTCTTTATGTATTCCCAAGTACACCCAAATGCTATGATAAAGCTTCTCACTGGTCCTATAGTTCCTTCTTCCACCACTCCAGAAGAAGCTGTGAACCTGGATAGATCCTTGACCATCACTAAACTCATTCCCTTCTCTAAAGAAAAAATTCCAAAGGTCAGTACAGATAAAAACTATGCACTAAACATCTCTATTAAAGTAATGCGAAAGATAGTCCCAGTCTCACTCATCGACAATGGATCCTCCCGTAATGTTTTCCCATTAAGAACATTCAATTTATTGGGGTTAAAAGTAAGTGACTTGACTCCTACCTCCTTCGCAGTGCATGCCTATGGTAATACTCACCGAAAGGTGATGGGATCCACACCACTTATAATAGGGGTTGGCCCCATTAGTCCCGTTATTGAGTTTTAAGTTATTACCATACCTGCATGATTTAATATGTTGCTTGGTCAGCCATGACTTTATAGCATTCGAGGGGTGTTATCCTCCCTTAATGAGAAGCTGAAATTCTTCACCAAAGGGAGAGTCATTACCATTTTGGGAGATGATGACAGTATTAAAAATGCCGGCACCAATAATCTGTTACTCGAATTATAGCATGGGATGAATGACATGTTTATCTCTAACTTCAGGGTTGACCCACTTCCCCTTCTGGTAGGTGATGCTTTTAAAGATCGAGTCTTTCTAGAGCACATCCCTCACGATAATGTTAATGTGTAAAAATATTCAATAATATGCACTTTATGCCTGGACTGGGGCTAGGGCAATGTCAACAAGTGATACTTGAGCCCATAGTCCTAAAAAAAGGCTTTCCCCCATGTGGATTAGATTATCATCCTTCACTAGAAGTACTCAGAATGCTCTGCCAACCACAGTTGAAGAGAAGTTTGGAAGATGCCAAGATTGTTTCGATGGATTCCTTGAATGGCAGATTCATTAAAGAGGGTAAAGACTTCCCCTTCTATGGCTTTCCTGAACCATCATATGATCATGTGGATAAGAAGATAAAGATAGGGATAGAAATCTTCTTTTAAGAAAACTACTCCTGGGTCGAAGATTGTCGGCACCAAGTTCAACCTCTCACTCAGAAAGCCTTATCCATTACCGAGGTATTTGAGGAAAGTGATTCCAAATAGTTGTTCAACCTATAAAAACGAGGGCAGACCCTCTGCATGATCCATTCAGGTACTACATCGTCGGACCCGTCCACTCTAATCAAGGCCACTAATATGCTCTTCTCAACTGTAATGATATACAAGCCCCACCTGTTGAGATATAACCCAACTCGATTATTTACCTTATTACTTCATCTATTTTTGTTCCTATTTTTTCCGATAACAATGTAATCGAGATCTGCTTTTGACGAGCTTCTAAACATTGTTTTTCTTGAAAGTGAAATAAACGAGAATTTTGAGTATCTTTATTTTCCTTACATTAATTGTCTTGATTCTAATCAAAGTATTGATGATGATGATTTTGCAAATGAACAATTCTTAATTGGTCTTAATAAGGTTAATAACAAACAACATAACCGCGTTCAAATTAATGAGGATGAAATTTTTGTTATCAATCTCGATTCTAGTAGCTAACAATGCGAGATTAAGATAGGGTCAATCGTTAACGATCATGAACACGTGAAATTCGAAGATCTACTAAAGGAATTTATGGAATTATTCACATGGTTCTATGACGACATGCCCAAGATCGATCCCGAAATAGCTCAACACGAGATCCTAACTCTCCCAGAATATAAACCGGTCAAATAGAAATTACAAATGATCCATATCGAATGGTCACCCTAAGTCAAGGAATAGTTAATCAGAGAGTTGGGCGTAGGCTTCATTCGGGTGATTGAATATCCCACATGTCTAGCCAACATGAGAAGGAAAAGTCTTTCTATTCATCTACTATCGGGATTTGAATAAAGCATCTACGAAGGATGATTATCTATTTCCCAATGTCGATATTATTATGGACAACACCGCTAATTATGCTCTCAAGTCATGCATTAATGGGTTCGCCGGATACAATCAAATCAAAATGCACACTCACCATCAAGAAAATACTTCCTTCATCATTCCCCGTGAAATATTTTATTACACGATTATGTCGTTCGGGATTAAGAATATAGGGGCTACGTACTAAAAGGATGCCATGACTATCATGCATAATTTAATACATAAGACGGTCGAAGTCTACATGAATGACATGATTATTAAGCCTAAGACTCGGGAAGGTCACGTTCCTGCCCTACGAAAGTTCTTTGAACGACTACGATGATAATAAATGCGATTGAACCCATAAAAATGTGTTTTCATTGTCACCAAAGGAAATATTTTGGAATTCATGGTTAGCGAGAAGGGAATCGAATCAGACCCCACCAAACTGAAAGCCATACTCTAAATGCCACCACCCCGTACGGAGAACGAAGTCCGTGGATTCTTGGGAAATTAATAGTATATGAGTCAATTCATCAGTCAGCTGACTTATATTTTCGAACTAATCTTTAAACTCCTCTGAAAGTGTTCTACTAAAGTTTTAGAATGATCCCTGTCAAGAAGCCTTCGATAGAATCAAAAAATATCTTACCCGACCTTCGGTACTCATGCCGTGGTAGCCTGGTGATCAAGCGTGAAACGCGATGTAGGTCAAGATGCCGGCCATTGTTTTCTGTTTCACCGCACTGATACAAAAGCCTAAGTTACGATTGCACTTGCGATACAAGTATAGCGGTAAGTCGGGTATCGAATCCACAAGGAATGTTCGACATATTTTAATTGGATTATTAATTCAAGAATAAAAGTGTCAAAGGGTGATGTGGTCTAGTAAATAGAAGAAAAAAGAGAAGTTAAGTCTAAATAAAGTAAAAGCGCGAGATAGCATCCAACCATATGGATAAAAAACAACTATTAATCAGAATTCCGGTTCGAGAGCAATTTAATCGAGCATTATCAATTAATCATAAACTTCACGCAATAAGGAATTTAAGCCAAAGTTGCGTGAATAAAAATTTAATCGAAAATTGGTCGCACGCGGATTAAACTTGGATCATCGCTATAAAGACTAACGTTGCATGACAGAGAAAGTTGAACGTGTAATAATCCGACTTTAATTTGCGCGGGTTCAATTAAACGCAATTTTGCACAAAACCTAATTTTTGGAGCTTGGGGCCCGTTAATGGTGGAACGAACTCTCGAACCTATTTATCTAAGGGTACGTCATGAACTAAACTAATTTGTACTAATTAAACAAGTAAATAAATAAATAAATCAAGTAAACTAATTAACAAAGCATGTAAATTAATCTATAAAGCAGGAATTCAACACGAACAACTTTATTAATGGTAAATGAGATGAAAAGTTCAACCTACAAAGCCCAAATGCGTGTCAACCAATTGAGGAAGAAGAAAGAGCTCTCAAAACCCACAAACCCAAACCTAAAACTAAATAAAACTGATTATTTCTGAATTTACCCCAAAATCCCTAATATAGTAAGTTGGGATAAAAGAAAAGAAGAAAGAAAGGAAAAGGAAAATATATCAAAAAAATAGGGGATCGATCAATGGTGAAAAATCAAGACCACTATCTCCCCACGATGGCCAAAATTTGTAGGATCGATGGATTGATCCTTTTGATTGATCGATCAATCAAGCAGGGCTGCTTCATAATTCCTCTTGATTTTGCATGTTTGGAATTCCCTTCCGCTAGAAACACCGTAACTTCTTCATTAGGGATCGGAATCGTGCACCATTCATGGCCACGTGAAGCTTGAGAGGAGGGATACAACTTACATGAAGATGATGGGCCAGGTTCCCAAAATGTGAATTGACTATAATGCCCTTAAACGTGCAATTGCATATGAAACTTGAGCGAATTGTGTTCGAACTCCATACTTAGTACCTAAATACCTACAAAAGCCCAATTATACCTTTTACATCATGTTAACAATATAAATCGAGGTTATCTGGTTAACCGGCTTAAATATAGATATTAAGGCACCCGGGGGGGGGGGGGGGGGGCTAAAATGCGTAGGTTCGAGAGATGAAATACGCAATATTTGTGTATTATCACACCCCCTAACTTACGCATTGATAGTCCCTAGAAATTAAATAGGATGCAACAAGAACTACAAGCAAACCAAAAACAAGAGATAGGTACAAAAATGTGATAAGAAAGCAATTAAAAGATAAGACCACTTTCGCGGGCGAACGATTGCATTTAGCATATGCAATAAGCCGTTAAACCCCTAGTTTTCCTTATTGGACGAGTGTTGTCTCGTGAGGGTTTTCAGGGATGAAACCCACAAACATCATAAAGTTTCCTCAAAATATGCCTAATCAAACATACGACAAACTCAAGAATACGAAGAATATTTCAACATGTTATTAGCATAGAAAACTAATTCACATGAAAAGTCTGTAGTTAATAGAATGCACCTCAATGAATTGAAACTTTAAAATGTGGCAGGGGAGTGCGTACACGGAAAATATGATTTGGCAAAAACTTAAACAAATCGAATAATAAACATCAACGTGTGCATATATTCAAATCCTTACCAGGCATTACACTTATCAAATGAATTCACTTGAAATAGGGAGGTAACACACTGGACATGCAGGCATAATGAGTAAATGTAAAGGTAAACTAGGCCACGCACATGTCATAATTGAAGACCGCTATATAGGAAATAAAAACTGTAATCTCAGTGAAAGATACCGCACATATAAAAGAGGCGAAATGCATTTTCACAAATTATCAAAACTATTTAAACCTTTGAATTACATCTACTTAAGATCACATAGGACTTTAATAGGGTTGTAATGTAGGCTAGGCTACGGTATGAAATGAAAGAGATGTATATACGAATTCAAAGGTGTTTGGGGATGAAACTCGGGATAATGGAAAAAGTGGGCAATTTCAAAATTGGACAATTGATTTCCAAACGAGCATTAGATATAACAATTAGAGAGTAATCAAAGCTTATTGAATCACTTTAGACAATACAAAAAAATTTCTCTATCTTTTTCTTTTCTTGTTTTTCTCACTTTTTCTTTTGTTTTCAACTTTCTTTTTTTCTTCTCTTTTTCACTACACTTTCTTGTTTTCTTAGTCTTTTCATGCTCAAATTGCAACCAAAAAACAAAAATATCATTCAATCCCAAGTAACAATGCAAACAAGGGTATGTAAGGTAATATGTATGGTATAAAACTCCAATTTGAAGTTGGTTAGTGGATTTTGAGTAATGAAACAAAAGGCTAGTATTTAGGCTCAAGTGGGTTGACTAGGGAACATATAAAAGGTGAGGTCAAGGTCATATGGGTGATATATAAATATGGCCTACAATCATTTCAAAAAGTTTACGCAATTCTCGAGTCAAGGAAATATATGAAAATCATTCTCAAGAAATGCATTTCAAGAATGAACTCAATTAATGAACGATCAATGAAAGAATAAAGATATTACCAACGATTGTAACGTTTTCAAAGAGGAAATAATAGTGTATACACTCACAAATGAAGATAAGTCTCTAATCTCACTCGATGTAAGTATATATAATGCAACAAAAGATTATCGAGTTATAAAGATCTTAAACCAAATCAAATAACAAGAAAAATGCATGTGCTCATGGGATAAAGTTTAATTCATGAAGTTATTCATAATATTAATGATTTGAGGACTAAAGTCTAATAACTTCTAAAATCGAGAACATGCATCGTTGAATTGTCTAATGGATCGGGCCATTATTAAAATTTATCATCGAAAAAGGGCAAAATTCCCAACATAGGAGAAAAAAGAAAGAAAATATTTTTGAAAATTTTGAAATTTTTAACAAAAACATGCTTTGTAACTAAATTGTAGTCAAATTCAAGGACTAAACAATGAAATGGATAGAATATCCCACACCCCTTAACTTAAATGTTGCATTATCCCCAATGCGTCCATTAAAGAACACTACACAAAGATAGTAAAATAATGATATTACCAAAATATGAAGCGATCTCCATAAGTACAAGTCCAAATGAACCTACAAAACAAGTTAGTACAGAGCATAGGAAGAATATGTACCGATGTATTAAGTTAAAAGAATTCATGTCACAAGTCACAACAATATAGTGGGGCTGAAGTGAAAATACTAGATAAGTTGATGGTGAACATTTTGATTTTATATAATGGAAGGTCACACACATCAAAATCCAATAAACAACCTCAAACTACATTCTCATTGCTCATTTCATAAGTTCGATACAAAATAACTTAATACATTACAACTATTAAAAATAAAGAAATACAAATAAAATAAAAAGTACAACATAATATTCGGCCCAAAAAGGAAAAAATGACCTAATACAGCAGTAGCCTAGTGGTCGGAACCACTAGGATAAAAGGGATCCTGAAAATGAGGAGGTAGTGTCGCATTCGAATCATTCCGCTGCAAATAAATGTCTCGTATCATCGCCTACATCATACGGAACTCTTGTTGCTACTGAGCTCTCTCCCGTCTCTGCTAGACTCTTTCATGCTGGCGCTCATCTCGATCCTACTGCAGATTGGCCTACTGCCGCCTCAGCTCTACCTGCTGTTGATCTAGGTGGGACTCCCATATAGCCCACCTAAGATGGGTCTCCTCCCAGCGCTAGTCCTGCACTTCCTGATACACCTCAAAGCGGGCGTCAAAATCTTTATGTGGCACGTGTCAACCCTCACCCTGTTCCATGTGTCTAATCTTAGCCTCCTCCTGTTCCTGTTTAGCTGCCTCTGCCCTCTGCCTCTTATTACCCGGTTCCCCCCACGCGTGAGTCAACATCTTCGAGATGTTGTCTTTAGTGAGAAGCCCTAGTGGCTCACGCTTGCGGTCTGCATCGTACTCTAGGTAACCATGTGAACTTCAAATCCTCGTTATGAGGGCAGGAAAAGGAAGGGAATATCTCCAATCCTGATCCTTAGATGTGTCAAGCGTCGTCTCTAAAAATATTTTGGGCAAGCCGATATCTCCCAAATTATTAATCATTGTGTAGACGAATGCCGCATGCTTGTGACGCACCTCAAATCGGTTGCTCGACACCATGAAATAGTGGACGTTGATGTAGTGGAGTAGTCTCCTCAAATCCGCCATTTCGACCGAACATAAAGAACCTTTCTTCGATACCTCGCCCGGCGCAAGGGGCTCAATCAACGTCGGCTGGCCAAAAACATCCCCATCCATGAAACTGACAGGATCCACAGGGTCTGGCACACCTATAAAGGCCACCAAGTCTGAACGGCGGAGCGATATCCTCAGCCTACGGACCATGTCCTTATAAGTAATAGGCCACTACCCTTTCACCTCTACTAATGTCGCATAAAACATTCTGACGAGCTCTTCATTGACGCGTCCATTAGTAGCGTGAAAGGGCTCCCATCCCTGCCGGCGCAAAAGTACACGCGCCTCCTGTGGTACATCCTCAAACTTCCAGGCATAATGATAGCCCAATGGCCTCTCTAAAGTCTGAAAGTAGGCCTGAAATCGATCCCGTTCTTGCTCGCAATGGAACCCCTCAAAGCCCTAGTTGGGCACGCACCTAGTGAACTTATATTTCTTGGCATTTGCCATTTCAACCTAAAAAACAAAAATTAGGAAATGCAAAAATATTTGTAAGGACAATTAATGGTTAGTTAGTGTACGAGTTGAAATGGTGGGCGCACATGCGAAAAAGTGAGCGAGAAAAAATCAACATTGCGATAAAATTTGTCAACATGCAACAACGAGTAAAAATCACACAAGTGTGCGCCAAAAATGGATTGAAAAAATGGTTGGGTCATTTTAGCGAACACTTGGTGTGCGCAATGTGAAATGAGGGTGAAAATATACCATTTGAACCAACAATGTATCCCCATTCATGAACAAAAACAATTAGCATTGAACTCAATGTGTTAATGAATGGATTTCTAACAAGATTGGTGCGCAAAAATTGTTGGAGGAACAACAAGGGACATAAACACAACAAATGTAAAAAATGTATAACACTTGAATAATATGACATAAAGCCAATTAATCTACACAAATACAAGAACGTAGAAAGAGTTGATACCTGATTTGAGTAGAGAAGTTGGTTAAATTGAGTGAAAATGGGGTTGGGGGATTTTAGGGCTCGAAATATAGAGAGAAGAGAGATTAGAAAATATAAGGAAAGGGGAAAAAACAAGGTAGACTCGGCATTTAACTGGTCGATCGATCGATCACACAGTTTTTAGCCCACTGGATGATGTTTCAAAAATGATGGGGGGAGTTGCAAATAAGGGATTAAGGGGTGTGTGAATGTATAATTAAGTATATATATATATATATATATATATAAGTATATTAACATAAAAATACAAATAAAAAATAAAAATAAAATAGAATTAGACTAAATATATACATAGATACACATATATTATGCTAACCAAAAAATGAAAAATATATACAACGAGGGACAGACACGCACATTCACTAAAAATATGAAAAAGAAAATAAAATAAAAAGAAAAAACAAAGTGAAATGTGTGAAAATGAGTGTGTGTAAAATAAAGAAAAATCTTTTTGTGACTTTTTTTTTCATTTTTTTCTTAACAAAAGTATGCCGGGAGGCACAATCTCTGCAATTTCAAGTCCATTGAACCTACATAAAGAGTTAGAACCAAGCATACAAAAAGAAATAAAAAGAGATTAACTAATTACACTAGACTAAATTAAGAAGAAATAAAAAAGAAAAAGTTAACTATATACAACCTACATGTAGGATGTCTAATTAGTTATATACTAAAAGTAGAAAATTTTGAGGGTCCATCCAAAATACAATTTGAATTTGACACATCAACGGTGGACCCTCCCGAACATGCATGCCTCCCAAAAAATAGGAATTCCGTTCGAACAATGGAAGGCATGTGTAAGGCGGTAAAAGTGAACCATCCCCAATTACAAATTTGGGAGGGAGGATGGGGGATTTGGATAGGACGGATGACAAATACACATGTGGGCCAAGAAAAATTGAATCATCTCCCAAGTATTTTGAAGTTGGAATGGGAGGCGGCTCACATGAGGGAAAAGATGCCGTCATGGAAGGCGACTCGAGCGAGTACTCCTCGTCGATGAAAAGGTTTGGAACTACAAAGTTTTGAACCGATTCATCGGGTACTAGCAATAGTGTGACAATATAGAATAAAGATGAGGATGAAAGGAATTCAATCTCAGGTGATGAGTTATCATCGTTGAAGATTGAATTTTGAAAGAAATAGGATCGTTCACAATGATACTTTCTTCTTTGAGAATCAAAGAACAAACGAGTTCATTGTAAATGGATACTATGCCCCTTTCATCCTCATTTTCATTCTCTACTATACCATGGGTCAAGTTGAGAATGATTTGTTCCAAATTAGGCAAAAAGTCCTCATTTTGTTCAAAACAGTCCTCGACTTCAAGAGTCTCGGAAGAAAAATCGTCGTTGGATTCAAATAATAAATCCAACTCATGTTCCCAACAACGATTTTCTTCCCGATAATGGTTTGCAATCCTCTCATTTTCAAGCATGCATAATCCCTCACCAAAAGTCATAGGGTGAGGAGCGGATTCTTGGAAATAAGAAGTTTGGAAATTGTTCTCGGGACTACAATCAAAATCATTAACATAAGAATTTTGAAAATGATCACAATTTGTTTCAAAATTCTTATCATAAGGATTTTACGACCCAAAATCAAAATGATCATGCCCAAAATTTACGTAATCCATACTTCGACTTTCGTAATACTCACCCAATGTCATTTTAGATGTTGCAATTTTTTCGTCTTGTAAGTATTGACCAAAAGTCATAGGTTTACGTGAATTTTAAGAATTATCATTAGGATTACCAGAAAAATTGGAATAAGACATGATTACCCCAACAAAGGCTCAAGTGTCTATTTTCCACAAAGATGATGTGCGCATGGGAAAATTCAAGCGTTTCTAGGCACTCAAATAAGCAAAGCTTGCAAAAAAGGTTAAAACAAAAAATACAAATACAAAAGAAAGAATACTATGAACTAATAAGACAATTACAATCTATAACAAAATACTCCTCGACAACGACGCCATTTTGATCAAGCGTCGGTCATTTTTTTTCTGTTGCACCACGCTTATACAAAAACCTAAGTTACGACTGCACTTGCGATACAAGTATATATGTAAGTCGGGTATCGAATCCACAAGGAGTGTTCGAAATATTTTAATTGGATTATTAATTCAGGAATAAAAGTGTAAAAGGGTGATGTGTGCTAGTAAATAAAAGAAAATAAAGTAAAAGCGAGGATCGGGATAGCATCCAACCATACAGATTGAAAACAACTATTAATCAGAATTTCGGCTCAAGAGCAATTTAATCGAGCATTATCAATTAATGATAAACTTCACGCAATAAGGAATTTAAGCCAAAGTTGCGTGAATAAATATTTAATCGAAAATTGGTCGCACACGGATTAAACTCGGATTATTGCTATAAAAACTAACGTTGCATGACAGAGAAAGTTAAACGCGTAATAATGCGACTTTAATTCGCGCGGGTTCAATTAAACGCAATTTATCACAAAACCTAATTTTCGAAGCTTGAGGCCCGTTAATGGAAGAACGAAATCCCAACCCTATTTATCTAAGGGTACGTCATGAACTAAACTAATCTATACTAATGAAACTAGGAAAGAAAGAAATAAAGCAAGTAAACTAATTAACAAAGCATGTGAATTAATCTATAAAGCAAGAATTCAATAAGAACAACTTTATTAATGGTAAATGAGATGAAAAGTTCAACTTACAAAGCCCAAATGGGTGTCAACCAATTGAGGAAGAAGAAAGAGCTCTCAAAACCCACAAACCCTAACCTAAAACTGAATATATCTGAATTTACACAAAAATCCCTTATATAGTAAGTTGGGATAAAAGAAAAGAAGAAAGAAAAGAAAAGGAAAATATCTCAAAAAAATAGGGGATCGATCGATCGATCCCTTTGATCAATCGATTGATGGTTAAAAATCAAGCCCACTGTCTCCACACAATGGCCAAAAGTTGAACGATCGATCGATCGATCATTTTGATCGATCGATCAAACAAGCAGGGTTGATTCACAATTCCTCCTATTTTTGCGTGTTTGGAATTCCCTTCCGCTAGAAACGCTGTAACTTCTTCGTTAGGGATCGGAATCGTGCACCGTTTGCAGCGTGTGAAGCTTTAGAGGAGGTCTGCAGCTTTCGTGAAGATGATGGGACAGGTGCCTAAAATGTGAATTGATTATAATGCCCTTGAATTTGAGATTGCGTACACAACTTGAGCGCAATGCGTCCGAACTCCATACTTTGTACCTAAATACCTACAGAAGCCCAATTATACCTCATATAGCATGTTAACAATATAAACCTAGGTTGTCTAGTTAACGGGCTTAAATATAGAGATTAAGGCACCCGAGGGGGCTAAAATGCGTAGGTTCGAGAGATGAAATACCCAATAATTGTGTATTATCACCTAGTCTCCCTCTACTCCTATACTTAATCGTAACATATAGTGAAATAGGGGTTTTGGTAGCCAAATACATTTATGAAATCCAAAAAGAAAGATCCATGTAGTATGACAGTTAAAAATTAACTAGGTACAAAGTCAATTACACTGCCTTAGGAAAAGCATGTGTCACCCTAGTCTGGATCACTCAAATGTTGTAGCACTACATGCTCGATTTTTCTATCAGTCTTGTGTCCCGAATGGACCCCATCAAATACTTGCTTGAGAAACTCACCCTGTTTAGCCAAATGGCTTGATGGTTGACGTTAATATATGATTTTAATATCGTGTATGTTACATAAAAAAGCTATGAAAGGGAGAGTTATCTACAATTACCTTGCTGACTATCACATGGAAGAGGTTGATGTTTGGATCTCTGAATTCCCATACAAAGATATTCTCTACACCTCTCAGAAGGACCTTCAATGTCAAATGTTCTTTGACGGTGCTACAATAAGAAATGATAAGGTGTTGGGATACTCCTGATCGCCCCTGATGACTCTCACACTCCCATTGCCTTCAAGCTAAATTTTTGCCACACCAACAATATGTTCGAATATGAGGCATGAATTGTAGGCTTCAAAATCGTTCTCAAAAAAGGTATCAAAGACCTAGATGTCTATAGAGATTTCACTCTCATTATTAGAAAAGTCCTTTGAAGATGGAAAGTAAAAAATGAGAAGCTCCTACCCTTCCACGCCCACCTGGAAGAGATGGACTCCCAGTTCCGATATATCATCTTCTACTACTTGCCACCATAAAGAATAGCTTAGCATATTCCCTTGCTACCCTAGCCTCTATGGTCAACATGCCCGAGGGAATAAGGATGGCCCTATTCATAGTCCAAAAATAAGCTATGCTAACCCATTTCAACCACATTGATCTCGTCATCGAGGATGATTCTGATATGGTCGAGTTCTGGTACTATGCAATTTGGCACCTCCTTAACCATAGTACGTATCCCTAAGATGCCAACAATAAAGACTGTGTGACCCTCCACAAACTCGTTTCCCTGTATATCATCTGAGATAAAATAATATTTAAGAGAAACTTTGATGGAACCCATTTGCATTGCATTGTAGGGGCTAATATTAAAAAAATGATGCAAAAGATACATAGCGGGAAATGCGAACCCCAAATGAACGGTTATATGCTTGCTATGAAGATTTTCCAGGAAGGGTATTATTGGACCTCCACGGTTCAAGATTGTATTGCCTATATTCGGAGATGCTTCAAATGCTAGAAATTTTCTAACCTCCAGCACTTCTCTTCTTAAGAATTGTACAACATGACTTCTCCCTAGCTATTCTCCACCCGGGGCATTGATATCATAGGTAAAGTCACACCCAAAGCTTCCAATAGGCATGAGTTCATCCTAGTCTCTTTTGATTACTTCACCGAATAGGTAGAAGCCAATTCATATGAAGTGATTTTGGTTATTGGGAATTGCCAAGAAGGTAGCCAAGTTTATTCAAAAGAACATCATCTAGGTTTTGGGAATTTGGTCCCAATTAAGTTTATGGAACCTTTGTGCCCAGGACTCCTCTAAGATGGCCTAATGACTCTGCGTCGGCCAAACTTGATCTAGGGTTGAACCCTGAGGCCACTGAGAAGGTTAAGAAACTTCTTGAACAAGGTGATAGTGGTTGTCTTGTGAAGTTTGAGCTTTCAATGACCCCATACTACTTGGATCAGACAGGTCTAGGGGTTAACCCCCTAGTCGAGCTATGTAAGTAACTTTTCATATTGAACTGTTATCTCGTACCTTGGAGTTTTTCACAACTGACTTCGTTCATTTCTTATAGAACGTCTAGAAAACATACCAGACAAACTTTGGGAAGTGGTGCCCCCAAATTCGGGAAAACTTGTCAGTAAATCCAGTAAGAAATTAGATAAGCCTGTTGCCCCAATAACCAAAACCACTATGGGTGCGCCCAGTCGAGCCGATGATGCTGGGAAAAAGAGGTAGGGACAAGTCGAGGACACAACTTCACAACATTCATACAAGAAGGTTCGTCCTGATAGAGCAATTCCCATTTCTACAGAGGAGGCCTTAGCAGCTCGTCTCTCCTAACTGAAGTTAGACGATGGGAGTGTCCTTGGCCATGCTTAAAGGCCATGGATGGTGTTGGATACCTCATCTCTGACTGTGATAAATGCTTTGTCCCGTCCATAGATATCTCTCTACTCACTGAATATTCTATCCATAGGGTTATTCATGTATTTTCATAAGTGTAGTGTCTTACCAATTCCATCTCATACTTACTTATCTATCCACACATTATTTTTTGTAGAGTGTAGTCTCCCTCTATCGGATGTGGGACTGGGTCCCGAAGAAACTTCCGTTAATTTAGAAGGGAAGGGATGCCATGAAAACTGAGAATAGTCTGAAGGAAGAACTTAAATAGTCCAAGTTTGCCATGCAGAAATCGATGGACGAGGTTACCAATATGAAGATCGAGTATGCCAACACTTTTACGACAATGGTCGAGAATAAACAGGTCAAGGTTGATGACGATGTCAAGGCTGCATTGGATGAGGCAAAGGCACAAGCCATAGCCGAGTTCAAGGAGTCTGATGAGTTAGGGGCTATGCTTTCGAATATCTTGAAAGGGGCATCAATAATTTTGGCCGATGGGCTTCCCTCAAGCATGCTGAGGATGGAAATTTATCCCCCCAATGATTTCATGGGTATCGACTTCAGCAACCCCCTTCTTGAGACTGCCTTGGACGATGTTAAAAACCAAGACGAACCTTTGGAGGTCCCCATCGAAGACACTGAGAACATCAAAACTCTAGATAAGATAGGCATAAATGATTATGGGGCCGAGAGTACCAAAATTGGGGCTAATGGGATGGCCTAAGCTGGGGCTGATGGCAGCTTACAACTTTAGGCTTTTATAATTTTTGTTTCTGTTGGGATGGATGTTTGTGGACTTATACTCCGTTTTTATGTAGTTATTTATATTAAACTGACTTGTCACCCCTTTATAATGAAATGAATATCTTTATTTTCCTATCTTCCTCTTGTGTTACGCAAATATGTATGTCCTAATTTTTCGTAAGTAGCATAATTTGAATTAGCCATATTTCACAAATATTCTCTCCTCATTTTGAGAGTGTGTGGATGGGAATATCTCGTCCATGCACTATCGTCTCGACCGAGAGAGAATTTCCACCAAGTTAATGATGTTTTAATAAATGAACCACATCCAAGTTATTGTAAAAATTGAATCCACCAAATTATGGTGTTAGATCATAAATTCCCTTTCATCGTTTTGAGAGTGTATGGATGAGAGTTTTCTCGTCCATGCACTATCGTCTCAGTCGAGAGAGAATTTCCACCAATTTAATGATGTTTTAATAAATGAACCACAACCAAGTTATTTTAAAATTTGAATCCACTAAATTATGGTGTTAGATTATAATTCCCCTCTTATCATTTTAAGAGTGTATGGACAAGAACCATCTCGTCCATGCAGTGACGTCTCGGCCAAGAGAGAATTTTCACCAAGTTAATGATCTTTTAATAAATGAACCACAACCAAGTGATTTTAAAATTTGAATCCACCAAATTATGGTGTTAGATAATAAGTCCCCTCTCATCATTTTGAGAGTGTATGGATTATAATCATCTCGTCTATGCACTGTCGTCTCGGCCGAGAGAGAATTTCCATCAAGTTAATGATGTTTTAATAAATTAACCACAACCAAGTGATTTTAAAATTTGAATCCACCAAATTATGATGTTAGATCAAAAATCCCCTCTCGTCGTTTTGAAATTGTATGTATGAGAATCGTCTCATACATGCACTTATGTCTCGGTCGAAAGAGAATTTCCACCAAGTTAATGATGTTTTAATAAATGAACCATAACTAAGAGATTTTATCATCTCTCGATGTTACCGAGGGTCCAAGAATGAGGTCGACCCCGTCTGGACTATAATGCCACCGAGAGCAACATAAAGCTATTTCACCACGAATGATGTTTTATACTTTAAGATGATTTGAGACATACAATCAACAAATATACAAACAAATAGGCAATGTATGAGGGAACAATTGGAAATTTTTATTGAATTGCATTCATATTGCATTCATCATATACATTTACTATAATGGAATTAATAAGAAACAATAAAACTGAAATCTTACTGATGGTGTTTTTTGAGATTTTCGGCGTTCCACTGGTCAAAGAATGGCTCACCTTCCATGTTTCCAATCGGATACATCCCTAGGACCGCCTCTTCAACTACTCTATACTGACCATGCCATTTTGGGTGAAGTTTGTTGGGTTTCTGCCATGTCTCCTTCAGGATAAAGTCTCCCACCTTCAGCGGACGAGCCTTCACCTTCTTATTATAGAACTTCATCGTCCTTTGCTGATAGGAAACTCGCCTAACCTCTGTATCTTCTCTTATTTATTCCACATGGTCCAAATCAAGTTTTTGTTACATAACATTTTCTTCTGGGTTATACGTTTGAACCCTTTGGGTTAAGAGACCTACCTCTGTCGGCACCACTGTCTCTGAGCCCTGAGCCAACATGAATGGAGTTTCCCTAGTTGGAGTCCTCATCATCATCCTATAAGCCCATATGACAACATATACCTCTTTAATCCATCTCCCATTGGCATCCCATAATCATTTCTTAATTCCATGAAGGATCATTACGTTCGTTACTTCTGTCTGCCCATTTTCTCAGGGTCAGTCAGGAGAGGAGAAGAACCGCTTGATGCTAACTCGTTCACAATATTTCTCTAGGGAAATATTCTTGAACTACATACCGTTATAAAAAAATTAGGGTATTATGTAGGTCATATCTACAGATGATGTTTTTCTAGATAAATTGGAATATTTCTTCTATGTGATTGTAATCATAGACTCAACATCTACCCACTTTTAAAAATAGTCAATCACCACAATCAAATAATGATAATTGTTCAAAACTCTTAGAAATGTCCTAACCAAATCAATCCCCCAAACTGCAAATGGCCAAGGAGAAGTAATGGAGTTAAGAGGTTGATGGGGCTCATGGGATACGGTTGAAAAATCCCCGAGGGACATTTCATGAGATGCGCCCACGAAACAATCTCTATATGCACACATAAACATACTATGATTTCATGCAAGTTTTTCAAATAACATATATACGATCAAATGAAGAAAAACTTTATTATCCAACTAATAATATTTTAATACAGGCAAAAATTAAAATCAATTAAATTTGATTTAATCAAAAGTCAAATTAATAACAATCTGATTTATTACGCTACAATCCAATATATCTCATATGATTAATTATTCTAATTCAAGAAATTAAATCATGTAACATTTTTAATTCTAACTCATACATAGAATAAGATGAGGATAAGAAGAATAACAAGTATGATTTTTAACGTGGTAAAAACCCAAGCTAGGGAAAACATCCACGACTCCCTCTATGGAGTAAACCAAAAATTCCACTAAAAAAATTCACAAGTTACAAACTATTTAACACACATGCACACAAAATAGTCCTATACAAGTTTAGAACATTTACTCACTGGTTTGATTCTAATTTCTCTGTAGGTCTAATGTTTATGTGGCTATCCCCGTTTGCTAACTTCTCAACACTTTGTTCCATTCTTTACGTCGACTCTTGTAGATTCAAGATCTTACATCCAACACTTCTTGTGTTATAATGTCTCAAGTTTTTGTGACAGTGTTCTAAATGCAAACCATGCAAGAACTTAATTCAAATCTAAAGCATATAAGTTTTCTACAAAAACATAACAAAAATTGATTTTCAATTATCAATCAATTAAGTTTTCTATAAAAACATACAAAATAAATTTTCAATCATAAATCTTACATTCTAAGAAATACATACAACACTTATCATGGAGACACAACAAGATTATTCAATCATTTAAAATGTGTTCTCAATCTCTCAAAAATATATTTTCAATTTTATGAGGAAAGTGTTTTACAATTAATTTCACAAATATGAGAAAATAGATCTTTAAAAAGATTTTCAATAAACATGCAAGCTCCAGAGAAATTATGATTTAAACATCATATAGCATCTAGCATAAAATCATAATATTTAGAACATACAAATATTCAATAAAATTCGGATATAAAAATCAATGAAATTCTAGTTTTTATAAAAAATTATTTCATCATAAAAGCACATAAATTCTCTCTACGATAACACAATATTTCAATATCTAAAATATGAGATGATGTGCAAGATGATTGAGAATAAAAAACAAAAACAGAATAGAGATGAAGTAGAAATAACAAAATGTGTGAAAAATAATACTTTCTTGTCTCTTAGATATTCTCTCTAATTCTCTATATAGACGAACTGCCAAAAGTTCCCAAATGCTAAGGGTAAGACTTCTTATATAGGGGGAAAGGAAGGATCGAGAAGGTTGATGCAAATACAAGGGCTGAGATATGGTCGAGGGCTTTTGACATTGATCCAATGGTTTAAGATCATCGGTGATTTAAACAGGTGCTGATTGGTCTAGAGAGGTTCGCAAGGATTGGAGAAAAATGCATGCAGATTGTTGATTAAATTGATCCAAAGGCTGAGATCGATTACAAGATATGAGTCTACCAACAAACACCGATCAGGCCGATATAATGCTGACAGGTGTAAGTGCTAGATTAACTCACGTATGCGTGTTTTCAAAATAATTACACACGCACCCTGTAATATCAAGCGCATTTGGATCCTACCCAACCTAACTTCGAGGTATAAAAAGGTAATAACAGTAATTACAGAATGACCCAAATTTTTTTATAAACCAAGCATTAATTTCCAAAAAATCATTTAAAAAATTATTAAAAATTCCCAAAGAATTATTAAAACCAATTTAAATGGGATTAAACACACACAATCAAATAATACAATATATGAACAATGTATGCAACCCTAATGTGTGTGAATGAGCATTGTACCTTCAATTGAATCAAGTGTGGTTTAAGAAGAAGATTCTGAGGCTCTTTGGTATCTAGGGAATGGGACTCTAATTTTGTCATATATTTCCAAACTAGATGAGCACTTATACAATGTAGACTCAAGTGAGTAAAGAGTATAAGGTGCTTTAATGGTGGTAAACCTTTGTCACTTATCACACTTCTTAACATATGTAGTTGCATCTTTGGCCAACGTCGGCCAGTAGTAACCATGAGTGATTGTCCTCTTAGTTAATGACCTACCTCCAAAATGGCTGGAGAAGGACCCTTCATGTACGTTGTAGACACCAAATTCTAGGACCCCTATGTCTCTCCTTAGACCCCTAGAACTTACGCTTTCCACTACAAACCTAGGTCGCACTCTGAGCACCGATCTAGAGGCCATCGGCATCCCCCGTCCCCATTTAACATCTGTCAACTCTATAGTCAGCGAAAAATCTCTTCGAATCTATGAAGAGCACTGAAAATACTTTCCAACGGTCCACCCCATGCACAAAACATCATAACCGTTCAGACGAATGATCCATTTTACTCTGCGGGCTCCCCGATCGCTTTCGATCCCTGGTTGACCGAGGTCAACTTTGCGAACCAACTGAAACTCTTTATAATGTAAAATTACATCTCCCTACTCCATGCGCGATTCTGACATACCATACGTACAAATGATCCATCCCATAATCTCTCATCTAAAAGATCGACGTGCATTTCTGAGCCACATTTGACCCAAAGTCAACTCCCAGGAGAAATCTAAAGGACTCTCGAAGGTCTATGAAGTACCTTTCAAATGGTATGGTCCGTGTGTATTTCGAATCAACAGTTTGTGAACTATGATCATTTTTTCTCAAAAAGTCTACATGAGATAACCAATCGATACAGTGTGAAGGTTTACCTACCGAAAGGAACACCATGGGGTTGGGGATCATCACCCCCCTTGGCCCTATAAATAGAGTCCATGACCTCTCTCAAAAGGAGGAAGAAGGACATCAACATCAGTGATCTCAGCAACATTCTCTCGAAATCAGCGAAGTTCCATATGAGAAGTTCCATTCAAGCATATATACCGATCGTTTTCACACCCAATTTGGCAAATATCCTTCTCTCTCATCAACATTCATCAACATTCAATGGAGTTCATCCAAGATCAAAGATCAATCTCTAAGGGAAGGTCCAATTCCTTCTCCCTCTTTTTTAATCTCTTATTTTTGCATAAGTTAAATTAGTTTCATAATATATTTTCACTTTTTGTTCATACATATTAACATCAATGCTTTTATTAGTATATTGGACATACTTTATTTTCCATAAAACCCCCCAAAACAAATAAAAGATGGTTACACTCGTAAATTACGAGGAGAATTATCCATCACACTTTTTCTAAAACCAAAAAAATATTTTCTACACATACACGCATAATAAAATTTCGTTCGAATTTATGGCATAAACCCCACCCCTATTCTACATTCGAACTACGTGGACTTTGATGCCTTTATAGGCTTCGTAGGCATCTCAGATTAAAATCTGAGACTCGAGTTCAATTTTACAAATTTTCTTATTTTCCAAATTTCTCAAAATCCCTCATTTTCATAATTATCATACAGATACATATATCATGATTATTTGTGTTTCATCCAAAACATATTATCATTCCCAAATAATGATTAATGTCGCGATGAACGCTTATATTCTATCTTCCATATATATTATTATTTTGGTAATATTCCTGTGGATGACCTCACCCTACCTTTTCCATGGTATGGGTTGAACGATTCCAATCTCATTTATATAAACACATAGATAGGTGCCTATCACCTTCCCATTTCGTAACTTAGCCCCCGGACCACCGATCTATTGGTTTCGTATGCATCAGTTTGTCCTTGATGCCGTTCTCTCGAAGTGGAAACATGTTCTTTTGCCTGTTTTGTGCAAAATAGGATGGTGACTCCATCTCTTTACATTCACCCCACACCGAAGACGGCCGAAGAACCTTTCGAAGAGGGTTGTTATACTGCGGCGCAGTTCTTTCTCGAGGGATCCTCCCCTTGAACGTTGTACGCCCCGGGATGGCCACAGTGGCGACTTTGCTAGGGACTTTTTTTTAGAGGACTAGACTCTGTTTACATGGGTGTTTTATTTTCTTGTATATCCCCCTATTTGTATGTTCCCTTTTATTATTCATATGTACCTCATGCTTATGCTACTATCCACACACTTGTAGAAGACTGTCCATGTACACTTCACACCACATACACCTAGGATCACATATATCCACATCTTCCAAACATCACTTAGGTGTCACTAGCTCACACCTCCACTTATATATATCCATGCTCACTTATCACACACTCACTTGTAGATGATTACACATCAATCACACATCACTTAGCCATGCTTACTATAGCTTTACTATTTATACTATTACCTTGATCCCTGTTTGGCATGATAAAAAAAGATACTTTCTCCATAAGATACTAATAAAAGATTCATGCATGATTCACACGGCATCACCAAAGATCATTACTATTGACCAAATTTTGTCCTGTAACTGGGGAGTCACTGCGTGATGGGGCGTTGGTCCGGTAGGTCGGAGTTAGCCTAAGCGATATGACTTTCACCTTCCATTGGCCAAGTACCTTCAACGTATATCGAACGGTTCCCCCCATATCGTACCGCTTGACCGAAGTCATGACGGGACGTATATCGTAAGGAACTCGTTCACGTACTTCGAGTATATCAAATTTTCTCTCACACGTACCATCACCATGAGGTATATAGTGAGTCAATTCACATACACTCATGTATATCAAATGGCTTATCCACACGTACCGATTGACCTCAAAAGCAAGACATATATCGTGGAAGTGATGCCAAAGTGGGGAACCCCTTCCAATTAACCCAATAATGCATACACACATATAGGTGTCAAGCTTAGGACACACATGTTAGATTTTCGGTTTGGACCCGAAACTCTGCCAAAATTCTAGGTCGGCCTTCCCCCTAAATTTTTTCACAATTTTAAAAATGGGACCCGGCCCATGAGCATGATTACAAGTCAAAACATATCTTTACATATATTGCAAACCCAATTTTTCCATCCTCAGGCCCGGTCCGACATTTCATTTTGCATTTTGGCACACATGCTACAACTGAGAACTTAATAAACATAATAATCAGGTCGAGACCTGTCTCTCATCTTCTCCTCTCTCTTTTCCAAAAATTGTCCAAAAACATCTTTCTTTTTTATCAAAAATATTTTTCCCCTTTTCCCTAGAAAAAGAGAAAAAAATTTCGTCCTCGTCTTTTTCTAAAAATGTCAAAAATATTCTCCTCCTTATCCAAAAAAAAGAAATCTCCCATTTTTTTTTCAAAAATAAATTCCATTTTTTCTCCTTCTTAGGTCGATCACGTACCCTTAGCGTGGCTCCCTATTTGCTTCAGTCTTCAGTCGAACCGTCCTGAAGTTCTGTCAGTCCCCTTACTTCATCCGAGTCCGAGACTCACCCACCTTACATGGAGAACACGAATCAAGTGCCGAATGTACTACCAGATTTGTTGTTGGTTTTGGCTTAGCTCACTGCCAAAATTGACAACCTTCAAACTCAGGTTCATGAGATACAATGAAATCAGGTCCATGTCCCCGAAGATCCCGAAGAAGAACAAGTCAACATTATGAAGAAGAAGTTCCTACCTCGTATCCATGCAACAATAGGAGGACAGTACTGCCCTCACTTCTGAGCCATTCGAGAAGCAGGAGTAGAAATCGAAGAAGGTCTTGCTAAGACAAAAGTTGAACCAAAGAAAACCTCTAGAGAGTTTGCTCCTAGAAAGTTTGAAAAGCCTGCTAGTGCCATAGTTTCTACTATCAACAACATCTCTCAGCTTGCCGCTTCATGGACACCGAAACATCGCCCAAACCTAATCGGAAAAGAATATAAAGAGCTTCACGCTCCTCCATCCAAAGTCTACCAGGCTCTCTTGAACTGAAACCTGATCAAATCCTTGGACCCTCGTCCGTTACCAAATATACTTTCAAAAAAATTCAAATTTGATGCCCATTATGACTTTTACCAAACTGTTGGCCATAGCACTGACCAATGTTTCCATCTCCAAAACACAGTTCAAAGACTGATTGACGGGGGTATCATCGCCCCACGAGCTAATCCTAAACCAAACACTACCCGTAATCCACTCTCGAATCACGCAAACACCATCTTCCTATAAGAAGACTCAGAACTCAACCCATCCACCCAAATCATGCCAATTAAGTCACAAGTCATACCCATATACTCCCCTAAACCTCTCCAAACATGCCCATATTTCCTCTTATAACCTACCAGCTTTGCCAATCAAACCTTATCACTCCTCGCCAGAGCAATGCATCAATATTTATACCCGTTCTGGATGACCATCGACTGTCAGAGATTTAGTGGGTTATTTTTAGAAGCTCAAAAATGGTCTCGAGAGTCAGATAACTGGTTAGTGACAGCCAACAAAGTCAGTCTAGATGACCTAGTCCAGATAATGGAAGGTTTGTTTCGATATACCGGTGATATTTATAGCATATTTGAGCTGCTCGACGCTTTGAAATTACAAGGGCACTTGGTCCCTTCAGCCCTACATTTCCTTACCGAATGGGAAGAATTATACTAAGAGGCCATAAAAGTTGTAGAATGTATTTACTTTGCACGGAAAGACAATATCGTTACCATCGGATGGGGGGTAATTTTGAAGATTCAGATGAAGAGCCAAATTCAGGAAAGACTAGTGTGATAGCTAACCTACGTGGAATGATATCATTCGAGGAGATGCTAGGAGAGATAAACCAGGTAGCTGAGCAACCCGATATCGATGAAGAAATATGGTTTCTATTTTTTCCCTCTTCCATGTACAACATGACCAAGTCGGGGTGACATTTCCAGAACCCAAACTTACAACCATCCGCAAGCAATAAAGGGAAATGTGTTGAGAATATCGCTATGACAAAAATGACTCTTGAAAAAAGTAAGGTACTTGATCAACTGAAGAAAGCTTAAGCTAACATCACTCTATAGGAACTTTTTATGTCTTCCCAATTGCGACGAAATTCCCTAAGCAAGCTACTCACACGACACACAGTTCCTCCATCAACCACACCAGAAAAAGCGATGAACCTAGTCGGATCCTTCACCTCTACTCGAATGCTCTCCTTTTCTGAAGAGGATATCCCTAAGACTGGTCCTAACCACAATCATGATCTTATTATCTATGTTGAAGTTATGGGGAAAACTGTCCCCCTCTCTCGTCGACAACAAATTAGCTCTAAATGTTTACCTGTTAAGAACACTCAATTGCCTGGGATTGAAAGTGATCAACCTTACTCTAACCTGTTCGACCGTATATGCCTATGACAATACCCATCACGAAGTAATGTTGTCTATTAAACTTGTAATAGGGGTTGTCCTTATAAACCCCATTATGGAATTCCAAGCATTGATATCCCAACCTGGTTCAATCTAATTCTTAGATGACCATGTCTCCACATCATCAAAAGGGTATCTTCTTCCCTTCATCAGAAATTGAAATTCTTTTCCAATGGGCAAGTTAACACCATCTTGGGAGACAGTGACAACATAGAGAATGCAAGCACCAGTAATTCGATACTTCAGATACAACACGGGGTGAACGATATGCTACTATCAGGCTTCCAAGTCTAACCACTCCTACTCCTAACAGGGGATGACTTCAAAGACATGGTTTTTCTAGAATATGATCCCCATGGAAATGTCAATGTAATTCAAATGTTCAAGAACATGCACTTCATGCCCATATTAGTGATAGGGCAAAGATAATAAGGGATAACTGAACCTATTGTGTTGAAAAAGGCCTTTCCTCCCTATGGTTTCGGATATCAGCCATCAATAGAAGAACTCAGATTGACCCATCAGCCTCGATTAAGGAAAAAGTTATAATGTGCCAGAACTATCCCAAGAGATTCCCTAAATGGAAGATTCATCAGAAAGGGTGAAGATTTCCCCTTCTGAGTCTTCTCTCAACCTTGGTATAACCATTTAGACAAGAGGATGAAAGAAGGAATGGAGATCTTTTTTCAAGACAGCTACCCGGGTGCCAAAAGTTCCTAGCACTGTATATACAAACACTCACCAAAGAGACCATACCTAATACCAGGGATTCTAAGGGTAATGACTTCGAGGATTATTTCAACTTGCAGACACTGGGGTTGGCACTCTGTATGATCCACTCAGGGACTATATCATCATATCCATCCTACCTCATCAAAGATGTTGATGCACCTCTTCTCAATTGTCATGCTGCACATGTGCCACCGGATAATGTTCATCCTAACTCCCAATGTTTATCCCCTTTCCCCTTTTGTTATTTCCCCTAACTATGATAATGAAATTAACAAAAATTTGACGAATCTTGTTGTGCCTTACATTAATTGCTTTGATTCTAATCACACTCTTGATGATGATGAATTTTCCAATAAACAATTATTAATTGATCTAAGTAAGGTTAATGACAAACAAAATAATTGCATTCAAGTTAATGAAGATGAAACTGTTATTATTAAACTCGGTTCTCGTATCCAAATGTGCGAGATTAGTATATGGGCTACCCTTGATGAGCATGAGCACACGTAACTTGAAGAAAAAATGAAGAAATTTGTGGATGTCTTCGCATGGTCCTACGATGATATGCTCCGCATTGACCCAGAGATAACATAATATGAGATTCCAACTCTCTCGGAATGTAAACCATTCAAACATAAACTGTGAAATCTCTGCACTGAATGGTCACTAAAAGTAAAATCACAACTAGTTAAGAAATTGAGTGTGGGTTGCATTAGAGTAATTGAGTATCCCACATGGCTAGCGAATACCGTACCCATGCTGAAATTAGAAGGGAAGGTCCGCATGTGTGTCGACTACCGAAACTTGAACAAGCCCTCTCCGAAGGATGATTACCCACTACCCAACATCGATATGATTATGGATAATACGTCCAGTCATGCTCTCAAGTCATTCGTTGACGGGTTTATTGAATATAACCAGATCAAGATGCACCCTGATCATCAAGAGAAAGCCGCACTCATCACCCCTTGGGGAACCTTTTGCTACATTGTCATGCCATTTGGTCTAAAAAATGTTGGGGCTACTTATAAAAGGGGTTCCTCAACCATTCTACATGATCTGATACACAAGGAAGTCGAGGTCTATGTAGATGACATGATTATCAAGTCTAAGACTAGAGAAGGTCATGTTCCCGCTCTCCAAAAATTCTTTAAGCGACTGAGATAGTACCAAATGTAGCTTAACCCACAAAAAAGTGTGTTCGGTGTTACCAAAGGAAAACTCTTGGGATTCATGGTTAGTGAGAAAGGGATAGAAACAGATCTTGCTAAGATGAAAGCCATACATGGGATTCCACCTCCCCGAACGAAGAAAGAAGTCTAAGGATTTCTTGGGAAATTACAGTATATCAGTCGATTCATTAACCAATTGACTCCCATATGTGAATCCATCTTCAAACTCCTCCGAAAGGACTCAACCAAATTCTGGAATGAAGCTTGCCAAGAAGCATTCGAACGAATTAAGAAATACCTAATCTGACCTCCGATGCTCATGCCACTACAGCCTGTTCTTCCCTTAATCCTATACCTAATCGTGACCGATACTCCAATCGGGACATTGTTAAAGTCGTCTACTATGCCTATAAAAAATAAGATGGTTACAAAGTTAACTACACCACATTGGAAAAAACATATGTCACTCTTGTCTGGGTTACCCAAGAGTTACGGCACTACATGTTCGCCTTCCCTATTAGACTCGTATCTCGAATGGATGCCATTAAGTACCTACTCGAGAAGACCTCCCTATCCAGTTAAATGTACTATTGATTGATGCTTCTAACTTAATTTGATATCACCTATGTCGCATAGAAAACCATGAAAGGAAGATCCATCTCCGAATACCTTGCTGACTATCCTATGGAAGAAGTTGATGTCTAGATTTCTGAATTCCCGGACGAGAATATCCTTTGTTCCTCCCAAGAAGATCTTTTATGGCAAATGCCCTTTGACAACACTACTAATAAAAAAGGATATGTCATTGGAATCCTCCTAATTTCCCCTAATAACTCCCACACTCCCATTTCCATCAAATTGGATTTCTCCTGCACGGAGCAATATGGCTAAAGATGATGCGTGCACAGTAGGCCTAAAAGTTCCCCTAAAGAAAGGAATTTGATACCTCGATGTCTATGGAGATTTAGCCCTCATAATCGGATAAGTACTCAGTAAATGGAAAGTCAAAGACGAGAAAATATTACCCTTTAATCACCACCTTAAAGAATTAGCTTCCCAATTTAAAGAAATCACCGTACACTACCTGCTCGAAGGAATAGCCAGGGCTCCATGTCCAGAAATAAGACAAACTAACCCACTGCTACCACATCGAGCTCATCACGGAGGAAGAACACAAAATAGTCGATTGTTGGTACTTTAATATTTGGCGCCTCCTCAAACACGATAGGTATCCCCAAAGATCTTACAAGAAAGACCGAGAAACTTTTCACAAATTGTCCGCCCAGTACATTATCTATATTACGACACTGTTTAAGAGAAACTTTGATGGAACCCATTTACACTGCATCGTAGGGGCTGACATTGAAGAAATGATGTAGAAAATCCACAGCGGGGAATGCGAACCCCACATGAACAGCCATATGCTCCCCAAAAATATCATCCGAAAAGGTTACTACTGGACTACATAGTTCAGGACTGCACAACCTACATTCAAAGATGTTCAAATGCCAATAGTTCTCCAACCTATAATACTTGTCGCCGCGATAATTGTATAACATGACCTCTCCCTGACCGTTTTCCACATGGAGCATCGACATCATAGGGAAAGATACACCGAAAGCATCCATTGAGCATGAGTTCATCCTAGTCGCTATTGACTAATTCACTAAATGGGTCTAAGACGAGTCATACATAGTTCCGAATGCCAAGAAAGTGACTAAATTCATCAAGAAAAACATGTTCCAATATGGGGTCCCACATGAGCTATTAGCAGATAACGGGTTACACTTTGAAGCAAAAGTTACAGAAGTGGTAGACGAGTATGGAATTCAAAGACACAAATCCTCTCTATACCGACCTCAAACCAATCGGGCAATCGAGGTAGCCAATAAGAACCTCAAATCCATCATCACCAAGATGATCGAGAGTTTTTAAGATTGGGCGAAAAGGATCCCTTACGCCCTCTGGGGTTACCATACTTCAGTTCGAACCTCTACGAGGATATCCCTTACTCTCTAGTCTACGACATGGAAGTAGTCCTACCCATGCAACTAGAAATCCCTTCGCTGCACGTCATGCTCGAAATTAAAGTCAACGAGGAAGACTAGCATCAAAATGGTCTTGACGAGTTGTCACTCTTGGATGAAATGAGACTGAAAGCTCTATAAAACATACAAGGGTGCCATCGCCATATAGCACGTTCATTCAACAATAGAGTCAAGGACCGTGGTGAGGGGACTTAGGCCTCAAAGAAATAATAAAGCCTATTTGGGACCCCAGAGGGAAATTTAAGCCCAATTGGAGCGCCTCATACATAGTAAAGAACACACTGTCAGGCGGCGCCGTTATGCTTACCGACCTTAATGGAGAAGAAATGGCGCATCCAATCAACCTCAACCATATCAAGAAATTCTACCCCTAGTCCAAAATTGCGATGTGCTACGACTCTTCTCATAGCTCTTCTATTCTAAAAAAATCTCTTAATTTCATCCTACCCATAACTACGTAGGCCTGATCCTCTAAAAATAATTAAAAATGAATTTCCAACCTTTTTAAGACCCTCCAAGGTACATAGGCATCTCATCCCCTTACATGAACGCGACCCCTTATTTTGACTAAATAATATCCTTTTCTTATCTCCAAAAATGACAGTTCATTTTAACATGTACGTGAACAAAAAGATTATGTATGCCTTAGCGCTGAGCATAGATAGTTCAAAATACAAAAGTCACCAAGAGGCATAACTAGATGATCAAAAACTTATTTATTTCATTATTTGAAATTTCTGTATAATTACATCGGTATAAGTAGTCAAATGAATGTCCTTGACATCCGACACCTCATTTTCTAAAAACAAACCCCCGTTACTCCTAAACAACCATAATAATCATAAATAAAACCAAATTCCATACAAAAGATTCACAAATTCTACGCAGAGCTGCCAGAAGAACTGCCTCCATCTCCACATCCTAGGGTCCCCAAACCTCCCCTGACCAGAGGGAATGCTGTTGATGCTCAATTAAGCGATAAGCCCGGACTAGCCTTGAAAAGATCATAATACTTCCATCCAAAGTATCAAATAAGGAAAGCCACATTTGACCGGTCTCCACAACCAGCATCTTGGCAACCACTCTCCTCCACAACCATTTCATATAGTCCCCAGAGACATGCCAAGCTCGCCCAACAGATTGAGAGGGATGAGTTGACAGACGCCGGTTCTTCCATAAAGATCCTAGGTTCATATGCATAGGATCTGTGAGTTCCTCCATATGAAAGAAATCTAGTGTCCATGATGGCATAATTTTCTCCTAACCATATTGACGTAGAAGCCGCCAAGAAAAGTAGAATGAGGTATGCCTGAGGCCAACCAATCGAACGTACTCATACTCTCTAAGCTCTAGAATAGGAAACATTTATCCCCACCATGGCACATACCAGCACAAGCCTAAGGCTATGTGCTCTATAAACCAGTTCCCCCAACTCTCAATGTCCAGGTCTACGCAAATGAAATAACACAAGAAGACATTTGGAATTTCCAACAAAGGATACTCAGTTGTCCCAAACATGTGGAACCTCTCACATAACCACATAAATAACATCAAGGGGATCCCTCTCAGAATGTCAGAATGAACATCTAAGCCAGGCATCCAGTCCATTCAAGGTCTTCTCCAGTATCACTGCCATAGGATTACGATGGTATAACATCTAAGAAATGATAGCAACCAGTTGGGGGTCCACTAGTGTCTCCCCAATCACTAACATAACTTTTGAAACAAGGACTAAGATGACGGCCCCGACATATCCAACATCACCCACATTCTGTGAATACACGGACCGCAAAACTTCTGAAAGAGAAATCATCCTTCTTGTAACCAATGGTTTAGCCGTTGAAGGTAAAACATGAAGAAGTCTAGCTAGAAATTCCCCGGGAGAATGAGAAACCTTTGGCTAAGCCTTAGAAACACTGGGATTTATCCCCAGCATGGCGGAAAATTCCTTGTAGGTGGGACACATCTTATCCAATCCGAAGCGGAAGACATGATCCTCAGGATACCTGACTCTATTGTCATCATCAACATATTCCATTCTATGGTCCGATAACTCCACAAAGAGACTCGACGCATGTGGAAAGCATCATAATCGACATTGGAAGAACACATTGCTTCCAAGACTTCAAGGTAGTTGATGAACTCAATGCTACCCGGGAGAGCCATCTTGTAAAACAAAGAGATAATAAGAAAGTAAAAATGTGAAAAAGAAAGAAAATGAAAGTTTGAGGAGGAAAGCCCCATTCACACCCCTATTTATACTTGAAAACTCTCAAGCAAGGATAAGAAACCCTATAAAAATCGGAGTAAAACTTGCCCCACCAAGTACTAAGCAATTAAAGAAAGTGCAATCAAAGCCTTAGATTGATTAGGCTGGACTGATATGCCGATAGGCAAGATGGGGGTCATGCCGATCAGGAACCCCCTATTTTTGGGAAATCCCCTTATTCCTTTTTGCCAAAATATAAAAACCAACAAAAATATTTTTTGTCTCAAGGAAATTCCAAATTTCCTTTATACTTGTGCTTTTACTAACCTCGTTTTAAATAAAATCCTAATAAAATAAATTTTCAAATCCTTCTTACAATCTTAGTAGCAGGGTAAAAAGAGCATGTGCGTTATCATTAAACAAAGAAATTAAAAAAAACTCCATTTTTCGCATATATTTTTTTGTATTACAGGGATATTTTGCAGGGAAAGAAAAGCAGAAAAATAATGGGACTCAACACTAACCCAATTTTCACTCACTCTCTCTCTCTCTTTGTTATCTTTTTTCCCTCTCTGTTTAAGATCCCCCATCCCTACGACGCACCCTCTTCCCACTGCGATGAGACAATGTACCACCACTTCCAGAGCTCGACCCTTCTCCGGATGAGGCAGATGACCCCAAGTAAGAAGGGATCAGAACCGGATGTCCTTCAGCTAAGTGGTCGAAACACTGATATGCTGCGAGGAAGAATGGAAAAAATCAAATCAGTCAAGTATGAGGAAAGAGAAAGAAATTAAGGAAATAAAAAATGATGTACCACAGGCTGAAGGACCCCCTTCGTCAAGACAAACTCCTCCGAGTCCATCGCATAAGGACGATGATGTAAACGCATTGACCCCCCATCAGCTCGCCGAAGTTTGGTCACAGAAAATAAGGCCCTGGCGTCATCATGCCTTCGTAGATGTGGCTTCATAACCTGCACTATGAGAGGACCCCACCTGTCAACTCAAGCCCACCATAGGGAGAGGCATCACATAATACATACTAGGAGGCATCAGCCAACTCAAGACGAAGTCCAAATAGTAGTACAACACCACTATGTTGGTTTATAGAGAATATAGCTCTCCCATCATTGTAGCCACCCAGGCATCCTCACACATCTCCCTCATGCGCCTCATGAACATAGGGGGCTTCTCTAGAGGTACCAGAACCTCATCCTCCATGATCTGTCTGACTAACCTCTCCCCAAGATACCATGAGTAGTCAAACTCAGGCACCATCATGCATCACATTTGCGCAAATTCCCCAGTCACCCCGATGTGCTGAGTGGCCATGCACCAAGGATAAAAGTTCACCTACAAATCCACAGCAAAAGAGAGATAAGTGTCGATAAAATATGATCAAAGGAAAAGAATAGTCTCAAGAAAAAATAATTCTTACCCGCTCGCTCGTCAGTCCATTCAGGTCCTGACGCACTGTCTCTAGAGAAAGAGTCTTCTTCGATTGTCAGTTAGACCTCCACCATAGAAACATCCGGAAGAAGTCCCCCACAGAGTCATCCTTTAAAGAAATCAATTGGGTGTTTAGCCCAATCACCTCTTAGAACCATGTCTGCAAAGGACAAGGATCAGCAATCAAGAAATAAAAAAGAAGTGCTTGAATGGATAATACGAATGCATAAAGGAAAATATGTAAAATAAAGAAATCCTCCAGAAGATACGTGGCCCCAGTAAAAGTCGGCCGATAGCACCGACTGAATGCATCCAAAGAATATTAAAGGGTTGCCAAAGTCAGACCCCCCAATCATAGAAGCAAATGTTCGAAAACACCCTCAGAAATGGCAAAAACCACAAGTCAACGATGTCGCCACTCGTCGCCACCAGAAAACCTCCCAACACCAACAAGATGAACAAGCGGTCCATCTGACACACCTACTACCCATCGTCATCATCGAACCTCCTCCTCAATAAAAGCTCCTCAAAGAAGACAAGATGAGAGAGTCTCTGAAAACCATTCTCTCCACTTCACCTAAAGCCACCATCATTGCCCCCGCATCACCCTCAACGTCATATCCACATCAATTTGGGCACCCTCGTAGTCCATCCCTAAAAATTGCAGCACATTAATGGGCGTCACTATCATCTCCCCAAAGACGAAATGAAAGGTGTGAGTAGTGTCCCACCACCTCTCTCCCAAAGCACATAGAACCGTAGTGGAGCGGGGTGTCTCATATAAAGTAGATGCTAATCTCCTAAAACCAGCAAAGGACACCATCCAGCGTACCACAGGAGGAAGATGCTCCTAAATGTCCATAAGCCCCGTCATACCACAAGCACGAATAGTCTACACGGAGACTGAAGGAATCTTCGAATGCCATCAGGTGCTCTCGGACTCTATTTGTCTAAATTTAACTCTTCAACTCGAACGAGACTAAATGAATCTACGAAGGTCACTGAATACCCTTTCTGATGATCCACCCTGTGCATAATTCTGACCTACGATACAGCTGAACAATCCGTTCTACTCCGCGAGGTCCGTGGGCATTTTCGAGCCCCAGTTGACCGAGGTCAACTTTTTGAACCAAGAAAACTCTATGGAATGTTGAAGTATATCTCCTACCCTTTCCAACGATCCACTCCATGCGCGATTCAGATTTACGATGCAGATAAATGATCTATTTGCATCCGACGATCTCCCATCTAAAGGACCGACATGCACTTCCGAGCCACATTTTACCCAAAGTTAACTCCCGAACCCGGGAACATTCCAAAGGATTCTCTAAAGTCTCTGAGGTACCTTTCTAAAGGTATGTCCCGTGCATGATTCGGATCAACGGTTTACGCGCTACGATCATTTTTCCTGAAAAGTCTACACGAGACTGCTAATCGGCGGGTCCTGAACCTTGCCAATCGACACAGTGTCAAGGGTTACCTATCGATAAGCACACCCTGGGGTAGGCCGATCATCACCCCCTTGGCCTTAGAAATATAGGCCATGACCTCACTCAAAAGGAGGAATAAAGACATCGGCATCAGTGATCTAAGCAACATTCTCTCGAAATCACTGAAGTTCCATATGAGAAGTTCCATTCAGGCGTAAATACCCATCCTTATTACACCCAATTTGGAAAATATACTTCTCTCTCATCAACATTCAAAGGAGTTCATCCAAGATCAAAGTTCAAGCTCCAAAGGAAGGTCCAATTCCTTCTCCCTTTTTTTCAATCGCTTGTTTTTGCATAAGTTACATTACATTCATAATCTAGTTTCACTTTTTATCCATACATATTAACATCTACGCGTGTATTAGTATATTACACATACTATATTTTCTATAAAAAACCAAAAATAAATAAAAGATGGTTACACTCGTAAATTCCGAGCAAAATTATCCATCACACTTTTTCCAAAACCAAAAACACATTTTCTACACGTACAGACATAATAAAATTTCTTTCCAATCTATGGGATAAATCCAACCCCTATTCTACATTCGAACTATGTGGACTTTGATGCCTTTATAGGCTACATATGCGTCTCGGATTAAAATTCGAGACTCGAGTCCAATTTTCCAATTTTCCAAATTCTCTTATTTTCCAAATTTCTCAAAATCCCTCATTTCATAATTATCGTACAGACACATATATCATGCTTATTTGCATTTCATCCAACACATATTACTGTTCCCCAATAACGATTAATATCGTGATGAAAGCACAAATTCTATCTTCTATATTATTATTATTTTGGGAATATTCCTGTGGATGACATCACCCTACCTTTTCCATGATATGGGTCGAATAATTCAAATAACCATTATACAAACACATACACACACTTCACGGGGATAAAAGAAAATATTAGCATTTTCCCATGAGAGACCGAAAGGGCGGGATGGTGCTTAACACCTTCCATTTCGTAACTTATCCCCCAGACCTCCGATCTATTGGTTTCGTATGCATCAGTTTGATCTTGATGCCTCTCTCTCGAAGTGGAAATATGTTATTTTGCATGTTTTGTGCAAAATAGGTTAGCGACTCCATCTCTTTACATTCACCCCACACCAATGATGACCGAAGCACCTTTCGAAGAGGGATGTGAGACTGCAGCGTAGTTTTTTCTCAAGGGATCCTTCCCCTCGAATGTCGCTCGCCTAGGATGGCAACACATGTCCTTTAAAATATACTCTACCTCAAATGGATGGACAAAGTTGAATAGAGGAAGCAAGAACCCTTTCTTATATAAAATGTCTCATATTAGGGAGAACTTGGCTGCTTTATACCTCAGCTTCATTCTATCATCTCTAGAGACTGGCAATTCCACATCTTTAATATACTGGATGATAGGATCCATTCAGGAAGATCCTATAGTCAAGAAGAAAAATTCCACAGTATTATCATCTCCTTTAATCTTCGGTTGATGGATAATCTCTACTAGGACCGCTCTTATAATTTCAATTTTAGTGAGTGAGTCTAACCTTGCCAGAGTGTCGGCTAGGACATTATCTAGTCAGGGTATCCTCTTCTGCTTCACTTCATTAAAATGTTTCAATTCTTTACACCCAAAAACATTTGTTAAGAACCAACCTGTAATCATTATAGATAAGGAGTTGGCCGACATTCATTACCCTGGAAACGGAGAGGCCTACTAGGAGAGCCTCTTACTCTGATTCATTATTGGAGGCTTTAAAGATGAACCTCAGTTCATATTATATATAAGCCCCATCTGGGGATGACACAATTAATCCCTCCCAACTTTCATTCTCTTATGAAGATCCATCAATGAAGAGGTTCCACACGGTACCATTTTGAGAAAAATTACCCTTTCCAAGGTTGCATTCTTGAAGATGTATCGCTCATATACATTCTCAAACACCGTATTTCTTATTAAACTCATCTAAACCTCGGTCAGGGGAAGATACACCCTACTCTCTTGTTCATAAGTTATAACTTCAATTTCTTCAGTATCGTCCTCGTCCCTGGTGAACTCGGCTATAAAGTCTACCAAGTCGTGCCCCTTAATGGTCATTCTTATTTGGTAGAAGATATCGAATTCCCCCAACTCTATTTCCCATGTCATGAACCTTCCTAACTTCTCAGGCATGTGGATAACTTGACTCAGGGGTGAGTCTGTGAGGACCACCATGGTATGTGCCTAAAATGGGGATTCATCTTCCTTGATCCATGGATCAGAGCATAGGACAACTTCTCCATTTTAAGGTATCTTTGCTTGGAACCTTAGAGGGACTTGTTGTTAAAGTACACTAGTTTCTGAATTCCATCCTCTTCTATGTCAATAGTGGCACTAATGGCCGACTCCAAAACCGCTAGATAAATATACAACTTTTCTCCTTGAACTGATCTAGACAACAAGAGTGGAGAGATGAGATAGGACTTAAAATCTTAGAAGGCTTTATCACACTCATCGTTCCATTCAAAAGATTTTCTCAACACTTTAAAGAAAGGAAGGCATTTATTAGTAGATCTAGACAACAACCTATGTAATGCATCCGCTTATCAAGTTAGTCATTGCACATACTTTATTATTGTAAGAGTCTTCATCTCCAACAAAGCTTTGATCATTTCGAGGTTGGCTTCAATCCTCCTCTGATTCACGATGAAGACTAAGAACTTGCCTTCTCCCATGCCTAAGACACACTTGGTGGGGTTGAGTTTCTTCCTACACTCATCCAGTATTTGGCCACGTCAGTGTTAACCTTGAGGCTCTTTGTTAACATGTTATCGACACACACTTCCATTGTCTTCCCAATCTGGTCCTCCAACATTTAGTTCACCATCCTTTTATATGTTTCCCTATCATTTTTTATTCTAAAGGGCATGTCCTTATAGTAATAGGTCCCCCTTATTAATTATAAAGGCTGTCTTCTCTGCGTCGATCGAATCCATGAATATTTTATTATATCCTTAGTAGGCATCCATAAAGCTCATTAATTCATAACCGACAGTAGTATCAACCATCTAATCTATATTTGGCAATATGAAGATATCTTTGGGGAGTGCTTTGTTCAGATCCATAAAATCAACACACATTCTCCATTTGTCCTTAGCTTTGGGGACGTTGACAACATTTGTAAGCCATTCAGGGTAGATGACTTCCCTAATGAAGTTGGCCTTCTCAAACTTTTTCACCTCTTCCCAAATGACATCATACTTTTCTCGAGAGTAAATTCTCCTTCTTTTCCTGATCATCCTTGTATCTTCATCCAAGTCGAGCTTGTGGTAAAGGACCTTCGGATCAATGCCTAGAATACCTTGATGGCTCAATGTGAAGATTCCATGTCTCTTCTGTAACAATTCGATCAACTCCTTTTTGACTTCCTTCTTTAGGTCTTTACAGATTTGGATGGTTTTTTTAGCTCATCCTCATTAAGGACAATGGATTTTACCTCCTCAACGACCTCATCCTCCTTTTTCTTCTTTTTATCTCTAGGGTCCAATGTATCAATATTGTACATTGTAGTGGACCTTTTTATATTTATCTTTCCTTAATGAGTTGAAGTAGTATTCATGTGCCTCAACTTGGTCCCCCTGAACTTCCATTGCCCCATATAGGGTTGGAAATTTAATCATCTGGTGGACTGTTAAGGGCATGACCTCAAATTCCTTGAGGACTACCCTTCCGAGAATTATATTATAGGTCGAGTAGATGTTTTCATCCATGATGAAGAAGATGATCATCCTTGTAATAATTTTGGCCAACTTTTTCCATTCTCACTTCCATTTCATATATACCCGGGGGTTGTACCTTTTCATCACTAAAGCCAATGAGCGATTCTTGACAGGGAATTAACCTCTTCTTATTTAGAACTAGACATTTGTAATAATCCCAAAACATCAAGTCGATTGAGATACCACCGTCTACCAGACTTCTTAGGACCTCATACCCATGTACCAAAGTAGTGATGACCAAAGGGTAATCATGTGGAGCTAAAATTCCCTTAAAATTTAATCTCAAAAATCGACAACCAAAGTCTCTGTATCAACCTTAGTTCTCTTACCTTTGACAGGCTGAATTGAATCTAAGTTGATAGTCTTAGGCTTTGGTGGAAGAGCATTTTCCTCGGACATGTATGCCTTCCTATCTGCAATCTCCTTTCCTCTTCCAAAAATACCCCCATAGATCATCTTGACCTCATGCGAGATCATATTGAGCTGACCCTTTGGATCAGCAAACTTAGGAGGGAGGCCAGGGTCATCTTCATCACATTCGTTCGACTCATCATCATCTCGGCTGACTTGAGCATCCTCCTTACACTTATCATTTTTTTCTTCTTATGTGTGTGATCTCGGCCACCCTTTGAACTGCGATTGTCTACATACATTATCAATTTCCTAGCTTTCAACATTTTCTCAATTTCATCCTTGAGAGAAAAACACTTGCGGTCAGGTGTCCATGGTCTTAGTGGAACTCAGACCATAGATTCTTATTTCTATTATGTGGAGGATCTTTTAACTTCTAAGGCCACCTCAGTTATCATTTTTTTCCCATTCAGGATGGGCTCATCACTGAATGTCAAAGGAGTGTAGTCAGTGAATTTATCACCCATTAACCCCTTATTACCATCCTTATTCATTTTCTAGAACTTTCATCTGCTGCTTATTCCCTTCTCATTCTCATTCTTTACTTCCATGGCCTATTCGACATTCATAACCTTGATATCCATTGCCAATAGCTTGGCCATGGACTTTGGTGGGTCTTCAATAACTTTCTAAAGTAGTTTTCCTTTTTGCATACCTCCAATTAGAGATGTCATTATAATGCTCTCCACATAATATTTGACCTCTAGCTTTTCTTTGTTTGACCTTGCAATATACTCCTTGAGAGTCTCATTATTCCCCTACTTGACGTACATTAGACGTGTTATCTTTTTTTGGCGTCTCTCCCCAAAGAAGAAGTTGTATATGAATATGTCTACTGTTTGAAATTCTCACCTGAGTTCTTTGGGAGTGATGTGAACCAAACATGGGCTGCTCCAGTTAACGTGCTTGAAAAGGCGCAACATCTCATCTCATTTGAGACTGAGTAAATAGCGGCAATCGACTAGTACATCTCCATATGGTGGACTGGATTAGTGGTCCCATCATACTTAGCGGTGACTACTTACGACTTAAATTTGGCCAGGATTGGATAACTGACATTCCTAGCCATGAAGGGGAGCTTTCGAAGTATCCCCTTTACAAGGAGTCTCGACTCTTTAAGATATCCCCTATTATATCTTCCAACCTCTGAATAGAATCATTCTAGGGTCTTTTAGTCGTTGCTATAACATCGTCTTGGGTTACATTATTTCCAGCACCCTCTATGGAATTTGGACTCACTGATTGCTCCCTAGGAGTTATCCTTTGTCGGATATTAACTTCTCTATGCTCCTCGTCTCGGCCTCTTAAAGGCCGATGACCATAAATTATCTCATTTCTTTTGGAGACTGTAATATTTTTGGACCTAGAAAAGTAGTTCCTAAGATCACCCATTGCCCAATCGAGCCAATCAAAGGTCGACCCCCTGCTCAATATATCCAATGCTGATGCTTTGGGTCTACATTCTTGGCTCGCCCTGCCGTAATTAACTTGACTGGGATGCATTGGTGTCATAGTGCCTCTAGAGATTTCATAAGGTTCCCATCATTCCGTTTCATCTTCATCATCATATTGGTCGTCCTCATTATCAGGGCATTCTTTATCCAACCTCCCCAGTTGTATATGCCTAGGGTCGGCCATGTCCCTGCACCTTCATCGAGGAGGGAGATCCTTTTGTGAAGCCTGGGTTAGTCCCCGGGCTATTTGATCTGTAGCACCATCTCTGGAAGTCAGAGTTATCATCTGATCCCCGGGCCCAGCAGGCCTAACTGCCATATTTGGGTTGAAAGCGGTAAATGTTATTTGTATATGTCATTGACTATTTACCAAGGAGCATAGAGCCATCGCTACCTCAGCGATTTTTGACTGAGGAGGGGCCTGGATGGTACTAGGACCACCCTTAATTAGTATATCTGCTACCATATGGAGAATTTTAACGATCGAGATAATCAACTAAGATACTGGTAGTAAGATAGAAGGGCAGAAAATGAGCTAAAACTCACCCATAACTCTTTCAATGGTAGTACAAGCTCACCATAGGATGAGACATGACCACCACTAGAGGATCTGGTAGAGTGGCTACAAAAAAGGGGAAGGGAATGTCTATCCCATTGCCACAGACAACGCCTGACTGTTGATGCCAAATTTGGTATCACCTTGTTAATGTGATAAATGAATTCATACCAGTATCACAATGGCAGAAATATAGGAATGGAGAGATAATTGAGGCAAAGAGGAAAAACACTTGAATTTAAGTGGTTTGAATGGAGCTTACATCCACTATGCAGTGTGAATGTTGGTTTCCACTATAATAATGGCACTAATAGCCTGTAAATACAACACTTGAGCTTTTCTCTCTCATTAAATAATTTGATAGAGTTCTGCTAGGGTTATGAATAATCATTATTTTATAGTATATAAGATGAAGTGGATTTATAGGGCCTTGGTAGTGTAATGTACCCCCAAGCAAGTAATCATTATGTGCATGAGGGTGTTCTCAATAGCTAGTTGACACCTGTCCCTCACACATGTAAACTAATCATAATTCAATATTCCCTAATGTGAGGGGATAATCTTGTTGTAAAAGACTTGTCCACATGGGATTTCCCATCTTGGAACATTATAATGCTTGTCTTATAGATGTCATCTGGAAGAGTCTCGGCCTGGCCGAGTATGAGGCTATTAACGTAGTGCAATATTTCATGCTAGAAAGTGATAAGTATGGTCTAGGATGAAAGCGTCAAGTAGAGATGTGCTATACAAGTCATTACCAGATGTTGGTTGAATTAGAGGACGAAATAAGTATTCATTGATGAATTTATCCGCTAAGGTTTCAGCTTATAAGAAGGCCAAAGTTGTAGATAACGAGATCAACCCTAATCTGGAGGAGTCTTGGGTACAACCTAAGTAGGGTCCCTTGGGAACTCGATTTTGGATGGTAATGTCTCTCGTCCTTTCACGAGGTCACACTTGGTCATATCAATCAGCATTGACCTCGGCCCTTAAAATTGGTCGTCCAACTTTAGGTCCTCTGAATTAACCTAAACCCTCAGAATTGGTTATGTAAGAGGGTAGTGATACTGTGGTCTATCAATACCTGGTGTTAGTACTTTTGTTCTTTTAAGGAATGGATTTTCATGATGAGGCTTTACTTATGGTAGCCACTCCATCATCCTGGCTTATTTTCTAGTAGCTGAGGGGAAGGACCATGAGGGTCCCTCGCCCTAGGTTTTGGTTGAGGACCCTGAGGATTCCTCACCCAAATGTGTTCTTGTAATTGAGAGAGGAGAACCTTGAGGGTTATATTACAAAAAATTTTCTATAGGTTGAGGGACCCTGGAGGTCCCTCCACCAATATGGATTTTCTTTCGTTGAGGGACCCTGGGGGTTCCTTCACAATATGATTTTCTTTGTCTTTGAGGGACCCTTGGGGTTCCTTAACCAATATGAGTTTTCTGTGGTTGAAGAACCCTTGGGATTCCTACACCAGTATAAACTTTCTGTGATTGAGGGACCCTTGGGGTTCCTTCACTAATATGGATTTTCTGCGATTAAGGGACCCCGAGGTTCCTCCACCAATATGATCTTTTCTGTGATCGAGGGACCCTGGGGGTTCATTCACCAATATAGATTTTTTACGATTGAGAGTCGTTGGGGGTTCCTTCACCAATATGGATTTTTGACAGTTCAGGGACCTTAAGGGTTCCTTCACCTGTATGAAATTTCCTCAACCTCATATTTGCTATAGATTAAGGGGCTATTTGAGGGATCCTCACCCCAAAATATAATAGCCAAACATGAGGAACATTTCTACATTATCCCCTCGTGCAAAGTCTTTTGTGTTGGGTAGACCAAAAGGCTTTGTGTGCTATAAATTCAATTTTCAATTCAAAAAATTTTGGGAGACCCTATGGGCTCCTCAACATTACCCCTAGGATCATTAAATGCACTGTCCATTCATCCTATGTTTTTTGGGTTTTCGAGACTCCATGCGCTAGTGTGGGAACTATCATCTCACCATTTGAAAACAAAAACTTATAGTCTTTTGGCATTACTACACGTTTTCCCATTTTCATGTAAAGCATAAAGCCCCTTCTTTTTTTTTGAATAAAATTTTTCGTCTTCTTCAAAACATTCATAGAGAGTTTCAGGATTTTAGTGAGAGAGAGAGAAAAAAAAAATATGAAATACACCATTGCCCCCATTTTTTTCTCCAAGTTTTCTTCAAATAAACTATTAATGGATTCAACACCGCCAAACACTTCTTCCAACGTTACCACCACCATTGATCTTTGGTTCAATAAACTTTTATATCCCTATTTCTTCACCAACCACCACCCCCACCACTATGGCCACCGTTCAAGACGGTGTCATAGCTTCGTCGTCTGATAGTAGTTCAATCGGCTTTGAGGTTGAGACTTTTGTGGGTTCCTCATCGCTATCAACGGCTGTCTCATCTTTGGTTACCACAGACGAAGGTTACTCACCATTTGTGGGTTCTTTATGCGCTAATCCTCAAATGAAATTTTTTGTCGATAGTGTTGAGACTTCTTATCCGGGTCTCTGCCCCAGGCTCAGGGAGCTCTACGTCAAAAATTATGTCAGAGCCTTATTTTTCAGTGATTTCTTCATCCACAGTATTTGAGTTTAGTAATATGGGATTCATTACAAGCGAGGTTTCCTCGCTTGTTGGTTTTCATTTCTAGGGTTCCTTGACTAATTTTTTTATGTCTTTGGGTTCCGTACCTATCCCCTCAATATATATGGGTTCCTCTCCCATAGCTCTGCTAAAGACGGATTTAGGTTCCTCGCGTGTTGATCTCGTACCCAAGGGTTTCGAACCTAAGGGTTCCTCACAGAATATAATTTCAAATAGGGGCTCTGCTCCCAAGGGTTCTTCATCGATCATGAGTATTGCCAGGGGTTCCTTGCCCGCTGTGGTTACCATGAGGCGTTAACTTATTGTCGAGGATTCTTCGCGACCCACCCTATCGATGGCTTCCTCACCAACTATGGGTTCTTCATTCATTCTTTCTATTGAGAACTTGAAGACTATGGGTTCCTTGCCAAAAAAAAAATTCATGAGGGGTTCTCGCGCACCGCTGTTGGTGGGGAGTTTAATTTTAGAAGTATGGTTTCTTTACTAGGTTCCTTGTAACACCAAAAAGTTGGCGAGGGTTCCTCATTCGAGGCGTCAGGTGTGAGGGGGTCTCTACCTGAGCTATCTTTGACTATGGGTTCCTCACTTGAACCTATAGCCATTGGTAGTTCTTCCTCCACTACATCCTACCATGCTTAGGAGGATTATATGCGCACTCGCCAAAGGAGGAACTTTGGTATCAATCGTCGCACACCTTTATTTGGATCGGCCGAAAATTTTATGGCTTCCCTCGCCCAATTTGAAGAAAAATTTACTGGCGCTGTTCTTGAGCACCCCCATGTTGTGTTAGCTGAGTCTACTGATTCTCACGTTATTTTTACAGATTCTATCCTTAAGGCCAGGTTTGAGGGAAATATAATGTTACTCTAGAGGATGTTTGCTAATTATATTCCCTTCCTTTCTTTGGGAAACATGTCTTTACTGACAATTACGAAGATACACTACAGTAGGAGGTGGTGGAGGAGCTACAGGGTGCCTTTACAGAGTGTGCGAGATGTGTGGCTATAAATTTAACACTCCTATGCCAAGTGGAAGAGGTACTAGTTCAAGGATTTTGAGCAACTGCAGAAGGGGGTACTTCTAGTGTAGATCTTAAGAGTTAAGATGGTCCAAATCTCCTCTCCTCTTTACACTTAGCTACCTTCCTGATCACTTTTTTTAGCCGATTCTTACTACCGGGTAAGCCTGAAGACTCTCCTTATGAGCACCTCTTCAAATTAGTTGTGACACTCTCTTGGGTTAGGTCAGATCCTGTAGATGCTTTAGTTCTTGGTTCTCTTTATACTTGGATGGACTGGTAAGATGTAGATGTGGACAGATCCTATGGAAGCTATGATGCTGCTAACTTTGCAAACTCCATCCTCCTGATGGCCTTCATATTTGAGCATTTCCCTCACTTTGCTTCTGAGGCTCAAGCTTGCCAGAACAATGTTTCTCATCTTCTGAAACGGCACATTAAGGTCCCTAAGAAACCATTGGAGGATTTGATTGATGACATTGAAGAGTTTCGATTTCGGCCATATAATAAGCATCCAAGCGGCGTTTTTAGTTGGCCTTCTTATTTTGGTGATGTTGGCACCTTCTATTGCCCTTCTAATGTAGAGTTTATTTCTACCTATCCACACATCAATGTAGTAATGATGTTACTACCAACCCTCATTCCTTCTTGGATAGAGTTAGGACGATGTTTTGAGTTTTATCATTCTGAGACGGTAAGGAGACAGTTTGGTTACGACCAGGGTGTCAATGCCCCTCCTTATTCATTACGCATCAATCCCTCAGAGCTGTTTCAGAGCCATGTACTAACCTTACTCTTCAAGGTTTTTTCCATAGAGTACATAGATTTATTTACTACCTCTTGGTTCCTTCTTTAGTAGTGGAAGATTCTTCTAATCCACGGTTATGTGACTGGTCCCCCTCACGAGACCAACTCCGCCAAGTATGTCAAAGACCATTTTTTAGTTAAGCGAACACAGGAGGAAACTTTGTTTCTAAGCACTACTCCCAGGCCACCTCTCGATCAGACTACCCCTTTTTTGGTGAATCTCCTTCTTGATGAGTCTTCTGATCATTAATCGATTGAGTTATCGCCTGCTAGGTCTAAAAGACAATCCATGAGCAAAGGCAAAGAAAAACCTCCCATGGCTAGTAAGAGGAAGCACCCTGACACGGACGTGTCTAACTTTATCCCTTCTATGACTTCTTCCCCACCCCTTTATCCTATTAGGACTAGAGCTTCTAAGAGGAAGAAGGAGAGTGATGTTGACACTGCTTCTCCCTCCTCGCTAGACCAGGGGTTCGATACCGATGATTTGGGAGTGGAGGAAGCCTATAGTACTATGAAGGAGAGGGGTTATGAAGCATTGGGCCTTTCTTACCGGGAGACAAAAGTTATATATATTCTTATTGAAGAAGGTACTATACCCAAACATCATGTACTTAGTGGAACTGACTCTTTCCAAGTTTCACCTGTTAGTTCCCCCTTCCCCTTATTGGAAGAGTAACTAGTTGACTATGGAAGCACTCTTTCCTATGATGCACGTAGTTCTTTTTCGGGTGATGTGGGTGGCTCTTATCTCCATGGTGAAAGAACTACTGACACTTATGCTTTGTTATCAGTTTTGAAGGAGTTTTCCATTGATTATGAGGCACCACATTCTCCTTCGGGGTAGCTCCATTACAAGACCCCTTCTTTATAGTCAGACTATGCATCCCGGTGCTGTGAGTCTTTCTTTTTCTTAACCTTTTTGCATATGATATTTGATTCGTATCGAATATTGCATATTTTCGCCCATTATCTTTATGCATTCTAGCACTTTTACGGTCCTAAATGCCTATAATTATGCTCATTAACCAGACAACCTTGGATTTGGATATATACATGCTTTGCAGGGGTTATTTGTGCCTTTGTAGGTATTGGAACGCTAAAAGTGAGGTTCGGTTGCATTTCGGAGAAGTTCCGTCGTCGAATGCTACTTCAAGGGCAATTTGTTCTTTTCAAACTCACTATTTTTTATGTAATGAAGTTACCAACATGTAGATCATCAAATTATCTTTCCGTGGCCACTGACCGTGCGTCATTCTGACTCCGTATGTGGAAGTTATGCCCATTTCCAGAAGGTTTCGGTATTTTCTTCTACTTCAAGGGCATTTGGGTAATTTCATACTGCATAATTTGGAGGGTTTCAAAACAGAATCATTTAGATAATTGAATTAGCTTCGCGTCGGTTCTGACCACGCCTCATTTCGATTCCGTATGAGGGAGTTATGGCCGTTTCCGTGCAACGCCTCAAAATTGGTTCAAAGTGGAAAAGTGGGCTGCCTCCAGCCCAAGGCAAATTCCAAAAGTGCGGTCGACCGGTCCCAAACATGAGGTCGACCGGTCCCATCAGATATGGACGAGAATTGACTTATTTTGGGTTTTTTGGCTTGGTTTTGTTTGGGGTTTATTTTGGGGTATAAATAGAGTGTTAGGGGCATTTCTTTGGAGATAGATTTCATTTTAGGTTAGAGAACTTTGGGGATTTTTTGGAGCTTCCCTCTCCTCATTTCCATGGGTGTTTTGCCCACTTTGTAAGTTTATATTACTATTCATTATCTTCAAGCTTTGTACTTAGTTGTTTTAGCTTAATTTCTTTGTTGTTCTTTACTTTCTTGCCTAGATAAATTAGTTTAGTTTATTTATTTCTTGTTTTGTTTATTAATTAGTTATTTAATTAGATTAATCATGTGTAGTGAGTAGTTACATAGAGTTTGGGTCGTGTGTCCGCCATTGATGGGCGTTGAGCTCCGAAAATAAGGTTTTGTGTAAAATTGCATTTAATTGAAACCTCGCGTATTAAAGTCGGATTATTATGCGTTTAACTTTCTTTGTCATGCAACGTTAGTGTTTATAGCGGTAATCCGAATTTAAGATGCGTGTGACCATTTTCTGTTAAATGTTTAATCTCGCAACTTTGGGTTAAATTCCTTATTGTGTGATGTTTATACTTAATTGAAAATGCTCGATTAAATGTTTTCGAACCGAAATTCTAATTATTAGTTGTTTAGCCCATGGTGGGGACACGATCCCAACTCTCATTTTATTAATTCTAGTTTAGACTTAACTTCTTAATTTTTTCCCTTTTCTTTATTTCCAACCTATCACCTTTTACACTTTTATTTAGGAGTATTAAATCCTATAAATTCTAGCAACTCGTCTCTGTTGATTTTCGATACCCGGACTTGGCCGCTATACTCCCTTTTTGCGTGTAGTAATAAGTTTAGGTTTTTGTATTAAGGCGGTGAACAGAAAACAACGATTAGCGTTTTGACGCGGCGCTACTTTTCGCACTTAATCAAAATGGCGCCGTTGCCGGGGACTAGTTTGTTTTAGACTTTATTTGATTTAATATTTCATAGTATTTTCTTTCTATTTGTATTATTTTCGAATATTTTGCAGGACTTCCACATTTGAGCACTTAGAAACGCTCAAATCTTTCCCGCGCACACTTACTCTGTGGAATCCGCCACTTCGAGCCATTTTTGGGGTAAGCATGTCTTATTCCAATTCTTTCGGTAATCCTTGTCATAATTCTCAAAATTCTCGCAAACCTATGACTTTCGGTGAATACTTAGAATCCCAAAGTATAACAAATTCAAATATGACTTTGGGCGAGTATAACGAAAGTCAAAACTTAAGTTATTGGAATTTTGATGATGATGATAATGATTTTGGGCCTTTACCTCCTTATAATAGGAATTTTGAAACGAATTCGAATAGTTTTCAAAATTTCTATAATAATGAGCTTAAGTTTAAGTCCGATCGCAACTTTCAAAGTTCCCATTTTCATGCATCCGCACCTCGACCCATGACATTCGGTGAGGGCTTGCGTATGTATGAGAATGAGAAACTTGAAACTCGTTATCGGGAAGAAAATCGTTCGTGGGAACATGAGTTGGATTTATTATTTGAGTCCGACGACGATTTTGCTTCCGAGACTTTTGAAGTCGAGGAATGTTTTGAACCGAATGAAGTACGTGTACCTACTTTGGAACAAGCCATTCTAGACTTTGCCCATCTCGTAATAGATATTGAAAGTGAGGATGAAAATGACGTAATATCTATTTGCAATGAAATGATTTCTTCTTTGGCCCCCAAAGAAGAACATTTCATTGAAAATGATATTATTTCCTTTGAAATTCCAACTTCATGCGATGATGATTCATCTCATGAGTTTGAATTTCTTTCATCCCCATTTTCATTCTCTATTACCCCACCGGAACAAGTACCCGATGATTCGGTTTCGAACTTTAATGTTTTAAACCCTATCGCCGATGAGGAGTACTTGCTCGAGTCGCCCTCCACGATCGCATCTTTGCCTTTTGTGCGCCGCCTCCCATTCTAACTTCAAAATCATTGGGAGGATATTCGTCTTTTCTCGGTCCCCACTTGTTTTTGTCACCCGTTCAATCCAAACCCCCCATCGTCCCTCCAAAACTTTTAATTGGCGATGGTTCATTTCTTCCGCCTTACACATGCCTTCCGTTGTTAAAACGGAATTCATATTTTTCGGAAGGCATGCTTGTATGTGAGGGTACACCGGTTATCCTCCAAAGTCAAATCGTTCTTATGGTGGAACCTCAGCTATTTAGACTTCTAGTCTACAGTTAGTATGAAGTCTAAATAGTAGGTTGTATATAGTTAGCTTTTTATTCTTTCTTTTTATTTTTTCTTTCCTTTTTAATTTAGTCTAATGTAATTAGTTAACTTTTTATTATTTGTTTTTGCTATGCTCGGTACTAACTTGTTTTGTAGATTCTTTGGACTTGTTCTTATGGGGATCGCTCCAATTTTGGGTAATATCGCTATTTTCCTCTCTTTAACTTGGTTCTTAATTTACATTGAGGACAATGTCAAGTTTTAAGTTAGGGGGTGTGGGATATTCTATCCATTTCTTATTTTAGTCCATGTTTTTGCTCACATGTTAGTTACTTAGTATGCTTTTCTTAGAAAAATTAAATATAGCCTTTCATTTCATACCCCATTCCCATAACCAACTCTACATTGGAGTTATAAACCATACATACACTTTCCATACCTTTGTTTGGAATGTTACTTGGGATTGAATGATGTTGTTATGATGTCGGTTGCAATTTAGGCATATGAGAGTTTGATAAGTAAAGAAAAGAAAGTAGTGAAAAAAGTGAAATAAAAGAGAAAGCAAAAAGCAAAAGAAAACAAAAGAGAAAATGAGAAAAAGAAGAAAATAAAAAGAAAGAGAAGTTTGTAAATGTTGTATATAGTTCAATAAGCTTTCATTACTCTCCCCGATGATATATCTAATGCCTTTTTGGAAGTTATTTTCCAATTTTAATATTGCCCGCATTTTCCCATTATCCCGAGTTTTCATCCCGAACACTTTGAATCCGTATATACATCCTTTCATTCCGTACCATAGCCTAGCCTACATTACAACCCTATTAAAGTCCTATGTGATCTTAGGTTGATGTAATTTAAAAGTTTAAATAGTTTTGATAATCTGTGAAAATGCATTTCGCCTTCTTTAATGAGCGGTATCTGTCATTGAGATTTTAATTTTTCATTTTATATATAGCGTTCTTCATTCGTGACATGTGTGCGGCCTAGTTTTCATTTATATTTACTCTTTATACCCGCATGTTCCATGTGTTACCTCCCTGTTTCGAGTGAATTCGCTTGATGAGTGTAATGCCCGTGAGGATTGAAAATATGCATGCTTTAATGATTATCCGATTTATATAAGTTTTTCGCCAAATCACACTTTGCATGTGCTCGCTCCCCTCCCACATTTTAAGGTTTCAATTCTATGAGGTGCATTCTATAATGTTAATAATTTGGACATTTGTGTGAATTCATTCACTTTGCTAATAATGCGTATGAAATCCTTTTCGCCATCGTTGGGCTTGTCGCACGTTGGTTTGGGCATATTTTGAGGAAACCATATGATGTTTGTGGGTATCATCCCTGAAAACCCTCACGAGACGACACTCGTCCACTAGGGTAACCTAGGGGTTTAACGGCTTATTGCATATGCTAAATGGAATCGTGTTCCCTACGAAAGTGGAAATTATATTTTGATGCATATATACGTTTTGTATTTCCTTCTGTGGACTAGTTTTGTTTGTTGCATCACTAGGGACTAGCAATGTTTAAGATAGGGGGTGTGATTCGTATCGAATATTGCATATTTCCGCCCATTATCTTTATGCATTCTAGCACTTTTACGGTCCTAAATGCCTATAATTATGCTCATTAACCAGACAACCTTGGATTTGGATATATACATGCTTTGCAGGGGTTATTTGTGCCTTTGTAGGTATTGGAACGCTAAAAGTGAGGTTCGGTTGCATTTCGGAGAAGTTCCGTCGTCGAATGCTACTTCAAGGGCAATTTGGTCTTTTCAAACTCACTATTTTTTATGTAATGAAGTTACCAACATGTAGATCATCAAATTATCTTTCCGTGGCCACTGACCGTGCGTCATTCTGACTCCGTATGTGGAAGTTATGCCCATTTCCGGAAGGTTTCGGTATTTTCTTCTACTTCAAGGGCATTTGGGTAATTTCATACTGCATAATTTGGAGGGTTTCAAAACAGAATCATTTAGAGAATTGAATTAGCTTCGCGTCGGTTCTGACCACGCCTCATTTCGATTCCGTATGAGGGAGTTATGGCCGTTTCCGTGCAACGCCTCAAAATTGGTTCAAAGTGGAAAAGTGGGCTGCCTCCAGCCCAAGGCAAATTCCAAAAGTGCGGTCGACCGGTCCCAAACATGAGGTCGACCGGTCCCATCAGATATGGACGAGAATTGACTTATTTTGGGTTTTTTGGCTTGGTTTTGTTTGGGGTTTATTTTGGGGTATAAATAGAGTGTTAGGGGCATTTCTTTGGAGATAGATTTCATTTTAGGTTAGAGAACTTTGGGGATTTTTTGGAGCTTCCCTCTCCTCATTTCCATGGGTGTTTTGCCCACTTTGTAAGTTTATATTACTATTCATTATCTTCAAGCTTTGTACTTAGTTGTTTTAGCTTAATTTCTTTGTTGTTCTTTACTTTCTTGCCTAGATAAATTAGTTTAGTTTATTTATTTCTTGTTTTGTTTATTAATTAGTTATTTAATTAGATTAATCATGTGTAGTGAGTAGTTACATAGAGTTTGGGTCGTGTGTCCGCCATTGATGGGCGTTGAGCTCCGAAAATAAGGTTTTGTGTAAAATTGCATTTAATTGAAACCTCGCGTATTAAAGTCGGATTATTATGCGTTTAACTTTCTTTGTCATGCAACGTTAGTGTTTATAGCGGTAATCCGAATTTAAGATGCGTGTGACCATTTTCTGTTAAATGTTTAATCTCGCAACTTTGGGTTAAATTCCTTATTGTGTGATGTTTATACTTAATTGAAAATGCTCGATTAAATGTTTTCGAACCGAAATTCTAATTATTAGTTGTTTAGCCCATGGTGGGGACACGATCCCAACTCTCATTTTATTAATTCTAGTTTAGACTTAACTTCTTAATTTTTTCCCTTTTCTTTATTTCCAACCTATCACCTTTTACACTTTTATTTTAGGAGTATTAAATCCTATAAATTCTAGCAACTCGTCTCTGTGGATTTTTGATACCCGGACTTGGCCGCTATACTCCCTTTTTGCGTGTAGTAATAAGTTTAGGTTTTTGTATTAAGGCGGTGAACAGAAAACAACGATTAGCGTTTTGACGCGGCGCTACTTTTCGCACTTAATCAATATTCTTGCTCTTTCGTCATTGGCTTATTTACTAATATTTTTTTTCCATATTTCTGCAGGTTACAAAGGCGAGTAATCCTCCAATTCCCCTATTACGATGCGCTCCTTTTCAGTGAGAGAGGAACTCTATGCTCATTTCTTCTGAGGGTCTTATTATAGAGGTTTACTACTCCCCCTTTCTTTCTTTTTAGTGGGCCACAAATTAAATTTTGATAAATTCTACATATTGGAACTTTCTTGCAGCTTTCATTTGTGCATCCTACTAGGACCAGGACAATTTATTTGGCTTCGTGTTCTGCTCATGAATATTTTCTTATGCTCGCAATTTTCACCATGATTTTCTTTTCTCTTATCTTCTTTCCTTTTTTTTTCTTATTTGTTTACGATTGTAGAGGATTGTTCCTTCCATCTCTGCCACTTCATCTTCTCTTACTTCAGTGGTAAGCACTTCTATAGTTGAGCCCCTAGCTACCTTATTCCCAGAGGTACGGCTTTTAGAGGTTCTCTTGCTTCAATGGTAAGCACTATATCCCCCTTGACATTTTTCATTTCTCAGGGCATGGCACCTTTTGGATTTTCCCCCACGAGAGGGACTCTTCCCTTTCCTGATGTTACTATCACGGGATTATCCTCTTCGGAAAGGATCTCAGTTCCCCGAGTCCGCATATCTATATATGGTAAGCCTTTGATTTAGCCTATCTCTCATAGCCTAGTATTTATTGTGGCCTCCAATACCGATCCCACGCCATAGGTTTCTTCTTCTACTCAAGTGTTGGTAGGGTTTTTTCCTAGGGCCATGATAATAACATGTTTTAACATTTTGTGGCCATCAGCACAGCCCCTACTGTGCCAGTGGTCATATTTCACCCTTCCTCCTTGGATGGGGCCCAGGTACTTTATTATATTCTTGTTACCCATTTCTCTATATATCATGTACTTAATAAAGCCATCTCTTTTTTTGTTTATAGTTATCCCTTAGTAATGTTTCATCAGCAGCTCTTGCTATCATTTCTTCGGCAACCCCTACTACATGCAGACAACTTTTCCCTGTTACAAAACCCCTCCAGGTAACTATTTTTGTCGTTAAATTTTGATTTTTCTCCTATATACTTTCCTTCATGAGGTAGGTGATTTGCTAATTCCTACCCCTCTTTTATTCATTTATAGGCTAGATTTGCAAAGGCTTCTTATCCACTGCGACCGGTGTTACTGGGGTAGCCCCTTCAGGAGCACCTGCGGCTCTTCCGTCGACTACTATAGAGGGAATTACTTAGGTATCATATATGAGAGTAGTCATTTTCTTCATGCCACTCTCGTATCCCTATGTTGTTCAAATGTTTGTCAGCATTTACATATTTCTTCTGTTCTCAGGTTAGGGCTGCTATCGTTCCAATGACGGCGGAACAAATGGGAGTAATATCAATGGGAGAGGTATTAGATACCTTTACTTACTTTCCCTTTCCTATTTGTTTGTGAAAGTATGATTAATTGTACAATTATTTCATTGTCTTCCAGGTTGGCGAGGTAGCTTCCCCACTAACTATGGATCATGTCGAAGAGACGGCTGTGAGAGCGGTATTACACTGGCATACCACTTCTTCTTTTCTATTTTTTTTCCTTTTTTATTATTTCTTATTGCGTATACTATGCAAGTATTCTCGTCATCACCCTTATTTCATTATTTCCAAGTGGTGGGGTTGCTCCGATAAGTGTGTAATCTGTAGGTGGGGTGGCTATGAGAGAGGTATTTAACTAGTGTACCTGCTCTTTTTACTGTTCGTCTTTAACATCCTGTATATACTATGCAAGTGTTCTCATATTCACCTTTGTTTCATTATTTCCAGGTGAGTGAGGTTTCTCCGATAACTGTGGAGTCTGATGGTGAGGTGGCTGCGAGAGAGGTATTAAATTGGCATACCCCCTCTTTTTACTGTTCCCCTTTTTCTTATTGTATATATTGTGCAAGTTTCCTCATCTTTACCTTCTTTTCATTGTCTCTAGGTCAGTGAGTTTGCTCCGGTAACTGTGGAGTCTGATGGTGGGGTGACAGCGAGAGAGGTATTAAACTAACATACCCCCTATTTTTGTTGTTCTCTTTTTCTTCTTGCATATACTACACAAGTGTTCACATCTTCAACTTTAATTCAATGTTTCTAGCTGAGTAAGGTTGCTCCGGTAACTATGGAGTCTGATGGTGGGGTGACTGCGAGAGAGGTATTAAACTGGCATACCCCCTATTTTTGTTGTTCCCCTTTTTCTTCTTTCATATAAAGTGCAAGTGTTCTCATCTCTAACTTTGTTTCATTATTTTTAGGTGAGTAAGGTTGCTCCTCCGGCAGTGTCCGAAGAGCAAATAGAGAGTTTCGGGCTCCACACTTATTAGGTACTTGACTATTAAACCCGAATTACCATTCCTTAGTTTTTGATTTGTGAATAGTGTTGATAGTCCTTATTGACATTTCTTATGTTTAGCCTAGCGTCCCCTCTTTGGCCGACCACCTTCAGACTGGAAACAACATGGCCACCCCTTTTAGTTTTGGGGTAAGTTTTCTATCATAGTCCTTGCTAGGGCCTAACTCATAATTTCCTTTCTTTTCTTTTGGTTTATCATAAATACTTATTTTGAGGCTTTTATTGGCGGATCCATCGGGGTAGATGATGAGGGTGATCATAGTTTTGAGGCCACTCCTATGGTCGGTGATTTTGATTCCACTGGGGAGTCTTATTTCCTTCCCTCTAAGATAGGGTCACACCATTCTACAATGATGCTGAAGTAGAGGCCCCTACAACCTTTATGAGTAGACTGTGGCATAAAGAGCGACCAGGACGCTTCCGAACACATGAGCGCTAAGTCTTAGATCTGATATTGGAGAATCATCCTAAGTCATTCACTCCTAAGAGTGTACTTAACATTTATAGCCTCAGGGTGTTCATCATGAAGCATCTTGCTAGCAATATTCATGAGTATATGTCTATTTCTCCTGCTGAACTTACTAGAACCCCTAACTTGTTATTTTGGGATGATCTCCGTGACTTGCAGCAGTTCTATCATTTTTATCTGGATTGGCTTGATGCCGGTGTTCATCATTTTCATAGCATTCCCTTTCGAAAGATGGTGAGACTTCACACCTCCAGATAGTCTAGGGTCGAGCAGCGGCAAGTTGAGGCTAAGAGAATTAAGGGTCAGATTACTTCACTTCAATATCATATTTCATCATTCAATCCCGACTTAATAGGCTTGAGTCTGGTGATCAGGAAGATAAGTCCAAGCTAGCTAGGCTGGAGGTGTAGTTCTTATAGGAGGCTGGTCCATCATACGCTGAAGCCCTCACTTGGGATGACTTATTTTTTACTATTTCTATTGGATAGGATAGTTCTTGCTTTGTGGTATTTTGGGTTATATGTGTACAGCACTGATCATTCACAAATGAGAAAAAAATGATGTTTTGTTTTTCCTTCACTTTCCTTTTTCCTTGCTTCGCATATATACTTTTGCCATTTGTTTAGTAAGACCTGCTCTAATTTTTATGAGCATTTGGTTAACTTGGGTTGCCCCGTATACTACGAGGTACTTGCATTAATCTGAGAAAGTTATGTATACATAAGCATTGCTCTTTTAGACACACCTCTTATGACTGCAATATGTTTGCATGTTACTATTTTAGATCACCCCTCCTATATATGGGGGTGCTCCTACACATTATTACTTGTGTTCATAAGGAATATCTTGGAGGGAGGGTGACCCCATCTCCTTACATTAGGTTTTTTTTCGTTTAAAAAAAAAAACTTAAGTTAGCTAGCCCTTAGTCTATGGGGTCCTTGCTCTACATTTTCTTTAAGAACTTTCATGTTCTCAAAATGTTAGATAGGGGGAATTTGACCCCCTTCTTAACATTTCTATTAATCTGTTAAAGTAAAGCAGTTCTCTGAGAACATAAGTTAATATTTATTTTCTAAAAAAAAAATTATTACTTGGAGGTTGTCCTACTACTGGTCAGGTGCCTAAAGATAAAGTGGCCTATTATGTCTGCGAGGACTTTGCTCCGTATACTTTCTTTTAGGATGGAATTACCCTTAAGTGTAATGAGCAAAGTTCCTCTCTATTTTTTTTTTGTCCACACTCTTCTATCCTAGTAGAGAGCATTTCTAAAAAAATTTATAATCTATTGGGTCTATCTCATATAGATGACTAATCAAGGCAAGCATTAATAATGATTAAAAGTGTTCCTATTTCATTTCTTTAATATTATGTATTCTTTATAATACAATATTGCTTTATCATTTTTCACAAAAAATAAACCTTTCTAGTATGAGAGCAAACTACTCAGATTCTACTAAAGAAATAAAAATTTTGAACAAAACTAGGCATAGTACCTTTTTAGGCATTTTGAATTAATGGATTGGAGACAATCACTCTCCGGCACTGAAATCTGGCAGTATCCTGACTTTCCCACTCCTCTCAGTTGGGTTTGAACTTCGATGCTGAAATATTGCCCAGGTGATGAGTAAATGCTCTGAGGACTAAGTCTCCCACTTGAAATTCTTTGGGCTTGACTAGGTTTTCATAAGCTCTTCACAGCTATTGTGTGTAAACTTTGAAGTTCTCCCTTGATTTATCTCTGGGTTCTTGCAATGCCTCGATCTGCACGTGTCGTAGGTTAGGGATGAGTCCATTGCTTAGATCAACCCTAGATGATGGTACTGGCAATTCCATTGATAGGATAACTTTAGTTCCATACACTAGTGAGAATGGAGTAAACCCAGTTGGTTTTCTCTAAGAAGTACGGTAGGCCCATAGCACCATGGGTAGCTTCTCATGCCATGCCCCTTACATGTCTTCCAGCATCTTTTTCAGAATATTGATCAGTGTCTTATTAGTGGCCTCTACCTGACCATTTTTATTTGGATAAGATATGGTTGAGATGTTATGCACGATTTTATAATGTATCATTGAGGAGGGCCATTGATTTGCCTACAAATTATTTCCCATTGTCTGTTAGTATCACCTTGAGTATACCTAATATGCGTATGATGTATTCATTGATAAACTGGGTTACCCCTTGGGCAGTCACCCTTCTTAGGGGAATGGCCTCTGGCCACTTGGTGTATAACTCTATAGCTACGATGATGAATGCTTTACCATGAGAGGATGGGCTAATCTTTCCCACTAGGTCAAATGTCCACGTGTGGAAGGGATAGGGAGTTGTTAGGCTCTTTAATATGACAGAAGGGGCATGTACCATGTTTCTTTGTACTTGGTAAACTCTGTGCTTTTTTACATTAACAATGGAATCAACTTCTATGGTTAGCCAATAATACCCCAGCGTCATCAGCTGATCATATAGCTTGGCACTCGCCATATGGGAGGGCTCATGGGCTTAATTCATAACCCTCTTTGTGTCTTCTTTGGATATGAATTTTCAGTGCCTTCGCATTATAACCTTTCCTGTATATATCTCCTTCCACCAATTAAAAATGGGTTGCCCTCTTCCTGAGATAGATTTAATCCTCTCTCTTTGTGGGTAACTCGTTGTCTTTCAGATATGAAATATACGGTTGTCTCCAGTATTCAAAGGATTCTACCAAATTGGCTTATATCGGTTGATCAAAGTGAGTTTGGCACTTTGAATAACCTTGTTGCAGGTGAGCAGCCTCTATGCTTATAATAGGCCAATAGTAGCCCCCTCGGTGCAGCTGGCGGTAAAGTGGGGTGTCGTGTCCCCAAATTATTTATTACGCATTTCTGCCAACCTCTATTTTTCTTTTTGCTCCACCACACACCTTTCCAGGAATATTCCAAGCCTCTTAAAGTAAGGTATTCCTTGGAGTAGGAGGTAGTTAGCCATCTCTGGCATTTTTATTATCCCCTCTATTGTCTCCAACTACTTTAGCACTAGCTTCCTCCAATCTTATGGCTCATTGGTTGGGAACAAACAATTCATCTTAGTAGGTACTATTCTCTGGCGCACCATGATCATCTCTTCTACCTCATCCATATCTAACTTATGTTCTATTATGACCATCACATCGGGGTGCCTGTTCATGGTTCTTACATGTCTCTCAATAGTCACTTCCAGGAATTATCCCAACAACCTTTGGATGATATACCTATAGGGTGCCAAGTTAGCATGCTTCAGATTAAACTCCCCATTAACCAATTTTAATACCAGGTTAGATTCCCCCTGAATTAATAGTACTTTGATACCCCTCTGGAGCACTTCTAACAGGCTCAGAATGAGAGTTTCATATTCGGCCTCATTGTTTGAGCATTTGAAGTCTAACTTGAAAGGGAGGGTGATCTTTTACTTACTTCTGGAGAGTATGATACCTACACCTCATGTGACTTAGGCACTGGAGCCATCAAACTCCATTTTCCACTTTTCCATTTCCTCTATCATGCATGTTCAGAAGCTCTCCCCAGGCAGTTCCTCATTAGGGGGCTTAAAATTTCAACTTGGGAAATGGTCCAACAGGTCTACCACTTCTTGAATGTTGATTTCTTTAGGCACTAAACACTTTAATTAATACTCCAACAATATCAAAAACCATCTTTCTTCACATCCCCCAAGTACTGTTCTTGCTAGTAGGTACTTTATGGGGTCACACTTGGTGACTATGTGAACTGTGAAGGCTAGCAGATAATGTCTTAACTTCTGAGCCACAAAAACCAAGGCAAGACAATGCCTCTCCACACTAGTGTATCTAGATTATGCTCTAGAGATTACTCGTGCCAAGTAATAGACTGGATTTTCTACTCCTTCCTTCTCTTGTGCTAAGAGTTCCCCTATGGATCTCTCTATTGAAGTGAGGTACAGTAGCAGCAGTGCTCCCACTTCTGGTGGGACCATTGTGGACAGAGAGGCTAAAATTTCTTTAACCTTCTCAAATTCCTTCTTCTGCTCTTGTCCCCAAATCCACTCGGCCTTGTCTTTCAACAGGGGCGTGGATGGGTGAGTCACTTACACTAGCGTGGGTATAAACCTCCTCAGGTAGGATACCTTTCCAACGAAGCTCTTAAGATAACTCTGACTCTTAGGGGTGGAATCATTACAATGGATTTCCTCTTATCTATGTCTACTTTCAACTCCTGCCTATTCATAACAAAACCTAAAAAAATTCCTGTGATAATCGCAAAGGCACACTTAGAGGGATTCATCCACATCTTATACATGCGACACCTCTCAAATACTTTTCTGAGGTCCTATATATGTTTTATTTCCTTCTTGGATTTCACCACCAGGTCATCCACATAGAACTCTAGTATATGATGAAATAGATCATGAAAGATTACCATCATGGTCTATTAGTATATGGCCCCGACATTCTTTAATTTAAAAGGCATGACTGTGTAGTGAAAGTTCCCTAATGGTGTGCGAAAGGCAGTCTTCTTCGTGTCTACCAAATCCATTTTGATCTGGTTGTAGATGACATACCCATCCATGAAACTATACATCTCATGTCATGTGGTAGCATCAACCAAGATATCTATATTCGCCAGAGCGAACTCATCTTTGGTGTATGCCCGATTCTGATCACGAAAGTCTACACAAATCCCAATTTGGCTTTTATCCTTCTTTGCAACTGGCACTATATTGGAGAGCCATGCAGGATGCTAAATGGGATTGATGAACCCTACTGCCAGTAACTTCTCTACGTCCTCCTTTATCTTCAGGTTTATGTTAGATTTTTATATGCGTGTATCTTGACTTAATATGAGGGCATTTGGGAGGATGTTCAATCTATGGTTCTCACCTCTGGGTCTATTCCTAGCATCTCCGGGTACTTCTAGGCAAACACATCAGTGAACTTCCTGAGTAAGTCAATGAGCTCCCCCTTTTATTTTGGTTCCAGACTCTTAGATATTAAGATGGGTCTGTTTTCATCCCCTTATGGCCCCAAATTTATCACCTCTAATTCTTTTGGTTGCTCTATGGGTCATGCATGCATTTTAGAGCTTCTTTCGGTTCCTCGACATGCTCAATGATATGGTATTCATTAACAACAAAACACTCAGGTGCTGAATCAGTTCTTTCATCCGAGAACACCGCCCACACAGATAGTTATAAGCGGTAGATGACATTCCCATCAGGTAAGACCGCCTTTTTGAAAGTTCGAGGAGGCTTAGCCTCCTCCTACACTTTCCTCTTCCCTTTTTCTATGTGGGGGATCACCCTTCCCCCCAAGCGATCATTAACATACTTCTTTTATTGGATACTTCCTTCAACTATTTTCTTCCCTTCTACATTTCTTATAGAGACCTTCCTTTCCTCATCCAATTTCATGTAGAAAGAGGCATCTACCAGATGGTCCTCCTCAATGGCGAAGGGTCTTTACGTGTCTTCGATGACTATCTTTGTACCTCTAATGTTGGCCTTCACACACTATTGGTAAGTGAAGGTTACTATGCCATGGGTGTGCATCCATACCCTCCCAATGAGTAGTTTGTAGCTAATGTTATCATTAATAACATAGTTATTGATGTGGGAAGTGAAATTTCCCAACTTGATTCCCACATTTACATATCCGATAGATTGCATCCCATCATTGTCAAATCCAGAATTCACTAGTGGTACTCGTGTTATATTTTCCTAGTCAATTCATGTTTCATAAAATGTACTGATGGCCATAATGTTAATAGATACTCCTCCATCCATTAATTCTCTGGGAAATGAGACTCCATCGATCATAGTTGTAACATACAATGGACGGTTGTGAAAGTAAGGCACCTTCCCATCTGACTCTAAAAACACCGCCTCATAAGTATACCTCTTAATCAAACTCCCAATTAGCCCTTGACAATTTAGTGAGGGCTTTCTGTGCTATTACACAACTTCTAGGAATCTCCTCGTGATAGTTAATCTTGTGTCATATTTCACCCCTATTTGGTCAAAAAACCACTTGAACTTAGCGCTCCTTTATATGGTATGACACTCAGAATCTAGGTCTACCTCATACGTCTACGCATTGTAAACATACTCTATTTTAGATGTCCCCCCTTCATCCAGAGCAAGGATGACATCCACCTCTCTCTATGAGGGGTTCACTTAATCAATTTCCCTATTTCCACCCTCTTCTTGTTCCGAAGTGAAGAACCACTCCTCTCGCTTTCTTTCCTGATCAACTTTGCTTAGTGATAACTTTTCCAATACTTCACATAATTGATCACCATTCTCCCACTCCATCAGCTCTTGGGTTGCTTCTTCATCATAAGCAACTACTATGTTGGCAGTACGAAAGTGATGTGTGCTGGAAGTGGGTTCTCATTAACATCCAAAGGAGGGATATGCAAGGTACCATTAGCCACATTCTCGCCAATGGTCCTTGTTAATTAGTAACAGTCTTTGGAGGAGTGTTTCATCCTCTGGTGTAGCTCACAGTATTTTGGGTTGGCTTTATCAATTGCAGTTAGGGATACTCCTTTCAAGATAAGAGGACCTGTTGCCCCTTCTCGTACTGAAGTACGATACTAATCCATAGCTTCTGCTACACTGCAAGGTAGTGGCGGTGGGGAATCTTCTTTGAACTTCCTCTTATTGTCGGGACTACGTTTTTTGGACCCATAGCCTCCTTACTTTCCTTTGGGATTTACATCTATATAGTTAACTGCCTGCCTCCTCAAAACTTGAAACCTCCCAGAAGTCAGTGGCACCTGCGTCCCCCAACTCGAGGCCCATGTCTTGATAATCATAACGATGTTGCTGGTGGCCCTGGTCAACTCTCTAAAAGTTCCATATCTAGTTTCATTGATCAAATCCAACTTTTATTCCTCCAAGAGTCCCTCGACACATATTTTCAGCATCATTGCCTCCTCTACATCCTCATTGACATCTAATGCTCTCTCGCAAAAGCATTTGATATATTGCATTAACTCCTCAATAGGCTTCTAGACCTCTTATGCTAGGTGCCTCAATGTGAATTCATCCACCTCTATGAAGAACTTCTGAAGAAAATTCATGTGCATCTCTTCCCAAGTAGGGATGCTATTAGGTGTCAAATGAGAATACCATGTGTAAGGCATCCCTATGAGGGTCTTATATAATTCCCTCAACCTAAGATTCTTGTAACTAGCATGTACACCTAAGTACTGAACAAACCTCTTCATGTGCTCTCTTGGGTTCTCCCCTTTGCCGCTGAACATGATAAATTTTGGTGGGATATACACCTCTGGATATGGCTTCTCATTTACTTCTTGTGGGTAGGGGTCTTGCAACTCCTCATATAGATGTGACACTCCCTCTAAGAGGACGAGAGAAGCTTCCTCACATCCTCCATGGTAAGAGCCTTGGAGGGTGACTCCTCCAAACTCATGCTCTTAGCTGCTGTTGAGCCTGATGGTGTCGTAACCTGCTTCGACACAACCTTCCATAGAGGAATCATCTCTGTCATAATTGCAATTGGGGTGGCTAACCCTCCATAGGAGGCAACAACTGGTGTTACACATCCCTGACTCGAACTTGATAGGTCCATATTGTTTTGCTTTAAGAAGTCAAAAAACATTGCCATGAGATTCATACCTGCCATCGGAGCCACTGTCGACGAGTTAGTTTGCCCTTCCTGAGGAACAGGTGCCTTGGCTCCAATAACCACCACTTCTTCCTGAGTAGTCTGGTCACTGTGAGTTCCATTCCTAGATGGAATGTCTTCAAAAACTAGCTACTTAGAAATGTTAAAACCTTATTTATCCATTAAAGAAATAATACCTCCCCAGCAGAGTCGCCAAATGTAAGAGGGTAGTGAGACTGGGGTCTATGAATATCTGGAAAGGGTGAGGCATGAACCAATTCAATGGATGTTGCGTTTAAGATTCTCAAGTACTTCTGGTGTAGCTTCTGATGAAACCTTCTCCTTTTGGTAAAAATGGAGGTCAAGATGGAACTCACTACCTACAATAAGATGAATCTTCACAACAATAATATTTACTTTTCTTAATAGAAAGTCCTGAGAATGGTGGATGTTAGGTGAGGAGTGAAAGAACAAGACACTTAACATTAAGAGAATGAGCAGGGAGAGAATACTAGGAAGTTCTCGTGTGATTTTGACCGAGTAACAGTGCAACTTGAGTTCTATAATTTCACCTTACCTAATGGTCCTATTTATACTTGGGCACTAGGGCTGAGTTGGCACTTTTGGGTGCCAAAAATGAGAGAGTTGGTGAGGGGAAATATATGAAATGTACTATTTGTCCTTACCTGTGTGGAGCAACCTATCCCCTCAGACAAGTGCCACCTGGTGCAAACCAAAATCAAAAAGAAATAAGCCTACTCTAGATGATGAAATATATGATTTGGTAAATATCCTTTGAAATAGTAATTTGGTGTACAAGCTTTGTAAACTTGAGAGAGGAGGCCCCGAGGACCTCATCCTCTAAAACTGTCAATCTTGAGGGGGAGGCCTTGAGTGCCCCTCTCCTCTAAACTCATTTATTTCTTGAGAAGGGCCTTGAGTCCTAAAGTGCTAAGTGGTTGATTTTTCTCAACAAACCTTGTTCCTCAACCGCCAAGCCAAATCTCCCAAGAGATCCCAACTGGCCTATTTGAGCCATGCCTCCTCAAGTAGGCTATATTTACAAGAAAGTAAGTTTTAGTAATTTTGTTCTTTTAAGGAATAACTTTTCATTATGAGGTTTTTCTCATGGTAGCCACTCCCTCATCGTGGCTTATTTTGTTTAGAACCTGAGGGGGAGGACCGTGACGGTCCCTCTCCCCAGGTTTTGGTTAAGGACCCTGAGGGTTCCTTACCCAAATATGTCCTTGCAATTGAGTGAGGGTAACCTTGAGGGTTATGTAACAAAATGGTTTTTGGAGGTTTAGGGACCCTGGGGGTTCCTCAACCAATATGGATTTTCTTCCATTGAGGGACCTAGAGGGTTCCTTCATAATATGAATTGTTCCCCATTAATGGAACCTAGGGGTTCCTTCACCACTATGAGTTTTCTGCGGTTGAAGAACCCTTTCACCAATATGAACTTTATGTGCCTGAGGGACCCTGGGGGTTCTGATCGAGTGGAAAAATTGAGCGTCCGTGTAATACGTTAATCATTGTTATTGAATTTTGACCACAATACAAAAACCTAAACTTTAACTACACTCTTATGGAGTATAGAGGCGAGTTTGGGTATCGAATCCACGTGGAATGTTTGATAGATTTTAATTGATTTATTACCTAAAAAATAAAGTGTAAAAGATGATGATTGAGTGAGAAAGGAAAAAGGAGGGAAATAAAGAACTTAACTAAAACTAATTGGAAAATTAAGGTAGGGACACAATCCCCCAACTACTAGCATGTTTATCGGGTATAAGACTAGTTATGAATTAGATAATTGATTAAATTCAATCTTTATTAATCTTAAGCATTATATATATGAGGTTCAAGCCTGCATTATATATAACCAAAAGCAAGAATAAAGCGGTGTCGTTATACCTGCACTCGCGTCGCACTCTTAAGCATCCCAGTTACCTAGGACAAACGAGATCAAAAGTCCTACGACGGTTGTGATCACTACACAAAAAGATTCGATCATTTATTTAATTAAGGGAACTAATTTTACACCCATGAAAACCCCATCGGGTTGGGTTCATGCACACCAACCCCTAAAAATCTAGCCTAGCATGGTGTAACTATGATTAACTACACAAGAATCCATTAACAAGTATGTGAAAATAAGGGAAGAATGATAAAAGTGATGGAATTTAAGGTTGCCAAGATTGAAGAACACAACCACGCAAGAAGAAATCAAAGATTGAAGAAAAATAAAAAAAACTCTTGAATTAAAGGTGCAAAATATGTAAATTCTTCTCATAGATGTTCCTCTTTGTTTTTGGAGCTTTTACTTTAATGAAATCTGAATAAAAAGAGTCCTAATGACTAAATATATAGGCTAGAGGTCGTTTAGAAGAGTCCCCAAAACATAAAACTCTTTTGTCTAAAAAATAAGGACAAACTAAAAATCCCATATTTGAAAATTTTGTCACACTTAGAAAGCGTGACTAATTTTGTAACGGATTTAGAGCGTGACAAAAGGTGGACTGGTCCATTTTCCTTTAAATTCGGATCGCTGCAGTTCGCAAATTTAGGCATAGTTTTTTCCTCTTCATTCCTCTCAACTTCAAATGACCATAACTTCTTAACCGTAGCTTGGGTTGAGGTGCCATTTTTTCCAGTGTTCTCGTAATTAAAATATATTCAACTTTTTAGTTGGCCCCACATCCGAAAAAAGGATGTAACGTTAAAAAAATTCCCTTGAACTTCTCATTTTGGTTCTTTCACTATTTTTAGTTCTCTTTCGCATCTTTCTTTCATGAAATACCTGTAAAACACATAAGAGACAGACAAAACACAAAATACTTATGAAAAAGGGTTAGTAGCATAAATATGAGACAAATACAAACTATTTACACTACAAGGGATCATAAAAATATCAAAATTAAGGGATTAAATTTGAAGAATTTATGACTAATCAAACCCCCTAACTTAGAACTTTGCAAGTCCCGAGCAATGTAAAAGAATAAGAGCTTGAGTTAAGGAACCTTAAAAAACTTTATTGGGATAGAATACCTTTTTTGCGGGAAACTGATTGAATTTAGCGTATGCAACAAGCCTTTAAACCCCTAGGTTACCCTAGTAGGACGAGTGATGTCTCGTGAGGGTTTACAGTGAATATACCAACATAATTCATTTTCCTAGAGTCAAAGAAAGTTCAAAATACTTAAAAATCATAAAATTTAAATTTTTCAGAAAATACTCACGACCAATTCGTATTCAATAGTCTCAAATCATAGTGCGTGTGTGCGAAACCAGATATTTAACCTCGGTTTCCACCAATTGATCATTACGTTTATTTTTCGAAACTTTGTTTTGATTTAAATGCTCACGCAATACTCTCACAAACGAATCACTAAAAAATGTAGCTATTTTCTCTCAGTGTGCGTGTCGATAGGATTAAATGCATTGGAACATGAATTTAGACACAAAAAATTGAAAAGACGAAAATTTATAGTGAAAATATCTCATCATCGGAGTACAGTATAAGAAAACGAAAACATCGCCTCTAATTCACACCATTTAATCTCTTATATTATATTTTGTGCCCTAACTTTCCATGCGATAGACAATTTCGTAATTCGAACTTCGGTAGGACTTGCTTGGGTTTAAGGTGTATTTGGGTAACATGGAAATGGTTGGGAACTTCGGAATTAAAGAATTCATTTATGATGTCCATTAGTGCTTTTTCGGGCATTTGTTCATTTTCTCTTCTTTTTCTATTTTTCTTGTATTTTTCCTACTCTTCTTTTCCTGCTATTTTTGTTAAGCATTTTCTATTTTTCTTGCCCCTTTTTATCGCACCATTGGGACTGAAATTTTTGGATTCCCAATTTTCTCAATTCTTGGCCATTTGGTTGTTCGGGCTATCGAACGGACTTGGAAAATTTTTATTTGGCTAAAAATGGGTAGCAAAGCGATAATTTTCAGAACATTTTATGGCTAATATTTTTGGGTGTCAAATGAGGGCCTACTTCATTGCCCAAATTACTAATTGTGTTACCATATGCATCTCGAGGTGAATTCAATCTAGAGATAATTTATCACATGTTTCGAGACAAAACATCACACGTTTCCCGTAACCGATCAAACAAAGGAATAGAGATATTCAATGACTTATTAAAACGCTGAAAAGAACTTTGAGTTAATCATAAACTCGGATTGATTTAAAAACTCAAAAAAATCAATAGTCTCGAAATCTCACCGGGTTGGTTAATGTAAAATATGTTGATCGCTTAAATAAGCTCTGATACCAATTTGTAAAATGTGATGATGGTGTGTGATACCGATTTAAATTAATTCGCAAGTTTTCGATATTACCTTACTTAATTAGAGTCTATTTTTAAACCAAATTAATTCAGCCCCTAAACATGCGACTACGTGTGTGCGTGTCTCAAGCCATAAATAAATAAACCACGCGACACAAATTTTAGGAAAAAGTCCCCGCATGGCAAAACCTTTTATATCTAGAACTTTGACAAGTTTACAAGACCATTGACTTACATACCATCTTACTTTCTCCCACAAGAGTAACACAGGGTGTCTTCGTCAAACCTTCAAAGCGTCGGCTAGAACTCAGCATTGGTTCGCATGCAACTATACCACAAGGATGCGCAGTCCACACATGCAATTTAAAGTCTTCACAAGGACTCCCTCCACAATAGCACGCAACTCTCCGGTTGTAGAGTTCTCCTCACAAAGAATGATCAAAATCAAAGTGTGTTCTTGAACACCCAAACGACATCGCGCGACATCACCATGTCGCTCGAACGATATGAGATCTCGCTTGAACGACTTGGGCATCAAAATCGAGGTACCCTACAGGACATAGAAAAATTATTCATTCTCAAATTTTGACGAAAAAGTCCACTTTAACACTTAGAAAATATTTTGAAAAAAATATCCCAAAGCTCTAAGTGCAAAGTTAAGGTATTTAAAACATAACTTACCAAAGTAAACTTTGCAGAGTCTTTTTGATGAAGAACCTTGATATATTCGGATACGTCTTGTTGTGGACTGCTCTTGAACTTCTTCGAAGGTTGTAACGGTATACGACATAATTAATTGATAACGGACTTATAAAATAATGTCCTTACAAATCTCCCCATATGTCTATGCCGGAATAGGGCTAGCAATTTTTGACACGATAACCCATTTACGGTAATAACCCGAAACAAACCGAACATGACACGATTAGATTATATAAATTTAAGAGTACCCAAAACTTACACTCAAATCAAAATCAACCCAACCCGAAAATGACATGACTAACCCGAATTGCCACCCCTATGCCAGAACATACATAAAAACACCTGAATTATTAAATACCAAAATGCCTATACAAATATACCCTCCCATGAATAAATTTGTAAGATCTCAAAATGTTCTTGAAAAATCTTCATCAAATCTCAAAGCTTTTATCATCAGGGTGTGCAACATAATGATCTTCAATCTTTGTACCTACACACATGAGATAAAGAAAAAACCTTCATGACGCATCGAGTTTGAAATGATATAAGAATAAATCAATAATAAATCAAATCTCCCCCATAATTCAAAAACTCCCCCATAACATGATGTCCCCAAATAGGCAGATAAGAAGAAACAATCAAAACATGGAGTGTCATGAAAAAAGTATAGAAAACATGAATCAAACTACGCGCATGCAAAGGAGTATCTCATAAACTTTCACAAAACTATTTTTTATTTTTCAAATTTTTCGTACAAAAATAAGATACCAAAAATCACACTCCATGGATTTATACTAAAACGACCAAGTCATGAAAACATAATGAAGGGGTGTGAACAGATTAGATAGGTAAATAAACTCAATCAATCATATGTGGACGATGAATATGTGTACTCCTAATGAATGAACATCAAAAGTATCCTTAGGTCTAAAAATTGTTGAATTTAGTTGACATCATCTTATGCAAATCGACAAATCAAAGTCAAAATGATTTCCACACCAATAACGTCCAAAAATATTTAATGTTTTTTCAAGGCTTTCAAGGACATGCAACCCCATTTTAATTCTCCATCCAAAATCCCCCATGCATATTTTCTTTTAGAGCTAAACTAAATTCTCAAACATTAGAGAATTGGTGCAAAAACCTAATGGCCCCTTTTTGGCCTGAATTTCTTTTATTATGTTAAAAAAATTTTAGGCTCTCTATTAAACCTATTTGGACCCCGGATAATAAAATGCCTCTATTTTTTAGGTCCGATATAACGGTGGCTTAGTCTTGACAAAGGTCAAATGTGAACCTTTCGCAGCCCTTCCCCGTTTTCAAATAAAGCACATAAACTCACAGACGGTTATTACATACACAACTTTTTATCCAGTTTCATCGCGATTGGTTCATTTTTAAAGACATGTTTGAAGTGAAAACCCCCAACCAACATGTGATAAGACAAGCACAATAATCAAACAAATCCATGCATGTGTTCAATAAAGCAAATCGTGAGTCAAACATATAGGAAGTAACACTTAATTAGATCTCAATGACTCCAAACATTATAAATCACAAACATGACATGATATATTGCCTCAAAACACTATCAAATAGTCACATAAAAAAATGGAATGATGTTGTGACTCGGTCATCCTAAGTGTCCATCCATAAATGGTGAAACAAATTACAAAAATCTTTTTGGATTTTTCAAAATTTTATCAAAATAAAATGTATTCTTAAAAATATTTCAAAAACAAAAATCTAATACAAAAGTACATGTCATTACACTAGAAAATATATGTCGTGAAACCACAACTAGTGTATGATAAAAAATACAAACACAATCATCTATATGATATGGCAAGAGAAGAATTATGTGCAAGCAAACCGGAATCAACTTATCTAAAATCTAGTGCCTTTAAAAGTGGTTTCCTAACCCAAATAGATGTGAAATGTCGTGGGGGGGATTTAGGAACCAAGGGAACACTAGACATAAACTTCCTAGGACTTTTTCCAAGATCAAAATAAAAATGCCTAAGGTGACCTTTCCTACCACAATATGAACATTTGTAAATGGGTGGAACAACACCTATGGGCTGACCTTGTCTGGCGTCCTTAGGAATGATTGATCCTCTAAAAGAAACTATGGTTTTGGCTTTTACACTCGAAGCATGAAAACAAAACGAGCCATTACCATCACTATCAAACCTACTCGAGTCTGTCAAATCATTTTTTAACTTCAAGATTTTTTACTCAATCAAAGAATTAGACTCTTCCAATCTAAGGGACTGCTTCTTCAAATTATCAATCAAACCTAGAAGGTTATCTTTCTCCCCCTCAATAAAACTAAACTTTTGCCTAAGATTGTTTTAATGTGCCACAAACTCATTGATTAAATTATTTTTATCCCCTTTGGCACAAACACAAACCATCGAATTTTTAAGGTCCTCTAATTCTTCTTCTAAAAATAGGACCCTATCATCACTCTCCTTATTGGAAAATTTTAAAGCAACAAAGTCATGGTCCAAGGCAACAAATTTCTCATGATAAAAATCCCTTTGATTTTGAATCACTTGCAAGTGATCCATAGCGGATTTAAAACAAGATTTTCCTTTTCTCAAAAAAATCAATTCTTTTTGCAAACGTCAAATTCAAACGATTTATATCATCAAAACTCTGATTCGTGTCATCAAAGGGGGGTATCCGACTACATAAGTGATCCATAGCAAAAATTGCGATTTATTTCACAAAAATTGATTTAAAAAAATCAATATCACACAATTTTTGGCGAAAAACAAAGATCACGCGATAAATTAGCATAACCCGCTCTGATACCAATTTGTAAAATATGGTGATCGCTTAAATAAGCTCTGATACCAATTTGCAAAATGTGACGACGATGCGTGATATCGATTAAAATTAATTTGCAAGTGTCCAATTAAACCTTAGTTAATTAGTGTTTATTTTTAAACCAAATTAATTCAGCCCCTAAATATGCAACTACGTGTGTGCGTGTGTCAACTCATAAATAAATAAAGCATGCGACACAAATTTCAGGAAAAATCCCCATAGGGCAAAACCTTTTATTTCCAGAACTTTGACAAGTTTACAAGACCATTGACTTACATACCATCTTGCTTTCGACCACAAGAGTAACGCACGGTGTCTTCGTCAGACGTTTAAAGCGTCGGCTAGAAATTAGCAGTGGTTCACACGCAACTATACAACAAGGACGCGCAGTCTAGACACGCAGTCTAAAGTCTTCATAAGGACTCCCTCCACAATAGCACGCAACTCTCCGCTTGTAGAGTTCTCATCACATAGAATGCTTAAGAAAAAATTGTGTTCTTGAACACCAAAACAATTCACCAAAGCATATGGGATTTTTGTGAATTGAAAACAAAAAGGATTAAAACCCTAAAAGAAGAAGCGAAAAAGAATTATATAGATTCGCAGTTTTCTATCCTTCAAAAAGCTGGCACTTCTTAATGAAAATGAAACAATTTAATGAGTATTTATAGAAAAATGCATCGCCTCAGTCGTTTAAACGAAATAGGGATCTCGCTCAAACGAAGGACAAGTGTTATTGGAACGACATCGCACGACATCATCATATTGCTCGAACGAGATGAGATCTCGCTTGAACGACCTGAGCGTCAAAATCGAGGTACGCTGTAGGACTTAGAAAAATTACGCACTCTCAAATTTTGATGAAAAAGTCCGCTTCAACACTTAGAAAATATTTTTAAAAAAATCCAAAAGCTCTAAGTGCAGAGTTAAGGTATTTAAAACATAACTTACCAAAGTAAACTTTGCGGAGTCTTTTAGATGAAGAACCTTGATATATTCGGATCCGTCTTGATGTAGATCGCCCTTGAACTTCTTCAACTGTTGTAACGGTATATGACATAACTAATTGATAACGGACTTATAAAATAATGTCCTTACAGTTAATCTCCACACTTATTCGTAAAGTCGTCAATTTTATTTCAATTTTCATCTTTGGTCAATTTTGGCTTTGTGCATTTGAATTTTACAATTTGAGACACAAAAAATGTGACTTTTTAAGCTTTTAAATTCCATTTTTTTTTATTTTGAAGAAAAAATATTTTTCGTTTTTCAAAAAATTTCAATTTTTTTGGAAATTTTTGAAATTTTCTAAAAAAACACACTTGGAAAGAACATGTGATCGAATGAGTGAAACTAAAAAATAAATGGAAAGAATATCCCACACCCCCTAACTTAAATGTTGCATTGGCCACAATGAAAATCAAGAACACAACATAAAGAGAGGAAAATAACGATATTACCCAAATGGAGCAATGAGTACGAGTCTATTGAATTTACAAAACATGTTAGAACCAAGAATAACGAAAAGATTAACAAAAACTTCAACTAATTACTCTAAACTATATAAAAAAGGAAAAGGGAAAGGAAAAAAAACTAATTATGTACCACCTACGATTTGAACTTCTAATAAGTTATACACTAGAAGTCAAAAAATTTGAGGGTCATCCAAAAATACAGTTTGACTTTGAGGGGTAATCGGTGTACCCTCATTTTCATGCATGCCTTTCGAAAAATAAGAATTATATTTGAACAATGGAAGGTATGTGTGAGATGGAAAAAATGAACCATCTCCAATTAAAAATTTAAAAGTGATGACGGGGGATTTGGATGCTAGGGAGGACAAGTGCAATTGGGATCCAAGAAAAATAGAATCACCTTTTAAATATTTTTTGTGCCTTAGCTTTCCACGCGGTAGACAATTTCGCAATTCGAAATCGGTTAGGACTTTCTTGGGTTTAAGGTGTATTTGGGTAACATGGAAATGGTTGGGAACTTTGAAATTAGAGAATTCATGTATGATGTCCGTTAGTGCTTTTTTGGTCATTTGCTCATTTTCTCTTCTTTTTCAATTTTTCTTGTATTTTGGACATTTTTATTTTCTTACTATTTTTGTTGAGAATTTTTTAATTTTCTTGCTCCTTTTTATCGCACCATTGGGATTGAAATTTCTGGATTTCCAATTTTCTCAATTCCAGGCCATTTAGGTGTTTCGGGCAATCAAACGGACCTCGAAAAATTTTATTTGGCTCAAAATGGGTAGCAAAGGGATAACTTGTCATGACTTTTTATGGCTAATATTTTTGGGTGTCAAACAAGGGCCTACTTCATTTCCCAAATTACTAATTGTGTTACCATATGGGTCTCGAGGTGAATTAAGTCTAAAGAGAATTTATCGCGTGTTTTGAGGCAAAACATCACACGTTTCCCGTAACCGATCAAACAAAGGAATAAACATCTTCAACGAATTATTAAAACGTTCAAAGGAACTTTGAGTTAATCATAAACTCGGATTGATTTAAAAACCTGAAAAAATCGATAGGCTCGAAATCTCATCGGGTTGGTTAATCTGCACATTTATTCGTAAAGTCGTCAATTTTCTTTCAATTTCCATCTTTGGTCAATTCCGACTTTGTACATTTGAATTTTACAATTTGAGACAAAAAAATGTGACATTTTTTAAGCTTTTAAATTACTATTTTTATTTATTTTGAAGACAAATATTTTTGGTTTTTCAAAATTTTCATTTTTTTTGGAAATTTTTAAAATTTTCTGGAAAAAAACACACATGGTAAGAACATGTGATCGAATCAATGAAACTAAAAAATAAATGGAAAGAATAACCCACACCTCCTAACTTAAATATTGTATTATCCTCAATGCAAATCAACAACACAACACAAAGAGAGGAAACGAAAGATATTACCCAAATGGAGCGATGAGTACGAGTCTATTGAATCTACAAAATATGTTAGAACCACGCATAACAAAAATAATAAAAAAAACTTTAACTAATTAATCTAAACTATATAAAAAAGGAAAAGTAAACAGGAAACTAATTATGCACAACCTATGATTTGAACTTCTAATAAGTTGTACACTAGAAGTTGAAAATTTTGAGGGTCCTCCCAAAATACAATTTGACTTTGAGGGGTAATCGGTGTACCCTAATTTTTATGCATGCCTTTCGAATAATAAAAATTCAGTTTGAACAACGGAAGGCATTTGTGAGATGTAAAAAATGAACCATCACCAATTAAAAAATTTAAAGTGATGATGGGGGATTTGGATGCAAGGGAGGACAAGTGCAATTGAGATCCAAGAAAAATAGATTCATGTTCCAAAGATTTTTCGAGTAAGATGGGAATCGGGGCCCACAAAAAGGGAGATTCAATATTTGAAAACAATTCAAGTAAAGAGTCATCGTCGATAAAAGGTCTAAACGTTTCAAAAGTTTCAATCGACTCATAGGAATCTAGGGGTGCTTCTAATGGTTCAATAACGATGAACGTAAATGGTGATGAGATAAATTCTACCTCAAGGGATTTGTTATCACTTGGAGATTGAATTTCAAGGGAGCAAGACTCACTTTCAATGAGGTGTTCTTCAAAAATTTTAGGTGACACACAAGTCTCAACTCCTCTTTGTTTTTCAAATTTGAACGCATATCATCGCAAAGTGAGAGCAGTTCCATAATAAGACTAGTGTCAATCGTGCTTTGGGTAGAAAAAAATTGAGTAATTATTTGATTATAAAAAGCATTCTTTCTTCCAAAGTAGGATTCCTTGGATTTATAACCTCGGATTCCTCATTTGGTTGAAAATGTTCTTTACTTTCAAAAATATCGAAAGAAAAGTCGTCATTGGATTTGAATAATGCATCCAATTCTTGCTCCCAAAAATGATTTTTTTCCCAATATTTGTTTTCAAGCCTTTAATATTCATGAATTAAAAACCACTCACCCATTTTAATAGGTCGAGGTAGAGATTCTTGAAAATAAAATGTTTGAAAACTACTCCCATATGAACCATTATAATTATCGAACTCACTAAAAAAAGACATGATTACTGAATAGTTTGTAAACGGACAATGCTCGCAAAGAGGTGTGCGGCTAAGGATTCAATGTCTCTTGGCACTCAATTGTGCTGGCCTACAAAAAAGGATAAAACAAAAAAATAAAAAATAATTTTTTTTACGAAATAGTAAATCAATTATAATCTATAACAAAACACTCCCCGACAACTCCGCCATTTTGATCGAGTGGAAAATTCGAGCATCCGTGTAATACATTAATCGTTGTTATCGGCTTCCGACAACAATACAAAAAAAAACTAAACTTTAACTACACTCTTATGGAGTATTGCGGAGAGTCTGGGTATCGAATCCACGGGGAATGTTTGATAGATTTTAATTGATTTATTAATTCAAAATTAAAGTGTAAAAGATGATGATTGAGTGAGAAAGGAAAAAGGGGGGAAATAAAGAAGTTAACTAAAACTAATTGGAAAATTAAGGTAGAGACACAATTCCCCAACTCCTAGTATGTCTACCGGGTATAAGACTAGTTATGAATTAGATAATTGATTAAATCCAGTCTTAATTAATCTCAAGCATTATATATATGAGGTTCAAGGCCGCATCATATATAATCAAAAGCAAGAATAAAACGGTGTCGTTATAGCTACATTCGCGTCGAACTCTTAAGCATTCCAGTTACATAGGGAAAATGAGATCAAATTCCTACGAAGGTTGTGATCACTACACAAAAATATTCGATCATTTATTTAATTCAGGGAACTAATTTTACACCCATGCAAACCCCATCGGGTTGGGTTCATGCACCCCAACCGTTAAAAATCTAGCCTAGCATGGTGTAACTATGATTAACTACACAAGAATCCATTAACTAGTATGTGAAAATAAGGAAAGAATGATATAAGTGCTGGAATTTAATGTTACCAAGATTGAAGAACACAACCATGCAAGAAGAAATCAAAGTTTGAAGAAAAATCGAAAAACTCTTGAATTAAAGGTGCAAAATATGTAAATTCTTCTCCTAGATGTTCCTCTTTATTTTTGGAGCTTTTACATGAATGAAAAGAGTCCTAATGACTTAATATATAAGCAAGAGGACGTTTAGAAGAGTCCCCAAAACATAAAACTCTTTTGGCTAAAAGATAAGGACAAAATAAAAATCCCGTATCTCGAAATTTTGTCACACTTAGAAAGCATGACTAATTTCGTAACGGATCTGGAGTGTGACAAAAGGCGTACCGGCCCGTTTTCCATTGAATTCGGATCAGTCCATTTTCCATTTAATTCGGATCGGTTCGGTTCGCAAATTTAGGCAAACTTTTTTCCTCTTCATTCCTCTCAACTTCAAAAGACCATAACTTCTTAATCGTAGCTCGAATTGAGGTGCCATTTTTTCTAGTGTTCTCGTAATTGAAAGATCTTCAAATTTCCATCGGGCCCCACATCCAGAATAAGGTTGAAAATTTATGAAAATCCCCTTAAACTTCCCATTTCATGGTTTCTTTCACTATTTTGAGTTCTCTTTTCGCATCTTTCTTGCATGAAATACCTATAAAAATACATAAAAGATACACAAAACATGAAATACTTGTCAAAAAGGGTTAGTAGCATATATAATAGATAGATCCAAGCTATTTACACTTCACGGGATCATAAAAATACAAAAATTAAGGGAATAAATGTGAAGAATTTATTCCTAATTAGGTTCCTTCATCGATATGGATTTTCTGCAGTTGAGGAACCATGGGGGTTCCTTGACCAATATGAGATTTTATGAGGTCAAGTGACCTTGGAGGTTCCTTCAATAATATGGATTTTCTCTAGTTGAGGGATACTGGGGGTTCCTTCACCAATATGGATTTTTGACAGTTGAGGGACCCTACCAATATGAATTTTCCTCAACCTCATCGTTGTTGTAGATTAAGGGGGTATCTGAGGGACCCTCACCCCAAAATATAATAGCCAAACTTTGGGTAACCTTCTACTGGTTGTTATCACTCTAGGACCTCAGAATTGGCCATCCCCAACATTACCTTAGCTCCTCAAAATCGACCTCGTCCCTTTAAACTGGTCATCCTCATGCCTCTGGTCCATGGATACAACCTTTTTCATAAACATCTATGTGGTGTCTATTTTACGACGTTCACTCATTTGAAGCACAACCATCAAGGAGCTCTATTTACCCCATATTCTTGTGCCCTACTAAAACCCTCGTTAGATCCCCAAAACTTCATCCTTCACCATAGAACCCTAGATCATACTCTGAGTACCGATTTAGAAGCCACCGAGAAATCCTGAACCCCACTTAACCCTGTTCAAATTTCTCGTCAAAGTAGAAGCTCAATGAATCTTCGAACGAATGTAAATCCTCTTTCCAATGATTTGACCCATGCACAAATCGGACTTACGATTCAGAAGAATGGTCTGTTCTACTACTAAAAATTGATCTTGAGGCAATTGGTCACTCCCTGGCCCTATTTTGACCCCGATCAACTTTCTCATATGAGCTAAAGCTCATGAATCTTTGAAGGGTTCGAACCCCATTTCCAAGGGTGCGTCGTATACCCAAATTGGCCATATCGTTCGGACAAATGATTCATTTTCCCCTGAAAAACTTATCTGAAGGCCTCTAGGTGCTCTCGAAATTTGTTTGACTCATATAAACTCTTTAACTTAAATATGACAGAATGAATCTTTAAAGGGATATGAATCCCCTTTTTAATGGTCTGCCCCGTGCGCGAATCAGCCATACGGTACGGACAAACGACCCATTTTACACTGCAAGGTCATTGGGAGCTTTCGAGACCTAATTGACAAAGGTAACTATACGGATCGAATGAGACTGAATGAATATTATAAGGGCTATGAATATCCTTTGCAATGTTTCTCCCCATGTGCGAATCGGCCTTTCGATTCGAACAAATAATCAGTTTTCCTGTAGGAGTCTTTTATTCAAAAGATCATCGGCACTTCTGAGTCCCATTTGACCAAATTTAACTCTCAAACCTAAGGGTGTCCTATGTATTCTTAAAGGTATTTAAATACCATTTCCAACGGTCTGCTCCGTGCGCGATTCGGACTTACAGATTGCATTTTACGACCATTTTTGTAAGTAATCTACATAAGGTTGCCTAATGGAAAATCTTTTTCTTTGACTATCGGCATTATGTTTGGGGATGCCTACCAATAGTCATGTCAAGTACAATGTCGATCGTCACCTCCTTGACCCTATATAAGGACAACATGAGCTCCCTTTTAAAGGCACCACATAAAGATCCCTCTCAGTTATCTCAATAATATTCTCTCAAAGTCAAGGCTGTTTGCCTATTGAAATGTCTCCCCACATTCCATTTCCATCCCTTTCACACCCAATTTATAAAAATTATTTCCTTCTCCTCCTACCACCTCTGTTCACTTGTAAGGGCAGCCCTTCAACAATCAAGATCAACCTTCAAGTCTCCAAAAAAGGTCCAAACACTCTTCCCTCTCTTTAAATTTCCTTATTTTTTCATTAGTGATTTAATCCTCATTTTAGCATTTCATCTTTGTTAGTCCACGCATATTAATAATCCCACTTTTTATTAGTAGTATTGCACATACCATATATTCTATAAAAAAAAGAAAAATAGGGTTTACTCATAAATTCCAAACAGGATTCCTCACCATATTTTTTTAAATTAAAATATCATTTTTCTACACAGACATATCTAAATAAAATCCCCTGTTTGATTTATGGGATAAACCCCACCCTCGTGTTGCATGCGAACTATGTGGACTTTGATTACTTTTTATTCTATGTAGGCATATCAGGTCAAAACTCGAGACTCAAGTCCTCTTTTTCTATTTTTATTCATATATTATTATACTTGTGATTCTTATTCGCGCTTAATCCAACACATATTATAGTTTCAACATAATGATCGATATCCCGATGAGCGGACACAATATGTTTTTTTATTACTATTTGGTGAATACTCCTACAAATGACCTCACTCCGCCTTTCTCCATGACGCGAGTCGAGTAATTCCATTTCCCATTTATATATACACGTGCACACACTTCATGGAGTTATTAAGATGAATAATAACACATGCCCATGAGAGATCGAAAGGGCGGTATGGGTGCCTAATGCCTTCACGTTTTGTAACTTAGCCTTTGAACCTTTGAACTAATTGGTTTCATAAGCATCGGTATGCCTTTGATATCATTCTCTTGAGACGACAACATTTCTTTTGCCTATTTTTGGAAAATAGGTTGGAGAATCTATCTTTATACATCACCCCACATTAAGGACAACCGAAGTGCTCCTAGAAAGGGATCGAGACCTTATTATTCTCTCCGTCCAATCGTGCTCACGAGCCTCAAAAACACTCACCCAAAAGGAGGAAGGGAAATGAAAGAAATGAGGGATGGACACAGAGGATGATTCCCTCGTAAAGCGCAACATCACTGCATTAATGGATAGTCATGTACAATTAAATCAAGTATCTTCCCCCCGATGAAGATGATTATGAGCATGATGTTTCTGGGGTTCGGTATTTTGAATCATAAATAAGTGAGTAGAGTGTTAAAGAAGAATAATAATGGGAGGGGAGTGAGCTTCAAGTTGTCTTTCGAGCATTGTACACCGAGTCTCTTAAGTAGAAAAAAGCCAACTTGCATTTAGAAGCTAAGATGAACAAATGTGTCATAGGTAATAATGATACTCTATTGATTGAGGATATTAAGGCACGTGAGAGGACTCTTAAGGAGAAGCTTGAGTATGTTGATCGCAAGAGAGATATCCTTCAAGGTTTGATAGATGTTTTAGAGAAGGAGATTCCTGAGTTTGAAGATTCAAGGAATTTTCTCGAGTTTAGGATTTTTGAGTCAGAAGAAAAAATGAGAGACTCTAGTAATAACAAATTATTTAGAGTCTAGGTCTGAAAAGTTGGATGAAATTTAAGAATCATTCGAATCAAAGATAACACCCATGGGATTAGCTTCAATGATCCAGATGCTTCCACTTCTAAAGATAAGACCATGCTTTTGAAAGAGCCAACCATTGTTAGGTATTTTAAAATAGGCCATCTTGAGGGTAATATTCCTCATCATTATACTTGCACACACTGTGTTAGGAAAGTTCACCTTAGGGGGTTTTGTTATGATCTTAAAAAAGATCTTAGGAAGGTTAAGTCTAGTCTCACCAAGGTTTTCTAAGACCACGTTTGACACGTTACACCTATATGGGTTAAGAGATTTGATTTGGACGCACTAAATGTTATTCTCATTGACTCTCGTATCTTCACATGATTTATCACATGCTATATCTTACAAGCAATTATTATTTCATGTTTTCATACACTAGCTTATGGAATTCGTGTTATATATTATTAGAAGTTGTATGATTTTTATCTTTTTTATGGTTATTTTCCATTTTTTTGGGTCTTAATGTGAAAAATACAAAAAGATATAGTTTGTCTTTTGAGTCATTAAAATCGAATAAATTAAAAGGTTATTTGGTTTTGTGTATTTTGGTTTACAAATGTTATATGGCATATCGGTGTGTTTGAATCCCATCCGTTCCATGTTTCCATGCATCTAGAACATTTCATTATGATTTTCAATGCTTAGATTGTTCTTAATCATGCTTTAATGGAGTAGTTTGAAATTGATTTTCATGTTGGATTCACTTTGTATATGCTTCCTCACACACTTTGCATGGGTTCTTTTGGATTTTAACTTCATATTTCACATGAGCTAAGTGAGGTGTTCTCCCATTAATCTTGTCATATACATAATTTTTTTTAATGGGGGATGTGTGCAAGTAATACCATTGCCTGCGTGTTTATAGTTTTATTTAAAATATGTGTGTGCATGGCAAAGGGCTACAGAGGAAGAAAACTTCATTACCTGAAAGGCCACAATTGGAAATAGCCTAAAAATAGAGAGGTAAAAGAAAAATTTATCCCAAAATAGCCAAGGAGGGATTTGTAAGGAAAAGTTTTTTCATCGAGTCAATTTGTATATATTGGATTTATTCTGTGTTTAGACAAAACATGTTTAAGTCATAGGTTAGGATTTAAGATCTTGTCCTTCAAGCCTATGATGTGTTATTTAATAACATAGTGGCCAAGATAAAATGTCATTGAGTATACATCGTGTTTTGAGCCATTTTTGATCTTCACAATATGAGGGATCTCAATGAAGTATGAATACATATTTATGTTTAATTCCGAGATTTTTTGTGGGTTTTGTTTTTATAAAAATAGTTTTAAAATGTTTTAAACTATTTTTGAGAGTATTTGACATGTCATTAGAACGACATTTTAGATGTCGTCCAAAAGGGAATATGTGCGTCATTATAATCGGATCCAACGAACCTCAACCGAGACTTATTTTGGCCATTACTATTTTCTCATTAGATATTACATTTGAAGTTATTCGAACGACATCGTGTGCTTGGTTCGAAACAGATGTACCTTATTCGAACGAGCCTGCGAATTTTTCATATTTTGAGATTTTCTGCACAACTTTTCATCCTTATCTCAATTTTAGAAAACGTCTTATAAATAGGAGTACGAAGCAGCTGATTTTAAAGAGTCTTTTTAAAGATTTAAAGGTTACCAAACTTGTTCAAAAAGCTCTCTGAGTTTATGTTTTCAAAACCATAGTTTACATCCAAGTTTGAGATCCAAGAATCATTCATCTATATGTCTAAATGAGATCTTATTTGTTTTGCATCAAAGTTGGTTTTCTATCATTGAAGTGTGTTTCTAGCAGTGCATATCACGTCTCTGTTGTGCAACAACTGGATTGGTCACAAGATAAGTAAGATCAGCGGGATACTGAAACAAGGAAAAACATAAGCATTGTGTGTCTATGGGAAGGCGTCCAATAGTGGCGACGAAGAACGATATAAAAATGAAGAAACACATTAAGGATTAAAGGAATACATTCTGTGAGTAAGTCTAAGTTTTTCTTCTAAACTGCCTATATTATAGTGGATTTGTGTGGCTGGGTCATTCGAGGTTTTATATATAGTGGGTTCTTGTCGTACATTGCCATATTGTTATTTACTTATTGTACTCTTGCTTACTCTCACCTAGATTCATTCTTAGGTGAAGGCTAAAATTAGTAAAACAAGTTCACACAACACTCATGGTTTTGAATTAGCGTAAAGTTTATAAAAATTATTAGTGTTTCTGTACAAACCCTAGGGCATTAGCGTTTCTCATTATCAATAACTTTATACCCATATGGAGAGAAAAAGTTGCTACCATGACCAATCGCCCATTTGACGAAGAGGAAGTTGGTATTGTGAAGAAGAACTTTATTTTGCATATTAGAAACGCCATTGGTATCCACAACTACCCTCATTTTTAGAGTCCTTTAAGAAGGTGGGATAGAAATCAAAGAGACTGGCATTATCAAGAGTGTGAAGCTAGAGTCATAAGTAAAGAAATTAGTTAGTCAATTTACTTCCCAGGAATATGAGAACCCCATTGTTACTGCCATCAATAACATTTCCTCCCATCCTACCTCTTTATGGGCGTATAAAGCCCACCCCATTTTCATAAAAAAGAATACACCAACATCTATTATCCCCTCTATAAAGTATATCAAGCCCTTCCTTCCCACAACCACATCAAACGTTTGGACACTCACCCGTTACCTCATCCTCTTACTAGATACCTTAAATATGATACCCATGGTATGTTTCACCAAACAGTGGGGAATACCACTGATTCGTGCCACTATCTCAAAAACATAGTACAAGGATTTATTGATGAAGGCATAATCGCCCCTCATGCAGACCCAAAGCCAAACAGCACCCAAAATCGTCTACCTTTACATCAAGTTGGAATGAATGAAATACTCATTAATGAATATTCTGACTTCGATCCCCTCAACCAAAATAAAAACCATCAATATTCCCACTATATTCTTCAACCTAGAACAATCCCTAGATCTTATCCAAATATGCCCTACCTATATATTGAGTCCTAAAACTACTCATGGTTGATCCCTTTCTCTGATGAAAAGATTTTATATAGATGATCTTACCAAATTAAAAATGTAGTGCATGGAGTGGCCACTCATTCTTGAATAGTTAAAAGACTTGAGGATGAGGTTTTTTGTCAAAACTGAACCTAGAAGAGTAAGAATGCGAGAATAAGTGATCTTTACACGGAATCTGGAAAGTGGGCTAGCCAGTCCAATGATCGGTTTGTGCCTCCTGAAGAGTTCAACCTAGACAACATTGTTCAAGTCATAACTGAGGAAAGTCTCAATAAAGGAAGGATATGTGAAGATCCTAATCTCATTATTTCCATAAAACATAAGGGATACTTATTCCCTTCCTAGAATCATTTATCTTCAGCGTGGCAATATTTATACTTTTAAGCACTTGAAGTTTTTGAATGCCTAGACTTCTTAGGGAGGAACCAGATAGCCACCAAAGGATGGGGAGATGACTCCGACAACTAAGATGATTCAGATAATGAGGCCATAAATATCCATGTCTCTTTCTGCGAGGTAATCTAATTTAAAGAACTCTTAACCGAAACTAATGAATTCTTGAGTATGCCCAAAGTGGATGAATAAATTGGGTTTCTCTTCGACCCCTTATCTATGAATCATGTGATCTGGTCGGACCATTAGTACAAAGGTCTATTTCCTCCTGCAAACACTCACCTCTAAACATAAAGGAAATACTTGTTAATAATGATACGAGAATTCATCCACTTATCTTTCTCGTACCAGCAAGTTAAGTGTAAAATACGTAATAAACTGATAGAATTAGTAAAGAGAGATAAAAGACAAGATATAGAGTGGTTTGGCTATTAAAATGAGCCTATATCCACTTTGCTTCAACACTCTCATTATATGCATTATAATACATGTTTATAATCCTGTAATAGGCGCACAATATAGATGAGAGAAGAGAATACATGTCTGTGATATTTTTGAGAGTGCTGGAGTGATGATCGTGATGCCAGTGAATAACCCCCAAGATCTGATGAAGGAGGTAGAGTGTTTTGCAATGCCTCCAGCAATGCTGTGTCTCTAGACTGTGAATTAGTATAAGAAATGAGCTTCGATCCGATTTGGGTCAGGACATGTGAGATGATATCAGATGAGGTGATCCCCCTATTCTTGAGGTGTGAACCTCTATTTATAGAAGATGTAGGTACTTTATTACTGCTGCTATGATGGAGATGGATGCGTTCAGTTAAGTGAGCAAGTTGGGGTCACACCCTGTATCATGTAAGTTCGCGCCCTGTGGTATATGAAGCCGCATCCTTTAGTGTATGTCCATAGCCTATGTATGTAAGGGTGAGTCAGTAATGGTATGATGCCTAACCATCTTAGTCCTTCTGCGACTGGGTCTATATTTGTCATATCAATAAGCCCCCAATTCGTAGTCCCAAGAGATAACGATTGGGTCTGCGGTTGAGTAGTCAAGTCTTTTCTTTTGAAGTTTTCGCGGTAATTCAAATGCGACACTTCATCTTCCTGTGGCCTCTTATATAAATGGCAAATAGTTGTGGCCTTCATTATGTCTCCAAACTATTGAGAGAAAATTAAAAGCTAACCTCTTTCAGTTCCTTATATTGAGTTTTTCGGCGACCTTTCAAGGCAACGTGTGGTGGTTTTGAGGCAGAGCAGGGCAGTTTAAAGCCGAGCAACCTTATTTCTCAATTCCCAGGTCACCTTCCAATTAGTTTTCTCATTAATTATCATATCTCTGTGAATCATGCTTCCAATTCGTGCCTGATACTGTAAATAATTCCCCCTTTTCTAATCTGGGTACACATTTAGGGTTTATGCTAATACATAAACTTTTCTAAGAAATCTCCCAATTAATTGATAATACATCCCTCTATTAATATGGACTTGTAATTTCTGAGTATTTTAGGGATGTAAACTGAAATATTAATAGGAATAGAGGACTTTTTTGGCAAAACACCCTTATGATCTTGATTTTTGGCCAAGAATACCAAGAACGTGTTCTTGATGTTCTTGGCAAAAAACCCAAAAATTTTATGTTTTCAATTCTTGAGCAAGTAGGATTAAAACAAATTCCTATTTGTCTAACCGAAAGCGGATAACTATCCGTTCTTGGCACTATATCACCCGGGTTGCAATATTTGGCTTTATAAACTGAATGGCAACGACCTCTATTTCATTAATCAATTTGCTGCAGCATCATTCTGTTCTTGATGTTCTTGAGTAGAATCTTTTAAATTCTAGGGATTTGGTCTTTAGAATGGGCCATCTTTGTTGTCAAACTGTTTAAGAGTTTGGCCGTGACAGGTAGCATTCATGTGATATTTGGCTGCGGCCTCATGTTAATACTTGCATAATACATACCCTTTTTTCCTTAGGGTTTATCCTTAAGCTATTAACCGTGTCCTTTTACCAATGAAATAAAGGACTGCGGCATAACTGGACATACCTAATGTGTATTTTACCAGAATAGTGTGCCGAGGCAGTAGTTGTGATCCCGAGGATTCGAAAGCCCAGTACTTCGTGTAGTTAGATGAAATTGTTGAAACTTTTATTTGGCTTCCAAACATGTTATTATGTTGTTCCTTCCATGGCGCCTCTAAGGCTTATCTGACCATACTGTCTATAACACCTAACAACAGACTTTCTGCCTTTCAGGACTTTCTGCAACCATATGAGTTGGAATCTTGATGAATTTTTGAAGGATTTCTGGAACAAACATTTCGGAGTTTCTCCTCCTGAACTCCCTTATGTGCGCCCTTGAAAGACATTTGGGACTTGCATGCTCAAAGATTTCCCAAACTGCATCACTTTAGATTCTGACTCTACGGAAATCACTTGTAGGAAAAAGACTAACTCTGCGAACTCCTCTTGTAGGGAGGAGACTTATGAGGCAATGAAGGAGGAAACCCACTCAAGAATAAACATATGGACCTTGATACCGTGGCTAGTGGGCCTTTAAAGGCCAGGTATGGACCTGATAGCCCATCAAATAGAACTGAGAGACCTCTTGCAGCCTTAAATGTCTACAACATTATGACTCAGGAGTGGGTTAATCAAGTGGCTGAAGCATTTGAGTTTCCTGAAAAATTTATCTACTCAGCACCCACCGCGGAACAAATTCCCTGCAAAGAACTTGTTGATGATGGGGTCTACTTCACCCTCCAAGTATTTTTATATGGGATGTGTCTACCTATTCCAGTCCCAATTAAGAGAATTTTCCAGGAATGAAGTTAGCCCCAGCCCAACAAGATCCCAATGGCTGGAGGGAAATTCTTGCATCGATAGTGCTGTGGAAGAATATATTCAAGAGAGACATAACTCCCACATAATTCCTCTATTTTTACATACCTGTGGAGAATTTTATATAATTCGTGTGGTATTATTACTTTACAATCTGCACCAATGATGAAACCTTTGATACTGGGAGGCCCACCAGTGTAAAAAATTGGAAAGGTAATTATTTTTATATTTTTGGATAAGGGTGGGAGATCCACACAAATGAGACTGAGAGGTAGAAATCCTTCAAGATGCCGTGGCAGTGGGGATGCCACTCCAACCTAGGTAAATAAGGCTGCAGCCCCTTTGAATTGTTATCGCATCCTATTGTTTGTAGTTGTACTTGTCATATGCAATCATTTTTCTTTTGTACTAATATTGAAATTTCTATGAAGCTCTTGAAAATTTCCCCTTAGTGAGCGGCAGGAGAGTAGGATAAGATGGGATGCGAAAGTAAGTTCTAACAACAATAAGTTTAGCACCTTAATGTCTTCAACCTCCATTTTTTAGGGAGGTTACTTCACCAACAAATCCCTGTCAAGATTGATGGATGCGGACAATATTAATCCCTTACTCTATTAATGTTGCGACAATTATTTCCAATTCTTTAACATTTAACTTCGCTTCATTTTTTCTTCATGTGAGGAGATATATAGGGAGATATTAGTAACTCAATGCGATGAAATGGATGAGGACGCGGTTACCCTCAACAACACAGCTAGACAAAAGAAGAGGAAAATGGCTAAGTCCAAGTGCCTTATCGGACACACTACGCTTGTCGTACCCCCTGTGGGCGACCAAAGGGATCCTACCGTGCCGACAATTCAGGTTGAGGATTTTTCTCCTCAAAAAAGGACTGAAGGCAAATTTGATGATGACATTGGCAATCAACTGGCCGTGACAGGATTTATGGGGCCTGGGGTTGTGTTGCAGCGTGACTACGACACCTCCTAAACCAACATTTCAAACTCACCCCCTCATCCAATAATAATGGTTGTTAATTCTGATTTATTGTCTCCTTAAAGTCGTGCTAGTATTGGCCCTGATGGTCATCCGCAACCTCAGCTTAGGCAGCCCAATCCTGAGTCTTCCTAGGACACAACTGCGAGGGTTATTTGCAGAATGAAAAAGATTCCAGATGTCGTAGAATTGGATCATCTTGTGTATGAGGATCATGAAGACTTGGAGGATTATTCCCTCTATAGCTTGCTGAGAGTACGAGAAACTTCACTTTTTCAATGATTCTCTCTTTCTGTAGCTCAAGTTTTATTTTCTAACATCCAATATCTTCACAGCTGAAGTATAGGGGACTTTATGAATTGAAGGAGGCTACGGAGAGGGTTCCGCTCACTAACTTGGAGAATTCTAAAAACTCATCATTTGAAGCGGAAAAAAAGTCTGTTGTCGTGGAACTCCAGGCAACTCATATGGACCTTGATGCTACTGTCAAGGCTAGGGAGGATGCAAAGGGAAAACTGACAATCACCACAGCCTCTTTGCAATTAAATAAGCAAAGGTTGCCAAGACTACTAAACTTGCCTCTAGCCTTGAGTCCTAGTTGAAGGAGCTCTAAGAAAAATTTTCTCAACTTGAGACAAATCATGCCATGGATTTAAAGCAAATGGAGGATTCTCACTCTGTAGCCCTCAAGCAAGCCACAGAGGTTGCTGTAGCGGACTACAAAAAGTGTAGAGATTTCCTCCTCACCAATAACATGGAATACATCTGCGGCTACCAAGAGCTAAGATATAGGGTGGCCAAAAAAATTCCTTGATGCCAAGGCCTAGATTATGTCTTGGGGTGTTGGAGATGTCGAACATAGTGCCTGGATGGCTAAAATGGAGGTTTCGACAGAGGAGATAGTAAGGAAGATGATGGAAGAGGTTACGGTAGATGATGAAGAAACTGAGACTATCGTATAAGGAGAAGAAGGAGATAATGAAGATAATGATAGGTCTTAAAGCCTAGGGATGTCCTTTTTATGATGTACATTGGGATGCGTCCTCTAAAACATTTATACTTTATTTAGGCTACGACCAATTGTTTGTACTTGATTAACTTGACATTTCTCTTAATGTTTAGCCAAGGTTGCGACCTTTAATCCAACTATTCTCTTTAATTGCTCCCTTGTTTACTCCTTTGTTATCTACTCTGATATTTGCATGAATGTTGTTTCTATATTTAGGATGTTCATTTCTTGAATGATCTTGAAAAAAATACTTCAATAAGTGTAAATGTGGATATAAGGCCATGATAATACCTTAAAAAGGTTTCATCAGAATAGGCTGCAACCTGTTATATTTTTCCTTGAATTTTATAATTTTTCCATCATTTTTCCAAGTCTCGATGTTGAAATATTAAGGTTGCGGTTGGTTTGCAATGAATCTGTGGCATTTTAGCAATACATAATAATGTCCCTTTTTCTTTATTGCATCTTCTAAATGATTGAATGCAACCCTTGATGGCTACAGCCAAATTGATAGGGTTGCGGCTCCTTTCAAGCCCTTGTCAGTGACAACATCCTTTCTATTACTGGCCGAGGCATTTTTGAATGTTTGAATTCTCTTTGCTTCATTTGATTTTTACTTGTGTTTCTTTTAATGTAGGGACTTGCTAATGTACAACATATATTGTCCCTTTAATATAAACATGGGACATTAGACTGTTGTTGCAACCTCCTTGTATTGATGATTTAAATCTATAGATGATAAAGACTTTACTAAATGTCACCCCCTGTCATCTTGGCAAGGGATATTGCCCAATTGAAACTATCACACTGGAGCTGCGACCATTAGGGTTGTAGTTGTATAACACAGGATGCACTCTCTTCTGTAGATTCTTGAATTTGGCTGCGATAATTTATCCTTTATAACTTTAATTGGATCCAAATCCAAGTCAATACCGCGGCATCCCTTAGTTGTTTTAATTAGCATGAATCCACTTTCATAGCTTCTTTCAATCTCTTTTATTGAATTTCATAGCTTTCCTTTAGTCGCTTTTGGTTGGGTTATTATCAGACCCCCCAGGACTATGTATTATAAAACTTCCCCAAGCCATGTTTAGATATATATAAAGCCTTCCCAGGCAATAATAGGATTTTCCGCAGACAATTAAGTCTTTGGCCCCTTAACATATAGGATTATCCTCAGACGATTAAGTCTTCGCCCCTATGTGTCATTATCAGGCCTCCCCGGGCTAGGTATTATGAAGCTTCCCCAATCTAATGTACGAGACATTTTTAAGCCTCCCCAGGCTAATGTATGCACCCCAAAACTGAGTGGGGACAATTTAATCTCTTAAATCTTATTAGTTGCATATACAAGAGGATGGTTGGACTTATGAATATAAGGATATGGCCTTGCAGCATGAGTGGCGTTGTTAGTGAAATAAGGTTCCCAATTTGGGATTTTTTAACCCTGGAGCATTCTCAAAATAAATAATCTTCTGAGATAGCTGTCCATCTTTTCCTTGAAATTTGTTCAAGATGAAGGTCATTCATAAGATTTCTATAAATGGGAAATTAAGAGATAAAACATGACTAAATTTGTTCTTCATCTATATATATTCTTTTGTTAGTACAATACAAAGTAAGCCTAATTTCATATATTCAGGTATATATGTTAAGTTTGTAAGGAAATACAATACTTGTGTTGTAAAATCAACACTTCATATTTAATAGAAATATAGACCAAGGTGGGGTTAAGCATGTGGCTTGTTTGGTAAAGTTGCATCCTCTAACCATCCTTCAGGAATTGCTACAACATCCCTTGTCTCACAAGCCTTTTAATCTCATCTTTCAGCGCAAAAAATTTTCCAGTGCTATACCCATGGTCCCTGTGGAAGCTGCAATATCTGGTTTTATCCCTCTTATGAGGAGGGGACTTCCATTTCTCGGGATAATGGTTCAGCTATTAAAATGAGCCTACATCCACTTTGTTTCCACACTCTCATTATATGCAGTAATAGTCGTACAATATAGATGAGAGAAGATAATACATGTTTGTGATGTTTTGGGGAGTGCCAGAGAGATGACTGTGATGCCGATGAATAGCCCCCAAGTTGTGCCGAAGGAGGTAGAGTGTTTAGCAATGCCTCCACCAATGTTGTGTCTCTAGACTGTGAATCAGTATAAGAAATGATCTTCGATCCAGTCTGGGACAAGATATCTGAGATGATATCAGATGAGATGATCCCCCTATTCTCGAGGTGACGACCTCTATTTATAGAAGCTGTAGGTGTTGTATTATTGCTGCTATGTTGGAGAGGGATACTGCCATTTAATTGAATAAGCTGGGGATGCACCATGTAGCATGTAAGTCCATGACATGTCAGTCCACACCATGTAGTATATGAGGCCTCACCCTTTAGTGTATGGCCACAGCCTGTGTATGTAAGGGTGCGTCATTAATGCTTCCATTCGTGCCCATTTAGTACTTCTGCGACAGGGGTCTATATTTGTCATATCAATTAAAGACCCACCAATGTTCAAAATGACTTTTGAGGAAAGAATAATTATCAAGCAACTGAAGAAGACACAAGGAAATTATACCTTATTAGGGCTATTTATATCCTATCACCTCCACACAAATTCCCTCATCAATTTTCTCACATAAGCTATAATTTATCCTCCTAGCTCTTTTAGCGAGGCCATCCATATAGCTGGAACCTTTACCACCAACACTACACCAAAACTAGAAAATGGTCATAGTAAATTGATCACGGTCTAGAGCGACTAGGTTTTCATAGTCCAAAACCATGACCCCTAGCTAAACACCGTGATTAATAAAATGACAAGGCTTTAGGGTGACCGTAACTAGGTGATGGTCATACTTAAGAGTCGTGACTAGAGGTTTCACGATCCAAAATCATGACATAATCGTAACCCCTTTTGGCACCAAACTTCCCACCATTATGGTCATAATCCAAAATTGTGACCCAACCATGACTAATATTAGTGAACCCTAGTCACAATTCAGAACTATGACCCCAAACCATTTTTTAAAATGGTCACCTTAACTTCATCACATTCCAAAACTGTCACCATTTCTTGAGATTCAATTGGTTACAAAGGTGGTCACCATCCTGAACTATGACCAAGTTTAAGTCATTAATATGTCACTGATGGGGTCACAGTTCTGAACCGTGACAACCTTTTGGATTTAAAATTAAACTAGATCTTCCTTCTTTCATTTCACCACGGAACCTTCACTTTCTCTCTCTGTCCATTTTCGACAAAACCATTCTCTCCCTACCAATTTATAGTCATCTTTCTTTCTCTCAACATAGGTACATCTCCCTCTCCATTTGTTTGTGTATGAGGGTTTCATTATGTGTGTGTATGTTTTTCAATATGTATGCAAGAGTCTCAATGTGCATTCAGTACATGTGTTTGAATGTGTTTTTGAATGAGTGTGTGTGTGTAACAGTGTGTGTGTGTGTGTTTTAGTGGATGTGTATGTTTAAATGTGTGTGCGCATTTCATTATGTGTGTGTGGGTGTGGGTGTCTGATTCATGTTAATAAATTTAACAAAACCCCCTTAGATGGAAATTGTTAGAATATGAACCTAGGATTCTTAACCTCATAATCTGAAATTAAGCCTTAAATCCATGCTATATTTTTTTAAAATGGGTAGACATAGGTTAGTAATGTTGATATCAAACTTATCTCTGAAGGACTTAACAATTTAAAACTTAATAGTTATCGTTCTAAATGATTCCATACACAAACATATCGTTATATCGATGATTATTTAAATTCTCTTTTAATCTATTTGCTTATACTTTCTTTTAAATTCATGATAACCTTTTTGGAAGATTACAAATTAAATATAACATTTTAAATTACATACACAAACCTAATGAAAAAGAATATAATAAATTGAAAACCTTTTTGGTTTCTCTTACACATAAAATCATATCCATTTTATCTTAAAATATACCCTCACCCAAAATAAACCTTTTTGAAATGTTTGAAATTCAAGAAAAATAATTTTAAAAAAAACCTCAAGTTAATTAAAAATATTATATGTAAACATTTAAACACAATATTTTCAAATATAGAAATCCTTATCAATGTACATAACAAATGTGTGTGTGTGTATGTGTGTGTTTGATTATTCTCACATGTTTATACAGAAATAAGGTCCTATTTATTATTAGAAATTGCATATGAAACCCTTAATGTTTAATTGACTTATTAATATTTTAGACCTGTTCTTGGATTTATGATAATTGGAATGTATATTGAGTAATACCATTGATACCAAACACTTGATAATGAAACTCTCAGTATGAAAATGTAAAATTGTTGCCATGAGAATATTTTATGTTTGAATACTCCATAATATTATGATCTTGTAAGTATGTTCTTGGAAATTAATTAAGTAGACGATTTAGAAGGAGCATGGGATAAATTTGTGTGTGATTGTTGGATTGATGGTTATTGTGTCTTGTGTTGAAACATTGTGGTTGGATACAAATGATGGATACTTAAAGTGCTCACTATATTAATTCTTCATAATAAACCTCTAACTATTTGTTTGTCTTAACGACTACGCTATCTAAATGACTACAATCATGCATACATATACATGCACACATACTCGCACACGCACATGTATACATTAAATGTTAAGAATAGAGTCATTTGGTGAACTTGTTATGGTCGTGTTCACCCCTTCCTTAAATAGTTATTGTTTAGGTGAACATAAACTGGTGGAAGGCCTTACACAATTTGTGAGAAAATAGTAATTATATGTTTAATCAAATTAAAATGAACTTAAATAGGACTTGTTGTGTCTAATTGATAGGATGGAACACGAGAATTTGTTTAGGATTAATTAGATCCATTACTTCTACGACTCATATCAACACCCTTATATATATATATATATATATATATATATATATATATATATATTAGGAAAAAAGAGTCACGGTAGTAATTACTGGAAATAAGGGTATGATAGGGTGCAATTTGACCACACTAACATCTTTTATTTACGTGCGCAATATAAAGAGAACTCCTATTTACAAGTGTGGTAATAGGAAAATTTAACAGTTTAATTACCTTAAAAATTGTGGAGTTGATATCTCATAAGAGTACCTATTCTTTCGTATTATGTTTTCCTTGCCAGGACGTTGGGACTATGTAATAGAGAATATATTTCACCTGCATAATTCAGATAGGGCACTGACAATGGTGACGCAATTAGAAAAGACTGAAAAATATTCATCCTTTGTGGATACAATTCCGTAAAGAGAGAATTCACCCAGATTTCTAGGTTTGGCGACATATGCTTAATAAAAATGAGTTTGCAGATAATTTGAAGAAGAAAGGATTATAAGTTCATGTAACGAACCTTTATACATCAATAATATACATACTTTCGTCCAGTTGGCTGCGTGCAAAATTTCATAGATTTTTAAAAAGTAATACTGGTTGGATGGAAATCAGACACATTGAGCCTGTTTAAAAAGATGTTGAAAAGGCATATACAAATATATAGTTGTAAACCTTACTTTCTTGCATACATTGCTAATTTTTTTTTTTTAATTTTAAGAAATATTGAAGAGATTTGAAAATAATAAACCAAATAGCGGAACATTGCCAATTGGGCACTCTCTACATCCTAAGCTCAATTCTCATCTCCTTTGGGTTATCAAAACTCTACTCCCCGAAGACTCTTTCTACTCCATCTCTAATTCATCAAAATCAAGAAATACCTATTTATCCAATATCCCCAACTCCTGTTGTATATGGATCCCAAGTAACCCTAAGAAGTGCATTAGGTTTTCCCTTGGTGGGGATAATCAAACCAGTGATAAAGTTGAAGTTCATATTTTTAAAAACCATTGTCTGACTCTCGAAAAGATGAATGTCATCAGGGGAGTAGACTAGAAGAAGGTTGAAATTGTCTTAAAGGATGATGTTTGGGAGTAACTTAATAAGACATTTTCATTCCCAACCGGTTTGAAGACAAATGTTCTTTCCAAAGTAGTTGATGCTTTGGAAACCTATCGGAAGAACCTTTAAAAGAATTTTTCCCTGAAGGGGTTGATGATTTATGATATTTTAGGGATGAAAGGAAAAGTTCCAAAAAATTTTAAAATGCCCCCTAACCAAGGGAACAACTTCTTATCGAATGAGGCCAGAGATAGAAAGCTGATCGAGTGGGAGAGAAATAAATTGAAAAAATCAAAACAATTTGATGTGCACAAACTTAGGGATAAATATTATGACGATTTGAACAGTTAATAGGTGAAACAGACATTACACCTAATCGTGTGAATGGTCACGCCCATCTTAATTTTCTACGTGACCATATTCATTACCACACTGAGTCATGGATGCTCTAAAAGTCGTCGAAAACCAAATCCATGAACACTGTGGGTCACGGACTTGGGCCATGACCAAGGCGTGCTTATCTTCGCACAAAATTTTCAGCAAAATTCCCTCCAAGCTTCATTGTCGATGGGTCATAGACTTGGACTGTGACCATAGGCATGACGAAACACAAAACATAAACATATGGGTCATGGCTGGGGGTCGTGACAATTTATTGGTGTGGGTCACAATTATGGGTTGTGACCATCCGTCGATTAAAATCTGTTATTGGTCGTTGGTTGCTCATGGGGGTCATGGTTGTAGTCCGTGACCATTCATCAATCAAGTAGCAACTCTAAGGAGGTTATGGGTTACAATGGTGGGTCACAGATCTAGGCCGTGCCCATGTCATTATTAAAAAAAATAGGCGCTTGATTTTTATTTTCATTTACCCTTTTCCATTTTCATTTTCATTTCCCGTTTCTTTCTCTCTCATCAAAGACGAAGCTATGGTCGACCATAGCTTGTCTCTCTCTTCAAACACTGAGGACTTCTCTCTCTCTCTCTCTCTCTCTCTCTGGAATGCAGGCTCCATTACCCGCACAGGGCCAATACCCCTTTAAAACCCTAGGGCATTGTATGGCGAATGAGATATACAATCTTATGTTCACATTCCCACTCTTTCATATCCATTTATTTTTCACATCTGTAGAGAAAAAAAATGAAAGCAGCGAAATGATAAGAAAGGCAAAGACAGTGTCCTCAAGTGCGGCAAAGGCAAAGTTGGGCCAATTCTCCATTGTTACAGTTTGTTTTTGTAGAACATCAATTTGCTCAACACATATTTTTCTTCAATTTGTTCGCTCATCAATATTGTATTTACTTGTGCAATTTCAATTTTTCTGATCGCTTTTGTTCGTGTTAACCTTTCTTTTGTGGCAATGCGATGACTGTTGAGGTCAATTCTTTTTCATAAGAAAATACATTTTCTAATAGTTTGTTGTGTTTTTCTCATAGCATAAAATTTCATGTTGTAGGAACTTTTAATTCTCATTACCGAGTAAGCATATTTTTCAAATTATCTAGATATTTAGTTTTTGATTAAACGCTGATGGTATTTCCACATATTTAGTTTTTGATTCATATTTAGGTTTCTACATATTTAGGTTTTGATTCATATTTCTACATATCTAGGTTTTGATTCATATTTAGGCTTATACATATTCATGTTTTGATTCATAAATTAAGTTTATGTTTAGGTTTTGATTTGTATTTGGATTTCAATTGGATTAGTGGATATACAGATTTCAAATATGATATTTTGAGTTAAGGTGGGTAGGGTGGGTTGCGATTATGATTGGGTTTTACGGGTTAGGGTGGGTTATGACTCAGGGGTTAAGTTGGGGAAGGTTGCAATTCAAATGGGTTTTAGGGTTGGGGGGAGGGGGGGGGGGGGGGGGGGCTTAAACGACGGGTTAACGGGAGTGGGGGATGGTGATTGAGGGCTAGAGGGTAATGAAATTATTGAATACAAATCTTTTTTTTTTGTATTTCTTATATTTTTTGTGATCTTTGAGTTGTCTTAAATTTAAATTTATTTTATTTTTGTTTTTAGTTTTTACAAATACTTTTTACCACACGAGACTTTTATTTTTCTCTTTAGTATATTTTTATGAAAAACAAATTTAGTTTAGTAGTTATTTTTTTATTATAAATTTATTGCTTAATTAATCTTGTTTCCATATATGTAGATAATAAAGTAAAATTTTTGTAGTATTTTCATTTATTATAGTTTGAGATATTAAGTGTGACCTTAAAAAACACAAATACATAAAGAATCATCAACAAGTCGGTGCTATTTGCAAGGGAGGTTACATTGTCATAATAATCGTCCCTGCAAGGTATACATATATCGTCATGAGATCTTGATTATCCCCATTTTTCTAATTGTTGTGTGATATTTATTGGTATTATTTCTAAAGGAAGGTTCGATTTAAGTGTTGTAGCATTTTACTCTTTTAGTGCATTTGGTTCTCTCTCAAGCCAATATTTGTGTGTTTATTTTGTTTCAAGGTTATGGATGATGGTATTGCAAGATCGATAAGGTAATTCGAGTTTGAACATCAGATTTTATGTGTATCTCATTCATAACCATAAGGTAAAGGTATTTTATTTTATTTTATTTTTCTTTCAAATTATCATTTTTTCTTTCAAATTTGAGATTTCTCATATTAACATTCTTATCCTTGCTTTACGGTTATATTATGTGAGTAACATGGTGTCTAAAGGTGGAGGCAATATAATACACTACATGCTTTGGGTTGTTCTTGATTACTATTGTTCTGAATTCGTTATTTGCAGTAGGTGCTTTGGTATTGTCACGTAGAGTTGAAAACAAAGGTTCGTAAAAGAAATTTAAGGTCGTCAGCGATTTTGATGCTTAAAATATTGAAATTAAATGGTTTGCATCCCATTTTTTTAGGTTCACTCTAATTTCAGTATGTTAAGCTCAAGTTAAATGGTTTGCATCCCAACTTTCTATATTGTGTTGTTTTCTAGTGATAATTAACATGATTTGATTTTAATATATGAAAACATTTACTGGCTTTCTTTTCAGTATAAATGTTGATTGTAATATGTATTAGATCTATTGGGAACCCAACTTGACCATGTAATGTTGAGGTAATAGTATATTTATCTCACTGCATCAGTATTGTCCTTATTTTCATTATTTTTGTTTGTTTTCAGTCCTTATTTGGTTGTTTGCTCGGTTTATATTTTTGTTCTTGTTTGGGGTTTTCAACTTTTCAAGCTAGGTCCCATCCAATTACTTTGCAAATTTGAATGTCCTGAAGCCAGTAAAGAGGTATGTTTTTTATCTTATTTTTTTTCAAAAAACATAAGTATGGAATTTCGCTATAATATCAATTTGGTTTATTGTCTTCGTGGTCTTATATTTTCATTATTTTATGTTTTTGGTTTGGAATCACTTGGCTACTTGATTCTTGCGTAAGGTTTGGGCTGCTATGGGGTTGCTATTGTAGAAGCTTCTATGGGGATCCTATGGGGCTACTATGGGGCCTCTATGGAGCAGCTATGGGTAATGTTCCTTTTCATTATTTTGCCATTCCGACCAAGTGGGATCTTTTTTTTAGGTGTAGACATTTACTTATTACCTTTTCACCCTCGTTACTTTTTATATGGTACTTACTTTGAGTTGTTGTTTGGGATTCTTGAATTGTTGTTGACTGGTGGATTTGAACATTTAGATGGCCATTGAGTTGGCTGGCCCTAGGAATTTCTAATATATCGCGCTATTATTTGAATTGTTTTTTGGAATTCTTGAATTGTTGTCGACTGGTGGATTTAAACATTTATATAGCGACTGAGTTGGTTAGACCTAGGCATTTATAACATTTAGGGTTGTGATTAAACCAAACATGAAAAAGACATAAATAAAACATACTATAAATTTCAAAGGCTTACTGTTAAATAAATAATAATGCGAAATTAAACATAACTCTATATAAATCATCACTACAAACAATACTACCGAATAAATGAAACATATTTACCATGGTCACGTGGGAGGTACGAACACCTCGCACAGGATCAATGTGTAGGAACTGACTACATGGTCATGTGACTCATAGTTTGAGAATACATCGATAATTTGAAAATATCTAGACTTAGGCTTAAAAATATAATGTTGGAGTGGGAAACCCCAAAATAGCTCCCAAATGGCCCGATGAGAGCCACTGACACCTAACATGGGACTAATGTAACTCCTAGGAACTGACCAGTTACATTGGTCCGGTGCGAGGTGTTGGTGCCTCTCACGGGGCCATTTGGGGGTTATTAAGGACTGATAGCGCGATCATAGGACTCCCGATTTGAGAATACGATGATAATTTGAAAATAACTAGACGTAGGCTTAAAAATAAGGTTTTAAAGTGCGACACCCCAAAACAACCCCTGAAGGACCCCATGAGAGGCACCAACACCTCGCACCGGACCAATGTAACTCGTCAGGACTCACCTCCGCAATCAAGAGACTCCCGATTTGAAAATTTGATGAAAATATCTAGACTTAGGCTTAAAAATAAGGCGTTAGAGCGCGATACCTCGAAACAGCCCTTGAACGGCCTCGTGAGAGGCCCCAACAACTCGCACGGGACCAATGTAACTCGTAGGGACTGGTCGTGTGATTACGGGACTCCCATTTTGAGAATTCAATGATAATTTGATAATATCTGGACTTTGGCTTAAAAAGAAGGCGTTAGAGCGCGACACCCCAAAACAACCCCCGAAAGGACCCTTGAGAAGCACCAACACCTCGCATGGGATCAATGTAACTCATAGGGACAGATTAAATGATCACGGGGCTTCTGATTTGAGAATATTACGATAATTTTTAAAATATCTAGACTTAGGCTTAAAAATAAGGCATTACAGGGAGACACCTCGAAACAGCCCCCAAACGGCCCCGTGAGACGCACCAACGCCTCGCACTGGACCAATATAACTCGTAGGGATTGACCGTGCGATCAAGGGACTCCCAATTTGATAGTATGAAAATATATTTAAAATATCTAGACTTAGGCTTAAAAACCACGCGTTATAGGGAGACACCTCGAAACATCCCCCGAAACGACCCCATGAGAGGCACCAATACCTCACACGGGACCAATGTAACTCGTCGGGACTGACCGCATGATCATGGGGACACTTAGTTTGAAAATACGATGATAATTTGAAAATATGTAGACATAGGCTTAAAAATAAGGTGTTAGAGACCGACACCTGAAATAGTCCATGAATGGCCCCGTGAGAGGCACTAACACCTCGCACGGGACCAATATAACTCGAAGTGACTGACCCCTCGATGAAGCGACTGTCGGTTTGAGAATACAACAATAACTTGAAAATATCTAGACTTTGGCTTAAAACATGACATTAGATGGCGACAACACGAAATAACCCCCAAATGGCCTCGTGAGAGGCACCAACACCTCGCATGAAAATAATGTAACTCGTAGGGTCTGTTTGTGCGATCACTGGACTCACGATTTGAGAATACAATGATAATTTGAAAATATATAGACTTAGTCTTAAAAACACGGTTTTAGAGGGAAATATCTCGAAACATCCCCCGAATGGCCCCGTGAGAGGCACCAACACCTCGCATGGGGCCAATGTAATTCGCAAGAAGTAACCGCGCAATCACGGGACTCCTGATTGGATAATACGATGCTAATTTGAAAATATCGAGTCTCAGGCTTAAAAATAAGGTGCTAGAGGGCAACACCCCGAAATAGCCCCCGAACGTCCTCATGATACAGACTGATCGCGCGACCACGGGCCTCACGATTTGAGAATTCAACGATCATTTGAAAATATTTAGAAATATGCTTAAAAGCAAGGCATTATAGGGAGACACCTCGAAGCAACCCCCAAATGGACTTGTGAGAGGCAGCAACACCTCGCACGGGACCATAGTAACTCGTAGCGATTAATCACCCAATCACGAGTCTTTCGATTTGAGAATACGATGATAATTTGAAAATATCTCAACTTGGTCTTAAAAACAAGGCGTTAGAGCACGACATCCCGCAACATCCCCCAAATGGCCCCATGAGAGGCACCAACACCTCGCACGGGACCAATGTAACTTGTAAGAACTGATCGCGTGATCAAGGGACTCCCAATTTGAGAATTTGATGATATTTCAAAAATATCTAAACTTAGGTTCAAATAAGGCGTTAGAGGGAAACACTCTGAAACAATCCCCGAACGGTCCCATGAGAGGCACCAACATCTCGCACGGGACCAGTGTAACTTTTAGGGACTGATCGCGTGATCACGAGAATCCCGATTTGAGAATACGATGATAACTGGAAAACATCTAGACTTATTCTTAAATACACGGCATTAGAGGGGGAAACCTCGAAACATCCACTGAATGACCCCGTGAGAGAACATGTCATCAAAGGGGGAAAATGCAAAACAACCACCGAATGGCCATACAAGAGGCACAAACACGTTGCACGGAACCAATGTAACTCGTAGCAACTGACCGCGTAGTCATGGGACATTTGATTTTAGAATATGACAAAAAAATTCAAATAGTTAATCTTAGGCGAAAAACATGTCGATAAAGGGAAAAAATGAAAACATCCATCAAATAGTCCTGCAAGAGGCAGGAACACCTCGCGTGGGATAGATGTAACTCCTACAAAATGATCGTGTAATCACAGGACTCCCGATTTAAGAATATTATGAAAATTTGCAAATAGTTAGGCTTAGTCTTAAAAACATGCCATTAAAGGGAGAAAATGCAAAATATCTACCAAATGATCCCGCGAGAGGCACGAACACCTTGCACGGACAAATGTAACTCGTAATAACTGACCACATAATCATGTAACTATTGGCTTGAAAATATGATAAAAATTTGCAGCTTAAAAACACGCCGTTAAAGTGCGAAAATGTAAAACAGCCACAAAATGGCCCCACATAACATGATAATTTTCTTATGCTAGTGTGTGATTATTATCGTATGTTAAATATATGTGGGGTTGACTCGATTGTATTACTGATCCATTCTTTTTATTATTATGTATACACTTCACATATATTTTTATAAATAAAAATACCCAAAAAAGGGGACTATGCCACAATTCCCAATTTAGAATATTCTCAAAATTTTCTACACATTCAACACATTTGACATATATTTTCATAAAGAAAAAGAGACAGCCCTCATAAAGGAAAAGAGACAACTCAGATTCAAATTATGGGTTACCCTAGCCTTGTACATCGTATGACATACGTGAACTTTGATGCCATTTTTTGCTATGTCGCATCCCAAAGTTTTTTTTGGGATTTAAGTCCTTTGTTACTTACCATTTGGAACATTTTGAAGTATTACTTTCAGTCCTACTTGGAAAAGGAACATTTGGAAAATTTGAGACATATTCACGCAAGCATGTGTTACATTTTATTACATATTCATGCAAGCATGCATTAGTTAACTTGTGTTGTATTGATATATATTTATATATATATGGCATATTGGCTAAATATTTATTTTTGTAAACGTAAATAGGTTTGAAAAATGTACAAGTATTTTTGGGATAAAAAAAGGGAAATAATTATATTTTAATTTGGTCACGGTCTCAAACTGTGACCCAATATGTATTTTTTTAATTTGGTTACATTGGTTGTCACGATCCATAACCGTGATCAATAGGGCGATAATTTTAAAAAATAAAATATTTAGTTACAGTCACCATGACTAAATATTTTGTTTCTAAATTGTCACCCTATTGGTGATGGTTATGCACCGTGACAACCCATCTGTCCATTCAAAAATATCACACTAGGGGTCACAGTTTTAGAACGTGACTATCAGTGTCACATTAATGGTCACATTAGTTGTCACGGTTCTAGACTGTGATCCACTGTGACACTGTTGTCACGAATTTGGATCGTGACCCTTGGTGGACCGTGAACCACACTCTAGGTCATATTTTTTTACTATGACCCGTTATTTTATCACACTCAATATCGTCACAATTCAAAACCATGACCCATATGCCTTGGTTATGGGCCAAAACTGTGACCATCGGCTTGTTTTTGTGTAGTTCAAGAGTCTCATCTCTTTTGTTAACGAGGAAAGCACTAATTCACGCTTAATCACATTTATGCCCTCAATATTTGAGTTGAAGTTCTAAAAAAATGGTCTCATTGGTACTTGTTAATAATGGTTTATCCATGAATGTGTGCCAGTACTTAATGCTCCGATAACAGGGGACAAAAGCCAGTGATCTCACTCCTACATCAATTGTTCGTGTCTATGACAACACTCATCAATAAGTTATGGGATCCATTATCCTCATACTTAGGGCTGGCCCAATTTTCCCCTAAGTTGATTTCAAAGTGAACAAAATCCTAGCCTACTTCAATCTACTTCTCTATCGTTCATGGCATCATAGTATCAGGGTAATTTCTTCTTCTTTCCATCAGAAACTAATGTTCTTCCCAAAAAATCAAGCCATCACCGATGATGCTGAGATTTAGCACCACCGGATAAGTGACAATGAGCTCAAACAGTAGCATCCATGGCTGCCATAGAGATGTATGAGTGTATAAGTATGTAAGTGTATAGAAGGGGATGAGTATAAGAGGAAATAAGACAATGATGTATAGTGGTTCAGCCAATTTGTCCTACATCCACTGTGAGTGTGTGATCCACTAAGTATGGGCACTAATGGCCTTGGATACAATGCACATAACCCTCTCTCTCTCTACTGTGTGTGTACAAGCAGAGTTTTAGCTAGGGCTACTATTCATGGATCGATCCCCTGTAGGGTTGTAGATGACAAGTATATATAGGTCTTGGGGGGTGTAGTGTACCCCCCAAGTATGCATGGTGCATGTGAATGATTATCTATCCAATCTACTGTTGACACCTGTAGATGCCAAATGATGACATAATATTCCCTCACGTGAGGGGGTGATTCGGTTGTAACGGTCTTCCGCGTGTCATATGAGCCTGACGCGCACTGTTCCACGCGTGTCCCAAACCACGCTCTGTCATGATGTCACCCTCGGCCTATGAGCCGAGGCCGAGGGCAAAGTTTCTTCCGGTAGGGAGTCTGGCTTGATTCTGGCCTCATACTATCGTACCATCGTAGGGTCGTCCAGAGCCTGGGGAAGGGTCGTACCCTTGTAGGGTCGTCCGAAGCCTGGGGAAGGGTCGGCCACTTGTAGGGTCGTCCAGAGCCTGGTGGAGGGTCGGCCCCTCGTAGGGTCGTTTGGACCTGGTGGTGGCCAGCTGGGGCCTGGTGAAGGGTCGGCCCCTCGTAGGGTCATCCGTATAGGAGGTAACCTCATCCAGGCTGAGGGTATAAATGGGTATATCAATCACCCCCCAGCCCTTAGCCATAGGTGCTGTTGAGATGGCTGAGGGATAGTGTTTTAAATGAGATGCATATATGATCAGTTAGATGAGTTACACCTGGGCAGATACTCATTGCTATGTCAGTTTCCAAGGCATGGTGGATGCGCAGTGCACTTAGGGCCTTGTGCCCTAATTATACCTTTCTTGGTAAATGGGTCCACTCATTACCAAAGTATTTAAGAGATTTTCAAACTCTCTCTCTCCTTCTTCTTCTTCGTGCCTAAGCATTCTCTCTCTAGAACCAGTCGCCATTTGCATCCTTCAATCCTTCAGGCCTCGCAGCGCTCTTATTCTCTCCTCATCAGGTAACCTTTTTCTCCCCGCGCCTTCTTTTGTCTTCATTTCTGTGTATTTTTTAGGGTCGTAGGTCGGCACTTTCTTAGAGTTCCCCCATAGCCTTTTTCGGTGTCTTCTCCGGTTAAAGGTTCTTGAACATTCTTGAGGAAAAATATTTCAGTTCTTTGGTTTAATCCAAAAGTCAAACCTGGTCAATTCCCCACTTGTTTGTAGCTAAATTAGTTAAGTCTAGTGTAATTTCTCCAAGTGTAGAGTCTTCCCTTTAATGCTTAGGAGGCTTTACAACATAGTGTCTGAATTTCCATCTTTGAGAGAGAAACTTTTTACCGAGATCAGACGAATAGAGGAGGAGGAAGAGAGGAGATGAGGGGCCGACCCTAATTGGGTACGACCCATCTTTCCCATTCCTCTTGCCACCATAAGACCTTCTGAGTCTTGTGGGTCGTCATCTCATCCAACCGAGACTCCCAAACCAAGTGAGATGTACGAGAGAGTCTCCTCACCAACTGGTGCTGGAACTTCTGGCAGAAGGGACACGTCTGACCTTAGCCCTCCCCGAGAGGCCGAGGGTACAATCCCCTCTGAGGCCGTCCCTGTGACAACCCTATCGCCCAATGCCTTCCAAGTGGCTTTTCCCCAGGGTCCTCCTGCAGGTGATGAGGGGGAAGGAGATGAGGACGAGGACGATGTTACAGATGATGAGGTTGACACCTCCCACGCCTCATCCTTTATCTCCTCCGTTAGGGATAGAGACCTTCTGATATGGAGGCATATTTACGGAGTGCCCTCTGGGGTAACTATGAGGGTTCCCTCTGATACTGAGAAGGTTTTTGACTGTCAAGAGGGAGAGGTTGCAGTTTATGATCAAATGTTCAAGGTAGGTGTCAGACTTCCTTTCCACCCTGCCATTGTAGATATTCTGTCGGCTCTGGGCATCTCCCCCTCTCAACTTCCACCCAACTCTTGGAGGACGATTCTGGGTTACATTTCCTTGTGGAAAAATGCTTTCACTGATGAGCCCTCGTCCGACGTATTCTTGGCTTGTTACAACATCACCTCTTCATCTAAACATCCCGGATACTATCATCTAGGGGCGAGAAGGTCTGAGAAGAAACTTCTCCACGTGGCTCAAACTTCCAATCATGATTGGAAAAAGAGATTCTTCTTCATATCTGGGGCGTGGGAGTGCTCCACCGAGGCGTCCCCTTCTGCCGATGGTCCGAGGGTCCCTAACAAATGGTATAATCCCTCAATGAAAGCTAGGTCAGACCCCGGACTTAGCCTGGAGGAAAGGGATATTGTTGAGTACCTGAGGGGACGAGGGAGAGGGGGTGAGCTTCCAAAATTTGAAGACCTGATGACCCCTTGGTACCTCAAAGAAGCTGGTCTGAGGGTCGGCCCTCTGACGGAACTATGTGAGTTATACCGCACGTTTTTCATTCTTTACTTTTTTGAAGTGTTTCCTGTTTATCTCTGTATTTTTCTGATGCATGGTACCCTTTTCAGGTCATCCTGTAGGTGTGTCAGATTACCTCTGGGAAATGACTGCTCCAAGCCTACTCGCTGGTTTGTCAAAGAAGAAGGGGAAGGAGCCTCAGCAAGATCCAAAGAAGACGAGGGCCTCAGGGCCGACGGTTATTGATCCGACAGCCGATAGCCACAAAAGGAAGGAGCCTGAGGCTCCAGTTGAGCATCGGCCTGACCCTAAGACAAGGGCCAGGGTCGAGGCCTCTGAGGGGGAAACCTCTTCGTCGAGCATGGGGGCCTTCTGGTCTCAAAATCTGGCCCATCTGAGGGCCGACCCCTTGTCACTGATCATAAACTTGAGGGAAGCCAAGGCCTCGATGTTCTCTGCACCGTCGGCCTCTGACTTCGAGTTCTTGGCGAAGATTCCCGCTGCCAAAGTGTACGACTATGGTCTGCACTCCCTTGCTCAGGTATTGGTCTTGACCTTTTAATTTTATTCTTACTAACTGTTAACTCGGCCCATCTTGATGTTTGTTCATTTTTTCTTGCAGTCTGTTTGTGCCTTGACCTCAGCCACCAAGTGGATGGCCGAGAATCAACAAAAGTTTCACGAAGCTCAGAGGGCCATTCAACAAGAGGCCGACCTACGGAAAGAGCTGGACACTGCGAGGGCCGAGCTGGAGAGTACAAGGACTGAGCACGCTAGAGTCCTTGATGAGCTGACGAGGCAGCATGATGCCGATCTGCAGGCTAAGGACTTGTTGATCAAGGACAAGGACTTGTTGATCAAGGACAAGGATGAGGCCTTAACCAATATGGAGAGCAAGCACAAGACTGACCTTGAAGCAGCTGTCCAGAAAGCCGAGGCTGATGCTGTTGAGGCTTATAAGGTCTCTGACGAATTCCAAGTCTTCGGCCTTGAATATCTTGAGAGGGGAATTAGGACGGCCTGTCGGTGGGTCGTCCTAAAGTTTTCCGACACAGTATCATTCATTCGCCCTTCTCTTGAGGTGATTCAGCTGGATGATCCCTTGATTGCTGAAGCCCTGTCGCAAGTGGAGTCCCAAGTTCATTTTGAGGGGGTCGGCATGTATGAGGATCGGCCAGTCATGATTGCTGTAGAGACCCCATTGGTTGATGTTGAGGCTCTGCCTTCTGATATCGCCCCTTAGGGTGGCCGTCTGTGGCCCATACCCTCATTTTTGTATTTTTGTTTAATGGCCTTGTAAAACACTTGATATTTTATGTTTTACCAATACCATTGTCTCTTCCCTTCCATAATTGTTATCTTCCATATTTAATTCTATTATGGCTTGCTCATTGTTGATGCTACTAACCCTTCCCTTGTCTTTTTTGAGGACCACTGTGGGGTCATCCCCTCATGTGGCCTCATTATAGCTGAGGGTTCAAGTAACCAAATTAATGATTTTTAAATAAAGTCTACTCTCATCTTTCTTGAGGACAGTGGTGGGGTCATCCCCTCCACTGGTCCCCATTATAGCTGAGGGATCGACTTTCCAATTTAATTGATTTCAAAGTCTTCCCTCGTCTTTTTTGAGGACAGTGGTGGGGTCGTCCCCTCCACTGGTCCCCATTATAGCCGAGGGATCAACTTTCCAATTTAATGGATTTTAAAGTCTTCCCTCGTCTTTTTTGAGGACAGTGGTGGGGTCGTCCCCTCCACTGGTCCCCATTATAGCCGAGGGATCAACTTACCAATTTAATGGATTTTAATGTCTTCCCTCGTTTTTTTTAGGACAGTGGTGGGGTCTTCCCCTCCACTGGTCCCCATTATAGCCGAGGGATCAATTTTCCAAATTAATGGATTTTAATGTCTTCCCTCGTCTTTTTTGAGGACAGTGGTGGGGTCGTCCCCTCCACTGGTCCCCATTATAGCCGAGGGATCAACTTTCCAATTTAATGGATTTTAAAGTCTTCCCTCATCTTTTTTTAGGACAGTGGTGGGGTCGTCCCCTCCACTGGTCCCCATTATAGCCGAGGGATCAACTTACCAATTTAATGGATTTTAAAGTCTTCCCTCATCTTTTTTGAGGACAGTGGTGGGGTCGTCCCCTCCACTGGTCCCCATTATAGCCGAGGGATCAACTTTCCAAATTAATGGATTTTAATGTCTTCCCTCGTCTTTTTTGAGGACAGTGGTGGGGTCGTCCCCTCCACTGGTCCCCATTATAGCCGAGGGATCAACTTTCCAAATTAATGGATTTTAATGTCTTCCCTCGTCTTTTTTGAGGACAGTGGTGGGGTCGTCCCCTCCACTGGTCCCCATTATAGCCGAGGGATCAACTTTCCAAATTAATGGATTTTAAAGTCTTCCCTTGTCTTTTTTGAGGACAGTGGTGGGGTCGTCCCCTCCACTGGTCCCCATTATAGCCGAGGGATCAACTTACCAATTTAATGGATTTTAAAGTCTTCCCTCGTCTTTTTTGAGGACAGTGGTGGGGTCGTCCCCTCCACTGGTCCCCATTATAGCCGAGGGATCAACTTTCCAAATTAATGGATTTTAATGTCTTCCCTCGTCTTTTTTGAGGACAGTGGTGGGGTCGTCCCCTCCACTGGTTCCCATTATAGCCGAGGGATCAACTTTCCAAATTAATGTATTTTAATGCCTTCCCTCGTCTTTTTTGAGGACAGTGGTGGGGTCGTCCCCTCCACTGGTCCCCATTATAGCCGAGGGATCAACATTCCAAATTAATGGATTTCTGTAGATGTTTCCATGCGTGCTAGGACTGACAACTATAGGGTGAGGGGAATCATGTTTCTCATTAATTTTCCAAAGTGTCCCGTTGGAGCAACTCCTATTACAACTATGGTCTATCAAGACCTTACAACACTACTGGTAGTATTTCTTCAAATGATCTGCGTTCCAGGGGTTGGAAAAAGGTTCCCCTTCTAGGTTTTCTAGTCTATATGTCCCAGGGACAACTTCATCGATGACCCTGTAGGGGCCGTGCCAATTAGGATGGAGTTTGTTGGGATTTTGCCAAGTCTTCTTGAGAACCAAGTCTCCTACTGCGATAGGTCTCTGTTTCACCCTCTAATTGTAAGACCTTGCGGTCCTCTGCTGGTAGGAAGCCTTCCTTATCTCAGCATCCTCCCTTCTTTCCTCAATCAAGTCCAGGTCAAGTCTCCTCTCTTCCGTATTTCCCTGGGGGTCGTACATTTGGACCCTTTGAGTGGGAAACTCGACTTCGGTGGGGATGACTACTTCTGATCCATAAGCTAACATGAATGGGGTCTCCCCAGTAGAGGTCCTTACTGTCGTCCTGTACGCCCACAACACTGCATATAACTCCTCGACCCATCTTCCTTTTGCCTCCTCAAGCCTCTTCTTAATCCCATCTAGGATTGTCCTGTTCGTAACTTCGGTTTGCCCATTGGCCTGAGGTCGGCCTGGGGTGGAGAAAAATTGTTTGATACTTACCCTCTCACAGTACTTCTGCAGAGAGGCATTCTTGAACTGGGTCCCGTTATCCGAGATGAGGGTGTTGGGTAGACCATATCTGCATATCACATTCTTCCAGATGAACTGGAAGGTCTTCTGCTCCGTGATCGTGACCATTGGTTCGGCCTCTACCCACATTGAAAAGTAGTCAATTGCTACGATGAGGAACCGATAGTTATTGACTGCCCTCAGTAAGGGTCCTACCAGGTCAATCCCCCACACTGCAAACGGCCATGGGGATGTAATGGAGGTAAGGGGCTGATGAGGTTGGTGAGGGATGGTAGAAAATCTTTGGCATTTATCACACTTTTTAACATATGCGGCAGCATCTTTCCCCAAGGTCGGCCACCAGTAGCCTTGGGTGATCACCCTCTTTGCCAAGGATCTACCCCCAATGTGGCTTGAGCACGACCCTTCATGCACATCTTGCAAAATAGAAGGGACTTCTGAGGGATGCACACACCTAAGTAAGGGGTGCAGAAACCCCTTTTTGTACAGCGTGTCTCCGATGACAGTGAACTTTGCAGCCCTGTATCTCAGCTTCTTCCTCTCTTGGCTTGCTTCTGGCGTCTCTCCCCCTTTAATGTATCTGATCAGAGGATCCATCCATGAAGGTTCTTGAGAAACATTCATGCAAATGCCAAGTGTTCCCTCAACGTCTTCGATAGTTGGTCGAAGAAAGATTTCTACCGGGACTGTCCTCCTTATGTCTGTCCTAGTAGCTGAGGCCAACCTTGCAAGGGCGTCAGCACGGCCATTGTCGAGCCTAGGTATCCTCTTGAATTTCACTTCTTTAAAGTTTTTCAGCAATGACCTCACCTCTTAAGATACCTATCCATCCTCTCGTCTTTGACCTCATAGGCTCCTAGTATCTGATTCACCACCAGCCTTGAATCACTGTGAACCAAAATTTGGCCGACACTAAGAGATTTGGCAAAGGAAAGGCCAGCTATCAAGGCCTCATACTCAGCCTCATTGTTGGAGGCTTTGAAATTGAACCTCAGGGCGTACTCGATGTCTATGCCGTCGGGTGATGATACTATCAATCCAGCTCCGCTCCCGCTTTCGCAAGAGGACCCGTCGACGAAGAGACTCCACACAGCATGTTCCTCCGAGAAATTTCCCTCGATGAGTGACCCTTGTCTAAAAATGTATTTTCCCTCTTAATTTTCAGCCACCTTTCTTCTAGCGGTGCTTGTCTCAGCCTTATCTGCAGGAGGGTCGGTGAGCCTACCTAGCTGGGTGTCTGTCTGGCTTAGACCCTCACCCTCGGCCATGTCACTCTCCCAAGTAAATTCAGCCACGAAATCTGCCAATGCCTGCCCCTTAATGGCTGTCTTAGGCTGATACACAATATCGAACTCCCCCATCTCTATAGCCCAATTCATTAGCCTTCCTAATTTTTTAGGCTTGTGTAGGACCTGCCTAAGAGGAGAGTCAGTAAGGATGATCATAGTATGGGACTGGAAGTACGGTTTCATCTTCCTTGAGGCATGGATCAAGGCGTAGGCCAACTTTTCCATCCTCGGGTATCTTTTCTCTTCCCCCTGGAGTGCCTTGCTGTTAAAATATACAGGCTTCTATATACCGTCCTCATTTCTCACAATGGCTGCGCTGATGGCAGACTCTAAGACGGCGAGGTACACGTAAAGTCATTCACCCTGCACGGGTCATGACAGTAGCAAGGGAGACCCTAAGTATGATTTTAGCTCCTTGAAAGCCTCATCACACTCTTCGCTCCATTCAAAGGCCTTCCTGAGGATCTTGAAGAATGGTAGACACCTGTCTATGGACCTTGACACAAATCTGTTCAAGGCAGCCACTCTCCCTTTGAGCCTCTGAACGTCTTTAAGGGATTTGGGGGTCTTCATCTCAATAAGGGCCTTTATCTTTTCAGGATTGGCCTCGATGACTCTTTGATTGACAATGAACCCCAAGAACTTCCCCGCTCCGACCCCGAAGACACACTTGGCCGGATTAAGCTTCATCTGGTACTTGTCCATCGTATTAAAGGTCCTCTCCAGGTCTGCCACATGATCCTCTGCTTTCAAACTCTTGGTCAGCATGTCATCCACGTAGACCTCCATAGACTTCCCAATTTGGTCTTCGAACATTTTATTTACGAGGTGCTGGTACGTTGCCCCTGCATTTTTTTAGACCGAAGGGCATGACCCTATAGTAGTATGTACCCTTGTTAGTGATGAAGGCAGTCCTCTCCGAGTCTTCAGGGTTCATGAAGATCTGGTTGTACCCTGAGTAGGCATCCGTAAAACTCATGAGCTCGTGGCCTGCAGTAGCGTCTACCATCTGGTCAATGCGGGGGAGAGGGAAGCTGTATTTGGGGCAGTGCTTGTTGAGGTCTGTGAAGTCCACACACATCCACCACTTCCCGTTTGCCTTTGGGACAATGACTGCGTTGGACAGCCACTCGGGGTAGATGACCTCTCTGATAAATTCAGCGTCCTCTAACTTTTTGACCTCATCCCTGATGACCTCGTACTTATCTCTAGAGTAAATCCTCCTCTTCTGCTTTACCGGCTTCACTCCCTCTACCACATTGAGCTTGTGGCACATGATTTCAGGGTCGATCCCCGGCATATCTACATGACTCCACGTGAAGACGCTTCGCCTTCTCCTCAGCAGTTTAATGAGGTATTCCTTGATGTTGGTCTTTAGAGACTTTCCGTGTCATCATCATCGAGGATGATGGATTCTACCTCTTTCGCAGCCTCTCCTTTTTTCAGCTTCGTTTCATCTCTCGGGTCTAAGTTATCAATATTGTAAGTGGTTGTAACCCTCTTGTGTGCCTCCCTTTCTTCAGCGGAGTTGTAGTAACACTCTCGCACCGTCGTCTGGTCTCCCTGAACTTCCCCTACCCTGTAAGGGGTAGGAAATTTGATCATCTGGTGGACCGTAGACGACACGGCTTCAAACCCCTTGAGGTCCACACGCCCCAGTATGATGTTGTAGGCGGAGAACACCTACTCGTCCATCACAAAGAAACTGACCTTCTTGGTGAGCCATCTCGGCCACTCGTCCCCCATCCTCACATCGGCCTCATATACCCCAAGGGGATGAACCTTTTCCCCACTGAACCCAATCAACAGATGATGGTAGGGGACAAGTCTAGCACGGCTGAGACCCAAGGCTTTGAAACATGGCCAAAACATCACATCTGCAGAGCTACCCCCATCTACCAAGATCCTCGGCACCTCGCATCAGTGCACCCTGGTAGTGATGACGAGAGGGTCATCATGTGGGGCTAAGAGGACTTTGAAGTCCATCCTTGAAAACCCTACTATCAGTGTGTCCATATCAACCTTATTCCTCTTTTCTGACTTGACCTCCAGGGAGGTTGCGTGTACCATCTTAGTCACTGCCTTTGCTTCAGCCACATGGGCCTTCCTGTCTGTGACCTCAGAACCTCCTCCTGCAAGTCCCCAGGAGATCATTCCCACTTCGAGCGAGATCATATTAAGTCTCTTGACAGGGCCGTGGTCATCTCTCAGCGGGAGGTCAGGGTCGTCCTCATCATCAGAATGGTCGTCCCCTCTTTTTTGAGTACCTTCTCGGCATGCATCGCCTCACTTCTTTCTGGGGTCGTCCCCCTCTTGAAAGCACCTTTGTCCACGTACTTTCTGAGCTTCCCTTCCTTCAGCATCTTCTCAATTTCGTCTTTCAGAGCAAAGCATTTATCCGTTACGTGGCCGTGGTCTTGATGAAATTCACACCACAGGTTCTTATTCCTCTTGTCGGGGGCTTCCCTCAGCTTCTCAGGCCACTTCAGCATCCGGTCACTCTTTATCTCATTGAGGATCTATTCACAATTGACCGTCAGAGGGGTGTACCCCGCGAACTTGTCATCCATGGACCTCTTCTTCCCCTCTTTGTTCTTCTTTGGGTGTTTACTCCCACTTGCACCTCCTCTTTCGTCCTCATATTTTGCAGCCATCGCCTCTTTGGCGTTCATCACCTTTCCTGCTGTCGACAAAAGCTCGGCCATCGTCCTCGGAGGGTCTTCAGCAAGCTTCCATAACAGCTTCCCCTTTTGGAGTCCTCCAATCAGGGTTGTCATAGCTATGCTCTCCTCATAGTCTTCCACCTCCAGCTTCTCCTTATTGAATCTGGCTATATAGTCCCTCAGACTCTCACTCTTCCCCTACTTGACATAGAGCAGGTGGGCGGTCTTTTTCTGTGGCCTCACCTCGAAGCAGAAATTGTGGATGAACAGATCGGCCATCTGCTTAAAGTTTTGCGATGGAATTTTTTGGAAGAGACGTGTACCAGACATGCGCAGCCCCTGTCAAGGTACCAGAGAAGGCACGACACCTCATCTCATCTGAGATAGAGTATATGTCTGCCGCCGACTGATACATCTCCACATGGTGGACTGGGTTGGTACTCCCGTCATACCTTGGGGTGACCATAGGTGGCTTGAATTTTGATGGCGTGGGGAAGATGATTATCTTTGCCACAAAGGGTGAGCCTATGGTGTATCCCCTCTGAAGAGGGTCTCGGCTCTTCAATATATCACCAATCTTATCCTCTAGCCACTGGATTGAGTCATTCCAGGGACTCACAGGGTCGGCCTGGCCGATGTTATCTCCTGCCGCCTCTCCGAGGTGGACGGAGGGTTCTGCTGCAGCAGGCCTGTGTCGGCTGTTTACTTCCCTTTGGCCATCCTCTCGTCCTCGGGGTCGGCCATCTGCTGCCTCCCTCCTGGATCTTGCAGCGCTTCTTGGTCTGGACAACTGTTCCCGCAGGTCATTTACTGGGCCTAGCCTCTCAAAGGCCGACCCTCTGATCAAGCGATCAAAAGCAGAGCCTCTCGGGTGATCATCAGGGTTTGGTCTCACGCCCTTTCCTCTACTATCCTGGAGAGGTCGCACAGTGTTGTTGGAGACCTCATACGGTTCCCAGCATTCAATTGGGGCTTCCTCTCCCTCCAGATCGTCATACCTGTCCTCAGGGCAAGGGTTTCCTTGCCTCCCCAGGCGTAAACGCCGGGGGTCAGCAACATCCCTACGCCGCTGAGGGGGTGGTAGGTCTTTGCGTGGTGCCTAGGGTGGTCCCCTGGCCTCATGCTGCCCTGGAGATGCTGCCGGAGTAATCATCTCAGGTGAAACCCCTGGTGCTCTCAGTATGTTCTGGCTTAGAGCTGTGAATTGCTCCTGCATCATCCGCTGGCTTGCTGCCAGAGACTTTAGGGCTGCCGCCACATCAGCCATCTCAGACTGTGGTGGCGGCTGACTAGAACTGGGTCTCCCCCCCTCATCCGGCGGGGGAAGTGGTGGTGGTGGCATCTCAGGTGCCATGTGCTTGAGCTATGAAAAGTTAAACTGAAGAAAATACTGGAGAGCTTGAGAACCTTCGTGGGTCTCTTTCAATGGCGAAACACTTCCTCTCAGGGGGAGTGTTGGTTCACCACCAGAGTGCCGAGTGAGGTCAAGCTGTACAAAGGAAGAGATATCTTCTCATTTCCCACAGACGGCGCCAAACTGATGATGCTGAGATTTAGCACCACCGGATAAGTGATAATGAGCTCAAACAGTAGCAGCCATGGCTGCCATAGAGATGTATGAGTGTATAAGTATGTAAGTGTATAGAAGGGGATGAGTATAAGAGGAAATAAGACAATGATGTATAGTGGTTCAGCCAATTTGGACTACATCCACTGTGAGTGTGTGATCCACTAAGTATGGGCACTAATGGCCTTGGATACAATGCACATAACCCTCTCTCTCTCTACTGTGTGTGTACAAGCAGAGTTTTAGCTAGGGCTACTATTCATGGATCGATCCCCTGTAGGGTTGTAGATGACAAGTATATATAGGTCTTGGGGGGTATAGTGTACCCCCCAAGTATGCATGATGCATGTGAATGATGATCTAGCCAATCTCCTGTTGACACCTGTAGATGCCAAATGATGACATAATATTCCCTCACGTGAGGGGGTGATTCGGTTGTAACGGTCTTCCACGTGTCATATGAGCCTGACGCGCACTGTTCCACGCGTGTCCCAAACCATGCGCTGTCATGATGTCACCCTCGGCCTATGAGCCGATGCCGAGGGCAAAGTTTCTTCCGGTAGGGAGTCTGGCTTGATTCTGTCCTCGTACTGTCGTACCATCGTAGGGTCGTCCAGAGCCTGGGGAAGGGTCATACCCTCGTAGGGTCGTCCGGAGCCTGGGGAAGGGTCGGCCCCTCGTAGGGTCGTCCAGAGCCTGGTGGAGGGTCGGCCCCTCGTAGGGTCGTCCGTATAGGAGGTAATCCTCATCCAGGCTGAGGGTATAAACGGGTATATCAATCACTATCATTAGGGATGACGATAATTCATATGGCATAAAAAACATCAACCCAATATTGGAAATTCAGCATAACAATAATGACATGTTCCTCTCAAGATTCAAGATTGATCCACTCCAGCTACCGATAAGAAATGATTTCAAATAAAGGGTGAGTCTCTAAAATACCCCGCATGAAAATGTGAATGTAATTAAAATTTTCAAAACGATGCACTCTATGTCTAGAATGAGGATCGATCATAGACAACAGGGGATCCATGGTCGATTTGTTCTAAAAACTACGTATCCCTTACACGATTTTGGGTTTCATCCTTCCCTAACAGAATTCATGGCCCTTCGTCAACCATATAAAAAAAGAGTTCTGAAGAGGAAGGAAGCTATATCTGGGTACTCTTAAATGGTCGCTTCATCAAAGTGGGTGAAGACTTCCCTTACCGGGGTTTCCCTGAGCTATGGTATGATGTCGTTGACATGAAGATGAGACCCGGTTTGAAATCTTCTATAAGGACAATTTCACCTTGTGAACAACGTCATACCATAGCTCGGGGCTCCCTAAGTTTGTTATCCATGAAATCTTATGATTCTAGTTCCTCCGCATCAAAAGAACAAATAGTGATGAACTACGGACGGATATCTACATGATTCTCACTTAATTAGAGTCATGGGACACTACTAAGAAGATTTTTCTTGCTAATAAACCTCTCCTCAATTGGTGGAGCATCTCAGCCAATCTGACCCCACCCACAAAGAACCCCCTTGTTTATGACTAGATACTAAATCTATTTTTACTTTTTCTATTTTTTATATCAATGTAAATGATGCCTCCTTTCAATAGGTCCTCACTACTTTTTTTCCAAAAATGATATCGATGAATTAGATGAAGATTTTGAGTATTTTGTTGTGCCTTATATTAATTTTATTTATTCTACCCATCATACAATTGATAAAGATGATTTAATGAATGAACAATTCTTAAATGATTTTAATAATTAAAAAATAAAACAACATAACCACGTTCAAACTAATGATGAATAAACTATTATCATTAATCTTGGTTATAGTAGAAATCTGCACGTGATTATGATATGATCAACTCTTGATGAGAAATAGCAATTAAAGTTCCAAGATCCTCTGAAGGAGTTCGTAGACACCTTCTCATGGTCTTAGAATGACATGATTGACAGTGAACCCAAAATAATGAAACACGAAATCCCTACATACCCTGAATGTAAGTGGGTCAAGAAAAATTTCAGGAAGCTTGGACTTGAATGGCCTCTCAAATTTAGACGAAGTGGTAAAATGACTAAATAGGGGTTTCTACCATATAGTTGAGTATCTAACTTGGCTCGCCAATATTGTCCCCATGTCAAAATCAAAAGGAAAAGTTCAAATATGCATCGACTATCGGGATCTGAACAAAGTTTCTCTGAAGGATGACTATCCTCTACCCAACATCGATAGGATCATCGATAATATTGCCAATAACGCCCTCAAATCATTCGTCAATGGATTTGTTGGGTATAATTAGATAACGATGCATCTTAATTACCGAGAGAAGACAATTTTCACTACCCCACAGGGAACCTTTTGCTATATTAGCATGTGTTTTGGCCTCAAGAATGTCAAGATCCTAAATTAAGATAAGCTACCACTATCCTTCATGATCTATTCTATAAGGAAATCAAGGTCTACATTGATGACATGATCATCATGTCTAAAACTCGATAAGGTCACATCCATGTCTTAAGGAAATTCTTCGAACGACTATAGCGATACTAAATGCGTCTCAATCTATAATAGTGCATTTTCGTTGTCACACGGAGAAACACCTAGGATTCATGGTTAGCGAGAGGGGAATTGAAGAAGACCCTGCCAAACTAAAGGTAATCCTCGATATGCCACCATCTCAAACCTAAAATGAAATATGCGGTTCTTAAGAAAGCTTCAGTACAATAGCATATTCATTAGTTAGTTCACATTCACCTACGAACCGATCTTTAAACTTCTCGAAAAGAACTCAACAATAGTTTGGAATGAGACATTCCAATAAGCCTTCAACAAAATCAAATGGTACCTTACCCAGCCACTTGATCCTCTCATATCATTGCAGCCTTGCCTACCCCTCCTCATGTACTTAATCATTATCGAAACTAAAGTTGGGGATATGCTAGCCCAATACATTGAGAAGTTATACAAAGATAGGTAGATATACTATGTCAATCAAAAACTGGAAGGGTATGAAGCAAACTACGCAACATTGCAAAAAGATTATGCCGCTTTAGTTTGGGTCAACCACAAGCTCCGACATTTCATGATTTCATTACCTGTCACATTATTGTCCTGAATGGATCCATTGGATAATCCACTGGAGTAACCTTAATTGTCAAGTCGTAGGCTAAGTTTCACATTGTCTATGTCACACAAAAGTCCATCAAAGATAGGTCCATCTATAATTACTTAACAGATCACCTCGTTTATGTATATTTAAATTCCTAGATGAAGAGATTCTCTACACTAGTCATGAATATTTTCTCCAAAAAAAGTTCTTTGGCAGACCCACAAATAAGAAAGGATATGGCATTACGATAATTTTAATTACTCCCAATGATTCGTATACTCTCATCGCCATAAATATACATTTCCCTTGCACCAATAATATTACTGAATATGAAACATGCACTGTGTTCCTTAAGATTGCTCTCAAGAAGGGAATTCAATAACTCGATGTCTAAGAAAGATCGACCCTTACCATAGGACAAATCCTTAGAGAATGAAAAGTAAAACTCTCGTCTAGAAGAGCTCACGTCAAAATTCAAAATGTCACTTTCCTTTCCCTCTCCCATACTACGAACACCTTTTCACATGCATTGGTAACACTCGCCTCTATGGTCAACATGCCCCGGGGAAATAATTGTCCCCTCACAAGTTCAAATGCAGTCTAAGAGAAATCACTACTATCAGATTAAGCTCGCCACCAAAGAAGACTCAAACAAGCTCATACTTTGTTATTACGATATCAGGTGCCATTTAGCGCCTCCACCAAAATAGTGGCAGTCAAAAAGTAATGACATCTGAACTATAGTAGCAACTTGGGTGTTTGCACTCATGCCACCTATCCCGAGAAGAAATTTAGTAGTTAAGCCTAATGCCACAACTCTCTCATAATTGGTGGACTGAATGCCCTGATGGCATACTATTTCCAGCACCACATGAGGAAAACAATCTCCTCGGCCACTAGTGGTCGAGAAACATACGAAGAAATGTGCAGAAACTCACCCAATACTTCCCACAGATAATGGGAAAATTCAGTCATTGTTTAAGGAACCCGAGGGTTTAAACCCAGCATAAGAGAGAACTCCTATTAGGTTGCACATGCCTCATTCAGACTGAAACAAAACATGTGGTCCTCAGGGTACTAGAACTATAAAGTTAGCTTTCAAAGAATCCAGTTAATCGAATTATTAGGCCATAAATTGGCTGGGCATGAGTTAAATGCATCATAATCAATTTTATACACGAACATAGCTTCTAAGTCATAGTGATAGGAAGAATATTCTTCGGACATGGGAATAGCCATTTGGAAAAATGAAGTTTAATACAAAGAGAGAAGAGGAAGTGAGGATTGGGGATTAAAAAACTAACCTTAACCCCATTTTTATAGCCAAATTTCCCCCACAAAACGTTGCAACAATTGAACTACCACCACTAATGGAATCCAAATTCCAGTATTGCAGTAAGAGAGTACCAAGGATGAAAAATAATGTACCATCATTAACATATCAACATGAATGCTAGGGAATATGTTGGTCGGAAACCCCTATTTTTGGGAAAATCCCTTTTTTTCCTTTTTGGGTTCTTCTCTCACCAATAAGGCCCACAAATAAATGGTTTTTTACCAAAAATACTCTCGGGCATTTCTTGACCCAATAATATTGATTGATTCAAAATATACTACACAATTTTTAAAAATATCATGAAAATCACTCCAAGGAAAATTAAAAAATGCATGTAAAATACGCCATTAAATAAAGATAACTAAATAAAATGTTGTTTTATATATACCGCCGATGAGTTTTTCAGGTAAATAATAGAAAGAAACGAACAAAAATAAATAAAATTTATGGGATGCAACCCGAACTTTCTTCCTACTCCTAAACAGGACTACTAATGATCGCGACGAGGACATTTCTCGTGACAGAGAGAAATATAGGCCCCACTCCCAGAGCTAGAAGAGGGGATGAAGTCATTCGAAACTACTAGAGGGGAAACACAAGAACGAACCATCATATGAATCTACTAAGTTGCATACGCCATCCAATCCCATATATCCTATACCTAAGAGGTCCGCACTATGACACCCCAACTAATTAAATATCGGGTAGCTACTACTTTATTAAATTAATATAGAATATCAAGTTGTTTCAATCTTAGAATCACTTTCGAAAACATTTAGTTACTTACTAGCCTCCTAATATTTAAAATAGAGAGATGCTAAATTTTATTAATTAAATTAACAATCAACAAAGTAATTAAATCCTTCATCATCAAACGCATAAAAAATCTCGTATGAATAACCAACGTAATGAAATAAACTGAGTCTGGAGTAAACACTCCAATAATAACACCAGAGTAAAATAAAATCCCAATACAAGAGTCTGAATAAATAAACCAACATCTGAAATAATGAAAATCTGTATCTACAATTGCTAAATAAGAATGGGAAACATGCCCTAACTGGTATGAATGACTCTGAAGGATCCGATGATAAATGTGGAGGCGTCTAATACCGAGATCCTGTAGCTTCCACAACAGCTATTGCATGTCATTAGGATGGAACTCCTTTGCTTGGTGTCCCTGTGGCTGGGCACCTAAAAGGTTTTTACAAAACAAAATAGATTTGGAGGAAAATGGGTCAGAGCCTGAGGTAAAAATAGTGTAAAAACAACAAGTGTTTAATTGCATTAAACAGTAAATATTATATACATGTTATTTACGTTCTCGCACATGTGTTTCTCACCCCTTAATTAATGTACACGCCTAACGTATATCCTTAACCCATCGTAGTTATGCCACTATCTAACTAGTCCATACTAACTCCTATTTTCACATTCTAATATAGGTCGTCTATTTGTATTACCCAAATAGATCATACTTATATCTCACATTTACATTAATCAAATTACTTATCTCAAGTTCTATATAAATTTTCACATTTTAAACCCATTTAAATATCTTAGTTATTCACATCTACTAAGCAACAGTGGAATACTCATAAATATATATATATATATATATATAATTCACTAGCATGATATATATACAAATTCGGCACCCTAAAAGGCTGGAACCTGCAGTGCACGCATATTTTTTTATCAATCCCGGTACATCATGCAGGGTAGGATTTACAAGTTCTGAATCACTTAAGAACCGTATCAATGCAATTCACACATATTGGAGGTGAACATAGTTCACATATCCATAGGTCACGCACATACCTACGCTCCCATGGTCAGCTGACTTATTAACTCACAAATAAGCCACTCATAGTCCTATGTCCTTGAGGTACCAATCTAAATCCCCCCCCCCCCCCCGGAAGGCACACAAAGATATGATGGTCCTCTTCCAAAAATCAAACCTCCCATGATAGCAAGTATTGTAGGTATGTTATACGCAGAATCATCCATTTAGTAGGTAATCGCACCACCTAAGTATTTATCAACATTAATATAGGTACTTAATACCCTAAATTATGAGTCACATACACATTTTAATATCATCCTATATATTCTACATAATACGTGTAATGCGACAACTCTCTTGTCGTATAAATACGAATACTTAAACCTATCTCAAAGGTTACTAAGTCACCCCCTGCCTCAAAAGGTTATTTCAGTAATTCAATGTCCCTCTTCTACTGGTCCTAACATTAAATTAACATTCATCCAATTTAAATCTCAATTTTATGGAATTTCTAACCGTACCTCACTCGGTAAACACTCGTAAGTATTCCATTCAATCCCATAAGGTATAACATATTTTGGGCATTGACTACAACCCTACTGACCTTAACCAAGTCCCATAATATCCTATTAATCTCCCTAAGAGTTCTTATAAGCTTGGGTATTGTCATACCTTAAAGTGAAATAATCTACAAAAATCTGGAGGAGTCGATCGATCGAGGGAAAGGGTCGATGGATCGATCCAATCGATCGACCGACATGGGTCGATCGATCGATCCAACAGGTATTGCGATTCTGCATAAGTTTTCCTCCAGGTTTCATCAAATTTAACCCTCAAATACTCCACTATAATGTCCCAAACTCCCAGATATTTATTCCGACCATCACTCCAACATAAATACATAAGCTCCAATGTTTTAGAATCATCAAATCATAATGGGGAATCAATTTCTTGGATCAAATCATATATTTTTCATAAAACCCTAGTTATCCTATATTCTTCAAGAACACTATATAATTCGTTACAAATTCTTAATTATCTACACATGGATCATAATTTTGTGGCTGCTATATTACCAGAAGTTAAACTACCCAGATTACGATTTTAATTCATCAAATCCATTCATTTATAATTTTTCAAGGTTATTCTCCAATTCTAAACTAACATGGATGATAAATGCACTGAATTATTGCAAGTTAAATCAATTTCCTTGAAATAGAAGTTCTGATCCTTTGGAGAAGATGATACGGGAGTAATCCTCTCTTCTTGATCTATCTGATGGTGGTGACGGTGGTTCAAAAAGCCTAAAGGTGGTGGTTCTCCTTTGGTAACTTCGCCCACTTCTTCTTAAATGGCCATATGTGATTTTTAGTGATGGAAACCCTAAGGATACTAAATGTTGGCTGATATAATTCACTTAAAATTCGTGGGTCAATGTTCCTCAAATAGTAAAAATGACTAAAATAACCTCTCGGGTTGCCGGTTAGGCCTAAAATGCCCCGTAACCCAAACTAAACCCCCGGCTAGTTTTTTCTAACTATCTCGACCCTTTCAGACATGTTGGCACACTTAAAATGACCATACGGATTATATAAAAATAATTTACTTTTAAATCCATTAAATTGGTTCCTGACACGAGTGACATGCGCGTCCCAACTTAATTATCGAAATTGTTGTATTTTCAACTCGCGAAATTTTTAATAAATTCAATTATCATATATTACCATATTCACTTAGTAATATTCAACATTATCATCATAATCAAATACTAACTCTCGTCTCTTTAGTTATTTAAATCTGAATTAATTTTCAATTAATTATCCCAAATTAATTTAATTAATACCATAATTAAAAGTAATTTCATTTAATAAATCTCATAATTAAAAGTCATAAAAATTCATGGTATTACATATTTTCCCCCTTATAACGGAACTTTGTCCCAAAAATCGGGAAAGGCATACCTTGTAAAAATAGGTATCCTCCCATACACGAAACAAACTTCAAAGTAAGGCTCAATCACTATAGCCCTTCTTCACAGCAAGCTTGTTTAACACTCTCGATACCTTATCAGCTATAGGGTCACACCTCAATAACGACAGCTCACCTTGTGCTCCTACCAAACAACATTCAAATAAGAATACTGTATACACCCCATTCTAAGACCCCCTAACCTCTCCTTAGGTCCCTAGCACCTCCCTTTGTCATTGCAAACCCAAGTCATACCCCGGGTACTGACATAAAGGCCATCGAGCTCTCCTAAGCTCCGTTTGACCAAAATTTAAACTCTTTAGCTCGAACGAGGCTGAATGAATCTTCGAAGGACACTGAATCCCCTTTCCAGCGGTCCATCCAGTGCATGATTTTGACTTACCAAGCGGATGGACGACCTGTTTTCCCCTGAAGCTAGATTAGGAGGTCACCGGATGCTCCAAGGCTCTACTTAACCAAATTCAACTCTTTAACCCGATCGAGACTGAATGAATCTTCGAAGGTCACTCAAACCCCTTTCCATAGCTTCACCCCATGCGCAATTGTAACTTACGATACGGACGAACGATCCGTTTTACTCCGAAAGGTCACTGAACACTTCCAGGCCCCAGTTGACCAAAGTCAATTCCCAAAATGAGGTTAAACTCCTTGTAATGTCGAAGTACATCTCCTACCTTTCCAACGGTCTTCCCCATGCGCGATTCTGACTTACCATGCGGATGAACGATTCGCTTGCATCCGTAGTTTCCTCGTCCAAAGAACCAATGAGCACTTCTGAGACATATTTGACCCAAAGTCAAATCCTAGACCCAGGAGAAATACAAAGACTATCGAATCTCTTTGAATTACCTTTCCAACGATTCACCCCGTGCGCGATTCGAATCAACGATTTGCACCTGAAAGACACTACGAAACGGCAGGTACCAGACCCTGCCTATCGATAGTGTGCCTAAACACACCTGCCGATTGGCAGGACCAGGGCTATGCCAATTTGAAATTCCCTAGGTCTATAAAAATGAGGGCCTAACCTCATTTAAAAAAAGAGGAAGATGAGAGATCCATTACTCTCACCAAGCTCAGAAAACCCCTCTCAAAGTCAACGTGATTTCCACATCCAAATCCCTTTCCAACCTTAACATTTTCGTCACCTTTTCCTCAAATTTGGTGAATTAAGTATCCTCCATTATCACCCAAGTACAAGCGCTACTCTCCGACATCCAAGTTCAAGCTCAAGATCTTCAAGAAGGTTCAAATTTCTCAACTATCTCATTAAATTCCCCTAAATTCGCATTAACTTATTTTATTACTTGGCACTTTTATTCTCTCATCTCACATATCTTAATATAATTTTTATCTAGTATTATTTCACATATCTTATTTTTATATAAATAAAACCCAAAAAAACAAGAAAATGAGGGTTTACTCATAAATTCCAAACGGGAATTCTCACACTTTTCTCACACCTTTCTCTAAAACACTTTTTTACACACACACGCATACATAAGAGAATTCCCCGATTGGATTTATGGGATAAATCCCACCCCTCATTTTTCATACGAACTACATGGACTTTGATGCCTTTATAGGCTACTTAGGCGTCTCGGGGTAAAACCCATGACTCGGGTCCTATTCCTACTTTTCTCTCATTTTATATTTTCTCTATATTCTTTAAACTCAATTCTCTTAAATTCTATATATTTACATATACATATATTTGTTCTTAGTGACATATTATTCCTTGTGCGTTATCATTCCGTTATAACGATCAATGCGAGGATAATCGCGTTTTATAATATTATTTTTTAGGAACATTCCTATGGATGACTCGCTTTATCTCTTCCATGATACAAGTCGATGATTCCTATATCCACTACATATACACATGCACACATATCACAGGGAAATAAAGGAAAATTTCAACAAACCATGAGAGACCGTAAGGAAGGAATGGGTGCCTAACCCCATCCCATTTCGTAACTTAGCCTCCAGACCCTTTTCGAATCATTTTGGTTTCGTATGTATCAGTATGTCTTTGGATGTTGTCCTTCGCGATGGCTCCCTTTTCTTTCGTCTGTTTTGAGTAAAATTGACTGGAGACTCCATCTTTCTACATTTTTCACCTCATCAATGACGTCGGCCGAAGTGCTCCCACGAGGGACGCGCGGGACCAAAAAAATGGATCCTCTCCCGCCGTGAGGATCGGGGATGGCCACAGTGGAGACTATGCTGGGGACATTTTCATTTTGAGGGCTAGACTCTATTTATATGTGTGTTTTATTTTTATATATACCCCTATTTGCATGTTCTCCTTTACTATTCATGTGTACCTCATGCTTATGCTTCTATTCACACACTTGTAGAAAATTATCCGTGTACACTTCACACTACGTGCACCTAGGATCACATATATACCCATGTTGAACGCATCACCCATACTTGGTATACCATTGGTACTCATACTTTGATCCCTGTTGGGCATGATCAAGGAAGGTAATCTCATCATAAGATACTAATAAGAGAATCATGCACGATTCACACAATATCACCAAAGAGCATTGTGATTAACCAAATATTCTCTAGTAACTGGAGGGTCACTTCGTGATGGGCGTTGACCTTGCAGGGTGCAGTTAGCTTAAGCGATATGAGTTTCACCTTCCACTGGCGAAGTACCTTCGATGTATATCGAGCGGTTCCCCCGCATCTTACCATTTGACCGAAGTCATGACGGGATGTGTATCGCAGGGAAATCGTTCATGTACGCCGAGTATATCGAATTCTCTCTCACATGTACCGTCCCCACGAGGTATATAGTGAGGCAATTCACGTACACTCAGGTATATCAAATGGCTTGTCCACACGTACCAATTGCCCTGAAAAGCAAGACGTATATTGTCGAAGCCACGCCAAAGGGGGGAACCCTTTTCGATTCATTCAACCAACTGCATACCCGCATATAAGTGTCAAGCCTAGGACACATATGTTAGATTGTCGGTTTCAACCCGAAACTCTTCCAAAATTCCGGATCGGCCTGCCGCCCAAATTTTTGCACAACTTTAAAATGGGACCCTACCCGTGAGCCTGGTTACAAGTTCAGCCATAGCTTTTCATATGTTACAAACCCAACTTTTCTAGGCTCGGGTCCCGTCCAGCGTTTCACTGAGCATTTAGGAGAATTTAATACAAGTGAGAAGATAATAATAATAATAATAATAATAATAATAATAATAATAATAATAATAATAATAATAATAATAATAATAATAATAATAATAATAATAATAATAATAATAATAATCATGCTGACACCCATCTTCCAAAAACATTTCTCCCTTCTTTATCAAAAGTCCAAAAATATTTATCCTTTCTTTACCAGAAATCAAAAAATATTTTGTCTTCCAATCTCAAAAAGAAAAAAAATGTCAAAAATATTTTCATCCTTTTCTTTGTCAAAAATAAATCCCATTTTACTCCTTCTCAGGTCGATCGTACGCCCTTGTCCTGGCTCCTTATTGGCTTCAGTCTTCAGTTAAGTCACCCCGGAGTTTCGACCGTTCCCCTGCTAGCTCTTCGGAGTCCAGTATCCATCTGCTTTTCATAGAGAACACAAATCAAGTACCAGTTGCACAACTAGACTTGACGGCAGTGCTGCAGTCTCAACCATCAATAACATATCTCAACCAACCACTTCGTGGGCACAAGAAAGCCCCCCTGTCCCAGTCCGAAAATAATACACCGAGCTCCATGCTCCCCTCTCCAAAGTTTATCAAGCCCCATTAAGCCGAAAACTCATCAAGACCTTGGATCCCCATCCATTGCCCAATCCACTTCCAAAAAACTTCAAAGAAGATGCCCATTGCTCCTTTCACCAAACCGCTAGTCATACCACCGACCAATGCTTTCACCTTCGAAACGTAATCCAAGGTCTAATTGACTGGGGTACCATTCGCCCACCAGCCAATCCTAAGCCAAACATTACTCACAACCCACTCCCAAATCATACCAACGCTATCTTCCTAGAAATGAACCCAGAATTTGACCCCTTAACTCAAATCATTCCCATATACTCTCCCAAACCTCTTGAAACTTGCCCATATTTCCTACTACACCCTATATTAGCCTCACTGATCAGGCACTATCACTCCTTACCAGAGCATGCATCACTATCCGTACCCGTTCTGAAAATGGAGGTATGGAATTATCATAAGTGTTAAACCAACTCCTAGAGTTCGGGCTTAAATTGCCCCCACAGATGATCATTGATTACCAAAGGTTCAGCACCCTATTCTTGGAAGCACTAAAATGGGCCCACGAGTCATATAGTTGGGCAGTACCAATCGATGAAGTCAGCCTAGATGATGCTGTCCAAAGCATGGAAGAATTATTCAGGCAAACCAACGACATTTGCAGTATAACCGAGTTACTTAATACTCAAAAATTACAAGGGCGCCTAGTACCTTAACCCTTACATATCCCCACAAAATGGGAAGACATGTATGAAGAAGCCATTGAAGTTGTGGAATGCATTGATTTTACATACAAAGATAGAATTGTTGCCATCGGATGGGGAGAAGAATTTGAAGATTCGAATGAAGAACAGCTTTCGAGAAAACTGTCTCGTTAGACGACATGTGTGGGATGATATCATTTGAAGATATCATTGGATAAATAAATAAAGTGGCAGAACAACCCGAGATTGACAAAGAAACAGGGTTCATATTCTTCCCTTCTTTAGTAAATCACATGACCATATCAGGGGGGCATTACCAGATCCCAAGCTCAATACTAGCCAATGGAAAGGGGAAGGAAGTTGAAAACCTTCCTATGCCAGAGATGACCCTCTAGGAGATCAAGATCCTTGATCAACTAAAGAAAACTCATGCTAACGTCACCTTATAGGGGCTTTTCATGTCTTCCCAGATACACTTAAATGCTTTGATCAAGTTCCTCACTGGACCCACAGTTCCTCCTTCTACCACACCAAAAGAAGTAATAAATTTAGTTGGATCCTTGACCTCTACCCGAATGATATCCTTATCGAAAGAAGAAATCCCCAGAATTGGGCTAAACCACAATCATGTGCTCAACATCTCCGTCGAAGTTATGGGGAAAATTGTACCACTTTCTCTTATCGATAATGGATCCGCCTTGAATGTCTTACCATTAAGAACCTTCAATTTCTTAGGACTGAAGGAAAGTGACCTGACTCCAACCTCTGCTACTGTACGTGCCTACGATAATACTCGTCGTGAAATGATGGGATCCATAAAACTTGTAATATGGGCTAGCCCTATAAACCCTATCGTTGAATTTCAATTTATTGACATCCCAAATTTTTTCAACCTGTTGCTCGGATGACCTTGGCTCCAAAGTATCAAGGGTGTGTCTTCCTCACTCCATAAAAAAATTGAAGTTCTTTGCCAACGGGAGAGTCATCACCATTTTGGGAGACGACGATAATACCGAGGGTACAAGTACCAATAATCCAATCCTTGAGATACAACATGGGTCAATCGATATGATCCTATTAGGATTCCGAGTTGAACAACTTCTACTCCCGGTAGGGGACGATTTCAAAGAAATATTTTGTCTAGAAGACGAACCTCATGGCAACGTCAATGTGATTCAGATGTTCAGAAACATGCACTTCATGTCTGGACTAGGGCTAGGACAAAGACAGTATGGGATACATGAGACTTTTGAACTACATAAATATTTCCTTCCTTGTGATTTGGGGCATCAACCATCAGAACAAGAGCTCAAAATGATCCTCCCGTCTCGACCAAAGATAAGACTAGACTGCATCTAGACTATCTCCAGTGACTCCTTGAATGGACGAGTCATCAAAAAGGGTGAGGAATTTCCATTTTACTTCTTTCTGGGACCATGGTATGACCATACAGACAATAAGATGAAACCTGAAGTGGAGGTCCAAGATAGCTACCCATGGGCCGAAAGTTCCTAACACCATATAAATAATCATTCATCAAAGATACCTAAGAGACTGAGGAAACTGACTTCGAGTACTCGTTCAACTTGCAAACACTGGGGCTAGCACTCTGCATGGTTCATTAAAGCACTATATCAATAGATCCATCCCATTTGATTAAAGCTACTGATACGCCTCTCCTCAGCTGGCATGCGGCACCGGTTCTACCTGTTGAAATACCACCTAACCCAATGTTTACCCTATTTCTTCTTCTGTTCTCTATCCTTTCTCAAATGTAATCGAGACCTCCTTTGATGATGTTGTCAATGTTGTTTTTCCTATCAATGAAATAAACGAAGATTTTGACTATCTTGATGTGCCTTACATTAATTAGTTAGATTCTAATCAAACTTTTGAGGATGATTATTTTGCAAATGAACAATTCTTAATTAGTCTAAATAAGGTTAATAACAAACAACATAACCGCATTCAAGTTAATGAAGAAGAGACTATTATTATTAACCTCGGTTCTAGTAGCCAACTGCACGAGATTAGGATAGGGGCTACCCTTGACAAGCATAAGCACGCACAACTCGCAGAATTATTGAAGGAATTCGTGGATGTCTTCGCATGGTCCTATGACGATATTCCCGAGATTGATCCTGAAATTGCTTAGTATGAGATCCCCACTCTTCCAGATTACAGTTCGTTTAAACAAAAGCTAAGAAAGCTCCTCACCGAATGGTCTCTCAAAGTCAAAGAAGAGGTGGTCAAATAGATGAACGTGGGTTTAATTCGTGTGATCGAATATCCCTCATGACTAGCCAATATAGTGCCTATGTCGAAATTAGGAGGGAAAGTTGGAATGTGCGTAGACTACCGAGACTTGAAAAAATCCTCTCCAAAGGATGATTACCCGCTACCCAATATCGACATGATTACGGACAACACAGCTAGTCATGCTCTCAAGTCATTCGTCAACGGGTTTGTCGGATATTATCAAATCAAAAAGCACCCAGATCATCAAGAAAAAACAGCATTCATCACCCCATGGGGAACCTTTTCCTATACTATTATACCATTTGGTCTCAAGAATGCTGGGGCTACCTAGCAGAGGGCTGCCACAACCATCCTGCATAACCTGATTGACAAAGAAGTCGAGGTCTATGTCGATGATTTGATTATCAAATCCAAAACTAGAGAAGGTCATGTTATCGCTCTTCGAAAGTTCTTCGAACGACTTTGACGATATCAGATGAGACTCAATCCATATAAATGTGTCTTCGACGTTACAAAGGGAAAACTCTTAGGATTCATGGTCAGTCAAAAAGGGATAGAAGCTGATTCTACCAAGCTAAAAGCCATACTTGAGATGCCACCTCCCCGAACGAAGAAAGAGGTCTGAGGTTTCCTTGGGAAATTATAATACATCGGTCGGTTCATCAGCCAATGAACCTCCATCTGCGAACCTATTTGCAAACTCCTTCGAAAAGATTCAACCAAATTTTGTAATGAGGCTTGCTAAAAAGCCTTCGACCGAATCAAACAATACCTGACTCAATCTCCGGTACTCATACCACCACAGCCTGGTCTCCCCTTACTCTTATACCTAACCATAACCTACACTGCAGTTGGGGCTTTGCTAACCCAATACCTTGAACTTTCCTGCAAAGAATGAGCCATCCATTACGCCAGTCATAAATTGGCTGGGTACGAAGTCAACTACACTGCTTTGGAAAAATCATGCGTTGTGCTTGTTTGGGTCACCCAAAAGTTACGACACTATATGCTCGCCTTACCCATTAAGCTTGTATCCTAAATAGACCCCATCAAGTACCTTCTTAAGAAATCTTCCTTATCTAGACGAATGGCTCGATGGTTGATGCTCTTAGCCGAGTTTGATATCATGTACGTCACACAGAAAGCCGTAAAAGGAAAAGCCATCACTGGCTACCTCGCTCACTACCCCTTACTCTCTAGTCTAAGGCATGGAAGCGGTCCTACCTGTGATTCTAGTAAGGTCAGTGCGGAAGACTGGCATCAAAGCCGCCTCGACGAGCTGTAACTCCTGGATAAAAAGAGACTGAGGGTGTTATATCACATACAAGGGTACCATTGCCGTATAGAGCATTAATTCAATAAGAGAGTCAAGGATCACGGTGTCTGAGAAGGGGATTTATCCCTCAAAGAAATAGTAAAACCCATTTGGGACCCCAGAGGGAAATTCAAGCCCAATTATAGCGGCCCATACATTGTGAAGAAGATCTTGTCCGACGATGCCGCCATGATCACTGACGTAGACGGAGAAGAGATGGCTCGTCCAGTCAACCTGGACCATTTCAAGAAGTTTTACCCCTAGTCTGAAATCTCGGCGTGCTACGACTCTTCTCATGTCCCTTCTACTCTAAAAAAAAGCTCTTCATTTCCCCTACCAAAACAACGTGGGCCTGATCCAATGCAAAAAAAACATTTTTAGAAAAATTAAAAAATTTCAAAAACCCTACAAGTACGTAGGCAGCTCATAATCTCACATAAGCTCGACCCTTTCTTTTTCACTAAAAACTATTCTTTTCTTATCTCCGAGGACGACAATCCATTCTAATATATATTTGAACAAAAGGATTATGCGTGCCTTAGCGATCGGTATAGATAATTCAAAATACGAATCTCATCAATGGCACAACTAGATGATCAAAAACTTGTTTATTTCATTAATAAAAAATTATAGTGCAATGACATAAAGGAACGGATAACTCCCTTCCCCCTACCTTCCTAGAAAGCCAAATAAAAAAACAAAAATTATTTCTCGGTACAAAATAAACTCTCCAAGAGTCCTATCCACGGCTACCAGAAGAGCCCTCCTCATCATCATCATCTACATCTTGGGGTCCCCAAGCTTCCCCTACCTGAATAGAGTGACGTAGATGCTCCATGGACCGATAAGCTCGAACCAGCCTCAGAAAAACTAACACACCTCCCTCCATGGTATCAGATGAGGCAAGCCACCTTTATCAAGTCTCCACTTGCAACATCTTTCTGACCACTATCCTCCACAACCACTTCATATATTCCCCAGGGATGTTCCAAACTCTCCCAACAGACTGAGAGGGATGGGACGATGGACGCTGACTCTACCACAAAGAGACAAACTGCATGCATAGGCGCTTTGTCAAATTTTCTATCGGAAAGAAGTCTAGTGTTCGAGGTGGCACGATTTTCTCCCAGCCAGATTGGCACCGAAGCCGCCAAGGGAAATCTTTTAGACAACCACATGAACAGCATCATTGGGCTCCCCCTTAGAAAGTCCAAACGACCTTCTCGCCAGGCATCCAGGCCATTCAGAGTCTCCGCCAGTATCACCACCACAGGATTACAGCGGTAGGACATCCATGAAGTAAGAACCGTAAGTTGTGGGTCCACCAGCAGTTCCCCGTTCACCAGTAACAATTTTCAAATCAAGCCTAGAATGACAGCTCCCTCATATCCCGCATCACCAACCTCCTACAAATGAATGGATAGCAACACCGTCGGAAGAGAGATCATACCTCCAGCCACCAGTGGTCTGATCGTCGAGCACAAAATACAAAGAAGCCCGACCAATAACTCCCGGGGAGAGTGGGAAAACTCAGGCATATCCGCTGCAACTCTGGGACTTATCCCCAACATGGAAGAAAATTCCTCATAAGTCGGATAGACTTCTTCCAAGACATAGCAAAATAAATGATCAGGGTACCAGAATTTTACCATCATTATTAGTATGTTCCACTCTATGGGTCGATTACGACACAAAGAAACTCGAGGCATGTTGTAAGCATCGTAGTCGATGTTATAGGAGCACATCGCCTCCAAAGTCTCGAGGTAGTTGGAAAACTCAATAGTACCAGGGAGAGCCGTCTCACAGAATAAGAAAGTCAGGATGTGAGGGTGTGAGGAAAACACTCCACTCTTACCCCTCTTTTATACTTGAAACCCCCAACAAAGGACATAACCCCTGCAAAAATCGGAAGAAATCCTGCCCCATAAGGTACTAAATGCTGAAGAGGGTAATAATCGAAGCTTTGAATTGATGGGACTGGACTGACGTGTCGATAGACAGGACAAGGTGCTTGCCGATCGGTAAATCCCTACTTTTGGAAATTTTCCTTTTTCCACTTTTCTCAAAATTCAGGAAACTCAAAATAAATTGATATTCTCAACAGAAATTCAAAAATACCCTTTTTATCTTTATATAAATTCTCATTTTGAATAAAACTTTCTTTGAAAATCCCAAAAATATTTCTTTTTACGATCTCACCAGCAAAGTAAAAAGCGCATGTGCATGCATTCATTCATCATTAATAGAAGATAATCGAAAAACTTCATTGCATTGCATATATATGTTTATGTGTTACATCATTTTTGTAGGAAAATAAAGAAAATAAAAAAAACAAATGGGACTCAGCCCGAACCCACATTCTCTCTCTCTCTCAAACCTAATGTTCACCTCTCTCTCCTAAGAGCTTCCACCCATACGACGCGCTCTCTTTTCCCGAAGGCGAGATGACGCACCACCGCTACCTGAACCTGACTCCTCCCTGGATGAGGCAGATGACACCCAGCAAGAAGGAACATGAACTGCATCCCGAATATGGGAAGTCGCTGAATATATCCAGTCCCTAATATCCCTCAGCCAAGTGGTCGACACCAGGACGTGTGCAAGAAAAGGTAGAATCAGTGTCAAGTAGAAAATATCAAAAGAAACCAAAAAGAAAGGAAAAGAAAACAGCAGAAAAGATATACCTTAGGGAGAAGAACCTCCTCTGTCAAGCCCAACTCCTCCGGGTCCATTGCATGAGGATGATTCATCATAGGTACCATCCCTCCATCATCCTGTCGGATATGTTATGAAGGAGTATGCAGCCGCACAAAGGGAACTTCTAAAGTCGTCGCCGCCACAGTTGTCGAAGGACAGCCACCACAATGGGAGGACCCCATTAGCCGACTTGAACCCGTTGGAGGGAAGGGAAGTGCATCATATATGCTAGGCGCCATCAGCCAGCTCGTCACAAAATCCATATAATCATACAGCACAACTGTGTCGGTGTACAATAGGTAGGACTCGCCAATAATCGCTGCAATCCTCGCATCCTCTGCCAGCAGCCGCTCCCGCCTCATAGACATAGGGGGACTCGTAGGTGGCACCACCACCTCCCCCTCAGCAATCTGTCGGACCACCCTCTCCCCAAGATACCAAGAGTGGCCAATATAATGCTCCACCAAATTCCTCATATGCGCATTTACTCCCGTCAACCCCATGTCCTGAACGGTCGTCCCCCAAGGGTAAAAGGTCACCTGAAAAATCCCCAAAAAATATAAGGAAACATAGAATGAGAGCACACAAAGGTCTTAGACTGAAGAAGAAAAAATTCTTACCCTATCACTAGTCAGTCCATTCAAGACTTGACGCATCTCCCCTAGAGAGAGAGACCTCCTCGACTGCCGATTGTCCTTACGCCATCGATGCAACCGACAAAAATCCCCAACGGTCTCATCCTATAAAGAAATCAGTTGGGAACCTCATCTTCCAAAGATAAGAATTCGAAATCAAACGAGGTGCATAAGGAAAATGTGAATGCATGAAAAGAAAAAGGTGCAAATTAAAGAATACCTCAAGAAGATACATGGCTCCAGTGAAAGACTGCCGATAGCACCGGATGAATGCATCCAAGGAAAAATAAAGGGTCGCCAAAGTTAGGCTCCCCCAGTCATATAGGGGGATGTTCGAAAACATCCTCAGATATGATAAAATCATAAGTGGACAACGTCTCCACTCGATGCCACTAGAAATCCCACCAACACCAGCAAAATAAACAATCGTGCCATCTGCCTCACATGCAGCCCGTTTTCCACATCGATCACTCTGCCCAATAAAACATTCTTCAGCAGTGACAGACGGATGGAATCCCTATACACTATCCTCCCTGCATCACCAAGCGCCGCATGCACCGCCTCTGGCCTCACGCACAAAAAGAGATCCACCTCTATCTTCTCTCCATCACAATCCAACCCCAGTACCTACTGCACATCTATGGGATTCACAGTCATCTCCCCAAAACTAAAATGAAAGTTGTGGGTAGTGTCCCACCACCTCTCCCCCAGAGTGCATAAGGTTGTCGTCGAATGAGGCCTCTCATCTAGCACAGATTCCAACCTCCCAAATCCTGCTGAGGACACCACACAATGCAACACAGGTGGAAGATGCTCCAAGACATCCTTAAGCCCCGTCGTCCCATGGGCACGCATATTCGATAAAGATACATCCGACTGCCAAAAGAAAAATCTTTGTCAAAATCCAAGAAAAAAGGAAAATCACCAGAAAATAATGCCAAAGGTCATTTTACTTACATAACCGCCAGGGTTCACCACCCTCGAAGAGCGATGACCCGATGGCTCCCGCAGTAAGGTCCGCTCATCTTCAACCGGATCGAATGCGTTAAAAGAGTTTTCGCTCTTCAAAGAAAGAGGCGCCCTGGCCCTCCACTCCACGTTTGCCCAGTCATCAACATCCAACCATTCGCGGTGTACTACAGCACTCAAAAAAGAGGCCATTTTTTAGATTACAGAATGCTAGGACGATTCGCAGAAGAAAACGCAGAAAGAGAGAAGGCAAGAAGCTGTGAAAAATGAGGTGAATTCGTCCCCTTAATATAGGATGCCAAGGGTCATGCCGATTAGCACTGACCCTTTACCTTCTCGAGGCAGTCCAAAAGTCCGTGCCACTGCCAAATGGCAACCTCCATACCATGCCGACCGTCACCCCCCTTAAATTTTCGTACAAAAATTACCAAAAAGTACCAAAAACCCTGAAAAATCCTCAAAAAATTCCTAAAAATCCCGAAAAGGATTTAGAACATTTTCACCAAGAAAGTTTTGCACTCACCCAAGCAGAATCCCTATTTCCCCAGAAAAAATCTCAAAAGACAAGCGAATCTCTCCCCGGTAACGTCCCTAGAGGACCTCCAAAATATCCAAAACTTCAGTATCATCTCCTATTCCCCAAAGTTCTCAATTCTCCCCGAGAAATGTGTCCAAACTCGCGACCACCTAATCATTTCCCCAGCACTCGATTCCCCAGCTCAAATCAAAACCACGAGGTAATTTCCCCGACATAGTTCCCCGAGAACATCTCAAACTTAAGCCTGCAGAATTGGCTTCAACCCACAGAATTGGTCATCACCAACCTAAGCCTATAGAATTGGCTTCGAGCCATAGAATTAGTCATTTAAACCTTAAGCCCTCTGAATTGGCTGTGACCCGGATAATTTGTCATCTCACATTAAGCCCACAAAATTGGCTTCGGCCTGCAAAATTGGCTTCGACATGCAAAATTGGTCATTTCACCTTACGCCTGCAGAATTGGCTTCGACCCACAGAATTGGTCATCCCCAACGTAAACCCGCAGAATTGGTCATCTCACCTTAAGCCCACAGAATTTCCTTCGACCTGCATAATTGGTCATCTCACCATAAGCCCGTAGAATTGGTCATCTCAACTTAAACCCGCAAAATTGGCTTCAACTCATAGAATTGGTCATCCCATCTTAAGCCCGTAGAATTGGCTTCAACCCACAGAATTGTCTTCAACCCATATAATTGGTCATTTCAAACTTAAGCTCGCAGAATTGGCTTCGACTCGCTGAATTGGTCATCTCACCTTATGCCCGCAAAATTGGCTTCGACTCACAGAATTGGTCATTTTACCTAAGCCTGCAGAATTGGCTTCGACCCGTAGAATTGGTCATTTCAACCTTAAGCTCGTAGAATTGGCTTCGACCCGTAGAATTGGTCATCTTACCTTAAGCCCATAGAATTGGCTTCGACCCGCAGAATTGGTCATCCCCAACTTAAGCCCATAGAATTGGCTTCGACCCGCAGAATTGGTCATGTCACCTTAAGCCCGTAAAATTGGCTTTAACCCATAGAATTGGTGATCTCACCTTAAGACCGCATAATTGGCTTCGACCCGCAGAATCCATCAGTTCAAACTTAAGCCTACATAATTGGCTTCTACTCGCAGAATTGGTCGTCTCACCTTAAGGCTGCAAAATTGGCTTCGACCCGCAGAATTGGTCATCACAACCTAAGCCCTCAAAATTAGCTTCGACCCACAGAATTGGTCACCCCCCATCATTGCTATAGGTCCTCAAAATTGACCTAAATCTTTCCTTTAAGGCCATCCCCAGCATGCCCCTTTAAGCCCTTAGAATTGGGTTCGACCCGCAGAATTGATCACCCTCATATCTAAGCCCTCAGAATTGGCTTCGACCTGTAGAATCGGTAACCCTCATCCCCAAGCCCTCAGAATTGGCTTTGACCCGCAGAACTGGTCACCCTTATCTCTAAGCCCTCAAAATTGGATTCGACCCACAGAATCAGTCACCCTCATCTTCAAGCCCTCAAAATTGGCTTTGACCCGCATAATCGATCACCCTCATCTTTAAGCCCTTGAAATTGGCTTCGACCCACAGAATCGTTCACCCTCATCTTCAAACCCTCATAATCGGCTTTGACCCGCAGAATCAGTCACCCTCATCTCTAAGCCCTCAGAATTGGCTTTGACCCGCAGAATTGGTCACTCTCATCTCCAAGCCCTCACAATTATCTTTAACCCATAAAATTGACCACCCTCATCTTCAATCCCTCAGAATTAGTTTCGACCCACAAAATCGGTCATCCTTATCCTTAGCTCCTCAGAATTAACCTCGACACTCCGGTCATCCTCTTTCAATGGCCTCATGTGGTGTCTATTCGATGACTAACATTTGTTCCAAACTCACCCGTTGAGGGGATCTGTAGACACCCCATTCTAATACCCCCTAACCTCTCCTTAGGTCCCTAGCACATCCCTTCATCATTGCAAACCCAAGTCATACCCCGGGTACTGACCTAAAGGCCATCGAGCGCTCCTATACTCCATTTGACCAAAAGTCAAACTCTTCAGTTCGAATGAGACTGAATGAATCTTTGAAGGCCACTGAATCCCCTTTCCAACGGTCCATCCCGTGCACGATTCTGACTTACCATGTGGACGAACGACCCATTTTCCCCTAAAACTCAATCAGGAGGTCACCGGATGCTCCCAGGCTCCGTTTGACCAAAGTCAGCTCTTCAGATTGACTGAGACTAAATTAATTTTTGAAGGGCAGTGAAACCCCTTTCCTATGGTTCACCCCATGCATGATTGTAACTTACGATACGAACGAACGATCCATTTTTCTCTAAAAGGCCACCGAATGCTTCCAGGCCATGGTTGACCAAAGTCAACTCCTTGAACCATGTCAAACTCTTTGGAATGTCAAATTACATCTCCTAGCCTTTCCAACGGTCCACCCCATTCATGATTCAGACTTACCATGTGGACGAATGATCCGTTTGTGTCCAAAGTTTCCCCGTCTAAAGGACCGACGTGCGCTTCTGAGCCATATTTGACCCAAAGTCAACTCTCGAACCCGGGAGAAGTCCCAAATAGTTTTGAAGGTATCTGAATTAACTTTCCAATGGTTCACCCCGTGTGCGATTCGGATCAACGGTTTGAGCTCTACGACTGATTTTCTAAAGGAACTTGAAAGAGACTGCCAAATGGTAAGTCCTAGACACTACCTATCGGCAATGTGCCGAAACACACCTACGGATTAGCAGGACTAGGGATATGCCGATCGACAATTCCCTAGGTCTATAAAAAGGAGGGACTAGCCTCATTCCAAAAAAGAGGAAGATCATAGATCTATTACTCTCAGCAAGCTCACAAAACCCCTCTTGAAGTCCACGTGATTTCCACAATTAAATCCCTTTCCAACCTTCATATTTTCATCACCTTTTCCTCAAATTTGGTGAATTAAGTATCCTCCATTATCACCCAACTACAAGGGCTACTCTCCAACATCCAAGATCAAGCTCAAGATCTTTAAGAAGGTCCAACTTTCTCAACTCTCTCTTTAAATTCCCCTAAATTCGCATTAACTTGTTTTATTACTTGGCACTTTTATTATCTCATATCACATACCTTAATATACTTTTTATCTAGTATTATTTAACATCTCTTATTTTCATATGAATAAAATCCAAAAAAATAAGAACAAGAGGGTTTACTCATAAATTCCAAACAGGAATTCTCACACCTTTCTCACAAATAAAACACTTTTTTACACACACACGCACACATATAAGAGAAGTCCCCGATTGGATTTATGGGATAAACCCCACCCCTCATTTCGCATACGAACTACGGGGCCTTTGATGCCTCAATAGGCTACGTAGGCGTCTCGGGGCAAAATTCATGACTCGGGTCCTATTCCTACTTTTCTCTCATTTTTTATTTTCTCTATATTCTTTAAACTCAATTCACTTAAATTCTATATATTTACATATACATATATCTGTTCTTATTGGCGTATTATACCTTGTGCGTTGTCATTCCGTTATAACGATCAATGCGAGGATAATCGCGTAAATCCTATTTTCTAATATTGTTTTTCAGGAACATTCCTATGGATGACTCGCTTTATCTCTTACTTGATACAAGTCGATGATTCATATCTCCACTACGTACACACATGCACACATATCACGAGGAAATAAAGGAAAATAGCAATAACCCATGAGAGACCGTAAGGGAGGAATGGGTACCTAACACCTTCCCATTTCATAACTTTGCCTTCGAACCCTTTTCGAATCATTTTGGTTTCGTATGTATCAGTATTTCTTTGGATGCTTATCTTAGGGATGGCTCCCTCTTCTTTTATCTGTTTTGATTAAAATAGACTGGTGATTCCATCTCTTTACATTTTTCACCTCATTAATAATGCCGACCGAAGCCCTCCCGAGATGGACGCGCGGGACCAAAAAAGGGATCCTCTCCCGCCGCGAGGATCGAGGATGGCCATAAATAGCCTATACATCACTGTCCATATTATATTAATATTATTGGGAGGCCGCACTTCCCTTCGATTCAACTCCCGTGTTAATTTAAACGCAAAACTCCCGTCCTGGGAAAAAGCACATGAACCTTTGACTACTCTTGTCCATTTTTTAAATCTCTGTTGGTTTAACTTTTACGACAGGCAAACGCCATCTAAGAAAATTTATGGTTATCCCCTTATAGTTATCGGACTCTAACTCCTTACAAATCAAAAACTCTGATTATCCACTCACATCTACACATCCATAGTAAGAATAGATAAGGTTTTTCCACACAACCCTTCATAATCACCGTGTCCACGATAAATAGGTATGGGTGCCTTCATACGATTAAACCATTAAGTATTATCCTCTCCCCATTACCATATTATACTTCACTTACTATCTAGATCCGTTGTGAAAAATAAAATGATCCCAATGAGTCCAAATTTTCTTTCATACAGTTCAACAATTATTAATCACCTTACGTCTACTCCTCAGCTATAGGTGATACACCCTTCTCAAAATGAAATTTTATCCCCACTACTTCCAAAAATTTAATATTAAAGGTGGTGTTCAGGGATCTCATCCTAGTTCAGAACAATGTTGGGCAGGACCACGTACTGGTGCGATCCTCATTTTTAAAGATAGATTGGGTCACACTATCTAATGGCGTAAATCAACCAAACATATAACAATTACTTTCCTTTTGGTCAACATGTTCCTCACATTCGAAGGGACTAGTGACTTATCTTAAGGTTGGCAACCCATCAAAGAAAGTCACCAACTTGACTCTTCCACTATTGGAATCGTCGGTTTGATACAAAATTTTTTAGCTGATCATCTTACTCTAACCAATTTTTATCTATGAGTCGTGTACGTGGAGACTACTTACTATGTCCCGCTCAACACGAACTTTCACTTATAATTCCTCCCATTAAGTGGTACATAATAATCCTCTTCTTCCCTCGGCGTATAGTTAAAATTCCGACTCGTGCACTTTTCGTCGCGATGTGCACTTCTTGACTCTTTATACCTTATTGACATAATCATTTTATTTACGCGTAAGTCACTCTCAACATTTGACTGGGTAGAACTATGCTCCAAATTGTTCATAATAGTTAAATATTTGTCATCTCAAGGGATACCCCCTTTTTAAATGGCTTCCCACGGCCTTTCAACCAAGTTCGGACGTGCTACTCTGATTGCACATGAATATATGGATTATCGTCCTTCTTTCATGATGTTTAATCCACTCTACCACTTTCATTTTGATATATTAGTCCAACAAGCATATATTTCACCCATCCATACCCATGTCTCTTTTCTCGACGATTCTGACATCAGCAAACTAGGGTGTCTACACACCCTATAAACCGTGCATACTGGTTTAAACGTCATATACGCTTCATACATACTTCAAACTCTTTATTGCTCCTACATTCGCAATGTGGATATACCACTTGGGCATTTATCAATCACATCCCGATTCGAAATTATAATTCCTCCTTAAAATCATTTTACCCTTCAACCCGCAGTTATAAAACAAAATTTTCAATACCTCCTCCCCACACAACTACCTCTATTAGCCTTATATCATAATTTAATTTTCAACTTACAATTATAACTACCTACTTCTATAATGACCGAGGTACCGAACTCTTGGATGAATGTCCAAACATCTCCCTACTTCCAACCTTACGCTAACTTTCATGCGTGGTATGTCTCACAAAACAAAATCCAAATAACGACCCCCCCCCCCCCCCCGATACACTACTACCTAGCATTATCGGTCATCGGAATCTTTTAGGCCCTCAATCCATAACATGTACCCCTATATTCCCGTCTCTTGACACAAAACTTACATCTCCTTCCACAATTATATTTAAACAAGGAACTTCCTCCGAAAGACACGGTCACTTAACATTGGTGGTAATCACATTCCATAAACATCATAAACCTACAATCGGGACTCTCGGAATCATGCCCTCAGATATATAACTATTAATCGTAACTCCCACGTCTCTATAGGAGTGATATAACAATGCGCTCTTCCTATTACCAAGTCCTGAGCGTTAAACATAAAAATAAGGTAAATCTTTCCCCGAACAGTAAACCCAATATATTCTGAATCATAACAATGTAGTCCCTACACATACCGGGATCGAATCTCTCGAGACCACTATACCCTTTGAAGTCTTTATAATTTAAGTATAAATATAAATGCGAGCACGACCCTCTCGCGGATGAGGTTTTTCCAGAATAAAACATCCTACACTTAGGTAGTAACCCCGATACACTTGCGACATTCGCCCACTATCGGTTTAAGCATCACTATAAAACCATAATCAAGATAATATCATACTCATTTAACACATCACTAAAATGAGTAATCTCAATAAAGTATATACCACTATCGATACACCCATTCATCCTCCACGGATAACACTAAAGGTAAGCCCGCTATACTAGGGAAAACATTCACATCATAATAACGTTGTCGATATATGCACTAAACTCGTCTCACATACGAATCTAGCAATAATAAAAATGTAGTAACTCGTTTGTGTCACATAAAATACGCCTCATCCTCTAAGGATAAAAATCATACTTCTACCTTGCCAATCGCCTTAGTTGCTTAAATGGTTCTTGGACATAACACGCCAGTCTGAACGAAACCAAAAATTACAATAACTATTTCCCTTACTAGGCACCATACACTTATCCCTTTACTCATTTCGAGCAATTTTAACACGTGAGGTTTTACTCTCCCCAAAATGACTCTACACATAATCCACTTATCTCCGATCATACTGACCATGTTAGGGTTGTCCTTCTCTCTAACTTTGGTAGTCTCGATTCTGATGGCTACCTCCGTTGTTTCCTTAGTTTTGATGGCCCTAAGGAACATGCTACTGGATTCAACAACCCTTACTGAATTCACCATTGCTTTGTAAAAATTTAGCTATCCGAATCATTTAAATGGGTCCGCTAATAGGTCCCCCCCTTGTGGTGCTTCACTAACACCATTTCACCCAGTCTTAATCCCTGACTAAATTCTTCGATTCTTGTAGCTCCCCGTACAAGGAAGCATTAAAATTTATATGAACAAAACGCGACATTGTTACCATATGCATTTACCGTCCAAGCATAATTCCCTATAAGTGCTAGAAATTCTTCTTATGAGTTAATTTCCCACTTTAAAATCCTCTTCTCCATTGTACCTACTTCATCCGATGCAAGATTCACTACTTAATTAAATTCCTTTTCACAAAGCGACCTCTGTCTGACCCTATGGTGTGAGTTCAAAACAATGTTCGCATATTGTGTTGAACATCTGATGAAGGAACTTGAGGTTAAACAGTACCTAATATCCTTCTATTGACACAACATTCCACTAATAAATGTGGTGATTGACTACTTCCATTATAACTTTCCTTCAATCAGCCAAGATAAATTTTACCCCAAATTTCACTTCCGGTTAGCCACACTCCGACATATGCCCAAGCCTTTGGATATTTTACCTTCGTTGGCTAACAGACGCCATTTTTTCATTTCTAGAATTTCCACTATTGGTTCAATTCAATGCTTCATCTGACTCTCTCCCAATCTAACCACGTTGGGTGAGTCTAATTTGACTCCACTTTCTACTATAGCGGTACCTGTAAGTCATATGTTGTGCCCTAGCCATCTTTACCATCCAGTCCTTCCGTGACATAATAGGGGTGACCTCAAATCTGGTCATCATTCTTGAATATACCCTACAACCTCTGTCCGCCCAACTTCCCTCGCCTGACATACTACATGGTTCGACACACAAATACACCCGAATGAAAATAAGATTCACTAACATATACATTATTGCGGGAGAACGAAATCTCACCAAAGAAATCAATAATTGTAAACATATGGCTCTATATCAAAGAAAGCTACGCTGGAAGCATAATAAGTCGCACAGATCTTAGAGGACACTAGAACCTGATGCTTTGATACCACTTGTGACACCCCAACTAATTAAATACCAGGTAGTTACTCCTTTATTAAATTAATATAGAATATCAAGTTGGCTCAGTCTTAGCATCAATGTCGAAAGCATTTAGTTACTTACTAGCCACCTAATATTTAAAATAGAGAGATGCCAAATTTTATTAATTAAATTAACAATCAACAATGTAATTAAATCCTCAATCATCAAACGCATAAACAATCTCATAAGAGTAACCAACATAATGAAATAAACTGAGTTTGGAGTAAACAATCCAATAATAATACCAGAGTAAAATAAAATCCCAATACAAGAGTCTAAATAAAGAAACCAACATCTGAAGTAATGAAAATTTGTATCTACAATCACTAAATAAGAATGGGCAACATGCCCTAACTGATATGAATGACTCTTAAGGATCCAAGGATAAATGTGGAGGCATTTAATATCCAAATTATGTAGCTTCCATAACATCTACAACACGTCATCAGGATGGAACTCCTATGCTTGGCATCCCTGTGGCTGGGCACCTAAAAGGTTTTTACAAAATAAAATAGATTTGGAGGAAAGCGGGTCAGAGCCCGAGGTGAAGACAGTTTAAAAACAACAAGTATTTAATTGCATTAAACAGTAAATATTATATACATGTTAGTTGCGTTCTCTCACATGAGTTTCTCACCCCTCAACTAAATCGCACGCTTAACGTATAACCTTAACCCATCCTAGTTATGCCACTATATATCCAGTCCGTACTAACTCCTATTTTCACATTCTAATATAGGGTGTCTATTCATAATACCCAAATAGGTCATACTTATATCTCGCATTTACATTAATCAAATTACTTATCTCAAGTGATATATAAACTTTCACATTTTTAACCCAATTAAATATCTTAGTTATTCACATCTACTAAGCAACAGTGGAATAATCACAAATTAATATAAATATATATATAATTCACTAGCATGACTTATATACAAATCAGGTACCCTAAAAGGATGGAACCTATGGTGCACACATACTCTGCTATCAATCCCGACCCATAATGCACGTAAGGATTTACAAGTTTCGAATCACTTAAGAACCGTATCAATACAATTATCACACATTGGAGGCAGACATAGTTCACATACCCATGGGCCATGCACATACCTATGATCCCATGGTCAGTTGACTTATCAACTCACAAATAATTCATTCACAGTCCTATGTCCTTGAGATACCAATATAAATCCCCACCGAAGGCACACAAAGATAAGATGGCCCTCTTCCAAAAATCAAACCCCCGTGATAACAAGTATGGTAGGTATATCATACAAAGAATCATCCATATACTAGGTAATCACACCACCTAAGTATTTATCAACATTAATATAGGTACTATCTATCCTATATTACGAGTCACAGACATATTTTAATGTCATCCTAGATATTCTACGTAATACGTGTAGTGCGACAACTCTCTCATCATATAAATCCGAATACTTAACCCTATCTCAAAGGTTACTAAGTCACCCCCTTGCCTCTAAGGTTATTTCAGTAATTCAAAGTCCCTCTTTTACTGGTCCTAACCATAAATTAACATTCGTCCAATTTAAATCTCAAATTTATGAAATTTCTAACCATACCTCACTCGGTAAACACTCGTAACTATTCCATTCAATCCCATAAGGTATTACATATTCCGGGCATTAAATACAACCCTACTGACCTTAACCAAGTCCCAAAATATCCTATTTATCTCCCTAAGAGTTCTTATAAGCTTGGGAATTGTCATACCTTAAAGTTAAATAATTTACAAAAATCAAGAGGAGTCGATCGATCGAGGGAAAGGGGTTGATCGATCGACATTCATGGGTCAATCGATCGATCCAACAAGTATTGCGATTCTGCATAATTTTTCCTACGGGTTTCATCTAACATAACCCTTAAATCCTCTACTATAATGTCCAAAACTCCCAAATATTTATTCCTACCATCACACGAAAATAAATACATAAGTTCCAACGTTTTTTGAATCATCAAATCATAATGGGGAATCAATTTCTCGGAACAAATCATATATTTTTCATAAAAACCTTAGTTCTCCTATATTCTTCGATAACACTATATAATTCATTACAAATTCATAATTCTCTACACATGGATCGTAATTCCGTGGCTGCAATATTCCCAGAAGTTAAAGTACATTTAAAACCTACCCAGATTACGATTTTAATTCTTCAAATACATTCATTCATCATTTTTCTAGGTTATTCTCCAATTCTAAACTAACATGGATGATAAATGCACTGAATTATTGCAAGTTAAATCACTTTCCTGGAAATAGAAGTTTTGATCCTTTGGAGAAGATGATATCGGAGTAATCCTCTCTTCTCAATATATCGGATGGTGGGGACGGTGGTGCAAAAACCCTAAAGGTGGTGGTTCTCCTTTGGTAACTTCCTCCACTTCTTCTCTAATGGCTTCTATGAATTTTGGTGATGGAAGACCTAAGGATCCTAAGTGTTGGCTGATATAATTCACTTAAAATTCGTGGGTCACTATTCCTCAAATAGTAAAAATGACTAAAATAACCTCATGGGTTGCCGGTTAGGCCTAAAATGCCCCGGAACCCAAACTAAACCCCCGGCTAGTTTTTTCTAACTATCTCGACCCTTTCGGACATGTTGGCACACTTAAAATGACCATACGGATTATATAAAAATAATTTACTTTTAAATTCATTAAATTGGTTCCTGACACGAGTGACATGCGCGTCCCAACTTAATTATCGAAACCACCGTATTTTCAACTCGCAATAGTTTTGATAAATTCAATAATCATATATTACCATATTCACTTAGTAATATTCAACATTATCATCATAATCAAATACTAACTTTCGTCTCACTAGTTGTTTAAATCCGAATTAATTTTCAATTAATTATCCCAAATTAATTTCATTAATCCCATAATTAAAAGAAATTTCATTTAATTAATCTCATAATTAAAATCCATAAGATACGGGGTAATACCCGCACAGATTTGTCCTGCTAAGAAGATAAATAAAGAATATCAAAATCTATGAATGCAAAAAATAAATAACCTGAATGTATAAATCAAGAAATAAGGTAAGAAAACTTATCCCCGGGAGACTGTCCTCCGCTGACATATGAGGAAGACAATTTATCATCGTACAAGGGAAATGAGAAATATCTATCGTGTCTCACCCTCTAAGACCATTTATCATCATGTGTTGCCTTTACCGCGATCCTCAAGGCCTGGCTTGAAGATCCTGACACCTACTGCCTCATGTCATCTTTAGGAGAGGTGGGTCTCTCTCTATACCATTGATCGATGATGGCATAAGCCAACTCATCACGATGTCCACGTTTCATACATCACCACCATGTCCATGTAAGTGGAGTAGTGCTACCATATCATGGCCATCTCTCTCGCCTCCTCCACCATCTTCTATGGATCCTTCATATAGAGTGGAGGATTCATCGAAGGAACAAAAACCACCCCCACCATTATTTGCCACACGACATGATCGCCAAGGTACCAATTGTACTCGAAGTCATGTGATAGTAGACAATGAATTTGTGAATACATGTCGGTGACCCCCATGACCTCCATCATCTGATTCTAGGGAAAGAACGTCTCTTGTCCAAAGAAATCCAGCCATCAAAATACAATTAAAAATAAACAAGAATAAAAAAAAGTTCAAAATAAGCAATAAAAACCAACCTGGTTGTCCATCGGGGCATTTAAGACCTCCCCCACATCCTTGAAGGATGATAAGGTCTTGGAGACCTTATTCTCTACCTTCCTTCTCCTAGTCCCAGGCCATGCATCGACCTCCACATGCTCCAAAGGCATGAAACAAGTACTGCACCGGATCACCTTATGAAACCATGCCTTAACACAATATTTCAAAAATATTCAAAAACTATGATAAATTTATGTAAAAAAATTCAAAGATAATTCCAAAATTAAAGTTACCTACATCAAGTATGATTACCTAGTAAAAGTAGGCCGACAGTAGTGGTTAAAGGCATCCAAAGAAGCCAACGTCAAGCTCCCCCAATCAAAATGACATATCTATGTGAAGTCCCATAAGAACATAAGGAACCATAGATGGATTCCATGGCTTCTCTTCACCAACATCACACTCACCAAGATAAACAAAATGGATAGATGTGCATTCTGCCTCACTCGTGATGCATTCGCCACATTCACCACCCGACTCATTAAGGCCTTGTTTAGAAAGGCCACAATCACCGACTCCACCGGTCCAACTCTCTCTATAAGCCCCAATACCACGTAGATCGATCAACCACTATCTCAATACCTTCCCCCGGCAACCCAAGAATCTGATAGACATCCACTGATAAAAATCGTCATCTCTACCACACCAAAATGGAAAGTGTGGGCAGTGTCCCACCATCTCTCTTCCAGGTCACATAACACCATTGAATACCATGTTGTGTCATTCAACACCCTCACTAAATCTCTAAAACGTGCACCCTGTATGAGGCTCTTTTCCTCACTAGGAAGGTAATCAAAAATTCCCTTCACTCCGGCCAACCCTGGAGCATGGATGGGATCCTAAGATACCCCCACCTACATAGTACATATCCTAAATGAGTTTAAGAATGTTCCACAAAAAAAGTTCAAAAATGAAAAGCAATAAAACTAATATAAAGTCAAAATTAAAACCAAAAAACCATGAATAAATAACACTTTCATAATTAGCCCACAAAAACCAAAAAAATATAATTAAAAAAACCTTCAATGTCCAAAATCCTTTCCATTTTATTAATTAAATAAACACCATTTTATATATTTTAGTGTTCTTAGCATATTCTTAGCTTTTTTTACTCACTTCCACACTAATCTGAAGCTTATATATATATATTTATATATATATATATATATATTCATGTATATTTTTACAAACCAACAAATTGAAAAGGGGGATTTACACCAAAAATTCCAATTTAGAGTTGTCTAGCTGTTTCTCACACTTTCACCACATTTCACACTTTTTCATAAACCAAGATAGATATTTTAGATCATATTATGATTTAGATCCAACCTTATTTTTGTTATGAAATACATGGACTTTGATTCCATTTGGCAAAGTAGGCGTCCAAAAGTTATTTCGAGATTCTAGTCATTTATTTATATCTTTTTTGTTTTCATTCATATATTAGAATTTCATTAATATATTTATCACATTGAATCCATTTTGTTAGCCTTATTATCCTTATTATTTATTTATCAGTCTCATATATACGTATTCACTCTTTCATGGTCATATTATGATTTTGGGACATCCCTCACGTTTTAGCCATTATCACACACTTTTTTATCACCTTATGTTTATATTGGTTTTCTCCTTAATTGTTTTTCCCCTATTTTCCATGATGTGGATGTGATGACTTCGCTCCACACACACATACACACACTTGCACATAAATGCTCATTTCCACTTTGCACGCTTCACACACATGACATATTTTACACATATACACGTGTTCATGAATTTAGGATAGTCAGAATATTTTTTAGCCCATGAGAGACTAAAACGGAGGGTTGGTTTCCTAATACATTCCCACTCTATAATATAGTCTCCAACCCAAGCTATGAGAACCCAAACTTGAGGTAATGCGCCTCTAGTATCCCTCCACATTTATGGACAATGGGGGGAGACGGAGTTTTTGGCAATGACAATTAGTCATCATCGTCGTTCTATTTTAAGAAGAATGGAGTAACCTATCTATTTCACACAAAATAGAAAAAAAGGGTAGGTCTCCGTAGAGACCTAGTGAAGGCGAGTGAACTATGTGTTTAATCAGAGAGTCAAAGGTTCGAGGATTGGGTTATGGATTGGGAAGGTTTTAGGCACCCGATCCTCCTATTTGGTCTAAAATGTAGATATAAAGTATTTATATTGGCATGTTATAATGTGAAAATAAATAATAGAATGAAAATATTTAATATACAGATAAACTATGTTATACAGTGTTGGATGAGTGTGTATCAATAATATAGACAAATAAATACATATAAAGTATGAGTTATTTACTCGGAAGACAGTCCGACTGATCCTACATACTCGCATGGAGCGATTCAATATCCACATATTTTATCAAGTGGCCTAGAGGGCTTCTACATTTCAATTTAACTCATTGTGGGAGATCTTAGAACCCTTTGATGTCTTGAAATAGTGTTAAGATGTTTAGATGTGAAAATGTATGAAAAGGGTTTATGTTCAACTAGAATGATTTGATGTAACTAGATTTCCTAAATATAACTATTTTGATAAAAAAAAAAGAGTTAAGACATCTCACATTACAATCAAGGATCCCCGAATCAAGTGATCATTTAATCTACTATTTTTGGTATTTTATGATTTTGATGACTTTTGTTTTGGTTTTTGATGTTTATAAAAATAAATTAGTATTGACATAAATATGTACAAAATTGGACTTGTTCAGTCGGACGATAGTCTAAGTGTTCCTACCTACTCGTAGAGGGCGATTCAAAATCCACATAGTTCACGAAAGGACAAGGTGGGACTCTACCTCTTATAAAAGCTCGACGCGGGATATGAAAATATAAAGAACTTTGTGTTTATGAAAGATGCTTAGATGAAATGGGTTTAATAATAAAACCACTATATTGGAAATAGAGTGTTGAGACTTCTAACATTGAAAATAAAATAATATGTATAATCCACGGATATAGTGATCCTCTAACCCATGTGAAAGTATTTAATGGTTTTGAATATTTTTGTTTGGTTTTTGGAACTTGTAGAAATAAAGAGCAAAAATATGTAAATATGTATAAGATCTTACCTCATTTTTGGGGGTTGGGCCCCCTAACACGCCTATATATCTATCGTAGGGAGAATCAATGTCAACTTAGTTAGGAACATGATCGTTAGAGAAAAGTCATGTCTAAAGAAGAAGGATATGAAGTCGAAGATGATTTTCAATGGTGTTGCAGCACTACACCACCCATTTTAAGACTAAAACTCCAAATAAAAGAATGTGAAGAACTGTAATTACGATTCTACACGTGCACCTTTCTATTTTGGTGGCGTTCCGACTTGAAATCAACCTTTTAAGTGTAGATCTATTGGGTCTTAGGTCTCAAGGATTTCAATACCCACCAGCTTGGCACCATTTGTGGGAATGACAGTTCCATTTAATCAAGACTATAAATTTTCTCGAGTTAGGATGACTACTAATGCAAAATTGGCTCACACATTCAAAGATATGGAAGCCCATAAAAATAATCTTCAAGAAAAACTCAATGATTTTCTCAAGAGGCTTCCTTTTCGACCCGTGATGGAGGAATCGACCAGATTCAATCATAGCAGAACTATAGAAAACCATCAATCCCGATTATAGGGAGAAAATGATCAAGAGGATATGACTTGAGCTTTATAACGATCTGTGATTCATATCCTCATTAGGGATTAGTTTCCACTCCCATGAGATAATCCAATGGATATTTGAGGGTATAACGATATTAATAAGATGCAAGATTGGTTGGGGAACTTCCTTAACGAGAATAAGATACAAAGTCCCAATATAAAAAATCCATGTCTCCAAAAGACTCTATCTCCATTCTTCAATGAGGTCTAGCACTACAATATTCCCCGTAAGTGGAAGATGCCTAGTATTGAGCCATTTGATGGGTCTAAATATCCTATCGATCACTTGAAGACCTATAGATCCCTCACACTTCTTCAAGATACCTTAAATGAGGTATTGTGTGGATCATTTTTCGATACTCTAAGGGGGATGACTAGGCACAAATGTTTTGAGATCAAACTAGAAACTATTAGATGATTCACAGAGTTGTCTAGGTCTTTTTTCAGCCACTTCCAAAAGATGAGAAAACTATTTACCTTTCTCCTTTACTTCAGGCAGAAGTTCAGGGAAGCTCTCCGAAACTATGACAATAGATTCAACCAAAAAGCTCTGTGAGTTGATGATCTAAATGACATTATTTATATCGCATACTTTATATCAGGCCTTATATTAAATGATCTATTGAAGTCATTCAACAAAATATCCCCTCGATCCATGATGAAGTTTCTCGATAGAGCTTTAAGGTACATAAATGTGGAAGATGTAGTCATGCAAAGGTATTCCCTATCCCCCTCCCCCCCCCCCCCCCCCCCAAAAAAAAATGGGGAAGAGGAAAAATGTATTCTCCCACCTCAAAGAATCCTCGGAAGAGGCTAAGGCTATGAAAGGTTAGAATGGGTGAAAGAAGAATGGACTTCGAGAGGCCAAGCATTTTACTCCACTTACATGCACAATAAAAGAGGTCTTCTCAGCTATGGAGACAAAGGATCTATTACCTCCTCCCAAACCCATGAGAATTCAGGAGGACAAAAGGGGTAAAAGGACAAATTTCCAATAGATTCAATATGTATGTATATTAGTTTAATTTCGTTTGGACATAACTGTTTAAGTCATATGTTAGGACTAGTGTTGTTTATCCTTCAAGCCTATGATGCGTGATTAAGATTGTACTGTCCAAGTAATGCATCTATATCATCGTGTCGTGTTTCATGAAAAATATCGTCTTCAAAGTCCATAAATCTCATGAGGTATGAATGTGTATTTTTTATCCATGGATATTCATTTGGGTGAGTGTTTTGAAATGTTTGAGGGCACTGTTTAGGTCATTCAAATAAGATTTTTATCTATTCAAACGAATTTACATAATTCTTTTGAACGATATCTTTTAGTGGTTCAAACGAGAATGGGGTTTTCGTTTGAATGATGTTCAAACGAGGATCTAATAAAAAAATTCTTCTTTATAGTAACATATCATTCAAAGGTCGTTCGATATCTGTTAAAATGAGTTTAGAAAGTTTTTTTGAACAATATTTATCTCATTCAAATGAGATTCCATAACTCATTCAAATGGCCCTAGTGTTTTCATTCAAACGAGTTTGCCTTGAAATTTGTGTTGTCGGTTTCCTATGTGGAATAAAAAGCCTCCAAACCCTACTTTCACACAATAGTTTTGAGATCAAATTTTCATCTAAACATGTTTGTTTAAGATCTCATGTTTGGAACCAAATTTCACTTACTCTTCATATTTTTTAAGCAATGTTTCACATAGTGGATTCCCTGTGTGTTACTATTTAATGCGGTGGACTCTGTGTTGATGTGATGGTTTGCTGAGCCAGGATCGGTGGATATCGAGATGTTTAAGGAGAACGTGTTATGTATTTTCATGGGTAGATTCCTTTATGTCAGAATGGCTTGAAGGAGTTGAGTTTGTTGTGTAAGTAATTTCTCAATTTGCGTGGTTGGGTCATTCGAAATTTTTCTCGTTGTGATTTTTGTTGTACATCGACTTGTTGTGTGATTTAGTTATTTTACTCTTGATATACTCACCTAGATACTTAATCTGAGGCAAGATAAAATTTAGTAAACTGTTTACATAATAATCAATTTAATTGGTGCACATTTAATTGCGTTAATCATTCAATTAAAATTAAAATATTAAAAATAAATGTGTGTTTTGCAATCCATAAAATCCCTCGTGCATTTGCACTTTCAAATTGGTATTAGAGAGGGTACACTAAGTTATCGTTTTTATCCCCGTTTAATGTCGTTTTAGGGTTGATTGTTTATCTCTCTCTCGTTGTTTGTTTGTTTATCTCGATGGGTCATCATTGTGTTAAGTCAACAATAGTAATAAATGATGAGGATAATTTTAATGTTTGAGAGGAGTTTAATGAGATTTATAACTGAGCTAATATATTAAATAGGTTGAATTTGACATGTGTAAAAAGGGTAAAATTTCCCGAGAAAGAAAATTCATGCTTAAAAGATGATGATGAATTTTTGCGAAACATTCAAATTCAGAGATACATTCGTTATGCTAAGCTCAGGGACATAAAATGTGATTTTTAAAATTTAGAAGTGTCCAAGAAATAAAGTGAATCTAGATTTCATGTTTTAGAGAATGATTAAGAGTACTCTAAGAAGTCTGAGATCTCAGGGCGAAAGAATGTGTCATAGTGAGTAACGATAAGTCGATGGATAATTTAAGATCAAGTGATAATACTCTTAGGGATAAGTTCACTTTCATTGAGGCAGAGCGAGATAACCTTGTACGAATTGTTGAAAGTATGAAGAAAGATTACCTAAAGGTTGAAGAGTTTAAGTGTTTTATTTAGTGTTAGATATCGAAGTTAGAAGATAAATTAGGGGACTCAAGTCACAATGGTATTGGCTACGATAATTCGAATGCTTCAATTGTTAAATCCACGACCATATGTTTAAGAGTGTCAACCATTTCCAAGGACATTAGAAAAGGTCAACCCATGGGTCCTTGAAAGTCTAAATCTCGTGTCCCTATGGTTCCCAAAGCCCGATGTGTTAAGTTTTTATCTATTTGGTTAGTAAATCGAATTTGAAGACATTGAATGTTAGATTTGTTGATTCTCGCATGCATTCACATGATTCATCTCATGCTATATCTTATGGTTGATTGTGTTTGTGTGTTTTCATACACTAGCTTTTGTGGTTCATGTTATATGTTATTGTTAGTTGTATAATGTTTGTCTCTTTTGTATTTTGATTTTTCATTTGTTGAGTGTTATTGAAAGTTATAAAAAAAATTGTTTATCTTTTGATTTGTTTTGAAAAATGTTTAAAAATTCAAAGATGTTTTTGTTTGTTTAGTGTAGTTTGGTTCTACACATTTTGTTTGGCGTATCGGTGTGTTTGAATCCCATTAATTCCATGTTTTTCATATGGCGACGACATTTGATTATGGTTTACAATGCTTAGGATGTTTCTTAGTCATGATTTCATGTAGTTACTAAAATTGATTTGCTTAATTGATTCACTTTGCAAATACATCCGCACACACTTACACGAACTCTTTTGGATTATAACTACCTATGTTACATGAGATAAGTGAGGTGTTTTCCTATTAATCTTGTCATATACATATATGTTTCACTATGTGCTATTTGTTCCTCTAGGAACCATTTCCCACGAGTTTGTTTAAAAAAAATATGAGGACGAAATATAAAAGGGCTTCAAAGTGAGAAATCTCATTTGTGTGAATGCCACCATAGGAAAGAGCCTACAAGAAAATATAGGCGAAGAAAAGAAAAATTACCTATGCCAATGTTTAGAATTTCTTCTTAAATTTGGCATATTTAAAAAGCGAGAAAAATTATAAATATATATTTTGAGTGTGCTAAGTTGAAAGTCAATGGCTTTACACAATGAGTCCCTGTTAACTTAAATGTTTGACATTATATATTTGAGAATCATAAATATTTTTAGGCTAGTCTGCATTATGTATTTTTGTCTAAATTGAGTTCTTTATTTGTCACATGAGTCTAAATTGAAGTTTGATAAATTATTGTGGTCACATAAAACTTCTTGGACATATCATGAGTGATTGGGTTATATTTCTTTTATTTTCTATTTCACTCCCCTTAACTACGTGCCATATTTTGTTTAAACACACTTAGGGCATACGAGTGTAGAAAACATATGTGTTTTGTATCTTTTATGGTGTTTATACCTACATATTTATATGCATCATTGGTATATGATCGGATATATATATATATATATATATATATATATATATATATATATATATATATATATATATATATATATATATATTATGCTTCATTTTGAGTATTTGCATTGCATTTAATCCATGTTTGCCATATGCTTCATCTTCAATTCAAACTGGCATGTCATAATGATCATATTGGTATCTTTTATTAACTGTTTACATTTGTATATTACTCTTCAGTTTCTACATCAAAATTGTCATCATATGTTTAATTGTATGGATTATTTGTGGTTGTGCTACTGTGTTTATTTGTCACTTCGTTTCACTTCACTTCATTGCATGATATGCTTGTTTTTCCTTTATTTTTACATGTGTTACATTTTGGGGAGAAGTTGCTTTTATTGTGTACCTTTATCTTTGTCTATCTTGAACAAGAAGGGGGGGGGGGGGGGGGGGGAATATTTACCTTAAGGGGAGACATCTTACGTTAGGTGGAAAAAGCGTAACCCTAGTTTTTGGAGATTTGAAGACAAAGGGGGAGGGCTTTTCATATGCGGGTTTATATTTGTTATATATTTTCTTTCCATTTTGATAACAACTCTTTTGTCTGTAGTCGTTGTTTGAAGCCAAGTTAATTAAAATCCTCAAATACCTACAAAATATAGCAAACTAAAATGTAGAGGTAAGTAAGGGTATCAATCCAAATCAAGGGGTAAAGCGAGGGGAAAACAATTGTAATTCACTTTTATTTTCTTTTTAGAGTTTTAACTTTTTCTATTTTTTAGCTTTTTCAATATTAAAACAATTTTTGAGATGAGGTGAAATAAGACTACTAAATCAAGGGTATAAATAAAAATAAGTCAAGATATTAAGTACATCTAACTAAATAAAATCTAAAATATGAAAATGGTGAGTAAATAAAAGTGAGGACTAACAAGGGATAGGATGACACCATATATTCTAGTTAATTAAAATTAATTATACCAAGTTAGTATCAAAATCACAAATCAACTCTCATTGCAAATGTAATTTTAATATTAACATTTTAGAAAATTAATTTTAACACTCCTATAACTCTTGAAATGTAGATCCAAATATCATCTAACAAATCACCCGCTAGGATCGATTTATCAAATTAGTTTACATCATAAAAGTAATTCTAGAGTTGAAATTAAAGGAATAATACCACACTTGTGAAACCCCTATCTCTAGTTCGAATTTAAAATGGGTATTATAACTAGAATTTTTATTTTCTCTCGAAAATCATTTATCCTCTCTCAAAGGGTAAATAAAAAGTAAGAGTGTAAAGTTATTTATCAAAGGAAATTTTAATGTAAATAAACTAATTAAAATGGATTAACATCAAATAATGGGTCACCCCACCCCTTGAACGGGGTTTTAGCCTAACATGATATTAAACGTGATGAACAAATAATCAAAGGCTAATAAAATAAAATATAAGAGAAAAGAACAATCAAACCCAATCTCTTGAAGTGAAATTGAACTCTAATTTCTTTAAAATCAAGCACCATCCATCCAATATGAGCATCCAACAATAATGAATTCAATATAATACTCAATTGAATTACTCACAATTTATCCTCACAAATCTCTAAAAATAAAAATAAAACTATTTACAAAATATTTTCCTAATTTATTTTCTACTCTAACCTCTCTCTAACTCTCTCTTGGGGTAAAAATGGGTAATTAGGATGAGTGTGCATGGAAATGGTGAGAGGAGCATGGGGTTTGTGCATAAGAGGTTTGAGAGGTGTGAGTTCACAAAAATATGATTTGGGTGTGGGAAATTTTGGGATAAAAGAAGGTGCAAGTGGGAAGTGGTTGTTTGGGGGTGTTTTTCGAAATGGGTTAAAAGGGGAAATAAGACATGTGGGGTAAATGGGTTTTATTTTGAATTTGGTTTATTGGCTTTGTCTTTGCTTTGTTTATGCAGGAGAAATCGTGGTTTGGATTTGGTGTAAATGGGTCAGGTGGTATTCGGGTTTTGAGGGTCGGTTGTCGCAGGATTTCGGTTTTGGCCGGAGCAAGGGCTATGGAAGGTTTAACAGGGCTGCGGAATATGGGTCGGGTCACGACGTTATGACAGAGGTGGGTTAGGGTTCGAAAAGGTTGTCAGGTCATTTCCGATTTGGACGGCTGGTAAGGGGTACAGCTTCTCCGGAGGTCGGGATTGCAGGTGGAACACGGGTTACCATCAGGTGGAGGTCACTCGAAATGGGGGTTGGGGTAGATGAGCACGGATCCTGGGTCGTGGGTTTATGGGTTTGCTTGGTGGGGAGACATAAAGTGGGTATGGTGGTATAAGGTAGGATATTGGGTATTTAGGTTAGAAAAGAGATGGAGGTGGGTGATAATAGAGGAGAGAGAAATGGTGTGTGTTAGAAGGTTGAAGATGGGTTGGGTCGGGTTAGTGTGTAGGTGAGTGTATGGGAATTGGTGTGTGGGTGAGTGATGTGTTTAGGTGTGTGTGGGGTAGATGGTATTAAGATGTGAGTGTGTGTGTTTAAATTGTGACTCTTAGAAAAATAAAATAAAACTAACGAACTAACTCAAAATAAAACTAACAAACTAAAAAAAATCAAATAAAAATAAAATCCTAATCTAAAAAAACTAAAATAATAAAATAATAAAATAAAATAAATAAAAAAAATAAAAATCTAATAAAAATGAAAGCAAAAGTCCTAAAAATATAAAATCTAATAAACTAAAAATAAACTCCAAAAAACTAATCCTAATAAAAATAAAATAAAAACTAAAAACTAATCAAAATCAAAATAAAATTCACTAATTAAATATAAAAATAAAACCTAAAAATAAAACGACAGAAAATAAGAATCTAAAAAGCACAAACTAAACACACACGGGCTCGGGTGAAGGTTTGGACTAGGTTTGGGGTAGGTTAGGGTTACGGGACATGGTATTTAACTCCATAACTTGCACATCTGACTAGATTTATCGCTTTTACATCCGCAAGACACAATTGACCTACAAAATAAACATTAACGAGCACAATACCCTAATTTTTGAGAATTAGCAACTAAAATACGTCTATTCGGGGTATAAAATGTACACTTTTGGGTGCTTATCACATTTGAAAAGTGTGTTATGTGTGTAGGTTTCCAAAAATGAGGCAAAGTTTCACAAGAGCAAAGCTAGTCAAAGTTTGTGTCGATCAAGCGTCTGCACTTTTTCATTTTGGCTTTGGTAATGAGTCTTAATAATCTTCACGACCAAATTGTTTTTTATTTTTCGAGTTTTTTCGCGGAATAGACACAGAGGGAGATTTGTAAGGACAAATTTTTAATAGAATTAATTTGTATGTATATTGTCTTAATTCTATTTTGACAAAATCGTTTGAGTCATAGGTTAGGACTTGTGTTATATATACTTCAAGAATATAATGTGTGATTAAAGACTGTAGCGGCCAAATAAAGTGTCTACATTATTGTGTCATGTTTTGTGCCAAGTTTCGTTTAAAGTCCATGGATCTCATGAGATATGAATGCATATTTTTTATCCTTCAATATTCATTTGGATGTTTGTTTTAAAATATTTGAGGCCATTTTCGTTAAAAAAAATTTCAAAGAAAATTGATTTTTTGTTTAAGTCCACCGAACGAGATTTTAGTATGTTCAAACAAATTTACATAATTCTTTCGAATGAGATTTTTTAGTGGTTCAAATCATAATGGGGTTTTTGTTTTAACGGGGTTCAAACGAGGATCGAATGGATTTTTTCTTCTTTACAACACTGTGTCATTAGAAGTTTGTTTGATCTCTGTTCAAACAAATTTAGCAAGTTCTCTTTAACAAGATTTATTTCATTCAAACGAGATTACATAACTCTTTAGAACGTCCCAACTGTTTTTCTCAAACGACTTTTCCTTGAATTTTATGAAGCCTCATTTTTCATGTTCTCTCTCTCTCTCTCTCTCTCTATATATATATATATATATATATATATATATATATATATGTCAGTCTTTTTTTAATTCTATAGAAATCAATTTTCTAAGTGAAATAAAAATCCTCCAAACCCTAGTTTCACGCAATATATTTTAGATCCCTGTTTCATCTAAATATGCTTCTTTGAGATCTCCTGTTTATCCACCTTAGTTAGTCCATAAGTAAGGGGAGAATGGAAAAGACCATAGGATTGGAGTTTGAAACTCCTCAAAAGTTACCAAATTTGAAGTAGGGCATGTGTTAGGGTGGTTCTGGCACATCATCCCCCAATTTAGCTCGTATGGGGGAGTTTAAAGGGCTAGTTCGTGTGGAGGTTTAGGGTTATAAAAAAAGATATTCCAATTGTAAACAAAGTTCATTTACTCTTCATATTTGGTTATTGTTTCATAAAGTGGATTCTACGTGTGTTGATGATTGACTCAGTGGACTATGTATTACTGTGATGTTTTGTTGAGCCATAATCGGTGGATACCGAGAGGTGTGAGGGGAACGCATTGCTGTAGTTTGTGGGTGCATTCCTATGTTTCACTATGAAGAAGTTTGAAGGAATGAAGAATCTTCAAGGCTTGAAGGAGTCGAGTCGGTTGTGTAAGTCATTTATCGTCCTTGTATAATTCCTAATCATAATAAATTTATGTGACTCGGCGTCATCCGAGTTTTTTCCCATTTTTGAGTTTCCCTCGTACATGAGTGTGTTGTGTGATTGCTTTATTTAACCCTGGTTATACTCACTTAGATGCATTATTTAGTGCAAGATAAATTTTGGTAGAATGTTATCGATTTAAGGTGTGCATATTTAATTAGGTTAATTGTTTAATTAAAATTGAAAAAGTAAAAATTGGTGTATATTTTGCAATCCATATAATCCCTTTTGCATTTGCATTTTCAAGGGTTTTCGATTCCACTGAGGCCATGGACATAACACCAGTGATTTCTTATACTCAAAGAATCCATAGAATGAGTAATTAATAGGGGATATCTGAAGGAGTTTGTGGAAAAGGATGCCGGTAAAGGTCATAATAATAATAAGATCAAAGATGACATCCCTTTAATCGATGTGAGCACCATCTCAGGAGGATGTGCCGATAGTGAACCCTCCTCAACCATTAGAAAAACTCAGCTTATGAGCATGCAACATAAGGAGGTGAATGTCAATAGTATGTACCACTAAAGAAATTCACTAAAAGAATTTTCCATGATGATTTTTACAGAAATGAACCTCTAGAGAATCCTCCTCCCTCATGGTGGCCCTTTAGTCATCATCACCATGATCATAGGCAATATGAATATAAATAGGGTATTAGTTGATACCGAGGGCATAACTAACATATTTTTCCTAGATACTTTGAAGTATGTGGTCCTCACTATGAATCGCATGCAACCTAGCACCACCCCTTGATGGGGTTCAATAGAGAACTAACATATTCCATGAGGTCTATCAGTCTCCCCCTTAAGATAGTTCTAAGGATTTCTTGTCTACCATTTGGACTAAGTTCCTAGTGGTAGACCTCTCCTTATCATATAATGTGTTCATGAGCAGACCTCCGTTTAATGATTTTGATGCCCTAATATCAAATCGGGGGATGGTGATGAAGTTCCCAAGACCCCATGGGTGCGGTAGAAGTGTTTGGAGACTGATATGTAGGGTTTTGCCATGGTGTCGCATCACCGACGCGGGTCGTTTATCATATTCAGCTCGTTAATTCTATACAAAAACCTAATGTAATACCCTGTATTCTTTATGGCTTTTAATTATGAGGTTAATTAAATGGAATTGTTTTTAATCTGGGATTTAATAAATTAATTTGGAATAATTAATTGGAAATTAATTCGGATTTAAATGCTAACGGGACGAGAGTTAGTATTTGGTTATTATTATTATGCTGTTGCATATTACTAAGTGATTATGGTAATATGTGATCATTGAACTTATTAAAAATGTCGTGAGTTAAAAATACGGTCGTCTCGGTAATTTAGTTGGGACGCGCGTGTTAGTCGTGTTAGGACCCAATTTAATGGATTTAAAAGTATTTATAGCATATATTCTATATGTTTTTATAGAATTGAAGATTTCTCATAAATAATGAAAATTGAATGGATTTGAATGGTTTAAATCATAATCTGGGCAGGACTTGCATGTAGGTTTATGTTGGAGATGATAACAACTACGAATTTATGATTGATGGTAGAGGATTTCAAAATTTAAGGGGATTATGGGATGTTCTTGAAGAAATAGGAAAACTATGTTTTATATGATTTTTGGGTATTTTGATCCAAGAAAGTGATGTTATATGTTGATTTGATGAATCTAAAATGTGGGGAATGAAGTAAACATGTTATTAGGATGATTAGTATAATCATTTGTGAGTTTTGGACGTTAGAATGAAGATTTAGAGGTGTAAAAAGTTGATAACCCGTAACTGCTAAGGATTTATGGGCTGATACCTACTTGATCGATCGATCGACTCAAGAATGTCGATCGATCGATCGTTCGATCGATCGACCCCTGCTGTATTTTGGTAATTATCTCTTTAAGGTTTAAGGATTATTCCAAAGCCAATGTTTATTATTAGGAGGAGTAATATAATATGGTGGGACTTAGATAAGGTCTGTAGGGTATTAATTATTATCGGAGAATGGTATAACTTATGGGATTGATTGATATTGCTTATGAGGGTCTACCGAAGGAGATATGCGTAGAGAGCATTCGAATTGAAACTATAATGGGAATTTATGATGATGTAAGGTTAAGGGCAGGAACAGAGTGACTTTAAGTGCTGATATAACCTAAGAATTTAATAAGAAACCTAGTAAACTTTTGAGATAGGTTTAAGTAACCAAATTGATACAACGAGAGAGTTATCAAACGAAATTTATATTATGTGTAATGTTCGAGGTAAACTTACTACGTACGAGACTAACTCGATGAAATGTGTGAACATCTATATTGATATATGATTACTTAGGTTGTGTGAATGCCTAATGTATGGATTTCTTATGTGTATGACATACCTACCATACTTGCTATCACCGGAGGTTAGTTTTATTCTGGAAAAAGGACCCTATTATCCTTATGTGCCTTCGGGGGAGGGGGGGGGGGGGGGGGGAGGGGGGTTTAGACCGGTACCTTAAGGACATAGTAATGTGAATGACTTATTTATGAGTTGATAAGTCAGCTGACCTTGGGAGCGTAGGTATGTGCGTTACCCATGGGTATGTGAACTATGTTCGCCTCCAATATGTGTGATTTGTATTTAACGGTTCGTGAGAGATTTGAAACACGTGATCCTGACGTACGTGATGTACATTGATTTGATAGCAGAGTATGCATGCACCACAGCTTAGCCTAGGGGTGCCATATATGTATTTATGTACTGAGAGTGATGTACTTATGTATTTGTGATGGGTTCTTTATTGCTTAGTAGATGTGAATGACTAAGATATTCAAACGGGTTAAGAATAAGAATTTAACTAATACTTGAGATAAGTAATTTAACGAATGTGAACATGGGTTAGAAATATGGATTAATTGGGGATTATGTGTAGATAATCTATGTTAGAATGCGATGGAAGGAGTGGTACAAACTAGTTAGATAGTGGCATAACTAGGATGGGTTAAAGGCACACGTTAGGCGTGCACAGTAGTTGAGAGGTAAGAAACTCATGTGAGAGTACGCAATTAACGTGTTTATAATATGTGATGTTTAATTGTAATTTAAATCACTTGCTAAACTTTTAAACTGCTTTACATCGGACTCTGACCCGTTTTCCTCCAAATCTACTTTTGTTTTGTAAAAACCTTTTAGGTGCCCAGCTACAGGGATGCCAAGTATAGGAGTTCCATTCTGATGACGTGCTATAGTAGATGCTCCCATTTTATTCTTGATTCCTTCAGAGTCAATTGTATCAGTTAGGGCATGTCACCCATTCTTATTTAGAGGTTGTAGTTGCACACTTTCATTATTTCAGCTTTTGGTTTATTGTTTATTTAGACTCTTGTACGGGGACATTAGTTACTCTGGCATCTTTATTATTGGCGTGTTTACACCAGACTTAGTTGATTTCTTCTCGTTGAGCATTTATTCGAGATTGGTTATGCGATTGATGGTTTATTAAATATATTCTTTATTAATTGTTGGCTTAATTAATAAAATTTGACATCTCTCTTATTAAATATTAGGTGGTTAGTAATTAATTAAATTTTTTTCAACAGTGAAGCTAAGATTGAACCAACTGGATATTCTGTATTAATTTGATAAAGGAGTAGCTACACGATATTTAATTAGACGGAGTGACACAGGTGGTATCAGAGCATCAGGTTCTAGTATCCTTTAGAATCTGTGCGGTTTATTATGGTTCCAGCGTAGCTTTCTTTGATGTAGGGCCCTATGTTTAGGATTGTTGATTTCTTTGGTGATATTTCGTTCTCCTGCTATGATATATATAATAGTGGATCTCATTTGCATTCGGGTGTGTTCGTGCGTTGAACAATGGAGTACGTCAGGCAAAGACAGTTGGGCGAACAACAGCAAGAAAATATCAGTTGTGGTTATCAAATTTATTAAAGGAGGATGACTATAGTTGAAGTCATCCATATTATGGCACAGAAGTCCAGGACGGTACAGATGGCCAAGGATCGACTTCTGACTTCCAGGCACAACCATAGTAGAAGTGGGGTCAGATTAGACTCACTCAATAAGGTTGGAATGGGAGAGAAAGAGTTCGGTGAAACATTAAAGAGAACGAGGAGTGGAAACACTCGAAATGCAGAAATGGCGTGTGCAAGCCAAACGAACGTAATATATCCAAAGGCTTGGACATATGTCGGGGTATGACCAATTGAGAGTAAAAATTTAGGGAAAAATATTTCCTGACTCGTAAGAGCGGAGTTTCAATGGTGAGAGACAATCTTAACACTTAGAAGTGGAATGTGATGTTGAGAGAAGACGTACACATATGGTTTGACCATAAGTTCCTTCATCAGATGTGTAGGGTGAAAGACGAATATTATTCTGAACTCACAAAAGTGGGTCAGATAGAGGTCACCTTGTGTGGAGAAATTTAGTTATGTAGCGAACTTTACATTGGGTGAAGTAGGTGAAATGAAGTAGAGGATATTAAAGGGAGAATTTACGTACAAGAAGAATTGTTAGCTCTTCAGGGGAAATTCTGATTGGAGGGTCAATGCAGATGGTAATGTCGCGTAGTGTTAATTTGGAGGTAAACATTTCCTTGGGTGGGGAGATGCAAGAATCGAAATATTTATATAGAGTAAGACTGGGGGAAACGGTGTTGGTGAAGCACTACGAGGGGAAGACCCATCAGGAGACCCATTTAAATGATTCGGATAGCTGAATTATTACCGAGCGATGGTGATTTTAGTAAGAGTGGTTGAAGTCAGTAACATGTTCCTTAGGGACGTCAAAGCTAAGGGAACAACAGAGGTAGTCGTCAGAGTCGAGACTACCAACGTCCAAGAGAAGGACCACCTTAACATGGTCAGTGTGACCGAAGATAAGTGGAGTATGTGTGGAGGTATTTTATGGGGAGTGAAACCCGTGCGTTATAAATGTTTCCCGGTGCAAGTGTAGGGATAAAGGTATTGTGCCTGGCAAGGGCAACAGTTATTGAAATATTCGGTTTGGTACGGACATGTGTTTTAAGTCTAGGAACCATTTGAGCAGCCGGGACGATTATTAGGTTAGAAGTATGAGTTATATCCTCAGATGATGTTGCATGTTATTTGTGGCATGAACGAGTTGCTACAATTGTTATTATTGTTATTTTTGCTTAAGAGCCGAGTTTAGTGAGTATCAGCAATTTTATTATTTATGTGAATATTTTCCCTGATAGTGTGGGGGTTACTTTTATTGACATCCGCGGAGGATGAATGGGTATATGGATAGCGGTATATACTTTATTGAATTTTCTCATTTTAGTGTTGTGTTATACGAGTATGATATTATCCTAATTGTTGTTTTATATATAATTGTACCGATAGTGTGCTGGTGTTGTAAGCTTATCGGGGTTACTACCTTGGGGTAAAATGTTTTGTTCTGGCGAGGTCCCATCTGTGAGAGGGTCGGGCTCGTAATTGTACTTTTGTACATATGTATATACATGTATATATATCTTGTTATGATTTCAAAAAGCTATAATGGTCTCGTATATTTAAACCCAGTATGAGTAGGGATTTAAATGATATAATTCGTATGTTATTGATTTACTATTCAAGAAAAAGGTTTAGTTAGTTATTATAATTAACGCTCAGGATGTCGTAATAAGAAGAGTGCATTGTTTTAGCACCCTTTAGATATTTGGGAGTTTACGCTCATAGTTGTGTGTCTGGGGACGGTATTTTGAGAGCCCCGATTATATTTGCATGAGGTATATGGAATGTTTACCATAAATGTCAAGAGAAAGTGTCTTTAGGAAGGAGTTCCTTGCTTAGGTGTAATTGCGGAAGGAGATGTAACTTTGTTGTCAAGAGACGGGAATATAGGGGTACATGTTATGGACAGGGATTAACGGATCACGATGATCGATAATGTTAGGTAGTAGTGTATCGGGGGGTTCCTTATTTGGATTTCGCTTTGCGAGACACCCCACGCATGAAACTTAGCATAAGGTTGGTAGTAAGGAGATGTGTGGCCATTCGTTCATGATTTGGATACCTCGATCGTTATGGAAGTAAGTAGTTATAACCGGAAGTTAATAAGGGGTAAATTTACGATATAAGACCAAAAGAGCCAGTCATTAGTGATGAAGTACTGGTAATGTTGGGTTTTGTTCGGATGGAAGGACGCATTGAGGTTAAGGAGGATTTAGAATTTCAAATTCAGAGGTGATTGAGAATGCCCAAGTGGTATGGCCAAGTTATAAATGCAGTGGCAATAAAGAGTTTGGAATACGTTCGAAGCGTATATAATGTTTAAAACCGTATGATTGGGTTATAAGGGGTGTAGACATCTTGGTTTGCAAATGTGTTAATCGAAGGAAGAGGGGACATAGATGGGTGAAATTATTACTTATGGGATTAAACGTCGTAAGAAAAGGTATTAATGAATATCATGTGCAATCATTGTAGCAAGTCCGAATTTGGTGAAAAGGCAGTGGAAAGCCATTTAATAAGGGGGTATTTCTTGAGAAGGCAAATATTTAAATTATTATGGACCATTTGGAGTAGAATTTTGACCAATCAAATGTTGTGGGTGACTCAAGAGTAAATAGGTTGAGAATGTCAATAAGGTATGAAGAGTCCAGATGTGCACAAAGTGGTGAAAAAGTGCAAGGGTAAAAACTTTTGGTATACGCCGAGAGAAGAAGAAGATCATTAGTATCACTTAATTGGAAGAATTATACGTGAAAGTCGGTATTGAAAGGGGTGTAGTAAGTAGTAGATCGGTTGGGGTAAGATGATAAACCAGATAATTTGGTATCAAGCTGACGATTCCAGGGATGGAAGAGTCAAGTTGGTAAATTTCCTTGAGGGGTTGCCAACCTATAGATAAGTAACGAGTTCCTCTGAGTATGTGGGACAGGTTGTCTAGAAGGAGAGAAATGGTTATATTGGTTGATTTACACTATTATATAGTGAACACGCCGGTACGTGGTCCTGCACAGTATTGTTCAGAACCCATAGGAGATCCCCGAAAGCCACCTTCAATGTGGGGTAGTAAGAAGTAGTGGAAATAACGCTTCGTTTTGAGGGTTATATCACCTATAGCATGAGGTGTAGGCGCAAGGTGAATTACGACTGGGGGATTATATGAAGGAAATTTTGGATTCATCGCGATCTTTTCAATTCCAAATCGGGTATTACTAGTAAGTGTGGTATATTGTGGTAATGGGGAAGAGATAGTACCTAATGGTAAAGTTGGGGGGAAAGCACCCGTATCTATGTATAATGGACAAGGTGCTTACAAATGTTGGTGTACCACCAACCGGCTGAAGTGGTTTTCCCTTATGTAAGAGTCACAACACCGAGAATAGAGATTCAAAGAACGGGCAAGAGTAGTCAGATGTGTTATTGATTTCTTCCAGGATGGGAGTTTGATGACTTGATAAACGCGGGAGTTAATGTGTAGTGAGGTGCAGAATCACAATAATATTGAGAAATGCAGCCAATGATGTATAGCATATTGTTATTCGAATGTTGTTTAGTAAGGGCACAACGTAACGTGAATTTATTGAAGTGTAATCTGATAAAATATCAAGAGTGTTAAACAAGCTTGTTGTGACGCGAGGGCTTTAATGATTGGGCCTTTCTTTATATTTTGTTTTGAGTACTGGAGGATACCTAATTTTTCCAGGTATGCCTTACTTTATCTAATTTCATGATGAAATTCTGTTATTAGGGGGGAAGTATGTAATACCCAGTATTTTTTTATGGCTTTTAATTATGAGGTTGATTAAATGGAATTGTTTTTAATCAGGGATTTAATAAATTAATTTGGAATAATTAATTGGAAATTAATTCGAATTTAAATGCTAACGGGATGAGAGTTAGTATTTGGTTTTTATTATTATGTTGTTGAATATTACTAAGTGATTATGGTAATATGTGATCATTGAACTTATTAAAAATGTCGTGAGTTGAAAATACGGCCATTTCGGTAATTTAGTTGGGACGTGCATGTCAGTCGTGTTAGGAACCAATTTAATGAATTTAAAAGTATTTTATTTTTATGTCATCCGTATGATCTTTTTGAGTGTACCAACGTGTCCGGAAGGGTCAAGATAGTCAGAAAATACTAGTAGGGGGTTTAGTTTGGGTCCCGGGGCATTTCTAGGCCAAACCGGCAACTCGGAAGGGTATTTTGGTAATTTTAAAAATTAAGGAATTAAGACCCACGATTTTTAGTGTTGACTTATTTATTTTTGGTTAGGCTATTAGGACCATTATCAGCCAAGAACAAAGGGGGGAGTTACGGGAGTTAGAGGAGGTTACAAAAAGTCCCCAAACCAAAACCACCACCACCCACCACCAATTTGGACAGAATTGTGACCGGAAAGAAGAGAGGACCAGCCATTGAACAGCAAAAACGGATCAGAACATCATATTTATAGGCAAGTGGGTTATCTTGCAAATATTCAAAGCATATATTCTACATGTTTTTATAGAATTGAAGATTTCTAATAAATAATGAAAATTGAATGGATTTGAATGGTTTAAAACATAATCTGGGTAGGACTTGCATGTAGGTTTATGTTGGAGATGATAACAACTACGAATTTATGATTGATGTGTAGAGGATTTCGAAATTTGAGGGGATTATGGGATATTCTTGAAGAAATAGGAAAACTAGGTTTTTATATGATTTTTGGGTATTTTGATCCAAGAAAGTGATGTTATATGTTGATTTGATGAATCTAAAACGTGGGGAATGAAGTAAACATGTTATTAGGATGATTAGTATATTCATTTGTGAGTTTTGGACAGCAGAATGAAGATTTAGAGGTGTAAAAAGTTGATAAGCCGTAACTACTAAGGATTTCTGGGTTGATACCTGCTTGATCGATCGGTCAACTCAAGAATGTTGATCGATCGATGGTTCGATCGATCGACTCTTTTCATCGATCGATCGACCCTTGCTGTATTTTGGTAATTATCTCCTTAAGGTTTAAGGATTATTACAAAGACAATGTTGATTATTAGGGAGAGTAATATAATATGGTGGGACTTAGATAAGGTCCATAGGGTATTAATTATTATCGGAGAATGGTATAACTTATGGGATTGATTGATATTGCTTTTTAGGGCCTACCGAAGGAGATACGAGTAGAGAGCATTCGAATTGAAACTATAATGAGAATTTATGATGATGTAAGTTTAAGGGCAGGAACAAAGTGACTTTAAGTGATGATATAACATAAGAATTTAATAAGAAACCTATTAAACTTTTGAGATAGGTTTAAGTACCCAAATTGAAACGACGAGAGAGTTATCGAATGGAATTTATATTATGTGTAATGTTCAGGTTAAACTTACTACGTACGAGACTAACTAGATGAAATGTGTGAATATCTATATTGATATATGATAACTTAGGTTGTGTGAATGCCTAGTGTATTGATTTCTTATGTGAATGACATACCTACCATACTTGTTATCACCGGTGGTTAGTTTTATTCAGGAAAAGGACCCTCTTATCCTTGTGTGCCTTTGGGGGGATTTAGACTGGTACCTTAAGGACATAGTACTGTGAATGACTTATTTTTGAGTTGATAAGTCAGCTGACCTTGGGAGCGTAGGTATGTGCGTGACCCATGGGTATGTGAACTATGTTCGCCTCCAATATGTGTGATTTGTATTTAACGGTTCCTGAGATATTCGGAACACGTGATCCTGACGTATGTGATGTACATGGATTAATAGCAGAGTATGCGTGCACCGCAGCTTAGCCTAGGGGTGCAATATATGTATTTATGTACTGAGAGTGATGTACTTATGTATTTGTGATGGGTTCATTATTGCTTAGTAGATGTGAATGACTAAGATATTTGAACGAGTTAAGAATGAGAACTTAACTAATACTTGCGATAAGTAATTTAACGAATGTGAACATGGGTTAGAAATATGGCTTAATTGGGAGTTATGTGTAGATAATCTATGTTAGAAGGCGAAGGCATGAGTGGTACAAACTAGTTAGATAGTGGCATAACTAGGATGGGTTAAAGGCATACGTTAGGCGTGCACAGTAATTGAGAGGTAAGAAACTCATGTGAGAGTACGCAATTAACGTGTTTATAATATGTGATGTTTAATTGTAATTTAAATCACTTGCTAAACTTTTAAACTATTTTCAATTCGGGCTCTGACCCGTTTTCTTGCAAATCTACTTTCGTTTTGTAAAAACCTTTTAGGTGCCCCGCCACAGGGACGTCAAGTATAGGAGTTCATTTCTGATGACGTGCTATAGCTGCTGTGGAAGTTACAGGATCTTGGTAGTAGATGCTCTCATTTTATTCTTGATTCCTTCAGAGTCAATTGTATCAGTTAGGGCATGTCGCCCATTCTTATTTAGAGGTTGTAGTTACAGACTTTCATTATTTCAGCTTTTGGTTTATTGTTTATTTAGACACTTGTACGGGACATTATTTACTCTGGCATCTTTATTATTGGAGTGTTTACACCATACTTAGTTGATTTCTTCTCGTTGAGCATTTATCCGAGATTGGTTATACGATTGATGGTTTATTAATTATATTCTTGATTAATTGTTGGCTTAATTAATAAAATTTGACAACTCTCTTATTAAATATTAGGTGGCTAGTAACTAATTGAATGTTTTTCGACAGTGATGCTAAGGCTGAACGAACTAGATATTCTATATTAATTTGATAAAGGAGTACCTACCCGGTATTTAATTAGACGGGGTGTCACACCTAAACTATGATTACACTCTTTTAAGGGAGTATAGCGGCCAATCCGGGTAATGAATCCACAAAGACAAGTTGTTATAATTTAATTGGTTTAATATTCCTAAAATAAATTTGTACAAGATAATTTCTAACAAAAAGGAAAAGATTATACTAGGCGAGAGTGTCTTTAAACTAAATTAACAAAATGAATAAAAAGTATAAGTTGCATCGAATATCCCGCACTCGAGTTAATTAGTATAAAATTGTTACATGGGTCGACGAGTTATTAAGATTTAGTCTTGTTTCGATAGTTAATTAAACCCAGAGTCGTCACACCCCTAAATTCGCATAAAAGTCTAATAAGATTTTGGCATCAACAAACCCCCCGAAATTATGCACGCAAGGTCGTAAATACGAAACATATATGATATACCATGTTAAATCTCCTAGGCACAATAACTAGAACAACCCACTCGAAATAAATCTGTAAAACTCCATCACCAAAGCAAAGCAACCAAACCAACCCTAGGTGAGTTCAATCCAACACAACCTAGATTAAATTATCCCCTAAACATATTAAATGACATTAACTCAAATGCAACTAATTAATTAAAGCATAACTAATTAAATTAACACTAATTAAAATTAACTACACAATTAATCTAGGAAATAACTAATAAAGCATGAAATAAATAAAGAACAAATCTTAAAGTAGAGGTACATGACAATGAATAGTGTCCACTTACATTAATGGGTGTCAAACCACCAAGAAAATGGAAGAGAGAGGTGTTCTCCACATAAATCCCCAAAAACTACAAACCCTAAGTTAAACTAAAAGAGAGGGATAGGGAGAGAGAGAGAGAGAGAGAGAGAGAGAGAGAGAGAGAGAAACTAGAGAAAAAACTGGATATTATGAGCCCTAAAAAATTTCTCCCTCAAAAATAAGACAAAGTCTCTTATTTATACTAAGATGGAATAAAGGAACAAAAAAATAAAGGAAAAGGAAATAAGCAAAAAAGTTAAGGGGATAAGTTACAAAAAAAGGAATAAAAGAAAAAAGAAAAAAGAAAGAAAAAGGAAAAGAGGGAGAAACAGGTATCTCGACAAAACAGAGGAAGTGAGAACCAGCAGATCGGGACCTCAGGCCGATCGACTGCGGTAAAGGGGAGGAGCCACTGTCAACCTGCCACAGTAAAAATCAAAAACCCGATTGATGGGCAACATTGGCGTAGTCGACCGGTCGCAACAGGTCTGCCCACCAAATTCCTCACCTGCATAAAGCCACGAACCCACAACAATGGAAGAACTCAATTGTTACCTGCTCCAAAAGGTACAACAGTAGAAAAAAACCATGGAAACCAAGACCCATATCAAAAACCCAGCACTCAATCGTAGCAAAAACTCTCCAACCCGTGTGTTATGGCCAGGACCCAAAATCGTGTGAGACCCATTTCGTGTTTAGCCCACAACCCACAAATGGTTCAAATTGAACCTGCTCCAAATGTCTACAGCCAAGACCCAACAAAAATTTGAGTGCTGAAAAACCCATTTCCCAAAAATCCATCAACGGCCAAACCTCAATGGATATACCGTGGATGGAAAAACCAACCTCCAAGAATCGAAGCTGAAGACCGGAAGCCCATAATCAATTGTTCAATTTGGCCAAAATCATCCCAATTTGTTGCATGGTCAAAACCCGAGAAAAATTAAAAATTTCCATTAAACTGGTAATACCCACCACCTCCATTAATGGCCAACAAAAACCTCCAAAGAGTATATGTCCAAGACCCATTTGCGCGTGTTGACAATAATCAAGCTCCAATTTCCAACCAAAGTTACGAATTTCGAATGAACCCAAAACCCGAGCCAAAACCCATATCTCCATAACCATTCTGCAAAAAAAAAAAGTTTTAGGACATAAAGGGAATTATTTGAATTGTTATAAAAGAGAAAGGGAGAGTGTGGGTATTATTTGAAATGTTAATGAATTTCTTATAATTCTTTTCTGATAAAGGTCCATATTTCCTTCGTTTGTACTCCGATTTGTGCATCGTTCTAGGCCACGCGAAGCTTGGCCCGAGGGTTACAACTTCCATGAAGACTTCGGGAAAAATCCGGTCGTGTAAAATTATCGAAATGCCCCTAAACGTGCGAATCACAACAAAACTTAACTAGAACGCGCTCAAGCTTCATACTAAGCACTGTAACACCTATAAAAGCTCAATAATACCTCAAATAATATGTTAGCATATAAAACAGAGGTTGTCTGGTTATCGAGCATAATTATAATAATTACGGTACCCGAGGGTGCTAAAATGCATAGGTTCGAGGGTAATTTAATGCAATATTCGATACGAATCACACCCCCTAGTTACACATTGCTAGTCCCTAGTAATGAAATTGAAAGTAAGAAGAACTATAAAAAAAAACACAACATGTATATATGCATCAAAATATAAATGCCACTTCCATAGGGAGTACGATTGCATTTAGCATATGCAATAAGCCGTTAAACCCCTAGGTTACCCTAATGGTCGAATGTCATCTCCTGAGGGTTTTTAGGGATGAAACCCACAAACATTATATGGTTTCCTCAAAATATCCCCAATCACATGCGACACACCCAACAATAGTGAAAAAGATTTCATACACGCTATTATCACAATGAACGAATTCAAATGAAAGTCCGTATTATTAACATTATAGAATGCACCTCATAGAATATAAACCTTAAAATGTTGGAGGGGAGCGAGCAAATGCAAAGAATGACTTGGCCAAAAACTTAAATTTAACGGATAAAAATTAAAGCAAGCATATATTCAATCCTCACGGGCATTAGACTCATCAAGCGAATTCACTCGAAACAGGGAGTTAACACACGGAACATGTGGGATTAAAGAGTAAATGTAAATGGAAACTAGGCCGCACACATGTCACAAATGAAGAACGCTATATATAAAAAGAAAAATTGTAATCTCAATGAAAGATACCACTTATATAAAAGAGGTGAAATGCATTTTCACATATTATCAAAACTATTTCAACTTTTAAATTAAATGAACCCTAAGATCACATAGGACTTCTATAGGGTTGTAATGTAGGCTAGGCTAGGGTGCGAAACGAAGGATATGTATGTACGAATTCAAAGTGTTCAGAAATGAAAACTTGGGATAATGGGAAAATACGGGCAATTTCCAAAGATGGAAAACAAGTTCCAAATAAGCATTGGATGTATCATTTGGAAAGCAATCAAATATTATTGAACTATATATAACATTTACAACTTTATCTTTCTTTTCTTTTCTTCTTTTCCTCATTTTTCTCTTTTGTTTTCTTTTTCTTTTCACCTATCTTTTCTTCTCTTTTTCATTTTTTCTTTTCTTTACTTTTCTCACTCTCATATCCCTAAATTGCAACCACAAAACAATAACATCATTCAATCCCAATTAACATTCCAAACAAGGGTATGTAAGGTAATAGGTATGGTTTAAAACTCCAAATTGGATTTGGTTATGGGATTTTGGGTTATGAATCTAAAGGCTAATATTTAGCTCAACGGGATTGACGAGGGGAAACATATAAGGTGAGGTCAAGGCTAATATGGGTGATATAACAAAGATGGTCTGTGATAATTTCCTAAAGTTTACGTAATTCTCGAGTCAAAACAAACTTTGAAACTCATGCTCAAGTAATACATTTCAAGTATGAACGATCAAAGAAAGAATAGAGAGATTACCAACGACTGTAATGTATTGAAAGAGAAAAGAGTAGTGTATACACTCAAAAATGAAGATAAGTCTCTAAACTCACTCGGTGTAAGTATATATAATGCAACAAAAGATTACTGAGTTATAAAAATCTTAAACCAAATCAATAACGCAAGAAAAGTGTATGAGCTCTAAAGTTTAATTCATGAAGTTATTCATAATATCAATAGTTGAGGACTAAAGTCTAATAACTTCTAGAATCGAGAACATGCATCGTTGAGTTGTCTAATGGATCGGGCAATTATTAAAATTTATCATCGAAAACAAAGGCAAAATGCCCAACAAAGGAGAAAAAAGAAAGAAAATCTTTTTGAAATTTTTATTTTTTACAAGAAAAGCATGCCTAGGAATAACATGTAATCAAATCATAGGAACTACCAACGAATCAATAGAATATCCCACACATTCTAACTTAAAATCTGATATTGTCCTCAATGTAAATTAAGAACCAAGTTAAAGAGAGGAAAAGAACGATATTACCCACAATGGAGAGATCTTCTAAAAGTACGAGTCCAAAGATTCTACAAAACATGTTAGTACCAAAGCATAAAAAAAAATAAAAAATAAAAACTTTAACTAATTACAGTAGACTATAAGTAAGAATAAAGAAGAAAAATAAAGAAAATTGCAACTATCTATTTATAACCTACAATTTAGGCTTCACACTAACTATACACTAGAAGTCTAAATAGTTGAGAGTCCACCACCAAAATGATTTGACTTTGAAAGATCCACGATGGACCCTCCCACTCATGCATGCCTCCCAGAAAATAATAATTTCGTTTGAACAACGGAAGGCATGTGTAAGGCATAAGAAATGAACCATCCCCAATTAAAATTTTTGGCGTGAGGATGGGGGATTTGGATAAGATGGGTGACAAAAACACATGGGGGCTAAGAAAAATTGAACCATTTCCCAAGTATTTTGAAATTGGAATAGGAGGGGGCGCACATCAAGGCAAAAATGTGATCATGGAAGGAGACTAGAGAAAGTACTCCTCATCGGTGAAAAGGTTTAACACATTAAAGTTCAGAACCGATTCATAGGGTACTTGTGACAGTGTGATAACAATAATGAAAATGGGGAGGAAAGAAATTCAAACTCAAGAGATGAGTCATCATCGCTTGAAGATTAAGTTTTTAAAAAAATAAGATCATTTTCAATGAAATGTGATTCTTTGGGGGCCAAAGCAGACATTATTTCATTACAAATGGATATTACTTACATTTCATCCTCACTTTTAATATCTATTATGCAATGGGAAAAGTCAACAATGGTTTGTTCCAAAGTAGGCACAAAGTCCTCATTTGGTTCAAAATATTCCTCGACTTCAAAAGTATCAGAAGAAAAATCGTCGTCCGATTAAAATAATAAATCCAATTCAGGCTTCCACAAACTATTTTCTTCCCGATAACGGGTTTTAAGTTTCTCATTTTCAAGCATGCGCAAGACCTCACCGAAAGTCATAGGTAGAGGCGTAGATTCCTGGAAATGAGAAGTTTGGAAATTATTATCGAAACTATACTTAAACTCATTATTATAAGAATTTTGAAAGCTATTGCAATTTGTTTTAAAATTCCTATTATAAGGAATTAGAGGCCCAAAATCGTTATCCTCCTCCTCAAAATACATGCACTCCAAAGCTTGACTTTTGTAATACTCGCCCAAAGTCATTTTTGAATTTGCAATTTTTTGGGACTCTAAGTATTTACCAAAAGTCATAGGAGTACGCGGATTTTGAGAATTATCATAATTATTACCAAAAGGATTGGAATAAGACATGCTTACCCCAAAAATGGCTCGAAGTGGCGAAATCCACCAAGTGATGCACGCGCGAAAAAATCAAGAGGTTCTTGGCACTCAAGTGTAGAATTCCTATAAAAATGTTAGGAAAAAAATACAAATAGAAAGAAAATACTATGAAATACTAAATCAAATAAATTCTAAAACATCAAGCCCCGACAACGGCGCCATTTGATAAGTAGGATTTTTTCGCGGTGTCGCGTCACTGACGCCGGTCGTTTGTTATATTCGGCTCACCAACTTTATACAAAACCCTAAACTATGACTACACTCTTTTAAGGGAGTATAGAGACCAATCCGAGTATCGAATCCACAAGGACAAGTTACTATAATTTAATTGTTTTAATATTCCTAAAATAATAGTGTAAAAGGTAATTTCTAACAAAAAGGAAAAGATAACAAAAGGAAAAGATCATACTAGGTGTAGACACCCCATTATGTTACCCCCTAAATCTCCTTAGGTCCCTAGTACCTCCCTTCATCACTACAAACCTAGGTTATACCCCGAGTACTAACCTAGAAGCCATCGGGCACTCCCAGGCTCCGTTTGACCAAAATGTCAAACTCTTCAGCAAGACCAAGGCTGAATGAATCTTCGAAGGGCACTGAAATCTCTTTTCAAAGGTCCGTCCCATGCACGATTCCGACTTACCATGCGGATGAACGATCTATTTGCGTCCGAAACTTGATTTAGAGGCTACCGGGTGCTCCCGGGCTCTATTTAACCTAAGTCAGCTCTTCAGCTCGACCGAGGCTGAATGAATCTTCAAAGGGAATTAAATTCCCTTTCCAATGGTCCATCCCGTGCGCGATTTTGACTTACCATGTGGACGAATGATCTGTTTGACTCCAAGAGGTCATCGAATGCTTCCAAGTCTTGGTTGACAAAAGTCAACTCCCCAAACCAGATCAAACTCTTTGGATTATCGAAGCACATCTCCTAACCTTTCCAACGGTCTACCCCGTGCACGATTCGGACTTACCATGCGGACAAACGATCCGTTTGCGTCCGAATGATTCACCGTCTAATGGACCGACAAACGCTTCCGAGCCATATTTGACCCAAAGTCAACTCCCGAACCCAGGAGCGGTCCAAAGGAATTTAAAAGGTATCTAAATTGCCTTTCGAATGGTCTACCCCATGTGAGATTCTGACCAATGATTTGTCCTCAATAACCAATTTTTCAAAAAGGCCTGAAACACTGCCAAATTGCAGGTTCCAGACCCTGCCTATCGGCAGGTGCCGATAGGCAGGACCAGGGCTATGACGATCGACAATGCCCTGAGCCTATAAAAGGAGGCCTTCATCTCATTTGCAAAGGGAGCCTAGATCTGATAAAAATCACTCTCAGCGAATCCCAAAACCTCTCTCGAAGACAGCACGATTTGAACATCCAAATCCCTTTCTAACTTCCACTTTTCATCATCATTTTCAACAAACTTGGTGAATTAGCCACTCTCCATCATCATCCAAGTTCAAAGGTTGCTCTCCAACACTAAAGATCAAGCTCATGATCTTCAAGAAGGTCCAACTTTTCAACTTTCTCTTCAAATTCTCTTAAAATCGCAATAACTTATTTTATTATTTAGCACTTTTATTATCTCATCTCACTCATCCTAATATACTTGTTATTGAGTATTATTGCACATTTCTTTTTTTCAAATAAATAAAACCCAGAAAACAAGAAAAAGAGGGTTCGCTCATAAATTCCAAATAGGGATTCTCATATTTTTCTCACACTTTTCTCACAACTAAAACACTTTTTCTACACACACACACACTCACAAATAAGAGATCCCCCATTTGGATTTATGGAATAAACCCACCCCTCATTTTGTATGAGAACTACGTGGACTTTTCTGCCTTTATAGGCTACGTAGGCATCTCAAGGTAAAACCCGAGACTCGAGTCATATTTTCACTTTCTCCCTCATTTTCTATCTTCTCCAAATCCAATTTTCTTATATTCTATATACTTGTTCTTAGTGACGTATCACCCCATATGCGTTATCGTTTCGTTATAATGATCAACGTAAGGGCAATTGCGTAAATTTTATTTTCTAATATTATTTTTATACCTTCCTACGGATGACTCGCTTTATCTCTTCAATGATACAAGTCGAGGATTCCTATCTCCACTATATATATACACATGCACACATATCACGGGGACAATAAAAAGGGAAAATAGCAAACATCCATGAGAGACCGAAAGGGATGAATGGGTGCCTAACACCTTTCCATTTCGTAACTTAGCCTTCGAACCCTTCTCGAATCATTTTGGTTTCGTATGAACCAGTATGTCTTTGGATGATGTCCTTCGGGATGGCTTCCCCTTTTTCTTTTGTCTGTTTTGAGTAAAATAGACCGACGACTCTAAATCTCTCTACATTTTTTACACCTCATCTCAAACGACACCGGTCGAATCTCTCCCGAGAGGGACGCACGGGACCTGAGGATCCTTCCTTCACGCGCCCACCCACAGCGAGGATCAGGGATGGCCATAGTGGCGACTTCACTGGGGATTTTTTATGTGTTGAGGGCTTGTCTCCATTTATATGGATGGTATATTTGTTTATATTTCCCCTATATCTGCATGTTCCCCTTTTCCATGTGTATCCCATGCTTATGCTTCTTTTCACTCACTTGTAGAAAATTCTCCATGTACACTTCACACCACGTGCACCTGGGATCACATATATCCACATGTTGCATGCATCACCCATCCATACTTGGTGTACCTTTAGTACTAGTACTTTGCTCCCTATTTGCATAATCAGGAAAAGCATTCTCATCATAAGATACTAATACGAGAATCATGCATGATTCACACGACATCACTAAAGAGCATTGTTATTTACCAAAATTTACCCTGTAACTAGAGGGTCACTTCGTGATGGGCGCTGGTACGACAGGCTGCAGTTAGCCTAAGCGATATGACTCTCACCTTCCATTGTCCAAGTACCTTCGACATATATCCAATGGTTCCCCTATATCGTACCGCTTGATCGAAGTCATGACGGAAGGTATATTACAGGGAATTCGTTCACGTACGCCGAGTATATCGAATTTGCTCTCACACGTACCGTCCCCATGAGGTACATAGTGAGGCAATTCACGTACACTCAGGTATATCAAATGGCTTTTCCACACGTACTAATTGCCTGCAAGAGAAAGACGTATATCGTGGAAGTCACGCCAAAGGGGGGAACCCATTTTGATTCACCTAACCAACTGCATACCCGCATATAGGTGTCAAACCTAGGACATGCACTTTAGATTACCCGTTTTAACCCGAAACTCTGTCAAAATTCTGGGTCGGCCTGCCGCCAAAATTTTTGCACATTTTTAAAATGGGACCCTATCTGTGAGCCTGGTTACAAGTCCAGCCGTACCTTTGCATATATTAAAAAACCCCACTTTTCCAGGCTTGGGTCCCGTCCTATATTGCATTCAGGAGAATTAAATACAAGCGAGAACATAATAATCGTAATAATCATGCTGAGTTTCGTCTCCAAAAACATTTCTCCCTTCTTTATCAAAAATCCAAAAATAGTTTCTTCTCTTCTTCTCCAAAATAAATCCCATTCTACGCCTTTTCAGGTCAATCGCAAGACCTTGGCCTGGCTCCCTATTGGCTTCGGTCTTCAGTCAAATCACCTCGAAATTTCGTCTGTTCCTCTACTAATTATTGCGAGTCCGGAATCCATTCACGTTCCATGGAGAATACAGATCAAGTACCAGTCATACAGTCAGATCTGATGGCAGTCCTATCTCAGCTCGTGTCCAAGATTGACAACCTCCAAACTGAGGTTCGAGAGATGCAACGAAACTAGGTTCCTATTCCTCAAGAGCCCGAGGCCCTATTCCCTAGTGATATGGGTCCACCCGAGCCTATCTGTGTTCCCAAAGAATATCATCATGCTCCACGTGTCCCTCCTATCAATGGGCCACCGCCTTCCCAGCTTTCGATGCTAAACATTGCCCAGCCTGTGGCTAACGTGCCTATGGTTGTTGATCCAAATGAGGAAGAGTTGAACAAAGTCAAAGAGGATCTCAAGATGCTCACCAAGAAGTTAGACCAAGCCAGAATCTCTGGGAATTACATAGACTACACCCATATGTCTCCTTATCCTAAAGAGAGGTTACTCGAGAAGTTCAAAATGCCAAATATCGAGAAGTTCGGAGGGAGTGGACCCCCGATTGTTCATCTTCGTAGTTATCATTGTTCCATGACTCTACTATGGGCTTCTGAAGAAGTGATGGCCCAATTGTTTCAGCAAACTTTGAAGGATAGTGCCCTCTGATGGTTTTTATCTCTCGAGGAATCCAGAATCCGAAACTGGGAGGATGTAGCCTGAGAATTCATATTGCAGTACAAATACAATGAAGAGCTTGAGGTCACCCGTCATGATTTAGAGATTCTCAAACAGAACCCTAGAGAATCAGTCAATACCTTCATAACTCGATGGAGGGAGCAAGCAGCTACCATGACCAATCGGCCATCTGAGGAAGAAAAGGTCAACATAGTGAAGAAGAACATCTTGCCCCTTGTCAGAGTGATGATGGGAGGACAATACTATCCCCACTTCTAAGCTCTCAGAGAAGTAGGAGTAGAAATTGAGGAAAGCCTTGTTAAAACAGAGGTTGAACCGAAGAACGTGTCCGGACAGTTCACCCCTAGAAAGTATGCCAAGCCTGATAGTGCTACAGTCTCAACCATCAACAACATCTCTTAACGAACCACATCATGGGCACCAGAAAGACTCCCTACCCCCATCCGAAGGGAATACACTGAGATCCATGCTCCCCTCTCCAAAGTTTACCAAGGTCCGTTAAGCCTAAACCTCATCAAACCCTTGGATTCCAGTCCATTGCCAAATCCACTCCCAAGAAAATTCAAGGCCGATGCTTATTGCGCCTTTCACCAAACTATTGGCCATACCACCGACCAATGCTTTCACCTCCGAAAAATAATCCAAGATCTCATTGACCGGGGTACCATCGCCCCACTAGCCAATCCTAAGCCAAACACTACTCACAATCTAATCCCAAATCATGCCAATGCCATCTTCTTAAAAGAAAACCCAGATTTTGATCCCTCAACTCAAATCACACCCATATACTCTCCTAAACCTCTTCAAATTTGCCCATATTTCCTCATATAACCTACTAGCCTCGCTGATCATGCATTGTCACTCCTTACCAGAGCATGCATCGCTGTCTGTACCCGTTTTGAAAATAGAAATATGGAATTGTCAGAGGTGTTAAACAAACTCCTAGAGTTCGGGCTGAAATTTCCCTCACAGATGGTCATCGATTGCCAAAGGTTCAGTACACTGTTCTTGGAAGCACGAAAATGGGCTCGAGATTCAGACAAGTGGGTGGTACCAACTGATGAAGTTAGACTAGATGATGGTGTCCAGATTATGGCAGAATTATTCGAGAAAACCAACAGCATTCATAGTATTACCAGGTTACTTGACATTTTAAAGCTACAAAGGCGCTTGGTCCCTTCAACTATACATATACCCACAAAATGGGAAGACATATATGAAGAATCCATTTAAGTTGTGGAATTCATTGACTTTACATGGAAAGATAGAATTATTGACACTGGATGGGGGGAAGAATTCAAAGATTCGAGTGAAGAACAAGCTTCAGGAAGAACTGGCCTAGTAGCCGATATATGTGGGATGATATCATTTGAAGAACTCCTTGGAGAAATAAACAGGGTGATAGAATAACCTGAGATTGATGAGGAAATAGGATTCATGTTCTTCCCTTCTTCAGTAAATCACATGACTAGATTAGGGAGACATTACCAGGTTCCAAGTTCACTACCATCAAATGACAAAGGGAATGGCGTTGAAAACCTTCCTATGCCAGAGATGACCATCGAGGAGAGCAAGATCCTCGATCAACTGAAGAAAACTCAATCTAACATCACTCTATAGGGGCTTTTCATGTCTTCCCATCTGCACAGAAATGGATTAATCAAGTTGTTCACTGGACCCACAGTTACTCCTTCTACCACACCAGAAGACGTGGTAAATCTGGTTGGATCCTTGAAATATACCCGAATGCTATCATTTTCTGAAGAAAAAATCCCTATAATTGGGCTAAATCCCAATCATGCACTCAAAATCTCTGTCGAACTTATGGGGAAGGCCGTGCCATTCTCTCTTGTCAATAAAGAATCCTCCTTGAATGTGTGCCCACTCAGAACCTTCAAGTGTTTAGGCCTGAAAGAAAGTGACCTCGCTCCAACCACCGCCGATGTACGTACCTGTGATAATACCCGCCGGGAGGTGATGGGATCCATAAAACTTGTAATAGGGGATGGCCCTATAAACCCTGTCGTTGAATTCCAAGTTATAGACATCCCATCTTGTTTCTACCTATTGCTCGGATGACCCTGGATCCACATTATCAAGGGTGTGTCTTCCTCACTCCATCAAAAATTGAAGTTCTTCGCCGATGGGTGAGTCATCACAATTTTGGGCGACGACAAAAATGTCGAGGGTGCAAGCACCAACAGTCCAATCCTTGAGATACAACATGGGTGAAATGATATCCTCTTATCAGGATTTTGAGTTGAACCACTCCTACTCCTGGCAGTGGACGGTTTCAAAGAAAGGGTTTGTCCAGAATATGACCCTCATGGCAATGTAAATGTGATTCAGATGTTCAGAAATAAGCACTTCATGCCCGGACTGGGGCTAGTGCAAAGGCAGCAAGGGATACTTGAGCCCATCGAACTGAATAAAGGTTTCCCTCCTTGTGGATTGGGGTATCAACCATCAGAATAATAACTTAGAATGATCCACTAGTCCCGACCAAAGAGAAGATTAGAGTGCATCCAAACTATCCCAGGAGACTCCTTGAATGGATGATTCATCAAAGAAGGTGAAGGCTTCCCTTTTTGCAGTTTTACAGAACCATGGTATAACCACACAAACAAGAAGATAAAGCCTGGAATGGAGATCTTTTTCCAAGATAGCTACCCATGGGCCAAAAGTTTCCAGTACTGAGTACAATCGGTCATCAAAGATACCAAAGAGACTGAGGAAAGTGATTCTGAAGATTCCTTTAACTTACAGACACTGGGGCTGGCACTCTGCATGGTTCATTCAGGCATTACATCAATGGATCCATCCTATCTGATTAAAGTTGCTGATACACCCCTCCTCAAATGGCATGCTGCGCTAGTTCTACCTCTTGAAATCTCCCATAACCCCAATGTTTACCCTACTTCTTCTTCTGTTGTCTATCCTTGTTCAAATGTAATCGAGACCTCTTTTGATAAGGTCCTTAATGCTGTTTTTCCTATCAATGAAATAAATGAAGATTTTGAGTATCTGGTTGTGCTTACATTAATTATTTGGATTCTAATCAAACTTGTGATGATGATGATTTTGCAAATGAACAATTCTTAACTGATCTAAATAAGGTTAATAATAAACAACATAACCGCGTTCAAGTTAATGAAGAAGTGACTGTTGTTATTAATCTCGGTTCTAGTAGCCAACTGCACGAGATTAGGATATGGGGAACCCATGACGAGCATGAGCGTGCACAACTCGAAGAATTACTAAAAGAATTCGTGGATGTCTTTGCATGGTCCTATGATGATATGCCCGGCATTGATCCTGAAATAGCTCAGCATGAGATCCCCACTCTGCCAGATTACAAACTGGTTAAACAAAAATTGAGAAAGCTTCGCACCGAATGGTCGCTCAAGGCAAAGAAGAGTTGGTCAAACAATTAAGCGTGGGCTTCATTCGTGTGATCGAATATCCCACATGGCTAGCCAACATAGTACCTATGCCGAAATCAGGAGGGAAGGTTTGAATGTGTTTGGACTACCGAGATTTAAATAAAGCTTCTCCAAAGGATGATTATCCGCTACCCAGTATCAACATGATCATGGAAAATACAGCCAGTCATGCTCTCAAGTCATTCGTCGATGGGTTTTCCTAATACAACCAAATCAAGATGAACCTAGACCACCAAGAAAAAATCGCATTCATCACCCAATGGGGAACCTTTTGCTACACCGTCATGCCATTTAGTCTTAAGAATGCTTGGACTACCTACCAAACGGATGCCACAACCATCCTGCATGATCTAATCCACAAAGATGTTGAGGTTTACGTGGATGATATGATTATCAAGTCCAAAACTAGAGAAGGCCGTGTTCCCGCTCTTTGAAAGTTCTTCGAATGACTGTGACGGTATCAGATGAGACTCAATCCACATAAATGTGTCTTCAGCATTACAAAGGGAAAACTCTTGGGATTCATAATTCATGATGCTGAAATCTAGCACCATCGGATCGGTGATGATAAGATCAAACAGTAGTAACCATGGCAGCCATGGAGATGTATATGTGTGAGTGTGTAGAAGGGGATGAGTATAAGAGGAATAAGACAATGATGTATAGTGGTTTAGCCAATTAGGCCTACATCCACTGTGAGTGTGTGATCCACTAAGTATGGGCACTAATGGCCTTGGATACAATGCACATAAGCTCACTTTCTCTCTTTACTGTGTGTACAAGAAGAGTTTTTGCTAGGGCTACAATTATCGATTCATTCATCCCCTGTAGGGTTGTAGGTGACAAGTATATATAGGTCTTGGGGGGTGTAGTGTACCCCCCGAAGTATGCATGGTGCATGTGAATGATGATCTTGACAATCCCCTATTGACACTTGTAGATGCCACCTATGGCTAATGATGACATAATATTCCCTCACGTGAGGGGGTGAAATTATTATAACGGTCTTCCACGTGCCGTGGGAGCCTCACGAGCACTGTTCCCCGCATCTCCCAAACCACGCATTGTGATAAAGTCACCCTCGGCCTATAACACGAGGCCGAGGGAAAAGTTCCTTCTGATAGTGAGTCAGGCCAAATTTAGGCCTCGTACTATCGGCCCCTCGAAGGGTCATCTGGAGCCTGATGAAGGGTCGGCCCCTCGATGGGTCGTCTGGAGCCTGATGAAGGGTCGGCCCCTCGATGGGTCGTCTGGAGCCTGATGAAGGTTCAGACCCTTGGAGGGTTGTCCGGGCCTGATGAAGGGTCATCCCCTGTGTATATATGGGTATATCAATCACCCCCCAGCCCTTAGCCATAGATGTTGTTGAGATGGTTGAGGGATAGCGTTGTAATTGAGATAGGTGTGTAATCAGTTGGGTGAGTGACACTTGTTAAGCTGATATGACACCTAGGGAGGTACTCATTATTGTTCCAGTTTCCAAGGCGTGGCAGCTGCACACTTTGCCTAGGTCTTTGTGCCCTAATGATGCCCTCCTCGTGGGTTGTGCTCTACATTGGTGAGTGGTCCCACTCATTGGCAAGATATTTAAACAGATTTTTGAAGTCTCTCTCTTTCTTCTTCTTCTTCGCGCCCAAGCCCGCTCTCTCTCTAGATTTTCAGCAAACAAACCACCATTTCTACAATTTTCAACATTTCGAGTTTGGCAGTCTCACTCTTCCCTCTCAAGTAATACCTTTGCCCTAGTGTCCTGTTTACCTTCATTTCTTGCTTGCTTTCTTATTTTAGGCTTGTAGGGTTGGATTTTCCTTAGGGTGTTTCATAACTTTTCCGGCGTCTTCTCTGGCGATTGGTTCTTGAGTGTTCTTGATTAAAACACTTGATTTCTTTTGTTTCAATCCAAAAGTTCAGTTTGGTCAATTGCAAAAGTCTTTGTAGTTAGCTTAGAAATTCATCTAAGTGTAGGGTCTCCCCCTTAATACTTAGGAGGCTATATATCTTAGCTGAGGAATTCCCTTCCCTGATAGAGAAGTTATTTGTTAAGATCAGATGAATAGAGGAAGAGGAGGAGAGAAGATGAGGGGCCGACCCTAATTGGGTACAACCCATATTTCCCATTCCTCTTGCCATAATAAAACCATTTGAGCCATCTGAGTCTTGTGGGTCGTCCTATCGTCCAGCCGAGAGTTATTCCACAGAGATGGATGAGAGAGCATCGTCGCCAACTGGCAGTGGTTCTTCTGGGAGAAGAGAGATGCCTGATCTGAGCCCGAGCCGACAGGCCGAGGGTATGGTTACTTCCGAGACTGTCCCTGTGACAACCCTATCCCCACACGCTTTTCAGATGGCTTTTCCCCATGGGTCTCTGACAGGTGATGAGGCCGAGGGTGAGGGGATTGAGGACGAGGTTGAGGACTCAGATGTTAGCCCAATTAACACCTCCCATGCATCACCTATATCTCCTCGGTCAGGGATCATGACCTCTTGCTGTGGAGGCATGCCTATGGAGTGTCCCCTAGTATAATTATGAGGGTTCCCTCTGAGTCTGAGAGGTGTCAGATTCCTTCTGCATCCTGCTGTCGTAGATATTTTGTCATCCCTCGGCGTTGCCCCCTCTCAGCTTCCTCCCAACTCCTGGAAGACGATCCTTGGCTACATCTCCCTGTGGAAGAATGCTTTCACTGATGAGCCCTCAGCCGACGTATTTTTGCCCTGTTACAATATCACCTCCTCATCCAAACAGCCTGGGTACTATCACTTGGGGGTGAGGAGGTCTGACAAAAAACTTCTCAACGTGGCACAAACCTCCAACCATGATTGGAAGAAGAGATTCTTCTTTGTCTCTAGAGAGTGGAAATTCTCCGCCGAGGCACATCCTGTAGCCAATGGTCCGACGGTCCCCAGAGGATGGTCTAACCCTTTAATGAAATCCAGGTCAGACCTCGGACTTAGTCTGGATGAGAAAGACATAGTTTAATATCTGAGAGGATGAGGGAGAGGGAGTGAACTTCCAAAGTTTGAAGATCTGATGACCCCTTGGTTCCTCAAGGAAGCTGGTCTGAGGGTCGGCCCCCTGACAGAACTATGTGAGTTATATTATTTTTTCCCATTCTTTACTTTTTTCAAGTATTTCATCTTTTCCTCTGCATTTTTCTGACATGTCGTCCTCCATTCAGGTCGTGCCTCTGGTGTATCGGATCAACTATGGGAAATGACTCCTCCCAGTTTGCTATCAGGTCTAGGCAAGAAGAAAGGCAAGGAGCCTCAGTAAGATCCGAGGACGACGAGGGTCGTGGGGCCGACGCTTGTTGAGCCGACCATTGATAGTCATAAAAGAAAAGAGCCTGAAGCTCCTGCTAACCCTCGGCCGGATTCAAGGACAAGGGCGAGGGTAGAGTCGTCTGAGGGGACTGGCTCCTCTTTTAGCATGGGGGCCTTCTGGTCCCAGAAGTTGGCGCTTCTGAAGGCGGAGCCATCTTACCTTATCGCAAACCTGAGGGCAGCCAAGGCGTCCATATTTTCTTCCCCCTCGGTTGCTGATTATGAATTTCTTTCAAATATTCCTCCAGTAAAAGTGTATGACTATGGTATGCACGCCCTAGCTCAGGTATTTTTTCTCCTTTCATTCCCTTAGTTGCATTCTTTAACTAATTATTTTCTCGGCCTCTTGATAACTGTTTATTATTTCTGTGTAGTGTGTGTGCGCCTTTACCTCGGCCACTAAGTGGATGGCTAAAAACCAACAAAAATTCCATGAAGCAAAAAGAGCCATCCAGCACGAGGCCGATTTGTAGACGGAGCTAGAGAATGCAAGGGCTGAGCTAGAGAGTGCCAGAATTGAACATGCAAGGGTTCTGGACGAGCTGACGAGGCAGCATGATGCAGACATGGCGGCCAAGGACTTGCTTATAAAGGAGCGGGATGAGGCCTTTACCAACATGGGGGCTCAGCACAGGACTGGGCTATCTGAGGCAGTGAAGAAGGAAGAGGTCGATACTGTGGAGGCCTACAAACTCTCAGACGAGTTCCAAGGCTTCGGTCTTGAGTACTTAGAGAGGGGGATTAGGACGGCCTGTCGGTGGGTCGTCCTTAAGTTTGCTGACGCAGTATCGTCCGTCCGCCCCTCTCTTGAGGCAGCTCAATTGGATGATCCACTTATTACTGAAGCCCTATCCCAAGTGGAATCTCAGTATGTAGAAGGCACAGGCACATCTGAGGCTCGGCCTGTCATGGTCATAGAAGACTCTCTAATAGATGTTGAGGCCTTTCCCTCTGACATTGCTCCATAGGGTGGCTGTCTGTAGCCCATACCCTCTTCGTGTAATTAATATTTGTGTACTCTTTTATCAGACAAACATTTTCATTTTGTAATGTAATATAATGCCTCTCTTCGTCTTCTGTATTTGTCTCTTGTGTGATTTATATTGTGAATCTTTAAGTTAATATCACTAACCCCTCCCTCGTCTTTCTTGAGGGTGAACGAGGGGTCATCCCCTGCGTTGGCCTTCATTATAGCCAAGGGTTTTTAACCAATTCTAATTGATGCTCAAGTCTTCCCTCGTCTTTCTTGAGGACAATGGTGGGGTCGTCCCCTCCATTGACCCTCATTATAGCCGAGGGTTATAATTACCAAATTAATGGTTTTTAATTAAATCTTCCCTCGTCTTTCTTGAGGACAATGGTGGGGTCGTCCCTCCATTGACCCTCATTATAGCCGAGGGTTGTAATTACCAAATTAATGGTTTTAAAGTCTTCCCTCGTCTTTCTTGAGGACAATGGTGGGTTCGTCACCTCCATTGACCCTCATTATAGCCGAGGGTTATAATTACAAAATTAATGGTTTTAAAGTCTTCCCTCGTCTTTCTTGAGGACAATGGTGGGGTCGTCCCCTCCATTGACCCTCATTATAGCCGAGGGTTATAATTACCAAATTAATGGTTTTAAACAAGGTTTTCCCTCATCTTTCTTGAGGACAATGGTGGGGTCGTCCCCACCATTGATCCTCATTATAGGCCGAGGGTTGTAATTACCAAATTAATTGTTTTAAAGTCGTCCCTCGTCTTTCTTGAGGACAATGGTGGGGTCGTCCCCTCCATTGACCCTCATTATAGCTGAGGGTTGTAATTACCAATATAATGGTTTTAAAGTCTTCCCTCATCTTTCTTGAGGACAATGGTGGGGTCGTCCCCTCCATTGACCCTCATTATAGCCGAGGGTTATAATTACCAAATTAATGGTTTTTAATCAAGTCTTCCCTCGTCTTTCTTGAGGACAATGGTGGGGTCGTCCCCTCCATTGACCCTCATTATAGCCGAGGGTTATAATTACCAAATTAATGGATTTAAAGTCTTCTCTCGTCTTTCTTGAGGACAGTGGTGGGGTCGTCCCCTCCATTAGCCCTCATTATATCCGAGGGTTATAATTACCAAATTAATGGTTTTTAATCAAGTCTTCCCTCGTCTTTCTTGAGGACAATGGTGGGGTCGTCCCCTCCATTGACCCTCATTATAGCCGAGGGTTATAATTACCAAATTAATGGTTTTAAATTCTTCCCTCGTCTTTCTTGAGGACAATGGTGGGGTCGTCCCCTCCATTGACCCTCATTATAGCCGAGGGTTACCATTAACAAATTAATGGTTTTTTAATTAAGTCTTCCCTCGTATTTCTTGAGGACAATGGTGGGGTCTTCCCCTCCATTGACCCTCATTATAGCCGAGGGTTATAATTACCAAATTAATGGTTTTACTCAAGTCTTCCCTCATTTTTCTTGATGACAATGGTGGGGTCGTCCCCTCCATTGACCCTCATTATAGCCGAGGGTTATAATTACCAAATTAATGGTTTTAATCAAGTCTTCCCTCGTCTTTCTTGAGGACAATGGTGGGGTCCCCCCCTCCATTGACCCTCATTATAGCCGAGGGTTGTTCTCCGAAGATGTTTCCACGCATACTAGAACTGATAAAAAAGATGAGAGGAAACACTGATATTTCTCATTAATTTTCCAAGTGTTCTACTGGTTACAACTGTCGTCCGATAAGACTTTACAAAATTACGGATAGTATTTCTTCAAATGATCTGCATTCCAGGGGTTGGTAAAGGGTTCCCCCTCTAGGTTTTCTAGTCTATAGGTCCCATGGACGACTTCATCGATGACCCTATATGGTCCATGACAATTAGGATGGAGCTTGTTGTCCTTCTGCCAAGTCTTTTTGAGGACCAAGTCCCCCACCGCAATTGGTCTCTGCTTCACCATCTGATTATAAAACCTTGCGGTCCTCTGCTGGTAGGCGGCCTGCCTTATCTCGGCATCTTCCCTCCTTTCCTCAATCGGGTCTATGTCGAGTCTCCTCTATTCTGTATTTCTCTAAGGGTCATAGATTTTGACCCTATGAGTAGGAAAACCAATCTCGGTGGGGATGACGGCTTCTGATCCATAAGCTAGCATGAATGGGGTCTCTCCGATAGAGGTCCTCACTGTCGTCCTGTATGCCCACAGCACGGCATATAACTCCTCAACCCATCTTCCTTTTGCCTCCTCAAGCCTCTTCTTGATTCCATCTATGATTGTACGGGGTAGAGAAGAATTGTTTGATACTCACCCTTTCACAGTACTTCTGTAGAGAGGTATTCTTGAACTGAGTCCCGTTATTTGAGATGAGGGTGTTGGGGAGACCATATCTGCATATAACATTTTTCCAGATGAACTGGATGGTCTTCTTCTCCATAATCATGACCATCGGTTCGGCCTCAACCCATTTTGAAAAATAGTCAATCGCTACGATGAGGAATCGATAGTTATTGACTACTCTTGGTAAGGGTCCTACGAGGTCGATCCCCCACACTGTAAATGGCCATGGGGGTGTAATGGAGGTAAGAGGCTGATGGGGTTGGTGAGGGATGGTGGAAAATCTCTGGCTTTTATCGCACTTTTTTACATATGTCGCGGCGTCTTTCCCCAAGGTCGGACACCAGTAACCTTGGGTGATCACCCTCTTCGCTAAGGATCTGCCCCTAATGTGGATTGAGCACGATCCTTCATGCACATCTTGCAAAATGGATGGGACTTCAGATGGGTGCACACACCTAAGTAAGTGGAGTAAAAATCCCTTTTTGTACAAGGTGTCCCCAATGACAGTGAACTTTACAGCCCTATATCTCAACTTATTCCTTTCTTGCCTTGCTTCTGGCATCTCCCCCTCTTTAATGTATCTGATCAGAGGGTCCATCCACTAAGCTTCCTGAGAAACATTTAGGCAATTGCTAAGTGTTCCCTCAGCGTCTTCAATAATTGGCTGAAGCAAAATATCCACTGGGACCGTCCTCCTGATGTCTGTCCTAGTTGCCGAGGCCAACCTAGCAAGGGCGTCAGCTCGACCATTATCGAGCCTAGGTATCCTCTTTAACCTTAATTCTCTGAAGCCCTTCAGTAACGACTTCACCTTCTCAAGGTACCTAGCCATCCTCCCATCCTTGGCCTCGTAGGCTCCTAGTATCCGATTCACTACTAGCCTCGAATCACTATGAACCAAAATTTGGCCGACACTAAGAGATCTGGCCAAGGAGAGGCCAGATATCAAGGCCTCATATTCGGCCTCATTATTGGAGGCCTTAAAGTTGAACCTCAAGGCGTAGTCAATGTCTATGCCGTCGGGTGCTGATACAATTAATCCAGCTCCACTCCCGCTTTCGCAAGAAGACCCGTCGACGAAGAGACTCCACACGGTATGTTCTTTTGAGAAACTTCCCTCGGTGAGTGACCCCTATCTAAAGAGATATCTTCCCTCTTCATTTTCAACCACTTTCCTTCTAGCGGTGCTTATCTCAACCTTATCTGCAGGTGTGTTGGTGAGCTCACCTTGTCGGGTATCTATCTTCCCGAGGCTCCCACCCTCGGCTTTATCATCTTCCCAAGTAAACTCGGCCACGAAGTCTGCCAATTCTTGCCCCTTAATGTTCGTCCTAGGCTGATACACTATGTCAAACTCCCCCAGCTCTATATCCCAGGCCATTAACCTCCCTCATTTTTCAGGCTTGTGCAAAACCTGTCTAAGGGGAGAGTCAGTGAGGATGACCATTGTATGGGACTGGAAGTATGGATTCATCTTTCTCGATGCATGGATCAAGGCATAGGCCAACTTTTCCATCCTTGGATATCTTTGCTCTACCCCCTGGAGTGCTTTGCTGTTAAAATACACAGGCTTCTGTACTCCGTCTTCGTCTCTCACAATGGATGCACTGATGGATGACTCTGAGACGATGAGGTACACATAAAGTTGTTCACCCTGCACGGGCCGTGACAACAGTAAGGGAGACCCCAGGTGTGATTTTAACTCCTTGAAGGACTCATCACACTCTTCACTCCATTTGAAGGCTTTTATAAGAATTTTGAAGAATGTTAGACACCTGTCTATGAACCTAGACACGAACCTGTTCAAGGCAGTAAATCTCCCTGTGAGTCTCTAAACGTCTTTAATGGACTTGGGGGTCTTCATCTCAACAAGGGCCTTCATCTTTTCAGGACTAGCCTCGATGACTCTTTGGTTGACAATGAACCCCAAGAACTTCCCTGCTCCGACCCCGAAGACACACTTGGCTAGGTTGAGCTTCATATGGTATTTGTCCATTGTATTAAAGGTCCTCTCCAGGTCTGCCACATGATCCTCTGCCTTCAAACTCTTAGTCATCATGTCATCTATATAGACCTCCATAGACTTCCCAAATTGGTCTTCGAACATTTTATTTACGAGGCGCTGGTACGTTGCCCCCGAATTTTTTAGGCCAAAGGGCATGACCCTATAACAGTATGTCCCCTTGTCAGTAATGAAGGTTGTCTTCTCTGTGTCTTCAGGGTGCATGAAGATCTGGTTGTACCCTAAATAGGTATCCATAAAGCTCATGATCTCGTGGCCTACGGTAGCGTATACCATCTAGTCAATGCGGGGGAGAGGGAATCTATCTTTGGGACAGTGCTTGTTGAGGTCGGTGAAGTCCACACACATTCTCCACTTCTCGTTGGCCTTTGGGACAGTGACTGCATTGGATAGCCATTCAGGGTAGATGACCTCTATGATAAATTTAGCATCTTCTAATTTTTTGACCTCATCCCTTATGACCTCATACTTTTCTCTAAAGTAAATTCTCCTCTTCTGCTTTATCGATTTTGCTCCCTCTACCACATTAGGCTTGTGGCACATGATTTCAGGGTCGATCCCTGGCATATATACATGACTCCATGCAAAGACGCTTCGTCTTCTCCTCAACAGTTTAATGAGGTCTTCCTTGATATTGGGATTCAGAGACTTGCCGACTTGGACGGTTTTTTCCGGGTCATCCTCATCGAGGATGATGGATTCTACCTCTTCCGCGACCTCTCCTTTCTTTAGCTTCGTCTCATCCCTGGGGTTTAGGGTATCAATATTGTAAGTGGTTGTAACCCTTTTGTGTGCCTCTCTTTCTTTAGCGGAGTTGTAGTAACATTCTCGCACTGTCGTCTGGTCTCCCTGAACTTCCCCCACCCCGTAAGGGGTAGGTAATTTAATCATCTGATGGACCGTAGATGGCAAAACTTCAAAACCCTTGAGGTCCGCACGCCCCAGCAGGATGTTGTAGGCCGAAAACACATGTTCATCCATCACAAAAAAACTGACCTTCTTGGTAAGCCATCTCGGCCACTCGTACCCCATCCTGACATCGGCCTCATACACTCCAAGGGGATGAAACTTTTCCCCACTGAACCCAATCAATGGATGATGGTATGGGACGAGTCTAGCATGACTGAGACCTAAGGCTTTGAAGCACGGCCAAAACCTTACATATGCAGAACTGCCCCCGTCGACCAATATCCTTGGCACCTCACACTCGTGCACCCTAGTTGTGATGACGAGTGGGTCGTCGTGTGGGGATAGGAGGCCTTTAAAGTCCATTCTTGAGAACACCACTATCAGAGTGTCCATATCGACCTTCTTCCTCTTTTCTGACTTGACCTCCAGAGAGGTTGAGTGTACCGTCTTCGTCACTACCTTGGCTTCAGCCACATGGTCCTTCCTTTCAGCGACCTCAGACCCTCCTCTTTCTAGACCCCCGGAGATCATTCCCACTCCAAGCGAGATTATATTAACACTCTTAACAGGGCCTTGGTCATCTCTCGATGGGAGGTCAGGGTCGTCCTCATCATCATAAGGGTCGTCCCCTCTTTTTTGAGGACCTTCTCTACATACATCACCTCGCTTTTTCCTGGGGTCGTCCCCTCGGCTCCTCTTGAAGGAACCTCTTTCGACGTACTTTCTGAGCTTCCCTTCTTTCAGCATCTTCCCAATCTCATCTTTCAAAGCGAAACATTTGTCTGTCACGTGGCCATGGTCTTGGTGAAATTCACACCACAGGTTTTTATTCCTCTTATTGGGGGCTGCCCTCAATTTCTCAGGTCACTTCAGAGACCGGTCACTCTTTATCTCATTGAGAATCTGTGCACAACTGACAGTTAGAGGGGTGTAACCAGTGAACTTGTCGTCCGTAGACCTCTTCTTCCCCTCTTTGTCCTTCTTAGGGTATTTACCCCCACTAGCTCCTCCTTTTTCGTCTTCGTATTTTATGGCCATCGCCTCTTAGGCGTTTATCACCTTTCCTGCTGTTGATAGCAATTCATCCATCATCCTCAGAGGGTCTTCAGCAAGCTTCCATAACAGCTTCCCCTTTTGGAGTCCTCCAATCAGGGTTGTCATAGCTGTGCTCTCCTCATAGTCTTCCACCTCCAGCTTTTCTTTATTGAATATGGCTATGTAGTCCCTTAGACTCTCATTCTTCCCTTCCTTAACATAAAGCAGGTGGGTGGTCTTCTTCTGCGGCCTCATCCCAAAGCAAAAGTTGTGGATGAACCGGTCTGCCAACTACTTAAAGTTTTCAATGGAGTTTTTTGGGAGAGACGTGTACCAGACATTTGCAGCCCCAGTCAGGGTACCAGAGAAGGCATGACACCTCATCTCATCTGAGATAGAGTATATGTCTGCTGCTGATTGATACATCTCAACATGGTGGACAGGGTTAGTGCTCCCATCATATCTTGGGGTGACCACAGGTGGCTTAAACTTTGATGGCGTAGGGAAGTTGACTATCTTCGCCACAAAGGGTGAGCCTATGGTGTATCCCCTCTGAAGAGGGTCGCGGATTTTCAGTATATCGCCGATCTTATCCTCCAGTCGCTAGATCGAGTCATTCAAAGGACTCGTAGGGTCGGTTTGGCCAATGTTATCCCCTGCCGCTTCTTTGAGATTGACTAAGGGTTCTGCCGCGGCTGTTGACCTCCCCCTGACCGTCGTCCCGTCCTTGGGGTCGGCCCCCATGGGGTCGGCCATCAGCTGCCTCCCTTCGGACCTCGCAAGACTCCTTGATCTAGAAAATTTTTCCCTCAGGTCATTCACTGGGCCCAGCCTCTCAATGGTCGATCCCTTTCTCAAGCGATCGAAAGCAGAGCCTCTCGGGCGATCGTCAGGATTTTGCCTTCCACACTTCCCTCTGCTCTCCTGGAGAGGTCATACGGTATTGTTGGAGACCTCATACGGCTCCCAGCATTCTATGGGTGCTTCCTCCCCCTCCAGATCATCGTACCTATCTTCAGGGAAAGGGTTCCCTTGCCTCCCCAGGCGTAGAAGACGAGCGTCAGCAACATCCCTACGCCACTGAGGGGGTGGAAGGTCTTTGCGTGGTGCCTGGGGTGGTCCCTTGGCCTCATGCTGTCCTGGGGCTTCTGCCGGAGTAATCATCTCAGGCGAGACCCCTGGTGGTCTTAGTATGTTCTGGCTCAGAGCCGTGAGCTTCTCCTTCATGATCCGCTGGCTCACTTCCAGAGACTTCAAGGCTGCCGCCACATCAGCCATCTCAGACTGAGGTGGTGGCTGACTGGAACTGGGTCCTCCTCCATCATCTGGTAGGGGAAGTGGTGGTGGTGGCATATCTGGTGCCATGTGTTTGAGCTGTGAACAGCTGAACTGGAAAAAGGACTGGTGAGCTTGAGAACCTTAGTGGGTCTCTTTCAATGGTGAAACATCTCCTCTCAGGGGGAGAACTGGTTCACCACCAGAGTGCCTAGTGAGGTCAAGCTGTATAAAGGGAGAGATGTCTTCTCGTTCCCACAAACGGTGCCAAAATGATGATGCTAAAATCTAGCACCATCGGATAAATGATGATGAGCTCAAACAGTAGTAACCATGGCATCCATGGAGATGTATATATGTGAGTGTGTAGAAGGGGATGAGTATAAGAGGAATAAGACAATGATGTTTAGTGGTTCAGCCAATTAGGCCTACATCCACTGTGAGTGTGTGATCCACTAAGTATGGGCACTAATGTCTTTGGATACAATGCACATAAGCTCACTTTTTCTCTCTACTGTGTGTACAAGCAGAGTTTTTGCTAGGGTTACAATTATCGATTCATTAATCCCCTGTAGGGTTGTAGGTGACAAGTATATATAGGTCTTGGGGGGTGTAGTGTACCCCCCCAAGTATGCATGATGCATGTGAATGATGATCTAGCCAATCCCATGTTGACACTTGTAGATGCCAAATGTGGCTAATGATGACATAATATTCCCTCACGTGAGGGGGTGATATTGTTATAACGGTCTTCCACGTGCCGTGGGAGCCTCACGCGCACTGTTCCACGTGTCTCCCAAACCACGTGCTGTGATAACGTCACCTTCGGCCTGTAACACGAGGCCGAGGGAAAAGTTCCTTCCAATAGTGAGTCAGGCCCAATTTAGGACTCGTACTGTCGGCCCCTCGAAGGGTCGTCTAGAGCCTAATGAAGGTCGGCCCCTTGATGGGTCGTCTGGAGCCTGATGAAGGGTCGGCCCCTCGAACGGTCATCTGGAGCCTGATGAAGGGTCGGCCCCTCGATGGTTCGTCTGGAGCCTGATGAAGGGTCGGCCCCTATGTATATATGGGTATATTAATAGTCAGTGAGAAGGGAATAAAAGAAGATCCTGCAAAGTTGAAGGCCATACTTGAGATGCCACCGCCCGGAACAGAGAAAGAAGTCTGAGGTTTTCTTGGGAAAAGGCAATATATCAGCCGGTTCATCAGCCAACTAACCTCCATCTGTGAACCGATCTTAAAGCTCCTCCAAAAGGATTTAACCAAGGTTTCGAACGAGGCCTGCCAAGAAGCTTTTGATCGAATCAAACAATATCTGACCCAACCTCTAGTGCTCATGCCACCACAACCTGGTCCCCCTTTGCTCCTATACCTAACCATAATCGACACTGTAGAAGGGAGTTATCTAGCCCAATACCTTAAAGAATCCTTCAAAGAAAGAGACATATATTACACCAGTCGCAAATTATCCGAGTACGAGGTCAATTACACTGCTTTGGAAAAGGTGTGTGTCGAACTTGTCTGGGTCACCCAAAAGTTGTGACACTACATGCTCACTTCCCCATCAAACTTGTATCCCGAATGGATCCCATCAATACCTGCTTGAGAAACCCTCCTTATCTAGTCGAATGGCCCGATGGTTGATGCTCCTAACCGAGTTTGATATTGTATATGTCACGCAGAAAGCCATTAAAGGAAGAGCCATCTTAGACTACCTCACTGATTACCCCATAGAAGAAGCAGATATTTGGATCTTCGAATTCCCAGATGAAAATATCCTCTACACCGCTCAAGACAACCTTCGATGGAAAATGTTCTTTGATGGTGCTGCCAATATAAAGGGATATGGCGTTGGGATACTTCTGATTGCCCCAGATGACTCCCACACTCCCATCACCATCAAATTGGATTTCCTTTGCACCAATAACATGACGGAATATGAGGCATGCACAGTAGGCCTCAAAGTTTCTCTCAATAAAGGTATTCAATACTTTGATGTCTACGAGGATTCTTCCCTCATCATCGGTCAAGTGCTCAGAAAGTGGAAAGTCAAAGACAAAAAGCTCCAACCCTTCCATGCCCACTTAGAAGAGTTAGCCTCCCGATTCCGAGATATCACATTCCATTACCTACCTTCATCAAAGAATAACCTAGCCAATTCTCTCGCTACCTTGGCCTCCATGGTCGACATGCCCGAAGGAATAACAATGACCCCCCTCTTAGTTCAAAAGCAAGGCAAACCAACCCACTGCTACCATATTGAGCTTGTCTCCACTGAAGATCTCGAACTAGACAATTGTTGGTACTATGATATCTGGTACCTCCTCAAACATGGTAGGTATCCCAAGGATTCCAACAAGAAAGACTCAACAACCCTCCGAAGACTGACCGCCCAGTACATCATCTGTCATAAAGCTCTACTCAAGAGGAACTTCGATGGAACTCATCTACACTGTATCGCAGGGGCTGAGATTGAAAAGATAATACAGAAGATCCATAGAGAGGAATGTGGTACCCATATGAACGGTCACATTCTTGCCAAGAAGATCATCCGACAGGGCTACTACTGGACCACCATAGCCCAAGATTGCACCGCCTATGTCTGGAGATGCCTCAAATGCCAACAGTTCTCCAATCTTTAACACCTGCCTCCGTGAGAATTATACAACATGACCTCTCCCTGACCATTCTCCACCTAGGGTGTTGACATCATAGGGAAGGTTACACCAAAGGCTTCAAACGGGCATGAATTCATCCTAGTTTCCATTGATTACTTCACCAAATGGGTGGAAGCTAAGTCATACGCAGTATTGAATGCCAAAAAGTGGCCAAATTCCTCGAGAAAAATATCATCTGCCGATATGGGCACCTGCACGAGTTAGTGTCATTTAACGAGTACAGGATTCAGAGGCACAAATCTTCTCCCTACCGAACTGAGACCAATGGTGCAGTTGAAGCCGCCAATAAGAACCTCAAAGCCATCATCAGAAAGATGATTGGAAGCTGTAGGGATTTTTCGACTGGATCCCGTACGCCATCTGGGGCTATCGAACCTCAATCCGAACCTCTACTAGGGCTACCCCTTACTCTCTGGTCTACAGCATGGAAGCATTCGTACCTGTGGAGTTGGAAATACCCTCGCTACATGTCATGCTCGAAAGCAAAGTTAGCGAAGAAGACTGGTGCCAAAGTCATCTCGACGAGCTGACCTTCCTAGATGAAAGGAGATTAAACGCTCTTTACCAAATACAGGGGTACCATCGCCGAATAGCGTGATCATTCAACAAGAGAGTCGAAGACCACGGTGTCCGGGAAGGGTATTTAGCCCTCAAGGAGATAATAGAACCCATCTTGGACCCTAGAGGGAAATTCAAGGCCAATTGGAGCGGCCCTTACATTGTGAAGAAAAACTTATCCGGTGGTGCCACCATGCTCACTGACCTAGATGGAGAAGAGATGGCTCGTCCAGTCAACCTGGACCATCCCAAGAAATTCTACCCCTAGTCCGAAATCTCGGCGCGCTACGACTCTTCTCATCTCCCTTCTATTTAAAGAAAGAAAGAAAAAACTCTTCATTTCCCTCTACCCATAACTACGTGGGCCTGATCCTCTACAAAAAAACCATTTTTCAAGAAAAATAAAGAATTTTCAAAATCCCAGAGGTACGTAGGCAGCTCATACATCTTTTATAGGAGCAAGGCCCTTTCTTTTTCACAAAATACTATTCTTTTCTTATCTCCGAGAATGGCAGTTCATTCTAACAAATACTTGAACAAAGGGATTATGTATTCCTTAGCGATAGGTATAGATAATTCAAGATTACAAATTTCATCGAAAGGCATAGCTGGATGATCAGAAACTTGCTTATTTCATTAATAAGAAATTACACCATAGATTACATAAGAATAGGAACGGATAACTCCCTTCCCCCTACTGCCATAAAAAGCCAAATAAAATCCCCACATATATTCCCTATTATACAAATAAACTCTCCAAGAGTCTTACCCACAGCTACTAGAGGATCCTGCGCCCTCATCATCTACATCCTGGGGTCCACAATTTTCCCCTGCCTGAACAGAGTGTCGTAAACACTCCATGGACCGATAAGCCTGAACCAGCTTCGAAAAAACCACAACACCCCCTCCCATGGTGTTAAATAAAACAAACAACCTTTGTCCAGTCTCCACTTCCAACATCTTGCTGACTAGTCTCCTCCACAACCACTTCATATAATCACCGGGGACATGCCAAACTCTCCCAACAGACTGAGAGGGACGGGTTGACGGACGCCGATTCTCCCACAAAGATCCAAGAAACAGACGCAGGCGCACGATCAAAATGTCTACCAAAAAGAAATTTTGTGTCCGAGGTGGCATGACCTGTGCCCAGCCAAATTGGCGCAGAAGCCGGCAAGGGAAATAAAAAAAGGTATGTCTGAGACCAACCAGCCGCACATATGATTACTCTCCTAGCTCCAGAACAGGCAGCAACTTCCCCCACCAAGGCACTAACCAATACAGATTCCGAGACCCATTCTCCATAAACCAATTCTCCCAGCTCTCAATATCCAAGCCTACGCTGAAGAAGTAATGAGAAAAGAAGTTGGGTACAGTCGACAAAGGATATTCTGGAGGATTCACCTGGCGAATTCTTTCAGATAACCACATGAACAGCATCACGGGGCTACCCCTCAGGAAGTCAGAACGACCTTCTCGCCAGGCATCCACACCATTCAGCATCTCCGCCAGTATCACCGCCACAAGATTGCAACGGTATGACATCCATGAAGTAATGGCTGCAAGTTGCGGGTCCACCAGCAGTTCCCCAGTCACCAACAACAATTTTGAAACCAGGCCCAGTGCAACAACTCCAGCATAGCCAACATTACCTACTTCTCGCAAATGCACGGACTGTAGCACCGCCGAGAGGGAGATCATTCCTCCAGTAACCACTGATTTGGCCATCGAAGGCAAAATATGAAGAATCCCGGCCAATAAATCCCTAGGAGAATGGGAAAATTCAAGAAAAGCTGCAGAAACACTGGGATTTATACCCAGCATGGCAGAAAATTCCTCATAGGTAGGACAAACTTCATCCAAACCAAAGCGGAATACATGGTCTTTGGGGTACTAGAATTGTACCACCGCCATCAGCATGTTCCACCCAAAAGGCCATTGCCACACAAGGAGATGAGACGCATGTTAAAGGCATCGTAGTCGACATTATAAGAGCACATTGATTCCAAGGCTTCGAGGTAGTTAGCAAACTCAATGCTACCAGGGAGAGCCATCTTGCAAGGCTAAGAGATAGTGGGCACGTAAGTAAAAATGCGAGGGTGTGATGAAAACACTCCACCCTTAACCCTTTTTATACTTAGGAACCCTCACAAGAGACATAATCCCTCCAGAAATCGAAGGGAATCCTACCCCACAAAACACAAAAGGCTGAAGAGGGCACCATTCAAAGCTTTGAATTGATGGGGCTGGGTTGAACTGCCGATAGGCATGACAGGGTGTTTGTCGATCGGCAACCCCCCATTTTTAGAAATTTACCTTTTTTCCTTTTTTGTCAAATCAGAAAACTCAATAAAAATAAATTGATATTCTCAACAGAATTTCAAAATCCCTTCTCCTCCATATATAATTTCCCCTTTTAATTAAAACTTTCCTTCAAAAATTCAAAAAATACTTCTTTTTTCTCTCTCAAGAGCAAAGTAAAAAGAGCATGTGCATGCATTCATTCATCATTAATAAAAGATAATAAAAAAATCCATTGCATTGCATCTATTTGTTTTCTATGTTACATCAATTTTGTAGGAAATAAAAAGAAAAAGCAAAAAAACAACGGGACTCAGCCCGAACCCACATTCTCTCTCTCTCTCTCTCTCTCTCCCCTACCTTTCTCTCTAAGAGCTTCCACTCCTGCGACGTGCTCTCTTTCCCCTACAGCGAGATGATGCACCACCACTACCTGAGCCAGAGCCTTCTTTGGGCGAAGCAAATGACACCAAGCAAGAAGGAATAGGAACTGCATCCTGAATATGGGCAGTTCCTGAAGATATCCAGTCTCTGATGTCTCTTAGCCAAGTGGTTGACACTTGGACTTGCTGCAAGAAAAAGGCAAAATCAGTATCAAAGCAGAGATGACTAAAACAGAAAAGAAAGAAAGAGAAGAACAAAAAGGTATACCGCAGGTTGGAGGACCTCCTCTGTCAAACCCACCTCCTCCGGATCCATCAGATGAGGAAGATACAGCATAGGCACTATCCCTCCATCAGCCCGTTTGATGTTGTATGAAGGAGTGTGCAATTGCACGAAAGGAACCTCCGAGGTCGTCATCGTCGCAGATGATGTCGAACTGCCGCCACTGTGGGAAGATCCCACCACCCGACTTGAACTCACAGGAGGGAAAGGAAGGGCATCATATATGTTGGGTGCCATCAACCAGCTCAACACAAAGTCCATATAGTCATATGGCGCAGCCGTATCAGTGTACAACAAGTAGGACTCACCGATCATCGCCGCGATCCTCGCATCCTCCGACAGTAGTATCTCCCGCCTCATAGACATAGAAGGTTGGGAAGGTGGGACCACCACCTCCTCCTCAGTAATCTGGCGAACCACCCTCTCCCCGAGATACTTGGAATGAACGAACTCATGCACCAGCAAATGCCTTATCTGCGCGTTCACCCCGATTGTCCATACATCCTTAATGGCTGTCCCCCAGGGATAAAAGGTCACCTAAAAATCTCCAAGCAGGCATAAATCAATACAAGATCAGAAGGTGCAAAAAAACCAAGATTGAAAATGGAAAGAGTGTTACCCTACCACTGGTCAGGTCATTCAAGACCTGACGCACCGCCTCCAGAGAGAGATCCCTTCGACTGTCGATTGGCCTTACGCTATCGATACAATCGGTAGGAGTCCCCAATAGTATCGTCCTTCAGAGTGATCAGCGGGGTATTGCACCAAATCACCTTATAAAACCACGTCTGTCAAAAGATAAGAATTCATAAACAAAAAAGGGACGCATAAGGAAAATGCGAATGCATGAAAAGAAATGCTCAAACTAAAAAATTCCTCGAGAAGGTACGTGGCTCCGGTAAAGGACTACCGATAGCACCGGCTGAATGCATCCAGAGAAGAGTAAAGGGTCGCCAAAGTCACACTACCCCAATCATATAAAGATATGTTTGAAAACATCCTCAGGTACGACAAGAACTATAAATGGACGACGTCGCCACTCGATGCCACCATGAAACCTCCCAATACTAGTAAAATAAATAACTGGGCCATCTGCCTCACTTCCATCCCATCCTCCACATCAATCACCCTGCCCAACAGGACATCCTTCAGTAGGGACAGCCGGATAGAATCCCCAGAAACTATCCTCCCTACATCACCAAGTGTCGTACGCACTGCCTTCGATCTCACCCACAAAGAGAGATCCACCTCTATCTGCCCTCCCTCACAATCCATCCCCAACAGCTGCTACATATCTATGGGAGTCACAGTCATCTCCCTAAAGCTGAAACAAAAGGTGTGAGTAGCATCCCACCACCTCTCCCCCAAAGCGCACAGGACCGCTGTCAAACGAGGCGTCTCATCCAGCGCAGATGCCACCTCCCAAAACCCACTGATGATATCACCCAACGCACCACAAGTGGGAGATTATCCCAGACATCCCTGAACCCCGTCGTCTCGCGGGCACGCATGTTCTTCAAACAAATATGAGACAGGAAAAAAGGAAAAATCTCATCAGAAGTCAAGAAAGAAAGAAAAAATCACCAAAAAGAGAGGAATGCCAAAGGTCAGGTTACTAACATAACCACCAGGATTTACTTTCGAAGAGCGATGATGCAAAGTCTCCCGTAGTAAAGTTCTCTCATCCTCAATAGGATCAAATGCATCAAAGGAGTTCTCACTCCCCAAAGCAAGAGGCTCCCTGACCCTTTACTCCACATTCACCCAGTCATCAACGATCAACCACTCTTTATGGACTGCAGTGCTCACAAAAGCGTCCATTCCTTGAAGATCAGAATGCTAAAACGATTTGTAGAGAAATCGCAGAAAGAGAGAAGCAAAGAAGCTGTGAAAAAATGAAGGGATTCGCCCCCTTTATATAGGATGCCAAACGCCATGCCGATCGGCACTGACCCAAACTATACCGATCGACACTGATTCCTTACCTTCCCGAGGCAGTCCAAAAATCTGTGCCACCGTCGACTGGCACCCCTCATACCATGCCGACTGGCACCCCCCTTAAATTTCATACAGTAAGAAAATACCAGAAAGCCCCGAAAATTGCTCAGAAAATTCCTAAAAACCCTATGAAGGATTTAGAACATTTTCACCAGGAAAATTTCGCATTCCCTCAAGTGGAATCCCTCTTTCCCAGTGGAATCCTCAAAAACCAAGTGAATCTCCTCCCGAAAAAGCCCCGGAGTATCTTTAAGGATCGCCTGATCACTTCCCCAACGGAGTTTTTATAGCACCAAAATTGGTTGTTTCCCCTTGCTAGGCCTCCTAAAGAAACAAAAACTTCCCCAGCTATCAGCTCCCAAGCTCAGATCAAAATCACAAGGAAATTTCTCTAACAGAATCAAAGTCCAATATTTATCCACGTTTAGGTCAGAATTGACCTCGGTCTTGGATTGTCACATGAGTTAGGTCAGAAATGACCTCGGTTCTCGGTCGTCACCACTCTTAGGTAAGAATTGACCTCGGACTTGGATCGTAACCTAAGTTAGGTTAGAAATGACCTCAGTCCTTGGTCGTCACCACTCTGAGGTCAGAATTGACCTCGAACTTGGATTGTCACCTGAGTTAGGTCAAAATTGACCTCGATCCTCGATCGTTACCACTCTTAGGTCAAAATTGACCTCGGTCTTCGATTGTCACCTGAATTAGGTCAGAATTGACCTCATTCCTTGGTCATCACCACTCTTAGGTCATAATTGACCTCGGTCTTGGATAATCACTTGAGTTAGGTCATAATTAGCCTCGGTCCTCGGTCGTCACCACTCTTAGGTCAGAATTGACCTCGGTCTTGGATCGTCACCTGAGTTAGGTCAAAAATGGCCTCGGTCCTCGGTTGTCACCACTCTTAGGTCATAATTGACCTCGGTCTTGGATCGTCACCTGAATTAGGTCAGAATTGGCCTCGATCCTCGATCGTCACCACTCTTAGGTCAGAATTGACCTTGGTCTTGGATCATCACCTGAGTTAGGTCAGAATTGACCTCGGTTTTGAGTCATCACCACTCTTAGGTTAGAATTGACCTCGATCTTGGATCGTCACCTGAGTTAGGTTGGAAATGGCCTCGGTCCCCGGTCGTTACCACTCTTAGCTTAGAATTGACCTCGATCTTGGATTGTCAACTAAGTTAGGTAAGAATTGACCTCGACCCTCGATTGTCACCACTGTTAGGTCAGAATTGACCTCGATCTTAGATCATCACCTGAGTTAGGTAAGAATTGACCTCGGTCCTCAATCATCACCACTCTTAGGTCAGAATTGACCTCGATTATTATATCTTCACCCTAAGCCCACATAATTGGCTTTGACCCACAGAATCGGTCACCCTCATCACTTAAGCCCGCAGATTTGGTTTTAATCCACAAAATTGGTCATCCTCCAACATCACTTCAGGTCCTCAGAATAGACCTAAACCATTGATCGTCATTCAAAACCATCCCCAGCACACCCCTCAAGTCCTCAGAATCGGTCTCGACCCTATGAATCGGTCATACTCCCTCAGAAGCCTTATGTGGTGTCTATTCGACGGTTATCATTTGTTCAAAACTCACCCGTCGAGGGGATCTGTAGACACCCCATTCTATTACCCCCTAACTCTCCTTAGGTCCCTATTACCTCCCTTCATCACTACAAACCTAGGTCATACCACGAGTACTGACCTAGAAGTCATCGGGCACTCCCAGGTTCCATTTGACCAAAAAGTCAAACTCTTCAACTCGACTAAGACTGAATGAATATTCAAAGGGCACTGGAATCCCTTTCCAACGGTCTATCCCATGGATGATTTCGACATACCATGCGGACGAACGATCCGTTTGCATTCGAAACTTGATTTAGAGGCCACCGGGCTTTGTTTAACCTAAGTCAACTCTTCATCTCAATCAAGGGTTAATGAATCATTGAAGGGCACTGAAATCCATTTCCAACGGTTCATCCTGTGCATGATTCTGACTTACCATGCAGACGAACGATTCGTTTGACTCCAAGAGGTCACTGAATACTTCCAGGGCCCGGTTGACCAAAGTCAACTCCCCAAACTTGGTCAAACTCTTTGGAATGTCGAAGTACATCTACTAACCTTTCCAACGGTCCATTCCATGCACGTTTCAGACTTACCATGCAGACGAATAATCCGTTTGAGTTCGAATGATTCCCCGTCCAATGGACCGATAAGTTCTTCCGAGCCATATTTGACCCAAAGTCAACTCCCGAACCCATGGGGCGGTCCAAAGGACTTTCAAAGGTCTCTGAATTACCATTCCAATGGTCTAACCCGTGCATGATTTAACCAATGGTTTGCCCTCAGCATCCAATTTTCCGAAAAGGTCTGAAACACACTACTAAATGGCAGGTTCTAGACCCTACCTATCGGTAGGTGCCGATAGGCAGGACCAGGGCTATGCCGATCGACAATGCCCTGGGACTATAAAATGAGGGCTTCACCTCATATTCAAAAGGATCCCAGATCTGATAAAAATCGCTCTCATCGAATCCCAAAACCTCTCTCGAAGACAGCACGATTTCAACATCCAAATCCCTTTCTAACTTCCCCTTTTCATCATCCTTTTCATCAAACTTGGTGAATTAGCCACTCTCCATCAACATCCAAGTGTAAGGGCTGCTCTCCATCATTCAAGATTAAGCTCAAGATCATCAAGAAGGTCCAACTTTCTCAACTTTCTCTTCAAATTCTCTTAAATTCTAAATAACTTGTTTTACTATTTAGCACTTTTATTATCTCATCTCACACATCCTAATATACTTTTTATTTAGTATTATTGCACATCTCTTACTTTCATATAAATAAAACCCAAAAAACAAGAAAAAGAGGGTTTGCTCATAAATTCCAAATAGGGATTCTCATATTTTCTTACACACTTTTCTCACAAGTAAAACACTTTTTCTACACACAAACACACACTAACAAATAAGAGATCCCCCATTTGGATTTATGGAATAAACCCCACCCCTCGTTTTGTATGCAAACTACGTGGACTTTGATGCCTTTATAGGCTACATAGGCGTCTCGGGGTAAAACCCGAGACTTGAGTCCTATTCTCACTTTCTCCCTCATTTTCTATCTTCGCCAAATCCAATTTTCTTATATTCTATATACTTGTTCTTAGTGACATATCACCGCATATGCGTTATCGTTCCGTTATAACGATCAACGTAAGGGTAATCGCGTAAATCTTATTTTCTCTATATTATTTTTATACTTTCCTACGGATGACTCGCTTTATCTCTTCCATGATACAAGTCGAGGATTCCTATATCCACTATATATATACACATGCACACATATGACAGGGAAAATAAAAAGGGAAAATAACCAACATCCATGAGAGACTGAAAGGGAGGAATGGGTGCCTAACATATTCCCATTTTGTAACTTTGCCTCCAACCCTTCTCAAATCATTTTGGTTTCGTATGCACCAGTATGTCTTTGGATGTCGTCCTTTGGGATGGCTTCCCCTTTTTCTTTTATCTGTTTTGAGTAAAATAGATTGGCGACTCTAAATCTCTCTACATTTTTTACACCGAATCTTAAATGACGATGGCCGAAGCGCTCCCGAGAGGGACGCGCGAGAGCCGAGGATCCTTCCTTCACGCGCCTGCCCACGACGAGGATCGCTAAGTGAGAGTGTATTTAAACTAAATTAATTGAATGAATAAAAACTATAGGTTGCATCGAATATCCCTCACCCGAGTTAATTAGTATTAAATGGTTACATGGGTCAACGAGCTATTAAGATTGAGTCTCATTTCGATAGTTAATTAAGCCTAGATTTGTCACACCCCTAAATTTGCATAAAAGTCTAATAAGATTTTGACGTCAACAAATACCCCTGAAATTACGCACGCAGGTTCGTAAATATAAAGAATACATGATATACCCCGTTAAATCTCTTAGGCGTAATAACTAGAACAACCCACTCGAAACAAACCTGTAAAACTTCATCACCCAAGAAAAGCAACCAAACGAACTCTAGGTGAGGTCAATCCAACACAACCTTGATTAAATTATCCCCTAAACATATTAAATGACATGAAATAAAATTGATCTAATTAATTAAAGCATGATTAATTAAATTAACTACACAATTAATCTAGGCAAGAAATAATAAATCATGAAATAAATGAAAAAACAAAGCTTAAAGTAGAGGAAGATGACAATAAATAGTATCCACTTACATTATTGGGTGTCAAATCACCAAGAAAATATAGGAGAGGGGTGTTCTCAACCTAAATCCCCCAAAATTACAAAACCTAAGTTAAACTAAGAGAAAGAGAGAAACTAGAGAAAAAACTAGATATTATGAGCCCGAAAAATTCCCTCCTTAAAAAATAAGACAAAGTCTCTTATTTATACTCAGTTGGAATAAAGGAACAAAAAAAATAAAGGAAAAAGAAATAAGAAAACGAGTTAAGGGGATAAGTTACAAAAAAAAAGGAATAAAAGAAAAAAGAGAAAAGTAAGAAAAAGGAAAACAGGGAGAAACAGGTATCTCGGCAAAACAGGGGAAGTGGGAACCGGTCCACCGAGATCTCAGGCCGGTCAACCACGGCAAAGGGGAGGAGCCACTATCAACCTTCCACAGCATAAATAAAAAACCTGTCGATCGGAAGCATTGGGGCGATCGACCGGTCGCAGCAGGTCCGACCACCAAATTCCTCACCTGCGTAAAGCCACGAACCCACAACAATGGAAGAACTCCATTGTTACCTACTCCAAAAGGTACAACGGCAGCATAAAAACCATGGAAACCAAGGCCCTTACCGAAAACCCAACACTCAATCACTGCAAAAACTCTCCAAACTGTGTGATATGGCCTGGACCCAAAATCGTGTGAGGCCCATTTCGTGTTTAGACCACAACCCAAAAATGGTTCAAATTGGACCTACTCCAAATGTGTACAGCCAAGACCTAACAAAAATTTGAGTGTTGAAAAACCCATTTCCCAAAAATCCATCAATGGCCAAACCTCCATGGATATACCATGGATGGAAAAACCAAGCTCCAAAAATCGAAGCCTAAGACCGAAAGCCAATAATCAGTTGTTCAATTTGGCCAAAAACATCCCAATTTGTTGTGTGGACAAAACCCGAGAAAAATTCAAAATATCCATTAAAATGGTAATACCCACCACCTCCATTAATGGTCAACAAAAACCTCCAAAAACTAGATGTCCAAGACCCATTTGCGTGAGTGGACAATAATCAACCTCTAATTTTGGACCAAAGTCCCGAATTTTGAATGAACCCAAAACCCGAGCAAAACCCGAGCCAAAACCAAAATCTCCATAACCATTCTGCAAAAAAAACATTTGAGGACATAAAGGGAATTATTAGAATTGTTATAAAAGAGAAAGGGACATGGTGGGTATTATTTGAAATGTTAATGAATTTCTTATAATTCTTTTCCAATTAAAGGTCCGTGTTTCCTTCGTTCGGACACCGATTCGCGCACCATTTGCGCATGTGCAAAGCTTGGCCCGAGGTTTACAACTTCTGTGAAGACTTTGGGCAAAAATCTCAAAGTGTAAAGTTACCGAAATGCCCCCGAACATGCGAATCGCGACGGTTGTTAACCATAATGCCCTCAAACTTCATATTAAGCACTGTAACACCTATAAAAGCTCAATAATACGTCAAATAACATGTTTTCATATAAAACATAGGTTGTCAGGTTATTGAGCATAATTATAGCAATTATGATACCCGAAGGGGGCAAAATGCATAGGTTCGAGGGTAATTAAATGCAATATTCGATACGAATCAGAGACTAAAACAAATCCAGGGAGTGATACAACACCATCATTAAAGCAAAGAAGATACCACTGGAGACCACTCAATTTTGTTTGAGGTCCTAGAAAGTTCATAAAGAAGTGTTACACTCATTGCAAAGGTCCTACCTCATCTTCCTGAAATGCCTAAGCTGCTATGAGAGATTTTGGTCATAGAGATGATGATTGTGGATACTGTTGATCCACAAGATGAAGGGGAGGAACAAAGAGGTGATTTAACTGAGTTTATGATCTATGTTTGCATCAATAAAAAGGATATCACCAAGGTCGTCCAAATTAGGGTTGGTTTGAGATTCTCCCTTAGAGAGGAAGTAACCACGTCTTCAAAGAAAACATGGTTATGTTTGCGTGAAATCTTTCAGATATGATTAGTGTATATATTAAGATCATGGTCCACAACCTCAATGTGGGCCCAAACCACAGGACAATATAACAAAATAAAAGGGTTTTTGGACCCTAAAGGAACATAAATGCCTCAAAAGGTCACATCTTAGTTGACTTTATTGCGAAATTTAAAAACCTAGAGGAGGTAAAGAAAAAGCTCAAGATCTCAAAAAAAGAAGCAGCAAGGGCTAGATAAACCAGGCACCCATTGTTCCAAGAGATAGAACCTAACTTTCTAACATGGGCCCTAGATGTGGATGGCTCTTCCAACATCTCAGGTAGTACAACTGGACGTCACCTTTTGATCCTAGAAGGACGTACAATTACTCTTTCTGTTCTTTTTTAATTCAAAGCCTCCAACAATAAGGAAGATTATAAAAAATTTAGGCCTTGTTTGATAACACCTAAATTCAAAAAAGTTGAAGTTTTCCAAGTTTTAGGCTATTTGATTTCCTTAATTTGCCTTGGAATTTGTTTTCCACGTACAACACCCCTAAAGCATAATTTTTCACCTTTTAGTAAAAACAAATTCTCTTTGGGGGGGGGGGGGGGGGGGGAGGTTTTTGTTTGCCACCTTTGAAAGGCAACTCACTCCAAATAAATTTAATTTATTTATTAAAACTCTATATATTTCATAAATATATATTGTTCATAAATTTTTAAGTATATATATTTCGTATATTTTATATATGTATATGTTTCGTATATTTCATTTATTTAGTATATATGTATAATTCGTATAGTGCATATATTTTATATATGTATATAATTCGTATATTTTATATATTTTATATATTTCGTACATTTATATATCTCATATATTTTAGTATATATGTATATTTTCTATATTATGTATATTTCATATATTTAATATATTTCATATATTTATATAGTTCGTATATTGTACATATTTCATATATGTATACATTTTGCATATGTAATAAATTTTGTATATTTTCATATATTTAAGATATTTTTTAAATATTTTATCAATTTCATATATATTTTTAAATATTTTGTATCTTGTATATTTTTTTCGTATATTTCATATCTTTCGTATATTTATAAATTTTAATTATTTCATCTATTTCATATTTTTTTTCTAAATATTTCATATATAAAATATAAAGATTTTACATAGACATATTGAAAATTTTAAAATTGTATAAAATATATAAATTATATAAAATATCGATCTCTAACACTTATCAACCTGAAATACATATGAAATACATTATATGAAATATAAAGATTTTACCTACACATATTGAAAAGTGTAAAATTAAAAGAGATAAATGACATATTAACTTACCTCTTGAGTATTACGCAAGGATATGTGTGTTATTTTCTTCAAAATCTTGGCAAATCTTTCTATTCACTATACACCTTAAAAAAATATTAGAATAAACACTAATGAAATATAAATAATTTGTACATTAACATGAAATATTATACAACTAATACGAAAAATATGAAATCACGTGCAAAAATATTTGATTCGATTTATATTTAACATTGAAGTCCAATGCAATTCATTATAATCGTCAATAGTCACACAATGACACCCTCACAATCTATCCTCGCACATGGCTCATCTTTATCCCTATCATTTTTGTCAACTTTAGATACATAAATTGTACAATATGGTGTGTAAACACTCTCATCATATGTCTCCAACTCGTGAAAACATCGTGGCGACGCCTTAAGAATCTCAAACAAATTTGATGTTGCACTTTATTTAGAATAAAATACTTGTTTTGCTTGTGATACGAGAATAAGAGGTCTCTTTTCAATTGATATTGTCCTTGGTGGAGGTTAACTAAAGTGAATCCATCTTCAATTTTAAATCCATTGACATTGTTATCCCAATCACATAGTAATATAGGTAGTAGAAATGTATGAAAGTTCACCAACATTATATCTCTCATGATACTGTAATAAGAAACATTTGCAACAACATGTGTGGTATCCCTTGCACTGGATCTACTTATAGTCGGCATCATTAAAAAAACTTTGAGTGGACTTTTGAACTACTGAGGTATGAAACCATTTTCCATTTATAATGTAGCCATAATATGACATCGCAAATAGACACAGTTCAACGGCTAGTCACTTTAAGGTTGTAGATATGTCACTTATATTAGCCTCGACCTTAATCGGTTGAAAGATTATAATTAAAATTATATTAATCTTTCAAATATAATATTAAACCCTTAAAAGTTCAATGTAGAAATAGGTCCACCTTGATTGCATGCCACAAAGAGAATGTTTCAATATGACTCTCATGTAATAAGGTCGTATCCTGAGATAAACTGTGGTTAGAATGATTTAACTTGTCCAAATTCATTCTAATATAAATGAAAGATATATCAGTAACAATATAACTAATATAATAAATTTATACAATGAGAAAACTATTAAACTCACTCAATACATGGATAAACTTTGGGATTCTTAAACACCACATAAAGATGAGTTATTTATCATATCATCGGATAATATTGTTGGCTTGCCTTTAAAAATAGGACGACATCCTAGTATTATTTAATCTTTAAACTATTCATCTTGAGATAGAGGAACACCTATGTTTAATGTTTTTATGTATATTCTACGAAACCTTACAATCTCATTCGCCAAATAACATGTTGTTTTGCATCCTTCAGGTCCTGCACGGTTCCTAACATAACCCTTGAGTACCTTTCGTAAACCTAGTGAAAGAAAATGAATATAAGTATGCATATAGATTCAATTTATTAATGAACATAAATAGATTCTTCACTACCTATCAAATGGATACATCCATTAAAATTTTACTGGTCCACGTAGTCGAGCTTCTCGAGTTAAGTGAATTGGCAAATGAAAAATAATGTTAGAGAAGGAGGGAGGTAAGTACTGTTCCAATATACATAATACCTCCATAATTTTTTCCTCTAATTCTTCCATTATACATTTATCAATCATTATATGACGTAATTCATTGAAAAATTAATATTAGAGAAAGTTCACTTACCTTTGCCCCTATGGTAATATACCACATAAAGCTAGTGATAATATTTATTAAATCAGAATATGATAATCATGAGACTTCAAGCCTATTGACTTGCATTCATCCACTTTAACACAAATACTAATATTGGAGTTGTAACTACCAGGTAACTTTAAATCAAATAACCTTTGATAAAAAAAAAATTGCTTTCTTTAATAGCTTGTAAGGTGTAGGGGGTAGGTAAACTTTATTCACATGTGGTTGAGGATGCAATTCCTTTCTAATTCTAAATTCTCGCACGTCTTCATGAGACTGAAGTCCATCCCTTGATTTTCCCTTCAAATCTAAACCTATTGTAATAAGTCTCTCACATATATTTTTCTCAAAATTCATTACATCCAATTTGTAATGTAAATCCAATGTCTAAATAGAGATAGAGATAGAGAGAGAGAGAGAGAGATAGATAGAGAGAGAGAGACAGAGAGAGAGATAAGGATTAGTATGTTTAAAAAGTATAACTGATGAATTAAAATAAATAAATATTTGAATTTAGTGGATTAAATAGTTATACGTTGAGATATACTTACATGGCAATAGAGTTAATAAAAAAAATATTGACTACTTTTTCCAAAACATTTTCTTCTTCTTACACGTCTTTTTCCCTTTACCGAAGTTATTTTCAACACCATTCAAAGCATACAAAAAGTTATCAACAATTAACTATTTTAGTGGTATGCTCCTCTCTTCAATTCCATCAAACTAACTTTTTCCTTATCTCACCATGAATGATTTATTGGAAGAAAGCTTATATGTCCCATATACATTATCTTATGATTTTTTTATAACCTTCATGAGGATGTGTTGGGACCACAAATAGGATGAGCTAATTCCCCCTTTGTGGTATATCCAGATAAATTACCATTTACTAGAAAGTCTTTAATTATCCACATCAAAATAACTTTCAAATTAAAAGTAGAATGATTGGATTCATCATACATCTCCACCCCATTATTCCAAAGCTCTTGATAAACATCTATAAGTGGCTATAAAAATGTGTCCATGTCATTACCTATTTTAGTTAGCCCTAATATAAGCAAAATCAACATCAAATTTTCTTGGTACATGCATAATCATGGGGGAGGGGGGGGGGGGGGTATTGTACCACGATTAGTAGTACAAGCTAACACCTATACCTTGAGATGCAATTACTAAAAGGATTAAACCATTCATCTACAAGAACAAGTATGAGATTTCTCGGATTAAACAAAAAATGAGGCGATTTTTCCCCAATTGTATCCCAAACAACTAAATCAGTTGGATGTCTCATCTTGCCATCTTGCCTTCGATGATATGAATACAACTTCAATTTCCCAGCTTTGTCAGGTGATAAAAACATCCTACAAAATCTTGGGATTAATGGGAAATTACCTTAATATTTTCGCAAGTAATACTTTCTTAATATTTTTAGTGCGTTCATTTCCATCATGACGAGCCACATTTGGGGCATGTATCCAAATGTTCATAATCTTTTCTGAATAATCAACAATCATTAAAACATGCATCTATCTTTTCATATCCAAAATCAAATTCTTTTAAAATCTTTTTTAATTTATAAAAAGAACTGGGATGAGTGTTATCCTCCAAAAATATATCCTAAATAATCTCAAGAAGATCATTAAATCATTTATCAAATATTCTATGAGTGGCTTTATGTTTAGACAAAGATGTAATTAATGACATCTTTGTATAATTTATACACCCAAGATATAAAGGGGTCTCAAAATATTTTAACTTTTCTTTGAAACTTTCGTTCCCCCTATGATAAATATCTTCTGCAACTCTAGCATCTTAAAAATAAGCATTTGTATACATCATGTGTACAATAGACATATCAATGTCATTAGAGTTATTTGTCGCAATCTAAGTTGAATTCCTTCGACACGGATTGGTCCCAAAATTGGGACGAAAGGGGAACAATCGGAGAAGTTTCCCTATCTTCCCACCATGTGCATGAGGGTGATTCGAGGATATGGGAGTCCTCTTTTCACCGTACTCGCGCTGGTATCTTTGCAGGCTATCTCTCATATAAATTGGTCATCGTCAAAAGGGGATAAAGACGAATAAATAGAGTTTCCAGCCTATTCTGTTCAAAACATGCAAAATAAATGTAGCCATCTCAAGAGAATGGCATCAAGCTCATATTGATGCATATGAAACCAAATGAATCAAAGGTCTGAGGACTAAGTTATGGAATGGGAAGGTGTTAGCAACCCATTTCGCCCTTTTGATCTCACATGAGCTATGTTAATATTCTTATTTTTTCCAAAGTCTGATGTATGTGTAAATGTGCATAATGTGAATAACAGGAGAAGTAAATCATCTGACTCATGTCTTGGGAAAGACGGAGCGTAATCATCCTAAGAAGTACACCTAAAAAAGACATAAATATATAATGTGAGTGTCCGTCAGATGACAAGTCACTGTAGAGAAGTGAATATACATGTCAAACGAGACACAAATATATAAGAGTTCATGACTCACAAAATAAATACAAGAGAATATAAAAGCATAAAATAGGAAAAATAGGACTCCAATTCTAGGATTGGCCCGCGATGCCTATCTAGCCCAAGGGGCATCAAATTCCACATCATTCAATATGACATAGGGGTGGGGTTTAACTCATAAACCCGAATTTAAAACACCTCTTTGAATGTTTTTGAAGAAAGCGCGCTCAAGTGTAAAAGTGTGAAAGGGGGAGGAAATCTTACTTTTGGTGTTTATAAGTAAACCCTCTTTTTGCCATTTTGGATTTATATGAAAATATGGTATATGACTATTAGTAATAAAAAAGGATATTAGTTAAATTGTGATAACAAAATATGACTAAACGGCATCAAAATAGGAATAAAGCGAGTAAATAATACTAAATGGATAAATTGGAAAAGAGTAGGAATACACCTCCTAATAGACTTTGCTACCGATTTTTGAAGGAGAGTATATTGACTTTATGGTGATTTAATGGTGGTGAATTATAGTGAGGTAAGTGGATAAAGGTGGTATGATAGTGAGGTAAGATAAATGGAAGGAATATTGGAAAATTGGGTTTTTTGGGAATGGCTATGCTCTAATTTCAAGAGAATATTTTTTATTGCTGAAAAGGAGGTCCCAAGGAATGAGGTCATGGTTTCCTTAAATAGTGCCAAATTTGGTCTTAGGGGGTGCCAAACAGCATGGCCCCTATTCTTCCCATTGTAATAGATCAATCCTTGATGTCCAATGAATGCCGATAGGCATGAGATCTATGGTGCCTATACGTAGTCTGGAATGGAGTTTTTTAAAAAAAGGGTGTAAAATGCAAACCGTAAGACCTAATTGCGCACGATCAGGATCATGGGAAAGGGGATTTAGATCCCTTCATGAGTAAATGATCCACTCTTGATTTTTCTATCCAACTAAAGTCAAATGGGGATTAAAAGTATTTAATGGTCTCTGTACGGGGGATTTTCAGAGTAAAAAGGGTCGTCCGTGTGAACCTTTAAGCTGATTTGTGCATGACATGGATTATTAGAATGGGGATTTAGAAACTTTCAAGATTTCAATAAGATTCTCTCAAGTTGGAGAGTTGACAAAAGTCAAATGGGGATCGAAAGCACCCGGTGGTCTTTCGATCAGGTCTCGGAGTGAAAATATCATTCGTGCAAACTGTGAGGCCAATTAGCGTAGGGTATGTTAAGTTAGAAGGGGATTGAGATCCCTACGTGGTTTTATTGAGTTTCACTTAGGTTGGAGAATTAAGATAAGTCAAACAGGGATTGAAATCATTTGATAGCCTCCATATCAGTTCTCTAATTAAAAAGTGTCATCCATGCAAACCATGAGGCCGATTCGCGCACAGTATGGACCGTTGGAAAGGGGATTCATATTCTTAAGATGTTTCATTGATCTTTTCTCAGCTTGGAGAGTTGAATCAAGTCAACAGGGCTTCGAAGTGCTCGATGACTTCTAGATCAGTACTCTGAGTTGGAACTAGGGTCTACGGAGGGAGGAGGAGTTTTAGGGACCTAAGAATGTACTTACGGGGTACTGGGATAGGGTGTCTATGGAACCATTGATAGGCATGCTTGGAATAAGAGAACTTAGTTAAAATGTAGACACCTCATCGATGCCTGAAAAGATGGTTGATTGAAGGATTAAGATCGATTCTTCAGATCTAGGGGACGAAAATAACCGATTCAGATGGTCGAGGTTGATTCTGATGACCTAGAGATTAATCTGATTATTTCAATAGGTCAAGGTCAATTATGTAGACCTGGAGATTGAAATGATTGATTCAGTGGGTCCAGGTTAATTATACGGACCTAAGAATTGAAAAGGACCAATTCAGGGGGTCGAAGTTAATTATGCGGACCTAATTATTGAAAGGACTGATTTAGAGGGTCGAGGTCGATTTCATGGACCTAAGGATTGAAAGGGAATATTCAAAGGGTCGAGGTCATTCTGTGGACCAAGAGATTGGAATAACCGATTTAGCGGGTTGAGGTCGATTCTACAGACCCAAGAAGTCAAAAGGACTGATTCTCAAGGTCAATTCTGCAAACCTAAGGATTGAAAGGACCGATTCAGAGTATCGAGTTAATTCTGCAGACCTAAAGGGTTAAAATTATCATTTCAATGGGTCGAGGTCAATTCTGCAGACCTAAGGTTAAAATGACCGATTCATAGGGTCGAGGTTAATTATGCGGACCTAAGGTTGAAATGAGTGACTCAAAGGGACAAGGTCAATTATGTGGACTTAAGGAGTTATTTACGAGGATTACTTCTAATTAAAGGCTTCATCGGGGAAGGTGTGGATTATCACTAGTATAAGCTCACTTCAGATTTTTTTTCCGTTGGGGAGTATGTTGGTGATGAGAGTGAGTATCGATTATCCTTCTAGGGATTAACAAGGGATTATAACTGGTTTGGTGCCCTAAAAGGGTTTTTTCTTGGAGTAATGACGTTCTTGACTTCACGAGAAATTTTTGGGAATTTTTATGAATTTTTCGAGCAATTTTTAAAAATTTTGGGCATTTTCGGAACACACTTTTAAGGGGACTATCGATAGGCAGGGATGGGGAGGTGCCTATCGGCATAGGGAATTGACTCCTGGGCTTTTTGGTAAACGGGAAAGGTCATTGTCGATAGGCAAACCTAAAGGACTACCGATCGGTGTGCCACTTAGACTCCTATAAAAATGAGCGACCTTCTTCATTTTTTCACACCTTAAAGTGATTGAATCTCTTTCTTTCTCCATCTATAAGTCAATTTTGAGTCTATTTCCTTCACACGAACTCAATGGATGGTACTTCTGGCAACAACAACGACGATGATTGGTTGACTGTTGACGATTGGGAGGGACTGGAATGACGGGCTATGGTATTGCTAGCATTAGGCAATGAGAATGCCTGTGACAACTTTATGCCAGTAGTGAATGGGAAGGTTTTGTTGTGAGAGCCTTCACATCACTTTTCTGCTAGGGTGAAGAACTCTAATGGCTATGTAAGTGTTTGCCCTTTAGTTTTTCCAACTTTTCTTTTTCTTCTCATCTTTGGGATAGTGAGGGGGTTTTCCTTAATTTATGTGCAAGTTGACATAGCCTCTTTGAGCTTTTAGCCTCGGGGGATGATCGGGATGAAGGAGGTTTAGGACATTGGGGGGGAATTGGATAAGATGTCACGCTCTATGAAGGTTTTATTTACACTAGGCGAGAGGTGGTAGGACACGACCTATACATTTCACTTGGGAGTTTAGGAGAAGATGATCACTTCCTTGGATGTTCAGTAGTTGACAGGGTTTAAGTGTGTTGGTTAGTAGATTATGGTGGATCGCACTTTGCGAGTTACGGAGGTGGAAGTGCGGACTGCTTTAGGGGATATAGGAAGAATCGTGTCGGGGAGATTCTGTCCAACTATCCATTTTAAAGGAGACTGGTGATACAAAATATCACAAAAAGATTATGATCGACTCAGTTTCTAGATCTATGTAGCTATAGAGGAGCAATAAATTGCCACAACAAGTATAAAGTAAGTAAAAGAGATGGTAGACAGTGAGGAGACACAAGAATTTAAGTGGTTCGGCCTTGGCATACATCCACTGTGCAAAGTATGAAATGTATCCACTAAAAATAGCGGCTGTAAGCCATTAAAGTAGTATAATCTCACTCTCTTTGTCTCTCTACAATCATAATTTTACATCATAATAATAGGTTTAGATAAGGATCGATCCCCGTAGAAGATAAAGTAAAATTCCTTTTATAGTGATGGGGGTGCGCAGTGTTACCTCCTAGCATGCAGCCTATGTGCACGGGGTAGAGAAGACAATGAGAGAGTGTCAACTGTGTACTACATGTGTGATCCATGATGAGAAAATATTCCCATCACATGGACTGACTCACTACAATAGTCTTGGTCACGTGTTCCATCATTACCCATACCATATATTCTACGCTAGTAATTTGTGTCAAAGTTATGGGGTCTTGAGTGGTTAAGATTAATGACGTAGCTCTTAGCAAAGATGAAGATGATGATGACATCTGATTCCTTATGAGTAGGGCCAATGGTGGGTCCCTTAACTTGATGAGGGTGTCAATGAGATCGAAACAAGATAGGACCGACCATAAAAGTTAAATAGTCTAAGTCCAGTAGTAACCCTTATGAATAACGATGGGAATTCCTGAAGTATGGTCTCGGAGGCCAAGACTATATAATTGGGACCACTAGGGAGTGGGTTCAAGAACAGGAGGAATTCAAGATGACTTATGAGGGGACATGTTGTCAAGTGAGTCTTGTTTAGATGAGACCAGACCCTTGTATAGAAATTGCCCCTAGACCTTAGTCTTCACTGTCAATGAGAGGCTGTGGTGTAAACTCATCTATCACCACGAAGTTGGATGTCCCCTCAGTGCCAAATCATATTTTGATGATTTGAATGGGATGGCATGTTGTCATAGTCACCGTTTTGATGCATGTCAGGGGTGTCAATATGGACACCTATCGCTTAATTAATAGCTTGGCATATTGCCCAAGTGACGGAGAAGTGGCACGTGTGGTATTGAGAACAGTACCATAATGATTGACTTAAAAAATATGCGCTAATTGAGTTATTTTAATACCAAACTCTTCCACTTCATCGTCTATCTTCTCCATTTTAATCATTTCTTAGTTAAAGCATGAATAAGAGTTCTCTATCTCTCTATACTTCCTTCATATTTTCTCTTAAGTTTTCCTATCTTTCTTTCTCTTTTTTGGCATTTTCCTAGTCTAGTTACCTTTTCTTTCCTCCTCCAGTCAATACATTAAGGATTTTCTTTCTTTGTTTGTTGTTTTCATTTTTTCCAACAATATTATTGATTTTTTTAGCCAACCCTTCTCATGGTGCTAGGCTAAAATTAAGGGATTTTGGAGGTTAATTTAGGTTGCTAGTAGTTTGGTTGTTGGAACATAGGAAAATTTTAAGTTTTTAGATCATGTGATAGCTGCTTGGTGACTTTTCTGATGTGGATCGTCGTCAAACTTCCATGTGTTCCTGACTAGTTTTTAAGAAAACTATTCAACAACATTTTTAGATCTTTAAGTCAAAGTTCACTTAAGTCTTTGATGTACCAAAAGTTATACAAGCTAGAAGATGAGTTCCCTTATCTTAGTGAGAGCATATTATAAGAGATTCGTAAGGCTGGGGACGAGGCTGAGAAAATGGCCAAAGTGGAGTCTAGACTTCCATTTACTCCAGAACCCTTATTTATCATTCATCCCCCTCTTCTCTTATGAGCTCGGAATTATCATTTCCTTGAGTGATTCCATGTCTACTGCATTGTCCTAAGAGTCTTATCCATCTATTCCCTAGGATACAATCCTGATCATATTCCAAAACCTCCTAATTATCGGTTAAGATCTAGGGATGACTCTTTTGAGTAAGATATAGTGGTTCGTAACGATCGACTGGACGAGAGCTGATGTTTTAGATATCTCTAATGATGAGTTAGAGTTTGAGGTGTCATACCATATACCACCAATGGGTGCCATTATCTCATCTATGACAGAGGCCAAATTTACAAACCGAGATCCTCGTAGAAAGATTTTAGCTATTGAAGAAGTAGACAAGTCCAAAGAAGAAGAGGAATTAGAACTGGACACAAGTTACGCCTCGTACATTCCAAGTGATGTCTAAGAGACTGATTTAATCCATTAGAGGCACCTGTAGGGTGTAAAGTCTTCCATCGGGATGAGGGTCCCCTCTGAGGACAAAATGGACTTTAATAACCAAGTTGAGGGTGAATTCATCGTATAAGAGTAGATGTTTAAGATCATTTTTTGTCTACAGATACATTCTACGATCAGGGCAATTATTGCTTCCATTGACCTTTATCCTGCCCAACTGACCCATAACCCTTATAGGACACTGCTTGGAGCTATTCAACGGTAGAAGATTGGATATGGGACTAATATTCAAGTTGAAATTATTCACGCTTATTACACTATTTCCACCACTAAACCCATGCCATCTTACTTACAATTTATGGCTCGACGTTCTGGCAAAACACTTGGGCACATCAATAAGACTTCCAACCATAACTGGAAGTCTTGGTATTTATTTATGTTTGGTGACTGTGAGTTTTATAGTAATGTCCCCTCTGCTGCATGTAAGACGAGGGTTCCAAAAAAGTAGGGCAAAGTATCTATGTCAATCAAGCTGGATCTTGGCCTCAGTATCGATGCCTAGACAAGCATTGATCTATTGTGCACTTTAAGTAAGGATAAGGGCCTTGTAATCTTTGAGGATCTAATGGATCCTGAGCTTCTTGCCAACACTGGCCTATGGTTAACCCCCTTACCGAATTACATAAGTTTCATTTAAGAACATTCAACTATCGTCTTTTTGCTTTTCAGTTAAGCCAATACTAATTTACTTATTTTTTTCCAGACCATACATAAGGAGATGGCTGTCCCAATCATGGGAAACATTTTGTCCCGTCTTTTAGGGAATAATGCTTGGCCCACACTACCTCTGCAGAAGATAATGGTTCTTGGACTCCAGGCCGTTGTGGGGTCCAAGAAGAGAAAGGAGGTCCTAGAGGTTGCTTCCACAAACCCTCCCCCATAGTAGAAGAAGAAAAAGGATGCCTCTTGGAGGATGTCCCATGACCCCATCATTCCAATCAAATATGGTGTAGTGATAGCTACCCGTCTTGCTCAACTGGGCATGATTGCTGAATTCTTGCTCTGCATTCAACTGAGGGCCTACGAATCCACTAATATGATTATCCATGAATGTGATAATCACTATTTTGATGCCCATAACCCCTCTTAGATCTTCAACTTTGCTATGCATAGGGCCACCCAGGTAAAATTTCTTGTCATTTTTGTTACATTTGTTTCTCTTCTTGATGAAGTGTTGTACCTTTCGAAATAACTTACATTCTCATCTTAGATTCAATAATCACCCTTCATATTATTCAACTATGGGCGAGCGAGGCTGAATAAAAAGTTAGGTTGACTAAGAATGCCTTGTCGAAATCAAAATTGAAGGAGAAGTTGTCAAAAATAAAACAGAGTATAACACAAAGGTTGGTGAGCAAGAGAGAGGCATCTGGAGGGGATGCGGACGGTGAATCTAGACCTCCAAGTCAAGATTGATGACTTGAATAATGAACTAAATAAATATATCGAAGCCAAGGATGCAAAGATTAGAGTTCACTAGAGAAGGCTCTCTCAGATTTCAAAGAGTCTGGTGAGGTTTCCGACTATGCCATCCAATACTTGGAGAAAGGCGCTAAGACTAGTTGTTATCGAGTATCTAACATGCGTCCAAACTTTTCTTATTCTGATCCATAGTTGGATGAGGTTCTTGAGTCATTTAGACTATCCGACCCCAAGAGTGTGGAGGCCTTGAATCACGTTCAGGCTGAGACACGGGTTCCATCTACTACAACCAAGATGACAGTTGTAGACCTTAAGGTAACTGAGGGAACAGCAAGTGACCAGGAGGGAAATATTGCCAACCCTCTTGAAACTCTTATTGTGCCATCAGAGATTGAGCGTACTGTAGCCGATAATTGAATAATAGATTTTCTGTTGGGTGACCATTTGTGGTCTTAATGCCGTTTTTGTTCTATAACCTCGTCATTCGAACAATCTCATCTCCAAACACTATTTATAGTAATTCTTTGTTTTGTTATTCTGAACAATTTTAATGTCATCTCAGTTGTATGACTCGTTTGAATGTTATTGTTTATAATTCAAAGTTTATCATCGTCTTGAATGGATGGAATTTTAAATGAATGGGATGCTGATATTTCCATGTACCAACTATTGTCTCCGAGCTGACGTTTTTACCAATTATTAATGTCTTTTGTCACCAATTATTGATGTTCAAGCATGGCATTCAAGTTATTTGTTGGGTCTATTTGTCACCATTTAATAGAATGATGTTACTCATGGCCATTATTTAAACCACTTTTTTCCCTCACGAGTTAAATTGATGTTCAATGGATTATCCCCCTATCAACATATTAGAAGTATGTGTTGGAGCCGAGACTCCTCAATCATTCTCGTATCTCTAAAAGAGAGTTATAAAGTAATCCACCATAATAAATAATGTTCCTCATGGCCATTATTTAGACCATTTTTTTCCCTCTCCACTTGGAACGATGTTCAATGGGTTATCCCCCCTCTCGGAGTTATTAAAAGTATGCATTGGAGACCAAACTCATCAATCATTATCTTATTACCGAGAGAGAGTTATAAAATAATTTACCTTAAGAAATGATGTTACACATAACCATTAGTTAAATGATTTTTTACCCTCACCACTTTAATTGATGTTTAATAGGTTATCCCCCTCTCGGCGTTATTGGAAGGATGTGTTAGAGACGAGACTCCTTAGTCATTATCATATCGTCGAGAAAGAGTTATAAACTAATCCACGATAAGAAATGATGTTGCACATAACCATTATTTAAATGATTTTTTACCCTCACCACTTTGAGGAATGTTCAATGGGTTATCCCCCCCCTCCCGGCATTATTGGAAGGATGTGTTGGATTCGAGAATCCTCAATCATTCTCATATCGCCGAGACAGTGTTATAAACTAATCCCCCATGATAAATGATGTTCTATACTTAAGTTTCGTACAAACCACACAAGAAAATAGAATAAATAAAAGGATTATGAGATAAAGCATCAATTTTCTCATTATAATCTTTGATTCTTGTACAATTGAGTGCAATATTATAAGATAACATTGAGCATAATCTATTGATCATAATTAGAATCAACACATTGGACTTTCTAATAGATGAGATTAATAGATGACGAGTAATATATTTTTAGTTGATCTTCATTATAGGGGTTGGAGAATGGTTTGCCTTCAATATTTTCATGTCAGAACGTGCCTGATACAACTTCTTATGTTACCCTATAGGTTTCATGCCAATTGGGGTGTATCTTATTATCAGTTTTCTAAACCTTCTTCAGGACGACATCTCCAACGGCTATAGGTTGAGACTCACCCTTTTATTGTATAATTTTGTCGCTCTGTGCTGATAAGCTGATTGCCTTACTGCGGCGTCTTCCCATCTTTCTTTGATCAAATCCAAGTATAACCTTCTTTCTTTAATATTGACCTCTGGATCATAGGTTTGGACCTTGTGACTTGGGAGTCGGAGTTCTGTTGGAATTACTGACTCAGATTCGTAGGCAAGCATGAATGGTGTCTCCCTATCGGAGTTCTCCACGTAGTTTTATTGGCCCATAAGTCTCCATATAGATCGTCGGCCCACTTTCCATTTGAATCCTCAAGATTATTCTTTATTCCATCCAAAATGGTTTTGTTTGTGACTTTTATTTGGCCATTGGCTTGAGATCGATCGAGAGAGGAGTAGAATTATTTGATGCTGACCCTCATATAGTATGCCTCTATGGGCTTGTTCTTGAACTGTTTACCATTGTCTGATATCATGTTATTAAGTAGGTCGTACCGACCGATGATATTTTCCATATAAATTGAAACGTCTTTACTTTAGTGATGGTTATCATTGCCTCGACTTCCACCAATTTTGAAAAATAATCGATTGCGATGATCAGATACCTGTAATTTCTCATTGCCTTAGGAAGAGTCTGACGAGGTGTATCCCCCAAACTACGAATGACCAAGGGAATGTTATAGACGAAAGGAGTTGATGGGGATGATGAGGGATGCTTACAAAGGGTTGGAACTTTCACATTTCTTTACACATTCTGCGGATTCTTTGGTCAAGGTCGACCAGAATACCCCTAAATAACGATTCTCTTTGCCATGGAGTGTCCACCCGTGTGACTCATGCATGATCCCTTGTAAACATCTCATAGAAGATATTCCATCTCTATGGGGTGCACACATCGAAGTTGTGGGAGCAAGAAGCCTCTTTTATAAAGAACATCACCAATGATAGTGAACTAAGTCGCTCGATATCTAATCCTCTTTCTTTCAACTTTTGATTATAGAAGTTTCCCATCCCTAATCTATTAAATTATAGGGTCCATCCAAGATTCCCCCAGATTCAAATTAAGATAGAAATTCATATTATTATCTTTGGATTCGATGATCGAATTTACCAAAATTTCATGTGGCACAAAATGTCTAAATATTGTACGGGTTGCCAACGCGAGCCCTACTAATGCATCAGCTCTTTTATTTTCCATCCTTGGGATTCTCTTACTTGAAATTCATTAAAAGTTATCAACATTTTCCTCACTCTGGCTAAGTACGTGTCTATTTTTATCTTTGGCCTCATATATTCCCAATACCTAATTGACAATCAACTAAGAATCACTATGGGATATCATTTGGCCATCGTTAAGTGCTTTAGCGAGGAGAGGCCTGCCAATAGGGCTTCATTGTTTGAAGCTTTGAAAGTGAATCACAAAGCATAATTTATTTTTGTTCATTCTGGGGTCAATAGTATCAAACCTGCCCCATTACCATTTTCACAAGAGGACCGGTCAATAAATAAACTCCAAATGGGTTCTCCTTTTTTGAAAGGACCCTCATTTAGTGTTCGTTTCTTAATCAATAAATCTTTCTGTAATTTTTTATCTATAATATCATCTCGTATTTCCTCGGCCACTACATCATTTTGAACATTCGATGGTAACCCGTCTTCTTTTTCCACTTTAAAATCATTTCCTATGCCCAGGTGAACTCGGCTACATAATTGTCCAGTTCCTGCCCTTTGATTGCGCTCCTCGGCTGGTAGACGATGTCAAAATCTCCTAAATCCATTAGTAAAGCCATTAGCATAACTGATTTATCGTGTTTATAAATGACTCGACTCAGATGAGTATTTGTTAGTAGCACCATTGTGTGTGCCGGAAAGTAAGGCTTTCTTTTTCTAGAGGAATGTATTAAACTATATGCCAGTTTATCCATCTTTAGATAGTTTAGCTCTACCCCTTGCAAAGCTTTGTTATTAAAGTAAACAAGTTTCTGAACTCCATCATCGTCTCAGTCAATGGTTGTACTGATAGACGACTCTGAGACAACCAAGTATAAGAATAGTTTATCTCCTTGAACAGGCCGAGAGAGTGACATGGGGAAGCCGAGATAGTCCTTTAACTCTTGAAATTACCTTTCACATTCTTCATCCCTAAAAAAATCCTTTCTCGAGAGTTTAAAGATGGTAGGAACTTACAAGTCTCTCTAGAGATGAAACGATAGGGGGAAGTCACTCATACCATTAATCTCTGACCATCCTTTAATCGTCCTTTGCATTTACATGTTGATTAATGCTGTCATCTTGGCAGGTTTCTCCTTGATCCCCCTTTCATTAACAATAATGCAAAGAAATTTCCCTCCGTTGATTCTGAACACACACTTCGCATGATTCAACTTCATTTTATATATAACCATAGTATCAAAAGTTCGTTCAAGTCGGCCACATGTGTCTCAGCCTTTAAGATCTTTATCAGAATGTCGTCCACATACACCTCCATCGTTTATCTAATCTGATCTTCAAACATTTTATTAACAAACCGTTGATAGGTTTCCTATGAGTTCTTCAGGCCGAAAGTAGTAGGTTCCTGTATAGTGATAAATTAAGTCTTACCAGCTTCTTTGTAGATGGAAATCTAATTTTACCCATAGTATGCATCCAAAAAGCTCATGATCTTATGTTCGACCATTGCACTAACAATCTAGTTAATCTTGGGTAACAGGAATCTTTCTTTTGGGCAAGCATTGTTAAAGTCTATGAAATCAATGAACATCCTCTATTTCCCATTATTTTTTGGTACAATGATAATATTAGAGAACCAGTTCGGGTACTAAAAACCTCTAATGAAGTTTGTTGTCTATAACTTCTTGACCTCATCTTGGGTCACCTATAATCTATCCCGAGAAAAGGTGTGCCACCTCCGCTATACTTGTTTAGCATTTTTATGTATATTTAACTGATGGTAGGTAATTTTGGGGTCAATCCCCATCATATCACCATGGCTCTAGGAAAATATGCTATGTCTCCCTCTCAGTAGTTTAATCAATTCTTTCTTCACTTTCGCTTTTAAAGACGAGCCGATTTGGAATGCTTTTATTGGCTTGCCCTGACTGAGGATGGTGGATTCTACCTCCTCTGTGGTCCTTACATTTTTGAAAGATTTCTCTCATCCCTTGAGTCAAGAGTATCAATGTTACAAGAAGTTGTCTTCTTTTGTGGGCCTCTCTCTCTTCGATCGACGTGAAGTATCACTCTCGGGCTTCCACCTGATCATCTTATACTTCCCCTACCCCATTAAGGGTTGCTAATTTCATCATTTGGTGCATGGTGTAGGGCACAACTCTAAATTCTTTCAATTACACTCTCCCCTAAATGATATTGTAGCACAAGAAGATAAGCTCATCCATCATAAAAAATAACTCTTCTAGTTAAACACTTCGACCACATCCCCATGTACACATCCATTTCATTGACTCTAAGCGGATGCACGTTCTCTCTTTTGACACACCAATCAAAGGCTGATGGTAGGGGACTAGCTTCTTCTCACTCAACTTTAAGCCCTTGAAACAATCACAAAACATAATGTACATCGATGTTCCCCCATTAACCAAAATATGAGATATATTATAGTCGTGAACTCGTGTACTGATGACTAATGGGTCCTTATGTAGGGCCAAGATTCCATTGAAGTCCAGTCTTAAACATCCTACAATTAGGATATCCATGTCAACCTTTTTGAGTTTACCAACTTTGCTTTAATTTCAATAGAGTTAACCTCAACCCTCTTGGGAGCTTCCTTTGCCTTAACCACATGATCTTTTCTGTTTGCTGGCTCAGTGCCTCCACCTTTTAGTCCACCACAAATAATTTTAATGTCAAAGGAGATCATATTAAGATTACCTTTTATTTTAGGGATTTTTGCTGAAAGATCCGGATCATCACCACCATTATCATCTAACTCTTCTTCCCTCTTGTTGGTTTGTGCTTCTTTTTTTGGCTTGTTATCCCTTCCATTATTTAACCTTTTATTTCCCTCATCTTGTCCTCCATTTTTTTCCACATATATCCCAAATGTTCCTTACTTTATAAAGTTTTCACTCTCATCTTTAATAGCAAATAATTTATTTGTCCTATGTTGATGGTCCAGATGGAACTCACAACACTTACTTTTATCTCTCTTGTGGGGTGGAGATTTTATTTTTTCTGGCCACTTGAGTTCCCTTTCGTCTTTAATTTCGTTCAAAATTAGGTTCGGGCTCACAGTCAATGGAGTATATTTGGCAAACTTATCATTGTTTGGCCTCTTCTTCCCCTCCTTATCTAGCCTTGGCTGGACTTACTCTTTTTGGCCTCCTTTGCGTCTCCTCTCTTAGCTTCCTTGGCGTTGTTTGCATTCATAATTCTCCCGATCATTGCCAGAAGTTGTTTCATGGATTTTGAAGGATACTCAGAGAGGTTCCGTAGGAGTTTTCTTGACTGCAGCCCATTAATGAGGGTTATCATCGCAATCTTCTCATCATAATCTTCCACCTACAATTTTTCCTTATTAAAGTTAGAAATATAGTCCCTCAAAGGTTTATTTTTTCCCTGCTTAACACTCAGGAGGTATATCACACATTTTAGTGGCTTCATGTTAAGATATGAGTTACGGATAAACTTTTCTGCGAGCTGCTTAAAATTATCTATAGATCTTGTCGGTATACCATACGTGCGCCGCGACGCGAGAGTGCTAAAAAGTCTCAACACCTAATCTTATCAGGTGTCTATTAGATATCAATTGCCGATTCATACATCTTAATGTGGTGGATGGGATTTATTCTCCCAATATACGTGGTTGTTATATTAGACGGTTTAAACTTGGCAGGGGTACGAAAGTTGACAATTCTTAGCACAAACAGTGATCCTTCCACATACCCTCAGTGATTGGGGTCTAGTCTTTTGATTATATTTTCAATCTTGTCTTAAAGTCTTTGGATAGAACTGTTCCAAGGTTTCTCCTCCTGTAATGCATTGTCTTCAGCTATTTTAACCAAGACTACGTCAGGGAACGATTCTCGACCCACGGTTCTCTACTTATTGTTGACTTCCTTGTGATCCACCTTTTATTGGTCATGTCTCATCCTTTCATCATTGTGATGTCCCGGAACTCACATTCCACCCACACTATGAGAGTGAGATTATTGGTCTCATTTGCCTTCATCCTAGGGCTGAGAGGATAAAAAATGGATCCTATGTTAAGTCTATCAAAGGTCGAGCCTCTTTGACAGCTCTGGGGAGTGATCTAGACACTTTTTCCTTGGTAATTTGGTGCCTATTTAGCCCTAAGATGGTACGAGTTATTTGAGACTTCATACCTCTCCCAATAACCTTCTTCATCACAAGCCTGATCTTGACTTCCAAGGAAGAGACGTTATGGATCGACGACGTCCCTCCTCCTCGGGTGTTGTTGTGCCTCCTTGGTTGGCACTGGAAGTGGTCCTCCTACTTCCACATTTGTCACCTCTCTAGAGGCCAGAGTTATAACATTCATGGTTGGATCATTAAGGATCTTACCCATCACACTCTAGCTGAAGGCAAGGAACTACTATTTCATCATATATTAAATTTCTATAAAGGATCTCAGTGCCACCACCACGTCTACAATTTTGGACTATTATGGTGGATGGATAGAGCTAGCCCCTGAGTTAGACAATGGATCAATGGCCATCTTAGGCAAAACTTATCCAACCAGTAATGAGAAAATCAGAAAAGTTAACAAGAAACAAGAAATGAGCTCAATTGTATATTTCTTAACAAACACCCACCTCAAGCTCTTTTAATGGTGATTCAACTCTAGCAGTGGTGGATATGAATCAACACCAGAGGCAAGGAGGAGAGTGATCAAGCTAAAAATAAAAAGAAACAACGTCTCTTCCTAAATACGACGCCAAAAATGATGATACTGAATATCACCTAGAGATTGTGATCAACTCAGTTTCTAGATCTAAGTAGAAATGGAAGAGCAATACATCGACACCACAAGTATTAAGTAAGAAGAAAATATAAGAGACAGTGAGGAGACACAAAAATTTAAGTGGTTCGGCCTTAGCATATGTACACTGTACGAAGTATGTAATGTATCCATTTAATATAAAGGCTGGAACGCATTAAAGTATTACAAGATCATGCTCTCTCTCTCTCTCTCTCTCTCTACCATCACAGTTTTGTATTATAATTAGACAAGGATCGATCCCCGTATATGATGAAGTAGAATTCCTTTTATAGTGATGCGGGTGCCCAGTGTCACCCCCTAGCATGAAGCCTGTGTGAATGAGGTAGAGTATCCAATGAGAGTGTTAGCATTGTACTACATGTGTAATCCATGATGAGAAAATATCTCCTCACATAGGCTGATTCACTACAACAGTCATGGTCACCTATTCTATCATTACCCAGATCACATGTTCCACGTGAGTTATTTGGGTTGAAGTTATGAGATATCGGCTGGCATAGATTGATGAGGAGATCTTAGTAGAGATGAGGTTGAGGATGACATCTCACTGGATATATCGATTTGATAAGGGTGTCTGAGGCCGACCCAAGCTAGGGCTGACACACATTAGTGACAGAGCTTAAGTATATTAGTGACCCTTATGAATAATTATGGGCATTCCTGAATCAGGGTCTCTGAGGCCAGTGGATTCATGAGACTGGCGGGCGGTAGGTGAGGTGTGGGGCCCGTTTATTCATTTTTCTTCTATTAGTGGATTTATAGTGATGACGAGTGGAGACGTTGTCCTTCTGTGTTTTTTATCATTTTTTAGGATCATTTTAGACATCCATTTGTATGATTAGGGAAGCTTTATGCTGGTGACCCTTTATTCTTCCTTGGATGCTTTGAGTTGGTGTTGTCGACAGACTTTTACAGGACCCACGTATCTCTCTTGGAGGTAATCTTTATGTTCGATTTTCCCCTTATTTTTTCGTTGTCCTTTTGCTTTCTTTGTTTTGACTTTTGGGGTTGCCTTTTTTGTAGACTTGGTTTTATGAGGTGACAGGACACGACTTGGGGTTAGTTTCCTTGAAAATGAACGTGCTGGGAGACTTCTACAGGATGTATAGTTGGAGGAAGTCGAACATGCGTTCTAACCAATCCCATTCTCTAAGGGATGTGTGGGAAGCGTTGAACGCCCTGACGAGCAATAAGGTTAGGCTTTTGATCCTTTCCTCTTTATGAGTTCTTAAAACTTTTCTTTTGGGTGGAAGACCGAGTCTTTTCTGTTGGAAGACTAAGTCCTTTTTGGGTAAATAGGTGAGTTCTTACCATGGCGTTTATCCTCGAGGGCCGCAGGGGTTACAGTTATGCATGCGCAGATGAGCAGTATACTGGTACATGATATTGGGTGCATCTGGTACCTTGGGGAGAGGATTATATTATAGATCATGGAGGGAGAAGTGGATGTCCCACCATCAATGCCTTCGAAGTATATGAAGTGGGTGAAGGAGATGACTGACGAGACTAGGGCGACGGTGGTGGAAGGTGATCCTTGTATGCATTACACTAATATGACGGTGAGATACAACTATCTGGACTTTGAGACTAGTTGGTTGATGCCGTCATGCATATATGATGTGGAGGACATGCCTCCAACTACAACGGGATCAAAGAAAGGTACCAGTGTGCTGGAGGTATCAACCATAGTTCTGGAGGGGGCGCGATGGTGGCAGTCGAGGAGGAACCATTTTTTCATATTTTCACCTCCTCTTATCACATACGGATGCGCAGCGGGGATGTGATATCCATGTCTCACCGCCCTTATGCATATATTAGCAGGTTGGAGGTCATCCTAAGGAGGCTCTATGGGGAGAACTATGATAACCTCTTTCTCTTGTTTCTTTACTGTTTTCTTTTTCTCTTTATAGAATTGCTTAGATTTTAGTGCCTTTCACCTTTTTGCAATCTATCCTTGTGTCGATAACTTGGTTGTGGGATACTAATGATTGGATGGAATTAATGTTGGGATACGTGAGGAATTCAGTTAGTTCCTGCTTGGTGCCTCCATCCATGTCTGAGGAGAGCTCTGGTTCTTGTAGCTGGGGGTCCACTACTCGTCATGAGGGAAAGTGCGTTCGTCAATGTGATTAAAGGTGTTGTTTTTCAATGAAGTTTTCAAGGGAATCGAGTTGCATCCTGATATATCTTTTTTGTTTTGTTTTCTTTTTCTACCTGTAAAAGGATATAATAATTTCGAACAAACTAAATATAAGAAATGCATTTTTTGTGTTATCTTGGTTTAATGTCATACTCTACATTCCCTTTAGTTTGTTTCTGAGATTTTTCATTATTTGAAGAGATAGAGATAAAATGAAAAGGGGACTTGAAGATTGATTTTTCACATTAAAAGAATTTATATTTTTTAAAAAAATTATGTACAAAGGAAAAAACAAGGAATTTTCAGAAGGATAACTCGAAGGTTAATTTTTTCAAAGTGAATGTCTATTTGGGAAACGATGTGTACAAAAGAGGAAATGAGGAATTTTTCAACAAGTGGTTTTGTCGATCGCCGCACCCCATGGACTACCCAATGGCGTAAGAGTCAAGTCCAAATCACTTCCTTAGCATTGATTGCACTTTTTGCGTACTTGTAGGTACTTTTGGAGCAGTGATTCTGGTGACGTTTTGAATGATTAGTTTTTTTTTATTTTTTTAGTATAAAAAATGGGGCTTTTGGAGGTGTTTTCATCAACACATCCAACTTATCCTTCTTTGTAACTTATTTTCCTCTTTTCTGCAATGGGTCTTCTAGTGTCCTAATAATTTTCTACTTACCTTGAAGGTCTGGAGGCCATGTGCCACTACAATGTATGTTTTGAATGATTTGTTTTTTGTGGATTTTTTTTGTATATAAGGGGGCCTTTGGAGGAGTTTTCATCACCACATCCAACTTCTCCTTCCTTGTAACTTTTTTTCCACTTTTCTGCACTGGGCCTTCTGGTGTACAGATTATTTTCTACTTACCTTGAAGGTCTAGAGGCCATATGCCTCTACAATGTCAATTATGATGCCTTTGATCTTTACCACCTCTCTTTGTATCATAATCTTACCATAGACTAAAGCCTCTTGGAAGCAGAGGTGCAGTTTCGGTACCTTGAAGACCATGTCTTTCAGTTTAGCTTATACGAGGTGTGTCCCACCTAAGAGGAGTTCCCTACAATGCTAGGAGTTAGCCCTAGTGTAGCAGAAGCTATGCCAAATTTATCCCGTTCTCCTCGGGTCTAATTGGAGAGTTTCTCCAAATCTCCCCTTCAGACTCTCGACTATTAGTGCATGGAGGAAACATCATCCTCCTGACTGTTATGAATTTGGTATGTCGAATGGATATTAGTAATAATGGCTTTACTGGTGTTGCAATCATGTATTTAATTGCCAGGCTTTTGGTGGTGACGGGCGATCTAACGGTTGACCCTCAAGTGGCCACAATAGCATCATGGATGTCCTTCCACTATAGTCCTGCTACAACAGTATTAGCAAAGAAAATGAATGGTCTAGATGCATGGAAGAAGGGTCGTGATGGAATTTTATAAGGGAACCCCATCATGTTATCTATGTGGTTATTCTAGATATTGAATTTGGTGGGCCCTCCTGAGAAACCTCTATCGAGCATTTCTAATTTCTTTTTAGGCCTATTTTTAGCTTCAGCCCATCGATAGAGAACTAGGTTAACTGGATTATGGAGCACAGGGAATAATTCCTTTGCTAGTCTATACCATGGTAGGAGCACTTGCAATATGTTTTGCAGTTGGGGGACTACTGGTATGTGCCGTTGGTTGGTCTTCACAGACCTCTTTCTACTTTGCATGGCGGCTCCTAAGCTAAGTACGATGGTAGAAATTTTTTTTCCCCCACCCCTCATAACTAACATTTTCTAGTGGAGGATGTGACTAAGTCTTTGAGAATGACATTGGGGCCCTTATGGAAAGGTCGTCAATCATCTACCCGTACATCATAATCTATTAGAGAGGTTGGGTTTGTATCAGGGGACTATTTGAAGTGGTTATGGAAACAAATGGCTGGGAAGATCCTGGTGGAGGGGACTGGGTGATGGTTTTTTATGTTCAACACTTTGGAAGAGGGTGTCATTATTTCATCAAAGCTCATTAAAGCCTATTGTCGCATGGAGTGCATCTGGATCAATAATCAGAAGTGGGATTCTTAGGGACCTCTATGGGTAGGTAATTATGATGAGGCAAGCCATTCAGGTAGTTGAAGACAAGGTTTCAGAATTTAATGTAGGTTTTTGGAAGTTTTTGTTTGGTTTTGGGTAGGTGTTTAGTAGGTATTTGGATCTTTTGTGAAGTTGGTAATAGTAGGAATTTGTATGTTGTATGAGGGTTTAGAAGGGAGTGGTTTGTTTGACCCTCGTCACTAATACTTTACGTAAGAGACAAATTCCTGATTTTAAATAAAAGAAAAGTGATTTTGACATATTATGTTCCATCTTTGATGAATTTTGTATTTGAACTATCTATACCAACCATTAAGGCATTCGTAATCCTTTTATTCGTTTAAATGACTATAGAGACTGTCGTTCCCAATGGGAAAAAGAATAACATTTTGTGAGAGAGAAAGGACTGCGCCCATATGTGTTTTATGGGTTGCCTATGTACCTTTGTGGTTTAAATGTGTGTGAGCTTCTTCTCTAAAAGGAGTGAATTAAAAGGATCAGGTCCTATGTAGATCTGAGTAGAGAGGAATGAAGAGGTGTTTTTAAGAATAGAATGGAGATGAGAAGAGTTGAAGCTCAAGAAGAATTTGGACTAAGGGTAAAATGTTTTGGAGTGGTTCAAGTTGATTGGACACACTATTTCTTCATCGTCGAGGTCTATAAGCATAGCGACACCACCAGACCGGATTTTCTTCTTAATGTAGGGGCCAATCCATTAGTCTTGAACTTTCCTCTCGGATCCCAAAAGGATTCCGTTATATCTTTGAGGGCGAGATCTCATTCTTGGACACCACGGTCCTTTACTTTCCTATTGAACAATCACGCAATTTAACGATGGTACCATAATACCATTGTATGTGGTACGTAGCTCTAAATCTCTTTTCATCTAAGAGTAAAATTTCATCATAGCGTCTTTGGTGCTAGTCTTCCTCACTAACCTTGATTTTGAGTATAACCCATTAAGAAGGAACTTCTAGTTTGATATTGAGAACTACCTCTATGCCATATACTAGTAATAGGGAGTAGCCCCAGTGGATATCATTAGGGAGGTACAGTAGCCCCAATGGGCATATGGATACGATTAGTCCATTCTCTGAAGCTTTCAACCATCTTGCTGATGATGGTCTTGAGGCTCTTATTGGTGGCTTTGAAATATCTGGTTTGTGGTCTCTACGGAAAAGACTTGAGTATTTGAATTCCATTCTCGTCAACTAATTCTTGGACCTCATCTTTGAAATAGAATCCCTTATTTGACACCAACTCATGGAAAACTCTGTAATAACAGATGATATTCTTTCTAATTAACTTGTCCATATTCCTCGCATTCATTATCGTGCATGATTCGACTTTGACCCATTTTGTGAAATAGTTAATGGCGACTAAGATGGATTAGTGCACTTTTGAGGCTTTAGGAGTAACCTTTCCTATGATGTCCATGCCCCATGTGGAGAAAGGCTAGGGAGAGGTCATGTTTTACAATTCTCGGGGAGGCAAGTACTGAAGGTTGGCAAACTAATGACATTTGAGGCATCTCTAAACATAAGTCGTGTAGTCTTGGACTATGGTGGTCTAGTAGTACCCTTAATGGATGATTTTCTTACAAAGAATGTAACCGTTCATGTTGGGCTTGCATTCCCCACTGTTGATTTTCTGCATCACTTCTTCAATCCTAGCCCTTGCTATACAAGGCCAATGGTTTCCATCGAAGTTTCTCTTTAAAAGCACTTTGTCACAGATGATGTACTGGGCAACTAATTTATAAAGGGTCAGACAGTCCTTCTTATCTGCATCTCGAGGATACCAACCATGTTTGAGAAGACATGAAATTTTGTAGTACTATAATCCCACCATATCTTCATCTTCCTCTGTAACTAGCTCGATGTTATAGCAGTGGGTGGGTGTAACTTGTTTCTGTACTAGAAAGGGGGCCATTTTTATTTCCTCAGGCATGTCGACCATGGAGGCCAAGGTTGTCGCTGTAATGACTAGGATATTCTTTGAGGAAGGAAGGTAGTGGAAGGTGACATCTTTTAATTAGGAGGAAAGTTCTTCTAGGTGGGCATGGAAGGGATGGAGCTTCTCATTTTTTAATTCCCATTTCCTAAGAATTTGTCCAACAATGAGGCTTGAGTCTCCATATATGTCCATGTGCTTGATTCCTTTCTCGAGGGAGATCTTGAGCCCTATGGTGCATGAATCGTATTATGTCATATTATTGGTGCAAGGGAAATCCATATTTATGGAAAATGGGGTGTGGGAGTCATCGGGGGAGATTAAGAGTATCCTAATACCATACCCTTTCTTATTGGAAGCTTTGTCGAAGAACATCTGTAACCAGAGATCCTCCAGAGAGGTGCAAAATATGTCTTTATCTAAAAATTCGAAGATTCAAACTTTAGTTCCTTCCATGGGATGGTCGGCAAGATAATTGAAGATGAACCTCCCTTTCATAGCTTTCTGCACATACATAATATCGAACTCGAATAGTGGGCCACACGACTAGACATAGTGGGATTCTCTAATAGGTATTTTATGGGATTCATTTAGGATATTAGTCTGATGGGGAATGCGAGCATATAATGCCATAGTTTATGTGTGACCTAGACCAAGGCGACGCATGACTTCTCTAAGGCAGTGTAGTTAACATTGTACCCAGCTAGATTTCGAATATGTTGTATATTTCTCTCTCTCTACGGGATTTCTCAATGTAGTGGGCCAGAAAAGCCTCCTCTACGGTATCGATGACAGTCACACGTAGTAGGAGGGAAGACCTTGTTGCAGGGTCATGAGCATCGGAAGTTAGGTGAGGTATCCTTTAATATGATCAAAGGCTTTTTCGCACCCCTTGTTCCAAACTTTAGTTGAGTCCTTCTCGCCATGTTTGAAAATTGGTTCACAGTTAGAGGTTAGTTGGCTGATGAACTAACTAGTGTATAGGAGGTTACCAGGAATCCATTCACTTCTTTCTCCATCCGGGGTGGTGCCATCTCACATATGGATTTTAATTTAGTGGGGTCAACCTCAATCCCTTTTTCACCGACCCATGGACCTAAGGATCGTTCCTTTAGTGATACCGAAAACACATTTTTGTTTGTCGAGTCTCATTTGGTACTGTCGCAGTTGCTTGAATAATTTCCTCAAGGCAAGAATATGACATTCTGAGTTCTTGGACTTAATGATCATATTGTTGACATGGACCTTGACTTCTTTGTGGATGAGGTCTTGCAGAATGGTTATTATGGTCCTTTCGTAGGTAGCACTGCATTCTTAAGACCAAATGGCATGATTGTGTAGCATAAGGTTCCCCATGGCGTACTGAAGGCGGTATTTTCGTGGTGGTCATGATGCATTTTAATATTATTGTAATCGAAAAAACCGTCAACAAATGACTTGAGAGCGTGGCTGGTTGTGTTTTCTATGATCATGCTGTTATTAGGTGGGGGTAATCGTCCTTCGGGAATGCCTTGTTCAAATCTCGATAGTTAATGCGCATTCGGGCTTTTCCTCCCAATTTAGGCATAAGGGAGATGTTTCCAAGCCATGCAGGGTATTCAACTATGAAAATAAAGTGTACATTTAACTATTTCACCACTTCTTCTTTGACCTTGAGGGACCATTCTTTTCATAGCTTCCTCAGTTTTTACTTAAGGAGGTTGCTCTTTAGGAATGTGGGGATCTCCTGCCAATCTATCTGTGTGTCAATGTCGGCATGTCATCTTAAGACCATGAAAAGACATCCACAAACTATTTTAGAAGCTCTTTGAATTGTCCCCACTCATTATCATTGAGGGTGAACCCTATCCTAATCTTGCACAAATGCCTACTAGAATCGAGATTAATAACAACAGTCTCATAATTAATTGTTTAAACGCGATTATGTTGTTTGTTTTTTTCCTTATTGATATTAGTTAGGAATTGTTCATTTAATAAGTCATCATCATCCAAAGTTTGATTAGAATCAAGGCAATTAATGTAACACAGAACAAGATACTCAAAATCCTCATTTATTTCATTAATGGAATTTTTAAGAAATACGGCATTATGGGCCTCATCAAAGGAGGCCTCGTTTAGAATGATATCAGAGATAGGAAAAAAAGTAAAGGGCTTAGTAATATCTTGGTGAGAGTGGGTAGTAGGACTTATGTTGATTTGATTAGGCTGGACTGGAAAGGCATGCCAGTCGAGGAGAGGTCTTTTAGTAATAGTGATCTTCTTAGACGGATCAGATAGTGCGGCTTCATAGTGAAGCATGCAGAGCTTTAGCCCCAGTGTGCTCAGGTTGAATGACGCCTCGGTGTCACTGTCCTCGAAATGTTCAGTGTTTTTCATGGCTTTATCAATCGGAGGCTCCGCCTTATGTTTCTGCTCTTCGTCCAAGACGATGTCATCCTCAAAAAATATTTCTAATCTCAGCTTCATCTTTTTTATCAGCAGGTTATACCATGGTTCAGGGAACCTTCTCTTCCACGGATTCGCTGTTCGAGTCTTTAAAGTCATCACCCCGGCCTGTGGTGATGATATCATCTTGCCAAGATTAGTCGACACACTCAACAACTTCCACATATTCATCACACAAGTCTTCCCACTTAGTGGGGAAGTGATGGAGTAAAGGAACCAAACACCCCTGGCACTTGCACATCACTGTTCTACTAGGGTGAAGAACCCTACTGGCTATTAAAGTTTTTGTCCTTGGATTTTCCACCTTTTTCTTTTTCTTTTTACCTTTAGGATAATAAGGGGGTTTTCCTTAATTTATGTGCAGGTTGACATAGCCTTTTTGACAATTTGTTCCCAGGGGACGATCGGGATGAAGGAGGTTTAGGACCGTCTTCCTAGGGTGGTTCGATGGATGGTGGGGTTTATTGGGTTTAGAAAATTTATGGGGGCATTAGATTATATGTCATTCTCTATGGCGGTGTTATATGCACTCGGCGAGAGGTGGCGAGACACGACCCGCACGTTTCACTTGGGAGTTTGGGAGATGATAATCACTCCCTTGGATGTTCAGTACCTGACAGGGTTTGAGTGTGTTTGTCTAAAGATTATAGTGGATCGCAATTTGCGGGTTATGGAGGTGGTAGTGCGGGATGCTTTATGGGATATAGAGAGAATCGTGCCGGGGAGATTCTGTCTGGCTATACATTTTTAAGGAGACAAATGGTACAGAATATCACACAAAGATTGTGATTGACTTAGTTTCTAGATCAATGTAGTTATGGAGGAGTAATACATTGACACAAGTATAAAGTAAGTGAAAGAAATGAGATATAGTGAGGATACACAAGAATTTAAGTGGTTAGGCCTTATCTCACATCCACTATGCAAAGAATGAAATGTATCCACTAGAAATAGAGGCAAGAAGACATTAAAGTAGTACAAGCTCACTCTTTATCTCTCTCTCTCTCTCTCTCTCTCTCTCTCTCTTTCTATATATATATATATATATATATATATATATATATATATATATATATATATATATATATATATATATATATATATATATATATTAGTTTTTTAGCATAATAATAGGTTTAGACAAGGATCGATCCCCGTACATGATGAAGAAGAATTCCCTTTATAGTGATAGGGGTGCCCAATGTCACCCCCAAGCATGAAGTCTGTCTGCACGAGGTAGAGTATCCAATGAAAGATTGTTAGCTTTGTGCTACATATGTAATCCATGATGAGAAAATATATCCTTATATGGAATGATTCACTTCAATGGTCTTGGTCACTTGTTCCATCATTACCTAGATCACATGTTCCATGCAAGTTATTTGTGTCGAAGTTATGAGGTATCGGTTGGCCAACCGAGACTGATGAGGAGATCTTAGTACAGACGAGGCTAAGGATGACATATGGTTCCTAGTAGATATGGTTTATGGTGGATATCTAGGTTTGATGAGGATGTTTGAGGCCTGGACAAGCTAGGATTGACACACATTAGTACCATAGCCTAAGCCTATTAGTGACCCTTATAAATAGCATTCTTGAAGTAGAGTCTTTGAGGCCGAGACTATATAATTATACCCACTAGGATGTAGGGTCCAGAAAAAGAAGAATTCGAGATGACTCATGAAGGGGGCATATTATAAAGTGAGTCTCATCTAGACAAGACCAGACTCATGTATATCAATTACACCTAGACCTTAGTCTTTATTGTCAATGGGAGGCTAAGGTGTAAACTCGTTTGTCGCCAAGAAGTTGGATGTCCACTCAGTGTCAGAGCATAATTCATTGATTTGAGTTGGATGGCATGCGTTCATAGGTTCCTTTTTTATGCCTGTAAGGGGTGTTAATGTGGACACCTGTCGTTTCATGAATGTCTTTGCGTGTTGCCCAAGCGGCAGAAGTGGCACATGTGGTTTTGAGAACTGTACAATAATGATTGCCTTAGTAAAACGCGCACTAATTGAGTTGTTTTAAATAAAAAAAACTCTTCCAGTTCTTTCTCTTTTTTCTCCATTTTCATCATTTCTCAACTAAAGCATGAACCAAAGCTCTCTATCTCTCTATACTGCCTTAATATTTTCCCCCAAGTTGTCCTTTATTTCTCTTTTCGGTGTTTTCCTAGTCGAGGTACCTTTTATTTCCTCCTCGAGTCAATACATTAAGGATTTTATTTCTTAGTTTATTGTTTCCATTTTTTTCAACAGTATTATAGATTTTTTGACCACCCCTTCTAGTGGTGCTAGGCTGAAATTAATGGGATTTTGGAAGTTTCTTTTGGTTGTTAGTAGTTTGGTAGTTGGAACATAGGGAAATTCTAAGTTTCTAGGTCCTGTGCTGGCCGTTCCGTGAGTTTTTCGATGTGGATCAACAGTGAACTTCCATGTGTTCTTGACTGGTTTTTTAGAATATTGTTCAATGATTGTTTTAGTTCTTTTAGTCAATGATAGTCCACATTCACTTATGTTTTTTATGTACCGAAAGTTATACGAGCTAGAAGAAGAGTTCCCTCATCTTAGTGAGAGCATGTTATGAGAAATTCACAAGGTTGAGGCTGAGGCTAAGAAAAAGACCGAAGTTATATCTAGACATCCATTGACTCCATTACTCTTATCTATCATTCGTCCCCCTTTTCTCTTGACATATCCAAATTTAGTCGAGCCCAGATTAGTTATTTCTTTGAGTGATTTGAAATCTATTGCATTTTCCTAGGACTCTTTATCCACCTATTCCCCAAGCTACAATCCTAATCATATTCCAAAACCTCCTAATTATCAGTGGAGAGATAGGGCCGAATCTTTTGAGGAAGCTATAAGGGTTTCCCAATGATCAGCTAGACGAGAGAGGAGGAGATGAATCTAGGAACCGTGATCATCCCACAGTGTTAGCTTATAAATAAAGGAAATCCTCAGCCTGAGGTTTTTTTGTGACGAGTCGAACGTTGAGGTTTCATACCATGTACCGCAAATGGTTGTCCTTATCTATTCTATGACGGAGTTCGAGTTTATGATTCGAGATCCCCATAGACAGGTTTCGTCTATTGAAGAAGTGGATGAGTCCAAAGAAGAAGAGGAATTATAATTGGACACATATGCCTCGTCAATTCCGAGTGATATTCGAGAGACTGATTTAATCCATTAGAGGAACTTGTAGGATGTAAAGTCATCCATAAAGATGAGGGTAACCTCTTAGGACAAGAGGGCCTTTAATAGCTAAGTCGAGGGTTAAGTCTCTGTATATGATCATATTTTTATGATCAACTTTAGTCTATCGATACATCCTTCAACCAGAGCTATTATTTCTTCTATTAGCCTTTATCATACCCAACTAACCCATAATGCTTGGACGAGACTTCTTGGATCTGTTCCAGTTGATATTCTCCGCCCTTGTTACACCATTTCCACCACCAAAGACACACCATCTTACTTTGAATTTTTAGTTCGACGTTATAATAAAATACTTGTTCACATCAACAAGACTTCTAACCATGACTGGAAGTATTGGTATTTCTTTATGTTCAGTGATTGGGAGTTCGATAGTAATGCCCCCTCTGGTGCTGGTGAACAGAGTGTTCCCATAAATTGGGGCAAAGTATCTATTTTGGCCAAACTGGATCCCAGCCTCAACATTGATGCTAGGAAAGGCATTGATATATTCCCCACTTTCGATAAGGATAAGGGACTTGTCATCTTTGAGGATCTAATGGATCCTGAGCAACTTGCAACACTAGACTGGGGTTTGATCCCCTTACCGAATTGCATAATTTTCATTGAAGAACTTTCAACTTTGTTGTCATCTTTTTGCTTTTTAGTCAAGTTGATACTAATTTACTTATTTTTTTCAGACCATAGAGAAGGAATATCATACCAACTGTGGGAAATGGCGGCCCCAATCATAGGAAACATTTTGGCCCATCTTTTAAGGAAGAGTACTCTTCCAACACATCCTTGACAAAAGATAATGGCTGATGGACCATAGGTCATTGAGGGGATCAAGAAGGGAGAGGAGGTACTGAAGGGTGCATCCACAAACCCTCCCCCACTAGAAGAAGAAAAAAGATGCATCTTTGTAAATGACCCATGACCCTATCATCCCACTCAAGGATGATGTAGTCATAGCTATCCATCTTGCTCAACTGAGCAGGATCGCCAACTCCTTGCTCGACAGTTAACTGAGGGTCCAATAGGCCCTTACTACGATTATCCCTGAACTTGATAATCATTATTTTGATGCCCAGAACCCCTCTTGGGTATTCAACTTTGCATTGCATAAGGCCACCCACATAACAATTCTTTTTGTTTCGGTTATATCTATCTTTCTTCTTGATGAAGTGTTGTGTTGTCTGAACTAACTTTTATTCTCACCTTACAGTCAATAATCTCCCTTCAGAATATTCAAATTTGGGTGGGCGAGGCCAACAAAAAATTTAAGGCGGCTAAGAATGCCTTATCGAAATCAAAGTTGAAGGAGAAACTATCAAAAATAAAGTCGAGTATGACACAAAGGTTAGTGAGAAAAGATAGAGGCATCAGGAGCAAATATGGATGATGAAACCAGACCTCGAAGCTAAGATTGATGACTTGAATGATCGACTAAAGAAATATGTCAAGTCTAAGGACTCATAGATCAAAGCTCCAATAGAGATGGCTCTCTCAGATTTTAAAGAGTCTGATGAATTTCTGACTGTGTCATCCAATACTTGGAGAAAAGTGCCAAGACTGCTTGTCACCGAGTATTAAACATGCATCCAGACTTGTCTTCTTTTGATCCATTATTGATCGATGTTATTGAGTCATTTAACCTGATTGACCCCTAGAATGTGGAGGCCTTGAACCACTTCCAGGATGAGGCAGGGGTTCCAGCTACTGCAGCCAAGATGACAGTTTTAGGGGGATTGAGGGTAATCTCTGAATTAGAGAAAACTTCCCAATTAATAAAAGAGACTCAAAATAAGGGAGAAACATGAAGACAGTGAGGCAACTCAAGGAGCAGCCCAATGAGGAAATTGGCTGAGAGATCTCTTCTTAATCTTCCTTTCTTACTTAGTCAAATTGTAATCTAACATATATTGTAATGTTGTTACTATTTGTAATATTGAGTGTGAGGTCAAACGGTACCACCAGAGACTAGGCCTTACAGGTCCTTGGAGATCTTATATGCTCTATCGAATGACCTCTCCATGAAAACTTCAGAGGTACTTGTTTTGGAGGATGGATAAGTGAGGCAACTTTAGGTCTTGTCCTATACATATTAGACAAACCTGGTAAAATACCGAGAGATTTTTTCATCGTGGAAGTTTATGTAGAGTAACCTTGAGTTCCATGAGCTTTGATCCAAATATTCCCCTACCAAATATCATGTTTACTTTACATCTGGCATCACTAGCCACCTCCCCACTGTCTAATCCCATCTTGAGTAAACCACTATGGTATTGGGGTTGTCATACGATTTGGTGAGCTACCTCTGTTGTGATAATCCTCTAACCCATTGTGTATAAGCAAAAGGCATGTCCAGGAATTTAATGACTATGATGTAAGGTATGCTAATCTATCAAGCATTTAATGTTTGGGACTTAAAGAATGAAAGGCGTGTCTTTCACATTAATGAAGAGTGAGACGTATCGGGAAGGGGTGTGGGGCTATTTATGAGCCTCAACCACTTCTGAGATTAGAGAGTTCTTTCTAGAGATATTGATAGAGGGAGAATATATCAGAGAGAAGTTATTGCAAACTAGAGAGTTTTACTCACCCACCATTGGCATTTATTGTGAAGCTTTTAATAGATAATCAGAGATCTATAAGAGTTTGTTGGTGTGTTGGTTGCCTACCAAGGTGTATCTAGGGTGCTTACTTACCTCTCCCTTTGAATGAGATTTTTATGAGTTTCCTTTATTATTATTTGAGTTATACACGAGAGAATTGTGAGTCCAATTTTGAGTGTTGATTATATACAATATTGTGTGTTCACTTATCTTTGTTAAAGAGTTCTTGGGTTATCGTTTATCACCACATCTATAGGGGTTATGCCCCAAATGGTATTACTATACTCCCTGACTTCAAGGGGACTACCCTCTTACATTTGGAGACTCCGCTGGGGAGGTATTCTTCTAAAAGTATGGCGTAAGTTAAAGTTATCCATACCATAGATTTTGACTCTATCCAGCATAACGAGGAACAAGTGGTAAGGGAGATTGAGGCTGCCAGGGATGGGGTTCCTCGGGTAGAGATTCCCCAATTTCAAAGAACAAAAGGCGTCCCGAAGATGACACAAGATTTTACTAGTGTCGTGGTGGGATAGGCACAAATGTCCCTTCTCATGGGTAAGGTATTATAGACTCTTATAGCTGCAATGGCTTTAGGACAAGGATTTGACCCCATCTCCTTCGTGACACCAATGGAGGCTCTAATATCCCCGTTAAGCGCACATCCAATGGGACCGGATGCCGCGAACACTACACCTATTCCTATCCCGATGGTAAATACCCCAGGTGTCAAGTATTCCACCTATGGTCCCTCAGCCCATTTCTACAGTGATTGAGACAACTCCTGCATCTGCATTGGAAGAAATGAGGAAGGAGATTCTAAAAATGGTAGCAACTTCCTCGCAGTTATCTAGTGAGGTAGAACTAGTGTACGATGATTTTTGTACTCCCTATCCTCATGAGTAAAATTAGGAGCCTTACCCAAAGGAATCCATTCCCCCTGTTTTCTAGAAGTACACAGGTGAGGGGAAAACTGGAAGGAACACATCAAGCATTTCATTGAGAATCTGGGAGCTTATTATAACAATAAGAAACTAAGGTTGAGGGAGTTTTCCAAATCCCTAACCAATAAGTCTTACACATGGTACTCTCACTTGGCATCGAATAGTGTCTTAACATGGGAGTAAATGCATGTTCTATTTGTCCAAAAGTTCTTTCTGGCAAAAGACGAGTTCACATTGACACAACTAGGAAGGGAGAAGCAACGATCGGGGGAAGAAGTTGTGGCATACATCTGAAGGTTTAGAGAGAGGCCTCTCGATGTGAGAGAAGAGGCTAAGGAGTCCAAACTACTTTAGATTTGTGATGAAGGCCTGCTCTCAGAATATAGTTTTCACCTCATCGACAAAACATGATAAGGAACTTTTGCATCATTTTTAAAGGCATCAAGTAACATATCGTTAGTTGTACGGCCAAACCTGATTGTGGTGCATGTGATGTTCAGACAACTAACATATCATGTTATAGCATGTAGCTAGCCCCCATGAGTGGGATACATCGATGGAGGAGAGAGGTCCAAACATTCAAAGAAGGATAAAAAGAGAAAGTAAGGTAGAGATAGAGAAGATCCACCACCACTTCATGGTACTATTGAGGAGGTTTGTCAATTGTTACAACGCCATGGTCCAAGGGGGAGCGTTTAAGAGGCCAAGGATACTCTAGATGTGGATCCAAATGCAGAGACAAGAGCTAATCCCAAATATTTCCCGATCCATCGAAAGATTAGTCATCCAACTACAACTTGCTTTACACTGTGGAAGATTATAAGCAAGTACGTGAAAGTAGGGACTTCGTAGATTCCTCAGGAGAACATTAACAACAACCCATTACCATCACATGTAGATACTCTGATAGTTGTTAATGATGAAGAGTCTGAATGGGAGGCGAGGGAGATAGAGATTGAATAGGAAGAGTTTAAGGAAGCATTGGAGGACTGTACCAGGGGAATGGCTAATGTGGTGATAGCATAAGATGAAACTAATTCCAGAGATGTGAAATATGTGTACAATCTGGATAATAAAGACGTATATCAGGGGATAGAATACCATGATGTACTTTAGTCACCCAAGTGATCACGGTTCTTTGACCATGTGGGGATGCCAAAGGAAAGTCAGCTGGCGATAACGCAAGTGATCCTGGACATTTCACGAAAGAATGTAGTTCCATATCTTAGATAGAGGGAACCCATGGCCATATTGGTAAGAAATTTCTTGTCCGAAGTGCCTTTTAGTGACGTTGATAGGGCTGTAAGGTTCCCATACAACAATCCCCTTTATATCACAGCTAATATAAATAGTGTAAGTTTTGCGAGGTCCCCGATGGATGGAGGAGCATCGATAAGCATCATGCCCATCATCTCAGTCCATGCGTCCAATAATCCTGAGGCAAGGTTAATACCAATTCATTTGGTTATTTCTACTTATAATAACTAGTCCTCCAAGTTGATTGGGTATGTGAATTTTGGAATTGTGTTGGGGAATCTCTCCTCAAATATTAAATTTCATGTGATTGAGAGTGGTACTTATTACCAACTTCTGATAGGATGGGTGTGGATGCATAATCATTATTTAGGCCCTTCGATATACCACCACTATTCTAAGGCAAACATAAAATGGACTGAGATCATTATACGTGATACAAAGAATCCTTTTACAACTAAAGAGGATCATCTGGTGGATAAGGCATTCTATACAGAGCTGGAGGAGGATTCCAGAGTCCTAACAAGAAGAATGGAGGGAACTAGAGTTCCCTCTATCAGAGAAAGTATGGGACCTATGAATGGTTAGAATAGTGAGGGAGCAGGAAGAAGGGAAGTAGCTGCGGAGGTTAACTATGCTAATCTTAAATCCCATAATATCTTTAAACAACTGAGAGATAGAATGAGGTATAGGATGGACCCGATGGAGCATGAGGCCCAACGACAGAGCGTCTTAAGTAGGTTTTTAGGGAATAGGTTGGGGAAAGCCTCAAGAGAGAGGAAATGAAAGGATGTTGTAACAGCCAACAAATAGTGCAAGAAGATGAAAACAGAGGATGGGAAAGTGATCAATCGCCTCTAAAAGTGTAAGCGAATGATCAAAGGAGTTATTCCATAAGCTGACGAAGAGGCTAACCCGATGTATGAGTGTTTTCTAGTAGACCATCAGAGGCATTATATGGTAATAGATAACTCTAACATACAAGAGTTTATGGAAGAAGTGGGAAAAGAGCCAGAGTACATGATGGATTGCCCGAAGCCACAAGTGTAGGCATTGGAACAACTGGACCTAGTCAAAAAAGGAGAATATCCAAGGCCCATCTTTATTTAAAAGGATCTGAACGAGAAGAAGAGAAAGTACACAAATATGAAGGGGCTAGATAAATAAGTTAGTTATCACATGCTTAACGTTATGCCTTCAGCTATAACGATTAAGAAAGTCAAAAGAACTTACAAGCTTGAGCTGGATTTAAAAATCAAAGAGGAGGTGCAACGATTTTTAGTAGTGGGGTTCATCAAATCGATACAGCACCCATTTTGGCTATCAAACATTGTCCCAGTGGGAAAAAAGATAGGAATCAAATAAGGATCTGTGTGGACTTCAGGGACTTGAACGGACCTTTCCCAAAGTATGAGTTCCCTCTGCCCTCAATTGATACTTGATTAATGCAAATATTGGGTATGAAATGTACAACTTCATAGATGGGTATGTGGGGTACAACCAGATCAAGATGGGCCCAGTTGAGGCGGAGAAAATGGCTTTTAGAACCCCGTTAGTCAATTCCATGAACAAAGTAATGCCTTTTGGGTTGAAGAATGTTGGGGCAACATATCAGAGAACGATGATGTCCATCATCCATTACTTCTTTCATAATTTTTTGGAATTTTATTTGGATGATTTGGTCATCAAGTCAAAGAAGGAGGAGTCCCATCTGTATGATTTGAGGAAGGTATTCATCCAGTGCAAAAAGTACAAGCTAAAGATGAACCTGCTGAAGTGTGCCTTCAGATTTATAAGTTGAAAATTCATTGGCTTTGTAGTGGATCGACAGGGAGTGAAAATGGACCAGGATAAGCAACGAGTGATCCTATAGATGTCATCTCCAAGAATAACGTAGGAGCTCAAGAGTGTCCTCAATAAAGTCTCCTATCTCGAGAGATTTATGTCGGGATTGTCCGAGATAACTCATCCATCGATGGAGCTGTTGTAAAAGGGCACAAAGTTCAAATAGGAGGAAGTTCACCAAGAATCTCTAACCAAGTTGAAGAAACTTCTCACTTCTCCACAAAATATAATTCCACTTAGAGAAGGGATACCATTGCAACTATACCTCACATATACTACAAGGTTCGTTGGATATCTCTTGACATAGGAACTCGATGGGCAAGAAAGACCAGTCTACTACCTAAGTAGGATCATATATGGACCAGAGGCAAGGTACAGTAGTATATGAAGATATTATTTATCCTTGGTGTTTGTAGAACAAAATATTAGACATTATATGTTATCTTTCATAATTCATATTGTGACAAGATGTGACCCCGTTAAGTTTTTATTAGCGAGACTATTTTGATTGGAAAAGCAACTAGTTGGTTCCTCATCGTTTTAGAATATGACTTAAAGTGTTATGTCCATCGTGTGATCAAGAGCCAAGAATATGCATATTTATTGAAAAAATTTCCATCTTAAATATTTGAGCCACCCCAAGAGATCATTCCAGGAGATGATTTTCAGTCCAAATTTTTGGATGCAAAATTTAAAGAATAAACTATGCAATTCGATGGTTCTTCAACGAAAATGAAGGGGGGAGTCGGGGTTATACTTTCTAAAGGTAAGAAATAATGTTTCCTTTCCTATAAGTTAGATTTCCCTTGATCCAACAACGATGAGGCATTAGTATTGGGGTTGCTAGAGGCCCTTCAAAGGGGCACCCATTCAGTATATATTAAAGGTGATTTGAACTTATTAATTCAGTAAGTGGATGGGAAATATGCGTTGAAGCACCTCAGCCTGGTTCCCTATAGGACAATCATCCAATGGATGATCAACCAGTTCCATAAAGTTAAGATAAGGAGGAACCATTGAACTATGAATAGATATGTTGATGCTTACGCCACCATTGCTCAAAAAGTGGCCACAAAGAGCGACACAATAATGGTGGTGATATAATGAAGAATAGTTCCCTTGGTAGTGAAATCGATCTTGTTGATGTAAGATGATTCAGATTTAAGAAGCAATATTAGGAAGCAGTTGGAGTCTGAGGAAGGAAAGATGGAACTGAAAGATCTAGCGCAGTACTTTGCCTGTCAAGGAAGTCTTTACTTCAGGAATATAGGAGGATGGTTGTCAAGATGTATCGATCCAAAAGAAGTAGGGAAGAAGTTGAAGAAGACACATGACAAAAATTGCAAAACAATTGAGATCCCTCGGTACAGATGAATTTAGAGAGAGGGATATTTCTAGCGAATGATGAATCATAATGTAGCAAAGTCACAAGGAAGGTGCGATAAATGCCAAGTTTTCTTTAAGGCAGATGAATATCACTTTATTGAAACTCAGATAAATTGTAGGCAGCCCTATATTGATTCTATCAAGGATGGAGTTACTTTTGTGTAGAAAATCAACATGATGGGACTCAATTGAAGGGTCCCACGATTCTACGTTTAAGAGGAGCAGCTCTAACACAAGGTATACTTTAATAGGCCAATAAGATGCATTACGAAAGACGAGGAAATGGAAGTTTTCAAGCAAGCTCACGATCTAGCTCACATTGGAGGAGCAAAATTGTATGACTAATTAATAACCATGGGTTATTATCATCCAACCATGGAGAAACATTATGTTGACTTTATTCAAAAATGCAAGGTGTGCCAGCTATATGGAAACATGATCCATGCTCCTTCGATGGACTTACACTCTTTGACCACTCCTTACCCATTCCATACTTGGGCGTTTGACCTAGTAGGGGTAATACATCCATCTTTGAGGGGGAAATGTGCATATTAGTGGTGACAGAGTCCTTTACAAAGTGGGCTGAGGCGATACCACTCAAGAGAGCAACAATAGGTGTGGTGTCCAACTTCATTAAAGAGTACATAATTTGCAAGTTTGGGATACCAAATGGTATCCTCTCTGATAACGGGACCCCATTCGCCAATAAATAAGTCACGATGCTCATAAATAAATAATCTATCATATATCATACCTCAACGGCTGCATATCCTAAGGGCAATGGTCAAGACAAAGCAATTAACAAGACCTTTGTCAACATCTTGAGCAAGACGATGGAAGACTTCCCTGCCTCATAGAATGATAAGATTACAACAATTATGCGGGCCTATCGAATGATGAAGAGGAAACCTATAGGGTATACTCCATTATCTCTTATGTTTGGATCCAAAGCAATTCGAATGATAGAGCTGGAAGTTCTTTCGACAAGATATGCTTTGGGAAGTAGCATGCTCCCTCAGAGTAGATATGTACAGTTGGAAGCACTGGATGAACACAGGGACAATGCAATGCAACACTTTCAAATGTCCACAAAGCAGTTCTCAGGGTATATAATAACTTGGTGAGGCTAAGAAAGTTCATAGAAGGATATTTGGTTTTAAAGGCAGCAGTGTAGCACGTTCGAGGGCTCTAGTTTCCTAAATTTGATATGAATTGGGAGGGTCCTTTCATTGTAAAGGAAGCATGTGATTGAGTTTACTTCTTAGTCACTAATATGGAAGTGGATAAACCTTCCAAGATTTTTAACAAGTGGTTGAAGGTCTATCATGTTTAAGCGAGTATCCTTAGTTAGATATTTATCTTACGTTAAAGTTATGTTGAAATTCATGTATGAGTTATTTCTTTTATGATGAGATAAAAAGAAAGAGTTTACTTGTAAATTATAAGATTTTCATCTTTGCAATAAATAGAAGAATTGTGATAAAGTAGTTCATGATAATGATAAACTGTTTCTCTCATTCACATACTTGAAAGGATTACAAAATTGGGAACTATTGCCCAAGATTTACATTTGAGGAAATAAAAAGAAATACAACACAAAAGAAGGGACTTTAACCCAAGAGAAACCACATGTCAAGTGAGGAGAAGAAGTGTCCAGGCAAGCCCGAAGAAGCCTCTAAGCATGTTCTCTGAGCAGCGATGCAACCTTCAAGCCTAGTCTGCACTTCATCTCATTCAATAAATAAGGTTTCAAGTCTCTACTTGGCCTTCGATAGAGATTCTTGGGCATCCCTAACTTCATCATCAACTTATACTAATAATGGGGCTAACTCTGACAGCATATCCTCCTCAGCCCGTTGGGCCTCCACCTACTTCAGATAAATTTCCATTTGGCTCTCCAATTGTTGGATCTTTAAAATTTTCAAGTGGCCAATCATCCAGTACAGTTAGAACCATCCTTACCTAGCTCCATCAAGCTGCCCAGGAACCAATTGATGAGGGGCCTAGTAAGGTTGGATGTTTTAGTAGTAACCACCTTAGCAATAACGACCACCAGACCTAGGAGCTTATAGCTCATCACTAAGATGAAACTATGGAGGCACTCAACAGTGAAGGTTTCAGGATGGTGAGTGGAAATTGGCTCAATGATAGACTGAATAATTGTATATGCTTGGGGATATTGGCGAAGTTCCATGAGGAAGAACTCATGAGGATCCATGTTTGTTAGAGGGACCTCACAATCATTATAGCTTAAATCCTAAAAAAGGACTAGGTTATGATGTGTGGATTCAATAGGTAAGGGATCATGCTGAGTTGGCTCCTTGGTAGTTAAAGGCTCCCTCGCAACCTGAGATGTGATAAAGAGAAATGAGTTTGAGAAAAATCTTAACAAGTGACTTTTATTGTTAAGTCACCATTATAGGCGGAGTATGAAAAAAATCTTAACAAGTGGTTTTCATTGTTAAGTCATGGTTATAGGTGGAGTTTCAGAAAAATATTAACAAGTGATTTTCATTGTTAAGTCACCATTATAGGTGGAGTTTGGGAAAAATATTAACAAGTGGTTTTCATTGTTAAGTCACCGTTATAGGTGGAGTTTGAAAAAAATCATAACAAGTGGTTTTTATTGTTAAGTCACCCTTATAGGTGGAGTTTAAGAAAAATCTTATGAGTGGTTTTCATTATTAAGTCAACATAATAGGTGGAGTTTGAGAAAAATCTTAACAAGTAGTTTTCATTGTTAAGTCACCATTATAAGTAGGGTTTGAGAAAAATCTTAACAAGTAGTTTTCGTTGTTAAGTCACCGTTATAGGTGGAGTTTGAGAAAAATCTTAACAAGTGGTTTTCATTGTTAAGTCACCGTGTGTAGACTTCACTGACCTCAACAAAGCTTGCCTAAAGAGTAGTTTTCCTTTGGCAAGAATCGACCAAATGGTAGATGCAGCATCGAGACATGAACTCATGAGTTTCATGGATGCTTATTTTGGGTACAATAAGATACCCATATATGAAGAGGATGTCGAGAACACATCCTTCATTATAGATAAAGGAACATAATACTACAAAGTTTTGCTATGACGTTAGGAATTCTCCTCAAAAGTTTAGGAAGTTTAGGAATAAAGTTACCCCGATTCCCCCCAACCCCATGTGTCGGTACACACCTACTTGGGTTAGGAAGTCAGATTTGGTAGCTTTAGGAATAAATCTTCGTGGATCTCATATGGTTTCAGTTAACTCTTCCCATGATAAATATAAAGGTTGAGTGTGTAACCATGTTTATCATTTTATATTATATTTTTCATTTATTGCATCTTATTTGAAAAATATAAAAAGATTTTGGGTTTTGAAAAATTTTGAGAAAAACACAAAAGATTTTATTTTTTATTTGAGTCAAAATATTTTGAAAAAGCCAAAAAGATTTTCTGTTTTGTTTTTGTGTCATGAGTTAACATGTTTAATATGGCATATTGGTGTGCTTGGACCCCCTTCCTTCCATTATCTGTATGTCTAGGACATTTTATCATTATTATCGATGCTTAGATTGATCTTAACTATTGTTTTTATGGGGATGTTTCGAAGTTGATATGCGTTTTAATTCGACTTTGTATATATGCCATTTTTGCACACATTCACGAGTTTATATAGATGTTTGACTACTCTTGCATATTTGAGTTTGGTGAGACGTTCTTATCTCAATTTTGTCATATATGCGTAAGTAGACTTAAGGAAGAGGTGTGCACGTAATAAACGTTTACCCGTGAGCATTTTAATTTAAAATATGATGAGTGTATGGGAAAGGCCTACGAGAGTGTTAAATGGACTCGTCGTGAAAGCCACCATTTAAAAGAGCCCGAAAAAAAATATAAGGCAGTAAAAAGAATCATATGCCAAAATGGGTCAAATTAGTTTGTTCATTTAAAAGAAAATATGATTTTATTGAGGGAGTTTGGGTGGATTAACAATTTAAACGGGTTTGCACAAAGAATCCTATAGTTGAAAATTTGTGTCATGATGCTAGTGTTTGTAGAATAGTCAAAATTTTGGATTCATGTGCATTAAGTTTGTTTAGTTCATTAAGATCATTCTTTAATTGTCACATATGGCTATAATAAAGTTTGATGATAGATTGTTGTTGATTAGAGCTTCTTGATCGTTTCGATGTGTTGGAATTATGATTCATTTGTTTGTAGTCCACGCGCTTTCATTGAATGTTCATGTCTAGGCACATCGATACTATGTTAGCATGTTACTCATATTTGTTTGTTTCTGAGTTGTCTTAGTTTTGCTAATGTTTAGCAATTTTGAGCCCCTTACGGTCAATTTTTTATGGAAATTTTTCCACTGGACAACACTGTTTAATTTTCTGGGGAGATTATGAAAATTTTGTATATGTGGTTCTAATGACATTCGGTTTCATTCAAGCGATGTCTTAGTTCGTTCTAACGACATCCCTGGCTCGTTCGAACGACAGCACTAGTTGACCTGATTTTGACTTTTTTAGGTTGTTACTTTGTTTCAGTACCCTGTTGCATATTGATTCATATTTTGGTACTGGGATTCTGTTTATACAGTACCCTTCTCGTTTATCACATATGCTTAGATTGATATATTCTTTGTGTGATTCATTGGTTGGTAGCTACTGATTTGACATTGATTGATCATAATTAGCTGGTTATTTTTGTTTATCTACCTGTGCTTCACTTTTAATTCATTCAAATTAATATCACATTGGTATAGCATGCAAGATTTGTTTATCTTTTCACTGTATTGTCTATTCGAGATAAAACAAAAAGGGGGAGAGATGTCTGTGATGTAGGGGGTTTTGTGAGTTTTATGTTGTTTTATGTTCATATATTGGTATCATGTTTTCTATCATGTTTACTCTCATAAAAAATTATTCGGATTTAAAGTTTCATATTAATTTATATCATTTGTTCCTCCATACTTCACTGGGTATTTGTCTATTTTATGTGTGTAGGTATGATTAAAGAAGATTCAATATTTCAAGTCTACATCTCATTTTGACATTCGAGACAGTTTCATGCTTGTCGGTCCAGTGTTGAAGAATCTTATCATTTACTGATGACGTATTTCCCATTTTAGGTTTTATGGGATGGGTTTTAGGTGTCATACGGCTTGACACCCCGGTTTAGATATTTCACTGTTGGTTTTGTCCCGGAATAGTCAAAGGGAGAGATTTGTAAGGACCAAATTTCGAATTGAGTCTTAATGTAGTTTTGACTTATTCTCGGAACAAAACATGTTTGAGTCATAGATTACCTTTTTTTGTCTAATCCCATGAGTCTACGACGTATCAAAGATTAGTTGAAGACGTTGTGGTAAAGATACATGGAATTAATCATGTCAAAGTTTAATTGGTACAATTTCGCCTCTTCAAGGTTTAATTGCATTCCGAGATCACACATGTATGAATGCATAATGTTAATGAAACTCGAAATTCATTTTATAAAATAAGGATGTTATTTTTGAAAGAAAAATATTTTAAAGCGTTTTAATTGTTTACACTTAATTTATTTCGGATAAGGTCAGATAAGAATTGGATAAGAGATGGTTTTAATCAAAACTCGGTTTAAATTAAGAACTCTATCTGACGATGTGGTTCAAACGACATTTGCATTCGAACGAGATCCACTGTCATTCGAACAATGTGTCATCTCGCTCGAACGAGATTTTGACACCGACTCAATTTTATTATAAATAGAGGTGTCATGTTTCCTCGAAGGGCATGCATTCTGTAAAAATAGTTTACGATCCAGAAACCTGTTTGTACATGTTTTCTAAGGCTTCAAAGGCATAAACACATCCTTAGAGTTTGCAAAGATCCGAGCTTTCATTATCAAATGTTTATGTGATCCTTACTGCACTAAGTTCAGTTTTGTTCATCATTGAACACTTGTGATTATTGTTTTGTGGTGGAGAAACGACGGATATCATGTTCAACATCATAGATGTATCAAGCCTTATCAGTGGACACCGATACATTCGTGGAGTTGAGTGTTGTGGACAAGCATCATGGAAGACATAATTTTTGTGTGGGCACTATTGAAGAACGGTAGAAGATCAGAAGGAGCATCAAGACCCGTGGGGATCGAGTCATTGAGTAAGGCTAATCTGTCTTTGTATAACCATTGATCATAGTGATTATCTGACTTGGGCCTTTCGAGATTTTTTTTCATTTTGGGTTTTTCCTCGTACATCCGGTGTTGTGAGTATCTTTACTTAACTTTACTCGATTTAATCACTAAATGCATTTTTGGGATTAATCAAGATAAAATCTAGTTAAGTTAATGTGTGTCACAACTTGCTTTGATAAAATTAAAAAAGAGTTTTCAAAAAGAGAAAGTTGATTTGCAATCATCCTTAACTTAATTCCGTAAAAGCAAAAGTTATTTATTTTGGGGACCTAGAGATGATACCCCACGTAGAAAAAAAATTCAAATTTTGGATTAGGTTCATACCTGAGTTTCCTTATGGAGACAAAAGTTAAAAACCCTTAAAGGGTTCTACAAATCAAAATATGGATTGTCGAAGTTGGGAAAAATTGAGTGTATGGTCTTCCTGGCCTTCTGCTAACTCCCCAAAAGAGAGTCAGCATAAATGTCAAGCTATGGTAGACGCGTATCTGCCAATGTGTTGTCTATTATGGGGATGAGAGGCTTAACGGGTTGTCTCGGTTGACCCTCTTTCATATTCTTCTATTACTAGGTGGGAGTAGCTGAGGTTCCACCAGTAGCCTCTTTTCTTTTCTTTGACCCCTCGACATCATTGGGTCTCACAGTAGTTGATTTTTTCTGAGTTTAGGTCGGATGGGTAGCTTTTCCCCAAAGATGAGTGAGGAGATTGCTGGTCAGTGGTGTTGCCATTTCCTAAACTATGTCTAAGATATTGGTAGGACGATATAAAAAAGATCATATAAATATAAGTATCGACCTATGGTTGGGTCATAATAGTTGAAGGACGATAGTGAAGTATGAAAATTTGTAAAGTGTGAAAAGATTCTTTTATGAAGTGTCTCCAGGGAGTCCAACCGTATACCAGAATATTGGAGGAGTTCATGGGTTATTAAATCCTTGAAGGCAATTAAGCCATAACTACTGAGTTGGCCTATTTTGTTTCTTAACTCAACACTCAGGTCGGGATTAACTTTTATCGATACCAAGATACGATCCCATTAGAAAATAACTCTTATCTCAGTGAGATTAGACGACTATCCCTCATCAAAATCCTAGTCTCCAGAGACAAAGAAGTAATGATACTTTCAATCATGGTTAAAAGTTTAAATGATATGAAAGATATTACGGTTAGGATGACAAGCCACAAAGTGAGAGTAGCACGGAGTAAACTTTGTGCTAACAATCGTGTAGCACGCTCGGAAGACATTGGTTGGAAAGTCCTCCTCATAGGTAATTATTGAAAGATTAGCCAACCCAAAAAGGATCATCTATGCATTAGGAGTCAATTGTGCTGGAGAAATGCCAATTAAGGAAAGAATGGCCCTGATGGCCGAGTTAAATGGAAGGTGAAAGTCGACTTTGAACATATGTTCATAGATGACAACTTTTCCCTTATTTCAAAGCTTAAAGACACACTCATCCTCAGCAGTCACTCTCAATATGATAGATGGTTTTATCCCATAAATATGCCTCTAAACTACCAGATCAGTCTCATGGACGACACTGGGAATGGTTGAGGCAACACTTGTGTTTAAAGTGTAAGGATCTTTTTCCTCATTCTCCTTAGTGGTAAGGGATTTTCCACAGAGTCATATTGTAAGAACTCAGTTCGAGTCATGGACGATATAGATGTGGTCATGGGAGGAGGTGGGGGACATTATTGTCAACCTCATTCTCAGACTCATCATCTAAGATGTCATAAACCTCAGGGTCGAGGTTCCCTATACGATGAGTAGATGTACTAGGAGATAAGAGGAAGCACCAGTATAGCCCATGTTACTTGATTAAATGAAATCTCTCATCTCGACCTCACCAGGATGGGCTATAGTTACTCTCATGTCCTCATCAAAGGAGTCGACCTCAGAGTTCACTGGGTCATCATAAAGACCCAAGCATTCAGAAGGGCTATAGCCCTCAGAGGAAGACATGGAATCACTACTAATGGAAATTATCACATGAGTATTAACTATAGTCATGATGGTGGAAGGAAAATTCATAAGTAAAGTTGGATGTTTTACACCTAAATAAGTGGAGTCAAAGGTATCCGAGACGTAGTCGGCATAATTCCACCTCGGCCTATTCCACCTCTGTTTTCACACGATTATGTAGATTATAAATCTCTTGAGCAAACTTGTAGATCTTAATAACATTAATTAACACTTAGGAAACTAAGGTGGGAATTGCTAAGGATCAAACAAAGTCAATTGGGTGATTTTTTAATGATTTTTCTCAAGATCACGGGTTCTGGGAGAAGACACCAAAAATGCTATAGTTAACCCTAAAAGTGATCGGAGACGCAAATTTTTTGCTAACTCAACCCAAACCTTCCTGTTATCTAACTCATACCCACTCAAACCACCATAAAAGAGATACAAACCACTGCAAGCTAGTCACCAAAGTGATCAGAAACTTCACTGAAAAAATAAAAATGGTAAAAATGTTGATCAAACCAAAGGAAACGAAAAGAGGGGATAAGAGGAATACCTAGAAAGTGAAAATATAAGGCTAAAGATGAAAGAAAGCACTAGAAAAGAAAGGAAATCTAGGATTTTGCACAAAAATGAAAAGTTGGGTTACGTTTTACCGCCTAACGCTGTTGGCATAGCTTTCAAATGCTTCCTATCATTAGGGAGCGCTTACCGAATGCCCAAACATGATGTTTGGGTATGTGTGTTCCCCCTAGACACCTAATAAGTTGTTCCCACGCTGACCAAGCCCATCAATAAACAACGGATGTGTTACTCCTCATAAGTGAGAAGTAACATTGTTGATAACCCCTATATGATTGTTTTACCTCCACTAACCATTGGATATCCTCAAATGCAGACTATGGGTCACAACTCTAGGATAAGACGAGGAAACCTCAGCCTCACACATTTAATTCCAAGTTCTAGGGGTGATTGATATACATAAGTATGGTCTCATCTGGACGACTCACTAAATAAGAGTTCACCTCACAGATGTATCTTTAAAGATGACAACTATGCACCAAAAACCCTCGCCATTAGTCTCGTCCAAAGTGGTCTCGGCACAAGAGATCACTCCACACAACCAGACATAATAGTTTCCTCAATAGGCAAGGAGCAACCAGTCTCAGTCTACACGAGAGTCAGCCTCAGATAACACTAGAATGCCTTCTCAACAATCCCCATTAGACCGGGATGTCAGTCTCAAATGGTTGTGAAGTCTCATCTCGTCCCACTAGAATAGTGTAAAGCCAAAACAGTCTCGGATGGACGATATCCTCTACCTTAGACATATGGATATGTTGGAAGAATGACAGGTCCATCATAGGCATATCACCTAAAATCGTTGTAGAGGGGGATTGAAGGTAATCCTAAGATTATGGATAATTCCCTAATTGGCAAAAGTGTTTGAGATTAATCTACCGAGGCAGCTCAAGCGTGGCAACTCAGCGAGGCAGCTTGGCATGGAAACTCATACCTTAGCTTGTTGTATTTTTTGTTTATGTTGACTATAAGCTATAACGGTTGTAATGATGTAACGAGAATAATAACGAGTTTTAGTGTGAGGTCAAATGGTACTCGCGCGAGACCAGGCTTGGAAGGGCCTGGGAGAGCTTTCATGCTCTATCAAATGACCTTCCCGTGGGAACTTTAGAGGGGCTTGGTTTGGAGGATTAAGACGTGAGGCACCCTTGGGGCTTGTCGTGACCATCTTAGATACATTTGGTAAAAACACCGAAGGACCCTTACCATGAAACCTCGGGCGGAGAAGCTTGGAGTTCCATCGAGCGTTGAGTTGAGAACCAAACAGCCCTCTACTTAATGTCACATTTACTATAGGAAATGTCACTAGCTAGCTAAATAACATCAGACCTTCACTTGAGTAAACCACTGTTGTATTTGTGGCTGTCAGGTAGTTGGTGAGCCACCTCTACGACAACAGCCCCCTGACACACAGTGGTTAGGAAAAAGGCATGTCTTGGCATTTAATGTTTATGACGTGGAGACAACTAGTGCATAAGGCATTTAATGTTATGACATAAAGTATGAGGGATGTCTTTCATAGTCTTAAATAACTGAGTTGCCTCGGGGGTGGTGTGGGGGGGTTATTTAAGGACCCCAACCTCCTTTGAGGAAAGGGGATCTTTTTTAGAGTTACGGAGTTATTTCTAGAGAGGATATACGCATTTTGAGAGATTTATTGCAAACCAGAGGGTTTACTCACCCACCATTGTTATTTATTACGAAGCTTTTAATACTTGACAGAGATTCTTTAGGGTATTTGGTGTGTTTCTACCTGCCTACCAAGGTGTATCTAGGGTGCTTACTTATCTCTCCCTCTAGTTCAGTTAGTTATAAAGTTCCACTACCACTTTCTGAGTTATACACGATAGTTTTTGTGAGTTTAAACTGAGTTTATCTTCATTGGGTCTGTGTTTGTGTGTCCTATCATTAATCCAAATCTTTGGCCAAACTAGCTTACCATTACCATACTCAAATAGGGGTTACACCTCCATCTAATCTAAACTACCCTCTTACATTTGGCGACTCTGCTGGGGAGGATTTTTTCTGAGTAAGGACTATGGTGAAGGATAATGCTAATCAAAGGCTCAACTTTGATGACATCCAGCATAATAAAGAACAAGCTACGAGAGAATTGGAGGCCCTAACGGATGGGGTTCCTCGAGTGGAGGTACCTCTAGTTCCGACGACGTCAGGCGTTCAGGGGGTGACACAAGATTCCATGAGTGCGGGGTTGGGACCCACTCAGGTCACGCTCCTCATGAGCAAGTTTTATGAGTTTTTGCAAACTCCAGTAGCTTCAACTATGCTAGGAGGATTTGAGGCTAATGCCTTCACAACACTAGAGGTAGCTCCAATGGCCCCACCTGGTTCAGGTGTTGCAGGAACGGTCCCATCAAGCATACCCTCTATTTTGAATCCAACAGTGGGAATCTCAGGAGTTTCAATGGCCCCCGCTGTGACGTTGGTGCCAGCTGCAATGGGCGCCCAGTCCGTGGTATCATTGGCTGTTGTCCCAATAGCATCATCCATGGAGGAAATGAGAAAGGAGATGCAGAAAGAGCTGTTGAAGTTCATGCAAGCCTCCTCACAATCTACTGGCGAGGTAGCTTCGATTTATGATGACTTACGAACACCTTATCCTCAGTAATACAACGATGAGCCCTATCTAAAGGACTATATTCCCCCCATTTTTCAGAAATACACAGGGAAAGGTGGGAACCCAAAGGAACATATTAAGTGCTTCATTTGAGCACTTAGAGGCAAATTGTAATAACAAGAGGCTTAGGTTGAGAGAGTTCTCTAAATCCTTAATCGATAAAGCATATACTTGGTATTCTCACTTGGCTCCCAATAGTGTTTCTACATGGGAAGAGATGCATGTATTGTTTGTCCAGAAGTTCTTTCTGGCAGAAGACGAGTTTACTTTCACCCAACTAGGTAGGGATAAGCAATGAACTGGGGAAGAAGTGGTGGCCTATGTTCGACATGAGGGAGGAGGCCAAAGAATTCAAGTTATTACAGATAACGTTGAGGGGCTACTTCATGTGTACATCTGCCATCTCATCAATGAGAAGCGCGAGGGGACTTTCTCAGCGTTCTTAAAAGCAGCGAGAAACATTTACTTGGTGGTACGACCAAACCTAGTGGTGGGTACACCGAGGGAGGAGATGGGGGAAAGGAACCGAAGAAGGACAATAAGAGGAAGTTAGCAAGAAATAAGGAGGACCCACAACCATTGCCTTGTACAGTGGAGGAGGCTGTCAGCTGTTATAACGCAATGGTCTAAGGAGGAACGGTCTATGAGACAAAAGATATTCCCATTGGGGAACCTGATGCGGCAACGAAGGCGGATCCTAGGTACTATCATGTTCATCGAAGGATCCATCATCCAATAGAAAGTTGCTTCACACTGAGAAGAATTATTGACAAATATGTGAAGGCAGGGATGTTGCAAATCTCTCCATATAACGTCAATAACAACCCACTACCACCACATGAGGTAAATCTCGTGGTGGCCTATGATGAAGAAGCAGATAGAGGAAATAGAGAGGAGTACGAGGAAGCTTTAGAGATTTTTACCAAGGGAATGGATAATGTAGTATTGTCTTATGATGAAGCAAGCGCCAAGGATGTGGAGGATGTATATGGTGTTGAAGGTGAAAAGGTAGACCCAACCCTAGAATATTGGACAGTTTCAAAATCCCCGAAGTTCACTTGGTTCATCGAATAAGTGGGGATTCCAAAGGAGAGTAGGTTGGAGATAAACCAGGCGATAATAAATATTGAAAGGAAATACGCAGTCCCTTCGCTGAAATGGAAGGGACCCATGGCCAGGTTGGTGAGGAGGTTTCTGTCAGAAATGACCTTCAGCGATGCCGATTGGGCTGTGAGATTCCCTCACAATAGGCCATTGTATGTGACTTCCAGTGTTAACGGAGTTAGTTTCGCAAAAACTCTTATGGATGGGGGAGCTTTCATCAATATCATGCCAACTAACTCCTTTCACGCAACCAATATTCCAGAAAAAAGGTTGGTCCCCATGCGTTTGGTAATTTTGGGGTATGATAACCAATCTTCCAAATCCATTAGGTATGTTAATGTCAAGATTGTGATGGGAAATTTGAGTTCCCATATAAAGTTCCACGTGATAGAGAGTGCAACTTCTTATCATCTGTTAATAGGAAGAGTGTGGATGCACAATTAAGGGCTAGTTCCTTCTACGTACCACTAATGCGCTAAGGCGAATATCAAGGGGACGGAGGTGACCATCAGGGCTATAAATAGGCCCTTTGCTATCGAGGAGGCTCACTTAGTGGATGCGGAATTTTATACTGAGTTGGAAGAAGATGTACGGGTCTTAATGAGAAGGATGGAGGAAGCATGGGTTCCCTCAATCAGAGAACAGATGGGGCCCTTGAATGAGCAAAGTAAAGAGGTTGCAAGAAAAGCAAAAGTAATGACCGAAGAAGCTCACCAGGAGATCCCTCAGCCCCAAGGAATCTCGAAGCAGCTTAAAGATAGGATAAGGCCCAGAGTGGATCCGATGGAGCATGAGGTCGAATGACAAAGCGTGCTGAGTCGGTTCTCAGGAAAAAGATTGGCTGAGGCATCTAGGGAGAAGAAGAGGAAAGCAGTCACTGCTACTAGTAGATAATGCAAGAAAGTCATTACCGAAGAAGGAAAGGTGGTGTATCGATTATAACGGTGTGATCAGACGGTCGAGGAAGCTAATGATGAGGTTGACTCGATATAGGAATGCTTTCTGGTGGATTAACGGGGATATTGTATGGTGATAGACAATTCTAGCATACAAGAATTTGTGGAGGAAGTCGCCAAGGATCCAGATTACATGGCGGATCGACCAAAGTCACAGACATAAGAGCTAGATCATTTGAACCTAGCAAAATAAGGGGAGGACCCAAGGCCCATATTCATCTCAAAGGATCTCAGTAAGGAGAAACGAGGGGCCTTGGTTGAATTGATTCAGGAGTTTATAGACGTCTTTGAGTGGAAGTACACAGAGATGGAAGGGATGGATGTGGAAGTGAGTTGTCTAGTTAAACAAGCAATGAGAACGTACAAGCCTGAGCTAGATTTGAAGATCAAGGAAGAGGTTCAACGCTTACTAACAGCAGGGTTTATCAAGCCGATACAACACCCGATCTGGTTGTCCAGCATTATCCCAGTAGGAAAGAAAGATAAAAATCAAATAAGAATCTGTGTGGACTTTAGAGATTTAAATAGAGATTTCCCCAAAGATGAGTTCCCTCTACCCTCCATTGATAGCTTGATAGATGAAACGGCGGTTCATAAGATGTATAGATTCATGGATGGGTATGTGGGGTACAACCAGATCAAGATGGAGCCCTCTCATGCAGAAAAGACAGCATTTAGAACCCCATTGGGTAACTTCATGTACAGGGTGATGCCGTTTGGACTCAAGAATGCTGGGGCAACTTACCACAGAATAATGATGGCCATTTTCCATGAATTGTTTCACAAGTTTGTGGAATTCTATATGGATAATTTTGTCATCAAGTCGAGGAAGGAGGAGTCCCATATGAGCGGTTTGAGGAAGGTGTTTTCTCATTGCAGGAAGTTTAAAATAAATATGAATCCGTTGAAGTGTGTTTTGGGGTGACAAGTGGGAAATTCCTAGGCTTTGTGGTTGATCGACAAGGGGTGCAGATGGACCAGAACAAACAGCGGGCTATCTTGGAAATGCTATGTTCAAGAACGGAGAAAGAGCTGAAGAGTTTCCTCGATAAAGTCTCCTACCTTAGGAGATTTGTGCTTGGATTAGCCGAAATAACACATCCATTGATGCAGCTATTGCAAAAGAACACGAAGTTCAAATGGGAGGCAATTCACCAGGAGTCTCTTGACGGACTGAAGAAGCTGCTCATGTCCCCACAGACTATGGTTCCCCCAAGGGCTGGAATACTGTTATAGTTGTACCTCACATCCACCACGAGGTCCTTGGGATATTTGCTGGCACAAAAGATCGACGGGAAAGAGCGATCAATCTACTACCTCAGCAGGATCATCCATGGGCCAGAAGTAAGATATAGTAGCGTAGAAAGGCATTGTTTAGCCTTAGTATTTGTAGCGTAAAAACTTAGACATTATATGTTGTATTTTACAATTCATGTTGTAACGAAATGTGATCCCATTAAGTATTTGCTTGCAAGAACTATATTGATTGGAAGGGAAGCTAGATGGTTCTTTATCCTCTTCGAGTATGACTTGAAGTGCGTGGTCCCTCGCGCAATCAAGATCCAGGAGTACACCGATCTGTTGGCTATTTTCCCTTCTGGAACGTTTGAGCTACCCAAGGAAAGCATCTCATGAAATGACTTATTGGCCAATAACCTAGAGGCAATAGGTGAGTAATGGATAATGCAGTGCGATGGGACATCGGCAGAAAACAAAGGAGGAGTAGGGGTTGTTATTTCAAAAGGAATGAAGGAGATTTACCTTTCTTACAAGTTAGATTTCCATTTCTCTAACAACGAGGAAGAATATGAAGCATTAGTGTTAGGATTGCTAGAGGCTCTTCGAAGGGGGATCCATTCACTTTGCATCAAGGGGAATTCAAACTTGGTGGTTCAACAAGTGAATGGAGAATATGTGTTGAAACACATGAGCCTAGCACCATACAGAATGATCATTCAGAGGCTCCTTGGCCAGTTCCATCAGACTAAGATCAAGCAGCAGCCCAGAACGATGAACTGTCACCTAGACGCCTATGCCACCATTGCCCAAAAAATGATCATGAGGAGCGATACAACTACTGTCGTGATTCAAGGAAGAAAAAATCTTTCGATGGTACAATAAATTTTACTGATGGAAGAGGACTCGGACTGGAGGGGAGAGATTAAGGGGCAACTGGAGTCTAGTGAAGGAACGATGGGACTCAGAGAATTGGCCCAGTACTTTACAAACCAGGGAAACCTTTACTTCAAAAATACAAGAGGATGGATGTCGAGATGCATCGGTCCAGAAGAAGCAGGCCAGAGATTGTAAAAAACACACGAAAAACACTACAAAATGACTGAGATCCCCCTTTATAGAAGAATTAAAAGGGAGGGGTATTTTTGTCTTGGCATGAAGTAGGATGCAGCCGAGTTACAACGGAAGTGCGATAAATGCCAGTTGTTCTTCGAGGCAGCAGAATGTCATTTTGTGGAGACTCAGTCTTATTGGAGATAACCTTATATTGAATTCATTAAAGATGGACTTATCCCAATATAGAAAATTGATGCGATAGGACTACGACGAAGGGCCACGATGTTCTACGTTTAAGAGGGGAAGCTTTATCGAAGTGGATACTTCAATAGGACATTGAGTTGCATCATGAAGGAAGAGGCAGTCGAGGTTCTCAAATAGGCGCATGATCCAGCTCATATAGGAGGGGTCAAGTTATATGACCAGTTGATTACTCTGGGTTACTATTGGCCAATTTTGGAGAAAGATTCCGATGAGTTCGTTCGAAAATGCAAAGCATGCCAGCTTCTTGGAAATATGATCCACTCCCCTTCAGTGCACTTACACTCCCTGGAAACGCCCTATCCATTTCATACATGGGTGTTCGACCTGGTAGGGGTAATACACCCTTTTTTGAGGGGGAAGATATTGATACTAGTGGCAACGGAGTGTTTCACAAAGTGGGCCGAGGCGATACCACTGAGAAGAGCAACAATGGGAGTAGTGAGAAAATTCATCAGAGAATGCATCATTTGTTGTTTTGGGATCCCAAAGTTATCCTTTCAGGCAATGGAACCCCTTTCATCAATTCAGAAGTAACAATACTCACAAACAAATACTCCATTGTCCATCACACTTCGACAGTGGCATACCCAAAGGGAAACGGTCAAGTCGAAGAGACTAACAAAACTTTGGTTAATATCTTAGCTAAAACGATGGAGGATTTCCCAGGATCATGGGATGACAAGATACAAGCTGTTTTATGGGCCTATCGAACGACTAAGAGGAATCCTATAGGGTATACACCACTCTCTCTTGTTTATGGGGCTGAGGCAATTCTCCCAGTAGAGTTAGAAGTTCCCTCGGCTTGATATGCTTTGTGAAGCAGCATGCTCCCTCAGAACAGACATGTGCAGATGGAAGCATTGGACGAACACAGAGATAATGCGATGCAACACTTTTAAATGTACACGAAGCATCTCTCCAGGGCCTATGATAACTTGGTGAGGGAAATTCGTGGAGGGAGATCTCGTATTGAAGGCAGTAATGAAACATATTAGGGGGCTTCCTCTACCTATGTTTGCAGTGAATTGGGATGGACCTTTCATCGTAAAAGAGGCTCATGACTCAAGTTATTTCTTAATTTAAAAAATGAAAGAAGATAACCATTCAAGATTAATAATAAGTGGTTGAAGGTTTATCATGTGTAGGCAGTTATGTTTGACCTCTGATGTAATTGGTTATGGTTATAAATACACAAGTTCTTTCTTATGATGAGAATGCAAGATATTTTTATTATACCTCAAGTAGAGATAAAAGAATTATAGAACTCCGTATTTCACAATCTATGTAAATAGTTGTAACACAAAGAAATGGCATGGTAATGAGTATCTTTTTCCATTCATGAACTTTGGGGCATTACATAATTAGGAGCTATTGCCCAAGAATTACATGAGAAGAAAAAATATATATACACAAGTTCATTTACCAAGAAGGAACCACAGATCAGGAGAAGAGAAAAAATTCTAGGGAGGCCCGAAGAAGCAGCTTGGCAAGATCGTTGAGCGTTGATGGAGACCTCCAACCTTGTATTCACCTGTGTGTGGACAATCAGTAGTTTCTCACTTTTCAACTTCACCGCGTGCAGAGCTGCTTCGAGGTCCTCCACCTCCTTGTCAATGGTTTTAAATAGAGCTGCTAGCGTGGCCAACTTGGCTTCATCGGCCCTCTTGTACTCCTTATGTTTGCGTAAGAGCTCCCTCTGGCTGTGCAACCGCTGGCTCTTCAAAGTATTCAAATGTGTGATGAGCCAGTTAAAGTAGAACCCTTCACATCCCAACTCCCTCAGATAACTTAGGAATTGGTTGAGGAGGGGTCTGGTAACATTGGCAGTTGGAGTGTTGGCAATTTCAGCAACGACGGTGTCCATGCCTTGAAGCTTGTAGCTCATAACTGAGATGTTTGAACAAAGGTAGTCCACCGTGAAGGTTTGAGGATGATAGCTCACAAGTCGCTCAATTTCCAAATGATTATTGGCAGGTATCTGGGGAGAACGTTGGAGTACCATCGGGCAGAAAGCGTGAGGAGCAGAGTCGGGCAGAGGAAGTTCGCAGCCAGATTCGCTCTCCGCAGCAGCACATGTTGTGGAACTTTAATCATCATGGCTAGTTTCTTCAGAAACGACAGGATCACAACGGGGTGAGGCAATACGTGAGGTAACTGGTGGAGAATCCTCTTGAGTAACCTAAAAACAGTTAGAGGAAGCAAGTGGTTTATGAAAAAATCTTAACAAAGTGTTTTCATTATTAAGCCATCGTTACAGGTGGAGTTTATGAGAAACATCTTAAAAAGTGTTTTCATTGTTAAGTTACCATTATAGGTTGAGTTTATGGAAAAAATCTTAACAAAGTGTTTTCATTGCTAAGCCACCGTTACAGGTGGAGTTTATGAGAAAAATATTAACAAGTGTTTTCATTGTTAAGTCACCGTTATAGGTGGAGTTTATGAAAAAAATCTTAAAAAGGGTTTTTATTATTAAGTCACCGTTATAGGTGGAGTTTATGGGAAAAATCTTCACAAGTGTTTTCATTGTTAAGTCACCGTTACAGGTGGAGTTTATGAAAAAAATCTTAACAAGTGTTTTCATTGTTAAGTCACCATTATAGGTGGAGTTTATGGGAAAAATCTTAACAAGTGTTTTCATTGTTAAGTCACCGTTACAGGTGGAGTTTATGAAAAATCTTAACAAGTGTTTTCATTGTTAAGTCACCATTACAGGTGGAGTTTATGAAAAAACCTTAACAACCGTTTTCATTGTTAAGTCACCGTTATAGGTGGAGTTTATGAAAAACCTTAACAAGTGTTTTCATTATTAAGTCACCGTTATAGGTGGGAGTTTATGAAAAAAATCTTAAACAAATGTTTTCATTGATTAAGTCACCTATACAGGTGGATTTTTAGAAGCTGAGAAATATAGAGAAATTAGAGAAGTACCTCAGCAGCAACAGGAGCGAGATGGGTAGTTACCATGGGAGCCATAATGATAGAAATCGTGGGAGGCGGGCTCATTACCTCAGTAGCTTAATGGAGCCCTTGGATGAAGAAGACTCAAGGGTAGGCACACTCCCCTCGCCGGCATAGGGTACTATGTCCAACATGGGCGCATCATCAGAAGGAGATGTTGGACCCTCAAGAGATGCCCCAACGAGAGCAGCCACACCAATCTAGGGCTGGGAAGGGATAAGACCACTCAACGCAAAGGGTGGAGAAAGACTTTGAGAAAGATGCAAATGTAAAGACAAGTTTTAGACAGAAGGGGTAACCATAAAAGGATAAGAGACAGAAATGCGCCTAGCTTACCCCTGTTATGTCACTGACGAGAGTAACTGCAGTAATGGGTCTTGACAATGCAGGAGGAAGGAGAATGTTGGCTATCAGCGACGCCACATCCACCTAAAATAGCCCAACATGTTAGAATTGATAAATAAACCAATGGGACAAATAAAAGGTGCAATGCTTGGAAAGAAATTTACCTGTGGGGCACTCTCTTCGACCATAACCAAGGGTAGAGAGACCTCCCACTCCGAGGGCAACTCAGAGGAAGCTAGAACATTTGCCTCGAGTTGGCCAGACATCTCAACAGCACCCGTGGTGGCATCTCTGACCTGATGGGAGGAGGAACAGCACAAATAGGTAAGGCTTATTAAAAGAGAATGTGGAAGGGCGGAAATGGCTGGAGGAGTACTGCAATGTCCCCCGTGAAACGACTCACTGGGGGACTGGGGGGCTGGGAGGACTGACCCTCGCTTCTTCAACTCCCTGCACCAAAGTTATCAGGCAATAAGTAAAGGCACTATGTTGAGAGAAGGAAAATGAGAAATAAAGAATGCACACATACCTCAGATCCATGGGGAGAACGAGAAGGTATAACCACGGGCAAAGGTGGTGAGTAGGCAACAGCAGAAGGAGCTGGTGATAAAGGTCTCTCAAGTGTCTGCTTCTGCCCGGACATAGTACCCAGCGTTTTGCTTCTTGAGCCCATTGCACCACCACTTTCAAGGACATTCGACCTTCTTCTTCTTTTTGTCGGTGGCTCACTAGGATCAACCACGATTGTGGGGAACGTACTCGGAGGAGGAATGGTGACTGTGCATCATTGGAATTCAGCATTTATTTGGGTAACTTCATCCTCCACCCGCCTCCTCGGCTCTTCAGCCATTTTTGAAGACATTGGAGGGGGAACGGAGGCAATTGGGAATGCCTCCAATGGAGTTTGCGTTGGACCTTAGGCCTTAAACTTCTTAGACTTGGATTTCTTAGCCTTCTTAGCAGGTGCTTGAGAAGGCCCTTCTCCCATGGCAGCTTCGGCTATGTGGGTAGATGGTTTGGGGGTCGTAACGACCTTCGGTTTGGGTGTGGAAACAGGGATCATGGGGTAGTATGGAGGAAGTTCCGTGGGAGGTTCTTTGGGGGTCTGGCTTAGAGGTAACTCAACCCTGAGAATAGAATTTCCCTTCAAGCCCAGCTCCAGGGTAGAAAACAAAAGAACTAGAGGATACACGGGATCACCCTCAATGAATTCAACAATTTGGGCCAGTTGCCTCGGTCAATACTTTATCGCAAATAGTGATTTCACGTCCCCTTACATAGTGATGCTGGGTATGGTGACTCGCCCAACCAATGTGGAATTGACTCCCCACGCCGAAGTTGAGGAGAATAGAGAACATGACTCACCAAAAGACACCTTGGGGTTAGATAACTGAAACACCGGGTGAAGAGCCCCTTGATCAAAGCCAAATTGATGGCTGTATCAATTGGGATTGTAATGTTCGCTGGTGTATCCCCACTCGGTGTATGAGGGCAGGTATCCTGGAGAAAACAAAAGCACAACGGCCAATGAGGGGTCTTCAGTAATGAGTTCTACGATGGTTGGCTGGACCACTCTTGCCCCATGTTTGAAAAAATCACAAGTATGTAGAAAAATATCCTCTTCATAGGGCCTCATTACAAAACTTGAAAATTCATCAATAAAGGAGGTCAGCTCCTTTCGGCTCTGCCTCTTGTGGTAAACAAATGAGCGAGGGGGAAGGATTATTTCCCCCGAGGGAGGACGGTTAGTCTTGGCTGCTACGCCCTGGAAGCGCACATAAAGGAAACCCGTCAGGAGAATGCAGTTGGCAAAATTGGCTAGGTTGTAACGACCCAGAGATCACTCCATATCAAAAAGGACCCTATTAATCCATGTGTAGAGGGACCCTAAGGCGATTGCATCCAGAGGGAGCTTAATACCCTGAGTTAAACGAATGGATATGTTGATGAGATCCCTTAGAGGCTGGTCGTTGGGTTTTGTCATTAAAAATAAGTGAGAAAGAATGACAAGGAAATAGGCAGGAAGCTCTAGCAATGTACCTTCTCCAGGGGCAGCCTCAGAGGAACTTCCTTCGGAAGGGTCCTTGAAGAAGTAGTTGATAAGAGGAGTGAACGTGGCTTTTTTTGAAGTACCGATGCAAATTTAGCATATACGGTCCATCTCCAAACGGTCAACAGTTTCTTAGGCATCTAGGGCTTCATCAGAATAGGGATCATGGCCTATTTTGCCTCAAGGCCTAGGAGCTCGCATACATCCTCCAACGTTATTGTGAATTCAACCCATGCAGCGATGAACGTATGAGTAGTAACATTCCAGTGGGATACCAGAACGGGAAGACCAGCATTAGTTTTGGAGAGGGTGAACTCACCAAACCACTTGGCTCGATGAAGCCTAATCTTAGCGAGGGTATTAGCATGGGAACTCTGCATATGGGAGTTCCAAGCAGCAAAGTGAGCAGGAGATCCCCTGGGACTTTCAAAATCGATGTGGGACCATGTGAAGTCCCCTCGCTCAAGATGAAATCTGAGAGTCCCCTCGGAAGGTAGAAAGCCCTAGTCATCAGAATTCTTATCTTCATCACCAAGCGTCATAGCATCATACTTGGCATTAAAATGCAACTCTTGCAAAACCCAGCAAAGTCATCACCTTCGCCAAAAATGGCGGATTGGTGGTAGAAATGCAAATGTTCTTGACGAGCAGTAGTCAATGAGGTAGTAAAAGGGGCGGTGACAACGGGGGCAACAGGAGGAGCACTGGTGGCAGGAGTGGCAGGGTTGCTTGAAGAGGCCATCGCAGACAATAGAAGTAGGAAAAAGGTTTGGTAAAAGAAGAGTTAGAAATGAATAGGGAGATGCACAACCGCATGTGGTGGTGCAAAATATGAGAGGATGAGGAGACTGAGTAAAGGAGAGGGTAACAATGGAGTTTGCATAGAGTTTCTCCATCTAAGGAATGAGGGAGCTTGAAGAAGAAGGAAGGATAAGGGTTTGTTTGAAGCTTTTAAACCTTATGAAACCGGTCGTTTGAGTTTCCCACTATGGCACGTGCAGGGTCGCCTATAATCATTTCAAATGAACATGTGGCACCTCGGGAAGGGTCTCGACAGTTGAAAAGATAGCATCACGTCATTAATAAAGTGATGCTTGGGGAAAAGAAGGGGGTTTCCTTCTCCAGTAAGTTTGAGTTTTGGAGCCAAAATTTTTTTCAGACAAATCTAACTCTCCCAACGAAGGCAATCCCATAATGGTTCAAACTGCTACAATATCCCCTTGCCACATGTCCAAACGTTGTTTAAATTGTGACTCAGTTACATCAGGGAGAATTTCTTCTTTTTTGAACTTAGCAACGCATTACGGGGGAGAATTTCACTTACCATGAGTCCAAACGAGTATTTAAGAAGGTTAGTAGACGTTTCGAGAGAATTTCAAATAGTAAAGATAGAACGATTGAAGATAAACATGAGGAAAAAGTGGCAATGTCCCTTCGACCAAGCACTAATAAATTATGACGCTTCGGCTCAGGTACATCGGGGAGAATTTTACTTTTTCCACGGGATTATAACACTGCGGTCCTAATGAAGAGAGGAGCCCAGAATTTTTTGACGCAGAGAGGGTTCATCGTTTTAAGAAGTTTCGTGCACACATTTCTTATTCCGACAAATCTCTCCAGGAAGGGGAAAATGTAGAGGGGTCTTGAAGGTAATCCTAAGATTAGGGATAATTCCCTAATTGTCAAAAGTGTTTGAGATTAAGCAACTGAGGTAGATCAAGCGTGGCAACTCAAGTGTGGAAACTTAGCGAGGCAGCTTGGCATGGCAACCCATACCTTAGATTGTTGTATTAGTCATATTGTATTTTTTGTTTATGTTGATTGTAAGCTATAACGGTTGTAATGATGTAACAAAAATAACAATGAGTTTTAGTGTGAGGTCAAACGGTACTCGCGAGAGACTAGGCTTGGCAGGTCCTGGCAGAGCTTTCATGCTCTATCGAATGACCTCCCCGTGGGAACTTTATAGGGACTTGGTTTGGAGGATTGAGAAGTGACGCACCGTTGGGGCTTCTCCTCACCATCTTAGATACACCTGGTAAAAACATCGAAGGACCCTTGTTGTGGAACCTCGAGCGGAGAAGCTTGGAGTTCCATCGAGCGTTGAGTTGAGAACCAAATAGCACTCTACTTAATGTCACATCTACTGTAGGCAATGTCACTATCTAGCTAAACAACGTCAGACCTGCACTTGAGTAAACCACCGTGGTATTTGGGGCTGTCAGGAAGTTGGTGAGCCACCTTTGCCAGAACAACCCCCTGACACACAGTGGTTAGGCAAAAGGCATGTCTTGGCATTTAATGTTTATGACGTGGAGACAACTAGAGCATAAGGCATTTAATATTATGACATAAAGTATGAGGGATGTCTTTCATAGTCTTAAATGACTGAGTTGCCTCGGGGGTGGTGTGGGGGGGCTATTTAAGGACCTCAACCACCTTTGAGGAAAGGGGATCTTTTTTAGAGTTACGGAGTTATTTCTAGAGAGGATATACACATTTTGAGAGATTTATTGCAAACCAGAGGGTTTACTCACCCACCATTGTTATTTATTATGAAGCTTTTAATACTTGACAGAGATTCTTTAGGGTATTTGGTGTGTTTCTACCTGCCTACCAAGGTGTATCTAGGGTGCTTACTTATCTCTCCCTCTAGTTCAGTTAGTTATAAAGTTCCACTACCACTTTCTGAGTTATACACGATAGTTTTTGTGAGTTTAAACTGAGTTTATCTTCATTGGGTCTCTGTTTGTGTGTCCTATCATTAATCCAAAGCTTTGGCCAAACTAGCTTACCATTACCATACTCAAATAGGGGTTACGCCTCCATCTAATATAAACTACCCTCTTACAACCGTTATCGAAGATCAACACCCCACATGAGGTAATATTCAACATCATGTCATTTTCACACATGTCACTCTCTCATTGGCTCTGACCTCATCCGGTAAGGAGTACATGATTAGGGTGGTACTAGGCACCGCCACACCTATATAAAGACCATGTGCTAAGGATTGACTCATAAAATCCTATTTCTATTCTGTAGATTTGTATTTTGAGAGAGAAATCTTGAGTGTTTATCATCAATGGCCATTAGTTCCCTATTATAGTGAAAATACCCCATGTTTTGCATAATGGATGTAGGCCAATGGCCGAACCACTTATATTTTGTGTCATCTCCTCTGCTATATTATTCTTATCTATGACTTCCACCATTGGTATGTAAGCTCAAACCTTGGTTAAATCATTAGGATAATCTTCAGCATCATCACGCGTAAACTATTCAAATGGAGGTTTTATTTTATGTGAGATTTTATCATGGGATAATAGGTATAACCAATTGGAATGGAATCGAGAGTGATACGGATACCTGGTTATGTGTATTTATCATCTTAAGTTGATCCCAGGGTAGGTAAACCCTTATGGTAAGTTTTTGGCTATTTTGAGTAGTATTTTGGATCCATTCGAGGGGGTGAAAATAGGCCTATTGCAAAGGTGAAGATGTTAGAGAAATTTTATAAGGTGAAGACTCTTTAATTATTCATTATTATTAAAGATAAAACCATATCACCCATAAGACTTTTAGGATAAGTAGAGAAATCTTAGAGAGGAGAAAATATAAGGATTCAAGCCGAGTTCCACCATTCTTCAATTTCAATGAAATAAATCTCTTGTAATACACTTTTAAATCTCTAACTTATTTAGAATGCATATTTCATGTGTTAATTTAAGATTAAAATTCATTCTGAGGACCTAATTTAATTAGTCTTAATCATGTTTGTGTATTAAGTCTAACTAGGAGTTGATTTAATTTCTTATGCATTGAGGAATTGTACTTTTATGGAGAGTGTGAAATTTAATGTTGTAGATGTGTAAATCCAAGAATAGAACTCCTGATTTGGGGTATGGTTTTGTTATAAAGTAAAATCCCCATGTTAATTTGTAACTGGGATATAAAATCATAGAGAAATTGGAAGTCTTGCATGTTTGTGATGAACTAGGTTTAAATGTATGGATTAAATCTTGTTTTTAATTATCTTGATCTTGACTAATTGTTAGAATTTATTTATGGTCATAATTTAGTAGCTAGGTTGAAGTTTGGTTGGGTTTTGAATCTGTTTTGGGAGCTTTGAGAAGCTTTAATAAAGGTTTAGGCGAGAAATCCGTAAATAGGAAGAAGGATAAAAAAACTGAGACCATCGATCGATCGCATATTTTGCCCAAGGTCTGGCCGATGCATATTTGGTTGGGCTTTCTTGTATGATTTTTTAACTCCATTTTGAGATTTCTTATATGATTATTCAACTTAGTTTATTGAGATATTAGACCCAGTTAATGTTTGGAATAATTACGCGGGTTGACGATATAAACTTCAGTACAATGTTGTGCCATTCGGTATTGGGATCGAGTTGGATTGGGCAAATGCATGAGTGATTAAAACCTATGGTCGTATCTATATTGATAGACCAAATATCACCCCGTTTAGGGTCATAAGCCTCAGCCTCAGTCAACACTCACCAAATAGATAGAAATAAGAAGTTGCCACTCGGCCTTTAAAGACTCGACCTTAGTTGGATGGCTCGGCCTCGGCCTTCATCAGTTGTCTAATATGAAGTATTTGCAGTATTCCTGAAAGCTTAAATATCATCGGCCTTGGCCCGCCCCAGGCTGATGAGTCCAGGATGACACTAGAAGATGAGAAATGTGTCATTCCATGATATATGTTCTTCCTCGGCCACAACGGTCGACCGGGGCCATCTTACTGACAGAGCACGTGCATTAGGAGATGTGTGCATGAATGTACGGCACGTGATAGCCCAAAACTTCTATTGCCAGATCATACCCTCATGAGAGGGAATATTTAGTCATCATAGCCTATATGTGAGAGGGCCAGGTGTCCACACTGAATTGGATAAGAGCAATGTATTCATGCGCGCAACATGCTTGGGAGGTACAATATACCCCCTAAGCACTATATACCTTTCACTTTCTTTGATGTAAAGGATCGATTAATTTAAACCCTAACTAATACTCTGCGCAATTGTATACAGAAAAGAGGGAGAGAGAGAGCGAGAGAGATGGTTTTGTAATCAGGCCTTAGAGACATATTTACTAGTGGATTTCACTCACACACACACATAGTGGACATAGGCTCTGATCGAACCACTTAAATACACGTGTTCATCCTCTTCACCTCACCTCCTTCTTTGTTAAGTTGTTGTGTGATTATCGCCATTGTTGTATACCTGTTTGAGCCTCATATATCTGTGACCTGGTGATCATATTTCTGGTATCATTAGTCGGACGTCGTCTGTGGGAATGAGTAGTATCATCTCTTCCCTTTTCTGGCTTATCATTACCAGAGTCTCTGGTGGTGAACTAGTTATCCCCTCCTATGTAGCTGTTTCACCATTGAAAGAATTCTTATTGAGTTACAAGGATTTTTCTCTTGAACTATAGCTCATCTATAAGGTTTAAAATATGACATCAAAATTTCCACCACTAGCTGGTCATCCTAGTTCAGCAACACAACTCTTAACTCATAAATGGCTGAGGTAGTGGCAGCATTGAAATCCTTTGCAGCAAGCCAATAGGCAATATAAGAGCAGTTGGTTGCCTTCATCCAGAATGTGGTAATCAGTCCAGCAGGATCCCTACCGGAGATGATTACTCCGGCAACAGGGGAACATCATCGGGGGACCACCCCAGGCACATTGCAAGGACTTACATCCTCTTCAATGGTGGAGGGACTTTTTTGACCCTAGGCATTTATGCCTGGGCATGCAAGGCCAACCCTACCCGGAGGACCATTATGATTATTATGAGGTTGAAGATGCTCAGATTGATTGCTGAGATCCATATGAAGTATCTCGAAATATGGTATACCCCATCCAAGGAAACCAAGGTCATGATAGGAGGTTGAGTCATGATGCCCGACCAAGGGTTTTAGCTTTTAACCGATTAAGTAGAGGGTTATCTTTTGAAAGGCTTGGCTCAGTTAGTTATCTAAGGGAAAGGCTATCCAGATCAAGGAGTAATGCTGGCTCAAAGAGGGTGGGGGAAGATGGTCGACCCTCGTGCGGTCGAGATGAGGGCCAGCGAGAGGAAAATAGTCGATGCAGGTCTACAACAGGGGGAACCCTCAATTTGGTCGGTTGAAGTAGGAAGGGATAACATTGACCAGGTTGACATTGTTGAAGGAGCCGAGAGGCCTTGTAATGACTCAATTCAAAGACTAGAAAATAAGATAAAATGAAATGTCGTGTATTCTACTCCATACAAGATAAAATGAAATGTCGTGCATTCTCAAGCACTTTGACCAGAGGTGCCCATATATAGTTCACCTCACTCCCGAAGAACTCCATCGAAAATTTCAAGCACCTCACAGAACGATTCATCCACAATTTCTGCTTTGGGGTAAGATCCCAGAAGAAGACTACTCACCTATTGTATGTTAAGAAGGGAAAGAATGAGAGTCTCGGGGAGTACATCGCGAGGATTAATAAAGATAACTTAAAAGTGGAGGATTATAAGGAAAGCATTGTGATGACAGCATTAATAGGAGGCTTGTAGAAAGGAAAATTTCTTTGAAAGCTTACTGAGGACCCACGACAGTATATGGCCGAGCTATTAGCGACGGCCAATAAGGTCATGAATGTCGAGGAAGCTATGGTATCTAAGTATGAGGATGAGAAAGGGACTAGAAGTGGGATCAAGTTTCAGAAAAATAATAAAGATGGAAAGAAGAGATCAGCTGACGAAAAGTTTGCCGGGTACATTCCTCTCACGGTCTGCTGCGAGCACATTTTGAATGAGATCAAGAATGATCGATCCCTAAGATGTCCCAAGAACATGAAAGCTCCCCCTCACAAATGGAATAAAATCTTGTGGTGTGAATTTTACCAAGATCACAGGAACTTAACCAATAAGTGTTTCGCCCTGAAAAATGAGATTGAGATAATGCCTAAGACTGGGAAGCTAAGGAAGTATGTGAGCAGTGATGGCCTAAAGAGAGAACAAGACGACCTCAGAAGAAGAAAGGTCAACAAATGCAGGGAAGATGTCCCAGGGAAGAAGGATGACGCCTCAGATGATGATGATGACGACACAGACCTGCCGCCAAAGGACAATGATCCAAAATATCGACTCTACATGATCTCGTTTGATGTGAAGATGATCTGTGGAGGCTTGGCATGGGGTTATGGAAAAATGGCTTACCATAAGGATTATGTGGCCGAGGCTCAAGCCCTTCCCAAGGTCGAAGCTGTTAACTTAATCAAAATAAGAACAAAGTCAAAAAAGAGAAAGAATGTAGATATGGATACCTTAATTATGGGTTTTTCAAGACTTGACCTCAAAGGAATCCTAGATCCTTAGGATAACCCTTTGGTAATTACAACTAGAGTGCATGGATATGACGTACTAAGAATATTGGTCAACGGGGGAAGTTCGGCCAACGTTATGTTCTGGACTTATATCAAAGGTTTGGGACTCAGCAAGAAGAGGCTCATCCCTTATCATCATCCTCTGATAGGGTTCAGCGTTGAGAAGGTGCACCCATTAGGAATGTATGAAATGGACGTTAGAATGGGAGATGTTTGGACTAAGAGTTAAAAAAAATAAGGTTAATTTCTTTGTGATGGACGAAAATGTATACTCGGCTTATAACATTATCATAGGAAGAGTGGGGCTCAAGGAATTTGAGGTCGTGCCATCCACTGTACACCAAATGGTAAAATTCTCGACCCCTTATGGGGTAGGGGAAGTCCAAGGGGATCATGTGTTGGCAAATGAATGCTACATCAACTCATCCGAAGAGAGAGAATCTAAAAAGAAAACAATTATGACCTACAGTATTGATACCTTAGATCCCAGGGATGAGTAACTGAAGAAAGGGGAGGCCGCGAAAGAGGTAGAATCCATCATCCTCAATGAGGATGATCCAGAAAAAACCGTCCAGGTTGGCAAAGCCCTGGGAGGAGATATCAAAGAAGAGTTGATCAAACTCTTAAGAGAGAGGTAGAGTATCTTTGCATGGAGTCGTGAGGATATGCTGGGCATAGATCCTGAACTCTGTTTGAATAAGCTGAATGTGGCTGACGATGCTAGTCTGATACGATAGAAGAGAAGAATTTATTCCCAAGAGAAATACGAGGTCATCCTGGAAGAGGTAAAGAAGTTATAAAATTCCTCATTTATAAAAGAGGTGATATATCCTGAGTGGTTGGCCAACGATATCATAGTTCCAAAAGCTAATGGGAAGTGGAGAATATGTGTAAACTTTCCTAATCTTAATAAGGCTTATCCCAAAGATAGTTTTCCTCTGCCCGGAATCGACCAGATGGTTGATGCCACAGCAGGCTATGAGCTGATGAGCTTTATGGATGCCTACTCGGGCTATAACCAGATATCTATGCACCCAATCGATGGAGAGAATACTGCCTTTATAACTGATAAAGGGACCTACTTCTATAAGGTCATGCCCTACGATTTGAAAAATGCCGGAGCTACCTATCAGAGACTTGTTAATAAGATGTTTGAGGATTAAATCGATAAGACAATGTAAGTCTATGAAGATGATATGCTAACTAAGAGTCTTAAGGCCGACTCTCATATGGCTGACCTCAAACAAACCTTTGATATGATGAATAAGTACAGGATGAAGCTCAACCCTTTAAAGTGTGTATTCGGCGTAGGGGCTGGTAGATTCTTAGTCTTCATCGTAAATTAGGGTGGATAGAGGCCAACCTAAATAAGATCAAGGCCTTGGTAGAGATGAAGACTCCAATTTTGATCAAGGATGCGCAGAGGCTGGGGGGAGAGTGGTGACACTTAATAGGTTTGTATCTAGAGCCATCGAGAAATGTCTTCCATTTTTTAAAGTTCTTAGAAAAACTTTCGAGTGGGAGGATGAATGTGATAAGGCCTTTAAGAGTTGGAGCCCTACCTCGGCTCTCCCTTATTATTATCGCGGCCAGTCCAAGGGCAAAAACTTTATGTATATCTAGCAATCTCAGAGTTGACTATTAGCGTTGCCATTATAAGAAGTTAGGATGGAGTGCAGAAGTCGATATATTTCAATAATAAGGAGCTCTAGGGGGCTAGATTGATGTACCCTAGGATGGAAATATTAGCCTATTCTCTGATTCTCGCTTCAAGGAAGATAAACTCGTACTTTCAGGCCCACACAATGGTCATCCTAATGGACTCTCCATTTCGACTGGTCATCCACAAGACTGAGAATTTAGGGAGACAAATGGTTTGGGAAATAGAGCTTGGAGAGTTTAATATCATCTATCATCCTAGAGTGGCCATCGAAGGGAAAGGGATAGAAGACTTTGTGGCCGAGTTCACCTAGGATGAGGTCAACGGCGAGAATTTACTGAGTAATGGTTGTGAGCAAGGGAAAATTTTAACCTTTCCCTCGGATAAGGCCTAGATAAGTTCAGTAAGAGGGAAAGTATCTGAGAATGAATAAGAATGATATCTCTTCAAAAATGGAACCTTGGTAAAAGTTAATTTCTCTAAGAATGGAATAGTGTGGAGCCTCTTCGTCGATGGGTCCTCTTGGGAGCATGGAAGTAGTGCAGGCATGATAGTGTCGACACCAGATGAGACAGATATTGAATATGCATTGAGGTTAAATTTTAAGTCCTCTCATAATAAGTCCGAATATGAAGCTCTAATACCAGGCCTCTCCTTGGACCGAGCTCTGAATGTCATCCAACTCCTAGTTCATAGTGATTAAATATTGATGGTGAACAAGATCTTGGGGGCATATGAGGAGAATGACGATAGGATGGACAAATATTTAGAGAGAGTAAGTTCAGTATTGAATAGTTTCAAAGAGGTGAAGCTAAAGAGGATACATCGACTGGACAATGGCCGAGATGACACATTTTTAAGACTGGCCTCAGTAATAGGATAGAGATAAGAAGGACGGTGCCAGTAAAAATCTTGCATCGGTCGACCATTAAAGAAGGGGACAATGCTTTAGAGTCTTGTCTGAATTTAAACATAGGAGCTTCATGGATAGATCTTCTTATTGGGTAAATAAAATATGGGGAGTTACCAGAATCTAAGATCGAGAAAAGGAAGTTAAGATATAAAGCTGCCAAGTTCTCCATTAAAAGAGAAACTTCATACAAGAAAGGGTTTCATCTTCCTCTACTCAAATATGTCCATCTCTCAATGGTAGCATATATCCTAATGGATGTACATGAAGGCCCCTGCTCCAGTCATGTGGGGGGAAGATCTTTGGCTAAAAAGATTATTATAAAGGGTATTGGTGGTCGACCCTGACTAAGGATGCTGCAGCATATGTCAAGAAGTGTGACAAGTGACAAAGATTTTCTACCATTCCCACTAGCCTCATCAACCTCTGCCCTCAATCAAATCTCCTTGGTCATTTTCGATATGGTGAATTGATCTGGTAGGACCCTTACCTAGATCTGTGAATAATTATCGTTATTTGATCATAGCGATAGATTACTTTTCAAAGTGGGTGGAGGCCAAGCCGATGATTACAATCACGGAGCATAAAATCTTCTAGTTCATCTGGAAAAACATCATCTGTAGATATGTCCTACCCAATACCCTGATTTCTGATAATGGAACACAATTCAAGAATGTCTCCCTGGAAAAGTACTGCGAAAGGGTCAGCATCAAGAAATTCTTCTCCACTCCTGTCCGACCCCAAGATAATGGACAGATAGAAGTTACAAACCGAACAATTCTTGATGTAATTAAGAAAAAATTATAGGATTAAAAGGGGGGATGGATCGAGGAAGTGTATGTTGTCTTATGGGACTATAGAACAACAGAGAGGACCCCTACCGGGGAAACCCCATTTATACTTGCTTATGGCTTGGAGATAGTTGTATTGACGAAAATAGGTTTTCCGACTAATACGGTTCAGACCTACAACTCTAAAGAGAATTGTAATGAGCGAAGGCTTGATTTATATCTTGTAGAAGAAAGAAGAGAAGAAGTTGAGGTTAGGCAAGCCTCCTACCAATGAAGAACAACAAGATTCTACAACAAGCGAGTAAAGGCACGCCCACTGAAGGTAGGGGACTTGGTACTGAAGAAGACATGGAAGAAATCCAATAAACTTCATCCAAATTGGCATGGCCCATACAAGGTAGTTGAAGAGGTGGTGTCGAGGACCTACAGATCGAAAAATCTGGAAGGAGAACCATTCTCCGACCCATGGAACGTCGACCACCTCAAAAAATATTATCAACGAGATTATAAATTTACTATCTTATTTGCATTCTATTGTAATACATGAATATGAGAATTAGGAAAAATAAATTCAAAGAAATCCAAGTGCTACCTCATATGTGGTTTACCTATTCAAATATTCATTTATATCATCTCACCTTAAGCTACAAAACATCATTCGTGGTGAAGTGACGTGACCACAAATGTGTCTAGTGTGTGTAATGTTTAGCCTCAAGTGCAAGCCTATCGCTCAAGTAATAATACGATAAGTCGGGTATCGATCCTCAGGGAAATAGGACAAACAGAGTCATAACGAAGTTGGTAATACGAAGGTAACCTAACTTTGACTACTAAAGAAGAATGAAAAGGTGATTTGAATTGTGAACAACTACAGCTAGATGCAATTTTAAAAATGATTAATAAATGCAACTACTCTAAATTAACTAAAAACGGATGATGGTTTAACTAAATATTTTAACTATAAGATGAGAAAGATGGTTCGGGTTACAATCCCCCACACCCTTGTAATTCACTTCGTAGGATACTAGATTCAGAAGTAAAGCTTTAAATTAATTCAACATTTTAATGCTCCTAAGTATTACATATATGAGGGATCTTATCCCGTGCAGTACGTAAGAAAAGGTTTAATTAAAATTCGGTCTTTATTTCTCCCAAGTATTACACACATGAGGGATCGTAGCCCGCATAGTATGTAAGCAAAGGTTTAATTAAAATAGTATCATATTAACTACGATACAATTCATCTAAGGTTTTAATTCCAACTTCTATTTCCATTAACATGAATTACATCGGGTGGGGTTCATGCACCCCAACCTTTGAAAACTTAGTCGGGCATATTAAATCTAGAAGAAAACATGTTTTGAATGACAGAAAACATTTTTACTAATGAATAAAGAAGAAGAAGAAGAAGAAGAAGAATAAGAAGAAGAAGAAGAAGAAGAAGAAGAAGAAGAAGAAGAAGAAGAAGAAGAAGAAGAAGAAGAAGAAGAAGAAGAAGAAGAAGAAGAAGAAGAAGGAAAATACTCACTAAAGAATTAACTACTGCAATAATGAAAGAGAAAATTAGAATGATATTACTTGAATTGCAAAACTGGAATCAAAACTAGGGTTTCTTATTGTTGTCTTCTCTAAACTAATTACAATTCTTCTCTAATGAATTTATTTTTCTCCTACGTCTAAGAGGTGTTTAAAATATATACTCTACGATTTCTAAGAGTTTGAACCATACAAAACTCTAATTTTACAAGTGGATAAGTTCAAATTTCTGATACCCAAACCGATCATGTTATGGGGGTTCAGTTCGGTTCCATCTTAGACATAACTGTTTCCTCGGTTCGTTTTTCCTGCTCTTCGGATAAGTTACATTTGTTCGTGCTTTATACGAGGTTCTTTAAGTATAGGATCGGTTCTTTTTCCTACCCATTCAGTTCAGTTCCATCTTTTCAGGAACTCTTCCTCTTTGTATTTCTTTGAAGATTTGTAACATTTAGTCCGGAACTCGGATTAGGATGCTGATCCTTCCAAAGCACTGAATACCTGTAAAATACATAGGAAAAAAACGAAACTCAGCGTATTAATTAGAAAATTTCAATAGCAATGATATGAGATAAATCCACTTGAATTACACTTTGCGGAGCGATAAAAGCCTCTAGATTAAGGGGATAAATGGGAAGAATTTTATGCCTAATCAAACCTCCCTAACTTAGAACTTTGAACGTCCCGAGCAATGTAAAAGAATCAAAACATAGTCCAACTCTAAAATGGGATAGAATACCTCTTTCGCAGGCGAGCGATTGCATTTAGCATATGCAACAAGCCTTTAAACCCCTAGGTTACCCTAGTAGGACGAGTTGTGTCTCGTGAGGGTTTGCAGTCAATATACCCACAAAATTCAACTCAAAGAAAACTCAAAATACCCAAAAATTGTATAACTCAAACTTTTCCAGAAAATAGTCATCATCAATTCATGTTCAAGAGTCTCAAATCATAGTGCGTGTGTGCAGAGCCAAAAATTTAATCGCGAATTTCCACCGATTGATCATTATGTTACTTATCCAAAAATTCGTTTTGATTTCAAAATATCACGGGAGGATCTCGCAAACGACTGTCTTAGAAGGGTGGCTATTTTCTCTCGGTGTGCGTGATTTATAAGACTAAATGCATTGGAACCAAGTTCACGCACACAAATAGAAAGATGAATATTTATGGTAACTGGATCTCATCATTGGATTACGGTTATAAGAAAACGGGATCAGTGCCTCTAATCCATATTCATAATATCTTTTATTATATTTTCTTGTTTTAGCTCTCCACACGGTAACCAATTTAGCAATTTGGACTCTGTTAGGACTTTTTCGGGTTAAAGGCGTATTGGGTAAAATGGGAATGGTAAGGAAATCTGGAATTGGAAAATTTTCTTATGGTGTCCGTTTGTGCTTTTTCGGGCTTTTGCTCATTTTTTCCTATTTTTCTATTTTTTTTTGTCTTTCACTATTTTCTTTTCTCGCCATTTTTGTTGAGCATATCAAATCTTTTCTTGCCCCTTTTTCTATGCACTTTCTGGACTAAATTTTTGGGATTATTAACTTTCACAATTCCAGGCCAATTGGGGTTTTTGAGTTGTCAAACGAAAGGGAGAGATTTATTCGACTCAATTAGGGTTTACCAAAAGGATGGTTTTTTCGCTACTTTTTCTGGCCAATATCTTTTAGGTGACAACCGAGGGCCTACTTCATTGTCCGAAATATTGATTGCATTACCATGTGCGTCTCAAGATTACTTTAATTTAGAGATCTATTTAGCACATGTTTCAAGGCAATAACACAGATTTTCCATAATCGGTCAAAGTGAAAGGATTGAGATCCTCGACGAATTATTAGAATGCTGAAAAGAAATTTGAGTTAACAATTGACTCGGATTGATTTATATGTTCACAATAATGAAAGGCCCGAATCTCACCGGGTTTGTTAATCTCTACATTTATTCATTAAATCGTCTACATTCGTTCAATTTCGGCTTTGTGTATTATGTTTTTACAATTTGAGAATTTAAACCGACTTTTAATGATATCTTTGAAAATTTTGAATTCCAAATTTTATTTATTTTGAAGAAAAATATTTTTGGGTTTTTCAAAATTTTATATTTTTTTGAAATTTCAGGGCATTTTTGAAAATTTGTGAAGTTTTAGAAAGACGCACTTCTGACCCCCCCCCCCCCCCAACTTAGACTTTTGCATTTTCCTCAAGAAAAAAAGACTAAAATCTAACTCAAAGATAATTAAAAGTGAGAGAAAATAAAACAAACAAATGAAACAGAAATGCATATATTTAAAGAGAAGGAGAACATGTGTTACAAGAGAGAGGGGAGAAAACACACAACCACATATTTAAACAGCCACCAACAACACACAAACAACAAACCACAGAAATGGGCATCACTGGAAAGGTGGATTGTAGGGAAAGGGGGAAGGGATGATTGGAAGGAAAGTGGGGAAGTAAAGGAGGGAAATGGAGGTATTAGGGGAAGGGGGATCATTTCAGGAAGGGGAAACATGCAGAATCCGAACCGATCCAATTCAGGGGGAATCGATCCGGTTCTGGGATTTTTTTTATTTTGTAATTTATCATAACCAAACCGATCTGGCTAGGGGGTTCGGTTCGGTTTGCCTTAGGAAGAACTCTCTCCCTTCAGTTTGATAAAAATAGAATCTCGTACCCTCGAATTTTCGGACACTCTCTTACTTATTTGCATATTTGGACTTCTTTGACTCCCTCACAAAGTGCGTGTTGGATTTCCTAATGCCCTCACGAAGTGCGTGTTGGTGCGCATGATCCTAACCCTAACATATCTTAACCTACCTACGGACTCTAATTATTCTACTTATGCATAGCTACTATACACAAGAATTCACCCCATACACGTTGGAGGTGCGATGACCTCTCAGTTCAAGCTCACTCTAGGGTCCGACAACCAGATGGTGTCGATCTCTTCTACACATGCATCAATGTGTAGCTTTAGGCGCTGTCCATTGACTTTGAACGCATTCCCCCCTTTGGGGTCTTCCAATTCTACAGCTCCATGGGGCAGTACGCTTCTCACAACGAATGGACCAGTCCATCGGGACCGTAATTTACCCAGAAATAGATGAAGACGGGAGTTATAGAGGAGTACCTTTTGTCCTGGTTGAAACTCTTTTCGTCGAATAATCTTATCATGTGCTAGTTTTATCGGGCTTTTGAGATTTTGGCATTCTCATATGCATCATTGCGTATCTCCTCTAACTTATTTAATTGAAGCTTCACCGGCTTTGTCCATATCATAGTTTAATCTCTTGATTGCCCAATATGCTTTGTGCTCCAACTCAACAGGAAGATGTTAAGGTTTTCCATACACAAAGCGGAATGGGGACACTTTGAGGGTTCTTTTATGCAGTACGGTAGGCCCATAGTGAATCGTTCACCTAAAGGACCAATCTTTCTAGTCGGGATTGATGGTCTTCTCTAGTATGTGCTTGATCTCACGATTTTCCAATTCATCCTGTCCATTCATTTGTGGGTGATATGGTGTTCAAACCTTGTGAATGATACCATACTTTTTCATAAGTCTTTCAAACGGCTTGTTGCAAAAATGTGTGCCATTATCACTAATTATCGCTTTAGGTGCACCGAAGCGAGAAAGTATCTGTTCGTGCAGGAACTTTATCATCACTTGATTGTCATTAGTCTTGGTAGATATTGCTTACACCCATTTAGAAACATAGTCTACCTTGACTAGGATGTATATGTATCCAAAGGACGGGGGAAAGGGGCCCATGAAGTTAATACCCTAGCAATCGAAAACCTCAATGATGAGAATCGGGATTAATGACATCATGTCGCGCGGGGTGATTTCCCCCATTCGTTGACACTTGTCACAACATTTGCAACAATTGTTAACATCCCAGAACATTATGGGCCAGTACAAACCACATTAGAGAATTTTAGCGGTTGTCTTTTTCATAGAGAAATGGCCTCCACATGCTTTCGAATGACAGACTTGGATGACTTTTGGGATTTCATCATCAGGTACGCATCGTCGAATGATTTTATCCGCACAATATTTAAAAAGGAATGGGTCATCATAGAAAAACATGCGCTACCAAGTGATGAAATTCTTCTTATCTTGTGGTGTCCAATCGGGAGGGACGACTCCCATTACAAGAGATTTCACTATATCCGCAAACTAAGGCAAAGAAGAGGTGGCAAAGAGCTGCTCATCTGGAAAATACTCGTCTATGGGTGTAGGATCACTAGGTAAATCGGACCAAAGCCATGATAAGTGATCGTCTACACCTTTTTTTATTTAATGGAGAGATTAATCTCTTGTAGGAGTAGGATCCACCTTATGAGGTACGACTTGGCGTCTTTCTTTGCAAGTAGGTACTTTAAAGCCGCATGGTCGGTGAAACAAGTGATGGGAGAATCGATAAGATAGGACCAAAACTTATCAAGCGCAAATACTACCGCTAGGAACTCCTTCTCTATGGTGGAGTAATTTAGTTGTGGTACGATGCGGGTACATCTAGCGTAGTAGATGACATGAACCTTATTGTCTTTTCTTTGTCCCAAAACAGCCCCTATCGCATAATTACTAGCATCACACCTGAGCTCGAATGGTAAGGACCAATCTGGAGCTTGCATAATGGGAGTGGACACAAGAATTGTTTTTAGTTTTTCACAAGCTCTTTGGCATGCTTCCATCCACTCAAATGGGGTGTCCTTCATAAGAACATTGCTTAAGGGTCTAGCGATGGTGCTTAAGTCCTTAATGAACCTTCGATAAACCCCGCGTGTCCCAAGAAAGAGCGCACGTCTTTCGGTGATTTAGGTGGGTGTAGGTCAGTTATGACATCTATTTTTTCTCGATCAACCTCGATCCCTTTGGATGACACGATGTAGCCAAGAACTATACCCTCGGTTACCATGAAATGGCATTTTTCCCAATTCAGCACTAAGTTCTTTTCCACACATCGGGCTAGTATTTTCTTAAGATTGGCTAAACATTGGTTGAAGGAGGTGCCAAAAACACTAAAGTCATCCATAAACACCTCTATCCCTCTCTCAACCATGTCACTGAATAAGCTCAACATGCACCTTTGAAAGGTCATCGGTGCATTACATAAGCCAAATGGCATACGTTTGTAGGCAAACGTTCCAAAAGTGCAAGTGAATGTTGTTTTCTCTTGATCAAGTACATCTACCTCAATTTGGTTATATCTGCAATAACCATCTAGGAAGCAATAATATGGGTGGCCCGCTACTCTTTCAAGCATTTGATCGATCAATGGCAAGGGGAAATGATCTTTTCTAGTTCCCTCAATGAGTTTTCGGTAATCAATGCAAATGCGCCACCCAGTGATAGTACGTTGGGGAACAAACTCTCCCTTGGCATTTTCAATCACCGTCATGCCCGACTTCTTCGGGACGACTTAAATGAGGCTTACCCACTTGCTGTCTGAGATTGGGTAGATAATCTTGACATCCAACAGCTTTATGATTTCAGTCCTCATCACATCTTTCATTGTGGGTTTTAGCCGTCTTTGCATTTCTCTCGAAAGCTTAACATCCTCCTCGAGGTGAATCTTATGGGTGAAAATTAACGGGATTATCCCCTTTAGATCATCTATACACCAACCAAAAGCACTTTGGTTCTTCCTCAAAATCTTAATAATTTACCCTCTTGCTCTTCATCTAAGTTAGAGGAGACAATAACAGGAAATGTCTCACTTTTACCTAGGAAAGCATATTTAACATTGGAGGGTAGTTTCTTTAACTCTAGAGTCAGGAATGTGTCTTTAGAGGGCACCATGCGTGCTTCTCTTAGAGGTAACTCTTCGAATCGAGAAACCCAATTAACATCTCTCACTTCCTCATCTGACGCTCTCTCATCGAGTAAGCCTCTCAACTCCTCTGTATCCCTCTCGAACTCGGTTTAGGCTCCCTCACTCTCATAACTAGAAGTTAGGAAAGCTTCTAAAGTGTCTCTATAGTAATTTTCCTCAAAGTTCTCTTCTACAATCTCCTCAATTAAGCTCACTGCATAAAGATCATCTTATTCCCCTGCTTGTTGGGCTATGTTGAAGATGTTTGTTTTTAGAGTCATATTCCCAAAAGTGAGTTGCATATGCCCATTTCTAGTATTGATAATTGCGTTAGTCATGGCTAAGAATGGGCATCCAAGGATGATGGGAACAAGATTTTTCGAGGTGAAGGAGGGATCCATGTCCCAAATGACAAAATCTACCGAGAATTAGAAAGTTTCCACTTGGACTATCACGTCCTCAACTATACCCCTTGGTATCTTCACAGTTCGATCCGCTAACTGGAGAGTGATCCTTGTGGGATTAAGATCACCCAGATAAAGTTACCTATAAATCGAATAGGGGATAATATTGACACTTACCCCTAAATCGAATTTGTTATATCCAATGGTGCGGGAAATGGTGGGGGCACCGGGATCTTTATATTTAAGTGGGAGATCATTAAGAAGGACTGAGCTCACATTTTGTGCTAGAAACACGTTCTTATTTACCTTCATCCTCCTTTTGACTGTCAATAAGTCTTTTATGACTTTTGCATAGGATGGAATTTTCCTTATTACATCGAGGAAAGGTAAGTTCAACTTCACGTTCTTAAGAACTTCCAGCACTTCTTCACTTATGGTTCCTTTATGGGCAGGAACCAACCTTTGAGGAAATGGTGCCGCGGAAGGTGGTTTTACAACTACCTCAGGCTCACTAGTGTTTTTATTTTCACTCTCATTCAAGTAGATATCTTAGGCTTCTTTCATACCGGGTGAATTCTCCTTGTCTTTTGAAATGTCATGTGGGGGAGGTGATAAATGAAAAACCCTCCCACTATGAAGAGTGATTATCGCTTGGTAGTGCTCCTGTTGTTCCGTAGAGGTGGAGCTAACACTTAGTTGACTTTGGGGAGGTCTTTGTCCTTGGGAAGGAAACTTTCCCTTCTCTTGGATGCTCAATGTGGATTGCATCTTGGAGATGTTTGCATTTATTTCAGCGAATAAGCGTTCATATCGTGCATTGTTTGCACCTAGAGAATTGATGAATTGGTTCATTGTATCCTCGAGAATTCTCCGCGGTGGAGCTACATATGGGGTTGGAGGTGGTGGCACTTGTTTGTATTGAGGAGGTGGTGGAGGTGGGATAACCTGTGAATGTGGGTTCATCGCAGCTTGTGGTTGTCCATAGTTAAAACAAGGATGGTTCCTCCACGAAGGATTGTAAGAGTTCCCATACGTGGCATTAAAATTCCCCTTGAATCCTCCTATAGCATCCACCTACTCAGTGTGCATGGCCTTATAGGCAAAAATCGTCGGGCATGCCTTTGTGGAGTGGCCCGCCTAACAGATAGCGCACACTTTCTCTTTTGAACCATGGCTGGATCTGGAGATATTTCGCAACCAACCATCAATCCACTTTTTCATATCTATCTGAAACTAATCGAATCGATGATCTATTAAGGTATTTCTATCTAAATGGTATAGACCGGAGGTAGGTTGATTGATAGATGGTTTTCTAGGTTAATCTTGGGTGGGATCAGATGTGTCCCATGCTTGAGTCATCTCTGCGACATACTTAAGATGGGCCTCGGCATCGCATGAGGTTAAATCCCAAAAGGGTCTTTCACACATTGTTTGCACAAATTGTTTGGAAGCTATTGTCAACCCATTATGGAAGAAAGATATCACTAGGTGTTTGTCAAAACCATGATGGGGGTATGCGCTTACCAACTCTTGGAAACGTTCCCAACACCTATCAAAAGACTCATTATCGTGTTGTCGAAAAGCTTGGATTTGAGTCTTGGCGGAGTTGGTCTTGTGTTGTGGATAGAATTTTGAGACGAACTTATTTTTCATATCTCTCCAGGAAGTGGCGGAGTTCGGGGGTAAAGACCATAGCCAGGTCTTGTCTTTATCCTTTAAGGAAAAAGGAAAAATCTTTAGGTGAATGATATCTTGAAAGAAATCTTGATCACTAAATATATCGCATGCCTCTTAGAACTCACGAATATCCAGGTATGGTTTCTCCGAATCCATGCCATGAAATGTAAGGAGAATATGTATCATCCCATTGCAAAAGTGGAACTGACTGGCATTATACGGAAGTAAAATGCAACCAGGGGTGACAGTCCGCTCAAGAAAAAGTAAGTCTTTCATAGGACGATATGGGAGATCTCCCTCTCCAGTACTGAAACTCGCAGCGATAGACATCGCACTCACACTCTCTTCAAATGATTCTGTGTAGTCACTCAGTGTCTTAGATGTGTGACTCAAAGTTTGACTCAGTGTATAGCTACTGATAGAGTTCTCTGGAGTAGGAATTGAAAACCAAAATTGTGGAACGCGAGGTGTGGGGGGGCTTTCAGAGTTGTATCAACGATTGGATTTTCGTGGATTCGGATTGGAATGTTGTGAGGAGTTTGAGTGTGTTCAGTATTTTGCATTAAAGGTTTTTGAGAGATGATGAATTTTTTTTTTATGTTTTTGGATTTTTTGAAATTTTTGGTCTCAAAGTTTTAGATTGACTTGATCTTACCCAAGTCTACATAATTCCCTGGCAACGGCGCCAAAAACTTGATGCGCCCACAAATGTGTCTAGTGTGCGTACTATTTAGGCTCAAGTGCAAGCCTGTCGCTCAAGTAATAATCTGATAAGTCGGGTATCGATCCTCAGAGAAATAGGATAAAACGAGTCGTAACGACGTTGGTAAGAAGAAGGTAACCTAGCTTTGACTGCTAAAGAAGAACGAAAAGGTGATTTGAATTGTGAACAACTACAGCTAGATGCAATTTTGAAAATGATTAATAAATGCAATTACTCTAAATTAACTAAAAAAGGGATGATGGTTTAACTAAATCTTTTAACTATAAGATGAGAAATATGTGTCGGCTTACAATCCCCCACACCCTAGTAATTCACTTCGTAGGATACTAGATTCAAAATTAAAGATTTAAATTAATCCGACGTTTTACTGATCCTAAGTATTACATATATGAGGGATCATGGCCTATACAGTACGTAAGCAGAGGTTGAATTAAAATCCGGTCTTTATTTCTCCTAAGTATTACACATATGAGGGATCGTAGCCCACACAGTATGTAAGAAAAGGTTGAAATAAAGTAGTATCGTATTAACTACGATACAATTCATCTAAGATTTTAATTCGAACTTCTATTTCTAGTAACATGAGTTACATCGGGTGGGGTTCATGTACCCCAACCCTTAAAAACTTAGTCGGACATATTAAATCTAGAAGAAAGCACGTTTTGAATGACAGAAAACATTTTTACTAATGAATGACGAAGAAGAAGAATAAGAAGGAAAACATTCACTAAAGAATCAACTACTGCAATAATGAAAGAAAAAATTAGAATGATATTACTTGAATTGCAAAACTGGAATCAAAACTAGGGTTTCTTGTTTTTGTCTTCTCTAAACTAATTACAATGCTTCCCTAATGAATTTCTTTTTCTTCTACGTCTAGAAGGTGTTTAAAGTATATACTCTACGATTTCTAAGAGTTTCAACAATGCAAAACTCTAATTTTACAAGTGGATAAGTTCGAATTTTTGATACCCGAACCGATCTTGTTAAGGGGGGTTCAGTTCGGTTCCATCTTTGACATCAGTTTTTCATTGAACTGGTTCGATTCATTTTTCTTTCTCTTTGGTTCGGTTCCATCTATTCGTTCTTTACGGGAGGTTCTTCAACTATTGGATCGGTTCGTTTTCCAACCCATTCGATTCGGTTCCATCTTTTCAGGAACTTTTCCTCTTTGTATTTCTTTTGAAGATTTGTAACTTTTGGTCTGGAACTCGGATTAGGATGCCGATCCTTTCTAAGCACTGAATACTTGCAAAATACATAGTAAAAACATGAAACTCAGCGTACTAATTAAAAAATGTCAATAGCAATGATATGAGATAAATCCACTCGAATTACACTTTGCAGAGCGATAAAAGCCTCTAGATTAAGGGGATAAATGGGAAGAATTTATGCCTAATCAAACCTCCCTAACTTAGAACTTTGATCGTCCCGAGCTATGTAAAAGAATCAAAACATGGTCCAACTCTAAAATGGGATGGAATACCTCTTTCGTGGGTGAGCGATTGCATTTAGCATATGCAACGAGCCTTTAAACCCCTAAGTTACCCTAGTAGGACGAGTTGTGTCTCGTGAGGGTTTGCAGTCAATATACCCACAAAATTCGACTCAAAGAAAACTCAAAAATATGCAAAAAATTTATAACTCAAAATTTTCCAAAAAATAGTCATCATCAATTCATGTTCAAAAGTCTCAAATCATAGTGTGTGTGGGCAGAGCCGAAAATTTAATCGTGAATTTCCACCGATTGATCATTACATTACTTATCCCAAAATTCATTTTGATTTCAAAATCGTACGGGATGCTCTCGCAAACGAATCTCTCAAAGGGGTGGGTATTTTCTCTCGGTGTGCGTGGTTTATAAGACTAAATGCATTGGAACCAAGTTCACGCACACAAATAGAAAGACGGAAATTTATTGTAACTGGATCTCATCATTGAATTACGGTTATAAGAAAGCGGGATCATTGCCTCTAACTCATATTTATAATCTCTTTTATTATCGTTTCGTGTTTTAGCTCTCCACACGGTAACCAATTTAGCAATTTGGACTCTGTTAGGACTTTTTTGGGTTACAAGTGTATTGGGTAAAATGGGAATGATAAGGAAATATGGAATTGGAAAATTTTCTTATGGTGTCCATTTGTGCTTTTCCGGGCTTTTGCTCATTTTTTCCTATTTTTTTATTTTTTTTATGTCTTTCACTCTTTTCTTTTCTCGCTATTTTTGTTGAGCATATCAAATACTTTCTTGACCTTTTATTATGCACTTTCCGGACTAAATTTCTGGGATTATTAACTTTCACAATTCTGGGCCAATTGGGGTTTTTCGGGTTGTCAAACGAAAGGGAGAGATTTATTCATCTCAATGCACTCTGAAAATGATGAGGGAGGACTTATGCTTAAATATCATTAACTTGGTGGATTTACTCCTCATCCGAGATGATAGTGCATGGATGGGACGACCCTCCATGTACTCTCAAAAGACGAGGTAAGACTTGTGCTTAAACATCATTAATTTGGTGCATGAAAATTAAAAAAATCACTTAGCCATGGTTGTTATTTAAATATCATTAACTTGGTGGATTTTCTCCCTCAGTCGAGACGAAAGTGCATGGATGGGACGACCCTCCATGCACTCTCAAAATAAGGAGGGAGGACTTGTGCTTAGACATCATTAATTTGGTGGATGCAAATTAAAAAATCACTTAGCCGTGGTTGTTATCTAAATAGCATTAACTTGGTGGATTTGCGCCCTCGGGCTAGACGAAAGTGCATGCACGGGACAACCCTCCATGCACTCTCAAAATGATGAGGGAGGACTTGTGCTTAAACATCATTAACTTGGTGGATTTACTCCATTTATCGAGACGACAGTGCATGGATGGGACGACACTCTATGCACTCTCAAAAAGACGAAGGAAGACCTATGCTTAAACATCATTAATTTGGTGGATGCAAATTAAAAAATCACATAGTCGTGGTTGTTATTTAAACATCATTAACTTGGAGTATTTGCTCCCTCTATCGAGATGACAGTGCTGGACGAGAAGAGGGAGGACTTGTGAACAACACAATAATCATAATTAAAACATGCAAGCAAGTTAAGAAGGAATGCAAATATGAGAGCAATCGGTTTCATTTCACAAAAGTGATGAGATAACAAAAACCGTGGAAGAATTAATTTGTCCATAGAAAACCAAACAGAGATATAATCAAAAGAGGGTATTAACCACAGATGGCCACCCTAAGAAGTCAGCTCAAGATTGACGATGGGGGTTCCCTATATGTTAAGCTCAGTTCCACCCTCGGTCGGGACTAATCGACTGAAGGGTAGTCCCGACCTCAGTTGCCTCCATCAGCTCCTCATACTCTAGGACAGCGTCAAAGAGAGGATCAGCAAAGTCTGGAGCATCATAGGCAGGCTGAATAGAGGAGATGACCTCAATAAACATGGTGGAAATTCACTGACAGGCCGTTTTTACCACCTTGGTAAATAATGTCAAAGATGACGAACTCATCTAAATCCTTGAAGGATTCGATAACCTCACACCTGATACTCTTAATAGACTTAGGAGAGAAATCTTCATATTTTCCCCTCTACAAGGCCTCAGCAAGCTCTTTGGTATGAGTGGCCGACAATACGACCAAGGCCTCATCCTTCTCCTTGATCAGGTTGTCCTTCGTCTTCATCAAATCATCCTTACTCTTCAAATCACTCTGAGCCTTCTCAAGGTCGACTTAGTATGTATCCAAGCATTTCTTCAACTTCTCCTCAACCCTGAGAGCTCGATCGACCTCTTGAACTTTAGGGTATTTTTTTACCATCAACTTATTAGCCCAGGCAAAGGTGCATACAGTGTTCAAGTAAAAGACGATAAATTATTACAAATCAAGAAAGAGTGCGAGAGAATAGTTATGGTTAAGGAGAAAATTATTTCCTGAGCCATTAGATGAAGACCCAAATCAAATACTTGAGGAGCAACCATCTTCTCCAGGAACTCATAATCGTCCTTAGTGGGAACTCCTAGCATTGCCCTCTTCGATCTTGTGGCAAAGGGAAAGATTGAGCATGTTCACTTACTAAGATTTGTAATATTGCTCTGCTAGTACTCTTGAAAAGAATCCCTTGAGCAAGAACTTGCTCTGGAGCTTCTCGACACGTATGAGCCTTGGGGGACAATCCTCAGTCTGAGTGTCTTTATCATGCCCATCCTCCAGGGGAACTTGTTCTCCAATCCTTTTTTGGCCAACCTCAGATTGTGTCGGACCCGTGGCTATTATCCTCTTCGACTGTCTCTTACTAGACGGTTGTTTCTTTTTGTTTAAGGCATTGCGAAGGCTCAAAATATGCATGTTAAAAATTCCACAGAGAGATGAGGAGGGCAATCTGCAAAAACATAATATGGGTCATTAGTCATAAGTACAAAGTAAGAAAAATGACTTAAATAAAGAGAGAAAGAGACTGCATCACTTACAAAGGTCGTCCAGTTTACCAACCCTCAACCTGGACTTATCTAAGTATTCTGGGGACATCAATTATTCAAAAAAAGGAGTTGGACATCCTTCCCTTGACTCTTGAGGAAGTCGACTTTCTCCCTATTAGCTACACTGAGGTCAGGGTCGGACTTGGTGGTGAGCATTGAAGGTTTTGCCCATGTATAGGAAACCCTCGGCTCGTCTTCTCGTCTCTCATGGTCGAAGTCATCCAAAAACTCCCAAACTCCAAACGCATAGAAGAATCTCTCCTTACAGCTATGATTGAAAGTCTTATTAACATTGAGGATCATTTTGTCAGACCTCTTGGATCCTAAGTTATAATACCCTTCCTGATTAACTATGGACGAGACATGGTAACAAGCATGAAAAATCTCAATTGAGGACTCATCCTCGTACTTATTTCTCCACAAGGAAACATAACCCAAGATGATCCTCCAGGAATTCAGGTCTATCTGGGTGGGAGAGAGGCCGAGAATAAAAAGGATAGCCCACACAGACGAGTCAACAGGAAAATGAAACCCGACTCTAAACATTTGATCATAGAGAGTGATTTCTCCCTCTCATCTCTCATATACTCTCTCATTGTCGATCGAAACTTGCAGGGTGATGTCGGGCTTAATACCATAAGTGTGTCCAAAGAGAAAAGGTCATTCTCACGAATGGAAGACTGATATTGCTCAGCGTACGAATAGTCAAGTGGATCATCAGATTGAGATCCCTCATCCATTTCATCCCTAGCCTCATCTTCAGCCTTTAATTCTTCACCCTCGACGTCGACATTAGAGTACGTTCTTTGGAACTCAGCATCAGACATTGTAGATAAAGGTGATATACCCAGAGTGTATTGAGAAATTCAGAGACCTCAACCTCGACCTGTATGGCAGCCGAGGTAATAAAAGTTCGAGAATACCCATTAGGAACATCGTCCGACTGAAGGTCAACCACAACCTCAAATGCACACATCACCTCGGCTTGGAATAAGTCGAGATCAGCAAGGAGCTTAGCTTTCATCAGGTCATCGACAGTCGATGTTGCCAGTACCACCTCCAATTGAGCCTCTGTCGATGACTACATAACACATGGTGTCAGCCACAGCCGACGTTACAAGTATCTCTCAAGAACCTATAATAGTCTCATACGTTCAACCAACCACCAACAATGTCATACAGCGGCCATGGCCGACGTCATAAGCAAAGCCAACCTCAGTCGACCCCTTGGCCGAGGTCATCATCGTATTTTCAACTCCGCAATGCAAAGGTCATACTTCACCAACATCGTACTCACCCAGGCCGAGGTTAGTACCCATCAAGGACGGCCGAGCATTTGAACTCGTGAATGCCTTGGAACACATGGATAAGTCTCTTGTAACTGAATCATTCCCTCAACGTGAGGGAATATTGAGGTCATTATTACTTAGTTGAGATGATCGAGGTGTCATCCTCGCACTGGATGGATCTTCATGCACATGCACATTACTTGCTTGGGGGGTACATTACACCCCCCAAACACTATATATAGGGATCATCCCTAACCTTGTAAAGAATCCAAAAAAGCAAATCCTAGATAAAACTCTGTCAAACTATACAGTAGAGAGAGAAACCTTGAGAGGTTGTATCCATGGCCATTAGATCCTTCATTCAGTGATATTACTCACACACACTCACAGTGGACTTAGGCCAGATTGGCTGAACCACTTATATTCAAGTGTTCATCTTCTTCTCCTCACCTCCTTCTACATATATATATATATATATATATATATATATATATATATATATATATATATATATATATATATTCTCCTGTGCTCCCATTGTCATCACTAATTTGAGCTTACAAACACCTTGAACTGTGGTGCTATTTCTAGCATCATCATTTTGGCGTCCTCTGTGGGAAGTTGTCTCTTCCTCTTTTTCTGCTTAACCTCACCGGAGACTCTGGTGGTGAACTAGGCCTCACCCCTTGCGTGGAGTTGTTTCACCATTGAAAGAGTTCCCTTAAGGTATTAAGATCATTTTCTTCATAAGATCTTCAGTTTTGACACATGGCACCAGAGTTTACACCACCTCCTCCATCGTCTAGTGTTGGAGGACCTAGTTCCAGTCAAGTGCATCCCCAGTCCAAAATGGCTGAGGTGGCGACGACATTGAAGTCCTTGATTTCAACGCAGCAAGCGATGAAGGAGCAATTTGCCCAGCTCAGTCAAAATATGATGAGTCCACCTGGGGTCTCACCGGAGATTATTACTCTAGCAGCTGTTCAACCCCATCCTAAAGTCAGGGGACCCCCCAGGCACCACAAAAAGACCAACCTACTCCTCATCGGAGGAGGGACGTTGCTGACCCTAGGCGTTTATGCCTGAGGAGGCAAGGACACCCTTGCCTAGAGGATATGTATGATGACATGGAGGCAAAAGATGCTCTGGAAGACTGCTAGGAGTCGTATGAGGTTTCGAATAACACGGTACGTCCTACCTAGTAGAGCATAGGTTATGGGGGAAGAAGAGATGAGGATGCCCAACGAAAGGGATTAACTTTTGATCGCTTAAGAAGAGGGTCAACCTTTGAAAGGTTAGGCCCAGTAAATGACTTGAGGAAAAGGTTATCAAGATCAAGAAGTATAGCAAGGTCACAAAGGGAATATGGGGAACATTGGCCTCATCATGGACGACCCCTGCATGGCCGACACCAGTAAGGCCGAGACAGGGACTAGGAGGAGGTCAACAGTCGACGTTGTGCAGCGGCTGGGGAACCCTCAGTCCACCCCTTGGAGGTTACTGGGGACAACCTCATCCAAGTTGACGTTGCAAAGCCATGGAATAACTCCATTCAATGCCTTGAAGAGAAGATAGGGTACCTCATCAAAAGCAGCGACCCGCTACAAAGAGGGTTTCAAGAGGGCTCCCCATTCAAGGCAAAGATAGTGAACTTCCCAACCCCTGTCAAATTCAAGCCACCTACGGTGTCTCCCACGTATGATTGTAGTACCAAACTGGGGCATCATATTGAGATGTACCAGTCTGCGATGGATATTTATTCAATCCCATCTGATATGAAGTGTCGGGCCTTCTCCGAGACTTTGACAGGAGCTGCACACATCTGGTTTACCTCTCTTTCGAAGAACTCAATTGAGAACTTTAAGAGATTGGCCGAAGGTTTCATTCACAATTTATATTTTGGGGTAAGACCTCAAAAGAAGACCACTCATCTGCTGTATGTCAAGCAAGGCAAAAATGAGGGCCTAAGAGACTACATTGCTAGATTCAACAAAGAAAAATTAGAGGTTGAAGATTACGAAGGAGTATAGCCATGACAACCCTCATTGGGGGAATCCATAAGGGAAAGTTATTGTGGAAGCTTGCTGAAGACCCTCCCAAGTACATGGTAGAGCTATTGGCAACTGCAGGGAAGGTCATGAATGCTGAAGAGGCCATGGCTGCAAAGTATGAGGATGAGAACGAAAGTGGCAGCGGGAAGTTCCAAAGAAAGAAAGATGGAAAAAAGAGGTTTGAAGATGACAAGTTTGAACATTATACTCATCTAACTGTGAGCTGTGAACACATCCTCAATGAGATCAAGAATGACCAGTCTGTGAGATGGCCGGAGAAGTTGAAGGCCCCTCCTCATTAGAGGAACAAGAACCTGTGGTACGAGTTCCACCAAGACCACGGCCATGTGACAGACAAGTGCTTCGCTTTGAGGGATGAAATCGAGAAAATTTTGAAATCTGGAAAGTTAAGGAATTATGTCGATGGTAAGGCTCCTAAGAGGGGAAGAGATGACCCTAAAAAGAAGAAAAGTGGCTAATGTCGAGATAACACCCCAGCGAGAAGAGACGAGGACTCCGATGGTGATGACGAGGATGATCCAGACCTCCCACTAAAGGATGACAATGTACATGTGAAGAGGGTTGGAATGATATCCTTTGATGTAAACACCATATGTGGGGGCTAGTAGGTGGTGTCTCTAAAGTAGCCGATCGTAAAGCTCATTTGGCAGAGGCTAAGGTAGTGACCAAATTGGCGGTTGTGAATCTGGCATCTTCAGAGGCTAAGCAGAAAAGGAAGAAGGTAGACATGGATACTCTTATAGTTGGATTCTCCCGACTCGACTTCAAAGGTATCTTAGCTCCGCATAATGACCCTTTGGTAATTACAATAAGGGTGCATGGATGTGAGGTACAAATAATCCTCGTAGATGGAGGAAGCTCAGCAGATGTAATGTTCTGGCCCTATTTTAAGAGCCTAGTCCTCAGCAGAGCTAGGCTGGTACCCTATCGTCATCTATTGATGGGCTTCAGCGGTGAAAAGGTCCATCCATTAGGCATGTATGAGATGGATATACGAATGGGAGACGAGTGGCCTAAGAGGTTGACCCGAAAGATAAATTTTTTGTTATGGATGAAAACCTCTTCTCGGTCTATAATCTCATCATAGGAAGAGTATTCCTTAAGGAGTTTGAGGTCGTGCCGTCGACGGTCCACCAAATGTTAAAATTCCCGACCCCCTATGGGTTAGGGGAAGTGCAGGGTGACCAGACTACGGCACGAGAATGCTACTTCAACTCGGAAGAAGAGAGAGAGAACCATAAGAGGGAAACAACCACTTATAACATTGATACACTTGATCCTAGGGATGAAACAAAGTTAAAGAAAGGAGAGGCGGCGGAAGAGGTAGAATCCATCGTCCTCAATGAGGAAAAACTGGGAAAAACCATCCAAATTGGCAAGGTCTTAAAACCAGAGATCAAGGAAGAGATGATAAGGTTTTTGAAGTTAAGGCAGAGTGCCTTCGCTTGGAGCCACACGGGCATGCCTCGCATCGACCCGGGGGTATGTACCACAGACTCAATGTGATGAAAGACGCTAAGCCAATCAAACAAAGGCGAAGAGTTTACTCCAGGGAAAAGTATAATGTCATAAGGGAAGAGGTCAGAAAGTTAGAAGAGGCAGAATTCATCAGGGAGATCATATACCCAGAGTGGTTATCAAACGTCGCCATTGTGCCTAAAGCCAATGAAAAATGGAGGATGTGCGTAGACTTCACCTACCTGAACAAGTCTTGCCCTAAAGACAGCTATCCCTCACCTCGGATTGATCAGATGGTAGACATAATGGCAGGGCACAAACTTATGAGCTTTATGGACGCGTATTTGGGCTACAACCAGATCTTCATGGATTCTAAAGACTCAGAAAAGACAACCTTTATCACAGATAAGGGGACCTATTGCTATAAGGTCATGCCCTTCAACGTCTTGTAAATAAGATGTTTGAAGTTCAAATTAAAAAAACCATGGAGGTACATGTAGATGATATGTTAACTAAGATCTTGAAGGCCAGCACCCATGTAGCAGACCTGGAGATAACTTTTGACACCATGGACTCATACAGAATAAACTTAATCTTGCCAAGTGTGTCTTCGAAGTAGGATCCGGAAAATTCCTTGGATTCATTTACAACCAGAGGGGGATAGAGGCTAACCCCCAAAAGATCAAGGCTTTGCTTGATATGAAGACACCGAAAAGAATAAAAGACATTCAGAGGCTCATCGTAAGACTTAGCACTCAACAGGTTTGTTTCCACAACTACGAATAAGTGTCTTCCATTTTTCAAAGTATTAAGAAAGGCCTTCAAATAGGACGAAGAGTGTGACAGGGCCTTTAAAAAGCTCAAGTCCTACCTCGGATCTCCTCTGCTCGTATCTCGACCCATTCTGAGAGAAAAGTTGTATGTCTACCTAGTAGTTTCAGAGTCATCTATAAGTGCAGCCATAGTCCGGGAAGATGTTGGGGTACAAAGGCCTGTATACTTCAATAGTAAGGCCTTTCAAGGGTCTGAACAGAACTATCCTCGAATGGAGAAGTTAGCCTATGATTTGATACATGATTTCCAGGAAGATGAAACCTTATTTCCAAGCCCACTCTATGGTCATCCTCACTGACTCCCCACTAAGGCAAGTCCTCCACAAGCCTGAGAAGTCAGGCAGATTGATGACCTGGGCCATCGAGTTGGGAGAGTATGACATTGTCTATCAACCTAGGGTGTCCATTAAAGGGCAGGCACTCACAGACTTTGTTACTGAATTCATATGAGAAGAGGCTAGGATTGAGAATAATCCAGAGATTGCAGAAGGATCAAATAGTAACATCTTCCAAAACTCGTAAGAGGTTGTGTCCAGTAGAGACAGAAATAGAATAACTGAGAATGAGGAAGATAAGTACCTCTTCAAGCAAGGAACCTTATTAGAGGGTAGATTCTCTTTGAATGAAGATGTTTGGAACCTCTTTGTTGACGGGTCTTCTTACAAGAGTGGAAGCGGCATAGGGCTGATACTGACAGCTCCAGATGGTACAGACATCGAATATGCACTAAGTTTAAACTTCAAGGCCTCCAATAATGAGTCAGAATATGAGGCCTTAATAGAAGGCCTCTCCCTAGCAAAAGACTTTAGAGCTGGCCGACTCCTACTTCACAGTGACTCGAGGTTAGTTATCAACCAAATACTTGGAGTATATGAGGCCAAGGACAATAGGGTGGCAAAATACCTGAAGAGGGTAAGAATGATGCTAGAAGGCTTCGAAGAGGTAAAGATGAAGAGGGTCCCTCGATAAGACAAGAGTCATGCAGATGCATTGGCAAGGATGGCTTCAGCAATAAGGACAAGCATCAGAAGGACAATACTAGTCGAAATCCTGCTCAAACCGACCATTGAGGATAAAAAGGTTATCACCTCTTGCCTCAACTTGAACCTGGGATACTCATGGATGGACTCCCTCATCAGATATATCAGAGAGGAAAAGCTTTCGGAATCGAAGCTGAAAAGGAGGAAATTGAGGTACAGAGCTGCAAAGTTTATATTAATAGGAGATGTCCTGTATAAAAAAGGTTTTTTACTTCCTCTCCTCAGATGTGTCCATCCCACAGAGGTCCCCTTCATTTTACAAGATATACATGAGGGTTCTTGCTCCAGTCACATAGGAGGAAGGCCTTTAGCTAAGAGGCTAATTACGCAAGGATATTGGTGGCCGACCTTGGATAAGGACACTGCAACCTACTTGAAGAGGTGTGATAAGTGATAGAGATTCTCCACTATCCCTCATCAACCTCATCAACCTATGACATTGAGTAGTTCCCCTTGGCCATTTACAGTATGGGGGATTGACTTAGTGGGACCATTGCCAAGAGCTATGAATAATTATCAATTTCTGATAGTAGCGATTGATTACTTCTCCACGTGGGTAGAGGATGAGCCGATGATCACGATCACAGAGTAAAACACCTTTCAGTTTATCTGGAAGATCATCATATGCAGGCATGGTCTTCCAAACACCCTCATCTCAGACAACGAAATCCATTTCAAGAATTATTCCTTGGAGAAATACTTCAAGAGGGTTAGGATCAAGCAATTTTTCTCTTCTCTGAGCTGACCCCAAGAAAATGGGAAGACCGAATTCACAAATCGAACAATCCTCGATGGGATTAAGAAGAGGTTGGAAGAGGCCAAGGGGAGATGGACGGAAGAGGTTTATGAAGTATTATGGGCCTACAGAACAACGGTAAGGACACCAACGGGGGAGACCCCATTTATATTACCACATGGCTCAGGAGCTGTCATACCTGCAGAAGTAGGACTCCCCACTCATAGAGTTAGGTCCTACGATCCCTAGAAGAATGGGGAAGAGATAAGGATTGACCTAGATTTGATCGAGGAGAGAAGGGAAGATGCTAAGATCAGACAGGCAGCCTACCAGGAGAGAACAATAAAGTTCTACAATCAAAGGGTAAAATCAAGACCTATAGCGGTAGAAGACCTGGTGCTAAAGAAGACGTTGTAGAAGATAAACAAGCTTCACCCAAATTGGCTTGGTCCCTACAAAGTTGTCGATGAGGTTTCACTTGATACCTATCGGTTAAAAAATCTCGAGGGGAACCTTTCTCCAATCCATGGAATGCCGATTACCTGAAGAAGTACTACATATGATGATTGCAATTGTTTCTATGTAAATGTATCATTCCATGAAGAGAATATTAATGAGAAGAGCATTTCATGTGTCAATGCTTTGTTTGAATTGCGTGTATGATAAATTTATGAGGGTAACATCTTAGTTTGATGACCTCGTACCTTAAAACATCATAATTTAGTGACAGGGTCTGAGGTGAAACATCATATTTGGACGACCTCAGACCTTCAACATCATTAATTTGGTGAAATTTATGAGGGTAACATCTTAGTTTGATGACCTCAGACCTTAAACATCATAATTTGGTGATAGGGTCTGAGGTAAAACATTATATTTGGATGACACTAGACCTTAAAACATCATAATTTGGTGATAGGGTCTGAGGTGAAACATCATATTTGGATGACCTCAGACCTTAAACATCATTAATTTGGTGAAATTTATGAGGGTAATATCTTAGTTTGATGACCTCAGACCTTAAACATCATAATTTGGTGACAGGGTCTGAGGTGAAACATCATATTTGGATGACTTCAGACCTTAAACATCATAATTTGGTGATAGGGTCTGAGGTGAAACATCATATTTGGATGAACTCAGACGTTAAACATCATTCATTTGGTAAAATTTATGAGGGTAACATCTTAGTTCGATGACCTCAGACCTTAAAACATCATAATTTGGTGACAGGGTCTGAGGTGAAACATCATATTTGGATGACCTCACACCTTAAACATCATTAATTTGGTGAAATTTATGAGGGTAACATCTTAGTTTGATGACCTCACACCTTAAACATCATAATTTGGTGACAGGATCTGAGGTGAAACATCATATTTGGATGACCTCAGACCTTAAACATCATTAATTTGGTAAAATTTATAAGGGTAGCATCATAGTTTGATGACCTCAGACCTTAAAACATCATAATTTGGTGACGGTGTCTGAGGTGAAACATCATATTTGGATGACCTTGGACCTTAAAAATCATTAATTTGGTGAAATTTATGAGGGTAACATCTCACTTTGATGACCTCAGACCTTAAAACATCATAATTTGGTGACAGGGTCTGAGGTAAAACATCATATTTGGATGATGTTAGACCTCAATCATCGTTAATTTGGTGAAATCTATGAGGGTAACATCTTAGTTTCTTAACCTCAGACCTTAAACATCATAATTTAGTGACAGGGTCTGAGGTGAAACATCATATTTGGATAACCTTAGACCTTAAACATCATTAATTTGGTGAAATTTATGAGGGTAACATCTTAGTTTGATGACCTCAGACCTTAAAACATCATAATTTGGTGACAGGGTCTGAGGTGAAACATCATATTTGGATGACCTCAGTCCTTAAAGATCATTAATTTAGTGAAATTTATGAGGTGAACATCTTAGTTTGATGACCTCGTACCTTAAAACATCATAATTTGGTGATAGGGTCTGAGGTGAAACATCATATTTGGATGACCTCAGACCTTAAACATCATTAATTTGTTGAAATTTATGAGGGTAGCATCTTAGTTTGATGACCTCATACCTTAAAACATCATAATTTGGTGACAGGGTCTAAGGTGAAACATCAAATTTTGAATGACTTCAGACCTTAAACATCATTAATTTGGTGAAATTTATGAGGGTAACATCATATTTGGATGACCTCAGATCTTAAACATCATTAATTTGGTGAAATTCGTGAGGGTAACATCTTAGTTTGATGACCTCAGAACTTAATACAAACACCATCGTATGACATATAAAAACTATTCAAAGAAGCATTTCATTAAAAGAAGCAAAATTCTCTAAAGAGGATGATATAGCATGAAGAAGTTAGAATTACAAATCAAATTGTGCAAGAGAATGTTATCAGAGGTTACAAATAGTTACAGATGAGAAACAAAAATTACAAGTAAAAGGATTCACAAATTATGGTCTAAGTGTCTGCAGCCACCGAGTTGGTGACCTCGGCCCCATCATTTTGGCCAACATTGGTAACCTCGACCCCATCATCTTGAGAATTGACATCCTCAGTCTCTGTAGCTTTTGGTTTAGCTGTATCTATAGGAGCAGAAGCTTCATCCTCAACCTCTTATAAGGCCTAAGAAAACTGAGGGTTACCGTAGACGAGACCAATGAAGTTTGAGGTTGTCAAACTCCCTGAATCCTATTATTTAATGGCCTCCCATTTACTAGTAGCTTTAACACCTCTTTCAAGGTATTAAAATTCAAAGATCATAAATTTATCAGAGACCTTGTAGTCGGCCAAGATCTTCTCAGAGGCGTCCTCAAGGGAAGCTTTCACTACAGCATCGACCTTTTGTAGAAGAACGTCATCCTTGGCCTTCAAGGCAGAGGTATGATCCTTCTGGAGCTTAACAATGTCCCTATCCCTCTGCTTCACTTTACTCTCAGATTTAGCCAAGGCTGCCTTCAGACGTTCCAGTTCAGCATTTAGAGAAGCCTCCACCTTTTGGGCCTCTCTTCCCTTTTCAATCAGGGGCATCTTCCTTAGGATCCAGTCAACAAACTGGTGCATGGATAGGATACCCTGCAGCATAAAGTCAAATGTATGAGATCAAGATATCCCAATTCAAGTATGAGGTTACACTTGTGCCAAAAAAGTTAAAATCTATACCTGGATAGACCTCTGAAGGCAAAACTCGGCCAGCAGAGGGGTATCAATGGAGCGTAGAAAACGCTTATCTACGTCGGTTATCGCAGAGCCGATAGCATCCATCGCCTTCAGACCATGACCAATTAGTCTATCCCTGATCTTTAACTGCTCTAGATAAGAATTTAGTGCATTATCAGACGAGATGGGGATGGCGCGATCGCTCTTTTGGACTTTACTTTGCCTCTGATCCTCGGGGGCAGTGGTGGAGGATTTCCTCTTCTTTGTAACGTCGACCTTAGAAGTGCCAACGTTCTGCTTTTGTTGGGGAGGAGGATGTGCATTGAGACCATCTTTCTTCACCAAATTGATCAGGCTTAGAGCAGACATCTCCCACAGGTCGTCGGATATACCTTTGGGGCGTTCTGTAAAAAATATATCTGAGTTAGTATATCAGAGACATTAAATATCAGAGGTACAACTTAGCAAAATAAACACTTACGAAGCTCGGCTAAAGGACTTTCCCCCAGGCCAATCTCAGAGAGGTAGTAAGGGGTTATCAGATGCTCGTACTTGACCAGATAACCAAGCTCCCCCTAATCTTGAAGGTCCTTGACCTTCTGTAGGTTATCCTGGCTTAACACAGGTTCGGCTTCGGTAGACAGAAACAGTTTTCCCCACCTCAGAGGGGTCCTCGGCTCTAGATATTAAGAGGGGACACAAGTACCAAATTCCCATGCCCTAGAGACGAAGAAGTATCGTGGTTTCCAATTATGGTTTGAGGTTTGGGTAACCAGCAACATCTTCTAATCAGACTTTATAGCTAGGAAGTTGTAATAGCTCGGATGATTTCTAGCAGAGGATGGCACGTATCACCCTTTGAAGACCTCGACAGGAAGGTCTGAGTGATGGACTTCCCTCCATAGGATGGTGGCTCCAATCATCACCCTCCAAGCATTGGGGGATAATTGGGAAGGGGCAGGTTAATATGGGATAATATGGCCCTAATTATTGGGTGGATGGAGAGACAAAATCCTAACTTAAATATCTGCTCATATACGTAAATGTCCTCATCTCGGCCACCAAAGGCCCTCTCATCCCTCAGAGGTCTCCTAAGTTTGATAGAAGGACCTATAGAATAAAGGTTCCTAAAGGCTAAAAGGTCAAACTCATTGATAGTGATCTCTATCTCGACTGCCTTCAAGAATTCAACGTCATTTTTATGATAGTCGTCTTAATCCTTGATAGCCTCGGCCTGGGCAAGTGCTGGGGGTCCGTCACGGAATCTCTTAGCAAACTCAGCCCCTGTAGCAGCCGACATAGGGACATCATTAATGGGTGGAGGAAAGGCTACACATGGCCCAACAACTTCAACATCTGAAGATGTTCACGAGGGGCTAGACTCATTATGAGATGAGACATGGATCGAAACCTTAGCTCGATTAGGGACCTAATCCTACCTAATGGAGAAGTCCATGGCCTCTTGAAAATAATCCACAAGCATAGGGTCTGAGGTGGACGCCTCAGACTTAGACATTGTAGTAGGTTTTAATGGGGCTTCCGCTGACTCGGCTGGCTCGGGGTATATCACCCTCAGAGGGGGTGGAAATATTAGTCTAAGGGGGAAGGCCTCAGCCCTACGAGCTTCCTCTTGGGCTCGCTCTATTTTCCTAATCTTTTTTAATGTCTTCTCTCTAAGAGAAGGGAATTCTTCTAAGATCTGAAAAAGAGGTCTGAGCATAGGAGGACGACCTTACACTTGGGACACTAAGTCCAAGACAAACAACTTGAGTCCACTTAACTAAAGATCAAACTGAGTTATAAACCAGAAATAACCAAGAATAACAAGAACAAGGGTCACTGAAAAATGCAATCAGTGGTCGAAAAACCCAAAATTCCACCGAAAAGTGAAGAAACTAGAATTAAAGGCTGAAAATGAGTGGAGAAAAGAGGAAGACGATACCTGATAAAAACCTTAGTGAAGGATAAGATGATTTAAAATGATAAGACCCTTGAGATACGTAGCTAATATTTTGTAAAGAGAGAAAGTTACCAAGAAAATTAAAGGCAAGAAGATGAAGAAGTGGAGAAGAAAGAGAGAGAAAAGGGTTTTAAACCCTTAAATAGGAGTACGCGCGTCCCAAGACCCATCATTGCCTTGGGAGCCCAAAGGACAACCATCATCATTGTACTTGATAGGCACGCTACCCACTGTAGTACTTGACACTTGTCAAAAAATATTGGCGCACCAGGAAGAACGGCCTCGGAGATGCATACCCCATAGTCACCTATTTACATATGCAACAGTGGGCTAGGGGGTGATTGATATGCCCAAAGTGTATCGGGTAATTTAGAGACCTCACCCTCGGCCTGTATGACAACTGAGGTAATAGAAGTTCGAGAATACCCATCTGTAACATAGTTCGACTGAAGGTTGGCCGCAGCCTCAAATGCACACATCACCTCGACTTGGAATAAGTCGAGATTAGCAAGGAGTTGGGAGCTCAGCTTTCATCAGGTCAGCCACAGCCGACGTTGCCAGTACCACCTCCAATTGAGCCTCTGTCGATGACTACATAACACATGGTGTCGACCATAGCCGACGTTACAAGTATCTCTTAAGAACTTGCAATAGTCTCATACATTCAACCAACCACCAACAATGTCAAACATCGGCCATGGCTGATGTCATATGCAAAGCCAACCTCGGTCGACCCCTTGGCTGAGGTCCTCATCATATTTTCAACTCAGTAAGGTAAAGGTCATACTTCACCAACCTCATACTCACCCAGGCCTAAGTTAGTACCCATCAAGGATGGTCGAGCATTTGCACTCATGAATTCCTTAGAACAAGTGGATAAGTCTGTTGTAACTGAATCATTCCCTCCATGTGAGGGAATATTGAGGTCATTATTACTTATTAGAGATGAGCCAGGTGTCATCCTGGCACTGGATGGATCTTCATGCACATGCACATTGCATGCTTGGGGGGTACATTACACCCCCAAACATTATATATAGGGATCATCCCTAACCTTGCAAAGAATCCAAAAAACACACCCTAGCTGAAACTCTGTCAAATTATGAAGTAGAGAGAGAAAGCTTGAGATTTTGTATCCATGGCCATTAGAGCCTTCATTCAGTGATATTACTCACACACACTCATAGTGGACATAGGCCAGATTGGTTGAACCACTTATATTCAAGTGTTCATCCTCATCTCCTTACCTCCTTCTTCATATATATATATATATATATATATATATGTAGAAGGAGGTAAGGACTATAAAATATATAAAATATATATATATGGTTGAAATTAGTGATGATAATGGAAGCACAGGAGAATATATATATATATATATATATATATATATATATATATATATATATATATATATATATATATATTCTCTTGCGCTTCCATTATCATCACTAATTTCATCTTACAAACACCTTGAACTATGGTGCTATTTCTAGCACCATCAAAACGTCCTACGATCGGGGGATATTTGCCTTGGGGGTCGGCTCAACAGGGTCTGGAAGGATCTCTACTGACATGTCATCTTGTCTAAATGCCTCAGCTCGACTGGGCGATGAAGCTCGAGACATGTTACCAGGCTCTCTAGTTTCCCTAAAATGGGTTGGAGAATACTCCATGGCTTCCTCGTACGAATCTTTATTGTCATCTTGGTTGGAAAATGAGCCGACCATTTCTTCAGTAGAGGGAATAATTACTCTTAAAGGGACAGGAAAGAGGGGTCATCTCAAAATGGGGTCGGCTTGGCACCTAGCCTTGACCTCATCCTCTAGTTTGCGTATCTCCTGGAAATACCTCACCCTAAGGACTGGGTATTGAAATGCTAACTCGTATAAGGTTCTTAACATTAAAAGGACTAGGTAACACTTAAAACAGTTAAAGTTGGAAGCCACAAATAGTTTTGGTGTTGACTAAACTTGACTTAAAGATCAAAAGGGAAAAACTACATCGTTTTTCTACCAAGAATAACTTAGAATAGTTTATGGCAAAGGGTGATCGAAATGCGACCGAAGAAATTTAAAGAGCCCAATGGAAGCCTAAACGGTGCAGGTAACAAGTGAAAGATGATCTTAAAAGTTTAAACCCACTCAAAACCACCACTTAAGACCAGCAAGTAAGCCCCAAACAACCAAGACAAACTACCAGAGTTGGCCTTGAGTTCCCCAAAAATATGCAATCTAAAAATGATTCAAGAAACTATAAAATCATGAACAACAATGGTGGAATAAGGTTACTTGGAAAAGAAATGAGAATGGAAAAGAAAAAGCGACCTTGGAAAAATGCTTGGAGGCACAAGTTCAAAGGGTTAAAGCTCTAGTTCAAGAAGGTAACACGATGAAGGAGCAAGTCAAGTAACAGGAAAGTTTTGAAATGTAACTCCTATTTATACGTAAATAATGATTTGTGCACGCTTCACTAAAGAGGCACACAATTTCCTAAAATCCTCATCATAATGAGCACAAAACCCTAAGCGTCTAAGTCATCATTCGCACCTCAATTGGACACAACCCTATGGGAAGTGTGGCATTTGTCAACTCAAGTGACCATTCACCCGATTGCTGACACATGTCCCTGCAATAGTCATAAATGGAGACGTCGAATAACATAGCATCATTACCCCTTAGACTCGTCCATATGCTAGAGACTAAGTGCTAGGGGGTGATTGATATGCCAAATATCACCTCGTCTAGGGTCATAAGCCTTGACCTCAGTCAACACTCACTAGATGGACAGAAATGAGAAGTTACCACTCGGCCTTTAAAGACTCGACCTTAGTTTGATGAATCAGCCTCGACCTTCATTAGTTATCTAGTATGAAGCATCTACACTATTCCTAAAAGCTTGAATATCCTCGGTCTCCACCCGCCCTAGGGTGATGATTCCAGGAAGAGACTAGAAGATGAGACATGTGTCATTCCACGAGACATGTTCTTCCTTGGCCACTAGGGTCGGTCGGAGCCATCGTACTGACATAGCATGTGCATTAGAGGATGCATGGAGATGTGCGCGTGAATGTGCGGCACGTGATAGCCCAAAACCATTATTACCATATCATCCTCTCACGTGAGGGAATATTTAGTCATCATGGCCTACATGTGACAGGGCCAGATGTCCATGCTGAATTGTCTAAGAGCAATGTATTCATGCACACAACATGCTTGGGGGGTACAATATACCCCCTAAGAACTATGTATACCTTTCACCTTCTTTGTTGTAAAGTATCGATTAATTTAAACCTTAGATGAAACTTTGCTCAATTGTATACAAAAGATAGAGAAAGAGAGAGAGAGAGAGGGATGGAGTTGGTGTTTTAATCAGGCCATTAGAGACATATTTACTAGTGGATTTAACTCACACACACACAGTGGACGTAGGCTCCGACCGAACCATTTAAATCCATGTGTTCATCCTCTTCACCTTATCTCCTTCTTTGTTGAGTTGTGTGATTATCGCCATTGTTGTATACCTGTTTAAGCTTTATACATTTTTGACCTGGTGAAACCATTTCTAGTATCATCATATATGTTGGGCTTAAAGATTAATGAGTTAAAGTGTTTGAGAGTTGGTTTAGGTCTTAAGATATTATCGACCACTCAACTAACTTGGTAATTAAATGAAAATACATGTATCTATGTTACAAGAGAAAGAGAGAGTATATATATATATATATATATATATGCAGGTACTCATAGTTTTGAGACGTATTAAACTAAGAGTTGAATTTAGTAATATTTGAGAGTTGATAAACCTAATAACGTAATGAATAATCCGATTTTAGGGGATTTGATAGATTTGGGGTTACGCTTGAGAGTACGTGGCATCCTACTTTGTACTGTAAGTTTGATTTGGTTTCGCGAGATAAAAAACTGTGATTAAGTTAATAACCCGGCATTCGTGGAGTGGGATGATTTAGATATGCTACAGAGTACACACTGTCCTATTTATATATGTATATATATTTTATCTGTGTGTGTGTGTGTGTGTATATATATATATATATATATATATATATAATTTTTTTTATTATGTGAACATACTAGTTACTCGTGGTGAATGTATTTGTTGGTGTTGCATTGAATACTGTGACCGCATACCATACACCTGGTTGTTAATGCATGACGTCTGGAGATCTTATGATTTAATCATTGTTCAGTCGATCTAGACTTTGTGAGGAGGTACTTCAATGATTTGTCCATCGATGGAGTCCTTATATGGTGCTACCCGGGAGTTACGACTACTTATTGTGTACCTAATTTCATGTATGTGCATTGATTTAGATTAAGTTTGTTAGGTGAGGTACTCTTACCGATAGAAGTACGAGAAGGTCCCCAAAAGTAGATGCCTTGTGATGCCACATTTTTAGGTGTCAGTGAGGAAAATCTATTATACTTTGATTTAATTTAAGAAAACCCCACTTGTGAAATCAACACTTACTTTATTTTTTTGGGTCGCAGAATATGTTTAATTTAATAATGAAATAATTCCCAACTTACGAAATTTATAGGAACAATTAAAATAAAAAGTTTTGCAGTTCCATGAAATAAATAGCCATTAAAATGAAATCTTCATTTGTTGTATATTATTACAACCAAACTTAAAGTCCTTCCTTTACAGTCAAATGATAAAAACCATTGTTCGAAAATAAATTACATAATTAAAATGAATAGTGACAAAGCTCTAATTGTATTGATAACTCTCCTTTCCTTTCCCGTTATCCTTGTAGTTTCCTCTACTTGAAGTACCTGGGGGTTTGGCAAATGGCAGGGCATGAGAATGTGCCCAGTAGGAGAAATACAAGTAGAATATAATATGAAAACGAATATCTACATAAATATACAATGTATTTTAGCAATTATGAAATCATCTTTCATCTGATTAAGTGTTCTCATGCATGTTGTATCGTAACCATGCAATTGATGTTTTGACTATACAACTTGAGCAATGAGCATTCACACTTAATCTTTCTTTTAATACTACTCATATCCCATTAATTTAACCATTATTTTTTTCACATTTTCCAAGTTGTTTCACAAACTTGACTTTAAATTCATGAGCATCATGCTCAAAATCATCTTTTCACTTTTCTAATTAAGGTACCAATCCATGAGTGTTATACGGACTTTCACCGACTCCCACCATTTTGAATATGCTCCTGATCAGCTGTCTTGTGTCTAAGCATTAAGCTGCACCCTAGGACTTCAGTCCCTCCTTAAATTTCCCAGTTACCTCCGATATTATTTTTAGTTATTATGCCATTGTAACCCTTTTACTTTCTTTCTTTCTTATCCTCTTTTAAGTTTTTTTCTTTATATTTTCTTTTACCGGCCGATGAGGCCAAATACTTGGGATAAGACAAGTCCAATCACACTTTATTTTCAAGTTTCACACTTTATCAAAAGTCCATTCTAATTTTACCTTAGACTCGGTATTTCATCTTTTGAAAATACTTTTAATAACCATTCCTTGTGAAACTTATTTCTTGAGTTCAAATACCCATTTTATACACCTTAATGTGTTTTTCACTATTCACGCACACTTTTAATCTTGTGGTTTATACACTTTGTCAAAAATGCTTCTTTTAATCTTTATTTTTCAATACATGACTTTTCATCACATAAAATCTAACTCTTTAACTAGAGTCCTTTAGTTTGGTGAAATCGTACTTAAGTTCATATTTCACATAAAATGATACTTTTGTGCTAAAACATTTCTTTTGGCATTTCAAGACTTTACCTTTCAAAACATTAACTTTGCATTGATCATTTTATATTCTTCCCTTAAAACAATTTTTTCGAAATAATACTCAATTTTTCAAATGTTACTACTTAGTCCAAACTTTTCATTGAATCATACATTTTCCCCAAAAATCATACTTTTGATATTTCAAGAATTGTTATACGAATTGATATCTTTACATTGTTATCCTTGTTCCTTTTTTTTTACTTTGGTCCTTAACTTTTCAATATTACACATTTGAACGGCCACCCTTTTACTACTTTTACACTTAGCACCCATTTACTTTATCTCCTTATATTTTCTAAAACTTTGTTCACATAAATTGAATCATTTTATGTTCAACGACTTATTTTCATACACTTTCAACATAATTAAACCCATTTATCCCAACTACATGAGTTCATGTTGCGAATGTGAGGTATTATAGCCATAAAACCCGTATATGCATCCTATTATTTCTTCAACACGTTCAATATAAGATTTATCATGAAATAAACAAGTTTTACATGATTTGTACAATAAATAATTTGCTTAAATATTCTAAAAATTATCTTCTTTAAACATTTGTATTTCATCCATTTTTATCACATATTCTTCAACATATACTCATATATAGTGATAATAACCATAAATAACAATTTGAATCATACATATATACATAGATCTAGCATGCTTTTTCTTTAAACTTAAAAATAGAGTGTAGAACATCTACCTCTTAAGAAGTTAATAAACTTTGAAGATGATGTTTAATAAGTAGACAACTAGCTTCAAACATTCTGAAAATGTATTCTTCCAAAAAAACCTTTTCTACACCGAAGAACGCTCTTCTACAATACTCTTAAACACTTGTAAATGAATTATGGAAATGTACTCTAGTTTGTGTGAATATAGGGAGGACAATGAAGCTTCTAGCTGAGTAAACAAGGAAAATATGAATGCATTTTTGGATTTTGGTTAAGTGCAGAATTCTCATATGCATAAATGGAGGATATGGGGATGGTGGCCCTCTTTACACCCTCTTTAATGACCCTACAACCACATAAATTCTCCTAACCCTTTAGGGAAGTCCCCCCATGCCTAGGGCAGTCAAACTATGAGAGAAAATTGGTCTGAACTAATGGGGAATTGTTACATTAATGACTCTAAACTTATACACCTCAACAACCTTCAAATATGAGCTATCTGGGGGGAGGGGAGGGGGGGGGGGGGGGGGGGGGCTCGAACTGATTCTCCCCTTCAGGTACGATTTTTTTTTTGAATTCCTTATTAATCTTAATGATTTTATAGCATAAATATAGGTGTAATTAAATAATTCATTCCGTATAATTTTCTTTAATTCTATTTAAACATGCAACTTAATTTAACATGCGTAACGTGGTAGGCTACATTTGACGTTTTCTCCTTAACCTTAATTTTAATTAGAAGGAAAATGGGCACATGTTTTGAGCTTCAAAATAGTAAGTATGAAAGTTCCACATGAGTACTCGTGTCCTATTTATTGTATGTCGGAACTTTATCCCTACTATTTTGGGGTTCTAAGTGTGTGCTCTCAGGGAACATATTATCGGGACCTAATTAAAAATAGCCTATTTAAATTAATCCCATTAAATTCATATAATTTGTAAATTACATGAGTCCTACAATATAACGTGATTTTATTAATTCAATAAAATTTGGGCATTATACGTTTTCGTATGGTTGATATGAAACTTATATGTGTATATGATACTAGTCCGGTGATGGACACTTTGATTTAAACCATATGACACATTTATGTGTGCATTGTGATATTATTATATATTATGTTTCGAGTGACGTGAGTGGAGGTTGGTATGGAATCGTATTTTGTAAATACACTATAGTTTAGAGACGAAGGTGTTTGATTAAAGGTATTAAGACAAAGTAAAATATTACATTATGAGAATGTAAAAATATCTAGATGACTAAAAGATAGGTGTTAGGTTGTATTTTGTACATGAGTAGTTAGTTAAATCCATGTCATATTCGTATATTAGGTAATTGCTTAAGGATAAGTCTTTTAGATAGTACATGCCTTGGGTTGAGACATGCACATAGTACTTGCTCTAGATAAGAGGTGAGGTATTCATTGCATATGAGTGTCAATATATTGCATGGTTATTGTAACTGAGTCTCACGATTTGCATTGTTGTTATTTGAGATATTTCTTATAACGTTTAGGCTCTGACCCAAATTTAGAAATGCTTTCCCTCACAGGTGTTATAATTATTACATATAGGTTTAGTATGACTGAGTAGTCAGACTTGTAGTAGTGGAGATCTAACTTGGGATCCTTAGAGTTGGAGTCCTTGGTCCATTGTAGTAGTCATTGATATTTAGAAGATGAATCAGAGGTGGTCACTAGTGTACTCTCTTTAATTTCAATTAAGGCATTTCCATAAATACATTTTAGTATAGTGGATTCAGTTATATTGGAATTTCAATTTATCTCAGTTATGTTATTCATATTGTCATCCTTTATTGAGTTTTTATTTGGGAAGGTTTTTTATTTACTGTAGTTATGTTTATGTTAATGCTGAGAATAATATAAATTGTATAGCACTCCCTATTCTCGATGTTTTAACCTGGTCAACTAGACGGTGAAAATCGGGCGTGTTACAATTAGTATCAGGGCATCTAGGTACTAGGGTCTTTAGGATCTGTATTGCGTCTGTTTTGTATTCTGTTGAGCATTCTCTGATGGGTCATATCAAGTCATAGATTTTTATACCTTGGTGTTACGTTGGCCTGTGTAGATATCATCCATAGACATTTGAACATCGGTGAGACTTAAGGAGTATTTGAGATTAGAGGAGCATGAGAATGAAGACCATTACGAATTAGTGGTAAATTACAGAACGATCAGTTAGAAGGCGTTCACCACCATTGTGAAGATAATTTTAGGATGTTATAATGTTTGGGGTGAAATCGGCACCTTATAGATTTTTGTATATAGAAGTAGTGAATGTGTTTCATTCTTAGTTCATTTTTAGAGACATTGAGAAAGTTGAGTTTTGGGTAACCTACTCAAGATTTGGGTTCTCTTATCGTAGTATGGATTGTGATGGAAATTAAGGCTAGTAAAATTCCTTTGAGTTTTTGTGTACCTCATAGAGAGAGGGCAATGGGTTGTTGCATTTTAGCAAGATGTGAAGAATTTAATGATGAATTTATGTGTGGTTGATTCCTACGAGAGAGTGGAATGTTGTTTTGATCAGATTCGAGCAATGTTGATATGTATTATTAACCCGTAAGATATTAAGGATTGTGGTAATGTGAGAGATTTTGACCTACGAGTAGGATCACTACGCAGCTGTAAAATATGAGCAAAATATGAGCTAGATCTATCTAGAAATGATTTGTTATTACACTTGGGTAGGTGGTTTCTGGAAATGAGATATTTGATATTTCTATTAATTGGGTTAAGATGAATCAATGAGATGTTGGTGTGATAATGTATTTTCCTATATGTTGTGTCCATATATTGTGAATGTGTCGGCTATATAGAAAAGTTAAGGAATGAGTAATATATAAAGGGCCCGAGGGGAGAGCAAGTGTCAATTTAGGATCTTAATTATGAATTTGAGGCAGGGAGTACCCTATTAGAAATATTTGGGGGAAATGGAAGAGGATGTTTCAAAACAACGAGTTGAGTCGAGACAGAGCTCCTAAGGTGATTTTTTATTATCTTTTTTATGGCATTTAGTGTATGGTTCTGTAATTGGCAGACACCTGAATGTGGATTCTGGGTATTGTGGAAAAGAACTAAAGATAATTTAGTTGATATTTACATTTTTAAGTTTTTAGCGTTATTTCCGACACTTGGATGATATTCGTAAGCTTAACATGATTTTGAATGATGTGGGAATTAAAGTTTATGTGATTTATTTGACTTATTAAGGCCACTATTTAGTTCGGACTTTCTTCCACTCATGGGATAGTGAAATTTTGTGTCGCCTAGACTAAGAGTTGACCTAAGTTGGAATATTAGGGTTTAATATTGGCTATGGTGTGGGAGAGCATGCGACCCACCACCCAATGCGGATGAATGGTTATGTGAACCTACTGTTATGCAGTTTGAGGCATAACTTGATGACATACAGTTTTTGGGGTATCTAGATCAATGTGTGTAGATATTACTTGGATATATGGGCTTAGAGTATACCTATTTTTGTGTGATTATATATGGTTACACGAGTCGAATAAGCAATTGTGTTATGTGGAGGTTTTATATTGGATATTGACGTCGTTCTTTTATTAGGGTTATAATGAAGTGTGCAATTCGTAATATTTATATGTTTTATATTGATACATTTTTTTTGGCATAGTTGTTTTGCCGAGAGTTATCGCTTTATGTGAGGATTGACTGTTGATGGAATCGCGTGGTCATGTTTTTAGTATTCATTAGGATATGGCTTTAGCGGTGAGTGACGTCATACCTAATGTAAGTGACTATAATATGTTTTGTATGAGTAGATTATATGTGTACCCCATGTTTGATGCGATAGTTTTGGACATTTGAGCATCCTTTACATTACGTTATTTATGAGTTAGTAGGACCCTAGTGGGTAAGGAATTCTATGAGTTCCCTACGTGTTATGTTATTTTTTCTTGAGTGATGGAAAGGCCTTAACGTGGTTTCTTGGAATGGATGTGATGTTGATATACGGCGTGAATGTCACCATTAGATATAACTAGTGAGTTTCCAGTATTCAGACAAGTTTATGCGAGTGGTTGCATACCTTGTGGCATAGCAACATGGGTTAGTTAGCCAGTGATGGCATTTGTCTTACCATATGAGAATACACGTGATGGGAAGCATTTACATTGTTAGTAATTAAGTTATTTTGAGGATGAGGTGGTTAGGGATGGCCTCAATTACATGAATCTGTGTAGGGTCATGTATAGTGTTAGCATAGTGACATTGATAGGGTAATTGGTGATGGTAGGCCCTAATTGGGTTGAAAAGATGTTAAGATGTAAAGGAGTGGTTGGAACACTCGATTGGATTGAGGTTAAGTGGAGTATGCCTTGTTAGATGTTTGGAAATTTGTGTTTTTTTTTTTTAAGAGTTGTTGGATCGATTAACCCGTGAATTTTAAGTATCACTCGTGGGATGAGTGATCCCTTTTTATTAGAGTAGTCGCGATTCGGACATACCTCGTGATGGATCTTTATTTGTGTGGATATTGCATTATTGAATGTTGTCTCTCGGGGCAACTAATCTTGATAATAAACTGAGTTAGGAAGTAGTGTGCTGGGAGGGTTTCTTATTTATATTTCGCTTGAAAGAAGTCCAATGCACGAAACTTAGTAAGGGTCGGGAGTTGAGAGGCAATTGGGCATTAAGACATACATTTACTATGTTGGTAGTTACTTATATCGAGACAAAATGCATTTAGCGATGATATTTTCCAAGACTTAGGGCCAGCAAGGCCAAGGAGGGAGATAGCAAGATCACCGAGGAAAGTTCACACCACTGGTAGAATAAATGAGGAAGTTTTAAAAAAGGTTGAGTCACGATTAGTAGGGTGGTAGAGTATGCATTTACCTTATGCTTAAACATTTTATGTTGTTGAGTTGTACATCTATATGCTTATATCTATGTATGTATTTTATATTTGTGATGTCTGTACACGTGGTATTGGGTATATAGGAGCCCCAGTCATGGCATATTATGATAAGCGTATGTGAGACTTTTTCTTTTATCATGTGATGATATGAACGCGGGCTAGTTGTGTAGAAGCATCTGATATTTGTGCAGTTTACGTTTCGGCGTTATGCTTTAAACAATTTCGAGGATAGAATTCCTATATAGGGAGAAGAATGTAATGCCTCATATTTCTGGCATTATTTATTGTTTATTAATTATGAGAAGAAATTAATAAAATGAAAATTAATTATTACTTTTGAAAAATTGGTAATAACAAAATTTCATGTTTAGATGATTAAATTCGCATGGTATGTGATTTGTTTGTGTCGTATGTAATATTTAACTAATGAGTGTAATTAATTAACTACATTAGACTTTATTCGGTTACACATAAATACTTAATTGGATGTTTTATTTTACCGTTTGAGGTTTTACAGTGGGATATGAGGTATAAGCAACTGTAACAGACTTTAGAGTGATCAAGAGACCCTGTTACATGTTTTTATCGTCTTAAGTTAGGCCCAAAAGGAAAGTATAACCTTAAGCGAAGTTTTGGGATTTTTGGTCTATTTGAAGGCCTGAAACTGGGCCTATTGTGAAGATGCATAAATTAGAGACATTTTATACGTTTAAGTCTCTTTAATTAATCATCATTATCAAAATAGAAAACCTTTGCAACCATAAGTCTTGTGGAAGAAGTAGAGAAATCTTAGAGAGGAGAAAGTACAATGATTCAAGCCAAGTTTCACCATTCTTCAATTTTAAGGAATATGATACACTTTTAAATCTATAAATTATTTTCCTATGTTAATTTGAGATTAGAACACAGACTTAGGACCCAATTTAATTAGTCTTAATCATATTGGTGTTTATGGTTGGAGTTGATTTAATTAGCTATGCATTGAGGAATTATACTTTTATGGAGAGTAAATGAAGCTGAATGTTGTGGATGTGTAAATATGGAATATAACTCATGATTCAGGGTGTATTTTCATTATAAAGTAAAATCCCAATGTTAATTTGTAGATTGGATCTGAAATACTATAAAAAAAATTAAAGTCTTGCATGTTCTTGATGAACTAGGTTTTAAACTATGGATTTCATGGATCAAACCTTGTTTCCAATGATCCTAATGTTATATTGATCTTGAGTATTTATTCTAAATAAAAGATGAGAGAAAAAAGATAGAAAACGAGTTTACGTGGTTTGGTCCAAAGTGCTACCTGCATCCACAAATGTAGTGATGATAGTGCTTATTAAATGGACGAAATCCATGGAGAAATCGGTGCTACAAACTCTATTGTTCACTCTAGAAATAGGCAACATAATAGTAGCAAAATGTATCTCTCCCTTCCTCAAGGGATTGTGTGCCATATATATATGTGTTGTTAGTGGAGACAAAAATAATGTTACAGTACAGTTGTTAGGATTTTATAGGTGAGGCAAGTACACTTTTACATGCATTGGGGAGAGGATAAAAAAATCATGTTTTCTTCCAACAGTGGAGGAATATAAAATATATGTCACACATGCGAGACTAGTTAGTGTCGATGACATCATATTATCCTCTAGCTCATGTTGACCTTAACGATGTTAAGTAACAGTATTCAAATAGGCAATGATATAACAAGGCCGAGCACCCTTATACCTAAATCGAACTCCTTATATATGCTCGATTAGATGATAGGTCAAGATGTCCATGTTATATTCCCCTAATGGAGACACATGCCATCTTCAAAGTACGACTATGAGCTATTTTATAATTTGGGTATAGTAAAAGCCCCCAAGACTTCATTCATGATCGGAGCGAATAGCAAGTCCTCTGGAGTATTAGATCTTCAGATAAATTGTTATGTGAGGTGAATGGATAGAGTATTTAAATATAGGATGTGGCTGTCTTTAAATCCTCCTTGGCATAAGACGAGCAGATTCACTTGTAATATTTTGGTTTTGATAGAAGACTGACACGTGTAAAATGAATTGGACAGGCGCTTAAGGTAATTATCACGTGCGTATGGGGTAGTGCATATTTCTGTTCTTTGTACCTGATGCGTCGGTTGCTTTTTTAAGATAACATCATGTTATGATTAAATGAACTTTTCCCCAAAAGAAAAGTATTTAAATCATGGAACCCCCATTATTTGACTAAGTAGGAGGCTGATATGAGTTCTATTGGTCACGTGCGAGATGCGTGTGCCGCTTATGGAGTCGTTTGAGGGTTTTTCGAGGTTTTGGCACGCTCATACCACGTTCTCAAGCCTAAATGTGCCTATTTTCAAAATTCTATTCTCAAATTGGGAGTCTCATGACTACGCAGTCGGTTGCAAGGAGTTATGTTTTTCACGTGTGAGGTGTTCGTGCTCATTATGGGGCCTTTTGGGGGTTATTTGGGGTTTTGGTGCACTCACAACACATTTTCAAGCCTAAGTGTACCTATTTTCACATTCGGGATCTATTCCCAAATCGAGAGTATCGCAAATATATGATTGGTTGCTACGAGTTACGTTGGTCACGTGCGAGGTATCCATCTCCATTTTGGGGTTGTTCGGGGTTTTGACGCACTCGTGGCATGTTTCCAAGCGTAAGTGTGCTTGTTTTCAAATTTGGGTCCTATTCTAAAATTGGGAGTCCCGAGACTATATAGTTGATTACTATGAGTTATGATGGTTATGTGCGAGGTGTTCATGCCCCTTACTGGGCCGTTTGGGGCTTGTTCAGGGTTTTGGCACACTCGCGGCATGTTTTCAAACCTAAGTGTGCCTTTTTTCAAATTCGGGTCCTATTCTCAAACCGATAGTCCCGCGACTGCATAGTCGGTCACTATAAGTTATATTGGTCATGTGTGAGGTGTACGTACCCCTTACTGGGCCGTTTGGGGTTGCTCGGGGTTTGGCCCACTCGCAGCACATTTTAAACCCTTAGTGTTCATATTATCAAATTTGGGTCCTATTCTCAAATCAGGAGTCCTGCAATTACGCGATTAATTTAAACAAGCTACTTTGGTCACGTGCAAGGTATGTGTGCCCATTACGGGGCCGTTTGGTGGTTGTTCGGGGTTTTGTCCCACTCGCGGCACGTTTTGAAACCCAATTGTGCCTTCTTTCAAATTCAAGTCATATTCTCAAACCAAGAGTACAACGACTAGGCAGTCGGTTTTTATAAATTACGTTAGTCACGTGCAATGTGTTTGTGCCCCTTGCAAGGTCGTTTGGGCTCTATTCGGGGTTTTGGCGCACCCGCAACACATCTTCAAGCCTAAATTTGCCTATTTTCAAATTTAGGTCCTACTCTCAAACCTGGAGTCTCGCGACTATGCAGTCGGTTGCTATGAGTTACGTTGCTCGTGTGTGAGGTGTGTGTGCCCCTTGTAGGGTCGTTTGGGGGTTATTCGGGGTTTTGACACACTCGCGGCACATTTTCAAGCCTACGTGTGCCTATTTTCAAATTTAGGTCCTATTCTCAAACCGGGATTCATGTGACTATGCGGTCAGTTACTACAAGTTATGTTCATTATGTACGAGGTGTAAGGGCACCTTGCTAGGTCGTTAGGGGATTCTTCAGGGCTTTGGCCCAATCGCGACACGTTTTAAAGCCTAAGTGTGCCTATTTTCAAATTTGGGTCCTAATCTCAAATCGGGAGTCCTGCGACTATGCGGTCAGTTTGTACGAGTTACGTTGGTCACGTGTGAGTTATTCGTGCCCTTTGCGTGGCCATTTGGCAGTTGTTCAGAATTTTGGCCCAATCACGATATGTTTTCAAGTCTAAGTGTGACTTTTTTAAATTTTTTATCCTATTCTCAAACTAGGAGTCCCACGACTACATGGTCAGCTGCTACGATTTACTTTGGTCACGTGCATGGTGTGCGGGGCCATTTGAGGGTTGTTCGGGGCCCACTCGCGGCACGTTTTCAAGCCCACATATGCCTATTTTCAAATTCGGGTCATATTCTCAAACTTGGAGTCCCGTGACTATGTGATCAATTGCTACAAGTTATATTGGTCATGTGTGATGTGTTCATACCGCTTGCGGGGTCGTTTGGGGGGCTATTAGGGTTTTTGGTGCGCTCGTCACACGTTTTAAAGCATAAGTGTTCCTATTTTAAAATTCGGGTCCTATTCTCAAACCAAGAGTCTTATGACTATGCAGTCAGTTATTACGAGTTACATTGCCATGTGAGAGGTGATCGTGCCCCTTGTAGGGTTATTTGGGGGTTGTTTAGGATTTTGGTGTAGTCGCGACACATTTTCAAGGTTAAGTGTGTATTTTTTCAAATTCGCGTCTTATTTTTAAGTCGGGAGTCCTACGACTATGCAATTGGTTAGTACGAGTTATGTTGGTCACGTACGAGGCGTTCGTTCCCATTGTGAGGACGTTTATGGATTATTTGGGGTTTTGGCACACTCACAGCACGTTTTCAAGCCTAGGTGTACCTATTTTCAAATTCGGTCAAATTCTCGAATCAAGATTTTCGCGAATAGGAAGTTGATTGCAACGAGTTACCTTGGACACATGCGAGGTGTCTATACCCCTTGTAGGGCCATTTTAGGGTTGTTTAGGATTTTGGCCCGCTCACGGCACGTTTTCAAGACTAAGTATGCCTATTTTCAAATTGGGGTCATATTCTCAAATCGAGAGTCCTGCAACTACACAGTCAGTTACTACGCGAAACGTTGGTCACGTGCAAGGTGTTTGTGCCCCTTTCGTGGTTATTTAGGGGATATTCATAATTTTGGCATAGCGCGACACATTTTCAAGCCCAAGTATGCTTATTTTCAAACTAGGGTCCTCTTTTTAAACCGAAAGTCTTGCGACTACACGGTTAGTTGCTACCAGTTACATTGGTCACATGAGAGGTGTTTGTGCCCCTTAGGGTGCTATTTGGGGGTTATTCGAGGTTTTAGCCCACTTGCGACACGTTTTCAAGCCTAAGATTCTCAAATCGTGAGTCCCACGACTAGACGATCAGTTCTTACGAGTTACATTGGTCATGTGCGAGGTGATCATTTAGTGGTTGTTCTGGTTTTTAACATAGGCGCGGTAAGTTTTCAAGCCTAAGAGAGATTATTTTCAAATTTGGGTCCTATTCTTAAACCAAAGTCCCGTGACTATGCGGTCAGTTGCTACGAGTTCCATTGGTCACGTGTGAGGTGTCCGTGTCCCTTGAGGGGCCGTTTGGGGGTTGTTCGGGGTTTTGGCTCACTCGTTGCACATTTTTAAGCCTAAGTGTGCCTATTTCAAAATTCGAATAATATTCTCAAAATGAGAGACCTAAGACTATGCGATCAGTTGCTACGAGTTACGTTAGTCACGTGGGATGTGTTCGTGCCCCTTGCAGGTCCATTTGGGGATTATTCGAGGTTTTGGTGCACTCGTGGCACGTTTTCAAGTCTAAGCATACTTTTTTTCAAATTCTGGTCCTATTCTGAAATCAGGAGTCTTGTGACTATGCGATCAGTTACTATACGTTACGTTGGTCATGTACGAGGTGTACGTGCCCATTACTAGGCCGTTGGAGGGTTATTTTAGGCCACTCGCGGCACGTTTCCAAGCCTAAGTGTGCATATTTTCAAATTCGGTTCCTATTCTCAAAATGACAGTCTCGCGACTAGGCGATCAATTGCTATGAGTTACGTTGGTCATGTGCGAGGTGTTCCTTCCCTTTGTGAGGCCATTTAGGGGTGATTCGGGGTTTTGGCTCACTCCTACCATGTTTTCAAGACTAAGTGTGCCTATTTTCAAATTTGGGTTATCCTATTCTCAAATTGAAAGTCTCCCATCTATGTGATCGGTTGCTACGAGTTATATTGGACACGTGCGAGGTGTTTGTGCCCCTTATGGGGTCGTTTGGGGGTTGTTTGGGGTTTTGGTGCACTCGCGGCATGTTTTCAAGCTTAAATGTGCCTATTTCCAAATTCAAGCCCTATTCCTTAAAACGGGAGTCCCGCGACTACGCGGTTGATTGCTACAAGTTACGATGGTTTCTACATAGTATTCGTGTCCATTGCGAGGCTGTTTGGGGGCCACTCGGAGTTTTGGCTCACTCGTGGCACGTTTTCAAGACTACATGTGCCTATTTTTAAATTCGGATCCTATTCTCAAACCGGGAGTCCCATGACTATGCTATCGGTTACTACAATTTACGTTGATCACGTGCACGATGTATGTACCGCTTGGTGAGCTATTTGGGGTTGTTTGAGGTTTTGGTCCAATAACGACACATTTTAAAGCCTAAGTGTGCTTACTTTTAAATTTACGCCCTATTCACAAATCGGGAGTCCCGCGACTACGCAGTCAGTTTGTACGAGTTACGTTAGTCACGTGGGAGTTGTTCATGCCCTTTGTGTGGTCGTTTGGCGATTGTTCGTGTTTTTGGCCTACTCGTGATACGTTTTTCAAGTTTAAGTGTGTTTATTTCTAAATTCGGGTCCTATTCTCAAACTGGTAGTCTCGCGACTGCGTGGTCGATTGCTACAAGTTACTTTGGTCACGTGCATGGTGTTCTTGCCCCCTATGGGGCTATTTGGGGTTTTCTCCCACTTGCAACACCTTTTCAAGACTAAGTGACATATTTTCAACTCAGGAGTCCCAAGAAATGCAGTCGATTGCTACAAGTTGTGTTGGTCACATGCGATGTGTTTATTCCCCTTGCGGGGTCCTTTGGGGGCTATTTATGGTTTTGGCACGCTCATCGTACATTTTGAAGACTAAGTGTTCCTATTTTTAAATTCGGGTTCTATTCTCAAATTGGGAGTTTCACGACTATGAAGTCGGTTATTACGAGTTTTATTGGTCCTGTGCGAGGTGTCCGTGCCCTTTGCAGGGCCGTTTTGGGGGTTGTTCGCGGTTTTGGCATTAGTCGCGTTACATTTTCAAGCCTAAGTGTGTCTATATTCAAATTCAGGTCCTCCACCCAAATCGGGAGTCCAGCAACTATGCGTTATGTTGCTCATGTACATGGTGTTCGTTCCCCTTGTGAGGCCGTTTGTGGGTTATTCGAGGATTCAGCGCATTCACGGAACGTTTTCAACTCTAAGTGTGCCTATTTTTAAATTTGGTCCTACTTTCAAATCAAGAGTCCCGTGACTAGATGGTTGGTTACAAAAAGTTACATTGGTCATGTGCGAGGTGTTCATACACCCTATAGGGCCGTTTTGGGGCTATTCGGAGTTTTGGCCCACTTGCGGCACGTTTTTAGGCTCAAGTGTGCCAATTTTCAAATTCAGGTCCTATTCTTAAATCGGGAGTCCTGCAACTACACATTCATTCGCCACGAGTAATGTTGGTCACGTGCGAGGTGTTCATGCCCCTTACGAGGTTATTTTATGGATATTCATGGTTTTGGTACACCCTGGCACGTTTTCAAGCCTAAGTCTACCTATTTTCAAATTAGGGTCCTATTCTCAAATTGGGAGTCTCGCGATAACGCAGTTAGTTGCTACCAGTTATATTGGTCACGTGTGAGGTGTTCGTACCGCTTGAGGGGTCGTTTTTGGGGTATTTGGGGTTTTAGCGAGCTCGCAATATGTTGTAAAGCCTAGGTATTACTATTTTCAAATTCGGGTCATGTTCTCAAATCAAGTGTTCCTTGACTATACAGTCAGTTGTTACGAGTTACAGTGGTCATGTATGAGGTGTTCGTGCCCCTTGCAAGACCTTTTGGGGGTTGTTCAGGATTTTTGCATAGTCATAGTATGTTTTCAAGCCTAAGTTTGTCTATTTTCAAATTTGGGTCCTACTCTCAAACCAGGAGTCATTCGACTAAGTGATTGGTTACTGCGCATTATGTTAGTCATGTGTGTGGTGTTTGTTCCCCTTGTGAGGCCGTTTGTGAGTCGTTCGAGGTTTCTTCACACTTGGGACACATTTTTAAGCCTACGTGGGAGGTATTTGTGCCCCTTATAGAGTCGTTTTAGGGCTACTAGGGGTTTCGGCCCACTTGCAGCACGTTTTCAAGCCTAAGTGTGCCAATTTTCAAATTCGGGTCCTATTCTCATAGGATTCTTGCGACTACGCGATCATTCGTTACGAGTAACGTTGGTCATGTGCGAGGTGTGTGTTCCCCTTGCGGGGTCGTTTAGGGGATATTCGGGGTTTTGGCCCAACGCGACACGTTTTCAAGCCTAAATCTACCTATTTTCAAATTAGGGTCCTATTCTCAAATCGGGAGTCCTGTGATAATACGGTCAGTTGCTACCAGTTACATTGGTCACTTGTGAGGTGTTTGTACCCCTTGCAGGGTTGTTTAGGGGCAATTTGCAGTTTTGGCGATCTCGCTGCACGTTTTAAAGCCTAAGCATTCCTATTTTCAAATTTGGATCATGTTCTCAAATTGAGATTTTCGCGACTATGCAGTCGATTATTAAGAGTTATGTTAGTCATGTTCGAGGTGTTTATGACCCTTTTGGGGGCTGTTCGGGGTTTTGGCGTAGCCAAAGTACGTTTTCAAGCCGAAGTTTGTCTATTTTCAAATTCGGGTCCTACTCTCAAATCGAAAGTCCTGCGACTATGCGATTGGTTACTACACGTTATGTTGGTCACATGCGTGGTGTTCGTTCTCCTTGTGAGGTCGTTTGTGTGTTATTCGGGGTTTCAGGGCACTCGCACCATGTTTTTAAGCCTAAGTGTGCCTATTATCAAATTGGGAGTCCCACAACTAGACGGTTGGTCACAATGAGTTATGTTAGTCACGTGTGAGGTGTTCGTGCCCCTTGTATGGCCGTTTTGGGGCTATTAGGGGTTTCATCCCACTTAAAGCACGTTTTCATGCCTAAGTGCACCAATTTTCAAATTTGGTTCCTATTTTCAAATCGGGAGTCCTGCGACAACGCGGTCATTCTCTACGAGTAAAGTTTGTCACGTGCGAGGTGTTTGTGCTCCTTGCGGCATCATTTAGGGGTTATTTAGGGTTTTGGCGCAACGCAACATGTTTTCAAGCTTAAGTCTACCTATTTTCAAATTCAGGTCGTATTATCGAATTGGGAGTCCCGCGACTACTTAGCTAGTTGCTACAAGTTACATTGGTCACGTGCGAGGTTTTTATTCCCCTTGCGGTGCCCTTTGAGTGGCTGTTCGAGGCTTTGGACTACTCGCGACACGTTTTAAAGCCTATTTGTGCCTATTTTCAAATTCGGGTCCAATTCTCAAATCGAGAGTCCCGCGACTGCACTGTCAAGTTCTATGCGTTACGTTGGTCATCTGCGAGGTGACTGTTTGATGGTTGTTCGAGGTTTTGGCGCACTCGCGGTACATTTTCTAGCCTAAGTGTGACTATTTTAAAATTCGAGGCCTATTCTCAAACTTAGATTGTCGCGTCTATGCGATCAGTTGCTACGAGTTAAGTTGGTCATGTGGGAGGTGTTCGTGTCCCTTGTGGGGGGCTTTTCGGGGTTTTGTGTCACTCGCGGCATGTTTTTAAGCCTAAATTTTCCTATTTTCAAATTAAGGTAATATGCTCACAATGGGAGGCCCGCGATTACATAGTCAGTTGCTACGAGTTATGTTGGTCACATGCGATGTGCTCATGCCTCTTGTCGGGCCATTTGTGGACAGTTCGAGGTTTTGGCGCACTCGCGGCACATTTTCAAGCCTAAGTGTGCCTATTTTAAAATTTAGGTCCTATTCTCAAACCAGATGTCCCACGACTACTCTGTCGGTTACTATAAGTTACGTTGGTCTCATGCGAGGTATACGTGCCCCTTGCTGGGCCGTTTGGGGGTTAGTTTGGCCCACTCGCGGCGCATTTAAAGTGTAAGTGTGCCTATTTTCAAATTCGGATCCTATTCTCAAATCGGGAGTCTCATGATTATACGGTCAGTTTGTACGAGTTACTTTGGTCACGTGCAAGGTGTGTGTGCCCCTTGCGGGGCTGTTTGGGAGTTGTAGGAGGTTTGGCACACACACGACACGTTTTTAAGCCTAAGTGTGTCTTTTTTCAAATTCAGGTCATATTCTCAAATCGGGAGTCCTGCGACTACTTGATCATTTTCTACGAGTTACATTAGTCACGTGCAAGATTTTCGTGCCCCTTACGGTGTCCTTTGAGGGGATATTCGAGGTTCTTTGAAATCTTAGTAATCGATTTCTTGGATTTGTTGTATTATCTCATAATAGGCTAGTACCGTATCTTTTGGATTTTTATCATTTTTTCTAGCGACACAGGTAGTCAAGGAGAAAATTATAATTCCACTATTTTGAGTCAAAAGATTTTCCTCATATGGATATGAAATGAAATTGAAACCGTTGGTGCAAAATTTCTTAAACTCTTTCGCACAAAAATTAGGACCTTTTTCTAAGTGTGCAAGCCTTGAAGAGACATCATCCCTTTTTGAAAGATGCATTTATTAATGAATTTGTATTAGGACATGTTTTCAACACACATGAATAAATAATCGCACATATAAGAGGTGAAAATCACCTCTTTTGATACCCATGCCCTAAAATCAGTTGTCATGTAATTTCTCCTTTGATTTTGGGTAATTTTTATATGGGACTTCCTACAGGTAAATTGTAGAGTTTAGTTCATAATATATATATATATATATATATATATATAAACGTATAATCAAAGAAGAAAAATTCAGTAGATACTCACTCTCTCCAATCCTCAACTTCATGTTGCGATTCGAAGACATAACGAGTTGCTTACTCATATTGTAGATTTATATGTTTAACCTCTTTAGGGTTCCCATATGCCAATTCATCCTCAAAATCGCCAGGTTCCTCGATCTCTCATTCTCAACGAGGACTGAACCTCCTCACTTCTTGTTCTGGCATATGTTCTCGAGCATATAGCGATAATTCCATAGTAATATATTCTTCAGCGATTGAACCTCCAATATCCCGTGTTTTCTTTACATAATATTTGAAGGTGTTCATCAAGTGCTCAAAAGAATGCATCTAGCAGTACTTAATTGGACCACATAACAAAGCCTCATCGCATAAATGCACAAGCAATTGAATTCCAATATCAAAGAACGATGGAGGAAAGTATATCTCTAATACACAAACTACCTTAGCTAAAGTTGATTTTACAACTTTAATATTCCTTCTGTTTACCACTTTTTCACAAAGTAGGGTAAAACACAAACTGATTTGCATAATTGCTCGATGGAGATCTTTGTGTTGAGAGAAGCAATTCCTAGCATAGGGATTAATTGGATGGGTTCCTGTCGTGAGACTCACAATGTTTCAATTCATTTGTTTGGTAGCTTACTATCCTGCATAAATTACCAGAATAACCAGTTGAACAATGTGTCTAAGAGGATTTTCTTCTCACTAGTAGTCAAAGTGAAAGCATCTAGGGGGATAGAAATTCTTCTTGTTGTTGAATCATTTTTAACCATAATTTCTTCTTTATTTTCATATCATGTAGATCGTGACGGGGTCTCTTTCCATCTTTTGAATGAGATCTATCTAAACATGTTCCTATCAAATGTTCAGTAACATTCTTCCCTTTATGCATTATATCAATTACATGCCTTCCATGATGATCTTTCCAAGATGGCAAGTCAATAAATATTAATCGTCTGGACCATGGCTTCATTTTACTAGGGTCATTCGGATCCTCCCTAGCTTTACGCTTCAAGTTTAAAAACTAAGGGTGTTTGACTACGTACCTATTCCCTGCAAATGCATCCATCACTTTCTCCTCAATCTATTGACGAGAATCTTGAGGGGGTTACGTCTTGCGCTCGTGATCGACAGATAAAAAGTTAGACTTATCGTTCCTAAAAGGGTGACTTGTCGGTAGAAATCTATAATAAGCCGAATAACACATCTTACCACCATGATAAAGCCAACTGGCTTCAGTTTCCTACCCAAATCTGGGACATCCATAATAACCATGAACATTACAATTAAATGAGGTCCCATAACCAGGAAGGTCGTGGATCGCCCACATCACCATTACTTTAAGTGTGAACTCTTCACCCTTATAAATGTCAAATGCCGTCAAACCTTTATCCCATAACTCTTTAAGTTCTTCAATTAATGGGCTAAGAATATATCAATATCATCGTCGGGAGCCTTCAACCGAGGTTTTAATAAAGATACCAATATGAAGCCCTCTCTCATGCATAGCATCGGGGGGAGACTTAAAAGCGCCATAAGAACTGTCAAGTAACTCTGATTAGTACATAAATTATCGAAAGAGTTAACCCATTGGTTGAGATTGCAAGACAGACGTTGCATGGTTCCTTTGAAAATTCAGGGTGTCATGCATATAAAATTTGCCAGATGAGTGAATCAACCGAATAACGAATCAGATTCCTACACACCTTGCATCGAGCATGCCATGTCATGGCCTATGCTATCCATAGTATAGTGAAAAATAATTTAAACCATGGCCCAAGTGAAAAACAATTCAAAACCTTTTGTGGGACTTGCGAGCACTTGCAATATTTTTTTGCCTTGTCATTTTCATTCTCACAAAAAACATATCTAGGATCGTTGCATGTAGGATACTCATCCTTCTCTTTGTGATCATTACGGTATAATATGCAATCATACTTACATGCATAAATAGATTATTACTTTAAACTCAAACCTTTCAAGTTCTTTTTCATGGTAGGATAATTTTCTGGTAATGTGTTCTCTTTTGGAAGAATTTATTTAACCCATTTAAGAATTTCAGTTACGTTGTTTCCAAATAAATCAAATTGACTCTTCATATTATGCAAACCATCATTGCATATAATTCCAAGATATTTTCATCGTAAACTTTATACAATGGTTTAGCCGTATCAGCTTTCAATCGTATGTATTCTCTATGTCTTGGTAATTCAGCATTAAACTATTCATTTGCTTGGTCATAATGCACATTATATGCATCCATAGGTTGGTGGTTTTAATGGTTTTGGACTCTGTAAGCATCATTAATTAGGTTGGTCAATGGACAATGTTTTGGTGAATTATGTACCACTTCCACTCGTTGGGGTTCCTTTATGCAATCGGGTACTGGCAATTCTTTCGGCACATAGGGTATATTTTTTCACCATGGTATGTCCATATTTTATAGTCTTGACAAATTACCCACTTTATTAAATGGAACTCAATGTCTTCTCATGACATGTATATTTCGTTCTTATAACCGGTGCACGGATACGAAATCTTTTCTCTTTAAAGATTCTTATAAGAGTATTTAACAAATCCTTGAACACCATTTACATGATTATTTGCTATTCGATTAGTCTCCCCCATCCAGTCTTTGTATTATGGGAAATCCATTTAATAATCTTCAAATTTCAGTCCTGCGTTAATAGGTTAAAACAAATGTCATGTTGCATACAAGAAATTAAACAAATTACGAAAATGTCACAACTTAAACTCAAATTAAACAAATTTGCCAAACGATATTATTAAAACTGAAACAAAAAAATATTATTACAACTGAAACAAAAAATATATATTATTAGAACTTGACCAATAAAAAAACCTCCCAAGTGATAAAAGAATTTGCATAATGATTCAATTATTTCTCTTTCCTGCTGTCAATGTACATAGGTACATCTTGACAACCATTGTATATTTCATCAACCATCACCTGAGCCTCACCCTTTTGCGAAAGTCGGTTATGTACTTTAGTTTCGACAACGACGAAGATAAGTGTGCACATGCCAATAATCCTACTATTGGCTAGGCCCTTGAAATATAATTACTCGTTATAGTCAGTGTGAGTGGTTGGAAATAATCCATGACCCGTGATAAGAGAAGGCATTGGGAAGGGGAATGTTGAAGCAGGCAGCATTTGGTAGGGGAATGTTGAAGGAGGCAACATTTGGGAGGGGCAATTTATAGAGGGAGGAAAGGGGAAAATTTGAGGAAGAGGGAAATGGAAACCTTGAGGAGGCATTTGGGGATGAAAATATTGAGTAAAAAGAGACACAAGTTTCCTAATTTCACTCGTTAAGGCTCCGAGGTTAGTTTTAATCTCTTGGATATCCCCATCGATCCTAGACTGATGTTTTTCTTAGGTTGAGATACGATTATTGATCGAAGAAAGCTCATCCATGAGAGGTGCTTTGTGTTTCAATTTTTTATTCGGCATATGTGATAAGTCACCTCTCATCCTCCATTTTTTGTCCTTTTCAAAGGTCTGGGCCAGATCATCATTTTTTATGTCATTATAAGGGCTCAAACTTGACAAACTGTTAATGGCTTTTATTGATTCCAGAGTCTTAGCCAAGTGTGCATACAAATTGGCCTGATTTGATAGTTTACTGGCATCTGGACCTTCCTTTGTCCTACTCAACCATTCATTCTTCGAATCTTCATAAGATTTGGAGCCTAGCCTATGGACATCAGTTTTTTTGCCCTATTTTGTTTATTTTTTTCCCTCTGGACTAGCTTCTTTTCCTTCAACTCATTCTATAAAAAAAACTTTCCACTTCTCCACCGACATTTTAACATTCCAGCACTCTGTCTTTCAGAGCCAAAATATTGAATCTTGATGCCCCTTTCGGTAAATGTCTTTGCCAAAGGTTTCTCCGATATATTCTCAATTATTCAGCAACCCGAAAAAAAAAACTAATGCTTTGAACGATCAAAAAATGAAAATCGCTTGTAGAGTTTATCATAGATGTCATCTTTGATGGATTTATCAACAAGGTTCAAATTTTCTGCTCCCCCAACTCCCACATCCATTTTCCCCAGTGACAAACACTGGGCTTTAAATCTCACCAAGTCATTTTTAATCACCCATGGGTTTATTCTCGAGAAGAGAGAACCAATGGGATTCTTTTAATTTGAACGGGAGGTGTCGGGTGTGATGAATGGGGGCATTGGAGTAATGGGGGTTTATTGCCTACTCGTACCTGGAGTAGTGGACTGAACCAATGGTGGAGTTATGAATTGCTCAGCAATTAGTGAAGATAATTCTTATTATTATGCACGAGATGAGGATCTTCGTTGGGGTATCAGTTAGTCAGTTGATCCGTTTTGTTGATTGGTGTACGACATTATTTATAAAAATAAAAATTAATAAGCGACTAAATAATTATAATAATATGAAATTATGACTAACTAATCAAGTTTATGACTGTATATATATATATATATGTATACACCCCATTCTAGTACCCCCTAAACTCTCCTTAGGTCCCTAGCACCTCCCTTCATCACTACAAACCTAAGTCATACCCTGGGTACTGACCTACAGGCCATCGGGCTCTCTGGGGCTCCATTTGACCAAAAGTTAAACTCTTCAGCTCGATCGAGACTGAATGAATCTTCAAAGTGAACTAAAATCCCTTTCCCAACGGTTCGTCCCATGCGCGATTCTGACTTACTGTGCGGACGAACGACCTATTTACCCATAAAACTTGATCAGGAGGTCACCGGACGCTCCCAGGATCCATTTGACCAAATTTAAGTCTTTATATCGATCAAGTCTGAATGAATCTTTAAAGGGCGACCCTTTCCAAAGGTCTTCTCCGGGCCCACTTCTGACTTACAATACGGACGAACGATTCGTTTTACTCTGAAAGGTCACCGAACACTTTCAAGCCCTTATTGACTAAAGTCAACTTACCAAACCGAGTCAAAATCTTTAGAATGTCAAATTAAATCTCCTAACCTTTCCAATGGCCCACCCCGTGCGCGATTCTGACTTACCATACAAAAAAACGATCCATTTGCGTCCGACGATCCCCCCGTCCAAAGGACTGACGAACGCTTCTGAGCCACATTTGACCCAAAGTCAACTCCCAGACCCAAGAGCAATACAAATACTTTCGAAAGTATCTGAAGTACCTTTCCAACGGTTTACCCCGTGTGCGATTAGAATCAACGGTTTGCGCTCTACAACCAATTTTCCAAAGGAACCTAAAAGAGACTGCCAAATGATAGTTCCAAACCCTGCCTATCAACAGTGTGCCTAAACACACCTACCGATTGACAGGACTAGGACTATGTCGATCGGCAATGTCATGGGCCTATAAAAAGGAGGGCCTGACCTCATGGCAATGGGACACAAGATCTGAAATCCATCACTCCTAGGGAGCTCTAAAAACCCCTCTCGAAGTCAGTGTGATTTATCCATCCAAATCCCTTTCCAACTTGCACCTTTCATTATATTTTTCATCAAACTTGGTGAATTAACTAGCCTCCATCATCACTCAAGTGCAAGGGTTTCTCTCCAACACCCAAGATCAAGCTCAAGATCTTCAAGAAGGTCCAACTTTCTCAACTCTCTCTTTAAATTCTCCTAAATTCGCATTAATTTATTTTATTACTTAGCATGTTTATTCCCTCATCTCACATATCCTAATATACTTTTTATCTAGTATTATTGCACATCTCTTATTTTCATATAAATAAAACGCAAAAAACAAGAAAACGAGGGTTTGCTCATAAATTCCAAACGGTAATTCTCACACTTTTCTCACAACTAAAACACTATTTTACACTCACACATATAAGAGAAGTCCCCAATTGCATTTATGGGATAAATCACACCACTAGTTTTGCATAAGAACTACGTGGACTTTGATGCCTCAATAGGCTACGTAGGCGTCTCAGGGTAAAACCCGAGACTCGAGTCATATTCCTACTTTTCTACCATTTTCTAGTTTTCTAGTTTTTTTTAACTTAACTCTCTTAGATTCCATATGTTTATATATACATATATTTGTTCTTAATGGCGTATTTTCTGACATGTATTATCATTCCATTATAACGAGCAACGCTAGGATAATCGCGTATATCCTATTTTCTAATATCACTTTTGGGAACATTCCTACGGATGACTCGCTTTATCACTTCCATGATACAAGTCGATGATTCCTATCTCCACCACATATACACATGCACACATATCACGGGGAAAGAAAGGAAAATATAAATAACCCATGAGATACCGTAAGGGCGGAATGGGTGCCTGACACCTTCCCATTTCGTAACTTAGACTCCGAACCGTTCTCGAATCATTTTTGGTTTCGTATGTATCAGTATGTCTTTGGATGCTGTCTTTCGGGACAACTCCCTTTTCTTTTGTCTGTTTTGAGTAAAATAGACTGGAAACTACATCTATCTTCATTTTTCACCTCATCATCGACCCCGGCCGAAGCGCTCCCGAGAGGGATGCACGGGACCAAGATCCTCTCGACATTTAAGATACCCTCTTCTCCGTCTCTCCTCGCGACGCCGCGAGGATCGAGGATGGCCATAGTGGCGACTCTATTGGGGAAACTTCATTTTGAGGGTTAGACTTTATTTACATGGGTGTTTTATTTTCTTATATATCCCCTTATTTGCATGTCCCCATTTACTATTCATATGTACCTCATTCTTATGCTTCTATTCACACACTTGTAGAAGATTCTCCATGTACACTTCACACCACGCACACCTTGGACCACATATGTCCACATGTTGTATGCATCCCCATCCATACTTGGTATACTACTGGTACTTGCACTTTGCTCCTTGTTTGGCATGATCAAGAAAGATACTCTCATCATAAGATACTAATAAGAGAATCATGCATGATTCACATGACATAACCAAATAGCATTGGTATTGACCAAATTTTGTCCAATAACTGGAGGTTCACTTCATGATGGGCGCTGGTCCGACAGGGCACAGTTAGCCTAAGCGATATAACTCTCACCTTCCATTGACCAAGTACCTTCGACGTATATTTAATGGTTCCCCCGTATCGTACTTCTTGATCGAAGTCATGACAGGAGGTATATCGCAAGGAAATCATTCACGTATGCCGAGTATATCGAACTCTCTCTCACACATACCATCCCCATGAGGTATATAATGAGGCAATTCACGTATACTCTAGTATATCAAATGGCTTGTCCATACGTACCAATTTCCATCAAAAGAAAGATGTATATTGTGGAAGTCACGCCAAATACGAGAACCCTTTCCGATTCACCCAACCAACTGCATACCCACATATAGGTGTCAAACCTAGGACACACATGTTAGATTTTTGGTTTCGACCCGAAACTCTGCCAAAATTTTGGGTCGTCCTGCTGCCCAAATTTTCACGCATTTTTAAAATGGGACCCTGCCCCTGAGCCTGGTTACAAGTCCAACCATAGCTTTGCATATGTTACAAACCCAACTTTCCTAGGCTCCGGCATTTCATTTTTGCATTTAGGAGAATTTAATACAAGTGAGAACATAATAATTATAATAATCATGCTGAGACCGGTCTCCCAAAAACATTTCTCCTTTTTTTTTATCAAAAATCCAAAAACATTTCTCTTTTCTTTATCAAAAATCCAAAAATATTTCTCCTTCCTTTATCAACAATCCAAAAATATTTTGTATTTCAATCTCAAAAAGAAAAAATGTCAAAAATATTTTCATCCTTTTTTGTCAAAAATAAATTCCATTTTACGCCTTTGTAACACCCCGTATTTTTGACGATTTAAATAATTATGTGATTAATTATTATTATGGGAATAAATATGCGATTAATTATTATTGTTGGATTAATTAAATTAAAATTTGAGAAATTAATTTGTTATTAATTCGGATTAAAATAATTATTAACTAGCGTACCAAGGGTTAATACTTATTGTTGTGAGCTATTGAATATTACTGTGTGATATATAATATGGAATTATGATATTTGATAAATTGTCGGAAGTGAGAAATACGGCAGTTTGGTAATTTAAGTTTGTCACGCGTGTGAGTCGTGTTGGGACTAATTGAATGGAATAAAAAGAGAATTTATTTTTATTAACTCGTATGGTCATTTCGAGTGCGCCATTGAGTCTAGGAGAGTCAAGATAGTCAAAATAGTATACTCGGGTGTTTAGTTTGGGTCCCAGGGCGATTTTAGGCCTAACCGACACCCCGAGAGGGCATTATGGTAAATTGTATTTTTGGGCTAAATTAATGGGCGAAAATTTGGGATTTATTATATCATCCAAGAAAGTCCATTAGGGTTAACAGGTTACACAAATCAAGAATGGCCATGGAGGGTGTGGCGGAGAACCAATTTCCAAGAGAGAAGACTCATTTGGCATCACCTTGCATAACCGTGACCACCAACGCGTAGATCGAGAAGAGAGGAACGCGTATGTACCAACATCACCAATGGATCAGACCATCATATTCGAGTCAAGTGTTTATTACTTGCTTTGTTTTAGCAATAATCATGCTCATGTTAGTATAGGTGGATTTAATCATGATTTATATGTTAATTGGGTGAAAATTGGAGATTTAAATTATGATTAAGGATTGGTTTAATTAGTGCTTGGAATTCCTTCATGTATGTAGAGGATTAATCACGGAATTTGATTTTATATTGATGAACAAATCTGGGTTGATTAGGTTCTTGAATTGGAATTTTGGAAACTAGGGTTCATGTGAATTAATTTGGGGGTTTTATGTAATTATGATGATTAATGACGAATTAAGGATCCTAGGATGATAGAAATGATCTATAACCTGTTAGGGGTTGATGGATATTGATGATGAGTTATTGGGAATTGAATCTTAGAGGCTTTTAGATTCAAAAATGGTGAAAAACGTTGAAGTTTGGTGAAGAAGACGAACAGTGCAATCTCGCGCGAAGTGGTTCAAACGAGATGGCAATCTCGCGCGAAGTGGTTCGAACGACATGGTCGTTCGAACGACATTGGAAGTGGTTCGAATGACATGTCATTCTGGTTCGAACGACATGTCATTCTGGTTTAAACGACATGGTGAATTTCTGGGATTTTGCTTAGTGTCCAGTTTGGAGTTTATTGGTTTATTGGAGTGAGAGAAACTACCAAATAATAAATTCAAATAAGAAGGAATTTTGGGAAAAGTATGTAGGAATTAATACTTTAATTATTTTGATATAGAGAGAATGTACCTTGGAGACTACGAGAGAGATAGTAATCTAATTATTTATACTATACATAGTAATGAGGTTAAAATACGTATGGGGAGTATATATGTAGGTTGGAGAAAATACCTATAAATTATAATAGGATGTGTATATGCCTATTATGTGATATTATTATTAAGAGAACTAATGGGTGATAACCCGGGGTGCAAGAACCTTATAGTTAAGATCACTAATGAGCGATAACTCGGGGGTGCAAAAACTCTATTATTAAGTGTACTAATGGGTGATAACCCGGGGGTACAAAGATGATTATTGTTTGGCGCACTAATGGGTGATAAATCAGGGGTGCTGAATTATTATTGATAGGTGCATTAATGGGTGCTAACCGGGGGATGCAATATTCTATTGTTAAGCGCACTAATGGGTGATAACCCGAGGGTGATGAATTATTATTGATAGGTGCATTAATGGATGTTAACCCGGGGATGCATGATTTTCTGGAGATATGCACTAATGGGGCTTAGCCGGGGGTGCAGGATTAGTATATATGTATGTATAGGGATGATGTGACTATATATATATATATGGACTTGTGAATATTGCTATTGTGTGAATTTAGTAAACATGGTAATAATAATAATCATTATATTGCACCAAGCGGTCTTAACCTAAGGGTGCAGGATTAGTGTATATATATATAGGGATGATGAGACTATGTATATGTATGAGTGTACTTGGGTAACTTTCTACTTTGTGACACTAGTAGTTAAAATGAAAATGAGAAATAAAATAATCTTAGTTAATAAAATATTAACCATTCAAATGGTAAATAATGATATTTAGTATGTGAGATAAACTATCATAATAGCGTATTGTATGGGCGATACGGGAATACTACTAGTGAGCATAGTTAGTATTAGTACGGTTTCTGACTAGTTAGACTGGGAGGTATAACTATGGGGAGATTAGATGTACGTTAGGCGTGCACAATAGACGAGAGGTGAGAAACTCATGTGAGAGTTCGATAACTAACATGCGTATAAGACTTGTTTTAAGAACCAGTTTTAAATACTTGCTAAATCATTTTTACACATCGGACTCTGACCCGTTTCTTCTATCTCTTCTCTTTTTTGTTATATATATGTATTATATCAGGTGCTCAGCCACAGGAGTATCAGATTTAGAGATTTGGATTGCTTGACGTGCTGCAGATGTTGTGGAAGCTGTAGGTCCTCGCAGTAGACGCATCTATCCTTTCCATTCAGTTTCATCTAGAATTCTTGTTTAGGGCATAAGTCGCCCACTTCTAGTTCTTTCATCAGAGATATTATATTCAGTTTATTATATGGATTGGAGTTTTGAACTGGGAGGTTTTATCCAGTCTTATTTATTTCAGTACTTGATTCATGTTCAGTATTTATTTACATTCCTATGTGTGGTGAATGGTTTATATTTTAAGATGGAAAGAAATGGATTTACTTGGTTTTATTAAAATTGGAAATGTTTTGACACCTAGCTTAATTGTATATTAGGTGATTAATATGTTAAAAAGTTTTTCGACAGTGATTCTAAGAATGAACCAACTGAATATCCTGTTTTAGATTGGTAGAGGACTAATCACCCTATATTTAATTGGGCGGGGTGTCACAGCCTTCTCAGTCGATCGCACGCCCTTGGCCTAGCTTCTTATTGGCTTCGGTCTTTAGTCAAATCACCCCGGAGTTCCGTATGTTCCCCTACTACCTCTTTCGAGTCCAATATCCATCCACTTTCCATGGAGAACACAGATCAAGTACCAATTGTGCAGCCAGATCTAACGACAGTCTTAGCTCAGCTAATGTCTAAGATTGACAATATCCAGACTGAGGTTCGAAAGATGCAAGGAAAATAGGTTCATATTCCTCAAGAGACCAAGGCTCTATTCCCTCGTTATATGGGTCCACCAGAGCCTATCTGGGTTTTTGAAGAGTATCAACACGCCCCACATGCCCCCTATTAATGGGTTGCTTCCTGCCCAGCTTCCTATGCGGGACCTTGCCCAGCTTGGGGCTAACTTGCCTATGATCATTGATCTGAAAGTAGAAGAATTGAACAAGGTCAAAGAAGATCTCAAGATACTAAGTAAGAAGTTCGATCAGGTTAGAGTCTCTAGAAATTACATAGACTACACCCACATGTCTCCTTATCCTAAGGCGAGGTTACTCGAGAAGTTTAAGATGCCGAATATCGAGAAATTTGAAGGAAGTGGACCCCCGATTGTTCATTTTTGTAGTTATCACCATTCTATGACTCTCCTATGGGCTTCTGAAGAAGTGATGGTCCAATTATTTTTGCAAACTTTAAAGTATAGCTCCCTCTTATAGTTTTTGTCTCTCGAGGAGTCTAGAATCTGTTGCTGGGAGGATGAAGCCCGAGAATTCATGTCGTAGTACAAATACAATGAAGTGCTTGAGGTCACCCGCCTTGATTTAGAGTTACTCAAATAGAACTCTGGGAAATCAGTCCGTAACTTCATAGCCCGATGGAGGGAAAAAGCAGCCACTATGACCAATCGGCCATCCGAGGAAGAACAAGTCAACATAGTGAAGAAGAACTTCTTACCCCATGTCCGAGAAAAAATTGGAGCACAATACTATCCCCACTTCCAAGATCTCAGAAAAGTAGTAGTAGAAATAGAGGAAGGTCTTGCTAAAACATAAATTGAACAAAAGAAAGTGTTCGGACAGTTCACCCCCAGAAAATATGAAAAACCTACCAGTGCTACAGTCTCAACCATCAACATCTCTCAACTAACCACTTTTTGGGCACCAAAAAGTCGCCCTGTCCCGGTCCAAAAGGAATACACCAAGCTCCATGCTCCTCTTTCCAAAGTTTATCAAGCCCTGTTGAACCAAAACCTTATCAAACCCTTGGATCCCCCTCCATTACCAAGTCCACTCCCAAGAAACTTCAAGGCAGATGCCCATTACACCTTTCACCAAACCGTTGGCCATACCACTAACCAATTCTTTCACTTTCGAAACATAATCCAATGTCTAATTGACCAAGGTACCATTGCCCCACCAACCAATCCTAAGACAAATACTACTCACAACCCACTCCCAAATCATGTCAATTCCATCTTCTTAGAAGAGGGCCCAGAATTTGATCCCTCAACTCAAATCACACCCATATACTCTCCCAAACATCTCCAAACTTGCCCATATTTCCTCCTACACATTGTTAGCCTCATTGATCAAGCACTGTCACTCCTTACTACAGCATGCATCGCTCTTCATACCCCTTCTGAAAATGGAAGTATGGAATTATCAAAAGTGTTAAACCAACTCCTAGAGTTCGGGCTGAAATTGCCCCCACAAATGATGATTGATTATCAGAAGCTCAATACACTATTCTTGGGAGCACGAAAATGGGCCCAAGAGTCAGACAGTTGGGTGGTACCAACCGATGAAGTCAGCCTAGGTGACGTTGTCTAGATCATGGCAGAATCATTCAGGCAAACCAATGATATTTGCAGTATGACTGAGTAACTTGATACTCTAAAGCTTTAAGGACGCTTGGTCCCTTCACATTTACTTATCCCCGCATAATGGGAAGACATGTATGAAGAAGCCATTGAAGTTATGGAATGCCTTGACTTTACATGGAAATACAGAATTATTTCCACCGGATGGGGGGAAGAACTCAAAGACTTAAATAAAGGGGAAGCTTCAGAGAAAACTGGTCCAGTAGCCGACATGTGTGAGTTGATATCATTTGAAGAACTCCTCAGAGAAATAAACAAGATAGCAGAACAACCCGAGATTGACGAAGAAACAGGGTTCATGTTCTTCCCTTCTTTAGTAAATCACATGACTAGATCAGGGAGGCATTACCAGATCCCAAGATCACTACCAGCCAATGACAAAGGGAAGGGCATTAAAAACCTTCCTATGCCAGAAATGACCCTCAAGATCCTCGATCAACTGAAGAAAACTCAAGATAATATCACTCTATAGAGGCTTTTCATGTCTTCCCAGCTGCATATAAATTCTTTGATCAAATTGCTCACTGGAACCATAGCTCCTCCTTCTACCACACCAGAAGAGGCGATAAATTTAGTCGGATCCTTAACCTCTACCAGAATGCTATCCTTTTTCGAAGAATAAATCCCCAAAATTGGGCCAAATCACAATCATGCACTCAACATCTCCGTCGAAGTTGAGGGGAAGATTGTACCACTCTCTCTTATCGATAATGGATCCACCTTGAATGTCTGCCCATTAGGAACCTTCAAATGCTTAGGACTGAAGGAAAGTGACCTCGCTCCAACCTCCATTGTTGTACGTGTCTACAATAATACTCGTCGAGAAGTGATGGGATCCATAAAACTTGTAATAGGGGTTGGCCCTATAAACCCTGTCATTGAATTCCAAGTTATTGACATCCCATCTTGTTTCAACCTATTCCTCGAACGGCCTTGGCTCCATAGTATCAAGGATGTGTGTTTCTCGCTCAATTAAAAATTGAAGTTCGTCGCCGACAGACGGTTCATCACCATTTTGGGCGACGTCAAAAATACCGAGGGTACAAGCACCAATAATCCAATCCTTGAGATACATCATGGGTTAAATGATATGTTCCTATCAGGATTCCTAGTTGAGCCATTTCTAATTCCGATAGGGGACGATTTCAAAGAAAGGGTTTGTTCAGAAATACGACCCTCATGGAAACGTCAATGTGATTCAGATGTTCATAAACATGCATTTCATGCCCGGACTGGGGCTAGGACAAAGACATCAAGGGATAGTTGAGCCCATTGAACTAAAAAAATATTTCCCTCCTTGTGGTTTGGGGTATTAACCATCAAAACAAGAGCTCAGAATGATCCCCTAGTCTCGACCAAAGAGAAGATTAGACTGCATCCAGACTATCCCAGGTGATTCCTTAAATGGAAAATTCATCAAAGAGGGTGAAGACTTCCCCTTTTGTGGCTTTTCGTAACTATGGTATAACCATACATACAAGAAGATGAAGCCTGGAATGGATATCTTTTTCCAAGATAGCTACCCATGGGCTAAAAATTCCCAATACCATGTACAATGACTCATTAAAGATACTACAGATTCCGAGGGAAGTGATTTCGAGGATTCATTTGGCTTGCAGAAACTGGGGCTGACACTCTGCATGGTTCATTCAGGCACTACATCACTGGATCCATCCCACCTGATTAAAGCTGCTGATACTACTCTCCTCAACTGGTATGATGTGCTAGTTCTACCTGTTGAAATCCCACCTAATCCTAATGTTTACCCCATTTCTTCTTATGTTGTCTATCCTTGCTCAAATGTAATCGAAACCTCCTTTGATGAGGTTCTCAATGTTGTTTTTCCTATCAATGAAATAAACGAAGATTTTGAGTATCTTGTTGTGCCTTACATTTATTGTTTAGATTCTAATCAAACTTTTGATGATGATGATTTTGCAAATGAACAATTATTAACTGATATAAATAAGATTAATAAAAAATAACATAACAGTGTTCAAGTTAATAAAGAAGAAATTATTATTATTAGCCTCGGTTCTAGTAGCCAACTGCGTGAGATTAGGACAGGGGATACCCTCGATGAGCATAAGCACGCACAACTTGAAGAATTATTAAAGGAATTCGTGGATGTCTTTGCATGGTCCTATGACGATATACCCGGCATTGATCCTGAAATAACTCAACATGAGATCCCCACTCTTCCAGATTATAAGCCGGTTAAACAAAGGTTGAGAAAGCTCCATACCGAATGGTCGCTCAAAGTTAAAGAAGAGGTGGTCGGACAGTTGAACGTGGGCTTCATTCGTGTGATAGAATACCCCACATGGCTAGATAATATAGAGCCTGTGCCGAAATCAGGAGGGAATGTTCGGATGTGTGTAGACTACCGGGACTTGAACAAAGCATCTCCAAAGGATGATTACCTATTACCCAATATCGACATGATCATAGACAACACAGTCGGTCATGCTCTCAAGTCGCTCATCGATGCGACGGGTTTACTGGGTACAACCAAATCAAAATGCACCCAGATCACCAAGAAAAAACCGCATTCATCACCCCATGGGGAACCTTTTACTACACTGTTATGCCATTTAGTCTCAAGAATGCTGGGGCTACCTACCAGAGGGCTGCCACGGCCATCCTACACGATTTTATTCACAAAGAAGGCGAGGTCTATGTGGATGATATGATTATCAAATCCAAAACTAGAGAAGGTCATATTCCCTCTCTCCGAAAGTTCTTCGAACGACTGCGACAGTATCAGATGAGATTCAATCCACAGAAATGTGTCTTCGACGTTACAAAGGGAAAACTCTTAAGGTTTATGATCAGTGAAAAAAGGATAGAATCAGATCATGCCAAGCAAAAAGCCATACTTGAGTTGCCACCTCCCCGAGCGGAAAAACAAGTCTCAAGTTTCCTTGGGAAATTATAATACATTAGTCGGTTTATCAGCTAGCTAACCTCCATGTGCGAACCTATCTTCAAACTCCTCCGAAAGGATTTAACCCAGATTTGGAATGAGGCCTGTCAAAAAAGTTTTGATCGAATCAAATAATATCTAACCCAACCTCCAGTACTCATGCCACCACATCTTGGTCTCCCCTTGCTTCATTCCTAACCATAGCCGACACTACAGTTGGGGCTTTGTTAGCCTAATACCTTGAAGGCTCCCATAAAGAAAGAGCCATCTATTATGCCAGCCACAAATTGGTCGGATACGAAGTTAACTACGCTACTTTGGAAAAAGCATGCACTGTGCTTGTCTAGGTCACCCAAAAGTTACGACACTACATGCTCGCCTTCCCCATCAAACTTGTATCCTTAATGGAGCCCATCAAGTACCTTCTTGGGAAACCTGCCTTATCTAGCCGAATGGCTCGATGGTTGATGCTTCTAGCCTAGTTTGATATATTGTACGTCACGCAAAAAGACATAAAAAGAAGAGCCATCTCTGACTACCTCGCTGACTACCCCACAGAAGAAGCTGATGACTAAATCTCCGAATTCCTAAATGAAATCATCCTCTACACTTCTCAAGACGACCTTAGATGGAAAATTTTCTTTGGCAGCATAACCAATAAAAAAGGATACGGCATTGGGATACTTCTGATCACCCCAGATGACTCCCACACTCCCATCGCTATCAAATTAGATTTCCCCTTCACTAACAACATGACAGAATAGGAGGTGTGTATGGTAGGCCTCAAAGTTTCTCTCAAGAAAGGTATTCAATGTCTATGGGGATTCTGCCCTCATCATCGATCAAGTGCTCAGAAAATGGAAAGACAATGACGAGAAACTCCAACCCTTCCATGCCCACTTAGAATAACAAGCCTCTCAATTCCATGGTATCACCTTCGATTACCTACCTCGAGCAAAGAATAACCTAGTCAATGACCTTGCTACCTTGGCCTCCATGGTCGACATGCCCGAAGGAATAACAATGGACCCCTTCCTAGTTCAAAATAAAAATAAACCGACCCACTGCTACCACATTGAGCTCATCACCACAGAAGATCCTGAGTTAGGCAATTACTGGTACTATGATATTTGGCACCTCCTTAAGCATGGTAGGTATCCTGAGGGTTCCAACAAGAAAGACCGAGCAACCCTCCAAAGACTGGTTGCCCAGTACATCATATGTCACAAAGCACTGTTCAAGAGAAACTTTGATGGAACCCATCTACACTGCATCACAGGGGCTAACATTGAAGAGGTAATATAGAGAATCCACAGCGGGGAATGTGGGTCCCACATAAATAGTTACATGCTTGCCAAGAAGATCATAAGATAAGTCTACTACTGGACCACCATGATCTAGGATTGCACCGCCTATATCCGGAGATTCCTCAAATGCTAACAGTTCTCCAACCTTCAACACCTGCCTCCACATGAATTGTACAACATGACTTCTCCCTGGTCATTCACCACCTAGGGCATCGACATCATCAGAAAGGTTACACCCAAGGTATCCAATGGGCATGAATTCATCCTAGTTGCCATTGATTACTTCACCAAATGGGTCAAAACTGGGTCATACGCAGCCCTGAACGCCAAGAAAATGGACAAATTCATAAAGAAAAACATCATCTACCGATATGGGGTCCCGCACGAGCTAGTTTCAGATAACAGGTTTTAGTTCAGGGAAAAAGTCACAGAAATGGTCAATGAGTATGGGATTCATATACACAAATCTTCCCCCTTCCAACCTTAGACCAACGGTGCAGTCGAAGACGCCAACAAAAACCTCAAAGCCATCATCAGTAAGATGACCGAAAGCTATCGAGATTGGGCTGATTAAATCCCTTACGCCCTTTGGGGCTACCGAACCTCAACCCGAACCTCTACTGGGGCCACCCCTTACTCTTTAGTCTACAGCATGGAAGAATTTCTACCCATGAAGCTAGAAATACCCTCGTTGTGCGTCATGCTTGAAAGCAAGGTCAACGAAAAAGACTGGTACCAAAGCCATCTGGACGAGTTGACCCTCCTAAATGAAAGGAGATTAAAAGCTCTATACCATATACAAGGGTACCATCACTGATGATGCTGGAAATAGCACCACCAAATAAGGTGTTGTAAATCTCAAACAAGCATAACAATGGGAGCAATAGTATATGTATGTATAGTAGGAGAAAGAGGTGAGGATAAGTGGATAAACACTTGAATATAAGTTATTCAACCAATCTAGCCTACGTCCACTATGAGTGTGTGTGAGTAATATCACTGAATGAAGGCATTGATAGCCATGGATACAATCTCTCAATCTTTCTCTCTCTACTGTATAAACTGTCAGAGTTTCAGCTAGGATTTCCAATTATCGATCATTTATAATGTTTAGGATGACCTCTATATATAGTGCTTGGGGGGTGTAATGTACCCCCAAAGCATACAATGCGCATGATCATGAAAATCTAACCAGTGTAAGGATGACACCTGGCTGAGCTTACCTAAGCAATGATGACCTCAATATTCCTTCACATGGAGGGAATGATTTAGTTATAACAGATTTGTCCATGTGTTCCAAGCTAAACATATGCGTGTAAATGCTCAGCTGTCTTCGCTCGGTGCCAACCTCGGCCTGGATGAGTATGAGGTTGGTGATGCCTAACCTTCTCCATGTCTGAGATAAGTATATGATGACCTTGGCTAGGATGCCCACCGAGGTTAGATACCTGGAACGTCGGCCAGTGCTGATGTTGTCTTGACACGATACTGAGCCGGTGAATACTGAGCCGGCGAGGCTTTGCTGATCTTAGGTGATAACTTCTAACTTCGTCCAGGGTCGATGTTGATGCTGATGCTGATGCTGATGGATGGTTGAACCCGAGTCCTTACTGACCTCACCTGATGCCCAGCCGAGGTTGATGTAGAGGTTGAAGCGAAGTGAGATGAGTCTGACCTTCTGATCATGGATGGCATAGGCTTTTGTCACCTCGGCTGTAAGACTAGCCAAGGTTAGTAGCTCTGAGTAAGAGGGTGCACTTAGGGCATATCAATCACCCCTAGCCCTTAGTTACCTGTGTAAATAGGTGACTAAGGGGTATGCATGTCTGAGGCTGTATTTTCTTATGTGCCAATATTTCTTTGATATGTGTCAATTTCTGAAGTGGGTAGAGTGCCTGACAATGTGTAATGATGTTGATTGTCTTTTGGGCTCCCAAGGTAATGGTGGGACTTGGGATGCGTGCAATATGATTTGAGTGTTTAAACCCTTTTCTTCTCCTTCTTCTTTATTTCTTTCCATTTTCTTTCATGTGCTTTTCTCTGCAATTTCTCTCTCTTCAAGAGTTGTTGTTGTGTTTTGGGGTTTCCTCGATTATGATCTTCTTCTTCTTCATTTCACACTTAAACAGGTATCGTTCTCATCCTATTTCATCATTTTTAGCCTTTAATTTTCATTTATGCTTTTTTTGGTGAGGGTTTAGGCTTTTCGTTACGGATTTTAGGGTTTTTCGGTGATACTTTGCATTTTTTGGTGAGCCTGTTCTTTAGTGTTATTGGTTTAAAATCTTTCAAAATCCAAGTTTGATCTTTGATTTTGGTTGAATTGAGTTGTTTGGTTGTGGTTTAGAGTCCCAAATGTATGGTTGTATGCTTTATGCTCAGACCTCTGTATAAGCTCATAGAAGAGTTCCCTTCACTTAGAAAGAGAACCTTAGAAAAAATTAGGCAGATAAAGCTTGCGCAAGAGGAAGCTCATAGGGCTGAGGCATTCCTCCTCAGACCTATCTTCCCTCCACCTATGAAGGTAATATACCCTGAACCAGCTGTGCCTACTGAGACAGCACAGGATCCAATACACCCCACTCCCATGTCTGAGTCCGAGTCATCTACCTCAGACCATATGTTCGTAGACTCTTTCCAAGAGGCTATGGACTACTATATTAGGCAAGATTAGGTCCCTGATCAGGACGAGGTTGAGAGTCGTGCCTCATCTCATAATGGTGACAGTACCTCGCAGTCTTCTTTCGACGTTGAAATTATGGGGCCGAGCATAGCCATTCCCCCCATTATTTATGCCATCACCCTATCGGCCGCCACCTGGGTTGAGTTTGCTCAGAGGTTTCCTGGTGGTGTCCCTCTGCCTACCCAGGCCAACGTTACTAGGGATGAAGATAATGGGCATGAGATTGATGTTAACACCTCTGAGGCAGTCGAGATAGAGAGATCGGTTAGTGAGTATGACCTCTTAGCTTTTAGTCACCTTTACTCCATAGGCACTTCCATTAGGCTTAGGAGACCTCTGATGGGTGAGAGGGCCTTTGATGGCTAAGATATGGAGATATGTGTGTACGAGCAGATGTTTAAGTTGGGATTCTGTCTCCCCATCCATCCTTCAATTAGGGTCATATTGTACCATATTAACCCAACCCCTTCACAATTATCCCCCAACGCCTGGAGGGTGATAATTAGGGTCATTGTCCTTTGGAAGGTTGTCCACCACTTAGACTTTCCTATTAGAGTTTTCACAGGTTGCTATGTCCCATCCTCTCCCAAAAACCACCCCAGTTACTACAACTTCCTAGCTTGGAAGTCAGATATTAATATGTTGTTGGTTACCCAGACTTCAAATCACAATTCGAAACTACGATATTTCTTTACGTCAGGGGCATGGGAATTTGGTCCATGTGCTTCCTCTTCATCGTCTGATCCAATAACACCTCTGAAGTGGGGGAAGGTGTCTCTTACGGCCAAAGCCGACCCTGGACTTAGCCAGGATAATTTCCAAAAGGATTAGGACCTTCAAGATCAGGGAGAATAGGGTCGTCTTGTCAAATATGAACATTTGATGACCCTTACTACCTTTCTCAGACAGGCCTGGGGGGTAGTCCTTTGATCAAACTTCGTAAGTATTATTTCCTATTTTGTATCTTACTTTTCATACCTCTAATTTACTAACTTAGATGTTTCTTTTTTTCAGAGCGCCCAGAGGGTATTTCTGACGACCTGTAGGAGATGTCTTCCCCAAGCCTTATAAAATTGATGAAGAAGGTTGGCCATACTCTAGCCCCTCATCCTCCTAAACAAAACTTCAGCATGTCCAAGTTCAACGTTAAGAAGAAAAGGAAAACCACAACATACTCGAAGCAGCAAAGGCCGAGTAAATATTATAAGGGACATCGTACTATTCCGATCTCCTCAGATGATGCACTTGCATCTCGTCTTTCTCAGCTAAAAGTAAGTGAGCTTGATCGGCTATGGTCTGAAGGCTATTGATACCATCGGCTCTCTGATGACCGATGAAGATAAGCGCTTCCTGCGTTCTTTGAACATCCCTTTACTGGTTGAGTTTACCCTTCATCGATCAATTCAGTTAATGATTTCTGTTATTTTTCTCTTCCAAGTGTAACCTCGGCTATCTTTCATTAATGTGCTTATACATCTAACCTTATACTGCAGGGTATGTTGTCCATGCATCGTTTTGTGGACTGGACTCTAAAAAAGATTCCGTTGATTGAGAAGGGTCAAGAAGCCCTTAAAGTCCAAGCCTTTTTTAGCGCAGAGGTTGATCGTCTGAAGGAGGAGCTGAAAGAGGTTAACAAGCTAAAGGAGGAGGTACAATAAAGAAACAGGGACATGGCTAAGCTTAAGAAAGACCATGAGGCGGCTTTGAAACCCAAGGACGATGTTATGTAGGACAAGGTGGCTGCTGTTGTTAAGGCTTCATTGGAGGACGCCTCAGAGAAGATTGTTACAGATTACAAGGTCTTTGATGAGTTCATCATCTTTCACTTTGAGTATCTTGAGAGAGGTATCAAAGCCACTGGTAAATGGGAAGCCTCCAAGGAACAAAAGTCAGGGAGTATGAGTGCCTCAGACTTTATTGGTCTGGGCTTTGGTGACCCCTGTTTTGCTCAGGCCTTGCAAGAGGTTGAGGAGGACGGTGCTACTCCCTCAGAGACTGCTCCTTTGGGGGCCGCTGAGACTGAAGATGTTAATCCCGAGGACGAGGGAACCGAGGTGACTAACTCGGCCAAGAAGACACCACTCTACCTGCAGATACCTAGGCCTTTATGAAGCTTAAGTTATAATTTTTGTTTCTTCTCGTCTGTATCTAACTTTTGTGAACTTTGATAGTACTTTAGTACCCTTTAATTTGTATTTGCAATTTTTTGCTTAATGTAATACCATATTCTCTTCTAATTATATTTCTTTTAAATGAATGTCTTCTCTTTTCCATGTTGCTTTAAAGTCTGAGGTCACCATAATACGATGTTTACCTCAGAATTTTCAGCAAATAATGATTTTTCCTCTCATAATTTCACCAAATAATGATGTTTAAGGTCTGAGGTCATCAAACTATGATGTTCACCCTCATTAATTTCACCAAATTAATGATGTTTAAAGTCTGAGGTCACCAAATTATGATGTTTACCCTCATTATTTCACCAAACTAATGATGTTTAAGGTCTGAGGTCATCGAACTATGATGTTCCTCCTCATAATTACCACCAAATAATGGTTTAAGATCTGAGGTCACCATGATATGATGTTTCCCCTCATAATTTCACCAAATAATGATGTTTAAGGTCTGAGGTCATCAAACTATGATGTTCACCCTCATTATTTCACCAAATTAATGATGTTTAAGGTCTGAGGTCATCAAATTATGATGTTTACCCTCATGATTTCACCAAATTAATGATGTTTAAGGTCTGAGGTCACTATGAGATGATGTTTCCCCTCCTGATTTCACCAAACTAATGATGTTTAAGGTCTGAGGTCACTATGATATGATGTTTCCTCTCATGATTTCAACCGGTGTCGTTCTTCTTATCTTTGTCCTCATTGGTGAGGCCAGCATAGAGAGTGCATCGGCTCGACTGTTATCTTATCGAGGTATCCTATTCATCTTAACCTCTTCGAAGCCTTCTAGCATCATTCTTACCCTCTTCAGGTATTTGTCCATCCTTTCATCCTTGGCCTCATACACTCCAAGAACTTAGTTCACAACTAACCTCGAGTCACTGTGGACTAGGATTCGATCGACTCTAAGGGCTCTTTCCAAGGAGATCTCGGCTATCAACGCCTCACACTATGACTCGTTATTTGAAGCCTTGAAGTTGAACCTCAACGCATATTCAATGTCGGTACCATCCGAAGCTTACAATATTAGCCCTGCTCCGCTTCCACTTTCATAAGAAGACCCATCAAAGAAGAGGTTCCAAACCTCTTCATTTGAAGAGAAGTTACCCTATGATAGGATCCCTTACTTGAAAAGGTATCTGTCTTCCTCATTCTTAGCTACACTTTTTACGGACTTGCTTGACCCAGCCTCATCTGGATCACGGAAGACGTTACTGTCTGGTTCTTTTACAATCTCTTGACTATTCTCAATCTCAACCTCTTCCCAAGTGAATTATTCTACAAAGTCTATAATAGCATGCCCTTTGATAGAAACCCTTGGTTGATAAACAATGTCATATTCCCCAACTCGATAGCCCAAGTCATCAACCTTCCCGATTTCAAAGGCTTATGGAGGACCTGTCTTAACGGGGAATCAGTGAGGACAATCATAGAGTGAGCTTGAAAGTATGGCTTCATCTTCCTAGAAGCGTGTATCAGGGCATAGGCTAACTTTTCCATTCGAGAATAATTTTTTTCAGACCCTTGAAGAGCCTTACTATTGAAGTACACTGGCCTCTGCACTCCATCGTCTTCTCTTACTATGGTCGCACTAATGGATGATTCTAAAATGGCTATATACACATATAACTTCTCCCCCAAGATGGGCCGAGATAGGAGCAGAGGTTATATGAGGTAGGACTTCAGCTCTTTGAAAGCCTTGTTGCATTCTTCATCCCATTCGAAAGCCTTTCTATGTACTTTGAAAAAGGGAAGACACTTATCTGTGGCTCTTGAGACAAACCTGTTCAGTGCAGCAAATCTTCCGGTTAGCCTCTGAACGTCTTTGATAGTTCTTGTTGTCTTCATTTCAAGCTGTGCCTTTATCTTTTCGGGGTTGGCTTCTATTCCCCTCTGATTGACAATGAATCCTAGTAACTTTCCTACTCCTACTCCGAAGACACACTTGGCAGGGTTGAGCTTCATCCTGTATAAATCCATAGTGTCAAAAGTTCTTTCCAGGTCGGCCACATGGGTGTCGACCTTCAAGCTCTTCGTCAACATATCATCCACATACACGTCCATGGTCTTTCCAATCTAATCTAAAGATATCTTATTTTCAAGATGCTGATAAGTGTCCCCTACGTTCTTCAGGACGAAGGGCATAACCTTGAAGCAATAGGTCCCCTTGTCTGTGATGAACGATGTCTTTTCTAAGTCTTCAACATCCATAAATATCTTATTGTACCCTTAATACGCATCCATGAAGCTCATAAGTTCATGCCCTTCTGTGGAATATACCATTTGATCAATTCGAGGCAAGGGAAAGTTGTCTTTTGGGCAAGACTTGTTCAAATCAGTGAAATCTACGCACATCCTCCATTTTCCATTAGCTTTTGTCACGATGATGGCATTACATAACCACTCAAGGTATATGACATCTCTGATGAACTTGGCCTCTTCCAGCTTTTTGACCTCTTCCCTGGTGACATCGTACTTTTCCCTTGAGTAAACTCTTCGTCTTTGCTTGATTGGCTTGGCGTCTTATGCCACATTAAGTTTGTGACACATAATCCCAGGATCAATGTCTGGCATATCTTCATGTCTCCAAGCAAAGACACTCTATCTCTTCTTTAAAACCTTTACCATCTCTTCCTTGATTTAGGGTCTTAGGGATTTATCGATTTGGACGGTTTTTTCTGGCTCATCCTCACTGAGGATGATGGATTCTACCTCTTCCGCGGCCTCTCCCCTCTTCAATTTCTTTTCATCCTTTTGATCAAGTGTATAAATGTTATATTTGGTTGTTGCCCTCTTATGGGACTCTCTCTCTTTCACCGAGTTGAAGTAGCATTCTCGTGCCGAGATCTAGTCACCTTGCACTTCCCCTACCCCATAGAGGGTCCAGAATTTTAGCATTTGGTATACAGTTGACGACACAACCTCAAATTCCTTAAGGGCTACTCATTCCATGATGAGGTTATATGCTGAGAAGACATTTTCATCCATTACAAAACAAATAATATTTCGGTTCAACCTCTTAGGCCATTCGTCTCCCATTCGTACATCTATCTCGTACATGCCCAACGGATGGACCTTTTCACCGCTGAAGACAATTAACGAATGATGATACGGTACAATCGTAGCTCTGCTAAGGCCTAGGCTCTTGAAACAAAGCCAAAACATTATGTCAACTAAACTTCCCCCGTTGATAAGGATTCTCTGCACCTCACATCCATTCACCCTTGTGGTAATTACCAAAGGGTCATTGTGTGGAGCTAAGATACCTTTGAAATCAAGTCGAGAGAACCCAACTATAAGAGTATCCATTTCTACTTTCTTTCTCTTCTGCTTAGCTTCTGAAGACGCCAGATTCACAACCTTTACTTTGGTCACTGACTTAGCCTCTACCACATGAGCTTTGCGATCGGCTACCTCTGAGCCAACCCCTATTAGTCCTGCACAGATGGTGTTAACACCAAAGGATATCATACCAACCCTCTTCACTTGGGCATTGTCATCTTTTGGTGGGAGGTCAGGGTCATCCTCATCATCATCCTCTGCGTCCTCATCTCTTCTTGCTGGGGGATCTTTTCGACATCTGTCGTTCCTCTTCTTTTTAGGGTCGTCTCTTCCCCCCCTTGGAAGTTTTACCGTCGACATACTTCCTGAGTTTTTTGGACTTCAACATCTTCTCAATCTCATCTTTCAAGGTGAAGCACTTGTCAGTTAAATGACCGTGGTCTTGGTGGAACTCGCACCATAGATTCTTGTTTCTCTTATGCGGAGGCGCCTTCAGCTTCTCCGATCATCTCAGGGATCGATCATTTTTTATTTCATTGAGGATGTGTTTGTATCTCACAGTTAGAGGTGTATAGTGTGCAAACTTGTCGTCTGCAGACCTCTTTTTTCCATCTTTCTTCCTTTGGAATCTCCCGCTGCTACTTCCGTTCTCATCCTCATACTTTGCATCCATAGCCTCTTCAGCATTTATGACCTTCCCTATAGTTGCTAACAGCTCTACCATGGACTTGGGAGGGTCTTCAGCAAGCTTCCACGGTAACTTCCCCTTCTGGAGTCCTCCAATGAGGGTTATCATATTTATATTAACTTCGTAATCTTCAACCTCCAATTTTTCTTTATTGAATGTAGGAATGTAGTCTCTTAGTCTCTCATTCTTGCCTTTCTTGACGTATAGCAGATGAGTGGTCTTCTTCTGAGGTCTTACCCCAAAATAGAAATTTTGAATAAACCGTTCAGCCAAGCCCATAAAGTTCTCAACAGAGTTCTTCGGAAGAGAGGTAAATGAAATATGTGTAGCTCCTGTTAAAGTCCCAGAGAAGTCTCGGTACATCATCTCATCTGGGATCAAATAAATGTCTGTTGCAGATTGGTACATCTTAATATGATGCACATGGTTGGTACTACCATCATACTTGGGAGACACCGTAGGTGGTTTGAACTTGGCAGGGGTTGGGAAGTTCACTATCCTTGCCACAAATGGGGAGCCCTCTGAGAACCCTTTTTGTAGTGAGTCTCGGCTTTTAATGAGGTTCCCTATCTTCTCTTCAAGACGTTGAATGGAGTCATTCCATGGATTTGCAACATCGGCCTGGCCGAGGTTATCCCCAGTCACCTCCAAAGGGTGAACTGAGGGTTCCTCAGCCGGTGCACATCGTCGGCTATTTACCTCCTCTTACTCCCTGTCTCGATCATGTTGGGGTCGGCCTTGGTAAGGCCGATGTTCCCCATCATCTCTTTTTGAGCCTGCAATTCTTCTAGATTTGGATAACCTCTGCCTTAGGTCATTAACTAGGCCGAGACTTTCAAAGGAGGACCCCTTACTCAAGCAATCAAAAACTGATCCTCTTTGCTGGGCACCCCCATATCTTCTTCCCCCACAACCTCTGTTCTACTGGATAGGAGGTACCGTGTTATTTGAAACCTCATATGACTCCCAGAAATCTTTTGGAGCATCCTCAGCCTCAATATCATCATACATATCCATAGGGAAAGGTTTTCCTTACCTCCCCAAATTTAAATTCCTAGGGTCAACAACGTCCCTCCTCCGTTAAGGAGTAGGTTGGTCTTTTTGTGGTGCCTGGGGTGGTCCCTTGGCTTCAGGATGGGGTTGATCATCCGTTGGAGTAATCATCTCCGATGAGACCCCCGGTGGCCTCATCATATTTTGACTAAGTTGTGTAAATTATCCCTCCATTACTTATTGAGTTACAGCCAATGACTTCAAGGTTACTGCCACCTCAGCCATCTCGAACTGGGGTGGTGCCTGGCTGGAACTAGGTCCTCCATCACTAGATGGTGGAGGAGGTGGTGGTAACTCTGATGCCATATGTTAAAACTAAAGAGATTGCGAAGAAGATAAACTTAATACCTTAAAGGACCTCTTTCAATTGTGAAACAGCTCCACGCAAGGGGTGAAGACTGGTTCACCACCAGAGTCTCTGGTGAGGTTAAGCAGTAAAAAAGGAAGGGATAGCTTCTCATTCCCACAGACGGCGCCAAAATGATGATGCTGGAAATAGCACCACTAGATAAGGTGTTGTCAATCTCAAACAAGCATAACAATGGTAGAAAGAGTATATGTATGTATAGTAGGAGAATGAGGTGAGGAGAAGTGGATAAACACTTGAATATAAGTGGTTCATCCAATCTCGTCTACGTCCACTGTGAGTGTGTGTGAGTAATATCAGTGAATGAAGGCACTAATGGCCATGGATACAATCACTCAAGCTTTCTCTCTCTATAGTATAAACTGATAGAGTTTCAGCTAGGATTGCCAATTATCGATACTTTATAATATTGAGGATGACATCTATATATAGTGCTTGGGGGTGTAATGTACCCCCCAAGCATACAATGTGCATGTGCATGAAGATCCAACCAGTGCAAGGATGACACATGGTTGATCTTAACTAAAAAATGATGACCTCAATATTCCTTCACGTGGAGGGAATGATTCAGTTATAACAAATTTGTCCACGTGTTTCAAGCTAAACATATGCGTGTAAATGCTCGGCTGTCTTCGCTCGATGCCAACCTCGACCTGGATGAGTATGAGGTTGGTGATGCCTGACCTTCTCCATGTCTGAGATAATTATATGATGACCTTGTCTAGGATGCCCACTTAGGTTAGATACCTGGAAGGTCGGTCAGGACCGATGTTGTCTTGATACGATGCTGAGCTGACGAGGCTTTGTTGATCTTAGGTAATAACTTGTAACATTGGCCAGGGCCGATGTTGATTGTGATGATGATGGATGGTTGAACCCGAGACCTTACTGACCTCGATTGATGTCCAACCGAGGTTGATGTAGAGGTTAAAGCAAAGTCGGTTGTGGCTGACCTTTTGATCAAGGATGGCATAGGCTTTTGTCATCTCGGCTGTAAGACTAGCCGAGGTTAGTAGCTCTGAGTAAGAGGGTGCACTTAGGGCATATCAATCGCCATATAGCGCGATCATTCAATAAGAGAGTTAAGGACCGTGATGTCCGAGAGAGGGATCTACCCCTCAAAGAAATAGTAGAGCCCATCTGGGACCCTAAAGGGAAATTCAATCCCAATTGGAGCAGCCCATACATTGTGAAGAAGATCTTGTCCGGTGGTGCCACCATGCTCACCGACCTAGATGGAGAAGAGATGGCTCGTCCAGTCAATCTAGACCGTCTCAAGAAACTTTACCCCTAGTCCGAAATCTCAGCGCGCTACGACTCTTCTCATCTCCCTTCTATTCTATAAAAAAATCTCTTCATTTACCTCTACCCAGAACTACGTGGGCCTGATCCTCTGCAAAAACCATTTCCAAAAAATTAAAACCTTTCAAAAAAATAGAGGTACGTGAGAAGCTCATACATCTTACATGAGCACGGTCCTTTCTTTTTCATAATAAAACTATTCTTTTCTTATCTCTGAGAATGACAATTCACTTTAACATATACTTGAACAAAAGGATTATGCATGCCTTAGTGATCGGTATAGATAATTCAAAATACAAAATTCATCAAAAGGAATGGCTAGATGATCAAAAACTTGCTTTTTTCACTAATAAGAAATTACAGTACAATTACTTAAGCAAGGGAACAGATAACTACCTTCCCCATACCTTCCTAGAAAGCCAAATAAAATCTCCAAATTTATTCCCCATTACGAAACAAACTCTCCAAGAATCCTACCCACAACTACCAGAGAAGCCCGCTCCGTCATCATCTACATCCTGGGGTCCCCAAGCTTCCCCTGCCTGAATAGAGTGTTGCAGACGCTCCATAGATCGATACGCTCGAACCAGCCTCAAAAAAACCACAACACCTCCCTCCATAGTATCGGATAAGACAAGCCACCTTTGTCCAGTCTCCACTACCAACATCTTGCTGACTAATCTTCTCCACAACCACTTCATATAATCCCTGGATATGTGCCAAACTCTCCCAACATACTGAGAAGGACGGGTCGACGGACACCAACTCTCCCACAAAGAGCCAAGACGCATGCGCAGACGCTCTGTCAGATCTTCTACCGAAAGAAAATCTAGTGTTCGAGGTGGAAAAACCTTCTCCCAGCCAAATTGGTGTAGAAGCCTCTAAGCGAAATAGAAAGAGGTCTGTCTGAGACCAACCAACCGGACGTACGGGTATTCCCCCAACTCCATAATAGGTAGCAACTGTCCCCACCAAGGCACTGACCAACATAGATTTAGATCCCTATGCTCCATAAACCAGTTCTCCTAGCTCCTAATATCCAGGCCCACAATGATGAAATGGCACGAATAGAAGTTGGGTACCGTCGACAAAGGGTATTTCGGAGGAGTCACTACACGAAGTCTTTTAGACAAACACATGAACAACATCACAGGGCTACCCCTAGAAAAGTCCGAACGACCTTATCTCTAGGCATCCAGGCCATTCAAAGTCTCCTCCAGTATCACCGTCATAGGATCTACTCGCCGAGGGTGAGACATGGAGAAGTACAACTAACAGCTCCCAAGGAGATTGAGGAAACTCAGGCATAGCAGCCGCCGCACTAGGGTTTACTCCCAACATGGCAGAAAATTCCTCATAAGTGTGACAGACTTCTTCCAAGCCAAAGCGGAATATATGGTCTTTGGGGTACCAGAATTATACCAGCGCCATCAGCATGTTCCATTCTATGGGTCGATTACGCCATAAAGAAACTCGGCGCATGTTGAAAGCATCATAGTCAACGTTGTAGGATCACATCGCCTCCAAAGTCTCGAGGTAGTTGGCAAACTCAACACTACTAGTGAGAGCCATCTCACAAAAAAGGAAAGATAGAATGTGAAGGTGTGATGAAAACACTCCACCCTTACCCCTTTTATACTTGAAAACCCTCACAAAAGACTTAAACCCTGCAGAAATCGGAGGAAATCCTTCCCCACAAGGTAACAAAGGCTAAAGAGGGTACCAATCAAAGCTTTGACTGATTAGACTGGACTGACCTTTCGATAGGCAAGACAAGGTGCTTGTCGATCAGCAACCCCCTGTTTTTAAAAACTTACCTTTTTCCTCTTTTGTCAAAATCAAAAAACTCAATAAAAAAAATCGATATGCTCAACATAATTTTAAAAAAAAACTTCCATCTTTATATAATTTCTCATTATGAATAAAACTTTTTTCAAAACTTTCAAAAATATTTTACGGTCTCAGCAACAAAGTAAAAAGCGCATGTGCGTGCATTCATTCATCATTAAACAGAAGATAAATAAAAAAAACTCCATTACATTGCATAGATATGTTTCTGTGTTACATCAATTTTGCAGGAAATAAAGAAAAGCAGCAAAAATAACGGGACTCGGGCCGAACCCACGCTCTCTCTCTCTCACTTACCCTTACCCCTCTCTCTCCTAAAAGCTTCCATACCTGCAACGCGCTCTCTTTCCCCTGCGACGAGATGACGCACCACCGCTACCCGAACCAAACTCCTCCCCGAATGAGGCAGATGGCACCAAGCAAGAAGGAACAGGAACCGCGTCCCGAATATGGGCTGTTATCGAAGATATAAAGTCTCTTAGCCAAGTGGTGGACACCTGGACTTGCTGCAAGAAAAGGCAAAATCAGTATCAAGCATAAAAGATCAAAAGTAACCAAAAAGAAGGAAAGGAACAAAAAGATATACCAAAGGACGATGAATCTCCTCTGTCAAGCCTAATAGCTTCGGGTCCATCGTATGACGACGATGCAATATAGGCACCATCCCTCCATCAGCCCCTCAGATGTTGTATAAAGGGGTATGAAACCTCACAAAGGGGACCTCCGAATTCCCCACCGCTGCAGATATTCACGGACGACCATCGCTATGGGAGGACCCCACTGGCCGACTCAAACCCACAGGAGGGAAGGGTAGTGAATTATATATGATGGGCGCCATCATCCAACTCGTCATGAAGTCCATATAATCATACGGCACAGTCGTATCGGTGTACAATGGATAGGACTCATTAATCATCACCACAGTCCTCGCATCCTCTAGCAACAGCCTCTCCCGCCTCATAGACATAAGGGGACTCGCAGGCGAAACCACTATCTCCTCCTCAGCAATCTTCCGAACCACCCGCTCCCCAATATACCAAGAATGGCAAAACTTATGAACCAGCAAACTCCTTATCTGCACATTCACTCCAATTAACCCCGTGTCCTGAACAGCCATCCCCTAAGTATAAAAGGTCACATAAAAAATCCCCAACAGGTATAAATCAATAGAGAATCAAAGCACACAAAGACCAGGACTGAGGAAAAAAAAATCTTACCCTATCACTGGTTAGGCCATTCAAGACCTGACGCACCGCCTCCAAAGAAAGAGACTTCCTCGACTATCGATTGGCCTTCCGCCACCGATACAATCGGGAAAAGTACCAAACAGTCTCATCCTTTAAAGAAATCAGTTGGGTATTACACCCAATCACCTCATAATACCACGTTTGCCAAAGATAAAAATCCGCAATCAAAAAGAGACGCATAACAAAAATGCAAATGCTGAAAGGAAAATGAGCAAACTAAAGAATACCACAAGAATATATGTGGCTCCAGTAAAAGACTGACGGCAGCAGTGGCTGAATGCATCCAGAGAAAAATAAAGGGTCTCTAATGTCAGGCTCCGCCAATCATAGAGAGGGATGTTCGAAACCATCCTCAAATATGGCAAAAACCATAAGTGGACAACGTCGCTGCTCGATGCCACCAAAAATACCCCAGCACCAGCAAAATAAACAACCGCGCCATCTGCCTCACTTGCAGCACATCCTCCACATCAATCACCCTTCCCAGCAAAACATCCCTCAGTAGGATCAGTCGGATAGAATCCCCAGATACTATCCTCCCCACATCACCAAGCAACGCCTGCGGCCTCACCCGTAAAGAGAGATCCACCTCTATCTGCTCTCCATCACAATCCATCCCCAGTAGCTGTTGCACATCTATGGGAGTCACAGTCATCTCCCCAAAGACAAAATTAAAGGTGTGGGTAGTGTCCCACCACCTCTCCCCCAGAGCGCATAAGACCGTCATCGAACGAGGCGTCTCATCCAGCACAGACGCCAGCCTCCCAAAGCCTACTGACGATACTACCCAACGCACCACAGGTGGAAGGTGCTCCCAGACATCCTTAAGCCCCGTCGTCTCGCCGGCGCGCATAGTTGACAAAGAAACATCATATTGTCAAAAGAAAAACCTTGTCAAAATCCAAGAAAAAAAGGAAGTCACCAAAAGAGAAATCCAAAAGTCATTTTTGTACTTACATAACCACCAAGGTTCACCACCCTGGAACAACGATGATGCGATGGCTCCCTTAGTAAAGTTCGCTCATCCGTAAATGGTTGAAACGCATCAAACGAATTCTCGCTCCCCAAAGCAAGAGGCTCCCTGACCCTCCACTCCACATTCGCCCAGTCATCAACAGCTAACCACTCCCTGTGTGTCGCAGTGTTCACAAAAGCGGACATTTTTTAGGTTGTGGAATGTTAAGAAGATTCGCAGAAGAAAATCGCAGAGAGAGAGAAGGCAAAAAGCTGTGAAAAATGAGGAAAACTCGCCCCCTTTTTATAGGAAGCCAGGGGTCATGTCGATCAGCACGGCACCCCCATCTACCAGTCGGCACTGACCTTCCACCTTCTCGAGGCAGTTCAAAAGTTCGTGCCATTTTCGAATTGCACGTTCCACAGCATGCCGACCGGCACCATCCTTAAATTTTCGTACTAAAACTCCCAAAAAAATTGAAAAAACCCTGAAAATTCTTAAAAATCTCGAGGAGGATTTAAAGCATTTTCACTAAGAAAATTTCACACGCCCTCAAGGGAAACCCCTTTTTCCCAGCGAAATTCTCAAAATCCAAGTTAATTTAATCCTGGAAATGTCCCCGGATGACCCCTGAAGTATCTCGAGCAAAGCGTCCTAACAACGGACCACCTAATCACGTCCCCAGTGGAATTTACAGCATCAAATTATCTATTACATGGCAAAATCTCCAAAATATATGAGGATTTCCCCCCGCAATTAGCTCCCCAGCTCAAATCAAAATCACGAGGTAATTTCCCCAGCAGAGTTCCCCGAGGTCATCTTAACTTAAGCCCTCACAATTGGCTTTGACCCGCATAATTGGTCATCTCAACTTAAGCCCTCAAAGTTGGATTCGACCCACAAAATTGGTCATCTCATCTTAAGCCCTTAGAATTGGCTTCGACCCTCAGAATTGGTCACCTCAATTTAAGCCCTCGAAATTGGCTTCGATCCGCATAATTGGTCATCTCAAATTAAGCCCTCATAATTGGCTTCGACCCGCAGAATTGGTCATCTCATCTTAAGCCCTCAAAATTGGCTTCGACCCACAGATTTGGTCATCTCAACTTAAGCCCTCAGAATTGGCTTCGACCCGCAGAATTGATCATCTCAACTTAAGCCCTCATAATTGGCTTCGACTCGTAAAATTGGTCATCTAAACTTAAGCCCTCAGAAGAGGCTTCGACTCGCACAATCGGTCACCCTCATCTTTAAGCCCTCGGAATTGGCTTCGATCCGCAGAATTGGTCATCTCAACTTAAGCCCTTAGAATTGGCTTCGACCCGCAGAATTGGTCATCTCAACTTAAGCCCTCGGAATTGGATTTGACCCACATAATTGGTCATCACAACCTTAAGCCCTCAGAATTGGCTTCGACCTACAGAATCGGTCACCCTCATCCCTAAGCCATCAGAATTGGCTTCGACCCACAGAATCGATCATTTTCATCTTCAAACCCTCAGAATTGGCTTCGACCCGTAGAATCGGTCACCCTCATCTTCAAGTCCTCAGAATTAATTTCGACCAGAAAAATCGGTCAACCTCATCTTCAAGCCCTCAGAATTGGTTTTGACCCACATAATTGGTCACCCTCATCTTCAAGCCATCAGAATCGGCCTCGACCCTCTTAATTGGTCATACTTTTTTAAAGGCACCATGTGATGTCTATTCGACGGCTATCATTTGTTCCAAACTCACCCGCCATAGCGTTCTATAGACACCCCATTCTAGTACCCCTATACTCTCCTTAGGTCCCTTTATTACTATAAACCTAAGTCATACCTTGGGTACTAACCTAGAGGCCATCGGGCTCTTTGGGGCTCCGTTTGAACAAAAGTTAAACTCTTCAGCTCGACTGAGACGGAATGAATATTCAAAGGGAACCAAAATTTCTTTCCAACGATATGTCTCGTGCGCGATTGTAACTTACGATGCGGACACACGACCCATTTTCCCCTGAAACTTGATCAGGAGATCACCGGATGCTCCCAGGATCCGTTTGACCAAAGTTAACTCTTCAGCTCTATCGATATTGAATGAATCTTTAGAGGTCATTGAGACCCCTTTCCAACGGTCCGCTCCGGGCCCAATTTTGACTTACGGTACGAACGAACGATTCATTTTACTCTGAAAGGTCACCGAATGCTTCCAAGCCCTGGTTGATCAAAGTCAACTTCCCAAACCGAGTCAAACTCTTTGTAATGTCGAAGTACATCTCCTAACCTTCCAACGGTCTGCCCCGTATGTGATTCTGACTTACCATGCCAACGAACGATTTGTTTGCGTTCGACGATCCCCCCGCCCAAAGGACCGACGAATGCTTCCGAGCCATATTTTACCCAAAGTCATCTCCCGGACTCGGGATCAGTCCAAAAGACTTTCAAAGGTATCTGAAGTACCTTTCCAACATTTCACCCCGTGCGCGATTCGAATCAACGGTTTTCGCTCTACAACTAATTTTCCGAAGGAACCTAAAAGAGACTTCCAAATGACAGGTTCCAAACACTACCTATCGGCAGTGTTCCTAAACACACCTGCCAATTGGTAGGACTAGGACTATGCTGATCAAAAATGCCCTGGGCCTATAAAAATGAGGGCCTGACCTCATTGCAAAGGGACACAAGATCTGAAATACATCACTCTCAGTGAGCTCAGAAAACCCCTCTCGAAGTCAGCGTGATTTCTCCATCCAAATCCCTTTCCAACTTTCACCTTTCATCATATTTTTCATCAAACTTGGTGAATTAACTACCCTCCATCATCACTCAAGTGCAAAAGTTGCTCTCCAACACCCAAGATCAAGCTCAAGATCTTCAAGAAGGTCCAACTTTCTCAACTCTCTCTTTAAATTCTCCTAAATTTGCATTAATTTTTTTGATTACTTAGCACTTTTATTCCCTCATCTCACATATCCTAATATACTTTTTATCTAGTATTATTGCACATCTCTTATTTTCATATAAATAAAACCCAAAAAACATGAAAAAGAGGGTTTGCTCATAAATTCTAAACGGGAATTCTCACACTTTTTTCACAAATAAAACACTCTTTTACACACACACATATAAGAGAAGTCCCCTATTGGATTTATAGGATAAATCCCATCCCTCCATTTGCATACGAACTACATGGACTTTGATGCCTTCATAGGCTACGCAAGCGTCTCGGGGTAGAACTTGAGACTCGAGTCATATTCCTACTTTTCTACCATTTTCTATGTTTCTAGTTTTTTTAACTTAACTCTCTTAGATTCCATATGTTTATATATACATATATCTGTTCTTAGTGGTGTATCAACGCTAGGATAATTGCTTATATCCTATTTTCTAATATCACTTTTGGGAACATTCCTACGGATGACTCGCTTTATCTCTTCCATGATACAAGTAGATGATTCCTATCTCCACCACATATACACATGCACACATATCACGGGAAAATAAAGTAAAATAGCAATAACCCATGAGAGACCGTAAGGGCGGAATGGGTGCCTAACACCTTCCCATTTCGTAACTTAGCCTTCTGACACTTCTCGAATCATTTTTGGTTTCGTATGTATCAGTATGTCTTTGGATGCTGTCTTTCAGGACAACTCCCTTTTCTTTTGTCAGTTTTGAGTAAAATTGACTGGGGACTCCATCTCTCTACATTTTTCACCTCATCATCGACACCGGCCGAAGCGCTCCCCAGAGGGATGCGCGGGACCAAGATCCTCTTAACATTGAATATACCCTATTCTCCGTCTTTCCCGCCGCGAGGATCAGGGATGGCCACAATATATATATATATATATATATATATATATATATATATATATATATATATACCTTTTCAAAGTATAACTTTAAAATATGTTCAATGTGTCTGATCTCCATCCATTTGGTATTAGTTTTTAAAGACCTATGGATTTTTGCACGTGGCCAACTAGGAGGAACCATATCTATGATTGATGTATAAATATTCATGACATGAACTCGGAATCCCATATTTTTCAACTTATTAGCAAGACACAAATTTAACGTGCATATATTGCGAGACATCACAGTCTATGTCAATGCTCTCTGTACGTAGTTGTATCCATAATGGGTGCCTTCTCTGATAGCGTAGGCAAGGTTGGGGCTACGTCGGGATTATGTTAATAGAGCATATTCTCTATAGATTCATCTTGACTTTTTGGTAGGGAAAATAGAATACGATCGAACAGGTACTCTTGCTGGAGATCAACTCTACTATTTGCAAGGTAGTTAAATTATTGGATCTTTTTATTCCCATACCTATAAATACGAGTATCCTCTATATGGAGGGCACTAATAAAAGAGGTATATACGCGGTCCAATTGTAACCTCTCGTACTCGTATTGCCAGTGATTATCACTGTGCCTCATTTTTCCTGAGAAAAATATATGAGGGCGTGAATATGAGTCCTACAAATAAGGGCTCTAATTAATCAATAATTATTTGTTCTTTTTCAACCGATCCAAATTAATTTTATCTTATATTAGCATATGAGGTATAAAGGTATTTTAGTTTAATTAAGATTTTGATTCATCACTACCTTATCCGCATGTGTTGGATCTCACCGAGGTAAAATCCCAACAAGAACCCTCCATAAGTGTTAAGATATATTATGTTAAGGTTTATTATCAGAGAGTTTGACAGTATATGTGTATTATCAATTCGAACAATCTAACATCACTATCCAATAACCAATAATCATCCCATACTCCTTCTATCATCTACATGATAAAACACATACCAATAATCATAATATCTCACTAAAGTAAGATCGTTTCTCATTAAATTATGGTTTATGACACCCCCTCCACTAATTAGAGTTTAAGAATTAAAAATTAGGGTTTAAGAATTAAAAATAAGGGTTTCAATTTTAATTAGGGTTAAAATAAACACACATAAACATATACATGAAATTTAGGGTTTCAAGTTTAATTAGGGTTAAAATAAACACATATAAATGTATACATGAAAATTAGGGTTTTAATTCAAATTAGGGTATGAATACACAAACATGTACGTGAAAATTAGGGTTTTAATTTTAATTATGATTCAAATAAACACACATTAACATACACACACTGTATATACACACACAGACACACATATACACACATATATAAATAATATATATGTACACACACATATATACACACATAAATACACACGTATACATATATATATACATATACATAAATACACACACACACACACACACACAAATATATATATATATATATATATATATATATATATATATATATATAGAGAGAGAGAGAGAGAGAGAGAGAGAGTGAGAGAGGAAGATGGAGAGAGAGAGAGAGAGAGAGAGACAGCCGAGGTGAAGGGTTTAGGGGTTGAGAGAGATATAGAGAGTCTACGTGAAAATGGCTGAAAGAGTTTGGGGGTTTATAAATAAACAAAATGGTCACAGCTTTGGGCCATGACCAACACTCGTGACCCCCCTTTTTTACACATCATCATTCGTGACCATCCCATTATAATAGGACTAGTCACAGTCCCAATCCGTGACTAAGAGGCGTGAATAATTCAAAATGGTCACGGCCCAAAGTCGTGACCCTTTTAGAGTTAGAGGGAATTTTGGCATTGGTCATAGATGTGATCACGACCATAATCCATGACCAAAGTTGGAGGGAAATTTGGTGCAATTTTTCAGCTATAATGGCCATGCCTTGGTCATGAATTATGGTTGTGACCCACTATGGTCACCACTCATGGTCGTGACCAGATCTAGTTAGGGTCATGGTATTGTATGGTTGTGGAACTGGTCATGCATTTTTTTGCTCTGGTCATGGATGTGGGCAGTGACCAGTTAGTCACGGACAAAGATCGTGACTAGGCTATTGTGACTATCCGCTAATTTTGGTATAGTGAAACTATTAATCATAGTTGGAAGTGTCATTTTTTGTTTGTGAGGGATGACTGGGAGTTCGGGAACCATGAGAAATATAGGTCCTTTAAGGTTCTACGTGAGTGGAATAGGCTAACAAAAGGTAAACTTTTTTACTTTTTCTTACATTATATCTCTATTTAAATTGTATTGCCATGATGTCTTTGTTATCTGTTTCAGTGAAGAAAGCTCTGAAGCTTCCAACTACATTGCAAGACTTGGTTGATTCTTACTATGTACCCAAGCCTCCCACTTTTGAGGATTTCTTTTTCCAAATTCATAAGTGTTGAGTACTATATCCCTCTAAGTGGAGTTCCTCCAATAGAGGTAGCAGTACCCTTGGAAGAAGGAGTGTTATTTGAGACATACCTAGAGACGAAAGATGCACACGATGTTGAGGTTGAAGCTGAGATAGGTAATAAATTTTATCATTTTTGCTCGTCCTTACTATGTTTTTATTACTTTGCTAATTATTCATTTGTGCAGTTCCTTATTCCACCGCTTTAAGGAAACCTTTTAAGTCTTCATTCGGAATGGCCTCAAACATCTTCACCGAACTCAAATGGTTCAGGATCGTCGTAGGAAAATGGAAGCCAAGAAGAAAAGAAAGGCCAAGGCTAAGAAAAAGGTGGATGCCCAAAAAAGAGCTCATGTCGAGGAGAGAAAGCAGGAAGAATTTGTTACTCGACAGACTGTTGAGGTTGAGACTGAAGTTACCGTAAGGGTTAAAGCAAAGGGAAAATCCCTCATATCCCCCATCCCTGATGGAATAGGGGACAAAAGACCACTTAAAATCCCAAGGCCTCAAGGTGATCCCAAGGTTCCAAGAGTTAGATCTTCTTCTAAGAGAGTGCAGAATGAGGGTTGACCATATCGGCATCTATTCTGAGCACAAGGGTTGGCCTCGCGTTATGGGAAGGTTAAGATTTTAAATTTAACACCACCTACTTAGTGACATTAGAAAATCTTAAAAGGACCCTGATTCCATCTACCAACAAATGAATAATTCCACTGATCTTTAGAGCTATCATGATCATGGAAAATCTTTTGGGTTTTTGAGAGTCTATGATTCGGATGCTAGGTTGGCCCAGCATTGTCTTGCAATGGTAAGTTTATCGAACTTGTTTTTATCTTGCATGGGCCTCATTGCGATAATTGTCACTTAATCTGCCTGTGCCACTAGTTCAGTTACCTGTGCAGCCGAAATCATCTCTGGCAGTTGTTGCGATAAAACTGGCTCCTAATGAGCCTCTCTAGTCTCATCTCCCCTTACTGCCATAGTTGATCTCTCTCTCCTGAGCGGCATCTGAAATGAAAATCGAATCGTATGAGTTCACCATCAAATATAAAGTAATTGGCAGAAGAACATAAATGCGCATACTTATAAGAATATAACAATCATATGATAGGTCTCTACATCAAAGGACGCTAATCTAAACTGTGAAAAACCGCACATATCCTAAGGACACTAGAACCTGAGGCTCTGATACCATCTGTGACACCCCTCCTAGTAAAATACCAGGTGATCAGTCCTATACCAAATTAAAACAGGAATCCTAGTTGGTTCATCCTTAGCATCACTGTCGAAAACCTTTTTTAAAACTGACTAACCACCTAGTATTCCAAAAAGTCGGTGTCAAATTTTAACTTTTTAATTAAACAAACAATAACATGCGGAAAGACAATATGAGTCATACACAACCACTTAATTAAATTAACTGAATAATTAATTCAACTATTTGCCGAATAAACCATCGGCCACCAAAGTAAATAGTCCAATACAAACATTCAACACCTAAATAAATAAATCTAAAAACTTCACTGAAAAGTCTGGGCGATAAGACCTAAGTAAAACTGAAAAAGATACTGATTTCTACTCTAGGAAAGAATGAACGATGCGTCTAATACAAGCTCTCGCTAGCATCCAAATGTGCCGCAGCTACGTGTCCCTGTAATAGAATATCAAGTCTGGTGTCCCTGTGGCTGGACACCTAAAAAGTTTTGAAAATAGTTTTATAGCAAGGGTTAGAACCCAAAACATTTTGAAAATATTTAGCAAGTGAAGTAACTACACTAATTTAAAATGCATGAATGCTCTTCATATTTAAGTTAGTGTTGCACTCTCTTGAGGACATACTTAACACACGCACTCTCCACTCCTCACATCACAACACAACAACACACACACATCTGTATTTTTTCTTTGTGCCGTTTTTTACTCTCCCCTACAACCTCTTCGCTTCTCAAGTTCTCTGAGAGAACTTCTCTCTCTCAGTGAGAGCCTCTCACGTCGCTTATGTTGCTACTCCTCTATAGCTGTTGCATCGCTGTTGTTGCTAAGCCCCTATAGATGTTGCTGTTGCGCCGCCGCGATAAAGAACTTCTCTTCTCAACCCCATTGTTGTTGTTTCACTCAGGTATTCAAAATCGTTGCTCCTCTCATTTTTTGTCTTTTGTATATTGTGTTATTAAGAATAAATTATGTTCTGTATATCTAATCTTATGGTAACTATTTATTTATTTTATTCTTATAATTCTTGAGAATAAATTGTGTTCTGTATATTGAGTTCCTTTTACACTGTTTTTTGCACTAATTTGTTTTTGCACTGATTTTTAATCTGATGGGACCCTTACATGTTTTCATTAACTAGTTGTATATATATGTTTTTATACCAGAATATGGAGAAATTTGGAGAGGTTTTTAGGACCTAAAATCTGAACAAGTTTGGATATTTTTAAAGGTAATTTTTATTTTTGAAATGTTTATTTAGTACGATTAGGACAAGTAAGTAAGATCGGACCGACCCTATAAAAAACCGGACCGACTAGGGCTGGGTGACCGATACAATCAGTCCGGTCTTGGTCTATTTATTTTTAGGACCGATCTAATCGGTCCGGTTCGTAAAAATCCTAAAAATCGGCCCGGACCGGACCTGACCGCGAACACCCCTACTAGTTACCCAAGTCAGAATCGCTCACCAACCTGGCCCAAAATATCAACGTAGTGGAGGCGGTCATATTTCTTCCCTGAGAGTGAGATAAGCCCCTCACCCATATACCGGACACTATGACCTGGGAATATACTCGCCCTACTCCTCAAGATAGGGGAATCACCCACATCGCGCAACCTCCCTTGATAGCACTAGCGTGTATAAATTAAATAAATATCTAGTCACTGATATTTAATAGCACACACAAAGTACATATATAATATCACCACACCGTATATATGTAATATAAATCCCGGCTTTACCATGCACTAGAACCCTTAACACTATCCTGTATATTTCCAAGTCTATGGTCCGACTCAAATTAATTAATTTTCTCCTCAATAAATTTATTACCTTCCCGAGTCTACGGTTTGACTCTAATTTAATTAATTAACACATCAATTAATTTAATACTTGGTGTCCCTCAACCAATATATCCGGACTCTCTCACTTGGCCCGTACCATCGTTAATACCCAATTCTATATTCCGCCCCCTTAATTAATTAATTACACCTCAATTCATTTAATAAGGTAGTGTCACACAACTACAATACCCGAACATTTTCCCTCGGTCTGAAATTAACACTAAAATTTATTTCCCAAACTCATCCCTTGAAACACCCCATCATTATCCTCCTGAACCCAATTACATCACCTTATAATTGCTAAGGAATATGTGCTACATGTGAATTTATCACTAAATAAAAAGTGGGGGATAAATCTTAAATTAATTTTCCCTTATGTATTAAACTAGACGATCTGCCAAAAATATGGGACCATCGATCGAACAGGTCTGCTCCTTCTTCGATCTCCTATTTCGCCATTAATGAACCCTCAAGCTTTTAGTTTCATTCCAAACCCTTGCCCAATCACAACCAACATTTCAGTTACATGGAAATATGTTCTAATCTCCTTAGAAGACCTAAATCATTCATCGTTTCATCAAAATCCCAAACTTTTCCCAAATTGGGTTTTCCTTGGGTTTATTCTACTGAGATATTAATTTGTCATATATATTCAAAACTTTTCACCACTACTCACTAATTAAATTCCTACAATTAATTCCAGCAGTCCCATAACCAAATTCACCGTTAATATGGTCTCAAATCTACATACACTACTCAAATCCGGAAAATCCCTTTTTAACTATTTGACCCATAACCAAAAATAGATTTTTGATACACACACTGTAATATGAATTGATTATCACAATTTAGAAATCACAATAGTTAACCACTTTCCTGGAATTATTCATAGAGTCTGATCCGTTGGTGTAGTTAATGGTTTGATGATGAACACTCACTTTGTCCTTTAATTTGACTCCAAAAGATCCCCAATTTTTTCTTAATTTCTTTCCTCTATTTCCCTATCAAACCCTTATGTTTAGAATTTGTTAATTGTCCTTCAACACTCCCTCAATTAGGTTTAAAACGCCTAATCCCGTTTTTAGCCACATGGGCCTAATTAAAATGGCCCAAATCCCCCCATGTGTACCCGGCTATACCCAAAAATGTCTCGAGACCCGATTACTACCCCGGGTATTCTTTTCTGACTATCTCGACCCATCCGGACTCAACCGCGCATTCAAAATTGTCATCTGAAATACTTTTTAACATTCTCCAATTTTGTCCTCAAAATGCGACATGCAAAATTTCGAACAATTAAGCTTAAAGTCGCCAAATATAAATAATTCTTCCCACTCAAATAAATTCTCCAAATCATAAATTTAAGTTTTCCCAATTTAAATATTTTTATATCTCCCAAGAATAATTAAATACTAAATCCTCGAAATTACGGGGTGTTACATACTCTCTCCCCCCCCCCCCCCCCCCCCTTATAAAGAATTTCGTCCTCGAAATTAAGATAAGCCTAGTGATCCAAGTTCTAATATCTCTCCCTAGTCATGTGCCTCTCAGCTCGTTGCATCTATCTCTCCTGTTTCTAACTAAGAGTTACACAAATGTGCATTTTAATTAACCAGGGTGCCCATACACCCTGTCCCCGTGCTTAACTGCACGAAAGTTACCCTAATTAACCAGGGTACCCATACACTCTGTCCCCGTGCTTAACCGCACGAAATTTACCCAACTACGATAGTCGTGACCCGTAATATAACTTCCAACCCGTAGTCATATCACATATATGAATAATATCCAGGGTACCCAACCTATGTACTAATGACCAAACATCTCCCCACTCCCAACGTTGAGCTAAGTTTCATGCGTGGGATGTCTCGTAAAGAGAAATCCAAACAAAGAACCCCCCCGATACACTACTACCTAACATTGTCGGTCGTTGAGATCTGTTAGACCCTCAGTTCAGAGCACATACCCCTAAATACTTGTCTCTTAACACAAAAGTATACACGCCTACTCTTATGCTACAAAAGACAACATAAAATACCGCGCCCTTACTATCACTAGTTCTTGTGCAAAATAAATCCCGAGCTATCTCTCCCCACTCGAAAATACATCTAACCACCCTGATTCACTTCAATAGACACACCTACTTACCGGGATAATATATGAGAACAGAAGACCTCATTATGTGTCTATCGCACCACACAATAAAACATATATACACACACACAAATATATATATATATATATATATAGGCTAGACGCCCTCTCAGATGATACCTAGTAAAAATCCTTCATACCTTGGTGTCGCGAACACCAAAACTCTCCCTCACTATCCACCATAGTTCAAATCCATCACTATCTAGCCGATATTTGGAGAAATCATCTACTCTACTGCCATAATTCTCGAAAGTAGTAACCCCTCTCACAATTCAAACCTTCTCGCTGTGTATACCCCCACTCTCTCATGGTTAACACCAAAGAAATCCACTACCCCACAAAAATATATATTTATAATATGGCTGCCATAGCCAGCGTACCCACTAAATTCGACTTGCCCACGAACTCTAGTGAAAATAATTTTTATATTGTGACACCATCACTGTCACTCAAAACATACCCCATGCCTATAGGATAAAAAGATAATTGCCTCCATACTCTAGATGCAATGGTTAATCCTAGGGTTCCTGAGCGACATCCCCCTGCTTGAATGCACCCATGACTTTTTTTAGTGGTTGTACATCCAGGACCTCGTCCTGTAGTTGACCCCGGACTCGCTTAAGACAACCTATCGTCATGTGTCCCACTTCCCCACAAACGAAACACCTCATAATAAATTCACCCTGCCATTGATCCCTTCCTTGCTGGCCTTGTCGGAAGTCTTGGACATCATGTCGATAGCCCTCAGATCTAAATCTCTTGGCCTGATTCCCTTGCAGGAAATCCTACCCCTGATGTCCCCTATCTGCTACTGCGATACTCCACTGGTACTGTTCCATCCCACTTTATCTGACTGGCTGGGTTCCACTCCCCTCCTGCTTCCTTTCATGTGGAAGCGATATTCCTAGCAGTGCCGGAGTGCTACATTAACGATGTCTGTATAAGCTAATAATGCGGGATTACTAGTCATATGTTGCTTGATCTTCCAGACTAACCCATCCATGAAAATCAACTTCTTTCTTTCTTCGTTGCTTACCTCATCTGAAAAAAAATTGCCAAACGAGTGAATTCTTCCTCTTAATCGGCCACTAAATGCTCCCCCTGAGTCACCTCACAGAATTCCCCCTCATTTCGGCCTCAACTGCTGGAGGGAAATACTGGTGGTCAAACCGAACCCAAAACTCTGCAATAGTTAATTTATTCCTTTCCTCAACTGTGGTGATCGACTCCCACCACTGTAGCGCTGCTCCCACTAACCTAAAAGTGGCTAGCATTTGCTTCTTCACCTCATTGTAATCAACCATGTATAGGTGACGCTGAATATCTCTCTTCCACTGACACGCTATCACCACATATGAACCCCCTCGAAACTTTGGTGGATGGACTTTTTGAAAGACCTCTCGTACTTCCTACCATTCCAACGGCCTCGGGTGGGCCTAAACATCTGGTACAACTAATGCATGTGGCTGATCTCGTGGAAATTACTTTGTCATTGCAATAATTGTCACTTGAACTGCCTATGCCACTAGTTCAGTTACCTGTGCAGCCAAAATCATCTCTGGAAGTTGTTGCGGTAACACTGGCTCCTGATGAGCCTCTCTATTCTCATCTCCCCTTGTTGCCCAAGCTGCACTCTCTCTCTCCTGGGCGACATCTGAAATGAGAATCGAATTGTATGGGTTCACCATCAAATATAAAGTAATTGGTAGAAGAACGCAAATGCGCATACGTATAAGAATACAACAATCCTATGATAGGGCTCTACATCAAAGGACGCTAAGCTGAAACGTGAAAAGCCGCACAGATCCAAAGGACACTAGAACCTGATGCTCTGATACCATCTATGACACCCCGCCTAATAAAATATCGGGTGATCAGTCCTATACCAAATTAAAATAGGAATCCCACTTGGTTCATTCTTAGCATCACTGTCGAAAACCTTTTTTAAAACTTACTAACCACCTAGTATTCCAAAAAGCTGGTGCCAAATTTTAACTTTTTAATTAAACAAACAATAACATGTGGAAAGATAATATGAGTCATACACAACGACTGAATTAAATCAACTGAATAATTAATTAAACTATTTGCCAAATAAACCATCGGCCACCAAAGTAACTAGTCCAATACAAACATCCAACACCTAAATAAATAAATCTGAAAATTGCACTGAAAATTCTGGACGACAAGACCTAAGTAAAACTGAAACAGATACTCATTCCTACTCAAGGAAAGAATTAACGATGCATCTAATCCAAGCTCCTGCTAGCATCCACATGTGCTGCAGCTACGTATCCCTGGAATAGAATATCAAGTCTGACGTCCCTGTGGCTGGACACCAAAAAGGTTTTGAAAATAGTTTTATAGCAAGGGTTCGAACCCAAAACATTTTGAAAATATTTAGCAAGTGAATTAAGTGCAGTAATTTAAAATGCATGAATACGATTCATATTTAAGTTAGTGTCGCACTCTCTTAAGGACATACTCACCCCTCCACTAATGTGCACACCTAACGGTTTCCTTAACCCCACCTAGTTGTACTACCCCATCCAACTAGTCCTGGTATAATCTCCCCTTGCCATTCTACTCAAAACCGAGTAATATTATTCATGGGTTGTAAGTTATCTCTCCAATTAACCTAATTAATTCCTTTTAAATAATATCATATAAATGTGACACAAGTTATATAAAGTAAATACATCCCACATTGTATTATTACCCGCATATAATATTTAATATCATTATATACGTATATATACTACAATATCCACACATATTTCATATGTATGTCCATCCCTCCGAGTATACCCTCACCGTATGATTTCCTCTAAAGTGATATCTCACTAGGTGTGCTCACATAACCTAGTTATCCAAGTCGAAATCTCTCACCAACCTGGCCCATAATTAATTTAGTGGAGGCGGTCATATTCCTTCCCTGAAAGTGAGATAAGCCCCTCACCCATATACCGGACGCAATGACCTGGGGATATACTCGCCCTAGTCCACAAGCTAGGGGATTCACCCACATTGCGCATCCTCCCTTGATAGCACTAGAGTGTATAAATTAAATAAATATCTAGTCACTGATATTGAATAGCATACACAAAGTACATACATATATATACTATCACCACACCGTATATATGTAATACAAATCTCAGCTTTACCATGCACTAGAACCCGTAACACTAGCATGTATATTCCCGAGTCGATGGTCCGACTCAAATTAATTAATTTTCTCATTATTAAATTTATTACCTTCCCGAGTCTATGATCGAATTCTAATTTAATTAATTAACACATCAATTAATTTAATACTTGGTGTCTCTCAACTAATATATCCCGACTCGCTCACTTGACCCATACCATCGTTAATACCCAATTCTATATTCCGCCCCCTAATTAATTAATTACACCTCAATTCATTTAATAAGTTAGTGTCACACAACTACAATACCCCGAACATTTCCCATCGATCTGAAATAAACACTAAAATTTATTTCCCAAATTCATCCCTTGAGACACCCCATCATTATCCTCCTGAACCCAATTATATCACCTTATAATATCTAATGAATATGTTCTACATATGCATTTATCACTAAATAAAAAGTGGGTGATAAATCTTAAATTTATTTCCCCTTATATATTAAACTAGCCAATTTGCCAAAAATCAGGGACCATGAATCGATCGATCCTTTCCATCGATCGATCGATCGAACAGGTTTGCTCCTTCTCCGATCTCCTGTTTTGCCATTAATGAACGCTCAAGCTTTTTGTTTCATTCCAAACCCTTACCCAATCACAACCAACATTTCAGTTACATGGAAATATGTTCTAATCTCCTTAGAAGTTTTAAATCATTCATCGTTTAATCAATATCCCAAACTTTTCCCGAATTGGGTTTTCCCCGAGTTTATTCTACTGAGATATTAATTCGTCATACATGTTTGAAACTTATCACCACTACTCACTAATTAAATTCCTACAATTAATTCCAGCAGTCCCATAACCAAATTCACTGTTAATATAGTCTAAAATCTACATATACTACTCAAAATCCAGGAAACGACCCATTTTTAACTATTTCACCCATAACTAAAAATAGATTTTTGATACACACACTATGATATGAATTGATTCTTATAATTTAGAAATCACAACAGTTAACCACTTATCTGGAATTGTTCGTAGAGTCTGATCTGTTGGTGTAGTTAATGGTTTGATAACGAACACTCACTTTGTCCTTTAATTTGACTCCAAAAGATCCCCAATTTGATCTTGACGCCTTTCCTCTATTTCCCTATCAAACCCTTATGTTTATAATTTGTTAACTATCGTTCAACACTCCCGCAATTAGGTTTAAAACGCCTAATACCATTTTTAGCCACATGGGCCAAATTAAAATGGACCAAATCCCCCCGTGTGGGCCCGACTATGCCCAAAAAGGTCCCGAGACCCACTTACTACCCCCGGGTACTCTTTTCTAACTATCTCGACCCATCCAAACTCAACCGAGCACTCAGAATTGTCATCCAAAATACTTTATAACATTCTCTAATTTTGACCTCAAAATGCGACACACAAAATTTCGAACAATTAAGCTTAAAGTCGCCAAATATAAATAATTCTTCCCACTCAAATAAATTCTTCAAATCATAAATCTAAGTTTCCTCAATTTAAATATTTTTTATTTCTCCAAAAAATAACTAAATACTAAATCCTTGAAATTACGGGGTGTTACAAATATTACTTCGACGTAGCTGCAAAAGTCAAGAAGTAGGAGAGTGATGATGCAGAGGCCATGGACTTTGATGTTAAACAGTTGGAGGCAAAAGAGTCTACTTATAACAATGATCAGACTGATAAAGTTGGTCGAGTCCCCATCAAAGTGATTTCTCTTCTCCTTGCCAAGAATACTGACATTATTGATGGTCTTGCGAGTGCTCTAGCTCGGGTTGTTGTTGTTGACGATATCCCTCTGAATTGATCCCCTTAGTCTGTGTTGAATATTTTTTATGTGATTTATAATGAACATTTTTATTTGGTACCTTGTAATGAACACCTGCATTTTTGCTTGTTTAACTATGAAATCAAATGCATTTATTGCCTTCATGTATGCATGTGCTTTAGGTTTACATCTTTTATCCATTTATTTTACTCGACTATACTATAAATCTACTTATGTCTAAGTAAATGTGATCGTATTGTTCCGACCTCCTATCTATCGGATTTGAGCTTACCTAAATTATCCTGACTTAGACATACCAATATTTTTGTTATCTTACTAGTCATATGAACATATCTTTTTATCCTAAGAAAGTTTCAGCGTTGATTACCAAAGTCGACCAAATGTGTTATGATCTGCCCCTGTGTTAGTCGATTATGGTCGAATATTGTCATCCATAAAACTGTATTGGATTTCCTCAATTTGGTTCCCTTCTTGATCTTAAGATGTTCACTAAAACGGTCATTCATGAAGTGTTAGGATATGTCTACCAATAGTTTAGACGTATGATCATGTAACCAAATCTTGTCGACCTGATCTGCCTTAATAGATACTATTTTTAGATGAACCTTGATTTCCCTGACTTAGGATCTACCAATCCTTATGCCAGATCACTAGTCGTATATATGGATCTCGTCGTCCTAACCATGTGTTAGTATCGATTACCAGTCGACCAAATTTACTAGGATTTATCCTTTCGTTAGTTAGTTATGGTCAGACCTTGTCATTCATAAGACTTCATTGTATTTCCCAGAATTGGTTAAATCTTCTTGATCATGACATCTCCTAAGATGAGATCATACATGAAGTGTGGTTCGTAATTATGAATCATGATGTGCTCAGCTTTGAGGTGTCTTCATCCTAAACTTATTGCACACCTCTCATACTGAAGAAATGGTCATTGAATAATGTATAAAATCTTAAAATGACAATATGTAGTGGATGAAATCATGATTCTCAATGATCACTGAGTTGAATTAAAAGAGAGTGAAAAGAGTTTACATATATTATTTTCTCTCGACTACCATATGTTGTCATTGTTGTTGGTAGTACTTCCTCAGATGCTGGGAGTTCTAAGAATTCTTAAACTAATCACCTTTTAAAGTCTCGATTTTGTAAGTTCCTGGTCATATGGCAACGAATACTTTGTACTGGACATGCCAATTGGGTTCTAGCATGTTCGTTTTCTAAATTACCTTTTTTAGCATGTAGTCCCCTTCTTTTAAAGTTCTCGATTTTACTCTTTTATTATAAAACCGAGTGATCATCTGCTGGTAGGCATCCACCCGCAGTGTTGTGCACTCCTTAACTTTTTCGAATAGCTCTAAATCAATTTTTCTCATTAGATCGCTCTTTAGTGAGTCATAGTTGAGCACCCAATGGCTGGACAAGGCTATCTTAGTGGGCACTACTACTTCAGTACAAAATGAAAACATAAATGGAGTCTCACCAGTCGTCATCTTGGTGTTGTTCTATATACCCAAAGCGTGTTTTAACTCATTGATCCAATTTCCCTTCGCATCATCTATTATTTTCTTCATTCCTCTAAGTAGAGTTCTGTTTATTATCTTTGTCTGCTCACTGCACTACGGGTGACCAGGTGTTGAGTGTAATTACTGGATCTTTGATCATATACAGTAGTCTTCGAATTCTTTGTTATCAAATTGGGTACCATGATCCATAATGAAATCATATGGCATTCCATAGTGGCAGATAATGCTCTTTCATATAAAGTGAAAGACTTTTTCATATGGAATCTCAACCAAAGGCTCATCCTCTACCCATTTAGTGAAGTAATCCATCGTTATGATCAAATACTTCGACTTACCCCTTTCCCTCAACAGTGGGCCAATAAGATCAATTCCCCACTTGGAAAATGGCTAAAGAGATGTGATTGGCATCAGTATAGATCTGGGACTCTTGTGGATCACGGCGTACTTCTGGAACTTGTCGCACTTGTTCGCATAGTTTACGCAATATTTTTTCATAGTGGGCTAAGAGTATCTTTGAGTAGTTACTCCTTTTACCAATATAATGCCCGCCAAGTGAGCTCCACATAACCCCTAATGCACTTATTTTATCAAGTCATTTACTTGGTTAGGGTGGAAATATCTGAGTAGTGACACAATGAATCATCTTCTGAACAGGATTTCTCTTTCTAACATGTACCTTGTTGCCTTGACTCAGAGCCTCCTCGCCTCTTTTGGATTCGTTAGAACTATGCCAATATCCAAATATACTCGGATGGGATCCATCCAAGATGGACCTAAGTCTAACTCCATCACCAGTACACATTCCTCATATATAATGTGGTGCATCAATACTTGTATCGTCACTATTCTATGCAATTCCGTTCTGGTGGCCAATGCAAGGCGAGCGAGTGCATCTGCTCATGTGTTTTTATCTCTCGACATTCTAATCATTTGAATAGATGAGAATTTTTATAATAATGACTTCTCCTCTGCCAAGTATTTCATCATAAATTCTTCTTTTACCTCATTGACTCTAAGGACCTTATTAATTATGAGCCGAGAATTATCGTGCCCTGACAACTGCTCGGCGCCTAGTGACGATACTAATCGCAGACCTTCTATGAGGCTTATACTCTGACTCATTATTATAGGCCTCAAAGTGGATTCTCAAGGCATGCTCCACATCGCCCCTATTAAGCGTTGTGATTATTAGACCTGCCCCATGGTTGTTGGCACGTGATGAGCCATTTACCAATAGTTTTCAAATTGAGGGTTCTTCTTCAAAACTTCCTTCCACCAAACACCCATTTTTAAATAATCTCTTCATTTTCTCCAGATTACAGGTCCTTTATTCCTATTGAGTCGATGATTCTAGTCTAACGATAATTTCATCAATTTTTGTACCAATTTTCTTGTTTAGCTAGATATTTGAGCCCTTTTATAGAGAAATTGTCTTGATCGGTTGGACTATTGAGCTATCCTCCAGAGAAGTCTGCTCGATTGTTTGGACTAATGAGCTCTCTTCTAGTAAAGTCTGCTCGGTCAGTTGTACTACCGAGCTTTCTTTCGAAGAAGTCTGCTTACCAGTCTTTTCTTCATAAGTAAATTCTACGATGAAATAGGCCACTTCTTGACCCTTAATTATTTTCTTAGGTTCATACTGAATTTCATACTCTCCTAGTTCTATTGCCCAAGCCATCAGTTTTCCTGATTTATCAAGTTTATGAATATCTTGTCGTAAAGGTGGGTCTGTATATAGGACAATAGTATGTGCTTGGAAGTACAACTTCATTCTTCGAGAGGCTTTAATTAGGTCCATGACTAACTTCTCCAGTCTAGGGTACTGGATTTCTACTCCACGGTACGCCTTGCTAGTGTAATAGACCAACCTTTTCACCCCAGCTTCTTGTCACACCATTGCTGAACTGACAATCAATTTTGAAACTTCCAAGTCAAAATAAAGTTTTTGGCCGAGGAGCGGCCTAAATAACAATGGTGCAAATCCTAGGTATTTCTTTAGCTCCATGAAGGTTGTTTTATATTTTCTATTACATTTGAAGGTTTTTATTAGCACCTTGAAGAAAACGTTTTTTTGTGGCTCTAGACACAAACCTATTTATTACTGCCACATATCCTGCCAATCTTTGAATGTCCTTTTTTCTCACGGGAGTCTCCATATTAATCAGCTCTTGGATCTTGTTTGGGTTAGCCTCTATACCCCTCTGATTAATTATATAACCTAGTAATTTTCCCACCTTGACTCCAAATTCACATTTAGCGAGGTTGAGCTTCATTTGGTGTTTTTCTAATTGGTCAAAAGTTCTCCCAAGGTCACTAATGTGGTCGACATCTTTTTTGTTCTTCATCAGCATATAATCAACGTAGACTTCCTTGGTTTTGAGGATCTAATCCTCGAAGACCTTATTCATCACCCTTTGATATGTTGCTCCAGCATTTTTTAGCCAAAAAGGCATAATGTTGTGATAGTATATACATTGGATGGTGATGAACGAGGTTTTCTCTTTGTCTTCTCGCTTCATTTTTATCTGATTATATCCTGAATAGGCATCCATAAAAATGAGTATTTCATGCCCGCTATAGCATCGACCAAATGATCAATCCTGGGCAAAAAATAATGATCTTTTAGGCAAGCTTTGTTGAGGTTAGTGAAATCTACGCACATATTCTTGTTATCGTTCTTCTTTCTAACCATAACAACATTCGAAAATCCAATCCAGGTATTTCACATCTTCAATAATTTCTCCCTTTTGAAATTTATCCACCTCTTCTTAGATTTCCATGTTCTTCTCCTAACTAAATACTCGATAATTTTTATTTACAAGTCTGACATCTTATATTATATTGAGCTCGTGGCAGAGGAACTCTGAATCTAGACCCGGCATGTCTTCATGACTCTAGGTGAACACATTATTACTCCTTCTCAAGAACTCAATTACTTCTTTCTTAAGAGTTGGATCCAGTGACAAAACGATCTACAATGTATGTTCTGGGTGTTCATCATCCAGCATCATTTTCTCTATCTCCTCAATTACTTGGCCTTTAATTAACTTATCTTCATCTCGAGGATCTAGCATCTTGATCTGATAACTGGTGGCCAATTTCTTTCGCTCTTCCTGTTCCATCAATGTGTAGTAGCATTCACGGTCTTCCACTTAACTTTATTTCACCATGTCGACCCCATAATTAGTAAGGAACTCCAGGCACTAGTGAATGGTAGATGGAAAAAATTTAAACTTTTTCAATCTATCCATTCTTATTATAATATTGTAGGTTAAATAGACGTTCTCGTCTAGAACGAAAAAGATAATCCTTTTTGTTCGACAGGTTGGCCACTCACCGACCATAATCTCTTGCCTAATAGTTCCTAAAAGGAACACCTTATCCCTCAAAAATCTGATAAGAGGCCTGTGATATTCCTCTGACTTTTTTTCATTTGGCCTTAGATTTTTAAAATAGCTATAAAATAGGACATAGACCGAGTTGTCGTTGTCGACTAGGATTCTTACCACTCGGCTCTCATGTACTATCGTGGTGATGACTAGAGGGTCATCGTGTAGGTAGAGTACACCTGACAAGATATCTTTAGAAAAACTAAATATAAGAGGATCTCTATTTATCTTTCTCGGGAGAGTTTCCACGACACCGGTTAAGTTGATCAGCCTAATATGAGCATAGACCTTAACTTCATTTAGGTAGGTTTTCCTCTCTGTCAGTTCATATCCATAGCCAGCGTCTTCTCTTGCTATGAGGTTGCACCCAAATGAGATCATCTTTACCTCATGTCCGGGCTCTTTAGGTTTATTAGGCATGTCTGGATCATCTTCTAAATTATTATCCCGATCCCATTTCTTCTCGTTTTCCTCCCTACAAGGGGACTTTAATCGGTGTTTTCTTAGTTTTTGCTCTTTGATCTTATCGAAACGGCCACCTTTGTTAACAAACTTTGTTAGTTTTCCTCGCTTGATAAGAATCTCAATATCACTCTTCATCCAGGCAATTACCATAATCTTTATAGAACTCACAGTACTTGATTTTATCCCGCCTATTAGGGGGAGCCTTCAACTTTCTCGACCATTTTAGGCCATTACTTCCTCAAATCTCTTCGAGGATGTGGTGCACCCCTACATTTAACGGGGTTTAATCATCAAATTTACTTGGCCTGTCGGATTTTCTATTTCCCTTAGACTCTTTTTTTTCTTCAAGCTCTTGTTGGTATCGAATTTAGAACAGCTTGGCTCCTTGGATGTTATAGCTTCTTCTGCATTCATAATCTTACCAGCCTTAGCTAACGGTTCAGACATTGTACTCGGTGACTCCTTAGCTAACGTCCAATAAAACTTTCCTGCTAGTAAGCTGCTCATGAGTGTTATAATTATCGTCTTCTCTTCATAATCAATGACCTATAGCTTTTTGGTATTGAACAATATGATAAATTACATTATTATCTTATCCATTTTATGGCGCAAACATTTAACAAATGATCCACACTTTTTCCTGTCTTCGTATTGAAACAAAAATTACTAATGAAGAGGTCGACCAACTGTTGTAAGTTTAAGATCTGGCCCCTTGGTAGACTATTGTATCAAACTTGGGCTGACCTAATGATCGTACTGGAAAATTCTTGGTAGTGCATCTCATCTGGGACGGAATAAATATCTGAAGCAGCTTGGTATTGCTCCAAATGCTACATGAGGGTCAAATTTTCCATCATATTTGGAGATTATCATTATAAATTTAAACTTTGTGGGCATTGAATAACTCACTATTGATGATGTGAATAGGGAACCTTGCATGAAACCTCTCTGCAAAGGGTTTTTAGTTTTTATGATCTTGCCCAGATGATCTTCCTAGCATTAGATAGACCCTTTCTAGGGTGGTTCTTCTAAGTTGGCCTTAGCCAATAGTATCTTTTCTTCTCTTCCTTGAAGCACCTTATACTCTTGAATTACTTGAGTCTACATTGTATAAGTGTTAATCTAGTTTGGAAATTGGGACAAAATTTGAGTCCCATCCCCTAGATACCAAAGAACCTCAGATTCTACACATGATGCCTCAATTGATTCATTCAAAGGTAAATTCTCAACCCCCCACACACATTAGGATTGCATACATAATATATATATTGAATTAATTGCTTGTGTGAGTTAATTCCCTTTTCATTAAGATTTCACTAATTTTGGGATTTTTTAAATGATTTTTAAGAAATTAAAAGTTGGGTTTTAAAATATTTGGGGTCATTTTTTGATTATTGATTTTATCTAATCTTACCTGAATGTTTGGTTGGGTAGATTCCAAAAGCGCTTGAGACTTAAGGGTATGCTTGTAATTAGTTTTAAAAACACGTGTTTTGGCTTCATCTAAGGCTTACACCTATCAACATTATGACGGCTTGATTTGTGTTTGTTGTTAGACTCAGAACCTATACGCAATCTCAGCCCTTGGTTCCATTTAATCAATGAATTGCATGAGTTTTATCCCAATCCATGTGAACCCTCTTTAGACCAATCAGCGAACGTTTAATCCACCATTGATGTTAAACCGTTGGATGTGAGTCAACTGCCAAAGACCAAATCTCAGCCATTAGATTTGAGTTGATGTTCGCGATCCTTCCTTGCCTAGTATAAAAGGAGGTTGAGCCTCAGCTTTTTAAAAAATTTTGGCCAGTTCGTCACACTGAGAAACAGAGGGAGAGAAAGAGAGAGAGAGAGAGAGAGAGAGAGAGAGAGAGATAGATAGATAGATAGAGAGAGAGAGAGAGAGAGAGAGAGAGAGAGAGGAAGAAGAAAAAGATAGAAACCAGAGAGAAAAAACCCTAAAATCGTCCAAACCCTAATCTCATTTCAAACCCTAAATTCCTTTTAAATCCAAAATCAGTTTACAACCAAAACCAAACCTGAATGTTTGAGAGTTATTTTGGAGATGGTTTGAATCTTGTTCGTGGGTTGAATCCTCTGAGTTTGAGATCTTTTAACCAACTTATACATTTTATGTTTGATCTTTATTTCTTATTATAGAAACTGTAGATCTTGATGCTCTATTTCATGTATCTCTTAAATCTGCATTATTTCGTTTCTCATTTTGAGAAATCATATTTGTTGATTATTTTCTTCTGTAAATGTTTTTCACAACTCAAGAATCAACAAATTTATTTTCTATTTCTAGTTCTTATGAAATAAGACTTATGATCTAGTTGGAATCATAATTAGTGATTTATAATTTCAAAAACATTTTCAAAACCCTCTTAAATTGTTTAAGACCTTGGCTTTCTTTCGAGCAAGGTAACCTTGGATTCTGGGTTAGTTTGAAATATCAAGAAAGTCTGTTGTTTCTAAATAAGAGAGAAACTGAAAACCTTAATCATTTAGATCTTTCTGTAATTTGATAGGACTTGTTTGTATAAATAAGTGTGCGTGTGTGCATGCATGTATTAGAAATCTGTTACAAACACTTAACACACTACAACACAAGAAGTATTAGCGAAAAGATCTTGAAACATCAAGAGTCGACGTAAAGCTGGAACAAAGTGTTGAGAAGTTAGCAAGGTAGGAAAGCCACATCAACATCAGAACTACAGAAAAGTTAGAATCAAACCAGTGGGTACATATTCTAAACTTGTATAGGTCTGTTTTGTTTGCATGTGAGTTAAATAGCTTATAACTTGTATATTTTGTTTTAGTGGATTTTTGGTTTGTGACTTAGAAGTCACCGTGGAAACCACATTAAAAACTCTGTGTACTTAATCTTTCTACATCTCCTCATCTCATTCTTGTTGGTGTGCTAATTTAACTGATTTAAATTGTTTTAGTTTTGTTTTTCAAAACTAGTTACATAATCTTGAACATATCTCGTACATATTTTTATTAAACACATCTTGTGATTAATCTGTTTGATTTAAAGAAAATAGTTTCCCCAAAAAATAATTCGGAGTTACACAAACAATTTAATCTTGAATTAAACGACTAAAGTGAAAGATTTTCAATTGGTATCAGAGCTTTGGAAATTTTCATTTAAAGATCTTGTGTTTCTGAAATTGTTTTCTTAAAAATCAAATAATGGACGAGAAATATGAAAGATTTGGTAACTTGTCCAGAGCCCCTTTCTTTGATGGAAACAACTTTCCTTACTGGAAAGTAAGGATGGTTGCTTTAATACAAGGAACTTTGGGAGATGATGCCTGGGACATTATTGAAAATGGATATACTTATCCTACAAAACTAGACACTGAAGGAAGCAATGAGAGGATTAAGAAAATATTAAGTGAATTCACTCGAGAAGAGAAGCAAGCCTCTCTGAACAATAACAAAGGCAAGAATTCTATTTTTATGTCTATAAATGAACATGAGTTTAAAAGGATCTCATCTTGTACCACTTCTGAGGAAGCTTGGGATACACTAGTTACTGCACATGAAGGTGACACTAGAGTTAAGGCTGCTAAAACTCAGATGCTTATCCAGCAGTATAACTCTTTAATCATGTCAGACTCTGAATCATTTGATCACTTTTACATGAATTTAATTGACATTGTGAACAAATTACATTCTAATGGGCTAACCTATGATAGAAATGAAACTGTCTCAAAAAATTCTAAGGTCGTTGCCACAGATATTTGATAACAAAAGATATGTTATTAAGGAAATGAGTGATCCAAATATCACTCCTGAATTACTCAGTAGTAAACTGAGAACTGTGGAAATGGAACTAGAATTCAAGAAATAATTAACCCAGTCCCATAGGAAGTGGACTAGTTCCAATTTGAGTTTCTCCTCTAAATTGATAAAACCAAAGCTTAGTATTCCCAGTAATGATTCTTATTCTGATGAGGAGTGTGATATAGATAGTTTGGATAATCAGATTACCTTGATGTCAAATCAGTTTAAGAATATTGTGAAATTTAGAAATAAAATGGCAACCAGAGAAGGCAAGCCAAATTATCCAACTCAGTCTAATCATAAACCTCATGAGAAAGGTCAAGACAAACATTACAAGGACATTCATACGAGACCTCACAAATATTTTAAGAATATTGAATGTTTTAGATGTGGAAAATTGGGTTATATAGCACAAGATTGTAGAGTTAACTTGAACACGACCAATAAACATACTAGGGCCAACATTTGCAAGACATGGGATGATTCAAGTGATTCTGATAATGAGGAACCTGAGTTATCTGATGTTTTTAATCCTTGCATGTCTTTCTTTGCCAAGATAATCTATAATGATGATATGCCTGTGCTTGTGCCTAAGTATGAGAATGATGCTAGTAGTTCTACTTGTTTCCTTATGAATCATACTGCAACTGGTTTAGATACTTTAATTTTTTCGAACATTGCTAGTTCTACAGCGGGGTGTGTGAGTCAAAAGGAAAGTGATAATGAGGATGTCAATGTGTGTGTGAGTTCAAGAATTGAATCCTCAGGGGTCACTTCACACACTACACTTAGTGATTCAGACACTGAAGACCTCCCTGATGTTCACACACTTTATGCCAAAACTCTCAAGAAAAGCTATAGACTAGAGAAGATAGTGAAAGACCTCAGTAAGAAACTAGAAGACCTAAGTCTAATGGTTAAACTTAATAATGAAGAGTATACTACCCAATGTCTAACTCATGAAAATGAAGTCAAAATATTTTATCAAAAATTGAAAATTTTGATTAAAACAAATGAAACTCTGGAGAAAAAATATAAAGGGACATTATTAGAATTGGAACAAGCTAAAGAAAAGACAGTAATTGTTTTCAAAAAATTTGCTATGTTTCAAAATAATTCAAATTGTTTTGATGATTTTGTTGCTGATTCAAAAATCAATTCTGATGATCGAGCTGGAATAGGATTTTGCCCAAATTCAAAGACACAAATTAAAAACTTTGGATCAATCAAGTTTGTGTCATATGGCAAAAGACCTATGGAAACCTGACCATATTTTCAATACCTAAATGATCAGTTTGATAAAAAAAAAAGTTGGATATGGGGGAATTAAGTCACTCTAAGTGTGATAGTCTACCTAAGGCTAAATACGTATTCCCTCGGATTAGAAAGAGTGATTCTGCATTTCAAACTTTACTCCCTAGGAATAAGGTTCAACGTCAAAATCCCATGAAACCTATGTTTAGAGACTTTTCTAAGGAGATACCCTCTTCAAGCAATCTGTATTGCTCTTACTGTGGCATAAACGGACATTCTTTCGAAGGTTGCTACTATAAACGTTTAATTAATCATGTCTGTAATACTCATTTATACCAAAACTTTAACTACTCAAGAGAATCCATAACAATTATGTTCTGCCTAGACAACTAGACAAAAACTCTAACTATAGAAAGCGAAAGACTAGACCTAAAAGATCATTTACAAGAGAATTCCTAGGCACTTTTCTAAACCAAATGCTCTTATCCTCCATAAAACTCAAATGCATGCGCAAAATATTTTTTAACAAAAATCTAATACTCGCAAATTTTATCAAATGAGAGAAAATGTGTGCAAAATAAAAATAAGAGCTATTTGGGTTAGAAAATAAGAGCTATTGCCCCTGATAAAGTGTAACATTTTGATTACTACTTTAAAAGTTGAACACACCCCTTATGGTTGGTATTTAGACTCTGGGTGTTCAAAACATATGACTGGGGATGATACAAAACTCTTAAAAAAAACCAGCTTTGCTGGAGGAAAAGTTATTTTCGATGATGGTGTATCATCTCAAATCATTGGTAAAGGAACACTCCAAGAAGAAGATTTGCATGTGCTGGAAAATATTCTTCTAGTAAAAGGTCCTAAGGATAATCTACTTAGTATCTCGCAATTTTGTGACTCAAATCATACTGTCACCTTTTCAAAGAATAATTGTAAGATTTTAAATGAAAAAGGTGAGTGCATAATTATAGGACTCAGGACTCCCGACAATTGTTATACTGTCCAGAACAGTACTAAAGTCTATAACATTGCTAGAATGGATGACAATGAAATATGTCATAATAGGATGGGTCACATAAATTACGATAGCCTTAGTAGATTGTCTTCACAAGAAATAGGTAGAGGAATTCTAAAGATCAAACCTATCTCTAACATTGTCTGTGGATCATGTCAGGAAGGAAAAATTATTAAGGCACCTCATAAGAAAGTTAAAGATATCCTTACCTATAAACCCTTGGAGCTCATCCACATGGACTTAATTGGTCCTTCTCGTACTGTTAGTCTATGTGGACACAGTTAAATTCTAGTTATGGTCGATGACTTCACCAGGTTTATGTGACACCCTGCCTAATTAAATATCGGGTGATCAGTCCTATATCCAATTAAACTTTTTAGAATTAGTGTCGAAAACTTTTTAAAACATTACTAACCACCTAGTATTCAAAAAGTCGATGTCAAAATTTTAATCTTTTTATTTAACAATCAACAACAAAATATTATTACATAAATACATCCCATGCAATAGTAATATAAATCCATCCACAATATAAAAGACTGGAATGAAATAATACCGAATAAACCATCGGTTACATAATCCAATATAAAGTCCAACCTGAATAAAACTCTGAATACAAGGTCTGACTCTCATAAATGAAATAACTGTGGGCAACATGCCCAAATAAAGTACTGCCCTACACCCTACACTAGGAGTGAAGTAACTGAATCGTCTAAGTCCAAATCCTACAAGAATCCACAAGTGTTGCAGCTACGCATCCCTAGAATAGATCATCCTGCTTGGCATCTCTGTGGCTGGACACCTAAAAGGTTTTGGAAAAAGGTTTTGCAAGTACGGGTTAGAGCCTAAGTAAAAATCATTTAAAAATATTTAGCAAGTAATTAAATAATATTTTAAATGTACAGTTATTAGATACACATGTTAGGTTGCGAACACTCCCTTGAGTTCCCCATCTCTCATCTATAATGCGCACCTAATGTTTGCTACTCAACCCCACCTAGTCAATTCTAGCCAATCTAACTAGGCAGCCATTATCTAATAAACCCAAATCAATATAGCTCCTTCGTACTGCCCATATAGTACTCTATCGAATACCCTTAATAATTAACATCTCTCTTATGTTATTATTAAACCCCAGTTACCCTTTCTACGTAGGTTATTGTTCAAACTTTACCATTTATGTTTCTCTACTTAAACTTTATTGTAGATATTCACTAACTATCTTCCTATTATTCACACATTAGTAGCTTCATCATTATATAGATATACCCTATCTAAGCTCCCTACTAATTACTCTTTAGTAGATTAATCGTTCTTTAGATACATACTATATCGTCTCTCTACTAGCACACATAAGTAGATTATTCGTGTTGTATATATATTTTACACACCATATATAATATAAGTACACACTTTGCTATTATATCCCTGTATCACACATTAAGGGCTATTGGTTCGTAATGCTACCCCGACCCCAATAGTTATTCCATATGTATTGGTTCGAAATGTTACCTCGACCCCAATATTCAGATTACTTTTAGTTTAGATACACACAACTAACTAGTTTGAAATCATAAGTCTGCTACCCCCTACTAGTCTAAACGACTTAAGTGATAGCTTAATTCCACATATAATATCAGAAGGTAAACTCTCTACCCCCTACTGGTCTAAGTCCTCGTTCCTCTCGAATTCTCTTAACTCGAATTATCCTTCAATTTAGATTTTTCCTCTCTATTAATCCAAATTAATTTAGCCCTTAAATTTCCCTCGTAGGCCACGCCTAAAACCCAAACTAGGCCTACTGGTGTTTCAATATAATTCCCTTATATTAGAAATTAAATCCCATAAATTAATTCCAAATGATTTCCAAAGGTCCTAAACAAAAAGGAAATTATTAGCCAAAACTGGGCAACCGAATCGATTAGAAAATTTTATGGCAGATTAAACACCCTGTAGTAAAATATCAATTACTACCTTTACAGAACTCCGATTGACCTGATTCAAATCTCATTTGAAATATAAGACATAGATGTTTCCAAGAATATACCGATCTCACTCTAATTCTAAGTACAATTTAAATGGCATACGTTTAAAGTTACGTCAAAAATTCTGGCAGTTATTATGCTGGCAGATCAAACACCCTGTAGTAAAACATCGATTTCTCCCTCTACGGAACTCCGATTGACCTGATTCAAATCTCATTAGAAATACAAGACAAATACCTTTTCAAAAATGTATGGCTATCACTTTAATTATAAGTAAAATTAAAATGGTATACGTTTAAAGTTACGCTAATAATTCTGGCAGATTGACATCTTGTGTTCATCAATTAAACCCTAAGTCATTCAAGATTCAAATTCTTCAATCAAGAACCCATCAAGATTCAATATTAATCATCAAATATATTCTAATATCAGTTTATCTTCGTATAGAGATAAATTTCCAATGAAAAGTTACACAAAAAATCAAAGATTCAACCAAAGAATCAAATTCTCCTTAAATTAACATAAAACCCTAATTTTCTCATGTTCATCAACTTTATAAATCAAGAACTTAGATTTATCTCTTATTAATTAACCCAAACCCACTAATTTAATATTATCATCATTAAGGAACATCTCTACATGCATTTCCACTTTAGTTTATGAATTAAACCCTCCCAAATTCATATAAAACTTCCAAAAGCATGAAATCAAACCCTATCCCACATGGGTATTATAACATGATTGATATAAATTTCCATTTAAATACTTGCCTCTCAATAGAAGGTCTGAAATTCGTTGATAAGATGGTGTGGTGGTTCTCCCCTCGCTTCGTTCTCAATTTTATTGCGTTCGGGGCAAAAAACTATGTAGGAAGCTTAGTTCTCCTCTCCTCTTCCTCTCCTATGGATTCTATCCCTTTTGATTTTTGATAACCCTAGACCCTCTCTCTAATGGGAAGATATACACTTACAATTTTCGGAGTTTTCTAAATCCCAAACTCCCAAATGATCGAAATGCCCTTAAACGATGTCGAGATGGTCTAAAATCGTCCCGGGACCCAAACTATACACCCGAGTACACTTTTTCAACTATTTCGACCCTTACGGAACCAACCATGACCTCAAAATCACCATTCGAGTCACTTTATAAAATCCTCTTATTTTACCTCCAAATACGCCACGTGTGAAATTAAACTTAGAGTGAATTAATTTAATCTGAATAATCAAATTAAATAATTTCTCCTAATTAAATAAATTCTTAGGTCATCAGTTTAATTCATTTTTATTTTCTCCAAAAACATGGGGTGTTAGATACTTCCCCCCTTACAAAGTAATTTCGTCCTAGATATTTGGATAAGGCATGTACTCCAAGGTCTCTACATGTCCTGAATCCCATACTCTCAAGACCATCACAATTATTTCTACCCCTCCCAGTTGCGGGTTATATAAACATCTCCACCAACCAGGGCGCCCAAACAACCTATAAATATGCATAACTTCATCGATGCTACCTCGCTCCACTAGCCTCTCATTATCATTTAGTTACTATCCTTTAGATATAACTTTATAAATAAATAATACTCAAGGTAGTAAACCCATGTCTTAATGGCTAATCATGTTTTAATTATATGTCGTCGTTGAGTAAAGCGACAAAATGTAAGATTTTAATTAGAAAACCCGTAGTGAGATGCAATGGGTTAAAATAGGGGGTTACGGTCAAGTACCTCGGATGAAAATTTTGACTTCACCGTGAGTCTCGGAATGGCCAAGATAGTAGAAAAGAGTGTCCGATGGTCGAAATTGAGTTTCGAGAAATTTTAAAGTTAAAAGGACTCGTAATTGAGTAAACGAGTCATTTTTGGATTTTAAGGGATATAAACCCTTTTCTCCCTATATAAGGAGGGAGAGGGGGAGAGAATAGAAAGAAAAGAGTGAAGAGAGAGAAGACGGAAGAAAAAGGAGAGAAAAGGGAGATCTTGGGCCAAACTCAACCGGACTTGACTCGGGATCGTCGAATTTTATCCACGAGGCAAGTGTTTACTTGCTTTATTTACTTTTGAGCATAAATCTCATATCGTAGTTTGGTAATAACAAACCCTATAGATTTTGGGTTGGGTTTTCGTGGATAAAACGGGTTTTCGGGAGTTAAAACGAATAAACTTTGGATTTAATCGAAATTAGTTGTTAATTTCGGGTTCTAAGACGTTTAGAACCCTTGTATTATGATTATTTGTTGTTGGTTGAGGTTGTAGGATGTCGGGAGATGACACAAAAGCTTAGGAGAAGCTTTCATGGCCGAAACAGCTTCTCGAAGAAGAAGCTGTTCATCATGATCCATCGATCGAGCATGGGGGATCGATCGATCGAGGGCCATGGGTCGATCAATCACCTTCAGGAATTTTGACAATTTTTCCTAGGGTTAATTGGATGGGTTGGATTCCAATTCTAATTTTTTTGAGGTTAACTATGGAATAAAATAAGAGATCTTTTATGGGTAAAGAGTCTTCCAATTGAAGGAATTTAGGAGGGCTAAGCGAGGTTTTTAAGTGTGTGACCCTAAAATTATATTTTCGAGGAAAATAGAATAGTTGAGGAATTAGGAGGTTGGGAGTTCCTAATATAGGGTGGGGACCTCTAAATGATTGTTTGGACGAGATGTAGTCCTTGGGTTTGTGGGAAGGAAATCCACAACCTATTTAATTTTAGGGTATTGTGGGCTTATGTTAGGGAGTCAAATATCCTAAACTAGCATGGGGTTACCTGGGTTTATTCTAAGGATGTTTTATAGAGGTTAAGTTCCATATGATGTAGGAAATTAACCTAGAATTAATAGAAGGTAGAATGGTGATGTGTTGGATTATTGGGAGACTAGAGTGAGGACAATTACATTTCGGGTCCTAGGTCATTAATAAAATATGACTATGAGAATAAGAAATGCACATTATAAAGTTGGTACTTAATCATTAAGAATAAATGATTTTGAAAATGTAAAATATGAATGTTTTCAAATGGAAAAAAAAGAAATGATTTTCATAAATGATAATTTATGTAAACACACCTCTCTAAATCGCTATCATAAGGGAAGTTGCGCGCGTAAGGTGAAGTCCCCTAGCTAATGAATGCAGGGTGAATATAGTCCTAGGCCATATGAGCGATTATTGTATGTTTTTTCTGCAATGGTGAGGTAATTCTGGGTGTGGTTATGACTCTTCCGCAGGCATATGGCCGCTTCCCGACGTCTTGCGTTGTAGGATCCCAAGTTGTCTTTGTTGATAGGCCCTAGAAGATGATAGCCATTTAGGGGAGCGCATAGTGGGGAAACCCAGACGGGCGGTCTTAGAAACTTTATATGATATGTAATATAACTATTCTTAAGAATGTGGACATTATTGATGTTAAATCAATTTATGATAATAAATTGGCTTTAAATACATTTCTTGAATCGAAGAAGGGAAATGGGGTAAATGAATTGGTTTTATATACATTTTCGGGATGGAAGAAGGGAAATGGGATCATATTAGATGAAAAAGAATTTTTATGATAATAAAATTGACTTTTAAATACATTTCCTAGATAGAAGAAAGGAAATGGAAAGTTTTGAGATAAAAATAAAAATTGAATTGGTAAACATTTTGTAAATGAATTCTCATTCCCGGAGATATATCCTTAAGTGTAACATGATACGTATATAAAAAATGAGTATGTATAAATTGAGTACTGAGGGTCTAATGGATCCTGACGGTCGACCTTTCCACGTAGTAGTGTATCGGGGGGTTCCTTGTTTGGATTTCGCTTTGCGAGACATCCCACGCACGAACTTGGCTTAGTGTTGAGACTGGGGAGAAGTTTAACCCTTAGTGCTCTAATATTGGGATTTCTTATATGGTGCATATATATATATATATATATCTTTCGTGTACTGAGGGTCTAATGGATCCCGACGATCGACATTGTCGCATAGTAGTGTATCGGGGGGTTCTTTGTTTGGATTTCTCTTTGCGAGACACCCCACGCACGAATATGGCATAGTGTTGAGACTGGGGAGAAGTTTATCCCTTAGTACTTGGAATCACTACCGTGGTTAGAAGATGGGTGACGATTTAGTTAGGCAGTGTATCTTGACTTGGATGTTTAGAGGGATGCTCTAGGTGTGCACTGTTAGAAGAGAGGTGAGGGGTATCTCACGGGAGTGCAATACCAAATTTAATTATGAGATAAAACCGTTTTTTTAAAATAAGGCATTTATGCACTTGCTAAATATTTTCAAAACTCGGGCTCTGACCCGTTTCTCTACTTTTCCCTCTCTTGCTATATATATATATATATATATATATATATATATATATATATATATATATATATATATATATATATATATATATATATATTACATAGGTGTCCAGACACAAGGACGCCTGGATGACACTTTCTTCGAGTCAGACGTCTGCTGCAGCAGTTGTGGATGCATGCAGGTTCTCGATAGACGCAATTATTCTTGTACTCTAGATAGGAGGTACTGTATAAATATTCGGGTCAATGGCCCAATCGCATTTATTCATTCTTTTAGTGTGCCATTAGATATGGTTGTATTATATTTAAACCGAGTGTTCGATTATTTTTATTTCATTTCAGTTTCATTTATATAAACTGTGTGGATGTTTTAATTTAATAGTTGTTTAAAAAGAGTAGTTAAGTAAAATTTTGACGCTAGCCTAATAGGTTATTAGTAATTAAATTGATTTTCAATAGTGATGCTAAGAATGATACATATGCGACTCCTGTTTTAATTTGATATGGAGTGATCGCCCGTTATTTTATTTGGCGGGGTGTCACAGTTTACTTGGGTGGCCTTCTTAAAACAAAAGTCAGACACTTTCAGAAATTTTTTGAAGATCTTAATTCGTATTGAAAATAATAAGGACACTCAAGTTGAAGCACCTTATACTCTTGACTCACTTGAGTCTATATTGTATAAGTGTTCATCTAGTTTGTAAATTGTGACAAAATTATGTCTATCCTAGAAACCAAAGAACCCTAGAGTTTGGTTTGCTATTTCATCCTTCTTGCTTGATTGATCTAGACAATATTACCAACACTCACACACAATAGAATTGATCTCATACATTTCATATTGCATATAATTGTGTGTATATATGTTGAGTGTGTTTAAATCCCTAAAATTGATTTTTAATATTTTTTTGGGATTTTATAAACCTTTAAAATAATTTTTTTAATTAAAATTTGTTTTTAAAAGTTTTTGGGGTCAATCTGCAATTAAGTATTGTTGGTTATATTGACTGTAAGTTACCTTGGTTAGAATTCGAAAGCGGCAGAGACTTCAGGGTGTGTTTGTATTTATTTTAAGACGCGCGTTTGTCATCTTATTATTGCCCAACATCTGTTGCATTCTGATTGGTTGAGTTTGTGTTTCTTTATAGAGAGTAAACCAGTGCTTGTTTACAACCCTTGGATCGTTTTTATCAACGATCTGCATGCGCTCTTACATCATCCCTGTGAACCTCATATGAACCAATCAGGAGAGTTTTAATCACTGCATATCGTGTACCCTTGGATCAAAGTCAATAAACCTTGACTCAATCTGAGCCATTGATTTTGAACCTTATTCTCGAATCTTCTCAGCCTCCTATAAAAGGACCTTTATCCTCAGCCATCAGGGACTTTTGCCATTTTTTTCCTTTAGAAAGAAAAGAGAGAGTAGAGAGAGAAGAGAGAAAAGAGAGAGAAAGAGAGAAACCAGAAAGAGAGAGAAAGAGTTAGAAACCCTAACCCTGAGCCTAAATAGTCAAAACCTTTTCAAACCTAAACTTCTTTTCAAGTCTTGTATATACCAAACACAACCTTGAGTGTTTGAGTGTTTGAGAGGTTGAGAGTTGGTTTGTTTAGTTGGTTTGATGCTGTAACCTCTTCGTTCTTAGATCTTGTGTCCAACTTAAACGTTTTCTCTTAGATCTAAGTTTCTGCTTTAAAGAAATTTCAGATCTGAGTACTTTATGTTACATTTCACATAGATTTACATAGTTTGTTTCTCATCTTGAGAAATATATTGTTGATTCCTTTTTGTAAATGTTTTTAACTTTGAAATCAACAATAATGTTTTATGTTTCTAGTTCTCTTGAAACAAGACCTTTGACCTAGTTTGGAATTGCACTTGGTGATTTTCAATCTCAAAAATATTTTCAAAACCTGAGATTGATTAAGATCTTGATACGTCTTCTGAGCAAGATAGCCGTGGATTCTGGGATTATTGTAAAGGTCAAATAAGGTTAAGTTTTATGAGAAGAGATAAATAGAAAAATCACAGCATATAGTTCTTATATGTAATTTGTTAGGACTGGTTGTATATAATAAGTGTGTGTGTGTGTGTGTGTATGTGTGTGTGTGTGTGCATGCATGTGTTAGAAATCACCTTCACAAACACTATTACCCTACCACACTAAAAGTGTTGGTAATAAGATCTTGAGAAGAAGAGTCGACGTAAAGAACTTGAACAAATTGGAAGTTAGCAAACTGGGAGAACAACATCAACAATCAGAACTGCAGAGAAGTTATAAGGACACCAGAGGGTACATTCCTAAACTTATATAGGTCTGAGTTGTATGCATATTTGTTATATAGTTTGTAACTGTTAAAATTTGTTTTAGTGGAATTTTTAGTTTACTCCGTAGAGGGAGTCGTGGATGTTTCCTCAGTTGGGTGAGGTTTTACCACGTAAAAAATCCTTGTTCTTAATCTTTCGACATCTCCTCATCTAATTCTTGGTTGTGCTGAGTTTAAAGTTTTTAAACTATTTTATTAAACATGTTAATCAAATCTTGAACAGATCTCATACATACTTTTGTTAAACACATCTTGTGATTAATTAGTTTTGGCTTTAAAGAAAAGAGTTTCTTTAAAAAACTGTTCGGAGTTACTTAAATAGTTTAATTTTATATTAAATGGATTTAGTAATAGATTTTCAATTGGTATCAGAGCTTTGTAAACTTCTTTTAAAGAGATCATGTGTTTCTGAAATTATTTTCTGAAAATCAAACATGAACGAGAAAAATGAAAGATTTGGTAACTTGACCAGACCTCCTATCTTTGATAGAACCAATTTTGCTTACTTGAAAATAAGGATGATTGCTTTCATTCAAGGAACTTTGGGAGATGATGTCTGGGACATTGTTGAAAATGGATACATTTTTCCTACTAAACAAGCCACTGAAGGAAGTAATGAGAGGGTTAAGAAAGTATTAAGTGAGTTCACACAAGAAGAGAAACAAATTTCTCGCAACAATAACAAAGGAAAGAATGCCATATTTATGTCCATAAATGAACATGAGTTCAAAAGAATCTCATCCTGCACCACTTCTAAGGAAGATTGGGACACTTTGGTTACTGCTCACGAATAGGCCTGTAAATTGAGCGCCCGAGGCCCGAAGCCCGCCCGTTCGGCCCGCTATTTTCGGGCCGAGCTTTATTTGAGTTTGAGCTGAGCCGAACCGAGCCTGAGCCAAAATTCCAAGCCCTAATGAATTTCGGGCCGAGCTTGAGTCGAACTTCGCCAAGCCCGAATTGGGCCTGAAGCCCGAACTTCGTATTAATAAATAAATAAATAAATAATTTATATAATATAACATATTAATGTTAATATTGTTCAATTAGGTTTCGTCCTTTTATTTCATTTATTATTTTTTCTAAAAAAAAATCATTTGTCATAATACATTAGATTACATGTGATTTTCAATTTTGTGATTTTATTGTTAATCTCATTATGGGTATTTAATTTAATAATTGATCAAGTCACAATAAGCCTTTGTAAGTGATCAAATTATGCTAAATGTCTGAAATTTAATAGGCATTTGTAGCTTTTCACTCTTATTTCCCTTGTTTTAATTTAATACATTTCATAATTATATATTTTATTTCATGAAATATCAATTAGATTTTAATGTATAATTTTGTCCATGATGGAAATACAAGAAAAAAAAATTAATTCAAACTTTTTTAATTAAAAAAAAATGAAATCGGGCCCGAAGCCCGTAATATTTATGAGCCGAGTTCGGGCCTAGGCGGGAAAAAATAATTCGGGCCGAGCTCGGGCTTGAGCATGGGTATGTGAGTTCGGGCCGAGCCTGAGCAGCGCCAAGCCCGGCTCACCTAGCCCGATTTACAGCCCTACTCATGAAGGTGACACTAGAGTTAAGGCTGTTAAAACACAAATGCTCATTCAACAGTATAACTCTTTAATTATGTCTGAATCTGAGTCATTTGATGACTTCTATATGAACTTGACTGATATTGTGACAAAACTGCATGCTAATGGGATAACATATGACAGACATGAAATTGTATCTAAGATTTTGAGATCATTACCACAGAAATTTGACAACAAAAGATATGCTACTTAGGAAATGTGTGACATAAATATCACTCCTGAATTACTCAGTAGTAAATTAAGAACTGTGGAAATGGAACTAGAATTTAAGAAACAATTGACCCAGTCTCATAGGAAACAGACTAGTTCTAATCTGAGCTTTTCTTCTAAGTTGATTAAACCTGAGTTTAACATTCCCAATGATGACTCTGATGAGGAATGCGATATAGAGAGTTTGGACAATCAGATTGCCTTAATGTCAAAATAGTTTAAGAAAATTATTAAGTTTATAAACAACATGACAAATAAACAAGGAAAGTCCAATTATCCAACTCACTCTAATCATAAACCTCATGAGAAAAGTCATGACAAACATCACAAGAACTCGCACACTAAATCTAACAGAGACCTTAAGAAGACTGAATGCTTTAGATGTGGTAAACTAGGACATATTGCACAAGATTGTAGAGTTAACTTGAACACTCAAAACAAACATGTTAGAGCCAACATTTGCAAGACATGGGATAATTCAAGCGACTCTGAAAGTGAGGAACCTGAGTCATCTGATGTTTTTGATCCTTGCATGTCTTTCTTTGCCAAGATTATCTATAATGATGATATGCTTGTGTTTGTTATTGAGGATCAATCTAGTAATTCTACTTCTGTTGTTTCGAATCATGTTGTTACTGGTTTAGATGCTTTAATTACTGAGAACATTGCTATTTCTACCTCGGGGTGTGTGAGTCAAAGGGAAAGCGATAATGACGATGTCAATGGGTGTGTGAGTCCTAGAAATGAAGCCTTAGGGGTCACTTCACACACTACACTTAGTGACTCGGACAATGAAGATCTCCCAGATATTCACACACTTTATGCTAAAACTCTCAAGAAAAGCACTAGACTAGAGAAGATTGTGAAAGATCTCACCAAGAAGTTAGAAGATCTAAGCCTGATGGTCAAACTTAATGTTGAAGAGTATACTAGCCAATGTCTAACTCATGAAAGTGAAATCAAAATGTTTGATCAAAAACTGAGAAATTTTACTGAAACAAATGAAACTCTGGACAAAAAATACGAAGGGACATTGTTAGAATTGGAACAAACTAAAGAAAAGACAACAACTGTTTTCAAAAAATTTACAAAATTTGAAAATAACTCAAACTGTTTTGATGGATTTGTTACTGAATCAAAAACCAATTCTGGTGATCGAACTGGAATAGGGTTTTACCCCAATTTGAAGACAAACAAAATCTTTAGAACGTATCAAGTTTGTGTCAGGAGGTAAAAGACCTATTAAAACCTGCCCAAACTTTCATTCTCTAAAAACTGATTTTGACTCAAAACATAAAAATTTTGACATTGGGGAATCAAGTTACTCTAAATATGAAAGTTCACCTAAGGCTAAATACGTCTGCCCCTCAATTTGGAAGAGTGAATCTACATTCAAAACTGTATTATCTAGGAATAGAGTTCAACCTCAAAATTCCTTAAAACCTATGTTTGGAGACTTTCCTAAGGAGACCCCAACTTTGAGTAATCTTTACTGCTCCTACTGTGATATATACGGTCATTCTTTTGATGGTTGCTATGCTAGAAGACTAGTTAAACCTATCTATAATCCTCCTATCTATCAGAATTTTAACTATTCTAGGAGAAGCCGTAACAATTATGTATTGCCTAGACAACCAGACAAAAAATCTAACTATAGGAAGAGAAAGACCAAACCTAAAAGAACATTCCCTTGAAGGATTCCTAAATACTTTCCTAAACCAAATGCTCATGTCTTTCGTAAAACTCAAAATCATGCGCAAAACATTTTTCAACAAAAATCGAATGCTCGCAAATTTTATCAATTGAGAGCTAATAAGCGCAAAATGAAAACTAGAGCAATTTGGGTTAGAAAAGACGATCTATTACCCCAGATGAAGTGTAACATTGTTATTACTGCTTTAAAAGCTGAACGCACATCGTCTGGTTAGTATTTAGACTCTATATGTTCTAAACACATGACTGGGGATGATACAAAACTCTTGAACAAAACCAGCTTTGTTGGAGGAAAAGTTATTTTTGGTGATGGAGTATCATCTCAAATCATAGGAAAAGGAACTCTCCAAGAAGAAGGACTTCCTATTCTTGAAAATGTTCTTCTAGTTAAAGGTCTTAAAGCCAATCTACTTAGTATATTTCAATTTTGTGACTCAGATCATACTGTTACCTTTTCAAAGAACAATTGAAAAATTTTAAATGAAAAAGGTGAATGCATAATTACAGGATTCATAACTCCTGACAATTGTTATACTGTCATGAATAATTATGAAATCTGTAATGTTGCCAGAATGGATGACAATGAGATATGGCATAACAGGATGGGTCACATAAATTACGATAATCTTAGTAGATTGACTTCTCAAGAAATTGTTAGAGGAGTTCCAAAAAGTAAATCCATTTCTAACATTGTTTGTGGTTCCTGTCAGGAAGGTAAAATTGTTAAGGCACCTCATAAGAAAGTTAAAGATACCCTTACCTCTAATCCTTTGGAGCTCATCCATCTGGACCTAATGGGTTCCTCTCAAACTGTTAGTCTCTGCGGACACGGTTACATTCTTGTTATGGTTGATGACTTCACTAGATTTACATGGGTAGTTGTGACACCCCGTCTAATTAAATACCGGGTAGCTACTCCTTTATTAAATTAATACAGAATATCAAGTTGGTTCAGTCTTAGCATCACTGTTGAAAAACACTTAATTAATTACTAGCCACCTAATATATAAAAGAGAGATGTCAAATTTTATTAATTAAGTCAACAATTAAACAAGAATTTACTTAATAAACCAACAATCGCATAACCAAACTCATATAAATGCTAAACGAGATGAAATCAAATAAGTCTGGAGTACACACTCCAATATAAAGATGCCAGAGTAAATAATGTCCCAATACAAGAGTCTGAATAAATAATAAACCAAAACTTGAAATAATGAAAGTCTGCAACTACAACCTCTAAATAAGAATGGGCAACATGCCCTAACTGATACAAATGACTCTGAAGAAATCAAGAATAAAATGAGGGCGTCTACTACCAAGATCCTGTAACTTCCACAGCAGCTACAGAACATCATCAGAATGGAACTCCTATGCTTGGCATCCCAATGGTTGGGCACCTAAAATGTTTTTACAAAACAAAAATAGATTTGGAGGAAAACGGGTCAGAGCACATAAATACATATATGGCACCCCTAGGCTAAGCTGCGGTGCAAACATACTCTGCTATCAGATCCATGTACATCATGTACGCAAGGATCACGTGTTCCAAATCTCCCATAAACCGTTAAAATACAAACCCCACATATTGGAGGCGAACATAGTTCACATACCCATGGGTCACGCACATACCTACGCTCCCAAAGTCAGCCGACTTATCAACTCACAAATAAGTCATTCACAGCACTATGTCCTTAAGGTACCATTCTAAATCCCCCCGAAGGCACACAAGGATAAGAGGGTCCTTTTCCAGAATAAAACTAACCTCCCATGATAGAAAGTATGGTAGTTATGTCATACACACAATAAATCCATACACTGGGCATTAACACAACCTAAGTAATCATATATCAATATAGATGTTCACACATTTCATCTAGTTAGTTTCATATGTAGCAAGTTTACCCCGAAAATTTCGCGTTATATATATTTCATTTGATAACTCTCTCATCGTATCAATTTGAGTACTTAAACCTATCTCAAAAGGTTACTAGATTTCTTATTAATTTCAAATGCTATCTCAGCACTTAAAGTCACTCCATTCCTGCCCTTAATCTTACATCATCATAAATTCCCATTATAGTTTCAAATCGAACGCTCTCTACTCGTACTTCACTCGGTAGACTCTCGTAAGCAATATCAATCAATCCCATAAGTAATACCATTCTTCGATAATAATTAATACTCTACGGGCCTTCTCTAAGTACCATCATATTATATTACTCACCCTAATAATCAACATTGGCTTTGGAATAATCCTTAAACCTTAAAGAGAAACAATTACCGAAATACAGCAGGGGTCGATCAATCAAACCATCGATCGATTGACATTCTTCAGTCGATCGATCGATCAAGCAGGTATCTGTCCAGAAATCCTTAACAGTTACGGGTTATCAACTTTTCACACCTCTAAATCTTCATTCTAACGTCCAAAACTCTCATATGAATACACTAATCATCCTACTAACATGTTTGCTTCATTCCCCACATTTTAGATTCATCAAATCAACATATAACATCACTTTCTTGGATCAAATTACCCGAAAATTATATAAAACCTAGTTTTTCCTATTTCTTCAAGAACATCCCATAATCCCTACAAATTTCAAAATTCTCTATTCATAAATCATAAATTTGTAGTTTTTAACTACATGCAAGTCCTACCCAAATTATGATTTAAACCATTCAAATCCATTTAATTTTCATTATTTATGAGAAATCTCCAATTCTATAAAAACATGTAAAATATATGCTTTGAATCTTTGCAAGATAAACCACTTGCCTGTAAATCTGATGTTCTGATCCGTTGTTATTGTTCAAGGGTTGGTCCTCTCTTCCTTCCGGTCACAATTCCGTCCAAATTGGTGGTGGTGGGTGGTGGTTTTGGTTTGGGGACTCTTTGTAACCTCTCCTCTAACTCACGTAACTCCCCTCTATATTTTTGGCTGATAATGTCCCTAATGACCTTTCCAATAATACATAATTAAACACTAAAATTCGTGGGTCTAAATTCCTTAAATTTTAAAATTACCAAAATACCCTTCCGGGTTGCCGGTTTGGCCTAAAAATGCCCCGGTACCCAAACTAAACCCCCAGCTAGTGTTTTCTGACTATCTCGACCCTTCCGAACACGTTGGTGCACTCAAAAAGCTCATACGGGTGTTATAAAAATAAAATACTTTTAGATCCATTAAATGGGTATTGTCACGACTGACACGCGCGTCCCAACTAAATTACCGAAACTGTCATATTTTCAACTCACGACAATTTTAATAAATTCAATGATCACATATTACCATAATCACTCAGTAATATTCAACAACATAGTAATAACCAAATACTAACTCTCGTCTCGCTAGCATTTATATCTGAATTAATTTTCCAATTAATAAATCGCAAATTAATTCATACATCCCAAATTAATTTAATAAATCCCAGAATTAAAAGCAATTTCATTTAATTAACCTCATAATTAAAAGCCATAAAAATACGGGGTATTACATACTTCCCCCCTAATAACGAAATTTCGTCCCGAAATTCAAAAAAGTAAGGCATACCTGGAACAATTAGGTATCCTCTGGTACTCAAAACAAAATTTAAAGAAAGGTCCAAACACTAAATCCCTCGCTTCACAACAACCTTTTTTTTAACAGTCTTGATACTTTATCAGATTACACTTCAATAAATGCACGTCACGTTGTGCTCTTACTAAAACAACATTTGAATAAAAATGGTATATACATCATGAGCTGCATTATTTCAATATTATTGTGAGTCTGCACCTCACTACGCATTCACTCCCGCGTTTAGCAACACACCAAACTCCCATCCTGGAAGAAATCAACAACACATCTGACTACTCTTGCCCATTCTTTGAATCTTTGTTCCCGCCGTTGTGACCTTTACACAAGGGAAAACTACTTCAGCTGGGTGGTGTTACACAAAACAATTTTTGGCACCTTGTCCACTATCAAATAGATACGGGTGCTTTCACCCAACTCTACCATTAGATAATATCTTCTCCCCATTACCACAATGTACCTTGCTTACTAGTTTTACCTGATTTGGAAATGAAAAAATCTCAATGAATCCAAAATTTCTTTTATACAATCCACTAGTCATCAATAACCTTGCGCCTACACCTCGGGCCATAGGTGATACAACCTTCTCCAAACGAAACATATGTCCACTACTTCTTGCTACCCCACGTTGAAGGTGGATTTTGGGGATCTCCTCTTAGTTCTGAATAATGCTGCATCGAACCCCGTACCGGGGTGTTCACTATCTAATAGTGTAAATCACCCAAGTATATAATAATTTCTCTCCTATGGACAACATGTCCCACATATTCGAAGGAACTCATTACTTATCAATAAGTTGGCTACCCCTCAAGGAAATTTACTAACTTGACTCTTCCATCCCTGTAAATCGTCGGCTTGATATAAAATCATTTGGTTGAACATCTAACCCCAATCGTTCCACTACTTACTACACCCCTTCCAATTCCGACATTCACGTATAATTCTTCCCGTTAAGTGATATTTACTAACCCTCTTATACCTCGACGTATACCAAAATTTTCGACCCTCGCACTTTTCACTACTTTGTGCACATCGGGGCCCTTTATACCTTATTGACATCATCATTCTATTTACTCTTGAATCACACTCAACATTCGATTGGTTATATCTACTCCGAATTGTCCATAATAATTAAATATTTGCCTTCTCAAGAGATACCCCCTTATTAAATGACTTTCCACTGCTGATTAGGCACATATTCTTCACTTTTATCCCCTTAATTTCGGTATTTTTATGATCCCGTGCAGTGTAAATAGCTTGGATTTGTTTTGTATTTATGCTACTAACCTATTTTGGCAAGTATTTCGTGTTTTTTGTATTTCTCACGTGTTTTACAGGTAGTTCATGCAAGTTAGTGCGAATGAGAACTCAAAACAGTGAAAGAAACCAAGAAATGGAGAGTTGAAGGGCTTTTTCGTAATTTTTCAGCCTTAGTCCGGAGGTGGGGCCAACTAGAAAGTTGAATAGATCTAAATTACAAGAACACTGGAAAAACGGCACCTCAATCCGAGCTACGGTGAAGAAGTTACGATGCTTTGAAGTTCCGTGATAATGAAGAGAAACGGACCGGTCCGGTCATGCGAAATCCTGGCATTTATTATGCAGATTTTGAGGTGATTAGCTGGTGAAAACGTGTGCAACAAGCAATTCTAGCTGTCAAATTCGTGCTACTTGGTTCTATAAAAGACCAAGCCCTACCTCATTTCAAGGGGAGTAGAATTCTAGAGAGTAGAATAGAATTTTAGAGAGAGAAAGTCAGATTTCAGAGAGTCTTTTTAGTTTTCTTTGGTAGAAATTTTCATAAACCCTAGTTTTTGAAGTTCGTCTACTATTAAAGATTCAAAGTTCTATTCAAGATTCATCATTCATCCATTGCAAGTAATTTTAATTTATTATTTTTACTGCTTTCCTAGTTAGTTTAATTAATTGTTGATTTCTAGTTTTCCATTCCCAATTCAAGTCATGTTCTCAATTTTCTAGAGTTAGTTATGAATTCCTACACTTTAATTTGTAAGTTTTATTTTGATTTCATCATGTTAAGCTAAGTTTTTAAGGGTTGGGATGCATGAACCCATCCCAATGTAAATTACTTAGGTAGAAAATAGAATTTAAATTAAAAATTTGAAAGAGTTTTACAACCATTGTAGATCTTTTAATCTCTCTTGCCCTAGGTACTTGGGATGTTTAAGAATATGATGTGCGTAAAATTATTTATCACCGCTTTATATTTACCTTTGATTTCATATGGTGCGGGCTTGATCCTCATATATGTAATGCTTAGGATCTATAAAGACTGGATTCATTCAAATTTATAATTTCCAATTCTAGGTTTCTATACGGTAAATTACTAGGGTTAGGGGGATTGTATTCCAACCTACTTTCTCATTCATCTTAATTAATTTAACTTCTTTATTTACTTATTTTTTTTCCTTTTCAACCTTCATCATTTTTTTCATTTTTTCTTCAGAGGTAATAAATCAATCAAATTCTATCAACCATTCCCTGTGGATTCGATACCTAGACTCGCAACTATACTCCTTAAGAAGTGTAGTTACAAGTTTAGTTTTTTTTTGTATTGAGGTTGGAAGCCGATAACAACGACTAGCGTATTACATGGACGCTCGGTTTTTCCACTCGATCAACTGCCTTTTCACCAACATCGGACGTGCTACATTGATTACACATGATATTCATTAACACCTTTTCTTACGACGTTTAATCCCATAAGTAATAATCTCACCCTTCTATGTCCCCTCTTCCTTCGATTAACACATAGACGATCCAGGGTGTCTATACCCCTTTTTAACCCATACTTACGGGTTCAACCATCAGATATGCTCCATACTAACTCCACTCTTTATTGCCTCTGCATTTACAACATGGCTATACCACTTGGGCGTTATCAATCACCTATGAATTTGAAATCCTAAATCCGTCTTAACCTCAATACGTCCTTCAACACGCCGTGACAAAACCAACATTATCAGTACTTACATCGTAATTCACTAACAACTGGCTCTACTGGCCTGACATCATAATTTACTCCTTGTTACTTCCAGTTATAACTACTTACTTCCATAACTATTGAGATATCCAAATCATGAACGCATGGACACACATCTCCTTACTACCAACCTTACGCTAAGTTTCATGCGTGGGGTGTCTCGTAAAGAGAAATCCAAACAAGGAACCCCCCCCCCCCCGATACACTACTAACTAACATTGTCGATCATCGAAATCCGTTAAGCCCTGTCCATAATATGTACCCCTACACTCCCGTCTCTTAACAGCAAAGTTACATTTCCTTTCGCAATTACACATAAACAAGGAACTCCTTCCGAAAGACACTTTCTCTTGACAGTGATGGAAATCACATTTCATATACAGCATTGCAAATAAAATCGGGACTCTCAAATTCCCATCCCCAGACGCACAACTATGAGTATAAAATCCCAAATATCTAATGGGTGATAAAGCAATGCACTCTTCTCATTACGGCCTCTCTAGCGTTAATTATAACAACCAGCTAACTCTTTACTGACTAGTAAACCAATTACATACGACTCATAACAATTAAATTCCTACTCATACTGGGATTAAATATCCGAGACCATTATACCTTTTTGAAATCACAACATATATATACATATATATATATACACACACACACACACATATATATACAAAAGTACAATTGCGAGCCCGGCCCTCTCACAGATGGGGCCTCGCCAGAACAAAACATGCTACCCCAAGGTAGCAATTCCAATAAACTTGCAATACCAGCACACTATCGGTATAATCATATATATAAAACCATAATTAAGATCATATCATACTCGTATAACACAGCATTAAAACGAGTAATTTCAATGTAGTATATACCGTTATCAATATACCCATTCATCCTCCACAGATGACAATACAAGTAACCCCCACACGATCAGGGAAAAATATTCACATAATTAATAAAATTGTCGATACTCACTAAACTCAAGTCTCAAGTAAAACTAACAATAATAACAGTTGTAGAAACTCGTTCATGCCACAAACAACATGCAACATCATCTGAGGATATAACTCATACTTCTATCCTTACAATTGTCCTGGCTGCTCAAATAGTTCCTGGACTTAGCACACTTGTCCGTACCAAACCGAATATTTCAATGGCTCTTGCCTTTGTCAGGTACAATACCTTTACCCCTACACGTGCAATGGGAAACATTTATAACGCACGGGTTTCACTCCCCATAAAATACCTCCACACATCCTCTACTTATCTTCGGTCACACTGACCATGTTAAGGTGGTCCTTCTCTCGGACGTTGGTAGTCTCGACTCTGACGACTACCTCCGTTGTTCCCTTAGCTTTCACGGCCCTAAGGAACACGTAACTAATTTCCACATCTCTTACTGAAATAACCATCGCTCGGTAATAATTCAGCTATCCAAATCATTTTAATTAGTTCTCCGTTGGGTCTTACCCTTGTGGGGCTTCATCAACACCGCTTACTCCAGTCTTACTCTATATAAAGTCCTAAATTCTTGCATCTCCCCACCCAAGGGAATGTTTACCTCCTAATTAACACTATGCGATAATACCCTCTGCCTTGATCGTCAAATCAGAATTCCCCCAAAAGTACTAGCAATTCTTCTTGTATATAAATTCTGCCTTTAATATCCCCTTCTCCATTTCACCTACTTCACCCGGTGTAGGGTTCGCTAAACAATTATATTTCTTCACAAAGTTACCTATATCCGGCCTTCTCGTGTGAGTTCAGAATAACATTCACCTTTTACCCTGAACATCTGATTAAGGAACTTATGGTCAAACCATATGTGTACGCCTTCTCTCGACTTCACATTCCACTTCTACCTATGGTGATTGTCCCTCACCATTGAAACTCCGCTCTTAAGAGACAAGAAAAATTTACCCAAATTTTCACTCCCGATTGGCCATACCCCGACATATGTCCAAGCCTTTAATGTATTACATTTTTTTGACTAGCACACGCCATCTCCGCATCTCTAGTATTTCCACTGCTGGTTCTCTTTAATGTTTCACCTAACTCTTTCTCTCCCATTCCAACCTTGTTGGGTGAGTCTCATTTGACCCCATCTTCTACTATAGTTGTGCCTGGAAATCACAAGTCACGCCTTGGCTATCTGTACCATCCAGAACTTTCGTGCCAAAATATGGGTGACTTCAACTACGGTCATCCCTTTAATCAATTTAATAACCTCAACTGATCATTGCCTCATGTTGTTCGCCCAACTGTCTTCACCTGACGTACTACGTTGTTTGGTGCACGAACACACCCGACTGCAAATAAGATTCACTATCATATATATCAAAGCAGGAGAACGAAATCTCATCAAAGATATCGACAATTCTAAGCATAGGGCTCTACATCAAAGCAAGCTATGATGGAAACATAATAAGCCACACAGATCCTAAAGGACACTAGAACCTGATGCTCTGATACCACCAATGACACCCCATATAATTAAATACCGGGTAGCTACTTCTTTATTAAATTAATACAGAATATCAAGTTGGTTCAGTCTTAGCACCACTGTCGAAAAACACTTAATTAATTACTAGCCACATAATATTTAAAAGAGAGATGTCAAATTTTATTAATTAAGTCAGCAATTAAACAAGAATTTACTTAATAAACCAACAATCGCATAACCAAACTCATATAAATGCTCAACGAGATGAAATCAAATAAGTCTGGAGTACACACTCCAATATAAAGATGCCAGAGTAAATAATGTCCCAATACAAGAGTCTAAATAAATAATAAACCAAAACTTGAAATAATGAAAGTCTGCAACTACAACCTCTAAATAAACAAATGACTCTAAAGAAATCAAGAATAAAATGAGGGTGTCTACTACCAAGATCCCGTAACTTCCACAGCAGCTACAGCACATCATTAGAACGGAACTCCTATGCTTGGTGTCTCTGTGGCTGGGCACCTAAAATGTTTTTACAAAACAAAAATAGATTTGGAGGAAAACGGGTCAGAGCCCAATGTGAAAACAGTTTAAAAGTTTAGTAAGTTATTAAAATTACAATTAAACATCACATATTATAAACACGTTAGTGGCGTACTCTCACATGAGTTTCTTACCTCTCAACTACTGTGCACGCCTAACGTATGCCTTTAACCCATCCTAGTTATGCCACTATCTAACTAGTTTGTACCACTCCTGCCTTCGCAATCTAACATAGAGTATCTACACGTAACTCCCAAATAAGCCATATTTATAACCCATGTTCACATTCATTGAATTTCTTATCTCAAGTGTTAATTAAATTCTCATTCTTAACCCATTCAAACATCTTAGTTATTCACATCTACTAAGTAACAATGAACCAGTCACAAGTACATAAGTATATCACTCTCAGTACATAAATACATATATGGCACCCCTAGGCTAAGCTGCGGTGCAGGCATACTCTGCTATCAGATCCATGTACATCACGTACACAAGGATCACGTGTTCCGAATCTCTAAGGAACCGTTAAAAAACAAATCACACATATTGGAGGCGAACATAGTTCACATACCCATGGGTCACGCACATACCTACGCTCCTAAGGTCAGCCGACTTATCAACTCACAAATAAGTCATTCATAGTACTATGTCCTTAAGGTACCAGTCTAAATCTCCCCAAAGGCACACAAGGATAAGAGGGTCCCTTTTCAGAATAAAACTAACCTCCCGTGATAGAAAGTATGGTAGGTATGTCATACACATAATAAAACCATACACTAGGCATTCACACAACCTAAGTAATCATATATCAATATAGATGTTCACACATTTCATCTAGTTAGTCTCATATGTAGCAAGTTTACCCCGAACATTTCGCGTTATATATATTCCGTTTGATAACTCGCTCGTCGTATCAATTTGAGTACTTAAACTTATCTCAAAAGGTTACTGGATTTCTTATTAATTTCAAATGTTATCTCATCACTTAAAGTCACTCCATTCCTACCCTTAATCTTACATCATCATAAATTTCCATTATAGTTTCAAATCGAATGCTCTTTACTCGTACTTCACTCAGTAGACTCTCGTAAACAATATCAATCAATCCCATAAGTAATACCATTCTCCGATAATAAACATTATATTACCCTACGGACCTTCTCTAAGTCCCATCATATTATATTACTCACCCTAATAATCAACATTGGCTTCGGAATAATCATTAAACCTTAAAGAGAAATAATTATAGAAATACAACAGGGATCGATCGATCGAACCATCGATCGATCGACATTCATGAGTCGATCGATCGATCAAGCTGGTATCTGCCCAGAAATCCTTAACAGTTCTGGGTTATCAACTTTTCACACCTCTAAATCTTCATTCTAACCTCCAAAACTCTCATATGAATACACTAATCATCCTACTAACATGTTTTCTTCATTCCCCACGTTTTTGATTCATTAAATCAACATATAACATCACTTTCTTTGATCAAATTACCCAAAAATCATATAAAACCTAGTTTTTCCTATTTCTTCAAGAACATCCCATAATCGCTTCAAATTTCAAAATTCTCTACTCATAAATCATAAATTTGTAGTTGTTATCATATCAAACATAAACCTACATGCAAGTCCTACCCAAATTATGATTTAAACCATTCAAATCCATTTAATTTTCATTATTTATGAGAAATCTCCAATTCTATAATAACATGTATAATATATGCTTTGAATCTTTGCAAGATAAACCACTTGCCTGTAAATCTGATGTTCTGATCCGTTGTTATTGTTCAAGGGCTGGTCCTCTCTTCCTTCCGGTCACAATTCCATCCAAATTGGTGGTGGTGGGTGGTGGTTTTGGTTTGGGGACTCTTTGTAACCTCTCCTCTAACTCACGTAACTCCCCTCTATATTTTTGGCTGATAATTTCCCTAATGGCCTTTCCAATAATACATAATTAAACACTAAAATTCGTGGGTCTAAATTCCTTAAATTTTAAAATTACCAAAATACCCTTCCGGGTTGCCGGTTTGGCCTAAAAATGCCCCGGTACCTAAACTAAACCCCCGGTTAGTTTTTTTTACTATCTCGATCCTTCCAGACATGTTGGAGCACTCAAAAAACTCATACGGGTGATATAAAAATAAAATACTTTTAAATCCATTAAATGGGTATTGACACGACTGACACACGCGTCCGAACTAAATTACCGAAACTGCCGTATTTTCAACCCACGATAATTTTAATAAATTCATTGATCACATATTACCATAATCACTCAGTAATATTCCACCACATAATAATAACCAAATACTAACTCTCGTCTCTCTAGCATTTATATCCGAATTTTTCCAATTAATAAATCCCAAATTAATTTCATACATCCCAAATTAATTTAATAAATCCCAGAATTCAAAGCAGTTTCATTTAATTAACCTCATAATTAAAAGCCATAACAATACGGGGTATTACAGTATTCTTCTTAAAACATAAGTCCGACATTTTTCAAACTTTCTTAAAAATACTTCTTCGAATTGAAAATGAGAAGGACACTCAAGTAAATAGAATTCGTAGTGATAGAGGTGGTGAATTCAAAGACACCGGCATAATAGAGTACTGTGACTATAATGGTTACAAACATCAGTTTAGTGCTCCTAAGACTCCTCAATAAAACGGTATCGTAGAGAGAAATAATCGTACTCTTCAAGAGATGGCACGTGTTACGTTACATGCCAAGAATTTGCCTAAATATTTTTGGGTAGAATCTATTCATACTGCGTGTCACATTATCAATAGGGTCTATCTTTGAAAGAATTCCAAACAAACCCCTTACAAACTTTGGTATAAGAAAAATCCCAATCTTAAGTACCTTAGAACCTTTGGTAGTACTTGTTATGTCTGCAAAGATAGAGAACACCTGTCCAAATTTGAGAGCCGGGGAGATAAAGCTATCTTTCTAGGTTACTCACCTAATAGTAGAGCCTACCGTGTTTATAATCTTCGCACTAAAACCTTGATGGAATCCATAAATGTAATTGTAAGTGACACTACTATAGAGAGTAATACTGGTGAATCAACTATTGAGGAAGAGCCTACAAATGTTTTAGAAAATGACTCTCCAGAAATAGATGACTCATTACCAATTGAGATACCTGAAGTACCTAACTGGGTTTCTAAAGAGAATCCCATAAATAATGTTGTTGGCAATCCTAGTGAGCCTGTGCATACAAGATCACAATTAACAAATTATGCACATTATGCATGTTTTGTTTCCCTAGTGGAACCAAAGAATGTTAATGGGGCATTGAATGACTCTCACTGGATTTCTGCTATACAGGAAGAACTTCTTCAATTTGTCATTCATGATGTTTGGTATCTTGTACCTAGGCCTAATCACAAAAAGGTTATTGGCACATGTTCGATTTTTAAAAATAAGTCTGATGAAAGTGGGGTAATTATTAGAAACAAAGCTAGATTAGTTTCTCAAGGATATTCTCAAATTGAAGGAATAGATTTTAACGAAACATTCGCTCTTGTTACTCGCTTAGAATCTGTTCGCCTTCTCTTTGACATAGCTTGCCACTTGCATTTTACACTCTACCGAATGGATGTAAAATCTGCATTCCTTAATGGAATATTGACTGAAGAGACCTATGTAGAACAACCAAAAGGGTTCATTGACCCTCAATATCCAAATCATGTATTTCGTCTTAAAAAATTCTTTGTATGGCCTTAAACAAGCGCCTAGAGCCTGGTATGAGCGTCTTTCCAGCTTCCTCTTAGATAAAGGTTTTAAAAGAGGTGGAAATGATCAAACCCTATTTGTCAAACATTTTGGCAAATGCATCATTATTGCTCAAGTTTATGTTGACGATATTATTTTTGGATCAACTTCTCCCTCAGAAGTAAAATCCTTCGCTGAGATTATGCATAAAGAGTTTCAAATGTCTCTTATGGGGGAGTTGCAATTTTTCTTAGGTCTTCAAGTCAAACGAAATTCAGAAGGATTATTTGTCTCGCAATCTAAGTACGCTTTAGAGATAGTAAAAAAATTTGGCCTTGAGAGTGCTAAAGATGCTAAAACACCCATGAGTACTACGGTAAAACTATCTAAAGACGAAACTGGAAAATCTATAGATCCAACTCTATATCGTAGTATGATAGGAACCTTGCTATACCTTACTGCCTTGCGTCCTGATATAATGTATGCGGTGTGTGTTTGTGCTCGTTATCAAAATAACCCTAAAGAGAGCCACATATCTTCTGTCAAAAAAATCATTAAATATGTAAAAGGCACTCTGAACCTAGGACTTTGGTACACTAGTGACACACCAAACACTATAATTGGATACACTGATGCTGACTGGGTTGGGTGTATTGATGATAGTAAAAGCACATCAGGATCATGTTATTATATAGGTAATAATTTGGTAGGATGGAGTAGTAAGAAACAAAACTGCACATCACTCTCAACAGCTGAATCTGAATACATAGCCGCTGGAAGCTGTTGTGGTCAATTACTTTGGCTTAAACAAATGCTAAGTGATTATGGTATCCAAGAAAACCAATTGCATCTCTATTGTGATAATCAAAGCGCGATCAATATCTCTAAAAATCATGTTCAACACTCGCGAACAAAACACATAAAAATAAGACATCACTTTATACGCGAATTGGTTGAAACTAAGGAATTAGAAATCAATTATCTTCCTACTGATTTGCAACTCGCAGATATGTTTACCAAACCTTTAGATTACAATCGATTTATTTCTTTGCGTAAATCTATTGGTATGATGTGTGCTGATTAATCTCTTTGATCTCTCAATTTTTCCCTTTGTCTATTTGAGACAAAATGGGGGAGAAATTTGAGCCTAATGAATTTCACATATGCTAAACAACTTGATCTTAGTGATTCATTGCAGGATTCTATATAGTTATTCTCAATAGTTGTAATAGGGTATTAAATTATAAATAGTTGAGTTATGTACTTTTTCTTTCTATGAAATGGGTAGATAGAATTTTTTTAGGAATAAGTTTCCTTATTCTTGTGGCCCTACGAGTCCAAAATGACTCAAAGGATATTTTGTCTCATATTTCCAAAGGTGGAGATTGAAGCACCTTCTACTCTTGACTCACTTGAGTCTATATTGTATAAGTGTTCATCTCGTTTGGAAATTGTGACAAAATTATGTCTATCCTAGAAACCAAAGAACCCCAGAGTTTGGTTTGCTATTTTATCCTTCCTGCTTGATTGATCTAGAAAATATTACCAACACTCACACACAGTAGAATTGATCTCATAAATTTCATATTGCATATAATTGTGTGTATATATGTTGAGTGTGTTTAAATCCCAATAATTAATTTTTAATATTTTTTTGGGGATTTTATAAACCTTTAAAATAATTTTTTTTAATTAAAATTTGTTTTTAAAAGTTTTTGGGGTCAATCCGCAATTAAGTATTGGTGGTTATATTGACTGTAAGTTACCTTGGGTAGAATTCGAAAGCGGCAGAGACTTTAGGGTGTGTTTGTATTTATTTTAAGACGCGCGTTTGTCATCTTATTATTGCCCAACATCTGTTGCATTCTGATTGGTTGAGTTTGTGTTTCTTTATAGAGAGTAAACCAGCGCTTGTTTACAACCCTTGGATCATTTTTATCAATGATCTATATGCGCTCTTTCATCATCCCTATGAACCTCATATAAACCAATCAGGAGAGTTTTAATCACCGCTTATCGTGAACCCTTGGATAAAAGTCAATAAACCTTGACTCAATCAGAGCCATTGATTTTGAACCTTATTCTCGAATATTCTCAGCCTCCTATAAAAGGACCTTTATCCTCATCCACCAGGGACTTTTGCCATTTTTGTCCTTTAGAGAGAAAAGAGAGAGTAGAGAGAGAAGAGAGAAAAGAAAGAGAAAGAGAGAAACCAGAAAGAGAGAGAAAGAGTTAGAAAGCCTAACCCTAACCCTAAATCGTCAAACCTTTTCAAACCTAAACCTCTTTTCAAGTCCTGTATATACCAAACACAACCTTGAGTGTTTGAGAGGTTGAGAGTTGGTTTGTTTAGTTGGTTTGATGTTGTAACCTCTTCGTTCTTATATCTTGTGTCCAACCTATATATTTTCTCTTAGATCTAAGTTTTTGCTTTATAGAAATTTCAGATCTGAGTACTTTATGTTACATTTCACTTAGATTTACATAGTTTGTTTCTCATCTTGAGAAATATATTGTTGATTCCTTTTTGTAAATGTTTTTAATTTTGAAATTAACAATAATGTTTTCTGTTTCTAGTTCTCTTGAAACAAGACCTTTGACCTAGTTTGGAATCGCACTTGGTGATTTTCAATCTCAAAAATATTTTCAAAACCTGAGATTGATTAAGATCTTGATACGTCTTCTGAGCAAGATAGCCGTGAATTCTGGGATTATTGTAAAGTTCAAATAAGGTTAAGTTTTGTGAGAAGAGAGAAATATAAAAATCACAGCATATAGTTCTTAATTGTAATTTGTTAGGACTGGTTGTATATAATAAGTGTGTGTGTGTGTGCATGAATGTGTTAGAAAGCACCTTCACAAACACTATCACCCTACCACACTAAAAGTGTTGGTAATAAGATCTTGAGAACAAGAGTCCACGTAAAGAACTTGAACAAATTGGATGTTAGCAAACTGGGAGAACAACATCAACAATCAGAACTGCAGAGAAGTTATAAGGACACCAGAGAGTACATTCCTAAACTTATATAGGTCTGAGTTGTATGCATGTTTGTTATATAGTTTGTAACTGTTAAAATTTGTTTTAGTGGAATTTTTAGTGTACTACATAGAGGGAGTCGTGGATGTTTCCTCAGTTGGGTGAGGTTTTACCATGTAAAAAATCCTTGTTCTTAATCTTTCTGTATCTCCTCATTTAATTCTTGGTGTGCTGAGTTTAAAGTTTTTAAACTGTTTTATAAAACCTGTTAATCAAATCTTGAACAGATCTCATACATACTTTTGTTAAACACATCTTGTGATTAATTAGTTTTGGTTTTAAAGAAAAGAGTTTCTTCAAAAAACTGTTCGGAGTTACTTAAATAGTTTAATTTTATATTAAACGGCTTTAGTAACAAATTTTCACAAGTAAATAGAATTCGTAGTGATAGAGGAGGAGAATTCATAGATACAGGTGTTATAGAGTATTATGACTATAATTCTTACAAACATGAATTTAGTGCTCCTAAGACTCCTCAGTAAAATGAAATTGTTGAGCGAAAGAATCGTACCCTTCAAGATATGGCACGTGTTATGATTCATGCCAAGAGTTTACCTAAATATTTTTGGGTAAAATCAATTCGTACTGCGTGTCACATTATTAATAGGGTCTTATTTAGGAAGAATTCTAAACAAACTCCTTACGAACTATGGTATGGGAAGAAGTCCAATCTTAAATATCGTAGAACTTTTGGTAGTACATGTTACGTTTGTAAAGACCGGGAACTCTTATCCAAATTTGAGACTCGTGGAGATAAAGCTATCTTCCTAAGATATTCTCCCGACAGTAGAGCATACTATGTCTACAATCTTCGCACAAAGACTTTAATGGAAACCATAAACGTTATTGTAAGTGACACTACTGTTGAGAGTAAGACTGGAGAACCAACTATTGTGGAAGAGTCTGAAATTGTTTTAGAAAATGACTCTCCAAAAATAGATGATTCTTTACCTATTGAGAAACCTGAAGTACCTAACTGGGTTTCTAAAGATCATCCCATAGATAACGTTGTTGGTAACCATTGTGAGCATGTATGTACAAGATCTCAATTAAGAAACTATTATCATTATGCATGTTTTGTTTCCCTTGTGGAACCAAAGAATGTAAATGATGCATTGAATGACCCTCAATGGATTTCTGCCATGCAGGAAGAACTTCTTCAATTTGTCATTCACAATGTTTGGTATCTTGTACCTAAGCCTGATCATAAAAAGGTTATTGACACATGTTAGCTATTTAAAAATAAAACTGATGAAAGTGGGATAATCACTAGAAATAAAGCCAGATTGGTGGCTCAAGTATATTCTCAAATTAAAGGAATAGATTTTAACGAGACATTTTCTCCTGTTACTCGCTTAGAATATGTTCGTCTTCTCTTTTCTATAGCCTGTTACTTGCACTTTACGCTTTTCCAAATGGATGTAAAATCATCCTTTCTTAATGGAATCTTGACTGAAGAGACCTATGTTGAACAACCCAAAGGGTTTATTGACCCTCAGTATCCAAATCATGTTTATCGTCTTAAAAAATCCTTGTATGGTCTGAAACAAGCGCCAAGAGCCTGGTATGGACGTCTTTCCAACTTTTTTCTTAGATAAAGGTTTTAAGAGAGGCGGAAATGATCAAACTCTATTTTTCAAACATTTTAACAAAGATATTATTATAACTCAAGTATATATCGATGATATCATTTTTGGATCAACTTCCCCTTCAGAAGTTAAATCATTTTCTAAAATTATGCATAAAGAATTTCAAATGTCTCTTATAGGGGAGTTCTAATTTTTCTTGGGTCTTCAAGTCAAACAGAATTCATAAGGTTTATTTGTTTCTCAATTGAAATATGCTTTAGAGATTCTTAAAAAATTCGGGCTTGAAAGTGCCAAAGAAGCTAGAACTCCCATGAGTACTACGGTCAAATTATCTAAAGATGGGAGTGGAAAATCCATAGATCCTACTCTATATCGTAGTATGATAGGAATCTTACTATACCTTACTGCCTCGCATCCTGATATTATGTACGCAGTTTGCGTGTGTGCCCGTTATCAAAATAATCCTAATGAGAGCCACTTAGTATGTGAATAAAGAATCATTAAATACATAAAAGGCACTCTAAATTTGGGACTCTGGTACACCAATGATACTTCTAGTACTATAATAGGATACACTAATGCCGACTGGGCAGGGTGCACTGATGATAGTAAGAGCACATCAGGAGTGTGTTACTATATTGGTAACAATTTAGTAGGATGGAGTAGTAAGAAACAAAATTACACTTCATTATCTACAGCTGAATCTCAATACATTCTTGTTAGTAGTTGTTGTGCCTAATTACTTTGGATTAAGCAAATGCTAAATGATTATGGAATTCAAGAAGACCAATTGCATCTCTATTGCGATAACAATGCGCGATCAATATCTCTAAAAATCCTGTTCAACACTCGTGAACAAAACATTTAAAAATTAGACATCATTTTATACCCGAATTAGTTGAAACTAAGGAATTAGAAATTAATTATCTTCGTACTGATTTGCAGCTCGCAAATATGTTTACAAAACCTTTGGATTACAAAGATTTTATTCTTTACGAAAATCGATAGGAATGATTTGTGCTGAATAAACTCATGTGACTTAAGTATTTTTTTTTTCTCTTTGTCCATTTGAGACAAAATGGGGGAGAAATTTGAGTCTTATGAGTTCATTTTTTCTTATACATATTTCTAAAAAGATTGCTCTTAGTCTTATTCGCAGGAATCTGTACAGTTATCTACAACGGATGTTATTAGGGTATTGGTTTGTAATTAGTTGAGTTATGTAATTTTCTTTTTCTAAGGATATGGGTAGATAGAATTTGTATAGGAATAGAATTTTGTTTTTTTTTTTGTATCCCTACAAGTCCTAGATGACTCAAAGGAGATTTTGTCTCATATTTACAAAGGGGGAGATTTAAGCACCTTATACTCTTTACTTACTTGAGTCTATATTGTATAAGTGCTCATCTAGTTTGGAAATTATGACAAAATTGAGTCCCATCCCCTAGATACCAAAGAACCTCAGATTCTACACACAGTGCCTCAATTGATTCAGTCAAAGGTAAATTCTCAACCCCACACACACACTAGGATTGCATACATAATATATATATTGCATTAATTGCATGTGTGAGTTAATTCCATTTTAATTAAGATTTTACTAATTGTGGGATTTTTAAAACAATTTTTAAGAAATTAAAAGTTGGGTTTTAAAACATTTGGGGTCATTTTGTGATCATTGGTTTTATCTAATCTTCCTTGAATGTTTGGTTGGGTAGATTCCAAAAGCGCTTGAGACTTGAGGGTTTGCTTGTAATTAGTTTTAAAAACAGGTGTTTTGGCTTCATCTGAGCCCTACTCTTGTCAACATTATGACGGCTTGATTTGTGCTTGTTGTTAGACTCAGAACCCGTACGCAATCTTAGCCCTTGGTTCCATTTAATCAACTAATTGCATGCGATTTATCCCAATCCATGTGAACCCTCTTTAGACAAATCAGTGAACGTTTAATCCACCGCTGATGTTACACCGTTGGATGTGAGTCAACTGCCAAATACCAATTCTCAGCCATTAGATTTGAGATGAAGTTCTCGATCCTTCCTTGCCTAGTATAAAAGGAGGCTGAGCCTCAGCATTTTAAAATTTTTTGGCCAGTTCGTTAAACTGAGAAAGAGAGAAGAAAAAGAGAGAAACCGGAGAGAAAAAAATCTAAAATCGTCCAAACCCTAATCTCGTTTCAAACCCTAAATTCCTTTTAAATCAAAAATCAGTTTACAACCAAAACCAAACCTGAGTGTTTGAGAGTTATTTTGGAGATGGTTTGAAGCTTTTTTGTGGGTTAAATCCTCTGTGTTTGAGATCTATTAACCAACTTAGACATTTTAATTTTGATCTCTATTTGTTTTTATAGAAACCATAGATCTTGTTGTTTTATGTCATATATCTCTTAGATTTGCATTATTTCGTTTCTCGTCTTGAGAAATCATATTTGTTGATTATTTTCTTTTTGTAAATATTTTTCACAACTCAAGAATCAATAAATTTATTTTATATTTCTAGTTCTTATGAAACAAGACTTATGATCTAGTTGGAATCGAAATTGGTGATTTATAATTTCAAAAAAAAAAAATCAAAACCCTCTGAAATTGTTTAAGACCATGGTCGTCTTCCAAGCAAGGTAACCTTGGATTTTGGGTTAGTTTGAAAGATCAAGAAATTATGTTGTTTCTAAAGAAAAGAGATACTGGAAACCTTAATCATTTAGATCTTTCTGTAATTTGATAGGACTTGTTTGTATAAATAAGTGTGCGTGTGTTCATGCATGTGTTAGAACACTATCACAAACACTTGACACACTACAACACAAGAAGTGTTGGCAAAAAGATCTTGAAACATCAAGAGTAGGCGTAAATCTGGAACAAAGTGTTGAGAAGTTAGCAAGTTGGGAAAGCCACGTTAACATTAGAACTGCAGAGAAGTTAGAATCAAACCAGTGGTACATATTCTAAACTTGTATAGGTCTATTTTGTTTGCATATGTGTTAAATAGTTTGTATCTTGTATATTTTATTTTTAGTGTATTTTTGGTTTGTGACTTCGAAGTAACTGTGGATGTTTTCTCAGTTGGGTGAGGTTTTAGCACGTTAGAAACTGTGTGTACTTAATCTTTATACATCTCCTCGTCTCATTCTTATTGGTGTGCTAATTTAACTGATTTAAACTATTTTAATTTTGTTTTTCAAAACTAGTTACATAATCTTGAACATATCTCGTACATATTTTTATTAAACACATCTTGTGATTAATCTGTTTGATTTAAAGAAAAGAGTTTCCCCAAAAAATAGTTCGGAGTTACTTAGACAGTTTAATCTTGAATTAAATGACTTAAGTGATAGCTTTTCAGTCCTTAGCTTTCAGCTGGGCTCTCTTCCTAAGAAGTCTGCTCGACTTTAGCCATCCTTTGCACACTCGGTCTAGACATGTCTTAGAGTTCATCCCTTTTCATTATAACCCTTCTTGGTTCATCTTTATGTTCCCTAAGCCCCTTGTATTGGTGGGTTTTTACAACTATTAGGCCCAGTCAGTCAAATGGGGATCCTCTGCTAAGCCTTTCCAAAATTCTTGGCACTTAAGGGAGTAGGTTTATTCAACATTATATCGACATGTTCTGATAATTGATGTGGCTCCTGGGTAATAATATCTATCATCACGTTCAGATCAAGAGAACCTGTACCTACCAGCTTCCTCGTTCAAACCAAAATATAATCGTCTGAGGTCTTCCACAGCCATCTAGCGAAACATTTTCCTCCTATCTATGTATGGGTTTGGAGAAGGCATTTCTTGCCTCTGGTCAGGGTTTTCACCCCTTTCAGGGATAGATGGGGTTCTCTTTGAGCCTCATTTGTTTAGTTAGGATGCTTTGTTTCAACTCCTTGACTCTCTCTTGCATAGCCTCTTGGCCTCTAGGCAAGTGCTATAATATTCCCTATATGTCGCCCATACCCACAGATGTGGAAGGTGACGCTTCCTCGACAGCTCTACTAGTTTTGGGGGTTTTTGCCCATTTTCACAAAATTCCCATAAAAGCAGGGCATGGTGGCACTAGAACGGAGTAGTAGCAAGAGTTACAAAAAAAGTGAATCCATAGTGGAAAGAATCGAGTCTAATCATGGGCTCAAGGAATAAAAGAGGAGTACAAGGAAGTTTGTAAACACACAGATTAGAACCCAATGAAACAACGTTGAATCAGAACTGGGTGTCCTGGAGTTTGAGAGAAAAATATTAGTAGAAAGCAATGAAAGGCTTGTTACATTCCCACAGATGGCGCCAATCTCTTATCTTCAAGAAATGGTTTTTGAATTCGGGCCTTAACTTAAGTACACTAATCGTAAACCATAACACACACACACACACACACACACACACACACATATATATATATATATATATATATATATATATATATAGTGGTGACCCGTGCGATGCACGATCGGGTGTAACGCATTTTGAAAAATATTATTTAAATATATAATTTAATATATAATAATTATTAGTATTTAAAAAAATTATAGCCATATCATGAGCATATATATGTAAGTAATGTGGTGAATAAAGAATATGAATTGAAATGAATATGATGAATTTTTTTATTGATTATTCTTAGGTCTATCCTGAAATGTTAAAAATAAACACAAAATAAATCAACAAGTATATTTTTATTTTTATTTTTAAAAATAAATCCCTACGTTACAGACCCATAACTGATTCGGCCTAACTCTATTAAAACTTTCAAATATTGACTAATTTCTTTTTAAATTTCTATAAAAAATATTTTGAATTGATTTTTCTTATGAGCGCCCTCAAATGTTAAAAATTGACACAAAATGATGAAAAGGACTCATGTTTTACCAATTAACCCACTTTTAAACATAAAAACTAATACAAACATGTACAATACAAAGTGGAGGGGGAAATGTATTCTCTCGATATAACAAAATAAATAACTATAAAAGATATCAAGGAACTCCATAAAAAAATAGATGCTAAGAAAATGGAAACTCAGCCCCCCATTGTTACGCTCAATCCACAACATCCACGACAAAAGAAAAAGAGAAGCAAAAAAAAGCACTCTTGAAGCACCCATAAGATTGATGCTTGAACAGGGAGTCCAGCTACTGAACTTGAAACTAAAATTTTCCAGTGAGACTACAAACATGCAATAAGCTATTTTAACATTCCATGGACAACACAACACAGTCCCAATGAGACACATCTCAAGCTACCCTTATGAAATTAATTAAGTACACTTATAAAAAATATTGATGCTTTAAAAAAACAATATTTTTTACACAACCTAGAAATTCCTTCGAAGGTGAAGTCCACAACCTATCTCTAAACGTCTCTCCCGAGTCTCCTTCCTCCCCTCAATTCTGAAGCTAATCCACCTAAAACACCTACATCCAGCAAGTACAATCCATGGGGTTATATATCTCTTGTCCCAAACCCATCTCAAAATCATAAAAACTTCCTAATCAACCCGATTTCACCCTCTTTAACCCTCTCTACCTAGAAGCTCCTCACATCTCTTTTCTTTCTATAACCTAATACCCTACATCTATGGGCTTCCATCCCCAACTCATGTCCATATAAACCCATCTAAACCTCTCTTACCCTCTAACTACAGGACCAAAACTGGACCAACCGACTCTCGCCAAGTTGTACCTCGTCAGCCCCCAACCCTAGTCTGCAGTACCACGACACCTGTTGCAGCACTCCCCATTTCCCCTTTATTGCATCCCTATCTCCCTCTCCTAAACTATTCATGACCACACCCTATAAACCATAAACCCAACTACCATATATATAACTGGGTTCGTTACATCTATATATATAATGTTATATATACGTTTTGAGTACCTATTTTTATGTCATTAAAAAAAACATCTAAGCAAAACTTATCATATCCATATATATAAAACAGTGGATGTATATGAGTGGATTTATATAAGTTTGCAATAATTTGTAAAGGTCACTATTATTGTTATTGTCATTGTTTATTAAGTCATTTTTTGCATTTCCCGTAAAAAAAATCCGACTAAGTTGATGGGTTGTACTGAAAGTATCCATTTTTTTTCATGACTAAAACTTACAAACAATGGTTTGTTTTATGCACTACTTGTTTTTCCTCTTACGGGTGTGTAAAAAGTAATTGTGAGATATGTTTACCATAACAGCAAGAGAAAGTTGAATGAGTAGGAACCTACCCATGCTTGGTCGAAAAATATCTTCAAGAGCAAGAGTTTGTCCTTGGCACCAGTGGGATCCTTCTTGTCAATAGCCTTGATGACTCCAACAAACCCAGGGGAGGGTACTCAGTGAAGGTCTCCACCACCATGGGCTTTGTCATCGTCTTCACCATACCAAGATCCTTTTCAGATCGCCTATCAATCTTGATCGACAACTCTGTAAACATAAAGGTAATGTGAGAAGTGTGGAAATCGAGAAATGGGCAACATAACTACGCTAGAGATCCTTGACAGTAACATTCTTTATTTTATATATATAACAATGGATATATATTCTCAGTTCATAATTATGTAAAGTGTGTGTGTGTGTGTGTGTGTGTGTGTGTGTGTGTGTGTGTGTGTGTGTGTGTATATATATCCATTGCAGAACCATACGCGATTAAAAAAACATTGCAGAAAAACATATCATTTATAACACTAAACAACCATACGTATATGACATTGGACATAACAGTTTTGGTAGAGTGGCGTACTTACTGGATTGGGAAAATATTAAACTAAAAGTCTCCTTATATTCATCTATCAAGTCTCCTTTGTTTTTTGAAATAGGAAAATAATATTTATTAAGCATTCAAAATCCTATAAACCACCCACCATAACAACTATGTACAGTTTTAAGAATAAAAAGGAAGTCATCTTGAGTATTAAAGTTATACTCCCTAGATTAAAAAATATATCATAAATCTTAAAGAACACAAGAAGGAAGGTATATGATTTTTTTCTCTTAAAAAATGAAAAAGTATTTCTTCTGTCTCATGGAGAAATGGACAAGTCTTAATTTTATATACAATGGTGAGAATCATTGACCCCCTAGGATAAGACTCTAAGTGGGTTTTGGAAACAAAATAAGATAATAAATATGTTGAGGCACCTGAGCATACATATGCTCTAAAAATATCCCCTTCATCTACTCAGTGACAAAACACACAAATAAAAGGATTACAAACAAATAAATCAAATTTATCATGCATTGAATGACTCGTCGGACCAAAGGCAAAAGATAAAAATACACACTCGAGTGAATCACAAGATATACCTCGATCATTTGGAACTATTGAAACCTATTTTATGCCAATCACTAGAAAATACATCAAGATAATATTTCGTAATAAAATAATAGTGAAATATATGTAACAAGCTGAAATACAAGATATGGTATTGTTAAGCTTTCATCAAATCATAAAATACTAAATCTACTCCCTTTTACAAAACTCTTCCCAACATCTTAACATAAGACTTTCTTCCCCTAAGCAGTAAAATGTAATAGTACAACCTAAGAACACAAGCTTCTCTCCCCACCCCCAATATATAATTATAACTCTTTTGCTAAAATTTGATTATCCCCCTTAATCACAACCTCTCTCCCTTTGAGATACTTCTCCTCCTGTTTATCATGGAATTGACAAGAAAGATGAAAAAAATAATAAATGAATTAGTAAGAACATAAGAAAGTAAACTAGACACTAGTTGAGATGATATCAAGTTAGAATATAAAACATATTACTTATTTAATAATCACATTAAGATCTAACTAATATGGTATACGAATCACTTGGTATAAAGTATAAAGTCATAAAGGATCAATAACGATATATCAAGAAAATATACAAACACCATCATTAAGATATAGAAAAAAGTAATACTTAACACCAAAATAAATGCAATAAAAGAGCATAAGATCACAATATATATTAGTTGATATGTACTCAACTCAACTCAACAAAGCCTTTTTCCAATTATTTGGGGTTAGCTACATGAATCCTATTTTTCCATTCCATTCTGTCCAGTGCAATATCTTCGGTTAAACCACATGTAATCATGTCCTTTTTTATAATATCCCACCAAGTCAATTTAGGCCTACCTCGACCCCTTGTGTTACCATCAATACTAACTAAATCACTCTTCCTTACAGGAGAATCCATTGGTCTACGCTTGATATGTCAAAACCATCTAATTCGATTTTCTCTCAATTTATCTTCTACCGGAGCTACTTTTACCATTTCACGAATTTGTTCATTTTTAATTTTATCCTTTCAAGCTTTACCACAAATCCATCTTAGCATTCGCATCTCCGCCACACTCATTTTCTGCACATTTTGTTTCTTGGTTGCCCAACACTCTGTCCCATATAACATGGCGGGTCTAATGGCTGTCCTATAAAATTTACCTTTTACTTCAAAGGTATATGCCTATCACACAAAATGCCGGTAGCACTTCTCCACTTAATCCAGCCTGCTCTAATCTTATGAGTAACATCATCACTAATATCTCTATCTTTTTTAATAATCGACCTTAACTACCGAAAATGATCATTTCTAGGTATCTCTTGACCCTCCAATTTCACATCTCCATTTGTCCTTCTATTACTACTAAAATTGCACTCCACATATTCTGTTTTAGTTCTGCTTATTTTAAAACCTCTTGTTTCTAAAGTTTCTCTCCACAATTCCAATCTAGCACTAATCCCCGTCTTAGTCTCATCGACTAAAACAATATCATCGGCAAATATCATACACCATGGAACCTCATCTTGTATTTGTCCAGTCAACTCATGCATAACAAGAGCAAAGCGATAAGGACTTAATGTTGAACCTTAGTGTAGACCTACCGTAATTGAAAATTCACTTCTTTCTCTGGCTGATGTACTTACTGTAGTCATCGTACCATCATACATATCCTTTATCACATTAATATATCTGCGAGTCACTGCTCTTTTATGTAGAACCTACCATATTATATCTCTGGGTATCCTATCAAATGCCTTCTCCAAATCTATAAAAATCATATGAAGATCCTTCTTTTTCTCCCTATACCTCTCCATTAATCTCCTCAATAAATAGATTGCTTCCATTGTTGACCTCCTAGGCATAAACCCAAATTGATTCTCAGATACTGTTGCCTTTAATCTCAATCTATATTCAATCACTTTCTCCCAAAGTTTCATTGTATGACTCATTAACTTAATACCACGATAATTTGAACAACTTTGTATGTCCCCTTTATTTTTATAAATAGGTACTAAAACACTTTTTCTCCATTCATTGGGCATCCTATTAGTCATTAAAATTCTATTGAATAATTTTGTAAGCCATGATACTCCATCCTCCCCTAAGCACTTCTTAACCTCAATAGGAAATCCATCTGGTCCTAAAGCCTTTATTGTTTTCATCTTTTTTAGAGCAATCCTGACCTCTATTGTCCCAATTCTACGAAAAAATATATTTTCTCGAGTCTCCCTAAGTTCCTCTATATCTAATCTACTCCCATTATCTCCATTTAATAACCTCTCAAAGTAGTTTTTCCATCTTTCCATAATTTCATCATCTTTGACTAAGACTCTCGAATCATCACTTTTAATACACTTAACGTTATTAAAATCTTTTGTTTTCCTATCCCTAAGTTTAGCAAGCTTATAAATACTTTTTCCCCTTCTTGTGTATCTAATTTTGTATAAAGATCATCATACACTTTTAACTTAGCATCTCTTACCGCTTTCTTAACTTCCTTTTTAGCACATTTATATTTCTCAAAATTTTCTTCATTTCTATTAGTTGATATGTAACCAAAGAAAATTTTTTAAAATCTAAATCTAACTAATAAAACTTTGTCATCCCTCATAAAGTGGAATCATAACAATGATTAGTCCGGTGTAACCTATAATAAGATATGAGTATGTATTCTCAAAGAAAAATTTCTCTCAAAGTTTATAAGATTATAATGAAAATGAAAATCCATCTCATGAGGCACATATCTTATTCCTAAAATGAAAAATTAACAACAAGTCATTTTGATAGACAAAAATGTGTCATGGATTATATCATCAAAAAGGCATTAACACGATTGTATCAAAATTATCCTTTTGAATTTTTCAATCAAATATATGCGTCCCACAAAAAGACAAATCATAAGATATAGAAAATATTCAATAAAATCTCAAAATCCTAGTTTTATTACTACAATCTCAATCAAGCATGAAAGCTACCAATGATGTCCTAAGATAGTAAAACTTGGATAAATCATAAAGGTTAAGATTAAATGAGCATGGAAAGACTAACTAAAAAATAGGCAAATATCAAAATACTCTACTATGTAAGGGGGATAAAAAATACATGGGTCAATAAAAAGATCAACTGGTTGCGATTGTCATAACAATATGTGATTAAAATAACCAAACTAAAAAATCATTCCCAAATAATTCCAAACATGAAATAGCAATGATTTAATCATTATATAAAAAAAACTCACATAAGAATTAAACGTAAATAACCTAGAATAAGATATGTACGATACGACATGTTAATTAAGGCTATTTCAAAAAATCAACCAAAATCTTTTTTAGTTTTTCATAACATACATCAAAGAAAAACACATAAAGTAATTCCTAAAAGAAAAGCAAGAGGTCTAAGGACACATGATAAGAAATCTACAAATATTATAGGCACTCACGTAGACGTCCTAACTAGTTAAGATGGAGGTACAAAAGGTAGGATACCTTTGGTCTCCAAATATATTTTCTAATTCACTCCCAACTCACTTGGTGGGTTGGAGATAGGTATGACGAAGTTGATGGGTTTAATGGGACGTGTAGTGGGTTTCCTTTTTCCTTCATTCTCATTATGAACCTTTCTCCATCGGATTCTTTGATTTTTCTTGTCATTTATACTAGAAAAGTTTTTCTCTACTTACCATTCAAATTCATAGAATGTTTCCTAATAAATTACCAAAACTCCACAAAGTGACCATCCCTTTTGTAATAAGTGAAAGAGTAAGACTTAGGCATGTTCACTTTAGGTTGTGTATTAGAAATTAAAGGGGTTTTGTGTTAAATTCTCTACAACCGAAAGAAACACATCTTCAAATGACATTTATTTTTCTAAAAGGAGCAAACATAAATAGGTCTCTTCTTAAAAACATCCATTTAGTTCATATTTTTAATCTTAGAAAATGTAATATTAACCATTGTAGTACAATCTTTAATGGAAGACTTTGTAGCAAAAATTGTGGCAACATTGGAACTACTATCCTCAAAATTATTAAGACTCAACCAATATTTATTGTTGTCTCCTTGGGTCAGTTCCATAAAAATCTTCCCTAACTAATATAATCTATCTTTCATCTCCACTTTCAAAGTTGGGGTCGAGTTTAAAGCTTCTTCAAGTAATGAGAGCTTAATATACAATGCATCAATAGTTTTTAATAAATCTTCTAATGCCATTTTTATTTTTTTAAATTAAAAGTAAATAGTATCTCTCTCACCATTTATTGTGTATCTCTCACTCTTTGAGTAATAGCTTGTCTCAATAAATCACTACCCACTATCCCTTAATTTTTTTTTCTTTTTTAATAGGGACAATTGGGTGGAAAGGTCAAGATTTCTAATCCCAAGGTCAAGATATTATTTTCGAATAAAATCATACACGATCTTAGTAATATTAAGTTCATTATCACTAGAGAAGGACGAATGATCATCAACTTTAGTATGATCATGAACCGGTACACAATCGATTTTCCTTCGCAATAAAAACCATAAATACCCTCTTTTGGAGAGGTGTTAATATTTGAGTCCAAACTCAAATTACTCATGATGGATCTTGAAATACTATCACCGCTATACTCCATGGATAGGAAATTTTATTGGTAGGAAATGTGTCCTCTACCTCCACACGTAAAATAATTCAATGTCTCGTATGGGTATTCAACCTTATTCATTTCACTTCTTTGACTCAAATCAAATTTAGTTGATTAAAACTTATTATTTATCGCTTTTATATTTTTAGTTCTTCATAATTTGGCGAAGGTTTGGCAAAGTATACCTTATATTATTCGTCAAAATCAAAGGAGTGGCTAGATTCTTTGTTAGATTTAGATTTTAAAGAAATCAAATTTTATTCCTTTGACCCTTATCGAAGATCTAAAATCGCCTCATACATGTGAAGTGAACCCACGAACTCATCCGTATGTAAATACGTACTAGTAGCGTCTCTAACTTCATCTATTGAATCAACCTCTTAATCAAGACGCTGGTGTAGAGATCATACGAATTTATTAATAACATCAATCTCCAGACTCTCTTTTCCTGAGGAAAACGAAGAGTTCACTATGTCTCTTAACCATTCATGGAATTTATCAAAAATTTTGTTATGACCAAGAATTTGTAAGATGTTGTCAATCATTAAGCTTAGCATTATTTATGACCATGGTGCCTTCATGGGTAATCTCTCAAACATCACATGCTTTCTTAAACATTGTATAATTTATTATATGTCTAAATACACAGATGCTAAAGGCTCCCAATATAGCAATTTAAGCCTTTAGTGTTTCACCCACTATTTTAGTTATCGTTGTCATCCCAACTAAGTTAATTATTTTTTCTTTTGGATACCATCAACAATAAAAATGGGGTAATCCTAACCACATCCTACACTATTCCATATTCTTTCATCCATGGACTAAATATAAGTCCTCATTCTAGCTTTTCGATATGAATAGTTACTACCATAAAAAACCTGAAGGTCGGTTCAAATAACTCCCCTCTATTGTTCACCTAAAAAGAACTACCTAAGGAGATAAAACCTAAAAACAAGGGGATCCTCTCTAATACCAATTGAGAGTCTGACTCTCAAAGATAGCTACATAATTAAAATTATTTCTAATTCAAACGAAACTTTTTCATTAATCGAAATTTGGGTAAAAGTTAATTATACTCTCTAAATGATAAAAATGTGACAAAATTGATTAAATCTTTAAATTATGTTCATTAAGTATATAAAGAGATCAAAATGTAGGAAAAATAAGTCATACACTTGAGACAAGGATACAACAGTATAAAAAAATTCAGTCAAAATCAACACCTTCCACTAGTATAGGTAATGTATTACAAGACAAGATAAATGACTTACAAACTTGAACCTATCCTATACTCAATAATGTACGATCCATAACGAGATTTTTCCACCTTGTAGTAGAAAGAGAAAGCACGGGTCGTTCTCCGATGACTCGCCACGTCACGGGTGTCAATCTTCATTGATAATGTTGCATTTAAACTTTTTAATTAAACTTCTTTTAAAATTGAAGATAAACTTTGCTGCAAGTAAATAGAATCATAATAAGCCAAGGACTAACACCTAGAATATGTGAGGATATCCAATTGGTTTATGGTGTAGAAAATAGTTGGGCTCAACTAAAAAAAAATAGAAAATTTTTCAAGCTTGAAAGAAGGTCATACTCAAGAACAACATATTTTGGAAAATAGATTTGTTCAAAATTATCTTTAGTGTGAAAATCTTACTTTCTGGATACAAGAATGAATCAAAAATCTTAAAGGATGCAAGGAGGAAGGAATGAGATTTTTTCTTTCAAAAGATAAAAAAATTTCTCACTCTCTTCTCTCTCATGGAGAAATGCACAACCCTTAAGTTTCAGGTCATTCGCGGACAAGTGTAAACTTTTCGCATAAACGATAGGTTTGGGAACACTTAGTGAATAAGGTACCTCTATCAACCAAATATTTTCGTACAAAATATTTCAAAGCTCACGACTAATGAAGATAAGCCTTCGCAAACATGAGGACCTCCCTCGTTGACGTGAATCACCTATGAGCATGGTCGTGCCAGAATCCAGAGTTTTGTAGTTTTATATAATTTCACAAAACTTATAATTTACTTGTTCAATCTATGAGCAAGTAAATTTTAAATACAAAATATTCATTTTAAAATATAATTTTTATATAGGAAGAATATATACAATCATCTATCAGGTAACCTCAAAATCATAAGATTAAATTAAAATGTTTTTCAATTTAAGAAAACATTTAACCAATGGGGTACACCCTAAGTGTGCTCTATCACTTTCACCTTCAATAAAGCTTTTGTGAAGTCTCGTCTTGACATCAGGAATGTAAACCTTTCCACAGACCTTTTGGACTAAGAGTTTGTAAGAACATTTATGTCCGTTATCAATTCGTATGTCATATACCGCTACACCATCGAAAAAGTACAAGATCACATTCACATCAATACGGATCCGAATAATGAAGGTTCTTCAACAAATAGCCTTCACATGATTAACTTTGGTAAGGTTATGTCTTAGAGTACCTTAATAATGCACTTAGAATATTGGGATATTTTGTACAAAATATTTTTCGAAGTGTTGGAGCGGAACTTTAAATGTTTTTCTACAAAAAATAATTTTAGGAGTTTTTGAGGCGGTGCCCATTTAACGAGAAAAAGAAAAATTATTTAAAAAACATATGTCGTTCGAACGACATCGTTTGTCGCTCAAACGAGACCTGTTGTCGTGTGATACTTCAAACGACATCGTCTCTCGTTCGAATGATAACACATCCTTAAGTCTTCAATAAATTGTACTTTCCAACTCAGTTTTTCTCAAGAAGTCTTTCATGTTTTTCATTCTGCAAACACTGCATATCTGCATAATACTTTGGCTTCTTCATTTAAGGCTTAAACCCTTTTTGTTTTTCAATTCACAAAATCCCAATAATTTATGTGAATTGTTTTGGAACCCGAAGAATAACCCTGCTATTGTTCAACCTCTATGGAGAAGTCACCTCCATACCTTGTGATTTCTAGAGGGAAGTAACTGTTGATCGGTGGATACCGAGCGTAGATCTCTGCGTGTAGACGACTTGGACTGTGGGCTGAGGCGTAGCTTTGAAGGTTTGACGAAGACACTCTGCATTACATTTATGGGCAATTATCAGGTTGTATGTAAGTCAATGGTCTTGTAAACTTTTCAAAGTGCTAAAAGGTTGTGACACCCCACCCAATTAAATATAGGGTGATCAGTCATTTACCAATTTAAAATAGAATGTTCGGTTGGTTCATTCTTAGCATCACTGTCGAAAAAATTATAAACATATTAATCACCTAATATAGAATTAAGCTTGGCGTCAAAACATTTTACTTTTTACCTATAACCAAATAAAACCATTTCTCAATTTAATTATTAAAATATAAGCCATTCATCATACACAAGAATATACTAATTACTGAACATGAATCAAACACTGAAATAAATAAGACTGGGTAAAACCTCCAAGTTCAAAACTCCAATTCACATACACAAAGTAAAATCCATCCAACTAAAAGAACGGTAAAGTAAACTGAGTAATAACTCTGATAAAAACTAGAAATGGGCGACACTTGCCCCAACTGATATGTCTAGATGAAACTGAATGGAAATGATGGATGCGTCTAATGCAAGGACCTACAACTTCTACAACAGCTGCAGCACGTAAAGCAATCCAAATCTCTAGTTCTGGTATCCTTGTGGCTGAGCACCTGATATAATACATATATATAGAAAAAGAGAGAAGATATGCAAGAGATGGGTCAGAGCCCGATGGTTTAAAAATATTTAGCAAGTATTTGAAACTGCAATGAAGCAAGTATTATATGCATGTTAGATATCGTACTCCTACATGAGATTCTCACCTCTCATCTATTGTGCACGCCTAACATACATCTAACCCACACTAGCTATGCTACTCGGCCTAACTAGTTCGAAATCATAATATCACCATCTACGTTCTCCAGTAGTATACACGTATCGCCTATACAATACGTTAAATAAATAGTTTATCTCGCATAACTAAGTTCCATTATTCAACATTCGAATGGTTAATCTTTTACTCCCTAAGATTATTTTATTCCTCATTTATACTATATCTACTAATTTCACAAAGTAGAATGTTCCCAAGTATATTCATATATATACAATCACATTGTCCCTATATATATATATATATACACACACTAATCTTGCACCCTTAGGTTAAGACCACTTGGCGCAAAGCATTTATTATTATATCCATATCTACTAGTTTCACACAGTAGAAATATTCACAAGTTCATATATATATATATATACACACACACACACACACACATATATATATATATATATATATATATATATATATATATATAAACCTAAGGGTGCAAGATTAGTATATATATACACACACACACACACATATTGTCACATCATCCCTATACATATATACACAAATCCTGCACCCCCGGGATAAGACCCATTAGCGCACCTAACCATAATAATCTTGCACCCCCGGGCTAACACCCATTAGCGCACTTAACAAAAAGATTTTTGTACCCCTGGGTTATCACCCCTTAGTACACTTAATAATAGAATTCCTGCACCCCCGGGTTATCACCCATTAGTGCACTTAACAATAATATCACATAATAGGTATACACACATCCTATTAGAATTCATAGGTATTTTCCCAACCTAATTATATACTTCTCATACGTATTTTATTCTCATCACTACGTGTAGTATAAATATTTAAATTACTATCTCTCTCGTAATCTTCAAGGTTCATTTTCTATACCAAATTTATTGAAGTATTAATTCTCACATACTTTCCCGAAATTCTGTCTTATTTAAATTTACTATCTGGCAGTTTCTCTCACTCCAATAAACCGGTAAACTCAAAACTGGATTCTAAGAAAATTTCCAAAATTCACTACGCCACCTAAACCCGAAAGGTTGTCACTCGAACGATTTCCACATGTCGTTCAAACAACTTCCTACGACATAAGGTCTCACTCGAACGACTCTTCGCGCGACTTCACGCGAGATGCACTGTTTCGTCTTCTTGCCCAGATTTCTGCATTTTTTCACCGTTAACACCTCTAAAACCTCAACTATTCATTCCCAAACGCCCAAACAGCAAACCTAATTGATGCTTTAACATATTTAGATGATTTCTAACAACCTAGAATCACTAAATCTTCACAATACATCATTTAAATACTAAATCACCAAATTAAACCATTAAAACCCTAATTCTTCCAATTTCAATTCAAGAACTACTATAACCCAAATTTGTTCCTAGAAATTATCATAAATTCATGGATGACATCCTATCTACATGAAGGAATTTCATCTCTTATAATCTCAGACCCAATATGAATCAAATCATCAAGTTTTCATCAAAATTAAATCTCATAAATTAATGGGTTATCACCTACTCTAATCGTGAGCATAATTATTACTAAATCACGCAAGTAATAAACACTTGCCTCGAAATATGATGTCTGATCTGTTGGTGATGTTGGTATAGATGCATTCCTCATCTTTTGATCTATACGATGGTGGTCACAGTGATGGAAGATGATGCCTAAAAGCTTTGGCTCCTTGGGATTTGCTCCCCCTCATTCTCTGTGACTCTCTATTGAGTTATGTGAATGAGAGCCCTAATTTCTCCCGGTCTTTACTATCAACAATAACTCTCAGTCTACCGCTTCGTGGGCACCAGAAAGTCGCCCAAACCTAATCCGAAAGGAATATATCGAGCTTCACGCTCCTCTCTCCAAAGTCTACCAGTCTCTCTTAAAACGAAACTTGCTCAAACCCTTGGACCCTCGTCCATTACCAAATCCACTTATGAAAAATTTCAAACCTAATGCCCATTGTGACTTTCACCAAACTGTTGGTCATACCACCGACCAATGTTTCCATCTCTGAAACATAATCTAAAGCCTGATTGACTGGGGTATCATCAGCCCACTCGTTAATCTTAAACCAAACATTACCCATAATCCACTCCTAAATCAGGCAAACGCCATCTTCCTTGAAGAAGACTCCGGACTCGACCCATCTACCCAAATCATTCCAAGTAAATCACCAGTCATACCCATATACTCTCCTAAACCTCTCAAAATATGCCCATATTTCCTCTTACACCCTACCAGCCTTATCAATTAAACCTTATCACTCCTCACCAGAGCCTGCATTACTGTTCGTACCCATTTTGGAGGTAAAGATATGTAATTATCAGAAGTGCTGATCCAACTCCTAGAGTTAAGGCTAAAATTACCCTCCCAGATGACCATCGACTGTCAAAGATTCAGTGGGTTATTCTTAAAAGATCATAAATGGGCCTGAGAGTCAGACAACTAGGTAGTGCCAGCCAAATAAGTCAGTCTAGATGACCTAGTCCAGATCATGGAAGATTTATTTCGATAGACTGGTGATATTTGTAGCATATTCGAGTTTCTCAATGCTTTGAAATTAAAAGGGCACTTGGTCCCTTCAGTCCTGCATTTCCCTATCGAATGGGAAGAATAATAAGAAAAGGCCATATAAGTTGTAGAATGTATTGACTTTGCATGGAAAGACAATATCGTTGCTACCGGATGGGAAGACGATTCTGAAGGTTCAGATAAAGATCCAGATTCAGGAAAAACTAGTCTGATATCCAACCTATGCGGAGTGATATCATTCGAGGAGCTGCTACGAGAGATCAACCAGGTAGCTGAGCAACACAATATCGATGAAGAAACAGGGTTCCTATTTTTCCATTTTTTCGTAAACCACATGACCAGTTCGGGGAGACATTACCAGAATCCAAACTTACAACCAACAGCAAGCGATAAAGGGAAAGGTGTCGAGAATCTCCCTATGCTATAAATGACTCTTGAAGAGAGTAAGGTCCTTGATCAACTGAAGAAGACTCAAACTAACATCACTCTATGGGGACTTTTTATGTCTTCCCAACTACACCGAAATTCCCTAATCAAGTTACTCGCAGGACCCACAATTCCTCCCTCAACCACATGAGAAGAAGCGGTGAACCTAGTTGGATCCCTGACCTCTACTCGAATGCTCTCCTTCTACGAAGAGGAAATCTCTAAGACTGGTCCCAACCAAAATCATACTCTTAATATCTCTGTTGAAGTTATGGGTAAATTAGTCCCCCTCTCTCTCTCTTTGACAACGAATCAGCTCTAAATGTGTGCCCTAAGCCCTCAATTATCTGGGATTGAAAGTGACCGACCTTGCTCCAACCTCTGCTGTCGTGCGTGCCTATAAGAACACCATCCGAGAAGTAATGGGATCGATCAAACTTACAATAGGGGTTAGCCCTATAAATTCTGTTATTGAATTCCAAGTCTTCGACATCCCATCCTATTTCAATCTACAACTAGGACGATTGTAGCTCCACACCATCAATGGGGTGTCTTCTTCCCTTCATCAAAAATTGAAGTTCTTTGCTAATGGATAAGTTATCACCATCTTGGGAGACAGTGACAACACCAAGAATTCTAGAACAAGAATTTGGTACTCTAGATACAACACGGGGTGAATGATATGTTGCTATCAAGCTTTTAGGTCGAACCACTCCTACTCCCAGCAGGGTACGACTTCAAAAACAAGGTTTGTCCAAAATATGATCCTCGTGGAAACTTTAATGTAATCCAAATGTTCAAGAATATTCACTTCATGCACTGACTGGGGCTAGGGCAAAGACAACAAGGGATAACTAAACCTATTGTGTTGAAGGAGGCCATTCCTCCCCATGGCTTGGGCTATCAATCATCAGACGAAGAACTTAGATTAATCCGTCAGCCTCGACTGAAGAGAAAAATAGAATTTTCCAGAACTATCTCGGGAAATTTCCCACATGGAAGATTTATCAGAGATGGTGAATATTTCCACTTCAGTGGCTTCCCTAAGCCTTAGTATAACCCTATAGATAAGAGGATGAAACCAGGAATGGAGATCTTATTTCATGAAAGCTACCCGGGGGCCAAAAGTTCCCAGTACTGTGTACAACCACTCACTGAAGAGATCATAACTGATACTAAGAATTCTGAGGACAGCGACTCTGAGGATTCTTTCAACTTACAGATACTGGGGCTGGCACTCTACATGATCCACTCAATGACTACATTATCTGATCCATCTTATTTCATCAAAGATATTGATATACCTCTTCTTAACTGGCATACTGCACCTGTGCCACCTACTGATATTGAACCTAACTCTGATGTTTATCCTTTTTCCCCTATAATTGTTTCCTCTCACTCTGATGTAATCGAGACCTCCTTTGATGAGGTTCTCAATGTTGTTTTTCCTATCAATGACATAAATGAAGATTTTTAGTATCTTGTTGTGCCTTACATTAATTCTCTTGATTCTAATTAAACTCTTGATGATGATGACTTTGCAAATGAATAATTCTTAACTAATCTAAATAAGGTTAATATCAAACAATATAATTGTATTCAAGTTAATGAAGATGAAACTGTTGTTATTAATCTCGATTCTAGTAGCCAAATGCCTGAGATTAGGATAGGGGCTACCCTTGATAAGCCCGAGCTCATGAAACTCGAAGAATTGATAAAGGTATTTGTGGATGTCTTTGCATGGTCCTATGATGATATGTCCGGCATTGACCCTGAGATAGCACAACTTAAGATTTTAACTCTCTCAAAATGTAAACCAGTTAAATAGAAGCTGCAAAAGCTACGCACCGAATGGTCACTCAAGGTTAAAGAAGAAGTAGTCAAGCAATTGAATGTGGGCTTCATTCGTATGATCGAATATCCTACATGACTAGCTAATATTGTACCGGTGCCGAAATCAGGGGGAAAGGTTCAATTGTGTGTCGACTACAGATATTTGAACAAGGCCTATCCATAAGATGATTACTCGCTACCCAACATTAATATAATTATGGATAACACAGCCAGTCACACTCTCAAGTCATTCGTTGACGAGTTTTCTGGATATAACCATATCAAGATGCACCCTGATCATCAAGAGAAATCCGCATTCATCACCACTTGGGGAACCTTTTGCTACACTGTCATGTCATTTCGTCTAAAAAATGCAGGGGTTACCTACCAAAGGGATGCCACAACCATTCTGCATGATCTGATACACAAGGAAGTCGAGGTCTATGTAGATGACATGATTATAAAGTCTAAGACTAGATAGGATCATGTTCCCGCTCTTCGAAAATTCTTTGAACAACTGCGACAGTACCAATTGTGGTTTAACCCACAGAAATGTGTATTCGATGTTACCAAAGGAAAACTCTTGGGATTCATGGTCAGTGAGAAAGGGATAGAAGCAGGTACTGCTAAGCTGAAATCCATACTTGATATGCCACCACCACCACTACCCCTGAACGGAGAAATAAGTTTGAGGATTCCTTGGGAAATTATAGTACATCAATTGATTCATTAGCTAATTGACTTCCATCTATGAACCTATCTTCAAACTCCTCCGAAAGGATTAAACCAAGGTTCGGAATGAAGTTTGCCAAGAAGCCTTTGACAGAATAAAGTAATACCTAACCTGACCTCCGGCGCTCATGTTGTTGTAGCTTGGTCTTCCTTTACTCTTATACCTAACCGTGACCGATATTGCAGTAAGGGATTTGCTAGCCCAATACCTTAAAGAAACCTGCAAAGAGAAATCCATCTAGTATGTCAGTCAAAAATTAGTTGGCTATAAAGTTAACTACACCACCCTGGAAAAATCATGTGTCGCTCTTATCTGGGTTACCCAAAAGTTACGACACTACATGCTCGCCTTATCCATCAGACTCGTATCCTGAATGGATCTCATCAAGTACCTAATCGAGAAGCCCACCCTATAAAGCTAAATGGCTCGTTGATTGATGCTTCTAGCCGAGTTTGATATCACCTATGTCACATAAAAAGCCATGAAAGGAAGAGCCATCTCTGACTACTCGATGGAAGAAGCCGATGTCTGTATTTTTGAATTCCCAGATGAGAATATCCTTTGCACCTCCCAAGAAGATCTTCAATGGAAAATGTTCTTTGATGGAGCTGCCAACAAAAAAGATATGACATTGGAATCCTCCTAATTACCCCTGATGACTCCAACACTCTCATTGCCATCAAATTGGATATCCCTGCACCAACAACATGATTGAATACGAGGTGTGCATGGTAGGCCTCAAAGTTGCCCTCAATAAAGTAATTCGATACCTCGATGTCTACGGAGATTCATCCCTCATCATCGGTCAAGTACTCAGTAAATAGAAAGTTAAATATGAGAAACTCTTACCCTTCCATGCCCACCTTGAAGAACTAGCTTCCTAATTCTAAGAAATCATCTTTCACTACCTTCCCCGAGCAAAGAACAACCTGGCGGACGCCCTTGCCACCTTAGCTTACATGATTGACATGCCCGAAGGAATAACCATGGCTCCCTTCCTTGTCCATAAATAAGACAAACCAACCCACTACTACCACATCGAGCTCAGCACGGAAGAAGAACCTAAAATAGCCAACTGTTGGTACTATGATATTTAGAACCTCCTCAAACATGATAGGTATACCCAAGGATCTGAAAAGAAAAACCGAGCAACTCTCCACAGACTGGCTGCCCAGTACATTGTTTGTGATAAAGCACTGTTTAAGAAAAACTTCGATGGATACCATTTACACTGCATCGTAGGGGCTGACATTGAAGAAATAATGCAGAATATCCACAGCGGGGAATGCGAACCCCATATAAACGGCCATATGCTCTCCAAAAAGATCATTTGACAGGGACACTACTAGACTACCATAATTCAGGACTGCACAGCCTACGTTCCAAGATGTCTTAAGTGACAACAGTTCTCCTACCTATAACACTTTCCTCCACGAGAATTGTACAACATGACCTCTCCCTGGTCATTTTCCACATGGGGCATCAACATCATAAGGAAAGTTACACCGAAGGCATCCAATGGGAATGAGTTCATCCTAGTCGCTATTGACTACTTCACTATATGGGTCGAAGTTGAGTCATACGCAGTTCTGAATGCTAAGAAAGTGGCCAAATTTATCAAGAAAAACATCATCTGTCGATATGGGGTCCCACATAAGCTGGTATCAGATAATGGGTTACATTTTGAGGTGAAGGTTACAAAAGTGGTCGATAAGTATGGAATTTAAAGACATAAATCCTCTCTGTACCGACCTCAAACCAACAGAGCAGTCGAAGCAGCCAATAAGAATATCAAATCTATCATTAGCAAGATGATCGAGAGTTATCAAGATTCGGCCGATAGGATCCCTTGCACCTTCTAGGGATACCATACTTTAGTTAGAACCTCTACTTGGGCTACCCCTTACTTTTTAGTTTACGACATGGAAGCAGTCCTACTCGTGGAGCTGGAAATACCCTCATTGTGCGTCATGCTTGAAAGCAAGTTCAGCGAAGAAGACTAGAACCAAAGCCATTTTGACGAGTTGTCCCTCTTGGACGAGGGGAGATTGAAAGATATATATCACATACAAGGGTACCATCGCTGTATAACGCGATCCTTCAATAAGAGAGTCAAGGACCACGGTGTCCAAGAAGGGGACTTATCCCTCAAAGAGATAGTAGAGCCCATATGGGACACTAGAGGGAAATTTAAGCCCAATTGTAGCGGCCCCTACATTATGAAGAAGATCCTATCGGGCGGCGTTGTTGTGCTCACCGACCTTATAAGGACATTTTTCTCATGTCCAACATGTTTCATTTGTGTATGTCGTACGCCGCTACATTTGTCACGTCTCCTCAAGATCTCACTCAATGAACTCAATCCGAATTCCGGGAATCAAGCATTTATTATCTCCATCATATGTCCCTCATCTGCCTCAACGACTTCACCTTCCATGATTTTTGGCTCGTAATGCAAGTGGTACGCAAGAGAAGTCAAAACAGTGCAATAAGGCTTAATAGGGAAGTTCAAGGGCAATTTGGTAATTTTACATCCACCGTCCGGAGGACCGGTCAACTAGAAAGTTGAAGAGCTTGCCGTAACAAAGATACTGGAAGGAACAACACCTCAATCCGAGTTATGGTGAACAAGTTATGGCCCGTTGAAAATGGAGATAGTTCCAAGAAAAAATACTTGGGAATTTTGCTAAGTGTTTAGCCCTCTTCCAGCGAGTTTCCCCGAACCCAGCGCGAACCGGTTTGGGTACCCTGTACGCTGGATAGAATTTCAGTATTTTTAATTTGTGAAACTCTTCATTTGTTTTCATATTTAAACCAACTTCGGGGGAGCAATTTTGCAAGACTTTGGAAGACGTTTTTGAGAGTCCAAATACCTATAGTCTTCATATTTTTTGAGTCCCAAGACTCATGTTTTGATTCACACAATTTCCAAACCTTTGTGAATATTTTTGGTAACCCAAGAACACATCCTTGTATTTGTTCAACCCTTGTGAAGAAGCCGTTTCTCTTCTTCATTGCTGACCACCTGGAGTTCCTGAGGGAGATTTCAGCGACACTGTTTCTATCCGTTGCTTTGAAGGTTTGACGAAGACACCGTGCGTTACACTTATGGACGATTATCAGGTTGTATGTAAGTCAATGGTTTTGTAAATTATTCAAAGTTCTAGAAATAAAAGGTTTTTCCCTGCAGGGATTTTTCCTTAATTTTGTGTCGCATGATTTATTTATTTATGGGTTGAATCACGCTCTTTAGATGCATGTTTAGGGGTTGAAATTAAATAAGTGGGTCAAATTAAAAATTTGCAAAGCAAATCAATTATCACACAGTCATACGTCTTTTCAGACCTCGATGAAGAAGAAATGACATATCCAGTCAACCTGAACCATCTCAAGAAATTCTACCCCTAGTCCAAAATATCGGCGCGCTACGATTCTTCTTATCTCACTTCTATTCTTAAAAAAACTCTTCTTTTCCCCGCTACCCAGAACTATGTGGGCCTGATCCTCTAAAAAAATATTTTCAAAAAATGAACTTCAATTTTTTTCAAAACCTTCAGAGGTACGTAGGCAGCTCATTCGCTTCACATGAGCGCGACCCCCCTTCTTTTCACAAAATGCTATTCGTTTCTAATCCCCAAGAACGACAGTTCATTTTAACATAAACATGGACAAAAGGATTATGTATGCCTTAGTGATAAGTATAGATAGTTCAAAATGAAAAAAGTCATCGAGAGGCACAACTAGATGATCAAAAACTTATTTATTTCAGTATCTGAAATTTATGTACAATTACATCGACGTAAGGAGTCAAACGACTTCCCTTGCAAGCACTACACCTACTAAAAAAACCCAGATAATAACAAGCCCACTACTCCTGAAAATCATCCCAATTATTCCCACAAAGCACAAAACCACACCTATTACAAAGAGCTTCCCAAAACCCTACCCGCAGCTTCCAGAAACTAGAACCATCATCACCTGCATCCTGGCCTCCCTAAACATCCCATGCCTGAATGGAGTATTGCAGACGCTCTATAGAGCTATAAGCTCGGACTAGCTTGGGGTAGACCACAATGCCTCCCTCCATGGTGTCAGATATGGTAAACCACCTCTGAACAATCTCCACAGCTAGCATCCTGGTCACTACCTTCTTTCACAACCACTTCATGTAATCCACGGAGACATGCCAGACTCTCCCAGTAGACTGAGAAGGAAGGGTCGACGGATAACGATTCTCCCACAGAAAACCAAACAGCATGCGCATAAGCTCTGTTAGGTCCTCCACAAGAAAGAAGTTCAGTGTTCGTGGTGGCACAATTTTCTCCCAACTATATTGACACAACAGCCGCCAGGGAAAATAGAAAGAGGCCTGCCTAAGGCCAACAAGTCTGATGTACTGGTACTCTCCAAGCTCCAGAATGGGCAGCAACTCCGCCCACCAAGGCACAGACCAGCATAGGCCTCGAGCCCCATGCTCTACAAACCAGTTACCCCAACTCTCAATGTCCAGTCCTACACTAATGAAATAGCGCGAGAAGGAGTTTGGCACCGCTGACAAAGGATACTCAGGAGGGATCGCCATACGAAACCTCTCTAATAGCCACATAAACAGCATTACAGGGCTACCCCTCATAAAGTCAGAACGACCCTCCCACCAGGCATCCAGGCCGTTCAAGGTCTCTGCCAGTATCACCGTTCCAGGATTGCGATGATATGACAATAGAAGCCAGTTGGGGGGTCCACCAGCGTCTCCCCAGTCACCAACAGAACTTTTGAAACAAGGCTTAGGATGACGTGTAAGGACATATTTTCATAGGTCTGTTATCAATTTATTATGTCATATACCTCTACACCATCGAAGAGCATTCAAGAGCAATCTATATCAAAGACGAATCCGAATTCATCATGTTCTTCATCATTCAAGACTCCACAAAGTTTACTTTCGTAAGGTTATATTTTTAATACCTTAACTTTTCACTTAGAGCTTTTGGGATATTTTTATAAAACATTTTCTAAGTGTTGGAGCGAACTTTTTCGTTAAAATTTAAGAATGAGTATTTTTTCTAAGTGTTGAAGCGGATATTGAAATATTATTTTTTTGAAACTGTCGTTCAAACGACCTCTATACGTCGTTCAAACGACAAGTAGTGTCGCGCGATGTCGTTAAAACGACATCATTATCTCGTTCACACGACATGTAATCTCGTTCGAACGAGCTCAAATTTTGAGGCGGTGCAATTTTTGTATAAATACTCATTAAATGGTTCCATTTTTCTTAAGAAGTCACAACGTTTTGACGAACAGAAAAATTGCGAAAGCAAAATCCTTTTTGGCTTCTTCCTTTAGGGTTTAATCCCTTTTTGTTTTCAATTCACAAAACTCCCATATGCTTTAGTGAATTGTTTTGATTTTCAAGAACATACTTTGCTCTTGTTTATACTTTGTGGGGAGAGCTCTACAACCGGCAACCGCATGCTATTGTGGAGGGAGTCCTTATAAAGTTCACTCTTGTGGAGAAGCCGTTTTCATCTTCATTGCTGCCCTCCTGAAAAGGGAAAATTCTAGTCGTAACTTGTGGAGGAGCCATCTTCTTCTTCACTTCTGCCCTCCTGTAAAGGGAAAGTTCCAGCCGAGATATCGAACTGACACCTGCGGGTATTTTGTATGTCACCCTATTTCATTGTAATCAGTGTAAGCCGCTTTTTTACAAATTATAGTGAAATAAAAGGTTTTGCCCCTTTGGGAGATTTTTCCTGAAATTGTTTGTTTTATCCTGCATGCTTTATTTTATTGGATAAATCATCTAGATGCATGTTTTAGGGTTTAACTAAAATTTGAGAATAATTAAAATTGGATTTTATTCGAGAAGTCGCAATATTTCCGCGTAGCGATTCTACAAATTGGTATCAGGGCTTATTTAAGCGATCATCCTTTTACAAATTGGTATCAGAGCCTTATTAAAAGGGAGTGCATACCTTTTACAAATTAATTTCAGGGCCTGTTGCATTAAGTTATTGTGTTTTGATCCTGTTTTTCATAAAAAAAGGCTTTTGGTGGTTTTGATGATCTTAGATGTCAACTTTTTGAAAATCCTAATTGGAAAGTTCACACAAATTCTTGCTTTATATCCTCTGTTAAAAATGACTCTGAGAGGTGTCCTTGTTGTGAGGGTGTTGGTCACATGTTAGATGAGTGTACCACAAATTTAAAGAAGAAATTAAATAAATTGGTTTCTCATGTTTCCACCCTTAGTGATAGTGAGTCTGAAGAAAAAGTCTTTTATGCTTCTAGGCGAGAGTTTCCCACCCGTGTGACTAGTGATAAAAGTGAGGTGAGTGAGGATGACACGAGTGAGGATGAGCGTGACTTGCAAATAGCTTTCAATGAACTTTATGCAAAAGCTTTGAAAATAAAGAAAGAAAATTTTAAATTGAAAGTCCATTTGCAAGAGAGTGCCCTAAAAAATAATGATGTTTTAGTTGAAGAACTTAGGGCATGTGATAAAATTTTGAGAGAGAAGTTTGAGTATGTCGAGGGTGAGAGAGATAGTCTTCGTGGTGTGATGGAAGCTATGAAAAAGGTGTATCTTGAGTTTGAGGATTCTAGACGTTTTCTTGAATCTAGGATAGGTGAATTTGAGATGAAATTGAAAGATTCAAGTAAGGTAAAATTTGACTTGGAATCTCGTTCACAAAAACTTGATAAGATTTTAGGCACTGCCGAGATTAAAAAGGATAGGGGTGGGATTGGTTTTGAAAAATATGTTGCACCCATTCCCACACGTGTGAGAGAGCCCCCTCAGATTGTGAAGAAAGTGTAACCTAAGTTTGTTAGGAAAGAGCCCCCTAGGAACATTGTGAGAGAACAACCTAGGGTTGTTAAGAGAGACCCTCTGAAGGTTGTTAGGAGAAATACATCTAGGCAAATTCGAAGAGAGCAACCGAGAAATTTGAGGAGAGCGCCAGCTATAGGTAACACACACCGCCCGATTTACACTTGCACACATTGCGGTAGGCAAGGTCATCTTAGGCGTTTCTCTTACAAACTTTTGAATGGACCTAGGAAACATAAAGAGAGAGACACACTGGTTCCTAAACCCCCCACACCTCGTTACACATCGATTTGGGTTAGGAAATAGAATTTAGAGGCTTATGGTCTGTTTGTTCATGATTCTCGTTTGCTTGCACATGAATCTTCACTTGCCATATCATATAGATGATTGTGTTCGCATGTTTGTCATACGCTAGTTTTATTTGGTTTCATGATATTTATGTTTGCTAGCGTTATGAAATGTACTTTTTTGTATAGATTTTTGTGTGACACCCCGCCTAATGAAATACCGGGCGATCACTCCTTTATTAAATTAAAATCAAGGTGAACAGTTGGTTCATTCTTAGCATCACTGTCGTGAAAATAAATTTTTCCAAATTAACACCCTACTTAATTAAGCTAAGTGTCAAAACCATTTTTTCAACATTATTAACCAATTTTATTTTTAAAGGAAAATTATTTATTTAATTAGTAACAACATTATCAATAAGTAAGAATCATACAACAATTATCCTGGAACATAATCCAATTACTTTAAACATTCAACATCCAAAATCCTAACATTTAAAACTTAAAGTAAAAACATTCATGCTGAATAAATCCCAAAGCAACAATACTAGAAATAACTGAAATACAAATGTCCCAACAAAACAGATAAATAGTGGAAAGGGCGACACATGCCCCAATAACTGAGAATCATAGAAGTGGAATCAAGTAAATGAAATCGTCTAAGCTAGTGGCCTGCAACTCCCACCTAAGCTGCAGCACGTTCCTTCCAAGGGATCCTAAGCAAGACGCCCCTGTGGCTGGGCACCTGTAGTACATACATATATATACAAGAGAGAGAGAGAGAGAGAGAGAGAGAGAAATGGGTCAGAGCCTGATAGTGTATATGATTTAAAAATTGTTTAGCAAGTATTTAAATTGATACAGGCCAATGCAACAACATATTAGTTCGACACACTCTTGAGAAATTCTCACCTCTCTTCTAATGTGCACACCTATCGCACTAACCTTCCCTATGGTCCATTTCATCATATATCACGCTATCCTTTCCCAATGGTTTAACTTAACTTAGGTTATTCGCAGGATTCAAAATTTTACGATTCAATTGTTTGAAAAGAATATTTCAGTTAGTAACCAAAGTTCTCATTTTAACTTTATTAATCAATAAAGTTTTCCAGTGTCATATCATACTTTCTCAAAACAAGTATTTACAATTTGAGTCATCAACGATGTCCTACATATCAAATCACAGTAGGCAGTTCCAGATTTCAGAATTTCATATATATATTAACTACTCGTAAAATATATATATATCATAACAGCACCCCAAATAAAACTATGGTGCGGGCATACTCTACTATCCAATCCCCGTATCACTCGTACTAAGGGAAATACAAATTCGGAATCACTCTCGAACTGTATTAACACATACTCAAACAATATTGAGGTGAAGCATAGATTCCAAGTCTCTAAGAGGGTGGCATATGTCTGCGTCTCTTAGGACCGTCTGAACTATCACTGCGATAGCCTGTACCAAGGATGTCTATTCACAAACAAAATGAGGCGAAACATAGATTCTAAGTCTCTAAGAGGAAAGCACATACCCGCGTCTCTTAGGACCGTCTGAACTATCATTCCGATAGCCTGTACCAAGGATATCTATCTCCTAGGTTACGAGTCAATATCCCCCATAAGGCACACGAGATAAGATCATCCCAGCGCGGTAACCTCAGGGATAGCAAGTAGCGTGGGTACGTTTTTCACACATAGATATCATATGCATACACAATCATATAACTATACTAATATTACCATGTCAATGATGGGTATATTCTCAAATCCCATAGTTATGACTTTTATCCATATTATCATATTTTAGTAAACACTTATAACAGTTCATTTCTAACCTTGATTTGGTATTACTCCAACGTACCACACAACTCTCATGGCTTTATTCTCCAAATTATAAAATTCAGTAGGTATACACATTTGTCCCAAAGTAACTCTCTTACGTCTCTCTCTTTAAATCATAAATTCACCGACCCTTATGTAATTATCCCAAAATACAATCTTAGCCCGACATCAAGGGTCCCAAAATTTATTCGCATGTCCTACTGGTCTTCCCTATCTCCCAAAACATTTTATTAAGGATGCCCAAGAATTATTTCACAATAAATTGAACTTAACTAATTTAGAAAGGGAAATAAGAGTCTTCCAGGAGGGGTCGATCGATCGAGGTCTGGGGCTCGATCGATCGAACCTTCGATCGATCGAAGCTCTGGGCTCGATCGATCGATCAAGCAGGTATTGCGATTTCTGTAGTTTTGCAGTTACGGGTTCTAACACATTTCTTCATCTAAATTTAAGTTTTTTTATTTCCAAACGTCCAAAGATTCATCCTACTAACATTATATCATCATACTAAGTATTTCCAACGTAAAGCATGTGGATTTCTATCACTATACATGGATTAACAGCCCAAAAATTATCATAATTATCAAGAACCCTAGAATTCTCTTAAACATGGTTCTAACAAGTATTTCCAGATATTCTTCTTATAAACATCATAATTTCCTGGGTAATTCCTCTACATGGAAAGGGTTTCCAGAATTTTCAATTTATCCATCACTACATGCAATTCCTATCTCAATTTTTTTTTGTTTTCTTCCACAAAAACTCATTCTAATTACTCCTAAACTAATATGAAAGATGCACCAACGAAATAAGCAAGATAAACACTTGCCTGGAGTTTTTGGTGTTCTGATTTGCAGATGGTTTTGGTGTGGTTGCGTTCCCCGTCGCGCGATCTACGCGTTGGTGGTGGTGGCGGTGCAAACGGATGGATTTTGGGCCTTGGATTGCCTTGGAAGCTCTCTCCTTTCCTCTCCTATGGCCGTCACTTGTCTTTGGTTGTTCTAACCCTAGAAGACAACCTTAGACATCTGATATAACCCTTAAAATTTCGTGTATTTAATTACCCATAATTGCGAAATGTCCAAAACGCCCTCCTGAGGTACTAATAAGGCCTAAAAACGCCCCGAGACCCAAACTAAACCCCCGGGTACACTTTTCTGACTATCTCGACCCTTCTGGGCGCGTTGGCGCACTCAAAATGACCATACGAATGACTTATAAAATATTCACTTTTATTTATCAATGTTTAGTCCCGACGCGACACGGGCGCGTCCCGACTCAAATTTCCAAAATTGTCATTTTATTCACTCGTGACATTCAATATAACCAATATTACATATTACTTTGCTCATTAGTAATATTCAACAAATTTTCCATAATTACTAACTCTTGTCACGTTAATAATTATAACATAATTAATTTCCAGATTTTTTTATTAAATAATTAACTCACATTAAATTTAATAAATCCCCAAATTAATATAGCATAAAAATACGGGGTATTACATACTTCCCCCCTAATAACGGAATTTCGTCTTGAAATTCAGAAAACAAGGCATACCTGGTAAGAACAAATCTGGATATCTCTCGCGCATATCGGCCTCGCGCTCCCAAGTGGATTCCTATATATTATGATGCTCCCACTGGACTCGCACAAGTGGAACTATCTTCGACCTCAATCTCCTCTCACTATAGTCTAGGATAGCCACCGGTCTCTCCTCGTAAGAGCTGTCAGGCTGTAAGTCTATCTCATCTATCGCAATGTGAGTATGGGCCATATCATCCCGAAGATACTGTCTCAACGACGAGATGTGGAATACATCGTGAATGCGATGCAAATATTCTGGCAGTCCCAATCTGTATGCTACCGACCCAATCCTCTCAATGATGGGAAATGGTCCCACGTACCTCGGGGCCAATTTCCCTTTCTTCCCGAACCTCATCACTCCTTTCATAGGAGATACACGCAGTAACACTTGGTCCCCCACATTCAACTCCCGGAAGAACCGTTTCGCATCGGCGTAGCTCTTCTTCCTGTCCTTGGCTACTCGAATGCGACTCCTGATCATCTCAATCCTCGCGGAGGTTTCCTGAATTACCTCCGGTCCTAGAAACTTGTTATCCCCCACCTCGATCCAACAAGTTGGAGAACGACAAGGCTTGCCATACAAAGCCTCAAATGGAGCCATACCAATCGTAAACTGATAAGAGTTATTATAAGCAAACTCTACCAGTGGAAGATGTGGCTCCCAACCTCCTCAAAAATCAAGAACACACATGCGTAGCATATCCTCTAACATCTGGTTATTACGCTATGTCTGTCCATCTGTCTGTGGGTGATAAGCTGAACTCAACCTCAACTCAGTACCCATAGCCTCCTGAAAGCTTTCCCAAAAACATGACACGAAAATCTTATCTCTATCTGACACAATATTCAGGGGCACTGCATGTAATCTGACAACCTCAGCAATGAACAACTGAGCATACTGACTCGTGGTATAGTCTGTCCGCACTGGCAGAAAATGAGCCACCTTGGTCAAACGGTCTACAATCACCCAGATAGAATCGTGGCCCCGCTGTGATGTAGGCAACCCTGTAATAAAATCCATGGAAATACTCTTCCACTTCCACGCGGGTACTTCCAATGGCTGAAGCAATCCTGACGGTTTCTGATGGTCCACCTTCACCAGCTGGCAGGTAGAACATTTGGACACGAACTCAGCAATGTCCTTCTTCATCCCACTCCACCAGTATTGCTTTCTCATATCCTGGTACATCTTATCTCCCCTAGGATGTACTGCAAATCGGGACCCGTGCAACTGGGTCATCACTGCATGACGTAATTCTTCTCCTTCTGGAACCACCAATCTCCCATTAAACCTCAAACCCCATCAGAACTAACAGAGTAGGACTCAGCACCCTCATCTAAAAGTCGTACAATCTGCTCCTGGCAAAACGGGTCTGTGGTTTGGGCCTATATTACCCTCATAACAATCTCGGGTGTGACTGTCATAACAGATATGAAGGAACGGGCTACTGCGTCCTGGTGGCCTAACTCCTTCCACTTTGCTTTCCAGACGTTCGCTACCTCGTCTACCGATCTACGGCTCAACGCATCAGCAACTACGTTGGCCTTCCCCGGATGATACTGTATGTCAAACTGATAGTCCTTCACAAACTCTAACCATCTGCGCTGTCGCATATTCAGCTCTCGCTGAGTGAATAGGTACTGCAGTGACTTGTGGTTTGTGAACAAACGGAACTTCTCCCCCAATAAGTAGTGCCTCAATATCCTTAATGCAAAAACGACCGCTGCTAACTCCAGGTCGTGGGTGGGGTAATTCTTCTCATGCGGCTTAAGCTTGCGGGAGGCAAAAGCTATAGCCTTCTCCTCCTGCTAAAGTACTCCCCCAAGTCCCCGTAAAGAGGCATCGGTGTAAACCAAGTACTCCACACCCGGCTTTGGTAAAGCAAGAACTGGTGCTGAAGTAAGCTTGTCTTTCAACTCGTCGAAAGCCAACTGACAAGCGTCATCCCAAACATATGGTACCCCCTTGCGAGTCAGATTCATCAATGGACCCGCTATTTTGGAGAATCCCCGAATGAATCTCCTGTAGTATTCGGCTAACCCCAAGAAACTACGCACTTTCGTCGGTGTCGTGGGCTGTCCCCACTCCCTCACCGCTGACACTTTACTCGGGTCAACTGCAATCCCCTGCTCAGAAATAACATGGCCCGAGAACTGTACTTCTCGCAACCAGAATCCACACTTCTCGTACTTAGCATACAACTGATGCTCTCGTAGAGTCTGAAGAACCTATCTCAAATGCTCGGCATGCTCCTCCTCGGAGTGTGAATATATCAAAATGTCATCTATAAAGACGATGACAAACTGATCCAAGAACTCTCAGAATACTCGGTTCATTAAGTCCATGAACACGGCTGGAGCATTTGTGAGACCGAATGGCATCACTCTGAACTCATAAGACCCATATCTCGTCAAGAAGGCAGTCTTTGAAACATCCTGCTCTCTAATACGTAGCTGATGGTACCCCGACCTCAGATCTATCTTCGAAAAGAAAGTTTATCCCCTGAGCTAGTCGAACAGATCATCGATTCGAGGCAACGGATACTTATTTCGTATCGTGACCTTGTTCAACTCCCGGTAGTCCACACACAACCTCAGTGAACCATCTCTCTTCTTCACAAACAGAACTGAGCGCCCCAAGGTGAGGTACTCCTGCGAATGAAGCCCTGACCTAACAGCTGCTATATCTGATCTCGTAACCCTCGCATCTCCGCCGGAGCCATACGGTATGGAGCGTGTGCTATAGGTCTAGTATCTGGCAATAAATCTATAACAAAGTTTATCTCTCGACGGGAGGGTAGGCCTGGTATTTCCTGAAACACATCGGAATACTCTCGAACAACTAGAATCGAGTCTAACGGAATCACAACCTCCTTAGAGGTATCCTCCTCTATATAATACAAATGAGCGGTCGAACCTCCCTCTGGGCGAGGCATCTCCACTACAAACATCTCTTGCCCCGGAATGGCAAAAACAATGCTCCCACCGAAGCAATCAATTATGGCTCTATAAGCTGCGAGCCAGTCCATACCGATAGTAACATCATGCTCCTGCATATCTAAGACTAACATGTCTACAGGTATTACCAAACTATCAATCTCTACCCCCACTCCTCGAAATATAAAGAAGATAAGCGACCCACTCCCCAGTGGTGAGTCTACACACGTCACTGTGCTCTCTGCTGTGGCTAACAACCCTAAGGCCTTCGCAAAATGCGTAGCTATAAAACAATGAGTCTCCCCAGTATCAAACAAAACCCGAACCCATAGTACCATGGATAGGAAACATACCCTCAATCGCGGGTGGTGCCTGTGGAGCTGCTGCCTGGTGGACGTTATAGACACGTCCGTACTGTAACTGACCCTGCTACACTAGAACTGCTGGAACGGCTGGTAGGGCTGGTACCTGGGTTGGAGCTGGGAGGGCAGCCGGAAAAAGTGGTTTCTGTGGCTCATTACGGGCACCCTGTTGCTGTGGGGCCCTCTCACCCTTTGGGCAATCCTGGCACTTATGGCCGTGTCTACCACACCCAAAACATCGGCCTCCGAAGTTACTCCCCCTCCGACCCTGCTGCTGTCGGTGTCGGCCTTGCTAACTTGGGACTTTATTCCTCTTTCGAAACTGCTTCACTTTACCACGTTGTTGACTAGACTCACTTTTTCCTTGGTCTTGCTGGCCTTGAGGGGAAATTTGCGAAAAAACTATGTCAGGGTGAGGACAATCCATCCACTTGTGACCCGGCTGTACACATTTATAGCAGAGTTTCAAAATTCTTCATTAGTCAGATTGTAGTTTATCCCCAGTCTGATTCGGACAAGATTTACGTTTGTGATCGTCCATTCCACAACTAAAACACCTCATTGTGACTTCACTCGAACCTTGGCTTTGTTGACCCTGACGCTTTTGGGTTTCCCCGCACAATTTGTTACCCTCGTGGATTTTATGGACCTGAAGAGCTTGTTGTTGTGATTTTTGTGTCTTCACACACTTGTTATTTCTAGTCATGACAGACTGATTGTACACTCTATTTCTTCACACACTTGTTATTTCTAGTCATGAGTTGTGTGTTGCGTTCTTGATACTGCAAGACCGCAGTGGTAACTGCTTGTGCTACGATACCTGCTAACTCGTCGGTTGATATTCTCTTTGGGGATACTTGAGGTGTGAGTCGATCTTGCTCGTTGACTCCCCCAACCGTTTTAGCTAGTTCTTCTTGACGATCCATCTGGAAATTTAAGTAAATTTGGATGAGTTCATCATTCGTATAAACAAATCGCAGAAGCACGAATTTCCAATGTATAGAGATAATCACAATATTCCTAGTATTAGGGCTCTATATCAAAGAAAGCAACGCTGAAAGCATAATAAGTCGTACAGATCCTAAAGGACACTAGAACCTGATGCTCTGATACCACCTGTGACACCCCGCCTAATTAAATAAATAATTTTCCTTTAAAAATAAAATTGGTCAGAAATGTTGAAAAATGGTTTTGACACTTAGCTTAATTATTTAGGGTGTTAATTTGGAAAAAGTTATCTTTACGACAGTTATGCTAAGAATGAACCAACTGTTCACCTTGATTTTAATTTAATAAAGGAGTGATCGCCCGGTATTTAATTAGGCGGGGTGTCACATTTTGTTTTTCAAAATTTTTGAAAAATACAGAAAGATTTTATTTTCGATAAAATTTGTGAGAAAATCCAAAAAGATTTTTGTATTTTGTTTTCACCATTTATGGATGGACACTTAGGATGACCGAGTCACAACATCATTCCATTTTTCCTGTGACAATTTGATAGTGTTTTGAGACAATAGGTTAATTCATCCATGTACTTTATAATGTTCGGAGTCATTAAGATATAATTAAGTGTTACTTCGTACATGTTTGACTCATGATTTCCTTTATTGCACACATGCACGGATTTGTTTGATTATTGTGCTTGTTGTATCACATGTTGGTTGAGTGTTTTCTCTTCAATCATGTCCATAAAATGAACCAAGCACGATAAAACTTGACAAAAAGTGTTCACTTTTAAACCGTTTGATGAGGATTTGTGTGTTTTGTTTTAAAACGATGAAGGGCTATGAAAGGTTTCTATTTATCCTTTGCGATTAAGCCGCCATTTAATTGGACCTAAAAAATTGAGTAATTTTATTATCCAGGGTCCAAAGAGGTTTAAAAGAGCCCGGAAAAAATTTAAAGACAATAAAAAGAAATTCATGCCAAATATGGGCCATTTAGGTTTCTCACCAATTCTCCAAAGTTTGAGAATTTAGTTTATACACCTCTAAAAGAAAATATATATGAGGGAGTTTGGATGAAGAATTAAAACGGGTTTGCATGTCCTTAAAAGTCTTGAAAAAGTGTTAAATAGTTTTGGACGTTATTAGTGTGGAAATCACATTGACTTTGATTTCTTGATTTGCATAAGATGATGTCATATAAATGCAACAATGTTTACACCAAAGGATGTTTTTTATGTTCATTCGTTAGGGGTACACATATGCATCGTGCACATATGATTGATTGAGTTTATTTACCTATCGAATGTGCTCACACCCATTCATTCCGTTTCCATCACTTGGTTGTTTTAGTTTAAATGCATGGTGTGATTTTTTTGTATCTCATTTTTGTATGAAAAACTGAAAAATCATAAATAGTTTGTGAATATTTTTGAGATACTCCTTTACATGCGTGTTGATTGATTCATGTTTGTTATGCATTTTGTCGTGACACTCCATGTTCTGATTTTTTCTTCTTATCTATCTATTTGGGGACATCATAAAAAGGGGGAGAAAGAATTATCATGTTATAAGGGAGTTTTTGCATTATGGGGGAGATTTGATTTATTAATGATTTATTCTTAAATCATTTCAAACTCGATGCGTCACGAAGGTATTTTTCTTTGTCTCATGTGAGTAGGTACAAACATTGAAGATCATGATGTTGCACACCCTGATGAGAAAATCTTTGAGATTTGACGAAGATGATTGAAGAACAGTTTTGAGGTCTTGCAAATTTATTCATGTGAGGGTAGATTTGTATAGGCATTTTGGTTTTTGATAATTCGGATTTTTTATGTATGTACTGGCATAGACATAGGGGGAGATTTGTAAGGACATATTTTCATAGGTTCGTTATCAAATTATTATGTCATATACCGCTACACCGTCGAAGAGCATTCAAGAGCAATCTATATCAAAGAGGGATCCGAATTCATCATGTTCTTCATCATTCAAGACTCGGCGAAGTTTACTTTGGTAAGGTTATGTTTTTAATACCTTAACTTTTCACTTAGAGATTTTGGGATATTTTTATAAAATATTTTCTAAGTGTTGGAGCGGACTTTTTTGTCAAAATTTAAGAATGAGTATTTTTTCTAAGTGTTGAAGCGAATATTAAAATATTATTTTTTTTGAAACTGTCGTTCAAACGACATCTGTATGTCGCTCAAATGACAAGCAGTGTCACGCGATGTAGCTCAAACGACATGGTTGTCTCGTTCGCGCGACATGTAATCTCGTTCGAATGAGCTCGAATTTCGAGGCGGTGCAGTTTTTGTATAAATACTCATTAAATGATTTCATTTTTCTTAAGAAGACACAATGTTTTGACGAACTAAAAAACTGCGAAAGCATAATCCTTTTTGGCTTCTTCCTTTAGGGTTTAATCCCTTTTGTTTTCAATTCACAAAACACCAATATGCTTTAGTGAATTGTTTTGGTTTTTAAGAACATAATTTGATCTTATTTATACTTTGTGGGGAGAGATCTACAACCGACAGCTGCATGCTATTATGAAGGGAGTCCTTATAAAGTTCTCTCTTATGGAGAAGCCATTTTTCTTTTTCATTGCTGCCCTCCTAGAAAGGGAAAATTTCAGTCGTAACTTGTGAAGGAGTCATCTTTTTCTTCACTGCTGCCCTCCTGGAAATGGAAAGTTCCAGCTAAGACATCGGAACCGACACCTGCGGGTATTTCGTAGTCAACCTATTTCATTGTAATCCGTGTAAGTCATTTTCTTACAAATTATAGTAAAATAAAAGGTTTTGTCCCTTTGGGGGATTTTTCCTAAAATTATTTGCTTTATCCTGCATGCTTTATTTTATTGGATAAATCATCTAGATGCATGTTTTAGGGTTTAACTAAAATTTGGGAATAATTAAAATTGGATTTTATTTGAGAACTCGCAATATTTTCGTTGTAGCGATTCTACAAATTGGTATTAGAGCTTATTTAAGCGATCATCCTTTTACAAATTGGTATCAGAGCCTTATTAAAACGGAGTGCATACCTTTTACATGGCGGCCCCGACATATCTAGCATCACCCACGTCCTGCGAACGCACGGACTACAAAATGGATGCCGAAGACGAAATATGAAGAAGTCCAACTAGCGATTCCTTGGGAGAATAGGAAAACTCAGGCAAAGCCACGGCAACACTGCAATTTATCCCTAGAATGGCAAAAAATTCCTCGTAGGTAGGAAAAATCTCATCCAACCCAAAGCGGAAGACATGATCCTCGGTATACCAAAACTCAACAACCGCCATCAGCATGTTCCACTCAATGGGCCGGTTGCGCCAAAAGGAGACTCGTCGCATGTGAAAGGCGTCATATTCAACATTGTAAGAACACATTGCTTCTAAGGCTTCGAGGTAATTAGTAAACTCAATACTACCAGGGAGATCCATCTTGTAAAATCAAGAGATTATAGACAAGTAAGAATGTGAAAAAGGGAGAAAGTGAAAGTGTGAGGAGGAAAGCCCCATCCGCACCCCCCTTTTATACTTGGAAACTCTCAAGCAAAAATAAGGAACCCTGTAAAAATTGGAGTAAAACTTTCCCCACCAAGTACCAATCAATTGAAGAGAGTGAAATCAAAGCCTTGGATTGATTGGAATGGACTGATATACCGATAGGTAGGATAGGGGTCATGCCGATCGGCAACCCCCTATTTTGAAAAATTCCCTTTCTCCTCTTTTGTCAAAAGCAAGGGAAAAAAAGAAATAAAAAAACTCAACAAAAATAATTTTTATCCTAAGGAAATTTCGAATTTCCTTTATACTTATATCGTTACTAATTCTCATTTTAAATAAAATCCTTCTCAAACAAATCTTCAAAATTCTTTTGACGGTTTCAGTAGCAAAGTAAAAAGATCATGTGCATTAATCACTAAACAAAGAAAATTAACAAAAAAAATCATTTGCATATATTTTGTTGTGTTACGTTAACATTTTGCAGGAAAAGCAAAAAAATAACAGGACTCAGCCCGAACCCAATTTCTTTATCTCTTTCTAGCTTTCTTCTCTCCCTTTTCTCTCTCTAAGATCCCCTATCCCTGCAACGCGCCTTCTTCCACCTGCGGTGAGATGATGTACCCCCACTTCTAGAGCTTGACTTTTCCCCGAAATGAGGCAGACAGCACCAAGCAAGAAGGGACTGGAACCGCCTCACGAATGTGAGCAGTCGCCAAAGATATCCAGTCCCTAATGTCCTTCAGCCAAGTGGTCGAAACACTGATATGCTAGGAGGAAGAATGAAAAAGATCAAATCAGTCAAGCATGAGGAAAAAGAAAGAAATCAAGGAAATCAAAAAAGACATACCGTAGGCCGAAGGACCTCCTCCATCAGACCCAACTCCTTTGGGGTCATTGCATGAGGACGATGCTATAGACGCACAGATCCCCCATTAGTTAACCGAAGGTTGTAACTAGGAGAATGCAGCCTCACAAAAGAAGCACCTGACATCGTCGTTGTCGCCGCTGAAGTAGCCGCACCACCTGCGCTATGAGAGGACCCCACCTGCCGACTCGAGCCCTCCCTTGGGAGAGGCATCACATCATAAATGCTAGGGGGCATCATTCAACTAGAGACAAAGTCTAGATAATCGTGCATCACCGCTATGTCAGTATACAGGGAGTATGGCTCTCCCATCATCGCAGCCACTCGAGCATCATCAGACATCTCCTGCACGTGCCTCATGAACATAAGGGGCCTCGTCTGTGGCACCGTAACATCATCCTCCACAATCTGTCGGACTACCCTCTCCCCAAGATAACAGGAGTAGCCAAACTCATGCGCTAGCAGGAACCGCATTTGCGCATGTCCCCCAGTCACCCCGGTGTACTAAATAGTCGTCCCTTAAGGACATATAAAAGGTCACCTGTAAATTCCAACCCAAAATTGAAGGATCAGTATCAATAAAATATCATCAAATGAAAAGAACAGTTTCAAAGGCAAAAGAATGTTTACCCGCTCGCTTATCAGGCCATTCAATACCTGACGCACTGTCTCTAGCGAACGATTCTTCTTTGACTACCGATTAGACCTCCGCCATCGAAACATCCGACAGAAGTCCCCCACGGAGTCATCCTTCAAAGAAATCAGTTAGGTGTTCGATCCAATCACCTCATAGAACCATGTCTACAAAGGACAAGGATCAGCATTCAAGAAATCAAAAAGAAATTCATGAATGGAAAATGTGAATGCATAAAGGAAAATGCGCAAAATAAAGTATACCTCTAAAAGATACGTGGCCCCAGTAAAAGTCGGCCCGACAGCACCGATTGAATGCATCCAAAGAATAATAAAGGGTCGCCAAAGTCAGACTCCCCCAATCATTGAAGCATATGTTCGAAAACACCCTCAGAAAAGGCAAAAAACACAAATGGACGACGTCTCCACCAGAAAACCTCCTAACACCAGCAAGATGAACAAGCGGGCTATCTGACACACCTGCTGCACATTGTTCTCATCAACCCTCCTCATCAGCAAAATCTCCCTCAAAGAAGACAAGCATAGGGAATCTCCGAAAACCACCCTCTCCACGTCACCCAGAGCCGCCGTCACCGCCTCTGGTGTCACCCGCAGCGTCCTATCCACCTCAATCTGGGCACCCTCACAATCCAGTCCCAGCAACTGCTGAACATCAATGGGAGTCACTGTCATCTCCCTGAAGCCAAAATGGAAGGTGTGGGTAGTGTCCCACCACCTCTCTCCCAGAGCACATAGAACCGCAGTAGAGCGGGGTGTCTCATTTAAAGCCAACGGTAGCCTCCTAAAACCAGCAGATGACACCATCCAACGCACCATAGTAGGAAGGTGATCCCAAACATCCTTAAGCCCTGTTGTACCACAGGCACAAATAGTCGACGTGGAGATGTCAGACTGTCAAGAAATGAAGAAAATCCTTGTCCGATTTAAGAAATAAAGCAATCTCGTCAAGAAAAGAAAAAAGGAATGCCAAGAGTCATGCAATACTTACATAGCCACCAGGGTAAGAGTTTGATCATCCGCCATCGGCTCAAACGAGTCGAAAGAGTTCTCGCTACCCAATGTGAGAGGCACCCTAGCCCTCCACTTTAACCCTGTCCAATCGTCGACATTAAGCCATTCCATATGGGTCGCATTGCTAAAGAAGTCATCCATTTCGGATGTTAAGAAGATTCGCAGAGGTTTGTAGCAGAAGAAAAGAAGTCAGGAATCTGTGCAAAATGAGGAGAACCCTCCCTCTTTTTATAGGAGGTTAAGAGTCATGACGATTAGCAATCCCCTCTACCCACCGATCTGCACTGAGCCTTTCACCTACTCAAGGTATCCCAAAAGTCCGTGCCAATATCGATTGGCACACCTCTATCCATTCTGGTCAGCACACCCTTTAAAATCGTACAAAATGTTTGAAAAAATACCAGAAAATCCCAAAAAATTCTCGAAAAATTCCTAAAATTTCCAAATTCATTCTAGCACCTTGTTCACCAAGGAAAACATTTTTTACACCTCAGCAAAATTCTAGAGAATCTTTCTCCCCAACAACATCTCCAAAGTACACTTTAAATTTTCCCCCAGCTACCAAATCCTCGGATCATGCATTATTACCTAGCGGAACCTAAAATCCAATCCTAATCTCCAGTGGAATACCCAAATTTCTCGAATGAAAGTACACCTCTTTTAGGTCAGAATTGACCTCGTTATTGGATCGTCGCCTCAGTTAGGTCAAAATTGACATCGTTCCTCGGTCGTCACCTCTTCTAGGTCAGAATTGACCTCAGTCTTGAATCATCAGCTCAGTTAGGTCAGAATTGACCTTGGTCCTCGGTCGTCACCTCTCTTAGGTTAGAATTGATCTCAATCTTGGATTGTCACCTCAGCTAGGTGAGAAGTGACCTCGATCCTCTATCGTTACCTCTTCTAGGTGAGAATTGATCTCAATCTTGGATCATCACCTCAGTTAGGTCAAAATTGACCTCGATCCTTGGTATTCACCTCTTCTAGGTCTAAATTGACCTCGGTCTTGGATCGTCACCTCGGTTAGGTCAGAATTGACCTCGGTCCTTAGGCATCACCTCTCTTAGGTCAGAATTTACCTCGGTCTTGGATCTTCACCTCAGTTGGGTTAGAATTGACCTCGATCCTCGGTCGTCACCTCTTCTAGGTCAGAATTGACCTCGATCTTGGATCATCGCCTAAGTTAGGTCAGAATTGACCTCGGTCTTGGATCGTCACCTCAGTCAGATCAGAATTAACCTCGATCATCAATCGTCACTTCTCTTAGGTTAAAATTGACCTTGATCCTTGATCATCACCTTAGTTAGGTTAGAATTGACCTCGATCCTCGTTCGTCACCTCTTTTAGGTCAGAATTGACCTCGGTCCTCGGTCGTCACCTCTCTTAGGTCAGTATTGACCTCGATATTAGATCATCACCTAAGTTAGTTCATAATTGACCTCAGACCTCGGTCGTCACCTCTTTTAGATCAGAATTGACCTCAGTCTTGGATCGTCACCTTAGTTAGGTCAGAATTGACCTCAGTCCTCGATCGTCACCTCTTTTAGGTAAGAATTGACCTCGGTCTTGGATCGTCACCTTAGTAAAGTAATAATTGATCTTGGTCCTCAGTCGTCACCTCTTCTAGGTCAGAATTGACCTCGTTTTTAGATCGTCACCTCAGTTAGGTCAGAATTGACCTCGATCCTTAATGGTCACCCTTTTTAGGTCAGAATTGACCTGGGTCTTGGATCGTCACCTTAGTTAGGTTAGAATTTACCTCAATCCTCGGTTGTCACCTTTTTTAGGTTAGAATTGACCTCGACCCTTTGAATCGGTCATCCACATCCCTTAGGTCTGCAAAACTGACCTCCCTCCGTCATGTGGTGTCTATTCGACAGCCATCACTTGTTTCAAGCTCACCCGTCGAGGGTCTATATAGACACCACATTCTAGGACCCCCTAAGTCTCTCCTTAGACTCCTAATGCTTCCCCTTTACACCGCAAACCTAGGTCTCACTCTGTGTACCGATCTAGAGGACATCAGGCGCACCCAGGCCCAATTTGACTCCGGTCAACTCTTTCATCAGAGTGAAAGATCTTTGAATATTGGAAAGGCTCCAAATACCCTTTCTAACGGTTCATCCCGTGCATGAATTGGCATAACAGTTCGGATAAACGGACCATTTCACTATCGATAATTGATTCAGAGGCCATCGGGCACCCCTGGGCCCCGAGTTGACCCTATACAACTTCACCATCTGAGGAAAAACTCTTTGAATCTTCAAAGGGCATTGAAACCCCTTTCCAACAGTCCACCATTTAGCATAACCGTTCGGACGAACGATCAGTTTTCTCTCAAAAATCGATCCGGAGGCCACCGGGCCCGGACTCCGTTTGACCAAAGTCAACTCTTCAACTCAAATGAGACTGAATAAATCTCCGAAGGTCACCAAACACCCTTTCTAACGATCCACCCCGTGCGCGATTCTGACCTACGGTACGAACGAACGATCTGTTTTACTCTAAGAGGTCATCGGGTCGCATTTAACTAAGGTCAACTTTCCAACCGAGTGAAACTCTTTGGAATGTCAAAGTAAATCTCCTAACCTTTCCAACAGTTCACCCTGTGCACGATTCTGACTTACCATACGGATGAATGATCTATTTACATCTGGTAATCTCCCGTTCAAATGACTGACGTGCACTTTCGAGCGATAGTTGACCCAAAGTCAACTCTTGAACTCGGGAGCGGTCCAAAGGACTCTCTAAGGTATCTGAAAAACCTTTCTAATGGTATGCACCGTGCACAATTCGAATCAACGGTTTGTGCGCTATAATCATTTTTCCAGAAAAGCCTACACTAGATTGCCAATTGGAAGGTCCTGAACCCTGCCTATCGGCACGGTGTCAAGGGTAACCTGTCGATAGGCACCCCTTAGGATACATCGATCATCACCCCCTAAACCTATAAATAAGAGCCATGACCTCATTCCTAAAACACAGCAAGCCCATCAACATCAGTGATCTGAACAACATTCTCTCGAAGTCAATGAAGTTTCATATGAGAAATTCCATTCAAGCCTAAATACCCATCCTTTTCACACCTAATTTGGCAAATATCCTACTCTCTCATCAACATCCATCAACATTGAAATGAGTTCATCCAAGGTCCAAACTCAATCTCCAAGGAAGGTCCATTTCCTTCTCTCTCTCTTTTAAAATCTCTTATTTTTGCATAAACTACATTAGATTCATAATCTAGTTTCACTTTAGTTCATACACATTAACATCTATGCTTTTATTAGTATATTGCACATACTTTATTTTTTTCATAAAAAAAAACCAAAAATAAATAAAAGAGGGTTACACCCGTAAATTCCGAACGGAATTATCCACTGCACTTTTTCAAAACTAAAAACACATTTTCTACACGCACACACCTAATAAAATTCCGTTCGAATCTATGGGATAAACCCCACCCCTATTCGACATTCGAACTACGTGGACTTTGATGCCATTATAGGCTATGTAGGCGTCTTGAATTAAAATCCGAGACTCGAGTCCAACTTTTCAATTTTGCAATTTCTTTTATTTTCTAAATTTCTCAACATCCCTCATTTTCATAATTATCATACATATACATATAACATGCATGTTCACGTCTCATCCCACATATATTATCGTTTCCCAATAACGATTAATATTTCGATGAACGCTCATATTCTATCTTCTACATTTGTTATTATTTTGGGAATATTCTAGTGGATGACTTCACCCTATCTTTTCCATGGTATGGGTCGAACGATTCTAATCTCGATTATATAAACACATACACACATTTAACGGGTATAAAGGAAAGATATTAACATTTTCCCATGCGAGACCGAAAGGGAGGGATGGGTGCCTAACACCTTCCCATTCCATGACTTAGCCCCCGGACCTCCGATCTATTGGTTTTGTATGCATCAGTTTGTCCTTGATGCCAATCTCTTGAAGTGGCAACATGTTCTTTTACCTATTTTGAGAAAAATAGGCTAGGGAATCCATCTCTTTACATTCACCCCACACCGAAGACGGTCAAAGCCCCTTTTCAAAAAGAAGGGTACAATACCGCGATGCAATTCTTCCTTGAAGGATCCTCCTCCTTCCCCCTGGAATGAACGCCGCACCGATCGGGATGGCCACAATGGTGTATCCACTTCTATTGTTGCACCCGATCCGGTTTCCACTTTAGTGACTCCACCCAACCCACTTAGGCGTCCCGTACCTATTAGAAGTGGACATCCTAGATTTGTTAAGAGAGGTGTACCTAGGACGATTATGTTTGCTCCTATTGAAAAGAGAGGACATGTTAGGGAGTTTTGTTTTAAATTGGGTTATGTGTCATGCTTTGCTCGTACACATGTTCACACACATGCACCCACCCATGATACTTTGCTTGCACATAATGATAGAGAGTTTTCACATATTCGAGAACAAGTAAAGTTTTTGGTCAAGACTTCTCATGATTTGATGGAGTACTTTCAAAAGATGTCATTGTCTTTGGAAAACTCCACTGCACCTACCGGTTGAGGTCTAGACTTTTTTGCTAGCATAGGATGATTTACATGATGATATTTTGTGCCTATTGATAGTATGTATCATTGTGTAGTTTTCATTGTTTTATTATTTATTTTTTTGCTACTATTTTAACACTATTTCGAATCTATTTTCCCATTCCAGGAACTGTTTACACAAAATTTTCTCACTGGTCAAAACTACATGATATTCTGAAAAAACCTGGGAAATTTTGCTTTTCTCACTCTAACGAGAACTCATCTCGCGAGATCCTATATCGTTCAAAAAACAAGGAGTCTCGTTCGAACGACCCCTGGAATTAATTTTCTATTTGCAGTCCTATGGTTCATACTGATATAATATTTGGTACTGCTATGTTGTTCTCTGAACAGTGTTCAAAAAGTTACAAAAAGATTTTTGTTTTTAAGAAATATTTTGGAAAAAAATCCAAAAGGAGTTTTGTATTTTGTTTGCACCATTTATGAATTAACATTTAGGATGACCAAGTCACAACTTCATGCCATGTATTCGATAGTGTTTTGAGACAATATATTGTGTCATTCATGTGTTTTACAAACTTTGGAGTCTTTGAGATGATAGAGTGTTGCTACCTACATGTTTGACTCATTTTTTCCTTCATTACACACATGCACGGGGTTATTTGATGTTTGTGCTTGTCTATCACATGTTGGTTGGTTGTTTCCATCTCAATTTTGTCAATACAACGAACCAAATGTGATAAAACTTAGCACGAAAGAAGTGCATGTCACAACCGTTTACGAGTTTTTGTGTTTTATTTTGAAAAACAGTAAAGGGCTGCGAAAGGTATTTAATTTTTCCTTTGCGATAAAGCCACCGTTTAAATGGACCTAAAAAGTGCGGAATTGAAAATTATCTGGGTTCCGATGAGGTTTAAAATAGCCCGATAAAATTGAAAGGCAATAAAAAGATATATTATGCCAAAAAGGGCAAATAGATTTTAGTTTCATCACCTCATATGAAAATATAAAAAGCATTATCTTTTAATGAGGGAGTTTGAAGGGAATTTTCAACGGTTTGCACGTCCTTAAAAGTCATGAAAAAGCGTTACATAGTTTTGGATGTTATTGGTGTGGAAATCATTTATACTTTGATTTGTTGATATGATTATGACGATGTCATCTAAATTCAACAATTTTACACCTAAGGACTATTTTTTATGTTCATTCGTTAGGATTACACTTATGTATCGTCCACATATGATATGATTGATTTGATTTTCCCATCGAATTTGTTCACACCCATTCATTTCATTTCCACGATTTGGTGTAAATTCATGGTGTGTGATTGTGTAACATCATTTTTTTCATTTTTGTATGAAAAATCAAAAATAGTTTGTTTGCCTTGGTTTACCGTGACACCCCGATTTGTTTTATGCGATTTATTCTTTTCCTTGTCTATTTCGGACAAATAAAAAGGAGGAGAACGAATTATGATTTTATGGGGGAGTTTAAGTATGGGGGAGATTTGATTATGCTTTCATGTTTATGCTTATATATCATTTCAAACTCGATACATCATGAGGTATTTGCTTAGTCTCATGTGTGTAGTTACATTTTAAGATCCTTTTTACACACCCTGATGATGACAAAGAATGTTTGAAGTTTTTTTAAGATTAAAAAGTTTGAAGACTTTTCATTTATCGTTTCAGTTTTGGGTTCATGGGAGGGAAGATTTGTATAGGTCATTTGATATTTGATAATTCAAATATTTTTTATTTTGTATCGGCATAGTCATAGGGAGAGGTTTGTAAGGACATTTGTGTCCGTTATCAATTTGTATGTCATATATCGCTACACCGTCGAAGAAGTTCAAGATCACATTCACATACGAATTCGGATAATGAAGGTTCTTCAACAAATAGCCTCTGCAGGATTAACTTTGGTAAGGTTATGTTTTAGAGTACCTTAATAATGAACTTAGAGTATTGGGATATTTTTTACAAAATATCTTTCTAGGTGTTGGAGCGGAGCTTTAAATGTTTTTTGTCAAAAATTAATTTTAGGATTTTTTGAGGCGGTGCATTTACCGAGTAAAGAAAAAGAAAAATTATTTAAAAAAACAGATGTCGTTCGAACGACATCATTTGTCGCTCAAATGAGACCTGATGTCGCGCAATAATTCAAACGATATCGTCTCTCATTCGAACGACGCCACCGCCTTAAGTCTTCTATAAATTGGATTTTCCAACTCCGCTTTTCTTAAGAAGTCTTTCACATTTTTCATTCTATAAACATTGTATATACGCAGAATACTTTGGCTTCTTCATTTAAGGCTTAAAAACCTTTTTGTTTTTCAATTCAAAAAATCCCGATATCTTTATATGAATTGTTTTGGAACCCGAAGAACAATCGTGCTATTGTTTAACCTCTGTGGAGAAGGCATCTCCATGCCTTGTGGTTTCTAGAGGGAAGTCATGATTGATCGGTGGATACCGAGTATAGGTCTCTACGCGTGGAGGACTTGGACTGCGGGCTGAGGTGTAGCGTCGAAGGTTTGACCAAGACACCATGCGTTACACTTGTGGGAGATTATCAGGTTGTACGTAAGTAAATGGTCTTGTAAACTTTTCAAAGTAGGTTTTACCTAAGAGGGTTTTTTTCCTAAATCTTTCGCCTTTGTTTTATATGAATGATTTGAATGATTTGATTGAACACTTAGATGCATGCATAGGTGCTGAATAAAATTGAATTTGGTTTGTTCAAATTTAGACACCTGATTAAATAAATGTGCTTGAATCCCTTGGAGAATTACGAACTAGACTGATATTGCACGCTTACAGAGTTAAAGTGGGTTTTGGAAATGGAATAAGACAATAGATAATTTTAAACCAAAAGACCAAAAAAATTACCTTTTTTGGTCAACCTTTCTAACGTTAATATGATCGTGGAAAAAAAACATTGGCATGTCGTCACGATCAATGATCGTGACTAGATTATGATGCGCTTTATCACGATCATTAACTGTGACAATAGCCTTGGCAATTATTGTCACGATCCTAGATCGTGACAATGCCCGTGACAAAAAATAGGTATTTGAGCCCCTAAAAACACCTTTTCCCAATAAAACACTACACTTTCCCTCATTTCTCTCATCAACTCGGTTGCCTCTCTCCTAGGTCAAAATTGAAGCATTTCTTTTAAACCGAAGGTATGATTAAAATATATATTTGGTGTATACATACATATATATTTACAAACCATTCCACACACACACACACACACACACACACACACATATATATATATATATATATATATATATATATATATATATATATGTAGTTATAGTTCTTGAATACATGTGTTTGTTTATTATAAAATACTTGTATTTACATATGCGGCTTTGATATTATTAGAAAAAAACTTTTGCAACCTTGGTTTGAAGAATTTGACATTGATATTTGTTTGAGGTTGAATATATGTGTTTGTTTGTTGTAAAATAATTGTATTCACATGTATATCTTGATATTATTAAAAAACAACTTGTGCAAACCCTAGGTTTGAATGTTTGAATAATTTGACTCTCATATTTGTTTGGGATTGAATATATGTGTTTGTTTGTTGTAAAATAGTTGTATTTACATTTATTGCTTGATGTTGTTTGAAGAAATTTGTGCAAAAGCTAGGTTTGAACATTATTATAATGTGAATATTTGACTTTGATATTTGTTTGGGCTTGAATATAAGTTTTTATTTGCTATAAATGTAGTCATTTTGATTAAAAAATAATAATTTTGGGGTTTATTTAAAAATGTGAAGGATTTTGGAATTTTTGGCTTTGATATTTTTTATTTTAAATGTAATTAAGAACACAATGAACGTTCTACCATAATTTTTAATTTGGTATGAAACATTTGGATAACTTCATTTAGACCCCTAAATGAGTCTTTATAATCTTCACATAATCTTTTTAGTTCAAAAAATACTTGAATAATTTCAAGGTTTAAAGACATGTGTTAGTGTTCAAAGTAAAATAATCATTGTTTTAGTAGGTCTATATTGATTTTTGGATTTGTGGATTAGATATTGTTTGTTGTAAATATAATCAAGAACACAATGAACGTACTAATTATTTCCACATGATAGTTATTATTTAAACCTAGGTTACGATTTCAATATGATAGTTTCAATATTGTTGTTTAAACATGATAGGCTATTAATTAGACTGCGCTTGTGTCTAAGTTAAGTAAGGATTAAACTACCCATGGGAATAAACCAACTTGTAGAAACAACCCATTTGTTCACAGATGGTAGGTAACAGTTCCTACAAGCTACTGTGGAATATCCTATACACAAAGAGTGGATGTGTAAGACAAATAAACTCGAGGAAGTGTATCATAGAAGTGCTAACTAGTTTGTAAAATTCACAAAGAGGTGTCTCAATGATGAAGAGGACTTCTATCCTTACGCACAATGTAGAAATAGGAAACTGTTTGAGTGAAAAATACTTGAATCACATTTGCTTTGATGGGGTATGCAAGACAATGACTGGGTGTGGGTTTTCACGGGGAAATATATTATGCCTTTGTCCCTAAATAAGCTCGCCTACAATCGTTAAGTAGGACAGCGGTGGAAGAATATGAGGACCCACGGTAGACCATAATATTCTAGATGATCTACTAGGTGATGCTTACAGATTTTGTGTGGTGGAAGACAATGACAATTTTAAGAAGGAAGACAATTAATCTTGTGGTGGAGGTTCTAGTGCTCATGACGGCATTAGGATAAACCTTAACGATGACTACCAAAGTTTGAAAGTCAAATTGACCAAAACGATGTACCCAAAGTGAGAAAAATATCAAATAACTTTTCATATCAGGGTAGGTTTGCATAGTTTGAAGAGACATTTTGGTTTATTTGGCAATAGCGTGACTGGAATTCTGAATTGGGTGAAGGGTTTACTCCCCAAAAAAAATATACTTCCAAGTAACTATCCAAGAACGAATAACAGTTTGAAAGGTTTGGGAATGAATTATAAATCAATTAATTCTTACAAGTATGATTGCATGTTATACAGGAAGGAGTATGCAAATCTTGATCATTGTTCGATATACGGGGAACCTAGTTATATGCCAGAGCATGGTCCAAGTGATAAAAGAGGTGCACTTTCAAAATTGCCTAAAAGTATTCAAATATTTCTCCGTTGGTCCCAGGTTGAAGATATTTTTCATAATACCATGGATAGTGGAGGCAATGACTTAGAATGCTAGGGCATATATAGAGGATAATATCATGCGTCATCCTATGGACTCAACCATTTGGAAAAGCATAAATTTAAATTCCCCAGATTTTTCTAATGAACAACGTAATATTCATTTGACAATATTATATTGTTTCAATCAATTTGTCAATCTAAGCACAAATCAAAGTGTATGTCCGTGATCTTAGCACCCTTAAATCCCCCTCATTCGTTGTCAATGAGACTAAAATGTTTAATATTGTATTTGTTGATACTTGGTCCAAAGGAACCAAGTGGTGACATTGATATCTACTAGGCACCGCTAGTATAAGATTTGAATGTGTTGTGGGTAGAGGGTGTGAAAGCATTTGACTCTAGCAAATAGGAAGTGTTCACATTAAAAGCTGTGTTGATTTGGAAAATTCATGATTTCCTTGCTTATGGAACTTTATCGGGCATTAATATTAATGGTTACTTTGGGTGTTCTATTTATAAAAAGGAAACTGGATCTCATCATGTCAAGAATAATGGAAAAATTATATATCGTTCTCATATGTGATTCTTGCCTCCAAATCACAAGTTTAGATTTAATAAAGGTTCTAATTTCTGATCGGGTGGGGTTGAACATCGGTTACTTTCGATAAATATTCCAGGTTCATAAGTTAATAGGAGATCTTCCAAATATGGAGCTAATGTGCCAAAAAAGAATCCTAAATTCAAGAATGTCAAGCATAAAAAGACACGTGTTGAGAATGAAGCCGGGAAAAGGAAGGCATGGTCTAGGAGGTAAATATCATTTAACTTTCTGTATTGAAAGGTTAACCCCGTGCACCATGTATTAGATATCATGCATCCAATAAGAACAGCGTCGAACATCATGTGAGCACATGCCTAGGTAGAAGTCAATTAAAGGATGGAGAAAAGATATGGTGTGATCTTAAAGTTATGAATATTAAGTCGTAATTATGGTTGAAAGAATACAGTAGTGAGAGGAATATAATCCCACGTGGCTTATATAATTTGATGAGTGAAGAAAGAAAGGTTCTTTTAGACACATTGCATAATTTGAAAGTTTCCTTTAATTTTTTTTATCAAATTTGCAAAGTATTGTGAGCTATGCCACACGTGATCTACAAAAGTGCAAGTATTCCAATTTTCATGTGATTTAAGAACTATTTCTCTAAGCATAAGAATTTTTGGAGGGCCATTATCCAGATTAGCCTTTGCTTCACACTTTTGTGTGCAAAATTAGTCAACCAAAAGCACATCATAGATGCAAAAGCAACTCTAGCTAAAGTAACTTATGTGTTGGAGAAGTACATCCCCCGAAATTCTTTGGCAAAAGTATTCAGTTGTTAGAGCACTTATGTGATGAGGCTCTTCTTTGCGGCCTAGTAAGATATGTATAAATCTACGCATTTCGAAGGTGATTAAAGTTTTCAAAGAGTATGTTAAGAATACGAGGTACATCGAAGGTTCCATTGTGGAGGAATACATTACTATGGAGGCATCCGTGTTCACTAGGGTATATATGGTCAACCCTAACATTGTATATAGTGGAGATGAGTTCGCCGATGAGGGTGGTCAATTCATCGGCAAATGAGTTAAACTGACAAGTTTACAGTATGAGCAAGTGACTCGTTATATGTTTAAAACCCATGCAGGTGTCAAAGAATGGTGAGTGTCAACTTGTGTTGTAATTTTACTTCATTTTGTTATCTTATATACTTGATCACCTTCTTGATAAATTTTGTCATTCAATGTAGAAAATATAATGCATCTGGGCACAATAAAAAATGAAGGATGGTTTCACATTTAAAAAATGATTTAGACTTTGAGTGTCACAGGTGGTAATTGTTAGGTCAAACGTCCCTTATTAAATGATAAATAATTGAAATCTTTGAAACTTATTTAATTAACTTATGTAATCCATAATTTCAGTTATTGAAGATGGGTGCTACCACATCAAGCTTTCTCGATCGCCACTGGACCTAATTTTATGGCACACGAGTATAAGAAGTATCGGCTGAACGGTTATGTATTCTTGTCGAGATTGTATCAGAAAAATACATTATTAAAAAACAACTTTTCATATAAGAATCGTACGTATGTCATGGTGAGTTCCAATGACAAGAACCTCGTTGAAGAATAAATGACTTACTATGGTGTAATTTAAAACATTTTTGAATTAGACTATATATATTTCAAATAGGTTGTGTTTTACTGTGATTGGATAAGAGTTGAGGAAAAAAATTCTTGCAAAGTCAATTTGCGTACCAATTTGATAATGGTAGATGAAGCGAGTAAATAAATGTGTCTCTAATACGTGTGAATTACTGCTCAAGTGCAAACCGATTGCTCAAGTAATAATCATATAAATCGAGTATCGAACTTAGGGACTAAGACGTGGAACGTAACGACGAATATGAAAGATGATTAACCTTTCAGTTGACTCGAAAAAGAAAGGAAAAGATGATTATTTTTGAAACTTCCTATGAACTAATGCAATTTAATTTAACTAGTAAATGAACTACGCATGCGAGAATAACTAAGCAAATTTTAAATCAATGTGGGAAACTAGAGTTAGGGTACAATCCCTAGAACCTTCGACAATTACATAGAGCATAAAAACTTCAAAAACCTAATTCGCAATTTAAAAAAACATCAAATACTCTCTATGCATTTGACATATGCAGATTTTACTCCTCACAATATCAATCCAAAAATTGTATTTGACGAAAATGACAAATTATCGAAACGCCAATTGCACCCTTAAACATTCTGATTACCTAGTGCAAACAAAATTAAAAGACCTACAACCTTTATTTTGATCAAAATCAAACCTTTGAATTGTTAATTACATTTTATTCGCTTTTAAATCCATTCATAACACCTAGGCTGGGTTCATGCACCCCGACCCTCTAAAAACTTAGTCGGACATAGCTACGTGAGAAATAACCAAAATTCTTACATTACACGTGTTGGAAATCATGATGAGACTATTGATAAACATGCATAAAAGTCTTAGAAATAAATAAAAACATGCAAAGATGGAGAATATGCCAGAACAAGACAGAAGGGCAAACTTGATATTAAAATCTTGAGAATAAATCCACAATTATGTAGCTTTAGTGTATGAATTTAAACTAGGTGCTTGCCTCTTCTCCTCTCTAATTCTCAGAACCTTGTCTAATTTCAAACTACAATAATACAAAGTCGTTTTGCAAGAGTCCTAACCTAATACAACTTTTAAGAAAAATCAGCAATAGAAAGAAATTCCACGTATCAGGTGGTTCGAACCGGTTCAGGTGCATAGGCAAACCGGCTCGAACTCGAACCGATTTGGGGTTCAGTTCTGGAAAACTCACTGCATTGTTTGGTTCTTCATCTTTTTTTTCTTTGGATTTCATTTTCAACTTCGATCGCTCATAACTTCTTCATCGTAGCTCAAAATGGGATGCCATTTCTTCCAGTGTTCTCATGATTTTGTACACTTCAATTTTATTTAGGCTCCTCTTCTGTACTAAGGCTGAAAATTTACCAAAATGCCATTTAACTCTCCATTTCTTGGTTTCTTTCACTATTTCGAGTTCTCTCTCGCATGAAATACCTGTAAAACATATGAGAGATACACAAAACACGAAATGCTCGCCAAAGAAGTTAGTAGCATAAATATGAGATAAATTCAAGTTAATTATAATGCATGTGATCATAAAAGACCTAAATTAATGGGATAAATATGAAATATTTATGCCTTATCAGTAGACTTATCTAAGATGAAAAGCAAGGAGCATATGAATGATAAGCAATTTGTTTATACATGTGAAAAGCTCAAGCAAGTATTTTACTCAAAGTATATCAATAACGAAACTTATCCAATGATATTACATGCGCCAAAGTGTCTAACCAGTAGCATGGATGACCTGGTTGCTCCTACTGAATATCAATTCATGTTGTATGACAACTTGAACATAAGATAATTTCTAGATACTTTACATGAGTAGAGTTAGTTGGGTTGTAAAATGTATTAAGGATTCTAATTTGTAATTTGTAATTTGTAATTTGTAATATGTAGTTTGAAACAATCTCAAACATTAGTTTATTATGCATTAACTCTATTGTTAGTTGTTATATTAAAACAATCGTGTGAGTATTTACATTTGATTCTTATATCCCCATTGAGTATATTCGTTTGATTCACTATTGAAAACAAGTGGGTGGAATAGTTTTCTGTGATTTAAATTCTTAAATCCAAAACTTGAGTATTTCCAATTAATTTATGTTATATATTATGCTACTGAAGCCATTATTTTTATACAATATGACTTCATTAGGCCATCAGACCCCAAAATAAATTACAGGTGACAAGGGATCTTCTAATAATAATATCGTCAAGTTCGAAAAGTATAGGATCTTAGTTGAAAATAAGACTAGTCTATAGATGAGGGCGTTAGAGATATTGAAATCAGTAATTAGTCTCAGGTATGAAAATATCAATATTTATATTAAATATTTTACTTTCATACAAGATTATATTATTGTGTTATTTCATGTTAATTCACTAAATTTCTTATATTATATGTATGTTGGACACTAATAATTCAACTTGCCCCTTGAAGCGTGGGATGGTGTACTAGCGCTTGTCGACGGGTAATGGAAGATATGGAAGAAGAAATTGTATGCATGTTATTTTGATAAGGACCGAGAGTCCATGCTATAGTGTTGGGACACCATCTTGGAGAAGGAGACAGTCGCATTATTCCAGGGTGGATAGTCCTTGGGATGGTGAGATAAAGAAGATAAAAAACCAGATTTTCCTCAATAAGTATAAGACAAACTCCCAACAACAATGAGTTGGTTCTCCAAAAGACACTCTCTCCATTCTCCAATAACATTCAACACTGCTCTTCCCCCAAAGTGAAAGATGTCTATTATTGAGCCCTACAATGGATCTAAGGATCCCACTAATCATTTGGAGACCTACAAATCGTGCATGCTCATTCAGGATACCCCAGACGAGGTATTGTGTAGATATTTTCCCACTACCTTAAGGGAAACATCTAAGCATTGGTTTGCAAAGCTCAAACTAGGGACCACAGAAAGATTCACTGAGCTCGTAAGGTCTTTTATTAGCCATATTATTAGGTCGAGGAAATTGAGGAAACCTGTCACTTCCTTCCTCCACTTGATACAGAAGTTTGGAAAATATCTTAGGGAATACGCCAAGAGGTTCAACCACGAAGCCCTCCGGGTCAATTGTAAGAGCGATATTATCTCTCGATGGACTTTACCTCGGGCCTCACCTTAGAAGACTTACTGAGGTCTTTCAATAAGAAGCCCCTAAAGTCCATGACTGAGATACTCGAAAGATCTCAAAAGTATATGAATGATGAAGATGCCATCTCAGCAATACAAGTTGCAGCCTCTCCTCATCAGGGGAAGATGAAAGATGTCTTCTCCCGCCTTAGGGAGACCTCAGAAGAAGTTGATGTAATACCTTGTATTTCTGAGGGTATAAAATTAAATTAATTTATTGATATAGGATTTAAATTATCTGGAGGATTTAATTAAATTAGTGAATTGAGATTTAATTCATTCGGGTTATTTTAAAATTCACATGTGTTGTAACTTGAGGTCGACGTTGGAGATTTTAGTAAAATAACTTGTATGGTGATTCTTAGTGCACGGTTGGTTCTGAATAGGCCGAGATAGTCAAAAAAGAGTACTCGAGATAGTAATTGGGTCTCGGGGCATTTTTTAGACATAACCGGGCTCACACGAGGGTATTGGGTCATTTGAGCTTGGCCCATAATCTTAATTTTGAGATTAGCACCATAAAATCTACATTATAAAGTTTATGGCAGACACAACTCAATAAGAAAACCCTAATTTTATACAGGAGAAAAGAGGGAGAAATTAGGAGAACTTTTAGGAGCCAAATCCAAAAGAATTGGGTGTGTTCTTCATCAAACCTTCGTCTACATCAAAGGAAATCAGACCCTACAAATTTATTCAGGCAAATAGTTAAGCTTTCTTTCATTTAATTTGCAGTATTTTGATTCGTATCATGGTAGGTGTAAATCATACTCGTTTTTGGGTGGGCTATCACATAGAAAACATGTGTATATGAATTGGTTAGTTTACGTAGATTAAAGGTGAAATTTATATATTGTTACGAATCAAATGATTTTGTATCAGGTTTTTATTCGTAGACTCATAATCTCAATACTGAAATTTGGAGTTTGAAAGTAAATTTCATGAAAACCCAACGCAATTCTTACTGCCAATAGTTTACATCGTTGATGGTTAATGAGTTGTTTGAGAAGTGAAATCATTGGGAAAAAGCAGAAAGTAGTGGGGATTATAAGAAATTGGTTTTGAGTTACAGTATGAAGCTTGGAAGATGATGTTAATGGCGGAACCAGTATCGTAAGGAAGAAGATGAAGTTGAGGAAAAGTAAGGTCGTTCGAACGACCAGGTGACTCGTTCAAACGACACTGAAAGTCATTCGAATGATCACTGGGCTCATTACAACTACGATGGGAGTGGTTTTTTCCCAGTTCCATCTTCTACCTAGGTATCCTTCTGGATTTTTCTTCTAAAGGATTTATTTGGGTGAAAGAGAAAAAGGGGAGATAATTCTTAGGGCCTTGGGAGGTGTATCTTAATTTGTATTTTATTCAGATAAAGTGTCAATATAAATAGTGAATGTTGGGTGAAATAAATTCAAGTGGTTAAATTATAGACCAAGTAAGGGAGTTCGGGCATTTTGTTTAAGTGACACCACTTTGATAAAATTAATTGAAGTTAAATTAATTAAATTAAGGGTCGAAGATTTGACTCGGATATTTTTCAGGCTAGTGCGGCGGGAGTTAGGCACGGGATAGCCGGTTTAATTTATTATAGATATATATAATAAATTATTGAATTAAATTTAACGAGGGGTGTTAACCTTAATAGTGGGATTTTGTGTAACAAATTCTAAAGGGTGAAGATATGGACCGAATGAGTGAGTTTGAGTATTGTAGTTGGGTGACACTACTTAAAAAACAAAATAATTAAGGTGTGATTTAATTAAATTACAAGTCGGGATATAGACTTGGATATTTTGGGCTAGTGTTACGGGTGTTAGCGGGTTAGCCGGACTTTTATTAAATATATGTATACGGTAGTGTGATAGTATATATATATATATATATATATATATACACACACTAGGGTATGCCCGTGCCTAAAGGCACGAACAAACACTTCCAAAAAATTGCATCAACTAAGACTTGTAATCATAAAATTTATTATAAAACATAAAAGTGTACACAATTTAAAAAATTTGGACAGAGTCTCCTTTATTTATGGCATTATCCATCGGTTTAAAAAACTAAAACTACTCAGCAATACAAATAGTCCATCCCGGACATTATATAATTCAAATCATCGATTTATGACTATAATAGACTTCAAATATGATTACACAAGAAAAATATTATTGGCAACTTTATCAAAAAACGATGATAAAAATAATTCTTAAACACAATAATAAATTTTTAATCTAATAAAGAATAAAAATCGTCGATCGATTAAACTAGTCGTGGCACATTTTTAGTAATGGGGTGGGATGAGGCTCAAAGCTGAACAGGGTCCCAAACTTATCCTTATAATTGACACGTTCTCATATTTGTTATAATCTGAAAATTAAACCCCAAAAAATAGACCTATTAGTTCAAATCCATATAAATATACAAAAATTAACTTAATGCCTAAACAATACTCAAATTTTGAACACAAATGCATTAAATTGAGAAAATCAACAGATATCATGCTCAAAATGAGGACCAGCCCTATTTGCAATAAACCTTTTCTATTGATATTTTGCAAATTGTACAAAAAAAAGAACAATGAGTACATATGCACTCGAGTCTATGAACCAGAAAGAACATGGGAGTAGATAAACTAAGAACGGGATAATGAGGGGAATAATCATCACCTACAAAATACCTACAAAAAACAAATACACAATATTAAAGGCAATAAGTGTAAAATCATAAGAATACATAACCTCAAGATTACCAAATACATATGAGTAATGCCAAATATACAAGAAAGTGTAAAAATTCCTATAGTAGTGATATAGAACAATACAAATAAAATAAGTTGTTTCCTTGTACCCAAAATATCATACTGAAAAGGTGTTGGTCTATGAAAATCTCACGTCTAGCTTAGTCAAGAAATTTAGTAGATGACCGGTTCCAAATGGGTGGATGGAAATAATTGTAGCTCATACTTTAACAGAGGCAACAAATAACACATAATAATTTACCCCTGTTGAAACTATAAGTTTGAAAGCTAGAGGTAGATAGTACCTTCTTTGAACCAAATTTGAATTGTGTTGTGTGGAGATTTGCAAAACAACTAATAAAAACAATTTATATTAGGGAAAACTAATTTGAGTTTCAATGAATAAAATAACGTATAAGATAAAAGAATGACAAAATTATAGTCAGTAAATTGGTAAAAGAATTGCCTAACATATTCTGGATATAAAACAAAATGATATCTTCGTCGCCCATAATGACCATAAATAAATATAACAAAAATGGGGGATTTAACTTAATACTTGTAAATCTCCAGCCGAGCATTGAATAGTGGGATTCAAAGAAATGCCTATAAAATAAAAAAGTGGGATTTGAATTAATACATGTAAATCTCTACCCAAATCTGCAACAAACGTGTAGAAAATTTACTATAGTGCCACTACAATAAAAATACCTGAACAACCATCAACCATCAACAAAAATAATATCAAAACAGAGTATTTGTGAGGAACTCCAAGCTTTTTTACCCCAAATCAACAATTAAATTGAAGACTAAATTGCACCAAATCTCAAGCGCTCTCACAAAAACTAAATTGAAGACCCTCTTAAAAATTTGGAGACATAAGATGATATCCGAAATAATAAATATTAGAAACTGACATATAAAAATTGAACACATTTTTAAGGGAGAACAAATATAAAAGGCATAAAATGCATAGATTATACATTTTTAATACACAACTCACACACCAAATGGTTCTATAATGGATCTAAACCTGCAGACCTTATTCAAATCCATTAAAAACCCATATAAAAGGTTAGAAATCAAAAGGAAAAAAAATGAAAATGGGAAAAACAATGGTTAGAAATGAAAAAAAAATGAAAATGGGAAAAACAATGGTTAGAAATGAAAAAAAAAATGAAAATCGGAAAAAATGAATGCCTGCATACCTTCCCCCAAAACCGAAACCCCAAAAAAATGAATACTTGCACATGTAACATTTATACATTTTCCTTTACCCTTTTTCGTTAATTTCTCAAAAACCAAAGAAATTGAAAAAAAATGGGTAGATCTAATTATATAATTTAACTAAATAAATGACATCATCCAAACATTGGAACCTTCATAGATTTACACAGTTGAAACCTTCGTATGACGAAGTTGAAACCTTCGTAGATTTACACAGTTGACATCAGACCTAATATTTCGTAGATTTAGATCAATAGGCATATATGTTTGATGAAGATGAAAGACTTACATAGTTGAAACCTTCGTTTGTTTTTTCTACCAAAAAGAAGGTTTAAATTTGAAACCTTCGTTTCCTTTATGTATCTGTCCATGTATATTTATGAGAGATAGTTTGGAATGAAATTCATCACTTGTATACCTGAACTACATTATTGTTTAAAAAAAACAAATAGATCTTGGTTTCAAAAAAACCCAAAAATAGTATAGATGTTCGGTTCAAACAAATCCAACAAAGGTAGATATGGCTGTTCGTTTAAAAAAAAGGAAGAGATTGTTTCAAAATAGTATAGCCAAGAATACGTACAGCCCAAAAAATGAATAGAAGGCTAAAAAAATACCAGATCGCTCTTAGTATTGTTGGTAGATATTATCATTGCAAGGGAGAGAGGGACGAAGAGGGTAAAGTGAGAGGGAGAAAAATAGTAAGAGAATGTCGTTGCAAGGGAGAGAGTGTCGCTATCGGAGAGAGTTTTTTTTTTTTGCAAAGCCAGAGAATAGTGGAGAGAAGGACGGAGAGGGTAAAGTGAGTATCGTTTGGATAATGAGGTTAAGGTAAAGAATCATTGGAAGTAAAATACTATTTTACCCTTATGTTTGAATTTTAAAGATAAGGGGGAAACAAATTAGAGTGTGTCAAAAGAGGGGGAAACTAAAATTTCCAAGGGTAAAATGGGTATTGTAAAAAAATACATCTCATGACATCATTCTTCTATCTTATGACATACATAAGTTTTGTAACTTACTATATATATATATATATATATATATTTGTGCTTTATAGATATCGGTGTGAATGAACATACCCCTCTAGTGCTATCATAGGAGGTTACGTGATGTGGGTGAATCCCCTCGCTCGAGGAGCAGGGAGAGTATAGTTCCCATGTCATATCGTCTATTTTTATTGCGTGATTTATTTTTCGAGGTGGGATGCTTTAGGTATGATTCGGTTTCACTTTCAAGGGGAATATGACAGCCTCCACTAAGTTTGTAATATTTTTTCCCAAGTTCGGTGTGATCTAGTCTGACTTGAGGTGACCGGGTTAGAGTGAGCATGGTTGGGACATGATAGTATTTTATAGAAAGCATCCAGTGAGTTATTACTCCAGAATGGATGGTTATTATACGCTACATGTGTGTGAATATTGTAATATACTAGTACGTATATAATATGAGTAAATAACTATATACGGGATTAATACATAAGTGTGAATGTATTTCTTATATAACTAGTGTGAAAGTTATATGAATTAAAAAGGGGTTTCTCATATAACTAGTGTGAACGTTATATGATTTAATATTGTTGATCCGATTAATAAGTTAATGAGAAGATAATTTAATAATCAAAGTAATAATACTCGGGTTAGAGTAGTGTGGTAGAAAGAGGTGTGATACTAATAGTTGGGTGGGATAGCTGAACTATGAAGGTTAGAAGGAAAGCGTTAGGTGTGCACATTAGATGAGGGGTGATTTATACCTCAAGAGAGTGCGACACTAGCTTAAATATGAAGAGTGAGCATGCATATTTAATTATAGCAATTTAACTGCTTACTAAATATTTTCAAAATATTTTACTTGGGCTCTGACCCGTGTCAAAATCTTTTTCAAAACCTTTAAGGTGTCCATCCATAGGGATGCCCAGTTTGAGGATTCTATCTAGAAATGCGCAGCTGCAGATCATACAAAAGTTGCAGGACTTTGCTATAGACGCTTCGTTCATTTATTCCTAGTATAGGATCTTTACTTCAGTACTCATTTGGGCATGTCGCCCTCAGATTTAGTATTAAGTAATTTATTTGACCTTATATATTCAGGTTATTGTTTCAATTTACTGTTGTATTTTATTGTTGAACCGATAGTTGATTCGGTCATCTTTATTTATATTATGCATCTTTGTTGGATTTAGTTATCAGTTTATGTTGATGGTTTAATTATTATTTATTTTTGTATGTTGTTTATTAATGAAATATAAAATTTAGCACCGGTCTAATTAAATTACTAGGTGGTTAGTAACTTTTAAAAGGTTTTCGACAGTGATGCTGAGAATGAACCATATGAGACCAACGTTTTATTTTGATCACGGGTTGGACACCCGATATTTTAGTAGGTGGGTGTCACAGTTGAGGCCAAGAAGAAGAAGGGAGGAGGTATAAACAATGGCCCTCTATAGACCAAGCATTTCACCCCGCTCACAACCATCATAGAGAACTCCATCATTGGCTTAAAGTAGCAATCAAAGGTCTAAGAACCCACAAAAAGACTAAAGGAATCATCAAGGTTTTCACTTTTGATCCCATTCAAACTAACTAAGGTCTAAGGAGACTTAACAGTTATCTGTCAGCATTGTTCAACAGTTAGATAAGGTCTTAGTATCCTCAGGCCAATAGTCAAAGGTATAAGGACCAAACAAATACTAAAAGAATCATAAAGGTTTTCACATTTGATCCCATCCAAACTAAGGTTTAAGGACCCATAATAGTCAATTTTTAGCATTGGTCAACACTTAGATGAGGTCCATGCATCCTCAGTCCAATAGTCAAAGTTCTAAGGGCCCAAACATACTAAAGGATTCATTAAAATTTTCACCTTTAATCCCATTCAAATTTACTAAGGTCTAAGGAACCATAACAATCAGCTTTGAGCATTGTTTAACACTTAGTTGACGTCCACATATCCTGAGGCTAATAGTCAAAGGTTTAAGTATCTAAAAAAGACTAAACGAAACATCAAGGTTTTCACCTTTGATCCCATTCAAACTGACAAAGGTCCAAGGACCCACAAAAATCAACCCACATGTGTTTTACGCACTTATATATATATATATTGTGTGTGTGTGTGTGCTTGTGCATGTGTGTGTTTAAGAAGGACGCATTGTAAAAAAACATTTTGTAACAAAAAAGTGCAAAACCCAAAGTTCGGAGGTCTTATGACCCTTATAAGAACTTTAGATTTAAAATTTACCTAAGTTCAGGGGTCTTATGATCATTTGTGGAACTACAAGTTTTAAATCTTCTAAGTCTGGATGTCTTATGACCCTTATAAGGACTTCAGATTCCAAATTTACCTATGTTCATAGGTCTTATGACCCTTTGTCTGACTTCAGGTTATAAATATTTTAAGTCCGGAGGTCTTATAACCCTTACAAGGACTTTATATTTCAAATTTACTTAAGTTCATATGTCTTATGACCTTTTGTGGTACTTCAGGATTTAAATCTTTCAAGTCCGTCGGTCTTATGACTCTTATAAGGACTTCGAATTTCAAATTTACCTAAGTTCAGAGGTCTTATGACCTTTGGTGGAACTTCAAGTTTTGATTCTTCTATGAATGTCTTATGACCCTTATAAGGAGCTTAGATTTCAAATTTACCTATGTTCAGAAGTCTTATAACCCTTTGTGGGACTTCGGGCTTAAAATCCTTTAAATCTGGAGGTCTTATGGCCCTTATAAGTACTTCAAATTTTAAATTTACCCAAGTTCAGAGGTGTTGTAACTCTTTGTGGAACATCAAGTTTTAAAATATATTAGTCTGTAGGTCTTATTACCCTTACAATGAATTTGAATTCCAAATTTTCTAAAGTACGTAGGTCTTATGACCCTTATAAGGACTTCACCCTTAGCAAAATATGTTTCAAAGGTCTAATGGTTGTTTAACAATGATCAAGTTGGGATTTTAAATTTAAGGTCTTTGGACCCTTAACATATTTCAAATCTAAGCTACCAGAGAACTATGATTGAGGGAAATTATAGAGAAAAGAGAAGGTAAGCTACTTATAGGGGAAGAGTTAGACTCTATCAAAAATGGGCTCTTTAGCTAAAGGAAGAACTTATCCAAGCCTAAAGGAAGGTTAGTCTTGGCCAGGGGCTAATCATACTTGGCCTTAGGGACTTTAGTGGAAACTTCAGTGTCTCCCTTACTCTTTTGAGACACCAAGATAAAGGGGTCAGACCCCAGCGAGTCCCCGTCCATAATTTTGGGGACCATACAAGCATCGCCGAAAGTCAAAGCTTTATGCTTAGGTCCTAACCACAATCGAAGAGATGCTTTCTTATGATTATGAGCTCAAAAGTCATGGAGGCCAACTTCTATGCCTCAATAGTTTTATCCAGCTCCTGCTGAGATGGCTCAATAATAACTTCAAAGAAAAAGAGATTGTTAAGGCTTACAGAAGAGGTAAACTCTAGTACAAAAGCAAAGGTAAACTATAACTTACCCATAGCCATAGGATTACACTAGAAGGAAAGAACTCAAGATTTTTTATAGGTAAAATCTTGCTCACAGAGTAATAGAAAGAGAAAATGACATAAGTGAATGGTGTAAAACTTCGCTCGACCTAAGAGACTCTTTTATAGACCTTAAAGCCTAGCGATTCAGTCTCTTCAACCCCAAAGCATGATCCATCAAGCACTCTCAACCACTTGTAGGCTCCTTTCCAGTACACTCTCATTATGATAAATCTTGTCTATTTTCCCCTCTACCCTCAACTTGTATAAACATATAAGTGTTTCCTCTAGTAATCCTTACAAGAATCAATAAGGAATATTGATGATACCTTATTTTACACTTGGTGTTTAAAAGGTTATACCCCTTGACTATCTTTAGGAAATAACAGAGGTCCCATGGTTAACCTCTGATCTCAGACAAATCACTATTTGGTCCCTAAAATCTCCACTGATCTTAAGAGAAGGCCACATCACTGTAACAGACCTTGATCGCCTCTTATCCATTATATAATGGTCAGTCACTCCATCATGCCTCTTCAACCAAGCTCAAAGACCACATCACTAGGGTTCCACTAGGACTGATGGTTAAGATATACCTCATTCTAAAGATAAATGACCTCCCCGTGTCACCTAGACCTCATCACTGAGGTAAATCATTATGCAGTTCCTCAAGAATAGCTTATGGCAACTCCACAACACTTCCAGACCCTCTTGACCTCTGATAAAGCTTTTGCAACTAGTCTGAAGGGTAGGTAAAAATTATAATACTGTCTTACCTCCCACCACTAGCCAAGTCCACTTTCACTCAAGACTCACATCCGTATTTAATGCACTCAACAACTCCATTACACCACTTACAAAATCTTTGGCCAACACTCCACCACCTTACTGACACCATCGTACATTAGGGACATCACATCCATATTGTGACAATCCACTCACTCTCTCTCCTAGAGTTCACATATAAAAGGAAGGATAGTTAAATGGTTCAATGGCAACTAATCTCAAGTAATCCAAGAGGTGAACACATTGAGAAGATCGTACTTTCAGAGAACTAAGAGTTTTAGCATTCGTTAGTGTTTACTCTTTGTTACATATTCTCTCAACACACTGTTAAGAGATTAAACTTGTAACTTGGATCATTTCCAGTGCATTTATTCTTTGTATACCTTGTTGAGCCCTAAATTATTACTCATGTACCCTTAGAGAAGTCTGTTAACTACTTCCTAAGGTCCTTTAAATTATTTACAAAGGCTGGAAGACCTCGAATTCTCTTGGCCAAATCCTAAGAGGTATCATATATTGTAATAACTATTTTATGATCTAATATATAGTGAAACTACCTTGACAGTAGACATAGAACACTCATCTGAGGTCCGAACTACTTTAAACTATTGTCTTACACTTTGACACCGCTTTAATCTTACTCGTCTAAGGTCCAGAGGGGAGCACCTGTGGATCTAAACTCACATATTATTTCAACACCCATCAGCTTGGCGTCGTCTGTGGGAATGACAAGTTTCATTCCTTTCAAATACACACCTTACTCCCTTCAAAATGGTGACTAATGTCACATTAGCTTGATCTTTTAAAGAAATGGAGTCCCAAAAAAAGGTTCTCCGAGAGAAAATGGCTACCATCCTCAGTAGGCTCCCTTTACCCCCACTGGTAGAGGAACTAGTAGTACTAGAGCATAGCAAAACTGGAGAGAACCACGAGCCTCGATTATAAGGAGAAATGATCTAGAGGGTGTGCCCAATCCCCCCTCCCCCCCCCCCCCCCCCCCAACTATTAGTGACCCGCATCCCGGTCAAGGACAGGTTATCACTCCTTAGAGATTAATTTCAAGGATATTCCAGAGTGGATAGTCCCTGGGATGATGAGATAAATAAGATGCAATATCGGTTGGGAAATTTCCTCAACAGGTACAAGACTCAAAAACCCAATACCATTGAGTTGGTTCTTCAAAAGGCTCTCTCCACTATCCAATAACGTTCAACACTACTCTTCCCCCAAAGTAAAAGATGTCTATTCTAGAGCCCATCGAGGGATCTAAAGATCCTATTGATCATTTGAAGACCTGTAGATTGCTCATGCTCCTTTAAGACACCCCATACGAGGTCATGTGCAAAGATTTTCTCGCTACCTTAAGGGGAACTGCTAGGCATTGGTTTGCGAAGCTGAAACTAGGGACCATTGCAAGCTTCATTGAGAAGACAAGTTCTTTTATCAGCCATTTCATTAGGGCTCAAAAAATGAGGAAGATTTTCACTTCCCTCCTCCAATTCAAACAAAAGGTCGACAAATATCTGAGGGAATACGCTAAGAAGTTTAACCAGGATGCCCTCCATTGTCTTACACTTTGAACCCTCATCTGCGGGTCTCAAGCCACATACAATTTCAACACCCATTAAGGAATAATATTAATAAAAGTATTATATTATTAATGATTATGCAGTGTATTTACAAGAATGTGAATTTGACATATGATTAGTAAAGATTTGGGTTTGTATGTTTTCACAAATGTGATACTTATATTAAATGGACCGATGAAAGTATGGGATTACCTAATGATAATATAGTCATGTGTAATAAGGTCTTTACGACTAAACATGACTCTAATGGTAAAAGTAAATTGTATAAATCCAGACTTGCGGTAAATATTTCACTAAATATGGAATCAAAGCATTTAAACAGACATTTTCACCTATATCAAGTAACACGCATGGAGCTTTTATGTCATGATCGGTTCATTTTTATTCATATTTACATTTATTGGATGTAAATTTTCTCCTTCTTGTGTGGTTTAACAAAAGATGTGTAAACTTAAGATTTCGTTGTATAAACTAAAGGAAGGTTCCTTCCAATGGTATTTTTAATTATATGATATCATTGTATCATTTAATTTTAAGAAGAAAAAAATAATGTTAATCAATGTATATACTAAAGGCCAGTGCGAGTAATTCTATATATTTGAATTTTATTTGTACAAATAATACTTAAAAAGTATAGAAGAAAAAAAATATTACATATGTCTTTTTAGGTGAATGATTATGAAGTAATGAGATACATTAAAAGATTACATGATCACATTCATCATGATTGTTCTTTTAAAATTTATCAATACATAATTGCTCATTTAAAAATGACCACTCATTAAAATTGATATTTTAATAGATGTGTGGATAATTTTAGATTTGAGATTTTACTAAATGTATTGATATAATGGAACAATTAATTTGTTTGGCTAAATCGACAATATTATCAAAGTGTATAAACATTCAATTATTATTCCATCGATTATATATGAAAATTTTGTTTGTAGTATGATTTGAGACTCCAATTTATGTTGATGTTATCTTCTTCTTATTATCATGAAATTATACATAGTCTAAAGGGTCTACATACTTTTTTTGTTAAAGAAGAAATTATCAAATGATGACGGACAATTGGACACGTTATTACAAGAGTTAGCATAGAAGATTCACTCACAAATGTATTACCAACGATATTCGTCAAGCATGTTAAAGATATGGGTTCAAGATCGAGTAGTATGACTTCAAGATTTGTGAGAATTATCTTGAAACTACCACCCTATGTTTTTTATCTAATTTAATGGACATCAATTGATGTTTCGTTGCAGCGAACAGGCATAAAGAGTGCCGACAATGGGTTTAAGTTGGAGTTATATCAAGAGTTTTGCCACAAATGTGATCTACATATAAAAGGAACGTTCTTAGGGTTTTAACTTCAAGTTTTTCAACATACATTTAAATAGTTTAGGAGAAGAGTTATGATGCTTCTTCGTAAGGCGAGAGTTGAAGGGTTTGGATGAGATGAGGCATTTTCCCTTTCTCTCGGGGTTAATTCTCAAAAGTGGAAGAGATGTGAATATGTAAGTGTTTCATGTATATGGGGTGTCTCTATATTTGTTGTATGAGGGGTTTCTCACTAAGTTACATGGGGAAGAAAGATACCTTGGTTTGGGTACATGAGGAACTTGAGAAACACATGGGAGCATGAGATTGAGAGGGTTCTTGGTTTGGAACTTGTATTTACTTAGGTAGAGAGTTAGTATACAATCGTATCCAAGATTTCGATAAGAGAATGTAGAGTATCTAATTTATCCTTCGTATTTTTTTTATTGTACTTGTAACTTGTTCGTATATTGATGATTCGCGTCTCTTTGTGAATGTAACTAAATTGATGAACCACGTATATCGTGGTGTGCTTGTATTCATCTTTTATGTTTACATATTTATTGTGCTTATTTATTATCATATCTAGGGCCATGATTGATGATGGTTGCCCAACAAATTAGTATAAGGTACAACGACACTTTCTTTCTTTTCGTGAATATATGTTGTATAATTTGTGTTGTACACATAATATTCATGTTTTACATAAAAATGGTGAAATTTAATATATACATATTCATGAAATAATGTAATCACATGTATAATTACACCAATAAACGACCTTTAGGGAGTAAATAATTTGGTGAATATTAGAGGAAGAGAGGGGCGCAATTTCACTTCAGGAAAGTTACAGAGATGATAATGTGGTGTATCGAGGAGGACATTATAACTTTTAACTCTAGTCATGTAACCTTAAGTTTGAAAGTTATAACTTTTACAAAAACAGTTAAATAATAATAATTAAAAAAATCCCTCTGTGTAGCTAGACTATTAAAACGAAGAATAGTGGATGAATATGATCACCAGCCAAACTCACAAACATAAAACGCATAAACAAGAGGAAGAAGCATAGGATGAACCAGGGACGAAACCAGGATTTATTCTTAGGGGAGGGGGCAAAATTTATTAATAAATTTTTTTTACCAACAATATAATATATATTCATCGAGAAAACGTAAAAGTCATATATACAAAAATGAGCTAGAAACATTTTAGTAGGAAAAAAATAAGACATCGTGAAATATATGAGAAAATACGAAAAAAGTAGTACTTCATAAATAACTAAGTAGTTGAGTAATTTACTTGGAAAATGAATATCCAATTGCATTTTAATTTTCAACACTAGACCTAGCATTTGTGAAAGCTTTAAAAAAGGTGCAATAAAAATTTATTTAAGGTCAAACATTATTTATGCTTTATAATAAACAATAAAGGTCAAACATTAAATTTATAATTATTATAAAAGAATTCAACTATAATGTACTTAAATGTTAAAAATAACATTTGAAATTTAGATTTAATATATATGTATATATATATATATATATATATTAAAAACTAAAAGGATTTGGAAATGAGTGGTGAAAACTAACGAAATAAATAAACATATGGTATTTTAAAAACCTCTTGAACATTCTTAAACAAAAGGTTTACATGTGGGAACTAAAAAAGGGAAAAACATATGTGATTTATACTTTTGAGGCCTAGTCACATGCGTGGCAAGGTGGGGATCACTCCCAGGTTTGAACAAAAGGCTTTTGAAGGTAGAAATTCACAACTCTAGCATTGTTGTATAAACTTGTAAAGCTTGGATGGGGCCATGGCCCCCCTCAGTCCCGTTGTAGCTTCGTCCCTTGGATGAACTCATACGAAGAGCCAAAATAAAATATTAAAAAGACCAGCGGTCTAAGATGTAATCCAAGCCAAAAAATTTCAAAAAATTGGAATTTTAAATATTGTACTTCTTTTTTATTTCACTGATATTGACCCTTTATTCATGTGAGATATTCCGTCAACAATGAGTGCAATTTAACTCTGCAGTATTCACGAGAGTTCAAGAATTTGTTGATTAAAATAAATATTTTGTAGTAAAATTTCTCTAATTCCATTATTTAAATAAATATTTTTACATGTACACTACTTCTAACATTAAAGCACTATATATATTTCATGTATATTCTCAACTTTATCAAGTACGAAAATAATACACTGTTCTTCTCACAATTCCTTCATGCCAACCAGATTAAAATTATAATAACTATCAGGGGAAAAAAGATGGGCATAATTTTAATCCTAGTATGCCAATGGTATGCTTGCTTAGATCTATTTATGAGTGATGGATAATGAAGTTGTGATTGAAAAAAGGCAATTTCTTCAATCTGCATTAAAAGGAACAATTGCACGTCTTGGGTCAATATTGATCCTCTCAGTGGCATCAACAAGCTGCAAGCAACCAACAAACAAAGCAAAGCATCATGTTGAATAGCCAAAATTGTATTGTATTCTATCCGTCCCGAGAATAGTGAAGAGCTATGTTTCTAAAAATGGTATACAAAACTAGGAAAGATTACACAATTACCCCATCATTTTTAGGAGAACATGTTTGCAAAGTATAGCTAATTTGGGGGCCAAATCTGGTTTAAAAATGCAATTCAATAAATTTGAAGAGCTCCCAAAATTAACTAGAGGTTTCATAAAGAAGCGGAACTTTCCTGCAATTAGAATTTCTAAAAATTCTATTAGTAGGTAGGTCTCAATTTTAATGGGGATGACATAAATTCTCATATTTATTTATTGCTTTAGCTATTGTAATGGGGATGTTTATAAATCCCCAAATTTTTAGTTTTTCTTCAAATTTCTTGATTGGCTCTCAAGATTTCTTATAGGATCTAGAAAATAAGAGCTTATGTTCAAACTATGGATTTTAATTCAGGAATGAGGGAATACGTGACTAAGCTCCTTTTCAAAGAATGACCATGATGCAAGTATTGGAGTGGGGTACACCCACCCTCAGAAAGTACAATTTATCTAAGAAAAAAATCATTATAATATATGTATGTATAATGTATAATGTATGTATGTATATATGTATATGTTAAATATATATTGCCAATAAAATTAGGGAGTTTAGTAATTAGGCCAAAACTGTTCTTATCCATAAAAGCCCAGTTTTAGTTCATCAGTTTTAATTATTCCCCTTAGATACTTTCACGCTGATGTATTTATGAATTTTATTGAGTAATCTCTGTAAATTTCATTAAGTATCTGCCCACTAACTTATCTCTATGAAATTCGTAAAGAATGATATATGTGAATATCATTTCTTCTCTTTACCAATATGCTCTTTTGGTGAATCACAAAATCACTAAGGGTGTGTTTGATTGCAAATATGAAAAATGTGTGAAAAATAATTTATTTGAAAAAGTTGAAAAATGAGCGAAAAAAGATAATAGTTTTTTATCTTACTTTTTCTATTGTCCATGGAAATCAATTCTTTGGTGGGTGGATACGACATTTTTTTCAATAAAAATGAGATTTGAGATGGAACAATTGTTACGTGAATGAGTGTTGTTCTTATATAACCAGATCAAAACATGAGCCTCAACAACTATTTTCCATGGAACAATTTTCCATGTTAATCAAACAAGCCCTAAGAGTGTGTTTGATAATAAAGTTGAAAAATAATTAAAAATTAGTTCAGGTTCACAAGAGGTTGGAAAATATGTGGGAAAAGATAAAAGCGAGATGTCTTACTTTTGGAGTTTTCCTTGATTTAAGAATTTTTTTCCATGAAAAATGATAAAACTATGGAACACTTTTCGTATTTATGGCCATTGTTTTTATAAAATGAATTTGAAATTAATCATTTCAAAAATAAAAAGGGAACTAAAGTTACTATTTTCCATGGATGAAAAAAAAAATCATGTCAATCAAATAGACCCTAAATAGAAAAAGTTAAAAGGAAACTTCAATCTATAAACATTAATGTGGATAGTTTTTAATTATATTTATAGGGTAGAAAGCTAAAACCATTTAAAATTCAAAATGAAAATGAGAATCACCATTATTATTTCGAAGCTAATGTTGAAGTTGGCTCACCAAGCATGTGTGTATTAGACAGGAACAGGGCTTTGTTCCAAGATTTCTTTCCCTGTAATGCCATCTTTCAAAGTTTTGAAGTATAAGTCGTAATCTTTTTCGGGTGGAGGGTTTTTAGGGTCCACTGTGTATGGCTCACTAAATGGAATAACACTTTTAACCTGCAAGAATAAGGGAGGGTAACAATAACATATTAGAATCCCAGTCTATTTCCTGAAGATTTTAGAAATATTCCACCAAGAACATTAGATAGATAAATAAGATAACTATATGATGCCATATATCATATAAAACTACACACAACCAAAGAAAAACTTATATATCATAATGATAGCTACCAAATTATGTAATTTCTTACTTCATTAGGAAATTTCCATATAATAAATACAAAATTTATCAATTCTTTTTGGCTTGAATATTTTTTTTCTGCTGTTGTTCTACATGCATATATTTTTATAGAGAAGGTTAGGTCTCTTCCCTTGTGCTACATAGTAAATGTGTCAACTTAAGCAGTAGCTTTGCAGATCCCCAAAGGGTAATGAACAAATTCTAAAACCCAATTGCATCATTGGTAAAAATTCCTTTTGAGTTATACGTGTGAAACTAACAAATATGGAGAAAAACTTCCACATTTTGCAACTTCTACTGCAACACTCAAATTGCGTTAAAAAGTACTCCATTTAAAACTGCCGGACAAGGATCTCACCGGTATGACTGAATTGTAAAGATGATATATATAATCTAGGGTGCGGAAGCATAAAATAAATCTAAACTACACAACAACAAAGGAAAAACATAAGTGGGTCCCAATTTCTCTCTCTAAACTCTTATTGTCATCTTGTCAAAAGTGATACAAATGAGGACCTTCTAGCTATTTATACAAATGGGGTAAACTAATAAAAATGCAAAAATGACGAATAGGTTCCTTTGCTCCTACATCATATATACACTACTGCTCTTGTGCGGACCAGTCCGCATTTTAACAGTGCGGACCGGACATGTGTCACCTAGCGGTGATTCGAGAAAAGAGAGAGCACGCCTATAATATAGCCGATAATTTCTAGGCTCACCGCTAGGCGACACATGTCCGGCCCGCACTGTTAAAATGCGGGACAGTCCGCACAAGAGCATTATATATATATATACAATTTAATGCAATATTCTTAAGTATATATATGTTATATCCTCGATATCCATCATATCAAAAGCATAAGCTGGTTTTGAAACCAACGTACAAATGACCAAAGGCGTTGTTGAAATTCATCCAACATACTCAAAATCCACTAGAACTCCCACCGTCTAAAATTAAGATGCCGCACTCAAACAATTTTTAGACGTTTAAGGACACACATAAACCCATTTCTCTCTCTTAATCTTTACAAAACCTCCCTCTCTTCCCCCCACCCATCCACCCTTGCCGCTGTTGGAGCTCCGTAGCTGGCAAGATGGGGGGAGGGGGGAGGGGGGAGGGAGCGCTAGCGCGGACCTTTAAAAATAAGAGAGTAATGGGTAAATGGTCGTTTCTGAGACCTAAGTGTTTAAAGAATTGTTGTCTTGGTTTGAGAGTCGCAAAAAAAATTGCTTACCAGGGACTAGACAAAAATACCAATTAAGATTTAGGATGTCACAAAATTAAGTGTCACGTTTTGAAAATCAAAGTACTAAAATTTACGAAGGCCGTAAAAAATTGGATTGGATTTTTTATAACAAAAACTTGACTTCATGTTATCACTTTTAATTTGATATGGAGGGAGTAACACTGCATTTAGTCAATTAATCCAATGATTATTGTTAAAATACCAAACAATTAATAAGAACAAACTACAAAAAAAATTTAAATGTCTTTCATCAAATAAATGAGTTCATATTAGCCTCGGGTGGTATAAATTTATGATTTCTCCCATCTCATAATCTCGCACTTGTGAGTGAGATGCACTATCCATTAAAATTATGAGCTTGTTCCGAAATATATCTGTAAGGACATATTTTCCATAGTCCCTAGTTTACATTGAGTATGTCGTATATCATCACAACCGTCAAAGGAAGTTCACGTTCATACGTTCAAGAATGCGGATCCGAATATCAAGTATCTTCAACAATGGTCCTCTACGAGATTGATTTTGGTAAGGATTGTGTTTAAGTTTCGTAAATCTTTTACTATAGTAACGGGATATTTTTCTAAAATAATTGTTATCAAAATGAGGCGTTTTTCTAACTTCAAATGTTTTCTGAAAGACTTGTAGGCGGACTATAAAATAAATATTTTCGCTCCAGTCATTCAAACGATATCTTAGTGTCCTTCAAATGACATACGGTTGTCGTTCAAACGACCTGATCAGACGACATATGGTTGTCGTTTCTTAGGTCGCGAGATCGGTCGTTCCTTACTTGCTTCAAACGACCACGTACTGGATTATTTGTTTGATAGGTCGTTACTTGGGTCGTTCAAAAGACTTGTTCCTGTCGTTCAAACTACATAATGAAGACGTTCTAACGAGCTGTGCCGCCTCAACTTTTTTATTAACCTATAAATACCTATTTTTGAAGCAATTTAATTAAGACTTTACTGCAAGGAAACTGCATGTCTGCAGACTTTTAGTCTTCACTTTTTAGGGCAAATTTATGTTTTAGATTCACACAAAACATCCCATATACTTTTGTGAATCGTTTTGGAACCCAAGCATTTCTTTGTTGAAGTTTCTCTTATATAGAAGGATTCTCTACTGCTGGATTGGTAGTTCTTGTGGGAGCTATTGTTGACAACTGTGGTCATTGGGGATACTAGAGGGTATTCATTGGTAAAGAAGGAGTTGTGGTTCTTATGATTCTCGAGGGAGTCATTGTTGGTTCTAGGCTACGGTCTATGTGAATTCTTGAGAGTTCATTGCAGATTTCTCTAGTGTGTTGTAAGTTGCAATTTGCAAACATTATTGAAATAAAAGGTTTTGCCTTTCGGGAATTTTTTCCGAATTTGATTTCTCATAAAATTTGCTTTTGTGATTGTTTGCTTTGCATGTTTGATTCTAATCACCTAGTTGCATGTTTAGGGTTAATTAAAATTAGTTTGAAGATTGCCTCTAATTAAATAAGTTTAATCTATTGAAAATTTGCGAATTCTTAAATTGATATCACATCCCGCATTCTCAAATTGGTATCAGAGCCGGTTACTCCAAATTATAGATTGATCATTTTTTCGCAAAATTTTTGTGATATCAATCGTTTTGAAAATTTTGATTTTGAAAAATCGGAATTTTTCCGATGGATAACTTATATAATCGGATGCCCGTCTTTGATGGCACAAATTATGCCTATTGGAAAGCCCGCATGAGATCGTGTTTAAAGGCTATAGATGAACGAGTTAGGCTAATTTGTAAAAGCAGGTGGACCCATCACACTGTCATCGTTAAAAATGTGTTTGATTGGACTGAGGATGATTATAAATGGAGTATCAATAACTCCCGTGGCCTTAGTGCTATTTCTGGAGCCATCACTCCTGACGAGTTCCTACGTATTATGACGTGCATCACGTCTAAAGAGGCATGGGCTATCCTCCAATTGACACATGAGGGTACTAAAGCGGTTAAGGTGTCGAAATTACAAAATTTGACCACCCAGTTTGAGGCGATTACTATGTTAAGTCCAAATGTTTTGATGAGTTTTATGCTAGGTTATCGGATGTAGTTAACACGAGTTTTAATTTTGGTGGGAAAATTGACGAGACGAGAGTTGTTAAAGAGATTTTGAGGTCACTCCCAAAACGTTTTATTCCTATAGTCACTGTTTTGAACTCATTAGGGATATTAGATAAACTTAGGTATAAAGAACTTGTAGGAGATCTTCAAACTTATGAGATCGGCATGTTTTCTAATACTGTTGGGCCTAAGGATAGAGGGATTGCACTTAGGGTCCAATATAGAATGAGTGAGGAAGTGTCTAAGAAGAGAGAAAAGAAGAAAAAAAAAGAGTTTGTGAGTCGGAGTCTGAGGGAGAGTTTGATTTTGATGATGTGGCCTTGTTTGCTAAAAAATTTAAAAAGTTTCTTAAATTTTCAAAAGAAAATTCTTCCAATAAAAAGACTTTTGAGAAAAACAAAAAGAAAGAGGCCAATGAGAGCGGTGAAAAAGAGGAAGAGACGAGATGTTTTTAGTGCGAGGGTAAAGGGCACAAAGTGTTTGAATGTCCCACTATGCTAAGGAGAAAGGGCAAGAAGATTGTTAATACCGCCACTCTTAATGATAGTGACATCGAGGTGATTGATTCAGGGGATAAATCATCACATGGTATGTGTGTTGCCTTTATGGCTAGTCACGTGAACACATCTAGTTTATCACATGACGATGAGGACACTTGTATATGTGAGAGCCCCTATGATGATTTGTGTTTCGAGTGAGAGTGAGGGTGAGATTGGAAGTGAGGGTGAAAGCGATCTCCAAAAAGCTTTTAAAGACTTGTACACCCAGACTTTGAAGACGAAGGCCGAGGCTGACGGAGGGTTGCGGTCCATTGTGGTTCTCGAGGGAATCATTGTTGAGTTAAAGACTGTGGTCTTTGTGGGTTTCTACGAAAATTCATTGTTGTATTTGATAGGAATTAGGGTTAATTATTATTTTTCCTTTATTTTTGTCTTTTAATTAGATTCCAAGTATGTTTGGGACTAATATGTCATTTTTGGTTATTAGTTCCCTTTTTTAGTCATTCTAGGTATTAGCTTGATTCGCAAGCTAACTCTTCTTATAAATAGGCCCCCTTTGCCCTCATTTGTACTTAACCCTTGAATATTGAGAATAGAGAATAAAGAGAGAAAGAAACTCATTTCATTTCTTTAGTTTAGTTGTTGTTGTTGTGTAGTATAGTTGTGTAGTTAATTGTTGTGTAGATGACTTCTTCTTTTACGCTTCCGCACCCTAATTCACAAGTTAGTATCAGAGCCGCGTTTGTCCTTAGCGCGAGAATGATTATCAAATATGAGTCGGATTCGAGTTGGAACCACCCCGACTTCGTTCTACGTCCAACAACATCCCACCGATCAACCCCTATTATCACCACCCCTTACCGCCACCCAAACCCCTCTCCCTTCTTGTTTCAACCCAAAAACATCTCTTAAACCCTAACTCTAAACAAGAACCCTAACCCTACATTAGCTACACCTGCTATCACTACCGCTGATGACCCAATTCCACCAAAAAAAGGTGTCAATGCAGCCCAAAGTGGTGATCCACTTCCACCAGCCCATTCTGACACCCAGTCAGCCTACAAATCTCCACCGAGGTCAACCACAGCACTGCCAGAAGGGAGCGGACAACCTCCGTCCAACAGCAGGGCAGCCACGATCTCAACAGGAGGCCTGGCACATCGATTCCACCAAGGGTTACCTCGGAACAGCCCAGATTCTCCTATGGAACAACCCAGATTGTCGCAAAGCCATTTCAGCACAAGAAGTCAACCAAGAGACAAGAAACAATTCCAAGATCCTCCGAAAATTTCAGAATACCCTCAAAACAACCAAGATTCAAGATCTAACAATCCCAACCAATCCAAGATCATCTCAAACGCAAACCCTAATCCGACCCAACATCCCAAAATTAATTCAGAACCCTATTCACCCCATTTTCAAGAATCCCTAAAACCCACTCCATTCTAAAACCCTAACCCTAATAGATATTCATATTCAACCCTGACAATCTCCCACCACATCACAAACCCTAATCACACTTTCCCACCACCCGGACCTCTTTAACACACTAATCCCCTACCAATTTCTGAAAATTACAATTAAGCAATCTTCCCATATCTAGCAAGAACATAAGATTTAATCCCTTCCCCCCACCCGAAGAATACCTTTCTTCCAAATTATCATGGGATGGTACCAAATACGGGCTTGATATGAATGCTTGTGCCGATTTTAACAAGGTAAGTTGTGTCATCATCAAAAAACTCCAAAGTCTTCAAGATTCTTGGGCCGAGACGGATTCATATCTACCTCAAAAGCTTCACACATTCGCATATAGTGCTTACTCCATCGGGGAGTATGAGATGTACCATCAACACCTAAATAGGTGTCGAGCCAAGTATTTTGAGATGGAGATGGCCAGTGAACAATGGGTATTTGCACGAGCAAGGCATTTGATTCCATATTTCGAGTACTTGTCCACAGGTGTACCTCCTCTTGCATCCGATGTCATTCCCGTGCACACCGACCATACAATATCTTCGGTTATGGTTCACGAGGATATCTCCGATGTTGTTGAGACCCCGACGATGCTTGATAGTGATTATGTGTTCCTTCCATGTGACTTTATTCTCATATTCGAAAAGGATGGGCGGATCACTCGTACTCGACATAAGGATTTGGAAACATTTGAGATTGTGGACTTCATTCCAATCTTTGGGATAGAAGATGATGGGTACTTTCTATGTAATTTTTTCGATTTATTTGTTGAAGATGGTTGGGCGACTCACACTCACTATCGCGAGGTGGAAATATTTGATTTGACGGATTTTTTTCCAATTTTTGGTCACTATGATAAGCTTTGTGATGATGGTTCGGGGATAGTTTCCTTTGAGGAGTATATATGGCATGAGGAGATCACGATTGATGTGGGATTTGTGGACCCTTTTTGGGTTACTTATGAGGAGCGCTCCACAACTCATTTACATGATTTGATGCTACTGAGGCTCATAGCGAAGAATTGGGATGAAATTTAGCATCGATGGTCCTCTCCGCGTCAATCTTGTGTTAGCTCTTCATTTGGATGGATTAGAGGCCAACTTCCTATTCATCGACCAGGGCGTAAATTTGTGGTTTCTCTTCAAGGATATTCGGGACGCTTCAAAAGACGATTTCCCTTTCAAGTAGGGGAGAATGATGGGAATTAGGGTTTATTGTTATTTTTCCATTATTTTTGTCTTTTAATTAGTTTCTAAGTATGTTTGGGACTAATATGTCATTTTTTATTATTTGTTGCCTTTTTTAGTCATTTTGGGTATTAGCTTAGTTATCACTCTTTCTATAAATAGGCCCCTTGGCGCTCATTTGTACTTAACCCTTGAATATTGAGAAAAGAGAATAGAGAGAGAAAGAAGCCCATTTCATTTCTTTAGTTTAGTTGATGATGTTGTTGTTATTGTGTAATATAGTTGTTGTGTTGTTAATTGTTGTGTAGATAACTTCTTTTACGCTTTCGCACCCTAATTCACATCAGTATTTCACTTGTAAGTTTGTAAGTTGCGATTTACATGTTATTAGTGGAATAAAAGGTTTTTGCCTACGGGGATTTTTTCCTGAAACTTAGCCTTGCCATATATGCGTGTTTGATTTATCTGTTTTATCACCATAGATGCATAATTAGGATAAAACGATAAAATCAATTTAAAATTCTCTTCCACAGATAAAATTGATTTGATATGCTTGTCGTGACACTCCGTATTTATTTTGTTTATTCTTTTCCTTATCTATTTCTGACAAATAAAAAAGGGGAGAACGAGTTATGAATTATGAATTATGAAAAATAATTGATTTACTTGATTTGATTTAGGTTTATCACATTTCAAACTCGATACGTCACGAAGGTATTTTCTTTGTTTATTGTGTGTAGGACTTTGATGATCATTTGGAAAGCACACTAAAGAAAAGAAAAACAGATTTGAACATTGAAGGTTGAAGATTCTTTAAAGACTTGCATATTTAGTATATTTTCACTTTTGGGTTCATGGGAGGGTATTAGATTTGTATAGGACATTTTATTGATAATTCGGATTGTTTTTATTTTGTACCGGCATAGACATAAAGGGAGATTTGTAAGGACATATTTTCCATAGTCCCTAATTTACATTGTGTATGCCGTATACTGTTACAACCGTGTCAAAGGAAGTTCATGTTCATACGTTCAAGAAGGCGGATCCGAATATCAAGTATCTTCAACAACGGTCCTCTACGAGATTGATTTTGTTAAGGATTGTGTTTAAGTTTCGTAAATGTTTTAGTTTAGTATTGGGATATTTTTCTAAATATTTTTTATCAAATGAGCCATTTTTCTAACTTAAAATGTTTTCTGAAAGACCAGTAGGTAGACTTTAAAAATAAATATTTTTAGCTCCAGTCGTTCAAACGATATTTTAGTGTCGTTCAAACAACATAAGGTTGTCGTTCAAACGACCTGATCAAACGACATCACATGTCGTTTCTTAGGTCGGAGATCGGTTGTTCATTGCTTGCTTCAAACGACCACGTACTGGATTGTTTGTTTGATAGGTAGTTACTTGGGTCATTCAAACAACGTGTTCCTGTCGTTCAAACGACATGGGGAAGTCGTTCTAACGAGTTGCGCCGCTTCAACTTTTTTATTAGCGTACAAATACCTATTTCGTGAAGCATTGTAATTAAGACTTTTACTGCACGCAAACTGCATATCTATCTGCAGACTTTTAGTCTTCACTTTTTGGGCAAATTTATGTTGTAGATTCACACAAAACATCCCATATACTTTTTTGAATTGTTTTGGAACCCAAACACTTCTTTGTTGAAGTTTCTTTTGTAGAGAAAAATTCTCTAATGCTGGATTGGTAGTTCTTGTTGGAGCTATTGCTGACGACTGCGGTCATTGGGGATACTCGAGGGTATTCACTGCTAAATAAGGAGCTACGGTTCTTATGATTCTCGAGGGAGTCATTATTGGTTCTAGGCTGCGGTCTATGTGGATCCTTGAGGGAGTTCATTGCAAATTTCTCTAGTGTGTTGTAAGTTGCGATTTGCAAACATTATTGAAATAAAAGGTTTTGCCCTTCGGGGATTTTTTCTGAATTTGATTTCTCCTAAAATTTGCTTTTGTGATTGTTTACTTTGCATGTTTGATTCCAATCACCTAGTTGCATGTTTAGGGTTAATTAAAATTGGTTTGAAGATCCAACTCTAACTAGATAAGTTTAATTTATTGAAAATTTGCGATGCATAAATTGGCATCACATCCCGCATTCTCAATATCAGTTGGATTAGAAAAATAAACTGGAGAATATGGCCCAAAGGAATGCATTTATTTATATTATAGTTAAAAAAATGTAGAAATACAACCTCAAATGTTTTGTCACATGCACTTGCGCTTTCAAGAGCAGCAACACAAATTAGAGCAACCTCTTCCCTTGATATCTTCCCCTGTATAGTTAGATATGCAAAATATGTGTGAGAAAGAGAAACCATAAGTTACACGAAACACTTGCAATCGACCTTAGGCCCCTTGAACTTAGGATGAGAAGTAAAATTATGATTAGTATTTTCATCTCTTTAGAGTTCAAACTTTTGTTTGTAACAAAATCATAAATAAGGCAGGGATTCAAGGTAGATCAGAAGTTAAGAGAGAAACACTAGTAATAAGACGGTTTAGAATGAGTAGGATTAAAACTTAGTACATGGAGAGTAACTTAGTAATAGTAGGAGCGCAAAAGGGATGTAGTGAAGCTTGAAGTTAGATATACAAAAAACTGATCATATTTGTTATTTAGGCTCAATCATCTATAGAGAGTAAGATATCGTGACGATGTTATTAACATATTAAGTAATAAGTGTATGCCTATAAAGTTGAAGGAGAAATCCTAGCTAATGGACCAACCACGCTTTATGGACAATGTGTTGGGCAACTAAAATTCAACATGCTGAAAAAATGAGTGTAGATGTTTGATAAAACTATAAAAGATAGCTCATGGATGAGAAAAATAGGAAAAATCACCTTACAAGGTCTGTAAACATCAAATGTAGCCCAATAAGAACCCCGGTTAGGAAGAGCACTTTTGCTTATATGACTTGGAGGGAGATTGTCAAGAAGAACTCGATTATTTGTAGTTTAACTGAGGATATTGTGCTAAAAAAAGTTGAATGAGGAAACATTCATGTGGCTGACCCAAATTAATTGGAAAATATTTTGTTTAGTTGAGTATATAGTTGAGAATAAGTGCACACTATAATATGAGATTCTCAGACAAAATAGTGAACAAATATTACTCCAGATAAACAAAATACATTTTATCAATTTATTTTTCACTTGGGTATAAAATATTTCATCCCAAGCCAAACGGGGCTTAAGAACTAATCCATTGGTCGGATAAAATGATGCTTTAACAAACAATAGGCCATGCATGGATACATAAGCAAGCAGTACTGGACTTCTATTCTATGCTGATACCGTTATATTGTCTCCTTGATCGAAAATGAGATCAGCTCCTGCAGGTTCCTCGGTTAAGGCACAAGGTCTAACAATTGTATACGGAATTCCACTTTCCCGTATCAAGTCCTCGCCCTGTCACCAGGCTGAAACGTATAAGAAAAAGAGGTAAAGCTAATAACGAACTTATACACAAACTATAACTTCCTAGCAAACTACCTGCTATCATAAAGTGACTTGGTTTAGGATGAAAGTATTACGAGGAAAAAAGACTTGAGGAAGTGGTTTAGGTAGTGATGTAAGAAAAAGGGTGATGATTTGAAAAAAAAAACATTGCAAGTTGAATCTCACTGGGCCATTTTTTCTTTTTTTCCTATTTCTTTTTATTTTGAGAGAGAAATAAACTAGTGTCCAAGAGCAAAACATTGGACCTACAGTCCGAGGAGAGTAGAACGACATTAGACCTGCTGCCCGAACTTCTCATTAGCCAAAACTCCTAATGTTGGTCTAAAACTTCAATACAAAAATGGAACAGCTAAAGACTTTCTTACGACTCCAGATAAATAAATGAAAAAATAAAGTAAAAAGGCATAAAATGGAAACAATTATATATGTTGGGATGTCAAGATCAAGCCAAGCAATATTCGATATGATGAAGTGCTATATGTTTGTTGCACACTACTCAGAACATCACATGACATTATTTTCGGTGCATTTTTCTATCGCATACCTAAAACATATTCCAACATTTAATCGAACATACATGTCGTTCCCTCACTTTCCATAAGTCCTATTTTAATACATTGAGGTACATTGTTATGAGAGCTTTACAATTAGTTACAGAAGAACTGACTATGACCCATAATTCAACTCTTTCTCGGTTTACTTATTTTAAATGTACCAATCAATTAAGGGATTGGCTGGTTTGGCAAATAGCCTGCATCCTGGAATACAACAGACTTTGTTAACAGAAAATAGGCAGCCCACAGATTAAGTAAAAGTTTTAAGTGAAATAAATTTATTATATAACAATATTTGGAAGAAAAAAAAAACACTTATCTATTTTTAAATAAAAAAAATGAGCTGTGCATTTGCTGCAAAGATCCCCCAATTGTCACTTATAAATGTTATTTTCCTAATATCAAACCAAATGACAGCATGGACAGATATATTATGAAACCTTCAACTTGAATGTGAGAATAGATCCCAATTCCTTGTTCAAACGGACAGCGGGAGGTTGTTTGCTCAAATCAAGTCCAGGTCTGAGAGGTCTGGTAACCCCAGCAGAGCCTACATGTACAAACCTGCATCATTCAGTAAATGAACAGAAAACATGAGATCAGAACAAATTTACCTGCTTTCAGATACAATTAACACAAGAATAGAATCAATTTGAACAAAGAAAAAAAAAATAAAAGTAAACCTTGGAGTGATGGGATCCTTTATGTATGTCCGTATGCTCGATACTGGAAGCTGAAATGAACCTTCAACAAACGTCGGGTTTAGTTTCCCATCATATTCGAACTTGCTGAACATGAGCTGTAACAATTGTTTAATGTTATAAATATATTCATGAAAGGAACCCTTGAAGGAAATAAATTAGTCACAGAGAATACCTGCAATGATATAATTTGTCTTGGGTCGAAGGATGGGGCGTCTAACACAGTTTTTGCGCGAAATATTGGCCTCAAAGAAGAAAATAGCACACGTACCTGGAAGTATAAGATCAGAGATTGACAAAGAAAAGTTGAATAAGACAGGTTGGCGTCATGTTCAACAACACAGTTTCGGCCTATGAGTCAGCAGTCTGGTTTTTGACCCGAATCATTTTCGGTTTCAGGCAAGACAAAATGATATTGAGGATAAAATTAGGGGTGAATTGAAAAGGAAAGAAAAAAACTATGAAAAAATTGTTAGAAACCCCCTGAACTATTTATATGCAAGAAACTTTGTTTTGTTGCAAAGACCCCCATATGCAGCTAAAAAGGTCATTAAAAAGTCCTCACAAGGGGTCTTTGCAATAAATACATAGTTTGACAGGTTTATTATTAAAAACTTGAATGTTCATTATTATTTATTGCACTTTCCCCCGAAAAAATTAGAAAAAATACAACTCAACGATTCGGAGATATTTTGTCCATTTAAGGATTAACTTGGGGAGTCAAGTTGATTCTAGCTGATTTAGGCACCGGTAATGCATTTGGATTGGTGGGTGCCAAAATCAAGTCAAAGCGATCGTATCGGGCCACATACTAACATTATTCTAAACCATGCCATGCAGTCATGATGTCACTTACTGATTGCCATCGGCCTTCTACAGTGTCAAAGCCTGAAGTATAACCCACAGTGTCCCAATCACGGCTGGTGCGAACAATAAGTTTATAGCGACGACCATCACCTTTAAGACGTAGCTCAAAACCATCATATGCAGAAAGATCTTCTGGTACTGAGAAGTTCTGAAAGCAAATAGAATTGAATAATTTTATTAAAGTAACATAGTATTACTGTTCCGTGACAATAAACTGTCAAAAGTTGAAGAAAATCCACAATATAGTGCCTTTACCCATAAATAGCTAATGGCACAAATTGGGCTATAAATTGGACCCCTCCGTTAAACATTTGATCACTAATTGAATTGGAATGGATTCTTTACACTATAATCAACAGTCACTGAAATAAAAGCTATTATTTATAAAAAACTAATTTTACCATAAAAAAGTTCAAGCTAGAACCACAATTAAATTTTAGACTGACTACAGAATTACAGGATTCAGTCAATTTTCTTAGTTGTGGTATATCATTGAAAATACAGGATCTATGTTAGTGTACGTGTTAAGCGCAATTTGACAACTCCTACTCCATGTCACTCAATATAATTTGTTCATTGTCACAGTGATGCGACATGAGAGGGCATGTTGAGCACATAAAGTCCTACATTAGGAATTGAAGGCTTAGCACCACACTTTATAAGTTCCATTGGCCTTTCCATCCAATACCAATTGGTGTTGGATTGGATGTTCAACTTTAACATAAAATTAAATCAAGTACTACATCTGTCCCAAAACTCAATTTAATATTAAATAATTACAGATGCAGGACAAGAGGAAATAGGAGATAAATATAGAGAAGATGCAGAAAAAGAGAATGAATGAAATCAAGAGCGTAAACCAAATTATATAAATATTCTCAACATTGCAATTCACAGAAGCTGATATATTCTCTTACATAAGACTTCAATTCATAGGCTAATACCAAGACACAATCATCAAAACTAAGTCAAATCCCCATAATTTGGGAAACATACTAAAAATTGAGCCATAAATATTTAAATACCTCAAATAACAAAATCTTATATTGAAAAATTCAAGACTTTAATTAGTTACCAAATCCATCCAATGCCACATCATAATTTATCCATCTATAGGCCCAAAGTAATTCATTCTCTATTAGGATTTCATCTCTTTTCTTGCAGGCACGTTCCACATCCTCAATGTTTGAAAACAATGGTCCTCAAGTTTTCTAGTGTGAAAGAACGAGAAGAAAACAATGAAGCGACATCCTTCGAAGCTTGACACTCCCAAGTTACATCTTTCGAAAGTTAATAAATCCCTAGCTGCAGTGTCACATATATAATTTTCAAAAATTTCAAATACAATAGAAAGAGCTTCGTGCTGTCATCAAGCTCCTGAATTCCTTTTGTAATGTATGTATTAGACATGCCAATGCAGGTGCTCATGCCAACTGTACTAATGTTGGCATATAGAATCATTGATCTACCTTCGCTGTTCTGGGAAAAAAGAAAAAATCAAAATCAAAAGAGCCTATTGCTCTCTAGCGGATGAAAGATGCAATCTATGGGGAAAAACATCTGAAAACCACTGCCATATTACTTGAGGAGAAGGACTGTAATTGATTGTTTCTTAAGAACAGGGTCTTTAACTATCTCCGCAACTTATCATTTGTCTCCTTAGTTTCGATATTGCTTTGATTATTCTTTTACGCGAGTTGCTTATATATAATTATTATTATGACATGGCTCTGACCTTAGCAAAGTTTCTTCAAAAAGATGTCTCAATACTCAAGATGTTCTCTTCTTTGTTAGGGTCACAATATTCTCAAATAAAGATCAAGTAGTATGTGCAGGATTATTATACGTAAAATATTACACCAAATATCTATCACCATATATCAATCCCGATAGAAACTGAACACCTTTCTAAGACTCTGAAAGAACCTGACCTACAGTAGCTCAAACGGTTTTTTCAACTACAATCTAGAGACTGCATTGATAGTCCACTCCATCTAAATATGTATACTGCATTAAAGAAATGTACCAAAAATACTGAGACTTTTTAATGATTCTTCATTGCAAGCTTTGGTGGATCGGCTTCATATTTTATGACGCGAAATTTGGAAAGGGGCTTCTGTTTTCAATTCATATTATAAGACAGAAATAATATTTTTTTCTTAAGAATTATGGCCTTGGCCCAGTCAGGAGCAGTCTAATTAAGCTAAATCTAATGCACTAAACTACAATTTTGGATGGTTCTGGACCTTCAGTCTCTGGGTCTAATGCAAACTAGAGGGTGGAATCCAAAAATGTGAAACTAAGAAACCCAATATCAATTACAGACCAATCACTAATAGTTAACGTGCATGTTGAAACTGGTTTAGAAATTGATCAGGGAGACTTTTTCAACAGCCTTTAGATGTGCAACTTCCTTCAACCTTGTTCGGGTATGTTTTAATGTTGCGGTGAACAGTGAGCGTGAAGAAGAGAGTTAAATATGAGCAAAGCTTCACTAGAATGGCTAATAATAGATGCAGTTCAATTAACATTAAGAGCAGATTGATAAGATAAACAATATTTCAGACCTAAATTAACCTATATTCTAAAACCTCCAAATCAAATATAAGTCACAAGATTCCCTCAAATGAAATATCTTATAACCCCACGCATATTTACTTAAGACCCAAAGCATAATTCATTTGCAGTTCCAATTGTGCCACTTTTTTTGGCACAGGTTCGATATTATTATGACCTACAGGGAAAGCATTTTTAAAAAAATCAATTGAAACAACTCACCTTTGTCCTGATACTCGTAAATCCCCCATTGTTTGTGGTAGAAACAACACCTGAAGGTAATAAAAGTAAATAAAAGCGATTCAAATACAGAAACTAGACACCATAGTTTCAGTGCAATCACCCACTTGTTGTATTAGTAAAAGAATAAAACAGACATATAGGTGTTATCTGCAAGGATATGAGAAGAGCAGACCTCTGAAAAGACCTGTTGGTCCACCATTTTCACTGCCTGTTGGATCGATCTGAAATGTACTTTCACTAACTCCTCCCATCACAACATCATCTAAAGAACCCCAAGCAAGTTCTCTAGATGAATTATCTGCACAGGAACAAAAACTGAATTTGATCCACTAAGTAGAAAAGAAGCTTGGTTTTAACAAATTTACAATGCATTACCACCTGTCTATCGGTAAAATATAGACCAGTAGGAACCAATGTAAAGTTTTTCATTACCAATGAGTTGCATATTAGCATAAGTTGGTTAAATTAGAATAGCATGCTTGCACAGTTATCTGGACACATGAATCTTCTAATACCCATCAATTGTTTAATGTACAGTAAGATCAATTATTTAATGTACAGTAAGATCAATTGATGTCTTAATAATCAGCGAAAAGTCAAGGATCCCAGCTGAGTCAAAAGTTTCTCTATTGCAATATCATACCTTCAAATCCATACACTAGTTTTCCACCTCGAACTCCCACGCTCTCCTTTACAGCATTTATAAGATTTTGCATCCCAATGTACTCCACCATTTCAGGTGAATCACCTTTTATCTGCTTTCATCAGTTGAATAAAGATTAAAGTATAAATCACGACTTCCATTTTAAGATAAGTGTCAATAGCAAACGAAGATGCAAACCAAGCTCCCTAATAAAATGTAAATATGACACCCGAGATAGTTGATAGGCAATCAGGCACCTCTGGTTCAAAAAACTTGATTCCCTGCATATCAAAATATTTATTTGGGGAGAGTGTAAGGAAGGAAGCAAAAACGCAATAGAAACATGACACACAAACCTATGTACAAGCAAGCACAATGCTTAGTAGTATTTCTACATATGGCACCATCAAAATTACTCCTCAACATACCACATGTAGTTCCATTTAAGCAGAATGTACAATTACTTTTAAGGTCACTGTGGTGTTGAGGAGGAACTTGTGTGGTTCCCTAAGCAACAACCTTTGGTATAAAGTATTATTAGAGTTCTCATGGGTCCACGAACTCAACTACATGAAAAAAGCAAAACATATACAAATTTCACCACTTGATAACTGCAAATTAAGCATACTTGACTGTATTTGGCCCTTTCAGGTGTGTCTCCTTCCTTTGGACCAACTATGACTGAAGTAGCATTAATAATTTTCTTTACCCCTTTGAAGTACTCCGGGAGTATAGTGCTTGCCTTTGTGATATCCCCCACAATCTGGATTTTTTTGTGAAAACAAGCAATGATTAGAAACATGCAAGACATAAAATGAAAAGTAGCATGTTTCTGTCATATCTTCAATACAAGCAACAGCAGAATTATGGACTTGTGGAGTAAAACACTACTACCATAAACATAAAAATTGAGCATAGTACTTGAGTAAATGAATGTTGTCATATTCTACAAGGAAAAAATGACAGTTATTTCTCATATATCAGACTCTTATAATGAAATCAGTATTCGGGATAGACAAAGTGAATGGAGCTCTCCATTTTGCAGTTTTGGTAGAAAATCAAGTTTTCGGGCAGAACTGTTTTGGATTTATCCTGGCTGTTTAGTGGATCAATCTGTAATTCTGCTAGGAAGATAACTCATTAAAGACATTTTTATCCTTAACGACATTAGGGTTCTTTTAAGCTTGTTTGGGGCCTCATTTGGCACATATTAGAGAAAGGGAAAGACACCAAGAGTGTGTCAGAAAGAGCTCCAAAGTATTTGTAATTTTTTGAGTGAGGTTTCAACATTGTGAGTGAACATTCAAGACAGATTGAGAGTAACATTTGTTCTTCATTCTTTATTCAAGATGGTCGTATCACGTGTCCAATTAATTTCACGAGTACAAGCCACAAAATGGTAGGAAATAATGGTACGCGCAAAGAGAGAACTAGCATGGTAAAGATTAAGATGTGGGATGATGTCCGAATTCTAAATTCTAAGTGACCTTAATAATATTCTGACAATCAAAAAGAATTTGATCTCTATAGGTGTAATCGATGACACATGGTGTGTAATTTAAGCTGAGGACAGTGAAGGTTAACAAATATTCGATGGTGATTTTGCGGGCCGCTAAGTCATCAAATAATCCTTCTAGATTAAGCAGGAGCAAGGTAATTGGTGGAGCGACGATCCCTACAGAGGCAACAGTTGACTAGCTACAGTTATAGGTCAAATGCGCCGACGGGGCATAAAAGAGCTTCATAAAAAAGAAATTGTTGAAAGGACTTCATGGGTGTAAGCTCAGATTTTACAGGTATTGTATGATGGGAAGGCAGACAAGAGTTCAATTTATTACTTCGATATACATAAGTAAATGTATTCATAACTGCATTCACTATGATGTTTGTGGGCCTTCGGGTGTAGTGTCCTTAGGCAGTTTCAAATAGACTTTAGAAAATGTGAAGAGTTTTTACAAATTCAAAGACTAAAGACAATGGGGGTAAGCATTGGGATGGTAAATTATTATATAATTGTAGGCTGCAACATCACAAGACATAAACAGTGAAGAGGACTCCATAACAAATTGATGTTGCAAGAGGATGAGCTGCACCATTATGGAGAGACCAAGGTGCATAAGGCTTCATGCTGGGTCAATAGATTAGCACTGATTACTCTATTTGGATGTCTGCGCCAAGCTTGCGAACCTAATGACGAGACCAAAAAAAATGGTTTGAGGTCTCGCATGGTTATGAAAAAGAGATTAAAGGGTTCAAGCTTTGGGATCCCATGATAAAGAAGTTATTCATTAGCCTAAATGTAAAGTTTGATGAGGGGTTCATGTTGAAGGCAAAGGAATTCCAAGAAGTTATCAATGGCAGTGGCTTCAAGACCGTTGAGATTCCTGTACTGACTCAAAGATTTTCCATTACTGGGAGTGATGGGACAAAACTAGAAAATGACATAGCTGAGGTGGAGCAAGAAGAAGTGGAATCGGACGAGAGATTAGTTGAGGTGGATCATCCTTATTAAGAAAATTCAAACTCCATTTATAGCATGTGGCAAGCCCAAGAAACTTTCTTCATATGTTTTGGAAGATGAAGTCAATTATGCATATGTTTTAGTGAGGGTGATCCAATTACAAACAAGGAGATCATCTATAGCAATGATAAGGAGAGTTAGATAGTTGTTATGTCGGAGGAGATGAGGCTCTATGAAAAAGAACTTTGTTTGGTGTTGGTTCCCAAATACAAGAATAGACTCAATGTTGGTTGCGAATAAGTGTTTATGAGGAATAAAGTTTTCAACATAAATAAAGAACAGAAGTAGAAAACAAGACTAGTTTCACAAAAAGAGAGGATAGACTATGATAATATATTGTCTCCGATGATGAAGCATACTTTGATATGAGCATTGTTGACAATGGTAGCTCAATTCGATGCAAAATTAGAGTAATTGGATGTGAAAACAACTTTCTTCATGGTGACTTGAAAGAGATTATCTACATGGCGCAACTGAAAGGGTTTAAGGAAGTACGTTAAGAAAACCACGTATGCCACCTCAAGAACTCCTTGTATGGGCTTAAACAGTCGACTGCTACTTACGGTTTGACACTTTCATGTTGTGGGTTGGCTACACTAGGTGTACCAAGACCATTATGTATAATTTAGCGCATTCAAGGATGGATCTTTTGTTTTGTTGAAAATATATATGCACAACATGCTCATTGCTTGTCGGGATATGTCAAAGACAAGGAAGTACATGGTTGAGTTGATCCATGAGTTTGATAAAATGGATCTTGGTGCCTCACAAAAGATCCTTGGAGATTCAACGGAATAAGAAAACACGCAAGTTGTGGTTTTGTCAAAAGAGATGCATTTCGCATGTTTTAACAAATTTGTCAAGTTCAAGCCTGTTTATACTCCGTTGGCTTCTCATTTTGCTTTTTCTGCAAAGTAATGTCATTCTACAACTGCAGAGATTGCAAAGAAAATGACAACACCATTTGCATCTAGATATTCAATAATATATTAATAAGATATATAATGAATTATGTATATATATTGGTTGGGAAGTATTGTTTCTTTCAATTTATTATATTACTAAAGTCAAAAGTTACCTTATAACTAATAAGAACCAAAGCAGTGAATGTTAAATTTGGGAACGTTATTTTTGGAGATCCGGATCTAGAACCCGCCATATTTTGGTTCGCGCAATCCCGGATCACCGTACGTAGGGGGATGTAGTGATCCCGGTAACTATGAATAGAACAAATACACCCATCAGTTCTCGGGTTCATTTGCTTTGGTTCTTGCTTTCACCTATTTTATCAATACTCACACACAGACAAAATAATTTAACTGTCATTAAAGATTATCATGGTGTATAAAATTGGTTATCAAATGTAAAAATGACAAAAAAATTGGGAAAATGATCATTTTAATATTCAAGCCTACTTATAATAGATGAAAGAGCATATACAAACTTTAAACTATCAAAAATTGCTTCATAAGAATAAAATAGCAGCAATATGTGGTATGATGTCTATATATAAACACTTGAAATGCAACTTTAACAAGTCAAAACATAAAGGAAATAGAAGTATAAATATACAACCGAAATAAATGCAATAGATTTGCAATTGAGGGGTCACATAGTTCTTTTCGTCTTTTGTTTCATCATCGGCGGTCATTGGATCTAGATGTTTTAACCAAAAAACAGAACCGAGCCACTCGGTTCCATGATTTTTGGAACAAGAACCAAATCATCGGTGGGCCAAATCAACCGAACCCAATCCCAGAGATAAGTTTGGTTCAATACAGAAAAACTAAAATATGAGGACGTGATACGGCTCGAATACGATTATAATAATAATAATAATAATAATAATAATAATAATAATAATAATAATAATAATAATAATAATATATTTTTATATGCATAAAATTTACTAATTTTAACAAGTCATATAGCTAGAAAAAATATTAAGTCAATAATACATTGTATAAAAAAATGAATAACAAAATTCATATTTATCATAAATGTTCAAATGTTGTTTGACTACATGCAAACTATCAACGTCGTTAGGAGAGAGACACAAGTCGTTTTAGTTTATGATTTTCCATTATGTTCTATGATGGGACAAATGACTATTTTTGGTTTAGTTTATGAAAAAAAAACTTCATATTAGACAAGTTTTCTTAAATTACAAAATGACCTTATTTAAAATTGCAAAATGCCCCCACTGTATTTCCCAAGTATCTCACCATAGCATCTCTGATATCCAAGATGTATCCGAAAAATAATAAATAAATTGGGATACGTGGATATGTATAGGATATGTGGGATTTATTTTATAATTTTGGATACGCTTCATATACGCCGCGGATACGTTTCGAGAGGTTTCCGTGTACCTCAGTGTCTAATGAGTATCCGATGTTTGGAGTTGGAGGTAGATCTATGTTAGTTGGAGATGTTTAAGAATGGTGGACGTTTGGATGGTCCTTAAGAGGTTGCAATTTTCTATCCTGGGGTTGTGCAGCGATCGGATTGTCTTTTAAGTGTCATGGCGCGCCAGGTGGAGATTATTGTGCTTCGGCAGTCCATTTTGCAATTTTTAGAGAACTATCATCGTACTAGGTGAAAAGAGTAAAATCTAATACTGGGGACACCAATTTTAGATATCTGGGATAAGAGCCCACCATTTTGGGGGTCATGCTATCTGGATCATAGTTTGTAAGGTTCTAGAGATCTTGTTAGCTATTCTCCAAAATGTATTTTCCTCCTTTATATCATAAATATTGTTTTAGAACAAGAATAAACGGAAAATTGATGTAGAAAATAATGTAGATAAGGTTTTATTGTTTTGTTTTGTTAGTCGTTAGTATTAATTATAATAAAAGGGATTTTAGTCCTCTTTAGTAAATATTAGAATAAGTGAAGGGCAATGCTTTCCTAGTTATAGCAGGTTTGCTATTAGTATAAATAGGTGATGATGTAATGAGAGATGTACTTCTTTGGTTAATAATACAATTTTCAGATTTGTGTTTGCTTTCTCTCTTTGTTGGACCCAAATGGTGGTGTTTGCATAAAAAATTATGGTAGTTGAACTTGGCTAAATAGATTGAAGTTTTATTTAAACAAGTTTCGACGTAAAATGAACCGTCAACGACAATACAGAAAGATACGCACGAGAGAGAGTAAACACTAAATTTAAAAGACGCGTAGAATTCTTTGCATTAATGACATAAAGCGATATTTATAGGGGAGTAGAGAAGGATCTAGAAGGGAGCACTCATAACCTAAATAAGGAAGTGGGCCTAGGCCCATGTGGCGTCACGTGACCTAGGGACACCCTTTTACAAAATATGCCCCTTCTAGAAGCCTCCACCTACCAGCCCTATAATACAACTAAGAAAATAAACAAAATAAACGACATCTAAATAAAAGAAAAATACAACAAAATTAAAACGCAATAAAATGCTAAAAATAAATCCTATTTTCCATCACTCTCCTCCACTTGAAAACCAAGCTCATCCTCAAGCTTTGAAATTGGAGCCGAGTAAAAAGTACCAAAAATATGTGGCCGGAGAGAGAAACAAAAACTTTTGGGGTCCAAAAATAATTTTCTAAAAATTTAGGAGGGCCCGAAAATTCTTATACAAAATTTCCCCCAAAACAGGACCAAAACAGAATTCTTAAACTCCAGAATTTAAGCCCAATCCAGAATATCCACTTTATTAAACGGGCCCAAATAGCAGCATGGTCCAAAAGAGCTCGACATGGGTTGTTGTTAAACCCAAGTGTCAGATGGTCCGATTCTTTTATTGAACCAAACCCACAACATAAGGCAACCTGCTACAAGTAAACCCCAAAAATTAGATTAGGGTTTTCACAAGGATTTTAAGATGCAAAATCGACAGCCCCAGTCATCGGAGTCGAGCCTTTCGTCATCGGAAGAGTTCGCCGGAGTAGAGGAATAGGTACCTGCTGCTCTCCTCTCCCTCTCTGTTCGATGTCTCATTTCTCTCGCTTCTGACCACAAAATTGGGTCACCCACGGGGTCAAAACTCAGTCTAGGGGTTCGAAACCCTAGATCCAGTCCTCCGGTGCTATGGGTTATCAACAGAAGTCATTGGAGCTCTCAGAGCGCTGCCAATGCAGAACCAACTCCTAGATTTTTCAATTTAGCCTTTTGGGTACCCTTTTTGCATCTCTCTCTTCTTTTTCTCTCCTTTTTCTAGACTTCTCATCTTCTTTCGTTATGATTTTGGCTTAAGGTTAGGGTTTTGGGTTAGTGGAACAGCAGAGGGTGGTGAAAGGGTATTTGTTGGTATTGATTTTGGTGCAGCAGTGGATGGTGGGGTAGCTGGGATAGTGACAGAAGCATGGGTTGGTGGTGGTTTTCTTAGACTAAGGAGGTAGTCCACCTTTTTTATTAAGTCGTCTATGGCTTCATGTAATCAGGCGTTTCTTCCCTCAGCATTGGTGGGTTTCCTCGGCACCATTGAGAGATTGACTTTTACGATTTTTTTACCACAACAACAAAAGGGTGGAACGTCCTCGCTCTGATATCAATTGACGTAAAATGAACAGTCAACGGCAATACAGAAAGACACGCAAGTAAACACTCAATTTAAAAGAAGCGTGGAATCCTTTGCATTAATGACATAAGTGGATATTTTTATGGGAATCCGTTGTTATTTTCCTTTTATTTTTCATTTTATTTTATTGTCCCTACTAGTCATTTTAGCTAATTACTTGATTAGCAAATAATCTTTTTCTTATAAATACCTATTGTAATCCTCATTTGAGGATATCTTCCAATTCTTGAAATATAATAAACTTCTTGTTTCTCTCTCTAGAAATCATAGTCTTGATTTTTTTACCATTCACGTGTAATTTACGTCAAATTGGTATCAAAGTGGGTGTCGCTCCAAACATTGGTGTTAGTGTGTATCGGTGTATATAATATCAACAAATCGTGCACTACATTCTCAATGGCCGCGAAGAAGACGACTCAAATTCAAGATGAGATTGGCCAAGAGTTAAGAAAAAGCATTCAAGAATTGAAGGAGAGCAATCGCGAATTGAAATAACAAATGGAAACCATCATCCAACTTGATGTGAATAATGGTGCGGAAGCGTAAAAGAAATATTATCTACACAACAACAACATCAACAACAACAACAACAACAATAACAACAACAACAAAAAGATCAAGATTTTCTTATCTCTCTCTAGTCTTTCAATATCAAATAGGCAAAAGTGATACAATTACGAGCCTTTGGGCCCAATTCCACGTCAGTCGGGTACAGGTCTCGAATCTCATCAAACCCAAATATCTGACTCCTTAGAGTCACCAAAGCATGAGATCGCCGGCTAAGAGCATCCGCTACCAGATTCTCCTTACCGAGTTTGTAGTGGAGGTAAAAAATGTAGCGTTGAAGATAGGCGATCCATTTAGCGTGTCTATCACTAACACGCCGCTGGCTGTGAAGAAATCGCAAGGCTTCATGGTCGGACTAATCACAAATTCCTTATGTAGGAGGTAAGAGGACCAAAATTTCACCGTCGTCACGACCGCATAGAATCCAAGTCATACGTAGAACAGTGTGTAACAACCTGAATTTTTGAATGGGTATTTTTAAATTATTTTAGAAAATTCGAGGAAAATAAAATTTTGGATTTAATTATTTTTAATAATTAAATTTATTGGTTTTTATATTCGGAATTCGAAAAGCTAGATTACAAGACTCCTAATATGAGTATGTATAAGTTTTGGGGCGTTTAGAAGAGTCCTCAAAACATAAAACTCTCTAAGAGTCCTCGAAACATAAAACTCTCTAGAAAAAAATATATAAAAATATTCGACCGTTCGATCGAGTTGAAATTTTTTGTACAGCTTCCTCTTGTCTTCAGCTACTATGCCCTTAAATTTCAGCCAATTTCAAGGGTCCGATCGTCCGAATTTTTTTTTTTAGTGTTTGTATCTGATTAGAACTCTTTTCTTAATAAAACTCTTAATCCTTTATATATCACAATAAATTCGTGGCTTGGCTTTTCAAATCACTTTTTCACAAACTTTTCAACGAAAAGACCTCTCCAAAATTATTCCCTTTCATCTACAAACTTTAGCCCCAAACTTAATCAAGTGTTTGACTCAATATTTGAAGGCTTAATTGGTATTTTCTCGAGTTTGCGCTAGAATGAGTTTTGATTATTTTTGCGAGAGGAACATGATGGTGCGATCAGATTTTGAGGCAGATATTTATGTGATGTGATGATTTTGAGGTACGGGACTTACACAATATGCTCCTAAATTCTCTCGAGAGTATTCCGTTTGTTTTCTGTGCCAATTGCACTCATGTTGAATTGTGATATTCACTAGAATCCTGAAAAATTGTTGGCATCTATTATTTGATTCATTGAGATATATTATATTGTTGATTTGGGCATCGTGTCATGAGATTTTAATATGGCACGGAGAATGGGCATCCGCCAATAGTCCAAAAACCGATATATGGCTTTGAGATACCTAGGGGAAGTGAGGTGAGGCCTGGTGACCCATTGATGTGTTGTTGAGCAATTAATATTGATATAATGCTCGAGTACTGCATTTGATTTGTATAGGCGTTTGTATTGTTGCGATTTATTCAGCGTGCTATTTATTTTTGAGCTTTTATTACTGTCATATTGTGTATTTTCTCGTATTTTCTTTTAGTGGCAGGCTAGCGTGGATCGGGACACTATGGACCATTTTGGAGAGTTGTTTTAGAGAATGGATTTGGAAGATGTATTTTGATGTATAAATTAGTGGTGTTATTTTGTTGGAGAATTGTGTATTTTAGGAGAGACTTTATTGTAATCATTATTGTGGAAATAGAAGAATTGTGGATTTATTGTATTTAAATTGTGGAAAATAGATGCTCTATACTTATTGTGGATGATTTTAGTTTAGTTTTTATCGTAGTAGCACACCGCGTGTATCTTTTCGGGTGCGCAGGGTCTTACATAGTGTAATGCCGCTCCTGTCAGCTTATGACTAAAAAATGCAATATGCTTCCCGTTTTGACTCAAGACGGCACCCGCCCCTCTTTTCCAAGCATCGTCAGACAACTCAAATAGCTGATCAAAGTCGGGTAAGGAGAGGATAGGAGCAGTCGTCATCAACTCCTTGATACGCCTGAAGGCTCATACAGCCTCCACTGTCCACCTGAATTCGATGCTCGAAGAAGTGCTCATCAAGTCTGTGATAGGGGCCATAACGGTGCTGAATCCTGCTATAAATCGTCGATAAAACCCGGTGATCCCGTGAAAGCTGTGGACATGTGATACGGATGTGGGTGTAGGTCAATCCACTATCGCCTGAATCTTGGAATCGTCTACTCTGACGCCGTCTCCCGATATCACGTAACCTACCGATAAAACCATGAAAGCACAGCTCTTCAATGTGAGGAAAAAGCACTCAGCTTGCAAAATTTTCAAAACCTGCGTCACATGCACAAGATGCTCCTCCTCAGACCAACTATAAATCAAAATGTCGTCAAAATAGACCAAAACGAACTTGCCCAAGAAAGGGCGCAAAATCTTAGTCATCACCCTCATAAATGTGGAGGGAGCGTTGTAGAGGCCGAAAGGCATCACCGTCTACTCGTAAAGTCCATCATTGGTCTTAAACGCAGTCTTCCACTCATCCCCTGGCCTTGTGCGTATCTGATGGTGGCCACTTTTCAAATCAAGCTTGGAGAAGACCGTCGCTCCATGGAGTTAGTCCAGCATATCCTCGAGCCTGAGAATAGGGAATCTTTACTTCACCGTGATTTTGTTAATGCCGCGACTATCCACACACATACGCCAACTCTCATATTTCTTAGGTGCTAATAACACTGGCACCGCACAAGGAGACATGTCTCTCTAATATAACCCTTGTCACACAACTCGGTGACCTGCCTCTGTAACTCCGTGTGCTCCGTAGGTGACATGCAGTAATGGGGTAAATTAGGGAGCTGCGCCCCGGGTACAAGGTCTATAGCTGTAAGGACATAAATTTTCAATTGAGTTCCTGTATTGTTTTGACTTAATTCCGTGAACAAAACTTGTTTGTAATATGTCATAGGAAGATTTTTAATTTGTCACGATCCCACTTGGTATATGACGTATGGAAGAAAATTGAAGACGTTGCGGCAAAGCTTCAAAGAATTTATCATGCCGATGTTTAATTGGTGCAAGTTTACTCGTCTTCAAAGTTAAATGCATTCCGAGATCACTCAGGTATGAATGCGTATAATTAATGGTGCTCGGAATTGTTTTTATAAAAGATAAGGATGTATTTTTATAAAGAAATATATTTTAAAATGTTTTTAAAAGTGTTTTAAAGGTTTACACTACGTTTTAATTCTAATAAGCTCGAAAAAGGAGTTTGACTTAACTGGGTCTCTTTAAAGAAATGTTTTAATTGAAAAGTCAAAAAGTCAAACTTCTAGCTCGAACGACATTAGATCTCGCGCGAACGGGATAACTATGTCGCTCGAACGAGAGCCTTAAGTCGTTCGAACGACACGCATTTCGAGGCGGCGCTAAATTGTTATTTAAAGCGTGTTTCTATTAATGTTTCGTAAGTGTGTGTTCTGGAAAACTGTTTACGAACCAGAAACTTGTTTGCACATGTTTTCTAAGGTTTACAAAGCATAAAAACATCCTTAGAGTTTGCAAACATCCGAGTTATCATTTTTATATGCTTACGTGATCTTGCGGCACCAAAGTTGTTTGTTCTACACATTGAAGTGAAGAAAAGAGGACTTCTTGTTTGACACTGTAGACGAATCAAAGCCATTCGGTGGACACCGAGACATACGTGGGCGCGTGTGTTGTGGACAGGTATCATGGAAGACGAAATTTCTGCGTGGGCACTATTGAAGAACGGTAGAAGATCAGAAGGAGCGTAAAGACCCGTGGGGATCGAGTCTTAGTGTAAGGCTAATCTGTCTTTGTAAAACCATTGTTCATAGTGATTCTCTGGCTTGGACCATCCGAGGTTGTTTTCCCGTTTTGGGTTTTTTCCTCGTACATCCGGCGTTGTGAGTATTCTTTACCTTTTTTTACTAGCTTTAATCACTAGATGCATGTTTAGGATTAATCAAAATAAAATTGGTTTAAAGTAAGAATTGGGTTTTCACAACTTGGTTTGGTGCATAATTAAAAGTTGGATAATTTTCGGTGAAAAATTTGGTTTTGTTTGAAACACACATATTGGGCACTCTTTCAAATTGGTATTAGAGCTAGAAAATATTTTTTATTCGTTTTGTGATCCCGTGTATTTTCAAAGATGAATTCTGGATTTAATGAATTTTCTCGAACTCCTGTTTTTTATGGCACTAATTACACTTATTGGAAGATGAGAATGAGATGTGCTTTAAAATCTATTGATGAGCATGTGTGGCTAGCAGTTGAGAAAGGTTGGACACCCCCTGTCACTATTGTAGGTGCGGTCACTAGTTTAAAGCCTGTTGAGTCATGGACTGAAACTGAACAAAAACTTGCACAATATAATTCTAAGCGTCTGCACGTTATTGCATCACATGTCACAAAGGAAGAATATAATAGAATTATGACTTGTGAAACATCAAAAGAGGCTTGGGATATTTTGGCACTCACTCACGAGGGCACTAGCACGGTTAGGGTGTCAAAGCTTCAAAATCTCACTACACAGTTTGAGATCATTAGGATGTTAGGGAGTGAGACTTTTGATGAGTTTTATGCTAGGTTGTCCAATATTGTCAACTCGTCATTTAACTTAGGTGAGAAAATTCCCGACAACAGTGTCATTAAGAAATTCCTTATGTCGTTGCCTAGTAGGTTTGATGCGAAAGTGACCATTTTAAACTCCTTGGGTAGGTTAGAGTCGACGAAACTAGAAGAGATTGTAGGTGACTTCCATATCTATGAAATCGACATGATTACCTCCAAGCAAGTGCCTAAGAAAAAAAAGGGTATTGCTTTGAAAATCCAGAAGGAGGAAATTAAAGTTTCGGATTCCGATTCCGATTCCGATTTTGAGGATGTTGCTTTGTTGGCAAAGAAATTTAAAAAAATTATTAAGTTTCAAAAGCAATCAAAAGATGCCAAGAAAGTTGAAAAATTCAAGAACAACAAAGTAGATCCCACCTCTAAGGATAAGTTTGAGAAGCCTAAGAGAGATGAGTCGGATAAGTGTTTTGGGTGTGAGGGGTACGGTCACAAAGTTAAGGAGTGTCCCACTAGACTTAAGAAAGAGGGCAAGCAACCCATTGTCTATAATGCCACCTTAAGTAATAGTGATCCGGAAGAGGGAGAGAGTTCCCCCATTGATCGTAACTTTGTTGCGTTTATGGCATGTCATATGAGCAACGATGATTCTCATGTGCATGACACTTCCGAGGAGGTTTTGAGTGTATCCCATGTTAGTGAGGGTGAAGAGAGTGACGAGAAGGAGGCAGATGTGAAAGAGTTGCAAAATGCGTTTAATGAGTTGTATGCCGAAACGGTGAAGGTAAAAAAGGCTAACTCAAAATTGCAAGCTAAGTTGAATGAGCGTGCCATAGAAAATAATGATAATTTGATTGAAGATCTTAGGGCACGAAAGAAGAAATTTAGGGAGAAACTAAAGTTTGTGCAGAAAGAGAGAGATAATCTCCGTGGTATGATGGAGTCCTTGAAAAATGAGATTTTAAAGTTTGAGGAGTCTAGGCGTTTGCTGGAGTCTAGGGTTCACGAGTTGGAGGAGAGATTGAGAGACTCGTCTAGAGTCAAGTTTGATTTGGAGGCTAGGTCGGAGAAGTTAGATATGATCCTAGGCACCGTCCAAATTAGGGGAGATAGGGGAGGTATAGGTTTTGGTGAGAGAGTTGTCCCCATTCCCCCCGCACGTGTGAGAAACACTAGGAAGGTTAGAAAAGGTCCACATATAGATAATCATTCCCACCACCGCTACACTTGCACGTTTTGTGGTAGGAAAGGTCACATTAGGCATTATTGTTACGACCTTAGACAAGCTCCTAGGAAGTTTAGGAATAAAGTTGCCCCGGTTCCCAAAACCCCCATGCGTCGTTTTACACCTACTTGGGTTAGGAAAACGGATTTAGTGGCTTTAGGAATTAAACTTCATGATTCTCATTTAGTTGCACTTGATTCTTCCCATGCTAAATCTAAAGGATGATAGTGTTGCAATGTTTGTCATATGCTAGTTTGCTTCATGATATATTCATTGTTAGTATAGTGATATGTGCATCATTTTGTATTATAGTTTTCATATTTGTTTGAGTCCTATTGAAAAAATACAAAAAGATTTTATTTTTTTTGAAAACTTTTGAAAACCCAAAAAGATTTTGCTTTATTTGAGTCAAAATATGAAAAGCCAAAAAGATTTTCGGTTTTTGTTTTTGAGTTTACATGTTTGATGTGGCATATTGGTGTGCTTGGACCCCCCCCCCCCCCCATCGTTTCATTATCCATGTGGCTAGGACATTTGGTCATTATTATCGATGCTTAGAATGATCTTAACCATTGTTTATATGGGGTTGTTTCGAAGTTGATATGCATTTTGATTCGACTTTATATATATGCCAACATTGCACACATGCACGAGTTTATATGGATGTTTGACTTCTCTTGCATATTTGAATTTGGCGAGGCGTTCTTATCTCAATCTTGTCATCTATGCGTAAGTAGGGGTGGCAAATCGGGTCAGTGGGTCGTGTTTTGGCACGACACGACACGACACGACAAGGTTTTTTCGGACACGAACACGACACAACACGACTTCGTGTTTTTTTTAGCTGACACGAACACGACACGAATAAAAAATAACACGACACGACACGACACGACAACCATAATTTCTTAAATTTTAGGCCTAAAAAACACGATAACACGACACGACACGACTCATAATTAAGACACGAACACGACACGACACGACTTCGTGTCAAAAAAACACGACACGAACACGAAATATCGTGTCAATTTCGGGTCAATTTCGTGTCGTTCCGTGTCGTTTTTTCGTGTCGTTTCTAAAATTGCCACCCCTATGCGTAAGTAGACTTAAGGAGAAGTGTGCATGTAAGAACCGTTTACCGTGAGGATTTAAATTGGTAAAAATAATGAGTGATTCACGGGAAAGGGCTACGAGAGTTCAAACTTAACTCGTCGTGAAAGCCACCGTTTAAAAGAGCCTAAAAGAAAATGTTATATGCTAAGAAAATGGCCAAATTAGTTTAGTTCATTCCAAAGAATATATGATATTATTGAGGGAGTTTGGATGGATTAAAAATTTAAACGAGTTTGCACAACTAATCCTAATGTTGAAACATTGCAATTTGACACCATTGTTAGTAGAATCGTCAAAATTCTAGATTTGTGTGCATGTAGTATGTTTAGTTCATTAAACTCACACCTTTATTGTCATATGGCTATGATAAAGTTTGATAATTTATCGCTATCAATTAGAGCTTCTTGATCGTTTCGATGTGTTAGAATTGTGACTCATTTGTTGTAGTTTCACGCCTATACATTCCATATCCATGTTTGAGCACATCGGTACTATGTTTGCATGTAACTCACATTTTAGTTTTTATGAGTTTTTTCGTTTTGTGTTAAAAGCCTACTGTTTTAACACTGTTTTGCTTCTGTCAAACTCTTCCTGGAATTTTTTTGTGGAAATTTTTTCACTGGGCAATAATTTACAATATTTCTGGGAATCTGGGAAATTCTGACAGGTCGCGAGAAGTCGTTCAAACGACTTATCCATCTCGCGCGAACGACAGCTATACTTTGTTCGAGCGACATCCTCAACTCGTTTGAGCGATGTCCCTGGCTGGTTCGAACGACAGGCTGAAGTTTGGCTTCTGATTGGTTTGCAGTCCACTAGTTAAATTGGTATATTTTTGGTACTGCTAGAAGTGGTTATGGACTTACTGGTTTATATGCAGGTTTTAATTGATTCAAAATTATTTAGGCATATGAGTCCGTTTATCACACCTGATTAGTTTGGTATATTCTTTGTGTGATTCATTGGTTTACTAGCTACTGATTTGTCATCTACTGATCATATTTAGTTGGTTGTTTCATGGTTATCTAGTGTTTTCAATTCTCAAATTGGTATCCAATTAATTCAAATTGGTATATTCTCACACTAGATACTTTGATTGGTTTATCTTGTCACCGGATTGTCTATCCGAGACAAAAAAAGGGGGAGAGATGTATGTGATGTAGGGGGAGATTTGTTGAGTGTCTCTATTGATATCTAGATGTACATATTGTTTGATTATAATTTCTCCTAATTGGTATCAAATAATTGCTCACATGTTTCAAATGATTTGTTCTTATTGGAAATATATTTTGGTATCATTTGTTCCTCCATACTTCACTGGGTATTTGTTTGTCTGTTTCATGTGTGTAGGTATGCTTCAGCGATTCGAGATTTCAAGTCTACATCACATTCAGACAGTTCATGCTTGACGGTGCTACATATTCTAGTCCGTGTCCTGTATTTTTTATTTTGGGTTTATGGGATGGGATTTAGGCGTCATACGGCTTGACGACCCGGTTAGGCATTTCACTGGTTTAGTTTTGTCCCGGAATAGTCAAAGGGGGAGATTTGTAAGGACATAAATTTCCAATTCAGTTCTTGTATTGTTTTGACTTAATTCCGTGAACAAAACTTGTTTGTAATATGTCATTGGGAGATTTTTAATTTGTCACGATCCCACTTGCTCTATGACGTATTGAAGAAAAGTGAAGACGTTGCGGCAAAGCTTCAAAGAATTTATCATGGCGATGTTTAATTGGTGCAAGTTTACTCGTCTTCAAAGTTAAATGCATTTCAAGATCACTCAGGTATGAATGCGTATAATTAATGGTGCTCGGAATTGTTTTTATAAAAGATAAGGATGTATTTTTATAAAGAAATATATTTTAAAATGTTTTTAAAAGTTTTTTAAAGGTTTACACTACGTTTTAATTCTGATAAGCTCGAAAAAGGAGTTTGACTTTACTGGGTCTCTTTAAAGAAACGTTTTAATTGAAAAGTCAAAAAAGTCAAACTTCTCGCTCGAACGACATTAGATCTCGCGGAAACGAGATACATATGTCGCTCGAATGAGAGCCTTAAGTCGTTCGAACGACACGCATTTCGAGGCGGCGCTAAATTGTTATTTAAAGCGTGTTCCTATCAGAGTTTCGTAAGTGTGCATTCTGAAAAACTGTTTACGAACCAAAAACTTGTTTGCACATGTTTTCTATGGTTTACAAAGCATAAAAACATCCTTAAAGTTTGCAAAGATCCGAGTTATCATTCTTATACGCTTACGTGATCTTGCGGCACCAAAGTTGTTTGTTCTACATATTAAACATCAAAGGGTTTTGCGGTGAAGAAAAGAGAAGGACTTCTTGTTCGACATCGTAGGCGAATTAAAGTCATTCGGTGGACACCGAAACATACGTGGGCGCGTGTGTTGTGGACAGGTAGCGTAGAAGACGGAATTTCTGCGTGGGCACTATTGAAGAACGGTAGAAGATCAGAAGGAGCGTCATGACCCGTGGGGATCGAGTCTTAGTGTAAGGCTAATCTGTCTTTGTAAAACCATTGTTCATAGTGATTGTCTGGCTTGGGCCGTCCGATGTTGTTTTCCCGTTTTGGGTTTTTTCCTTGTACATCCGGCGTTGTGAGTATTCTTTACTTTATTTTACTTACTTTAATCACTAGATGCATGTTTAGAATTAATCAAGATAAAATTAGTTTAAAGTAAGAATTGGGTTTTCACAACTTGGTTTGGTGCATAATTAAAAGTTCCAAAATTTTCGGTGAAAATTTTGGTTTGTTTTAAACACACATATTGGGCACTCTTTCAATAGCATGTTGTCACGTAGGGGTGGGAGGTCATCAGGAGGCATACATACATCCACATATGAGTCTAATAGGGCCTGGACAAGTGGAGGGATAGATGCCTCCGGTGTAGTAATATGGGCTGATAAGGGTGTAACATATACTCGTCTCCACGGCCTCCGTAGCAAACTCCTCATGTGAGGTCGTGCCATAGGAAATGGTCTCATAAGACGGAGGAGGAAATCCCTCTCCTCATGTTTGAACGAGTAGGTATTAGCTCGTCCGTCATGTACGCTACAATGATCACATTGTCAAGGCCTCCCCAAAAGTAGGTGACACCTTCATATCCACCACGGTACATAATACCACATCATGATAGTCTCCTATCGAGAAGTCTACTCGACATTGTTGACTCGGAGTAATAGCGGTACCATTGCTCAACCACCCAATTCAGCACGAAGAGGTCAATGACTCAGTAGAGAGCCTCAACTTATCTACCATTTCTTCAGCCACCAAGTTATCATTAGCTTCGTCGTCAATAATCACCGTACAAAGTCTTCATTTTGCGATACAATGAGTAAAGAAAATACTCGTGCAAATCCACATGTCGTCACTAGGAGGAGGCGCCTGGGGGTCCATCGAATTTGTGATCATGACGGTGTGTGTGTAAGCGGTAGAAACATCGGCGAGTCTTAGTTGAGCATGGTAAAAAGAACCACGACTTCAGGAAATGGATTGGACGGTAGATAAAGGTAGATTAGTAGGGATGGGAAGGATGCCCAATGAGGCGCACCCTTTGTATAAAGCGCCAGGGTTCGTAAGTTGATAAGGTTTTAGGCTTTGTTGAGGTTGGGGAAGATAGGGTTTGGAATTGAATTTTTTTTGTTGAAGGGTTTGTGGAGGAATGTTCCTTGGATAGATTTGGGTGAATCTTGGATTGATCGGGGTTGGAAAACAACGGTTCATGATCAATTGCAACAACTTCTTGAAATTCCGGCGAGTTATTTTCCATTTTCAATATGCGGTTTGATCGGGATGGTGTTGAAGAAGCCAAAATGGGTCGGTTCTGTAAAACGGAACCGTCGGCCTGCTGATTTGGGGAATCCAACGTGATTAGGGTTCTAGGAGAATTGTTCGAAAGCTGACCCGCATGGGTCGGGTGGCTGGAGGTGTCGACAACAATTTCTGGAGGTTTCCGGCAGTAATCCGCCTCTTTTGGAAGGTGATTGGGCCGAAAAATCACGGCTGAAATTCCAACAGATCCGATGGTTCCGTCCTTAACTTTCCGGCCTATTAGAGGCATTTACGACCCTTCCCCGCATTTTCACTTGGTATTAGGGTTTTTAGGGTTTGGGAGGTATTTTTGGGGATAATTCGGGTATTGATGAACCCAATTCGAATCTCAATCTTCTATGAACATGATTAAGCCAAGAACAAACGAGGCGACTTTGATACCAATTTTGATGTGAATAATGGTGCAAAAGCGTAAAAGAAATATTATCCACACAAAAAAAAAAAAAGCAGATCAAGGTTTTCTTATTTCTCTTTCTAGTCTCTCAATATCAGATAGGCAAAAGTGATACAATTAGGAGCCTTCGGGCTATTTATACTAAAAGGTACAAAAAGGGTAAAAATAAAAATAGATGCCAAAAAGACGACTACATCCCTATACTCTTGCATCACAACTTTTTTCCAAATTTCAAAATCCTAGCATCCTGGAACTCATCCCTCATATACCCGGAAAAGAGGTTCTCACCGCCGAAGAGATACCCAGAATGGACGGACCACCAACCCTAGGCGGAATTCCCGTCGACGCCGTCTTCAGCTCAACCCCCCAAGATTGAATAACTCCTCTCCTCGGGTCGAGTGACATTCCTACCCATACAGACTACCCGATTAGCTGTACAAACCCAGTCATTGTTTTGACAAACCCGACAACCTCTTTGATTGTTCAAGAACCCTCAGTAGACACCACGAACTCATTTCTCCCAACAGTGCAACCAAAATACAAAACTGCTCCACTCTCAATGGGAGGGCGACTTCATTTGCACCAGATCAATTGCCCAATTTGTCCAGACCAGATCAAATAGCCACTCAACAAAAAAATCCAGCGGACCAAAAGTCTTTGGCAAAGTGCCGGAAGGTGGTCCCATTGAAGCACCAAAACAATTCAGAAAATCGAAGAGTTCAACCTTTGGAACGGAACCTAAGCCACCTGGAAACCCTAAATCCAATTGACCTACACGGGTATCCACCTCTGCCTCCTGTAGTACCTGAAATATCCGAACAAATACTGAATAAAGAACCAATCGAAAATTCCAATTCAATGGAAATTCCGACTTCCATTCACAGCTGCCCAACCCCAGCCCCATCCGACCATCCGGTCTTTTTTCCCCTTTTGATCGTTATTTTGACATTTTTAGTTCCCAACACCTAAATCCACGCTCACACCCTCAGCCACCATCATATGTACCACGCCCTCCATCATCACATCATATTTTCACATCATGATCTCTCTTTCCTCTACACCGAGTCCTCTTCATTCTCCGACACTGGGATACCCACTGCAGCATTTTGGAGTGGATACCCCCTCCCCCACCCAGTGTACCTCGCTTCGTTCCACTACGTGACAGTCAGTGTTTCTATTGTGGAGAACGTGACCACTTGATTGGCACGTGACCTCATTATCAACGTGGTCCCCCAGCACCTCTTATAGCCCCACATGTTCATCCTCCTCATTCATCACCTACCCAGATGCCACCGGTCCCTATTGATTATATTGTGCCTCCACCAAATTTCAAGGATTGGACCGTATCTGGTGAAATAATATTTGCTACCGTCGGACAGCTGCAGGACTTCCCTACCATCCAGAACTAGTTTGACCTAAAGGCCGCTCTTTAGGCCTCATTCATTCTCCCGATATATGAGCGCGACCTATTTGCTCGCATTCAATCCCTCTGGCAGGATACATCTTCAGTGGTGCAGTATACGAAGCAGTTCCAGCTCCTTTGCACTAGAGCTCGCCTTTCCGAGACGGAGGATCCGAGGATCAACCGTTATGTTTTGGGGCTCCAGCCATATATTCAGCGTGATCTTGTGTTGAGAGAGATACCGACCATTCTGAAGGCGGTAGAGTATGCTACCAAGGCTGGGGCCTATCACGCAGCATCTATAGCTCGTCCAGCATCTCGGCACTCGCCTCCAGTGGTTTCTGCTCCTCCTGCTGTATCGGCATCTTCTACCACTACTCCAGTCACCACTATTTCCGCTGCGACACATTCGGGTCCCCCTAGATTCCGGTGCTATAATTACGGCAACGTGAGACACTGAGCTTCAGATTGCTCTTCCCGCGTCGTCGTGCCCTCTTAACGATAAATCGTCCACCAGAGTATCTTAATGATACTGAGGAACATCCTAGCCATGCACTGATTACATTTTTGGAGGGTGACTTTTCCCTTTGAGTTCATAGATGAACTCTTTTGAGGGGGGGAGAGTGATGGGAATCCGTTGTTATTTTCCTTTTATTTTTTATTTTATTTCGATTTTCTATTTTTAGTTCTTTTATACATTTTATCCTAGTCTCCAAGCATGTTTGGGACTAATTAGGCATTCTTTTGTTAATAGTTATCCCTATTAGTCATTTTAGCTAATTACTTGATTAGCAAGTAATCCTTTTCATATAAATACCTATTGTAATCCTCATTTGAGGATATCTTCCAATTCTTGAAATATAAGAAACCTCTTGTTTCTCTCTCTAGAAATCATATTGTCTTGATTTTGAAGCCATTGACGTGTAGTTTACGTCGTATTTATAGGGGAGTAGGGAAGGATCTAGAAGGAGGCACTCATAACCTAAATAAGGAAGTGGGCCTAGGCCCATGTGATGTCAGATGACCCAGGTACACCCTTTTACAAAATATACCTAAGATGCCCCTTCTAGAAGCCTCCATCTACTAGCCCTAAAATACAACTAAGAAAATAACAAAAACAAACAATAACTAAATAAAAGAAAATTACAACAAAATTAAAACACAATAAAATGCTAAAAATAAATCCTAATTTCCATCAAGTTCTTCATAGAGGGAGTTCTTCAAAGAATGATATAATGGAGAAATATATTATCCCTCATGTACCTCAATTAGATCACATTTTTATCAATGTCACTAAGCAAGACCACAACTGACTGTATCTCAATGTCAATAAACAACACGCCTACAAGCTTGAAACTTATATATTTAGAATTCAAAATGCTATAAAACATTGGGTATCATAAAATAAAGAAATAGTTAAGGCAGGGGCACAATAGCAGTCATTATAAACCCGGAAGAGTAATTATAAAGGGAGCTAGCTCACCAAGTCAACATCTGGACCTAGCATTCTTCTTGCCTTCTCTTCATTCCTGACCTGAAAATTTTGATATAATTTTATTCGTTTTTACAAAAATAAAAGAAATATAAACAGTAAGAGAAATAATAAAATTCAGTAAATACATAACAAAAATATTCCTTCTTCTAAATTTTTTTTATTATTTTTTTAACAGAACATCTGAATTATGAGTCATATACCAGTACTCGAACCGGCAATCCTTTTTTGCGTAAGACATCCACTACCCTTCTCCCAACACCACCGGTGGCTCCAGCCACAAGAATTATCCCAGAAGTCTCCATTGCCTTTACCGGTTCACTAGGTGATGGAGAGGACAGTTTAGCAATCAGAGATTCCAATAACTTCACCATTAAATGCAGAAAAAAAATATAGTCAGATGAGGTGTTAGAATGTTACAGTGTTAGATATAAATACTAGCATTGGAAAAGAACAACACCAACCTTAGCTGGATTTGGGGGGCCATTAAAAAAATATAATGTCCTCACAAATCTTCCCAAGTCCCATCCTTGTTTTCCAGTTTCCGCAAAAACACCTCCCTTATACGTTCTCAAAGGGTTATAGAATGAGTTTTGTTGGTAAACAAGGGGTTGAGATCTGTCATTAAGTTGAAGAAATGGTTTAGAAAGTGGAGAAGACTGCAGTCCAGGACGTAAAGTATTTCTAGAAATTCTTGTACGGACAGATAATGAAATACCCTGCAATATCAGTGAATGAGATACAAGAAATTAAAATACTATTGATTTAGAATATGGTGTGAAGTGAAGAACAATTCCGCCTACAGAAAATAAATAGTAAAATTGTTTCTATCTACGAGAATGTGCATGCCAGTCTTATGTTTTTATTCCCTTATTTTTCTTTTTGGCATTTACAATATGTTAATGCTTATTGCTTCATAAAATGATCTGTGGAAGGATTATGGATTGAATTTGTTGTTTACAAAAGCAGGATCTAAGGCATATTTTTTCACTAAAATTCATTGATGGGTTGACATCAACAGCAGGAGTTTTAGGACATGAATTAATAATAGTTGGAAGATATTCACAATCAGATCATCTGTATGTGTGTATGTGTGTGACGCGGTAGAAAATGACGAAAGGTCTCAAACGACATTGAAACCTTAGGAGACAAGCAAGGGACCATATAAAATCTCTGAATGGAAAAGGAAACAAAAATAGGACTACGAACCGACTTAAATGGAAAAGGAAACAAAAATACACATAAACCAACTTAAACAAGAACTGAAATAAAAGAACTCAATTCTATCACTACATAAATATTGCTGACAGTTTCGTTTAAATCCAAAAAGTCTATCGGCACCATTGAATTGCCATATTTTGATGGAAACAAACATAACTGGTGGAGACTGTCTGAACTGGAATGTAAGGGCAGTGCCTAGCATGAGGTACCGTGGTCCGGCATCAGTCCCCTCCACTTGAGAAGAACTAGATCCCGAGGGAGACTTAAAGCCTTCAGGAACTCAAAGCCTCAAACCTCCTGTGTCGTAGTAACCAATAAAGCTTCTCATCAGCTCAACACATTTGCCACTTGGTCAAGTGTCCAGGACTTGTGCAGAATCGGAACGGAAACTTTTGAAGGAAGTCGACCGTCAAACACGCATGTTCTCTAGCTTAATTTATTGTTAATGTAATTCAAAACCTGGTGTTCAGTGTACGACACGAACTCTCGCTGCGCCAGATAATACTCCCAGAACTCGAGACTGCATAAAATTCTTAATCATATATGCTCCTCTTCTGCATGACATCACTCGGATTCTTGGTGAAAAAGTATATTTGAGCCTTATCCTTGAAAGGTATAGTCCCATGCCCACGCTACAGACATCACACTCCACTTGAAAAAACCATCTCAAATCTGGGCAGTGATACAAAACTCGTCCGTAATTCGTGCAAAGCATATTTCTGCATTCTCATCCCACAAAACTTGTCCTTCTTCATGTAGTCTGTAATTAACGCCACAATAGTGCTGAATTCCTAATGAGCTACCCATCAGAAAGTTGCCACGCCATGGAAATTGTAAACATCATAAACAAACTTTCGGTGCAGAATCTGCACTGCAGACCACTCTCTAATCACAGACTTGCTCCTCATCCACATGAATATCTTTCGAACTTACATTATACCCTAAGAAGTAACCTCTCATTCAAGAAACTACACTTCTTAAGATTATATAAATATGATTCTCCTGTAAGACAAGCGGCATCTCTCTCAGCACCTCTAGTAACTGCTGAATGTGCTCCTCTTCATTCCTATGGTATATCAAGATGTCATCAAAGTACACCGCAATGAATTTTCAGACAAACCGCTTAAAGAACTGATTCATTACCCTCATGAGAGTACTAGATGCATTGGACAGGCCAAAAGCCACGATCAACCAATTATATAGTTTATGTTTTCTCTTGAACGTTGTCTTCCACTCATCTTCTGCCGGATTCGGATTTAATGATGATAACTCCAAGGATTGATCCTAGTAAATGCCTTTAATCCCTCCCTCATATATCTCACTGCAATCCCGTTGATGGCTCAACCATAATTGAATATCCGCCAACTGCCACTGTTCTTTGGTGTCAATAAGGCCGAAACTGAACATGGAGTCTTGCTCTCGCGAATGTATTCTTTTGCATCAACTCTTATATCTTCTCCCTCAAGACCTCAGTCTCCTTCTGGCTCATTTGGTAGTAGAGGAAACTGGGTGAGGGATGTCTCTCATCGGGGGGTAGCCAATTTGGCAGGCCTTCAGAGACAGATCTTTCTACACTGGCAAAAACAGTTTGCCCTTGTCAAGTACTTTTCTGACTATTGCCTCCACACATTCCACCATTAGTACCTTGACTACCCAGGCGAACACCTTTGATGCCTCTTTCATGGTTTCCCTGCCCTCTATCTCGCATCAACATTAAACTGCCAAGGCAGGTCTAATGGGACATGGCTAGCATACATATCTACTACATCACAAACTATATCATCTCGATAAATTTTCCAAATGAAAATAAGTACTCTACAAATTCAGTTGATTTTACTGAGGGACCCTTCGTTATCCAGTCAATGAGTACGGAGATGCTTTACACCTAGTTGACAACTTCAGATGCCCTACTAGTCGCTTAGCCATGAAATTCTCAGAACTCCTGTGGTTAACAATTAAGTCAAATACTCTATGATTGATGGTGCAACAAGAGTGAAAATAGTATTGCGTCGTGGAAACTCATCCTGCCTCAGAGTGGAGTGTCGCATTTTTGGCTCAAAATAATATACAGTCCACTATTTTTTCTTGGTTCCAACATGAAAACTAGTGTTCCTCCAAAAGCAGTGGACTGTTTTACTTTAGCAATCTAAATTGTCAGATTTGGATTGTTGACTTTTGGGGACAACATGAACAGCCAACCCAATTTCAGGGTTCACTAGATTTACCTACATTTTTCTCTATAAATTATGTAAAACAGCAAACCATGCACAATAAATTAAGCAGGAACTCAACTCTCAACCTTTTATTAATCAACTCAAAGATTACTAAAGTAACACTAAAATTCGGTCAAGGGCTTCTCTGCCAATGACACAGCTCTGGCATGGCTAAATATTTGTTCGGCTACATATTTATACTTGCCACTTATATTCTTGTAACTGTTTCCATCATATATGCTTTCCCGTTGGTTGATTGCAGTGTCGCCGAAGGCACAACAATTGGTGTCTTACATAGTGCTTGACTAAAGTCCTGTTTAGATTTTACTCTTATGCTTGGCAATGCCAGCCTTGAGGGGAGGCCAGGGAGGAGCAGGAGGCCGCCTCGGGCCCCCGATTTTTAGCAAATTTTAAGGGCCCTCAAATTAATTATATAGATAGATAGATAGATAGATAGAGAGAGAGAGAGAGAGAGAGATCTGAAACGCTTCTAAAAGGTGTTTTTGAAAACTCAAGAGACACAAACCAATCAACAATTAATACGACTGCAAGTCCCACAAGCTGCAACGCTTCAATATATAAATAAATAAATAAATAATAATCTGAACGGCTCAAACAACACCTCTTAAATTCCAAAGAATATTGGATATAAACTAACCCTATATGCTCTCCAATCCCCATACGCATCACCAGATTCACTCGGTGACTCATAAACCCACAAAACCTAGAAAATCAAAATTTCAATACTTTCCTCTTTTATATATCCATCATCATGCATTTCAATTAAGCACAAGATTCACAACAACAGTGGCAAACTCTTGATGCGGAGACATTTCAATCAAGCATTTTGGTTTGTTTGGGGCAGATGTGATTAATTTATATATTGTTAGAAATTTTATATTGCTCATATACGTTATTGAATTAATGTTTTGGTTTTTATATTATTATTTTGTTTTATACATTTTAGAAATTTCTGAATTTTAGAAATTAAGATTTTCTTTATAAATTTTAGAAATAAAAATTTATGCTACCTTTATTTATTTTTCTTTTGAAAAGGACAGTATAAAAGAGTAATTTGCAGGCCTTTGGGTGGGTAGATTAGGAGAACTACATTGTGCTTGACCCTTGGGTGAGGTATAGTCCCACCATTGGTATATAGGCAACCCTAATGTTACTTTTGGAACAACACATTTGAATAATGCTAAATAATTTTTGTTTTAAATAATAATAATTTTTTATTTATGAATTCATACAAAAAATCTCTTGTTATATATGGGGCTTCAGTTTAGGATTTCGCCTCGGGCCCCTAAAATCTCGGGACCAGCCCTGGTACTTGGTATCGTTTCACGTGGGAAATTATTTCATAAACAGATGGAAATGCTACTTTATAATATAAAGTGGACAACTTTATGTAAAAAAGAGTTGCGCTCTTTAACAAAATAGAGTGAAGAATATCCTTGCTCAAGGAGGCCTAGCATGGGCCTTGAAGGGAAAACATGAAAAGCGACAAAGATGGTCAATAATGAGTGGAAAGATGTTTGAGCACAATCCAACTCAAAATTGGTAAAAATGTCATCAACAATGTCATTGATGAGGAGACGACGCCAATGTTGTGGAAAAAGATAGTTCGGCTTTACCTAGCTCGAAGTCTCACAACAAAGCTCAATGTTTACCATTTGAAGATGGATAATGGCGGAGATCTCATGAATCAAATGAGTGTTTTTCATGGCACTTTGGATCAACTTAAGAAGGTTGATGTAAATACTGAGGAAGAAGAGAAGGCCTTTTTCTTCTTACCTCACTTCCATTTCCACTTCAGGATTCCTATAAAAATATAATGAATGTCATCTTATAAGGAAAACAAACAATGAAGATGGTGGATGTCGAGTATACTCCCTTCTCTAACAGTAAGAGGAAGGGAACCACTGAAGCGGGCCACGACATGGCCATTATTGCACATAAATGAAATAGGGGAAAGAAGGAATCCAATGGATCTAGTAGTAATAACAGGTCCAGCTCCAGATCCAGAGGAAAAGACAACATTATGGGGCGGAAATTGGTTTAGACCTTAGCCTTACCAAATTAGCCTCCTAGAGATATGGGAGGGGGTAATCTTTAGTTAAAATGATAAGGGCACAAGAATTTATAGTGGTTCAACGCTTCTGCTGAGATGCGTACGTTCACAATTAATGTGGTTCTCTTATATATTCAATGTATGGATGAATAATACAAATGCAACCACCTTTAATATTTGGCAAAGGTGATCTAAAGTTGTCTGAGGTCTTTATAATGGGTAAAGATCACTCTAAGTACTTCCAACTCACTTAGCAATCACAAGACAAAAATGACTCTAAGGTCATCAATTGTAATGCCTAAGATAAGAGGGAAGGAAGTGGTCCAATCCCTTAGCAAATATGAAAGATGATAGCTTAACTCTCTAATTTTCTTAAGAATAACTTGACTTCGATCCGTGGTGCCTTCCCCAAGTGTCCAATGTATAGTCAACTACCTTGGGTTTGCCCTGAGCTCTGCCATTACAATAAAAAGGTGGAGTGTGGGTCAAAGGTATTGCGGGCTGATAGTTGTGATTGTTTGGATCATTAAATGTCATTTAATGCTCTAGGCCAAACTTCACAATGTGAGTGGAGGTTGGTGGAATCATGAGCGTACTTTCTCACCAACCCTCCAAAATAGAAGAGGAGCCTCTTCCTGGTTGTTTGTAGGCTTTCCTACCCTGAGCTGGTGGAATGAGGTGTTAGAGATGTCTCGAGCAAGTGGGCCTAAGCCCCGGTGAGGTCTGAGGATGAAGACTGAGATGGATTATGCCTTGGTGAGACTTAGCCGAGCTTCCTCTAATGCTATCATGAGGTATGGACTTCTAGCAGTGGCTGAGAATTCTTCTTTAACCTTAATAGGGATTGATTAAGCTCTGCAAAGATCCGTTAAGGTCCTTGCTATGCAATGCAGGCTTGAATATCAAAAGCTGAGTTCCGACATGAACAATGTGCTTTTGTCATGACCTTGGAGGAGCCTCCGCGGAATTCTTCAGCTTGATTATGGCGTCTTCCATGCAATAGAGCATTTGATGGGTATCTGTTGATGGTTGACATTAATTAGGTGGTTGTACTTTACGCTTGTATATGCATATATCTCTATACAATGAAGGGATTACGAGAAAAAGTAGTGGAATATAATCTGACTAAGAGAAAGAAAGAGAGAGAGAGAGAACTTCAATGTACGAGTTTTTTGTGAGAGTTGTGAGGATTTAAAGATTATTTTCTTTGAGGTGCTAACAGAAATTTTTAAGAGGTCTAGTGTTGAAACACCTTGTTCTTCATAGTGAAATGACTTGTCCCTCTTATGACGTGGTCAATTTGGGAGAACCACGTTAAATCTCATATCTCTCTTTCACATTTGTCATTTATATTCTTGTATCTAATTTATTCTTGTATACTTTCCCATTGGTTGATTGAGGTGCCACCAAAAACACAACATAAAGTAATCATGGCACCTCACAGTTAACCCTCGCACCCTCCTCCTCAGCAAACTCGGCTCCTTCGTACTCGCTTCCTTTTGCGAACTCTGTTTCATACAGTAAACTCGGCTTAAGTCTCCGTGTTCACTGCCTAGCGTTCAAAATAGTAGTTTGAACGGTGTCCAAGTCACATCTCTGGACATGGTTCGTCATAGAAAGCCTGAGTTAAAAGGGTGGTTGTTTCTACTCCTAGGATCCTTTCAGTTACCATGAATTATATTGCAAAGGAAGTGGTTTGTTGCATCGTACGAGGAGACAGTCCCCTCCCCTTAGTCTGTGGTAGGTAAAAATGACTAGACAATGTTTATCCGATACCTTAAATTCACGCACTATTGACGCTTCAAGAACTTCTGCCTTCATTGCCATGTTATGTTCTTCTTCAACCGTCCATAACACTTGTTCTTTGAAAATGGGCTTCGACCTTTCAAGGTTCCAAGTCACAAGATAACTTTCCACCTTGGTCACAATTTGACAATTGAGAAGATTCGTACGTATAGTCATAAACACCTTTGCTTCCCTGTTTGCATGGTTGATATGACTAGAATAGGTATTGGGCACTTCTCGAGAGGTTACGTACCGATGTCGGACACTCCGAACTCTCCGACACAAGTATGATACGACCCGGAAACTTATCCGACACACCACATTTTAGTGTCATCATGTAAGTCTCTCGCTTGATTTCAATGCATACTTTTGACTTACAGTTTAAATGTTATTATATAATATTAAACCATGTTAATTTTGGTAAATTAGTTTGGCCTCTGCTTTTTATTTTTGAAGTGCAAGATAGATTAAATTAAACTATATATTTGTCTTCATGTCTCTGCCGTGTCGTGTTCTAAATTTTTTACATTTATTGTGTCCATGTCGTGTAAGACACAACAGCTGTATCCGTGTCCGTGCTTCATAGCTTCTCCTTCGGGTCATTTTCCTTGTATACAGCAAGTGCGTTGTAACTTGTCCCACGACCCCCACCAAATTCCTGCACAAATTTTCAATCGCAAAGCCACTAGTTTCACCATCTTCTCTTCATGATCAACGATTGGAACCTTTCAAGCTCGGAGATCCAATCAAGGAAATTTCAATCTGCAAATTTTCGTTGAAGGTAGGGATATTTAACCTTCAAATAATAATCATCAAATTCACAATCTATGCGAGCGGAACAACAATCTCCACGCCCTTCGTACAAAGCATCTTCGAATTCCTCCTCACTATCAGATTGATGGCGAGGTGGATGTTCGCTGTAGTTCCTATTAAAAGGTTGACCTGGAGAAAACCTACATCACGATCCTGGTTAACTTCTTCTAGTCTGTTGTTGCCGTTGAGATTCATACTACCAAGCGGTTCACGAATAGGGTTTTTGTGATTGAAACCTCATTATTTTACATCGAGAAACGTAAATCCTCACTTTGATATCATCTTACGCAGTAGAAAACAATAAAGAACCACATAAACTCTCTCAAAATTATAGGAAGAAATAACCGATTGAATTCAGTTTTTATTTTCCCCTTTAAACAGGGCTACAAACCGACTTAATCGAAAATTGAAACAGAAATACATAGAAATTGACTAAAACAAGAAAGGAAAAAAAAAATTTGATTCTACTACTACATAAATATCGCTGAAAATCTTAAAGGTCTCTCGCTCAGCTCCATTGAACTACCATACTTTGAGGGGCACATTGACAAATGCTGACAGAAACTGGCAAAAATTGAGAAGTATGGATAGTGCCTGGTGTCCCCGGAGGCAGGCTAGTGGTCGCTCGTCCTTTTCCTAACAGTCAAGCATCTTTATGTAGTCTTCTTTGGCAACTTGTCCCACATCACTGTTGTTGTTATTGTTTCCTATTTTCATTCTTCTTCATGAGATGAGGGTAAAAAAGTGATGATGAGATTGGGGGTGGAGGGCTATATGCTATAGTTTAATACTAGAATTGATTGCAACATCGAAGATTACTTGAAGTAGATTTACGTAACAATGCCCACTAACGGTGGTAACCTTATTTAATCTGTATGTTAATTTGAAAATAAGAAAATCATTCCATGATCCTTGTTCTTCATAAAATCCAACAAATATTGTCTCAAATCCATAACAACTAAAAATCTCCATTCAACTGCTACATTTCCAAATACGATACATATCATACGTGTACTACTTCTACAAACCCGTACGTCATTCAACTCAATTTTAATTATAGCTTCATTTACAACCAAATAAAGGAATTCTGAAAACAAGTAAAAACAATCCTAAACCACGAATAAATTGAATGACATCAAACATTTAGGCCCCGTTTTGTTGTCCCAAAATTGTAAATTGGCCCATTAATTTTTTTTTGTTTCATTCATGAAATAATTCATTAATTGGCCCATTTTAGCTCCGGTATAAAATCTAAATTGGAGCATTTCACAAAAAAAGTGAAATGCATCCATTTGAAATAGAAGTCGTATAAAGTTCATTCAGCTGCTTTCCCTCTCCCTCTCGCTCAATTCGTTTTAAATTTTTTTCTAATTGAACCTTAATATCAATTTCAGATCACCTAAAATTGGATTTAAACTCATTTCAAATCCACTCATTTATAATTCACAATGAACCAATTAACATAATCAAACAATTTGCACAACCAAACTGGACCTTAGAAATCAGCCCAATTTCAACAAAAACATGAGCCAAGCCTAAACTAAATTACTGACAGGGGCGGACCTATGTATGGCCGGGGAGGGCAGCCGCCCACTGACTTTTCTGGATTTTTTAAATTAATATTGTACTTGGTATATAGTAACGGTCCATGTCCATGATAATTTTATCACACCTTAAATCTGTATTTAAGCATATATTTTGTGAAGGTTTCTATCAATTTACACATGACCATTTTTTTACTATTAATCTCACGCCAAAATTTTCCATTTAGTTTTATATTGCTCACCTGTTTAAGTTTCCGATGATAGTTTATAACAAAAATGAACACAACTTTTTCCCTACTTAAATTTTTGGGCACAATATTTATTTATCCCCCACTTCTTATTGAGTACTAATATATGTTACAATATTCATATTTATAGATATATATATAGAGAGAAGTGGAAATATATAAAGAAAGAGAAAAAAGGGTGGTACCTGAACGTTGAGAATGGAGGAGGATGAGGGTGCTGATGGGTTGGTGTAACTATAGCAACAACATTCCATTTTCTGTACTAGTTTGAAAATTTTAATTACACAGAAACTAGAAACTAAAGAGAAGTTGATAATATGTACATGTTCATAAGACAGACAAATATGCACCACACACCAACGGATCAATTATATCTCCTCGTATCTTTACAACACCACAACACTCTCTACTTGGGTTGCAAACTTTGGGCCTACCTGCTCTACACGTGGGGTTCTAGGCTTTGGGCTTTCCCCCTAGATTTTTAGGCTCCCTCCAAATCCAAATAGGGATTTTGACCAAAAAGACAACATTACGAGTTAGGTGTTCACGGTCCGGTCCGATTCGATTTTGAGAGTTTTTCACCGGACCTACTTTGTCCATAATCTAGAAAAACGGACCAAGACCAGATCGACAATATCGGTTAATCGACCTTAGTCGATCCGAATTTTTATAGGTTTGATATGGTCTAACCTGTCGGTTCTCACATTAATGAATTACATCATTTATAAAAATAAAATATACCCGAGTCTATATTTTTCAAACATTAAAAACTAAAAAATATCAAAATTTCCAATTAAAACAAACCTACTATCGGATTAAACCATAATTTAAAATCTTCAAATGTTAAAATATATAATTTACTATTTATTTATCTTTTATATGTGTGTGTGTGTGTGTGTGAAATATATTATTTTATACAGAGTCGGTCTCGGTCGGTCCTAACAGGGTTTTTGAACCTGTAAACGGTGGATCGGATCGACTTGGTCGATCCGCTAAAAAAAAACTAGATCGGACCGGTTAAAAAAATCAAAAAAAGCCATGGCTCGATTCGGTACGTCGGTCCTGTCAATTTTTTGAACACTCTCACACCAATTTAAGTACTTTATGTTGAGCTCTAAATTTTTTGATGTGGGACGATAGTTTGAGACACAAAAGAAGTTTAGAATGATTGATAATTATGTAATATCACCTAATTATGTACTATTTTTAGAATTCAAACTACTAAGGGGTTAATGGAACAATCATTTTATAATATGTTTTACCGAAATAATTCACTTCTAAAAAGATTTTCCAAATTCATCCACAAATTAACACTAAAGCCTTGCAAGCATCATGTTCCTTTAATGCAGTGAAGAAATTATCATTTCATGTAACATACACATGAAATATAAAAAATGGCAATGATATATTGTCGGCGGTTGTAATACTTATAATTTTGTGACCAGAGTTATCCACACTCAAATACATAATGTGAAGGCGCCAAGAAAATTATAATGTAATTTTCAGTGTGCAACAACAAGAATATGATAATAACACACGGATATATATATATATATATATATATATATATATATATATATATATATATATATATATATATATATAAAATAAAAATAATCCATGATAAAATTAATTTGATATCAAGGCAAAGTTTTAATGCCTCAATTAAGATGTTGGTCAGCCGCTCAACTAACCCACGTCGCCCTAAAGACATTAGGGTGAACTAATCCATTAAGGATACAGTGAGAGTTACATAAAAATTGAACCCAAGCATATATATCGTTAGATGATTATCTTGTCTAGTTTGATCTAATAAAAAAATGATTATTTTCATGTAATATTAATATGTTTAACTAATTGACTTAATAAAATGATTAAGTGCAGATGCATTAAATTTTAGTTATTAGATGATCATAATCATACTAATTTTAATGTCTCAAAAATAATAGTAACATGACGATGAAAGAGACATTAAGGGTGACTGTAACAATTCGCATATTTTAATATTAAGATTAACCAAACCCCAATATTCAAATATTCAAATTAATATAATTTAAAATACAATTCTTAGCATGTGATAAAAATATGAGATATTTCAAAAAAATCAACAATACAAGATACGAGAGATAATAATATGAATAACTCATCAACAATGAAGTCCAGCTACAACATCCTTTAATAGTCCAACATAAGACAAATGTCTCAATACAATATCCCAAATAGAAGTATGGAGTAACAAGTGACTCACAAGTCCAAAAGTTGTCTCATATAAAATATACAACGAAAAGGTAACTAAACCAAGCATAAAATAAATCTTCAAAGTTATGCTCGCTCTTCCAAGATCCAATCTGCTCCTAATATCTCAAACCTAATCTCATATTTTAGACAATGCAATGAGTCGAGGCCCACTACAAGAATACAGCCACGCCTGGCAAAAAGAGTAACATAACCTATCCAATAGTATCAAATGAAATAAATACCACTATAGGTTCATTTACATAATATTAATAATTTAAACTCAATATCGTTATCAATATTCGTCGGATAATGTAACAAGCTCAACTATATGAATGACAACAGAGTTTGTCAACGTTTCATAATATCAAGAGTATAAAGAGTTATCCAGTTACTAAACATGGTATAACAACTATCCATATAATCGAGGATCAATCACAACTATCTCCTTATTAATTAATATTAATAATAAATATTTATAAAGGAAGGTCTCAACACTGCTGATTTATTAACCGATACAAAATAAACCGTACACATTGTGGCACACCGACTAATTAAATATCGGATAGCTACTCCTTTATTAAATTAATACAAAATGTCAAGTTGGTTCAGTTAATAGCATCACTGTCGAAAAATATTTAAATGATTACTAACCACCTAGTATTTAAAAAATAAGATGTCAAATTTTAAATTAAATCTGATTAACATGCAATAAATGAATTATAAAAGAATAACATAACCATTCACAATAAAGTCCCAATAGTGTAATCAACAAGTAATAAAGAGTCTGGAGGAAATACTCCTCACAACAATCCCACAACTGGAATAAATAAAACAAGTCTGCATCCTGAATTAATTACAAACCAAAGTCTGAATGACTGAAATGTAAAATGTCTCTAACAGAAATGGGCGACATGCCCTACAAATGATGAACACTGAATAGAGTCAAGACCAAAGAAGCGTCTACTAGCAAGGCCCTGTAACTTCCACAAACAGCTACAGCTCGTCACCTGAATGGAAATCCTATGCGTGGTGTCCTTGTGGCTGGGCACCTAAAAAGGTTTTTTTTACAAAAAGTAGATTTGAAAGCAAACGGGTCAGATCCCGAAAGTAGAGAGTATTTTAAAAACAGCAAGTGCTTTAATAACATTAAAACAATGAATGCAAAATACATGTTAGGACGTGCACTCACATGGAATACTCACCTCTCGACTACTTGTGCACTCCTAACGTACCGTACCCATCTCAGTGATATACGTATCTAACCAAACCGTTATAAGTTCTAACCGTTCTACTCGATTCACAATATAAATACCCAATGTTATCACTTAAACAGATAGCTTTACTTAAACTCGGATTCTCAATTATTAACATTTCCATTTACTGGAGGTTATCCCCTTATTTATCTTCTCAAGGAGTTACTATAAATTATTCTCGCAATTAAACATAACAATTCCTTTTCATTTAACCGTATATTATTCACATCATAAATATACAATACAAGCACCCCAAGGCTAAGCTGCGGTGCACACATACTCTGCTATCCATCCTGGTACATCACGTACATAAGGATTACAAATTCTGAATCTCTCAGGAATTGTTAGAATAAGCACAACACACACAAATGGAGGCGAACATAATTCAACATATCCATGGGTCACGTACATACCTACGCTCCATAGTCAGTTGACTTATTAACTCACAAATAAGTCATTCTAGCATTATGTTCTTAAGGTACCAATCTAAATCCGGGCACACAAGGATTAGATGGCCCTAAGCGAACGTAAACCTCCCGTGATAGCAAGTATGGTAGGTATGTCATACACATAAAATCATATGCATATACTAAGCATGCACACATCTTAGTAATTTCCATAATTTATTAGTGGTATACTTCTCATTCTTATACCAACACACGTGTCCCCGGTTTATATATACGCATCATCCATTATCCTCACGTTGTAATTAGTTATTCGCGTCCTAACCCACAATTACCATTTGGTTCAAATCATTCTTCTATATTTTACTCCCCAATATATCCCGAATATCCCAACTATATCAATTAGTCATCAAGATAATGTTATCTCTACCATTACACAAGGTTACGGGACACTAGAAATCAAACCAGGCCAAAAAGGCCAAACTGTCAACTCGTTAGAAGTCTCGTTCGAACGAGGCTGGTACGAAAGAGAGTTCGTTCGAACGAAGTGGGAATCTAACGAGATCTCGTTCGAACGAAAGGTATCGAACGAACATCCCACTCGTTAGAAGGCAAACTGTCAACTCGTTAGAAGCTCGTTCAAACGAGCTCGTTCGAACGACCTGGGCAGGTCTTCTAACGAGATGACAGTTCGAGCCCAGAATTTCTAAATTCGTTTTTCCTCCAACTTTCTCTTCTCAAAACTCATCCAAAAATTATCCCAACAGTGTTTTAAGGTTTCTAATCATTTATAAACATACTTAGGTGATATATTAACATATGTATGGGATCAAATCATCCTAAACCACATCTAATCATCAAATCTCCCCAATTTTCCCTAAATCTCATGAACATGAACCTTAGAAATTTGCAGTCATCAATAGACATAATCAAATCCGTTTTTGTGATATAAATGATGTATTTCTATCAAAATAATTACCCAAACATAATTCTACACGCAGTTTCCTTATAAAAATGTGAATTTCTAATTCCAATTCAATGGGTTTTTATCAATCTCCCAAAATAATGCAATTTTCATAAATGTCTAAGCATGGAAGAAACATTCATTGTAAATAACGTAATTAAACCACTTGCCTTAGATAGTTCTCTGAATTTGGTGTTGGTGAATGGGTTGATTCTCCCCTTTCTCTATGGATTTCCTCCCAAGGTTGAAGATGGTGGTTTTCTCTTTGGGAACCTCTTCTAACTTCTCTCCCACTTCTTTCTATAACTCCCGTATCCCTTTAGTTGGTTAAGTGCTGGTAATGGCTTAGTGGGTTACAAAATAACCCAATATTAAGTCCCAAAATTCGTTGGTTATTATTCCCAAAATTTCAAAATTACCAAAATACCCTTTTAAGTTGCCGGTATGGCCCGAAAATGCCCCGGGACCCAAACTAAACCCCCGGCTAGTTTTCTGACTATTTCGACCCTTCCGGACACGTTGGCGCACTCAAAACGACCATACGGTTGATAGAAATAAAATTCACTTTTTAATTACAATAATTATATTCCTGACGCAACTGTCACACGCGTCTCAACAAAATTTCCAAATTGTCGTATTTCAGCCTCGCGACAGTTTCAATATTTTCAATATTCATATATTGCCATATATACACATTATAATCAAGTACCAACTCACATCTCGTTAGTATTTTATCCTGATTAATTCTCAATTAATTCACATTTAATTTAATTAATCCCATAAATAAATATCGATAAAAATGCGGGGTATTACATACTTCCCCCCTAATAACAGAATTTCGTCCCGAAATTCGGAACTAGAAAGTACCTGGTAGAAATAACTCTGGATAACGTTCGCGCATCTCATCCTCGCGCTCCCATGTGTACTCCTCGACATTATGATGTCGCCACTGAATACGTACTAACGGAACTATCTTTGACCACAGTTTCCGCTCACTTCGGTCCAAAATAGCAATCGGCCCCTCCTCGTAGGAGCTATCGGGCTGGAGATCAATGTCTTCCAAAGAAATGTGAGAATGAGCCAAATCATCTCTAAGATATTTCCTTAGCGAGGAAATATGAAACACATCATGAATCCTGTGTAAATGCTCCGGTAACCCAAGTCTATACGCAACAGACCCAATCCGCTCGATGATAGGAAATGGTCCCACGTATCTCTGTGCCAACTTTCCCTTCTTCCCAAATCGCATAATCCCCTTCATAGGAGATACTCTGAGTAAAACCTGGTCCCCCACTTGGAACTCCCTGAAGAACCTCTTCGCATCAGCATAGCTCTTCTGCCGATCTTGAGCTACCCGAATGCGACTCCGTATTAATTCTATCCTCGCCGAAGTATCCTGAATTACTTCCGGCCCAAGTAGTTTGTTGTCCCCCACCTCCAACCAACATGCTGGGGAACGACAAGGTCTACCATACAACGCCTCAAATGGAGTCATGTCAATGGTGAACTGGTAGGAGTTGTTGTAAGCAAACTCCACCAGTGGAAGATACTGCTCCCATCCACCCCCAAAATCAATGATGCACATACGCAACATGTCCTCCAACATCTAGTTTATACGTTCGGTTTGCCCATCAGTCTGCGGGTGATACACCGTACTCAACCGCAATTCCGTGCCCATGGCCTCCTAAAAACTTTCCCAAAACTGTGAAACAAATATCTTGTCTCTGTCAGACACGATATTTAGGAGCACACCATGAAGTCTCACTATTTCTGTAATAAAAAGATGGGCATACTGTCCCGTAGTGTAGTCTGTCCTTACGGGTAGAAAATGAGCAACTTTGGTTAACCTGTCCATAATTACCCAAATGGAGTCGTGACCCCTCTGTGAGGTAGGTAACCCCGTGATAAAGTCCATGGAGATGCTCTCCCACATCCACATCGGGACCTCTAATGGCTGTAGAAGTCCTGCCGGTCTCTGATGATCCACTTTTACCAGCTGACAAGTGGCGCATTTAGAAACAAACACGGCAATATCTCTCTTCATCCCGCTCCACCAATACTGACGTCTCATGTCTTGGTACATTTTGTCCCCACCTGGATGTACCGCGAACCGTGAGCCGTGCGACTCTGCCATCACCTCGTGTCGCAATTCCTCCCCTTCCGGAACTACCAGTCTTCCATTGAAGCGTAATCCCCCATCTGAGCTAACGGTATAGGACTCGGCTCCCTCTGCTAGTAATCAAACTATCTGCTCCTGACAGAACGAGTCATTTTCCTGTGCCTTTACCACCTTCGTGACAACCTGCAGTATAATAGTCATCACAGACATGAACGATCGGGCCACTGCATTCTGGTGTCCCAACTCCTTCCACTTAGCCTTCCACACCCCTGCCACCTCATCTACTGGCCTACGGCTCAACGCGTCTGCTACCACGTTAGCCTTCCCCGGGTGATATTAGATATCGAACTGATAATCTTTCACAAACTCAAGCCACCTTCGCTGTCGCATATTCAACTCCTTCTGTGTGAATAGGTACTGTAGGGACTTGTGGTCTGTGAACAATCGAAACTTCTCCCCTAAAAGGTAATGTCTTCAAATCCGAAGGGCAAATACAACTGCCGCTAACTCCAAATCATGAGTGGGGTAATTCTTCTCGTGAGGCTTAAGCTTACGGGAAGCATAAGCTATGGCCTGACTTTCCTGCTGCAATACACCTCCAAGTCCTTGTAAGGACGTATCAGTGTAAACTAGATACTCAACTCCCGGTCTCGGCAATGCTAACACAGGTGCTGAGGTCAACTTGTCCTTCAAATCATCGAATGCCAACTGACAGGCATCACTCCAAATGAACGACACACCCTTACGAGTCAGATGTGTCAAAGGACCCGCTATCTTTGAGAAACCCCGAATAAACCTCCTGTAGTATCCTGCTAAGCCCAAGAAACTACGGATCTCAGTCGGTGTCTTGGGTTGTCCCCACTCCCTCACCGCGGATACATTTCTCGGATCAATAGATATCCCCCGGTCGGAAATAATATGCCCCAAAAACTGAACCTCGTTCATCCAAAACCCGCACTTCTCATACTTTGCATACATCTCATTCTGACGTAGCGTCTGCAAAACCTGTCTCAAGTGCTCGGTGTGCTCCTCCTCTGTCTGGGAGTAAACCAGAATGTCATCAATGAAAACAATGACAAACTGGTCCAGGAACTCTCTGAACACCCTATTCATTAAGTCCATAAACACGGCTGGAGCGTTGGTCAAACCAAAAGGCATAACCCGAAACTCGTAGGAACCATATCTCGTTAAGAAAGCAGTCTTCGAGACGTCCTCTTCCCTGATACGCAACTGATGGTATCCTGATCGCAAATCAATCTTTGAGAAGAAAGAAGCTCCTCTCAACTGGTCGAATAAGTCATCGATTCTGGGCAACGGATACTTATTCCGTATCGTGACCTTATTCAACTCCCGATAATCCACACACAACCTCAACGATCCATCCCTCTTCTTAACGAACAACACAGGGGCACCCCACGGCGAAGTACTCCTCCGTATAAACCCCTGACCCAACAACTACTCAATCTGATCCCGTAACTCTCTCATTTCAGCTGGAGCCATACGGTAAGGTGCACGGGCAATAGGCCGAGTGCCCGGCGTCAAATCAATCACGAAATCTATCTCTCTACTCGGAGGTAATCCAGGTATATCCTGAAATACATCGGCGAACTCACTAACAACGGGTATCGAATCAAGTGGTATCACCACTTCCTTAGAGGTCTCCTCCTCTATGTAGTACAAATGAGTGGACGATCCTCCCTCAGGACGAGGCATCGCCACCAAAAACATCTCCTGCCCGGGAATGGCAAAGATAATACTCCTACTAAAACAGTCAATCATGGCTCGGTATGCAACTAGCCAATCCATACTAATAATGGCATCATACTCAGTCATCTCTAACACTAACATATCAGCGAGTAAAAGTAAACCTCCCGATCTCTATACCCACACCTCTACACATAAGCGAGATCATGGAACCCCTACTCAACGGTGAGTCTACACAAGTAGCGGTGCTCTCTGCGGTGTCTAATAACCCAATAGTGCATGCAAATCTGATGGAAATGAAACAATGTGTGGCCCCCGTGTCAAATAAAATACGTCCCAGAGTCCCCTGAATAGAGAACATACCCTCAATGGCTGGTGGATCCTGTGGGGCTGCGACCTGCTGGAGCTGATACACTCTCCCATACTGAAGTTGTCCCTGCTGAACTGGGACTGCTGGAATGGGCGGTAATGCTGCCATCTGTGGTGCTGGGAGGGCGGCGAGAAACATAGGCCTCTGTGGCTCGTGTCGAGCACCCTGCTGCTGCTGCTGTGGGCCCCTGCCCTTATCAGGACAATCCTGACGTTTGTGGCCAATCTTACCACAAATGAAACACTTCCCCAAGAAGTTTCCCCCTCGCTACCCCTGCTGACCACGGCCCTGGTGACCGTTACCATTTCTGCCCTGGCCTTGCTGGCCCTAGTGAAACTGCTGCTGTTGACCATTTTGACCCTGCTGGCCCTGATGGCCGTTCGAACCCTGCTGGCCATTCCGGAATCCTCCCTGACCGTTCCTGAAACCCGCTGATCGGAATCTCTTAGAATCCCCCTGCTGGGAACCCTGATCACCCTGCCTATATTGACCCTGAGCTGATTGTGCCCCGCTGGCACCATTTCCCCCTGTCCTGCCCTGATGGCTGGACTCTCCTGATCGCTTCCCCTCTGTCAAGTGAAAGTGGTGGTCCTGGCAATGGAGCAGTGCAGCGTTAACCACGTCAGAATAAGTGGCCAACGAGAGGTTCCCCAACAAATGCTGACGGATCCTCCATGTCAATCCATCGGTGAACTTCTGGATCTTCTTCTCCTCTGTCGGTATCTCATCGGGGACAATATTCAGCAAATTAGTGAATTCGGCCTCATACTCGGCCACAGTCCTTCCCTCCTGTCTAAGGTTTATCAACTTCCTTTTCATTTCCGTGTGAACAGCTGACGGAAAATATTTGCGATCAAACCGCACCCAGAACTCCTGTATAGTGAGAGTGTCCCTCTCCCCTGCGGTGGTAATGGACTCCCACCACTGCAATGCAGATCCCACTAGCTTGAAAGTATCTAGTATCTTCCTCTGAACATCGGTGCACTCATACACCCTCAAGTGCCTCTGAATATCCTTCATCCACTGACTTGAAACCACAACATCGGAGCTTCCTGCGAACTCCGGTGGGTGTGCATTCTGAAAAGCATCACGAACGCGTTCCCAAGCAGACGGGAATGCATGTTCCTGAACTGGCGCGGCTACTGGCGCCTGAGGTGGTGTCTGCTGTAAAACGGCTAGGGCGGCATTTACCGCTTGGGCTGTAATAGCTGCAACCTCGGTGGCATTCATGGTGCCCTGTACTGGTGCTGGCTGTGGCTCGGGTTGTGCATCCCTAGGAACTCGCTGCGCACGTCGTGGAGGCATCTGAAATAAGAGTAAAGTCTATAAGTTCGCAGTTATAAACTTAAAATAGCTGAAGAGCGAAGCATACACAAAAGAATACAACAGTCCTAAAATATAGGGCTCTACATCAAAGAAAGCTCAGCGGAAACATAATAAGCCGTACAGATCCTAAAGGACACTAGAACCTGATGCTCTGATACCACCTGTGACACCCCGACTAATTAAATACCGGGTAGCTACTCCTTTATTAAATTAATACAAAATGCCAAGTTGGTTCAGTTAATAGCATCACTGTCGAAAAACATTTAAATGATTACTAACCACCTAGTATTTAAAAAGTAAGATGTCAAATTTTAAATTAAATCTGATTAACATGCAATAAATGAATTATGAAAGAATAACATAACCATTCACAATAAAGTCCCAATAGTGTAATCAACAAGTAATAAAGAGTCTGGAGGAAATACTCCTCACAACAATCCCACAACTGGAATAAATAAAACAAGTCTGCATCCTGAATTAATTACAAACCAAAGTCTGAATGACTGAAATGTAAAATGTCTCTAACAGAAATGGGCGACATGCCCTACAAATGATGAACACTGAATAGAGTCAAGACCAAAGAAGCATCTACTAGCAAGGCCCTGTAACTTCCACAAACAGCTACAGCTCGTCACCTGAATGGAAATCCTATGCATGGTGTCCTTGTGGCTGGGCACCTAAAAAGGTTTTTTTACAAAAAGTAGATTTGAAAGCAAACGGGTCAGAGCCCGAAAGTGGAGAGTATTTTAAAAACAGCAAGTGCTTTAATAACATTAAAACAATGAATGCAAAATACATGTTAGGACGTGCACTCACATGGAATACTCACCTCTCGACTACTTGTGCACTCCTGACGTACCGTACCCATCTCAGTGATATACGTATCTAACCAAACCCTTATAAGTTCTAACCATTCTACTCGATTCACAATATAAATACCCAATGGTATCACTTAAACAGATAGCTTTACTTAAACTCGGATTCTCAATTATTAACATTTCCATTTACTGGAGGTTATCCCCTTATTTATCTTCTCAAGGAGTTACTATAAATTATTCTCGCAATTAAACATAACAATTCCTTTTCATTTAACCGTATATTATTCGCATCATAAATATACAATACAAGCACCCCAAGGCTAAGCTGCGGTGCACACATACTCTGCTATCCATCCCGGTACATCACGTACATAAGGATTACAAATTCTGAATCTCTCAGGAATTGTTAGAATAAGCACAACACACACAAATGGAGGCGAACATAATTCAACATATCCATGGGTCACGTACATACCTACGCTCCATAGTCAGCTGACTTATTAACTCACAAATAAGTCATTCTAGCATTATGTTCTTAAGGTACCAATCTAAATCCGGGCACACAAGGATTAGATGGCCCTAAGCGAACGTAAACCTCCCGTGATAGCAAGTATGGTAGGTATGTCATACACATAAAATCATATACATATACTAAGCATGCACACATCTTAGTAATTTCCATAATTTATTAGTGGTATACTTCTCATTCTTATACCAACACACGTGTCCCCGGTTTATATATACGCATCATCCATTATCCTCACATCGTAATTAGTTATTCGCGTCCTAACCCACAATTACCATTTGGTTCAAATCATTCTTTTATATTTTACTCCCCAATATATCCCGAATATCCCAACTATATCAATTAGTCATCAAGGTAATGTTATCTCTACCATTACACAAGGCTACGGGACACTAGAAATCAAACCAGGCCAAAAAGGCCAAATTGCCAACTCATTAGAAGTCTCGTTCGAACGAGGCTGGTTCGAACGAGAGTTCGTTCGAACGAAGTGGGCATCTAACGAGATATCGTTAGAACGAAAGGTATCGAACGAACATTCCACTCGTTAGAAGGCAAACTGTCAACTCGTTAGAAGCTCGTTCGAACGAGCTCGTTCGAACGACCTGGGCAGGTCTTCTAACGAGATGACAGTTCGAGCCAAGAATTTCTAAATTCATTTTTCCTCCAACTTTCTCTTCTCAAAACTCATCCAAACATTATCCCAACAGTGTTTTAAGGTTTCTAATCATTTATAAACATACTTAGGTCGTATATTAACATATATATGGGATCTAATCATCCTAAACCACATCTAATCATCAAATCTCCCCAATTTTCCCCAAATCTCATGAACATGAACCTTAGAAATTTGCAGTCATCAATAGACATAATCAAATCCGTTTTTGTGATATAAACGATGTATTTCTATCAGAATAATTACCCAAACATAATTCTACATGCAGTCTCCTTATAAAAATGTGAATTTCTAATTCCAATTCAATGGGTTTTTATCAATCTCCCAAAATAATGCAATTTTCATAAATGTCTAAGCATGGAAGAAACATTCGTTGTAAATAACGTAATTAAACCACTTGCCTTAGATAGTTCTCTGAATTTGGTGTTGGTGAATGGGGGCATTCTCCCCTTTCTCTATGGATTTCCTCCCAAGGTTGAAGATGGTGGTTTTCTCTTTGGGAACATATTCTAACTTCTCTCCCACTTCTTCCTATAACTCCCGTACACCTTTAGTTGGTTAAGTGCTGGTAATGGATTAGTGGGTTACAAAATAACCCAATATTAAGTCCCAAAATTCGTTGGTTATTATTCCCAAAATTTCAAAATACCCTTTTACGTTGCCGGTATGGCCCGAAAATGCCCCGGGACCCAAACTAAACCCCCGACTAGTTTTCTGACTATTTCGACCCTTCCGGACACGTTGGCGCACTCAAAACGACCATACGGTTGATAGAAATAAAATTCACTTTTTAATTACAATAATTATATTCCTGACGCGACTGTCACACGCGTCTCAACAAAATTCCAAATTGTCGTATTTCAGCCTCGCGACAGTTTCAATATTTTCAATATTCATATATTGCCATATATACACATTATAATCAAATTCCAACTCATATCTCGTTAGTATTTTATCCGAATTAATTCTCAATTAATTCACATTTAATTTAATTAATCCCATAAATAAATATCGATAAAAATGCGGGGTATTACACACATTTAACTTAAAATATCTTTAAAAGCCTTTCAACCACCTTACAGTTTCATGTTTTGTCGATTTCATCATTTAACTCTCATTAAATCACATCGATTCACTTTTCATTTCTATTCTAATTAAGTGAACTTAAATGATCACGTTTAAAGAAACAATAACCACTTATTTCTTTCTTATCTCATTTATGTCGTCTTTCAATTAGTAACTTTATTTTAATTATTTGGCCTCTCTTACGGCCCCAAGTGTCATAATACATCCAATGAACTCATTAGTTTCATCAATATATTAACCTCTTAATTAAGCATAATGTAATCAATATGCGCCCCTTCTCCCTGGACATCTCAAGAAATATGTAGTACGTCTATACAAAATTGTCACACAAACCGTAGCCACCTAATTTGTAGTGCCATAAAAACAGTCGTCATCCTATTACACCTGTAATACCCCGTATTTTTATGTCTTTTAATTACGAGATTAATTAAATAAAATTATTTTTAATTATGGGATTAATTAAATTAATCTGGGATAATTAATTGGATATTAATTCGGATTTAAATAACTAGCGAGACGAGAGTTAGAATTTGATTATGATGATAATGTTGAATATTACTGAGTGATAATTTTGAATATTACTGAGTGAATATGGTAATATATGATTATTGAATTTATTAAAATTGTCGTGAGTTGAAAATACGACAATTTTGGTAATTAAGTTGGGACACGCGTGTCAGTCGTGTCAGGATCCAATTTAATGGATTTAAAAGTAATTTATTTTTATGACATCCGTATGATCATTTTGAGTGTGCCAACGTGTCCGAAAGGTCCGAGATAGTCAGAAAACACTAGCCGGGAGTTTAGTTTGGGTTCCAGAACATTTTAGGCCTACCCGACAGTCCGGGAGGGTATTTTAGTCATTTTGACTTTTTGAGGAGTTATAACCCACAAATTTTAGACTTATATTATTATCCCACACCAGAACTCTTAGGGTGATCACAACCAAAAACCACCAACGACAGTTAGAGAGGAAGAGAGGAAAGTTTCCAAAGGAGAAACTACCCATAGAGGCTTTTGCACCACCGTCACCACCACCGGATATATCGGAAAGAGAGAATCATTCCCATACCATCTACTTCAAAGGATCAAAATCTCCATTACTAGGCAAGTGATTTAACTTGCAATAATTCAGTGCATATATCATCCATGTTAGGTTAGAATTGGAGAATAACCTTGAATAATGATGATTGAATGGATTTGAAGAATTAAAATCATAATCTGGGTAGGTTTTGCATGTAGTTTAACTTCTGGAAATATAGAAGCCACAAAATTATGATCCATGTGTAGAAGATTATGAATTTGTAATGAATTATATAGTGTTCTTGATGAAAATAGGAAAACTAGGGTTTTTATATTAAAATTATGTGAATTGATCCAAGAAATTGATTTCCCATTTTGATTTGATGATTTTAAATAGGGGTGGCCATAGGCCCGAGGCTGGCCAAGCCCGCCCAGCTCGCCTAATAAAAAATAGGGCTTGGGTAAGGTGAATAGGCCATGAATTCTTAAGCCCGATGAGGCCCGGCCCGAGGCCCGAGAATTATATAAATATATATATATATGTGTGTGTGTGTGTGTGTGTGTGTGTGTGTGTATTAATTTATTATTAAAGTTTAAGACTACAAAGTTATATATAAATATATAAAGTGGGTAACTTTTATAAATATAAAAACATATACTAAGTCTTTTTATGTAAAGTGAGGAACTTTATATATAGACTTCGTAATATATAAAGTTTAAAACAGGTTTTAATTAAAAAAATAGGTCTTTGATTAAGAAAAAATATATTTCTTTATTTAAAAATAATAATTAACCGGGCTTGGCCAACGGGCCTGGGTAAAGAGCTTTCAAATCCGAGCGGGCTTGGAATTACATAATAAGGCCCGATCCAGGCCCGGGTGGGCTTGGGATAGCTCATAATTTTATAAGCTCGGCCCATTGTCACCCCTAATTCTAAAATGTTGGAAATTATGTAATTATGTTGGTATGATGTTAGGAATATATATTTGGGAGTTTGGGACATTATAATAGAGGATTTGAGGGTTAAGTTTGATGAAACCCGTAGGAAAAATTATGCAGATTCGCAATACCTGTTTGATCGATCGATCGACCCTTTTCATCGATCGATCGACTCCTCCTGATTTTTGTAGATTATTTCCCGTTAAGGTTCGGAAAATCCCAAGCTTGTAAGAACTCTTAGGGGATTTAATAGAGTATTAGGGGACTTGGTTAAGGTCAGTAGGGTTGTAGTTAATGCTTTAAATATGTTATACATTATGGGATTGGATGGTATACTTTCGAGTGTTTACCGAGTGAGGTACGGTTAGAAGTTTCATAAAATTGGGATTTAAAGTGGACGAGTGTTAATTTAAGGTTAGGACCAGTAGAAGAGGGACTTGGAATTACTGAGATAACCTTAGAGACTAGTGGGAGACTTAATAACCTTATGAGGTAGGTTTAAGTATTCGGACTTATACGACGAGAGTTGTTGCGCTAAACATATTACATAAAATATTCGGGATGACACCATGATACGTATGAGAATTAAGATCTAGGGTTTGTGGATACCTATATTAATGTGATGATTAACTAAGTTGTGTGATTATTTAGTATCTCGATTATTGTGTGTATGACATACCTACCATACTTGCTATCACGGGAGGTTAATTTTCGAAAAAGGACCATCTTATCTTTGTGTGCCTTCGGGGGGATTTAGATTGGTACCTTAAGGACATAGGACTGTGAATGACATATTTGTGAGTTGATAAGTCATCTGATCATGGGAGCGTAGGTATGTGCGTGACCTATGGGTATGTGAACTATGTTCGCCTCTAATATGTGTGATTTGTATTGAGACGGTTGCTGAGTGATTCGAAATGCGTGATCCTTACGTCCATGATGTACTTGGATTTGATAGCAGAGTATGCGTGCACCGCAGCTTAGCCTAGGGGTGCCATATATGTATATATGTATTGAGAGTGATTTATATATGTACTTGTGACTGTTCACTGTTGCTTAGTAGATGTGAATAACTAAGATATTTGAATGGGCTATGAATATGAGAATTTATATTACACTTGTGATAAGTAATTCAATGAATGTGAATGTGAGATATAAATAGTAGACACCTTATATTAGAAGGTGAAAGCAGGAGTTAGTGCAGACTAGTTAGTTAGTGGCATAACTAGGATGGGTTAACGGTATACGTTAGGCGTGGACATTAGTTGAGGGGTGAGAGACTCATATGAGAGTACGAACTAACATGTATATAATATTTACTGTTTAATGCAATTAAACACTTGCTGTTTTTAAACTTTTTTCACCTCGGGCTCTGACCCGTTTTCCTCCAAATCTATTTTGTTTTGTAAAAATATTTTAGTTGCCCAGCCACAGGGACGCCAAGCATAGGAGTTCCATTCTGATGACGTGATGTAGCTTCTCTGGAAGCTACAGGATCTCAGTATTATACACCTCCACATTTATCCTTGGTTCCTTTAGAGTCATTCATATCAATTAGGTCATGGTGCCCATTCTTATCTAGAGATTGTAGATACAGACTTTCATTATTTTAGATATTGGTTCATTTATTTAAACTCTTGTATTGGGATTTTATTTACCCTGGTATTATTATTATCGGAGTGTTTACTCCGGACTCAGTTTATTTCATTTCGTTGGTTATTCATATGAGATTGTTTATGCGATTGTTGGGTGATGATTTAATTACTTGGTTAATTATTAATTTAATTAATAAAATTTGGCATCTCTCTATTTTAAATATTAGGTGTCTAGTAAGTAAATAAATATTTTCGACAGTGATGCTAAGACTGAACCAACTTGATATTCTATATTAGATTAATAATGGAGTAGCTACCCGATATTTAATTAGTCGGGGTGTCACAACACCGTGCCATACTTCCACCACACCTTGTGATACACAAACATTCCATCACATATTCTATTGCCATCTTTTTCCACATGGTCGAAATTCCCACAATTTGTGTAATGCACTAAAAGTCCATAACAAACCATACCCCATTAAGAACAGTCACACAAACTATATCCACCTGCTTCACAATGTCGAAAAAACCATCACCACCTACTACGCAGTGCCATATTTCCACCACGCCATGTGATGCATAAACATCCATATCAAATCATACTCCTCGAGTACAAAAGCATAAGTACACTTTCTTGTTCCAGAACCAAAATCCACATTTATTAATTTTCAACATAAATTTTAAAACATCATAAACTCCAAAATTACAACCTTTTTCAGGCTCCATGCATGAGATGCCTCATAAATAAAATTCAAATAATGACCCCCCTCAATAAATTTATGTCTAGATTGGCCTGTCATCAAGAGAAAATGACTACCAAACCATCTATTAATGTAAAAAATAAACTAGATCTAATTATTTGATCACGGATAAAATATATAAATGTAAGAGAGTTATATAAGATTTTAAAGTGGTTCGGCTATGTATGAAGGCCTATGTCCACTGTTCTGGTATTAATCGTTGCAATAGCTTGCTTGCGTGTGCTCTCCCCTCTGATAGTAGGAGTATAATGTATTTATACTGATTCGGAGGCCAAGTGTTGGAATGTCAAGGGATGGAATGCGTTTATATATTAATCACTTACATCCTTACATAATATATGTGACGATTAACTGTACAAACTATGAATAATATGACTCTTGCTATGTTGACCCTTTACTGATCTTGTTGGTCGGCCTTCTCAGTAGTTGGTTGGCATTCATTGTTAGGTTGTTACCAACTGATTGGGATTAAGGCCACGTATGAGAAAAATGTTTATTTATGATTGGTACACGTAGATGGATAATTTTTAGTATCAACAAAAGCCCCGAATGCTCTATGCTTAATGCTTGCGTGAAAATATAGAGCATTTGCCCCAGAGTAGAGCTCGGGGTTATTTTCATAACACTTGGTTGGCAGCCGACTTACCACACTTGTAAATTTAACTAGTAATATTTTGAAGATGGCATTTTTGCAAATAATTTGAATTTAACGCACCGCCCAAGGGTAAATGAGTATTTTTCATCATTTGATTTGCGAAATCTTCGGAACATTAATCATTGGTACGTTTAATCATTACGTTTGTCATTTTCGAGGCAATCTATAAAAGGCGATGAACTTTCTCGATTTTTCTTTAGCCCTAAGCTTTCGAACTGTAGCTACTATCTTTGAACTCTTGAGTGCTCATTTGTTGTCGTTCTTCATCTCTTTTGACAGTTCTTGCTGAATCCTTAAATTTCTGTAAGAATTCTTTCTTTTTCCTTATTTTCTTCTTCTTCTTCTTCAATCATGGTTTATATAGTTTATATTGATTCTATAGATGAATTTAAGAGGGAATGGAAGATACCATATTAGGTAGATTTAGAGTTTCACAGTCTTCCTGTTGATGTCTTCACTTTGTCTGAGGGTCATTGGATTCCATCCTTGTTCATAGCTGAATGCGGCTTTACTTTTCCCCTAAATCGTTGTTTCTTAGAGTTCTGTCAATATTTTGATGATGTACCTGCTAGAGTAGCCCCCAATACTTAGAGAGTAATTAATGGGATCTATAAGCTTGACCAAATTCATGGGACCCATATCGGAATCCCTAAAATTATATTTTTACTACAAATGGGTCATTAGTGATAATACATACCATTTGAAGACGGGGTTCGCCAATAGAGCCCTAGTTATCAATTTTCCTGACTCCAGTAAAGATTATTTTGATCATGGGGTTATTGAAAAGAACTGACAATACATTCCTCTTCAAAGGGGTGAAGTATACTATGGACTTCGATGTCCTCAAGAGGGCTATGGCATAGGTTGTAATAAATATTTTTTGTGTATTCATACTGATGAATTACCTATTGATATTTCCCATTAACATTTGTTTTTTATTTACTTTCAGTTGATGAGAAGAAGAAGAGTCCCAAAGAAAGTGACATCAAGCTTGATGAACTCAACTTTTTATGGGTCATCCATCAAAAGATAGGAGAGGAGCATATTAGGTTTGCTTCATACTTACTAAAGTATAGAGGTTCTGCAACTTCTTTTGTTGCTCGACCAATAACTGCCACCCCTTCAAACATCATAGACTTAGAGAGAGAGATATTTGGCGGTGGTGAACCTGTTGTTGGTACTTCCTCCTCTTTTGATTCTGACCTTCCCTTTTCTATAAGTATGGGTAAAAGTAAATTTCCCAATCTCTTGGGGGATGACTCTACTGTTGGCACCAATAAGCTTGCTAATATTTGTGCCTCAAAGAAGAAAACTTATGTTGGCAAGAAGTCCCCAGCCAACAAGAGTGATGAATCTATTTTGAAATGACTAGGTAGAGGTTTTGCTAACAAATAGGTTAAAAAAGCTATTGAGGTCGACCAACAGGGTTTTGTAGGTATTACTCCTTCTACTGTCGGCTTATCTGTAGCTTTAAATTCTAGCTTGTCTAGGAAATTGATTAAATCTGGCATCCTCCCAGACCATAGAGATGTTGTTGACTCTTTGCCTCGATTAAAATTATCGAAAAGGGTTACTCAGAGCTTAGCCTTGGTAAGTTTTTAGCTTCAAATTTGATCAAATATTATTCATGTCTTTCTTGACTTGTACTGACTTGTCTTTTTCTTATGATTCTTAGTCGACTACAACCAAAGTCTGGAGAAGGGTGATCTTCTTAGTTCTTCTTCGGTTTATGTAGACGAGGCCTTTGTAGGTCTTAGAAAATATTTGTTAGATTCCCAATAAGCTTTGGAGATAGAGAGGAAGATGTGGGAAGAAAAGATCAAGACTGCTGAAGAAGCTCGACAGAAGGCTGACTCAATTACTTCTCAAGATGAGCGTAAGGCAAAGGCTACTGAAGGACAAGTGGAAAAACTATCTAAAGACCTTTATTTTGAAAGGGCCAAGAGAAAGAAGGCTAGGGAGGAATCCTTCAACAAGGGTTGGAATAAAGCCATTTCTGTCGCCTCTGCCCAAATTGAATATGCAAAGAAGAAATTATTTAAGGAGTGTTGGTCGGTAGCATTGAAGGAAGTTAGTACTTCTAAGGATTTTGAACTTTTCCTGAAGTATGACCCTGGCTCTCCCCTCAATTTTGACGATGAATTTAAGGATGATGTTGGTTATAGGGAATCATATTTGGTGGTTGAGTCTTATATACCTTCTGCCGACCAAGATAAAAGTATTATTGATTCAGCTATCCCTCCAGTCGAGCGGGATAAAACTCATGTTGATCTAACTGCCTTTTCTACCGACTAGGGTGTAAATACTGATATTGAAAGGGATAAGAAGAAGGTGTAAAGTTGTTTGGCATTTGGTCTTTGTATTTTGCACCTTTCTTTTATTTTCTTTTTGTTTCTTCCTTAATGTACTTATAATTTCCTTTATTTATTAATGAAAGAACCCTTTCTTCATATTGCTTATTGTCGTTTGGCTATCATTACGTCTTTTTCTATTGTTGATCCAATGTTATTTTATCTTTTTAGTTCATGGCCAAGATGAAACAAATTACTCCCACTGATTTCGATTTACTTAAGCGGTGTAACAATATGTTCAAAGCTAGTCACTTGGATTTGACTGATGAAGAATTAATAGACTTGCTCGGTGCAGATACTTCTACCAAAGATGCATATACTTATCTCAAGTTTCTTCATGATCGGGTTGTGGCCAATAATTTTTCATACTATGAAATGATCAAAGAACTGCAGGTAGAGCATAATGAGACCAAAGCTTTACTGCATGCCGACTACGAGGCCAAATAGCAAGCATTGAGTGAAGCCTGGGGGTTTGAGGAAAAATTGGAGAAATATGCGTCTGCTTTTAGGACAAAGGAATTTTTGTTGAACCATAAAGTTGATGAGGCTAGAGAAATTGCTAAACTCTTGGAAGAAGAGAATAATAAACTGAGTGATGAACTTGGGTCTTTAAATAGTTCTTTTACTACTGTTACCGATGAAGGTGTGTCTTTTCTAGAGGAGGAAAATGCTAAATTGAGGGAAGAGCTTGATGCTTTAAAAAAGATTAAACCTATACAATCTTCCAAACAAAGAACTAGCCGACCAACTGTAGAAGAAGTTAGGACTAGAAAGACTCTAATTAATCAAGCCACCAAGTTAAAGGTAAAGATTCAAGCTATTACCGAGTTGTCCACATAGTTGGAAGTCGAAGACCAAGCCCTTGCCAACCAATCATCTCAATTGAAAGTGAAGGATGAAGTTTTAAAGAAACTTCAGCATCAAGTTAAAAGATTAACCTTCCAATTTCACAAATAACCCAGAGACGTATGGATGGATGGTTACAATGAATATTTTATCCATATTGATGGTCACATTGTTCAGTCTAATCATAAAGGATATAAATGGGGTTGGACTAACTGCTTGACTGTGATGAAAGTTGATCAAAATAGTCGACTTTGGTATTAGCATGATCCTAGTTTCTTGGACTGCCAAAATCCCCCATTCCACTTAGATGTTAGTTGGATTCCTGTTGAATCGATTCCCCAATGTCTGATATCAAAATATTTAGGGGATTAAGGGTTACATGATTAACTGGAGATAACTCGGCCTTCTCATCTGATGGATACACCGAAAAATAGTAATAAAAGAATGCTTCAGGATTTTAACTTTATCAATCCTCCTTATACTTTGGATGATCCCCCTACTAGCATGGTGAAGGTGCAGTCTTCTTCCAAAGCTGAAGGAAAGAGTCCAATAAAATAATTATCCTGTAATTTATTTGAAATACATTTGATTGTAACACAGTTTATATGAATGAAATGTGTTAGTTTTTGTTTTGGATAACTTTAAATTAGTTAACTTGTAATTGTCTGTGTCATTAGTTCTACTAATATACTTAGATATATTTATCCAAATTTATTATTAGTTACCATTGGGAGTACCATAGGTTCTATTAATGCACTTAGATTTATAGACCTAAGTTTAGCACTAGTTACCAGTGGTATTGCCATAGGTTATACGAATGCACTTAGATTTATTAACCTAAGTTTAGCACAAGTTACTACTGGTGACCAAGTGTATATAGAATATATGTTTATATTCCTTTATTTAGGAATTTTTACAGGCCTTCCTTTATTTGACTCAGTTTGGGTAAAATGCATATTTACCACTAAATTTTTTTGTCAAGTGTTGAGGATTTTAATCCTATCTTAACTTGGATTTTTCATAGCCGACTAAGTACTTAGGATTGCAATCCTATTTTGACTTAATCGATTATTGCTTTAATTTGTGCCAACCAAATGCTGAGGGAGTTTTTGGTTGTTGTAACTGCGAGTTCTGATTTGAGGGATATATGTATATGTACCTCCATACTTCCAAAAAAAATCAAAAACAAAACTGAATGAACGAAAACTGACAATTTTATTGATAATTATCTTGCAAACAACTGAAATACAAAGCTTGCAATCTACTGATAATACTTTCGAAGGTGCTCGGCCTTCCAAGGATTCTTTAACTCTTCACCTTCCAAAGTTTCTATTCGGTATGTTCCTGATCGGATAACAGTAGAAATACAATAGGAACCGTGCCAATTAGCTTCAAACTTGTTGCTCTTCTGTATCACCTTCTTGAGAACATAATCTCCTCCTTTGAAGTTGGTCGGCTTAACCCTTTTATCGTAGAAGTGAGCAGTCTTCTTTTGGTAGGTAGCATCATCCCTCACTTCTTCTAGCATATCAAGATCTAGTCACCTCGTGAGATCACTATCTGGGGAATTAAAGTCCAATACCCTGTTGGTTGTTAAGCCGAGCTCGACTGGTATCATTGCTTTAGTTTCAAATGCAAGCATATATGGTGTTTCCCCTATTGCTGTCTTTGGCGTAGTTTTGTAAGCCCATAGGACTGAGTGTAGTTCATTGATTTAATTCCCCTTAGCTACGTCAAGCCGCTTCTTCAATCCATTCAGCAGAGTTCTATCTGTTACTTCTGTCTGACCATTACTTTGAGGATGGCCTGGTGCATAATGCAGTTTCCAAATTTTAGATTGGACACAGTAAGCTTCAAACTCCTTGTTGATGTAAAAAATTAGATTATCTCTAATTTGTTTAATCACAGATAAAAATAAATAAGACAAGATATTTTAAAGTGGTTCAGCCTTGAACGAATGTCCTATGTCCACTGTTTGTGTTATTATTGACTGTTTAGGAATTCTCGAAGTAGGATTATTCTAAAGAAATTCCCTACCCCTTGCAATGAGGATGATACAATATATTTATAGCCATGAGGCTGTACATGTGAATGGGTAATACATAGTTGTTCAATAAGCGTATACATCCGTATGATAATAATCAGCATTTAATCCTCTTAATTGCCTGAGAATAAATGCTCTAATCGAGGTGCAGCTCGGACCGCCTAAGCTGCTCGGACCGCCTAAGTATCTCGTTATCCATGAGTTGCTCGGTGCAATAAAGTTCCTCGGTGAGCACCTACTGTTCGAAGTATATGAGTTGGTCGGGGAAATTGAGCTCGTCGAAGTCAAGATATTGTTCAGAAATATTTGTTAGTGCCATGTAGATTGACACGTATCTCCACTTAATTGAGCCATGTCAGCAGACTAAATTTGGTATCAACAGAAGCCCCCAATGTTTCACAGTTCGAGACTGAGGAGTGTGGAACATTATTCTCGAAATAAGCGGGATTAAATGGTCATCCTGAATTTTAGGAGCGTCTTTTTTGCATTTATTTTTCTTTTCAAATTCATAGAATCAGACTTTTCAAATTTTTCTAACTGCTTCGATCTCCGCGCCCTTTTTGTCATTTTAACCGCCGGTAGCGTAAACGTCTCCCTTTGTAATCATTATTTTTACCTTTTTCCAAGGTAAGGTATTTAAGCGTTGCAGAAAATCATTTCGTCTTTTACTTTTTCAAATCTGTATCTTTGAGTTTTCCATTTTCTTTCTCTCTTGTGCGTTCATCATTTTCATCGTTCGTTGTCAACAGATCCATCCTTTTTCTGTAAGATCTTCTTCCTTCTCTTTTATTTTCTTTATTCATCATGGTTTACCTTGTTGAGTCGCTTGATAAATTTTGTTCCGATTTCTCTATTCCTTCATGGGTTATTTTGGAAGAACTTTCTGAACCTTCTGACTATTTTCGTTTGGCCAAGGGACATTGGTTCCCCAGTCTCTTTGTAGATGAATGTGGCTTTTCTTTTCTCCCAAACCCTTTGTGTCTGGAATTCTGTCAATATTTTGACGTGGTCCCTGCAAAAATAGCCCCAACACATGGAGAATAGTTAATGGAGTTCATAGATTAAATCAGATTCATGGAACCCGTATAGGAATTCCAGAAATTATGTTTTGTTATAGATGGGTTGTTGGTGAAAATACTTTTTATTTAAAAACTAGGTTTTTAAATAGGGCTTTAGTGGTCAATCTCCCAGATGCCAATAGGGATTACTTCGAGCACGATGTTGTTATGAAAAATTGGCAACACCCTTCACTAACTGGAAATGATGTGTACCAGGGTCCTAGATGCCCTCCCTATGGCAATGGGATAGGTTATTTTTATTTTATTTTATTTTATTTTTGAAATTATGCTTCCTTTGTGTTTGATAAAATGTGTCATTGATATTTTAATTTTGATTTATTTGCAGTTGACAACAAGAGAAAGTCTACAAAAGAGACAGAATTAACTTAAAACATCAGAAACTTATCTGGGGTTTACATCAGACTGTTGCCGACGAGCATATCAGATCAGCTTTATATTTGCTGCAGTATAAGAGTTACACCTCATTTTTCACTGCTCGTCCGGTGATAAGTGACGTAGAACCAGTACCAGCTTCTGCAAGTTCTTCACCTGAGTCACATATTCCTCTGAGTGAAAGAATGAAGAAAAGAAGAGCTCCTGCCCTCTTCGAGAAATCTGCCTCTATTGCTGGAGAGGCAAAGAAAAGCAAGCATGATGTCCCAGAAGAAGGGATAAGAAAAATCGATGCACCTCCTCCGACTGCTACTGTGAAGATTGTCGAGAAGCCCCCAGTGGCTCCGAACAAGGTCGCTGCTCCAAGCGAGGTTATAGTCATATCCCCGACTAAGACTACATCCTTGGTCGAGACCGTTGATGCTCCTCTGAGAAGGTTGAAGAAGAGCTCATCGGTCAATTTGGCTGAATCCATCTCTCAGCCTCCAACTACTGGAAGTGGTGTTCCCACTTTCATTGCTTCGAGCTCTGCCATGAGCTCGTTGAAATCTTGGATCATCCCCGAGATCCAAGGTATGGAAGAAAATATTTCTCGAGATATGGTTACCACATTGGTTTCTCGTCATATTGCTTCTGTAAGTATTATTGTCCTAAACTTTCATTTTTCCACTGTTATATCTTTGCGCTCACTTGTTATTGTTTTCTTTTCCCAGTTGGTGACCTGTTTCAATACGATTTTGAAGAAAGATGAAGCTATTAAAGCTTCAATTTCCTCGTCAGGTGTAGAAGAACCTTTGGCGGGTCTGACGCAGTCTTTGAAGGATTCTCGTCAGAAGTATGTTGATGATAAAGCTGCCTGGGAGAAGCAGCTCAATTCGACCGAGCAGGAGAGGGATCAGGCTGTTGAGGTCTCCACGGGATTGGAGAAAAAAATAAAAGAATTGGAAAGTAAGAATAAAGAGCTCGAGGGGAAGCTCCAAAATGCTGGGGAGCTTGAAGGTAAGGTCAAGGTTGCTGAGGAAAAGTTGGGCAAACTTCGTGAGGTGGATCGCCAGAAGGACGAGGCAGAAAAGAAATTGAAATCTGCCGAGGAACTCATGACTGAGAAGATTTCCTCAGAGAAAGTGAAAAGGAAAATAGATATTAAGAAATCCTTCAGCGCTGGCTGGGATAAAGGCTGTAATAAGGGTCTGGCTGCCATGATGTCGTAGGTGGAATATGGTAGTCTTAAGTACTTTAGGGATGGCTGGGTCGCTGCTCTGAAAGAGATGAATGTTGATGAAAATTCTGACCAGTTTCAACAACACATCCCTGGCCCCCCTCCAACTCCTGAAGAAGAAGAAGAGGACGAAGCTGCCTCTGAGGAATCCTCTTGACACGACTCAGAATGTGTCTCTAAAGTGTGTACTCTCTAGGCTCAAGTGCAAGCCTGTCGTTCAAGTAATAATCCGACAAGTCGGGTATCGATCCTCAGGGAAAAAGGACAACGAAAGTTGTCACGACGAGATAAGACTGAGGAATCCTAACGATGACTCTAAAAAGAAAAGAAAAGATTGATTTGGTTTTTGGGATTCGATTACACTAAATGCAATTATGAAAGTATGGTGAAAAATGCAGCTAACTAAAAGACCTAGATTAAGAATGAAGGATTGAATTGAACTTTTAAATGAGATGATGGAAAAATAGGACCCTAGTGTATTGCAGTATAATATTAATCGTAAATTTATCTAATTAATTTGACCCGGAATTTAGTACTCCCAAGCATTACGTATACGAGGTTCAAGCCCGCGTCATACTTAATCAAAGGATGAGTAAATCAGTATCACGATAACGACACTCGAATTGTATTCTCAATCATCCCGGTTACCCAGGGGCAAACGAGATATTTAGACCTACAATTGTTGTGTCCCTACGCAATACGGTCAAAATTAATTACTAAATTTAGAGGATTAACTTTATACGTGCAATGACTACATCAGGTTGGGTTCATGTAACCCGACCTTAGAAATCTAGCCGAACATACCGAAAATGATGAAAACAGTGTTAAACATGCAAGTATTCATGATTAATCTAGAGACAATTGATGGAATACTGTAGAATAGAATCACAAAGAAGAAACAACTTACTAAAATTACCCAAAGAACAATTGCAGCAGTGAATAAACTTGATGATCACACAAACTTTGAATAAACCTTCAATCCTTGAATAAAACTGGAAATTGTATCTACAGCTAGGGTTTGTGGAAGAAAATGAGAAATTAAAATTAACTCCCCACCTTCTAGCCTCCTTTACAACCAAAATAATTCAGGTTTTTATACCCTACATGAAATTCCAAGAGGTTGAGTATAAGTCGGAGTCTTTAGAGGAGAATCAGAAAACAATATCTCGATGGGCGGACCGGTCCGGCCCTTAGGCGGATCGGTCTGCATCTAAAGCGGATCGGTTCTTTTATTTTCCAGGCAGACCGGTCCGGGGCGGATCGGTTCTTTTATTTTTTGTGCTCTTCGGTTTGCCTTCGGTTCGCAGTCCTCTGAAGTTTGCAGGGCGGACCGGTCCGGGTTGATGGCGGACCGGTCTGCCTATTTGACTTTTCTCTCAAACTTTGACTGTCCATATCTTTTGCTCAGGGTATCCGATTGAGGTGCCGTTTCTTCCGAGGTGCTTGTGAGGATGATACCTTCAACTTCTCTTTAGGTACCTCATCCGGATTCTGGGTAGAAATGACTCTTTTGCCCTTTTGACTTTTCTCGTTGACTTTCTATTCTTCCGGTTTCCTTCTTCCATTTCTTGACATTAGATACCTGTAAAATCATAACGAAATACCAGAAACTCGGTGTACTTGTTAGGATAAGTCAATAGTAAGATTATGAGATAAAGTCAATCCAATTACGTTGTTCGAGGTGATTAAAGTACCAAAATTAGGGGATAAATTGGGAAGAATTTATGCCTAATCAAACCCCCCTAACTTAGAACTTTGCGCGTCCCGATCAATGTAAAAGAATTCTAGCAAGGTTCAACTCTTGAAAAACATTTTATTTGGATAAAATACCTCTTTCGCGGGCACGTGATTGCATTTAGCGTATGCAACAAGCCTTTAAACCCCTAGGTTACCCTAGTGGGACGAGTTGTGTCTCGTGAGGGTTTGCAGAGAATATACCCACAAAATTCGACTCAAAGAACTTCAAAATAACCAAAAATTGTATAATTCAAACTTTTCCAGAAAATAGTCATCATTAAGTCATGTTTACAAGTCTCAAACTGTAGTGCGTGTGTGCGAAGCCAGAAATATAACCGCCAATTTCCATCGATTGATCATTACGTTACTTATCCGAAAATTCGTTTTGATTTCAATTTCTCACGGAATGCACTCACAAACGAATCTCTCGGATTATGGCTATTCTCTAGGCATGCGTGATATAAAGAGTAAATGTAATGGAAGCAAATTCACGCATGCAATTAGAAAGACGGAAATTTTTATAGTGAAAGGATCTCATCAACGGATTACGATTTTAAAAACGGGAACATCGCCTCTATTTCGTGCATTTAACCTCTTATATTATCTTTTGGTGTATTAGCTCTCCACGCGGTACTCAATTTTTACAATTTGGACTCGGTTAGGACTTTTTCGGGTTGAAGGTTGCATTGGGTAAAATGAAGGAGGTAAGGAAAGTTGGAATTGGAAAAACCATTCGTGATGTCCATTTGTGCATTTTCCGGGCTATTGCTCATCTTTTTCTTCTTTTTCTATTATTTGTTGAGCATTCTTCTATTTTTTTTTCTTGCCCCTTTTTGTTGCACTTTTCGGACTTAAATTCTGAATTTTTTTCATTTTTTCACAATTCCGGGCTATTTTGGGTTTTTTTTGGGTTGTCAAACGAAAGGGAAAATTATTCGGCTCAATTTGGGTTGCAAAGGGTAATTTTTCGCTACTTTTTCTGGCCAATATTTTTGGGATGACAAACGAGGGCCTACTTCATTGTCCAAAATGCCAATTGCGTTACCATATGCGTTTCGAGGTGAATTTAAATTTAGAGACTAATTTGGCACGTTTTTCAAGGCAATATTGCACACATTTTTCAAAACCGATCAAAATGAAAGAATTGAGATCCTTGACAACTTATTACGCGCTAAAAAGAACTTTGAGTTAACAATTAACTCGAATTGATTTAAAAACTCGCAAAACGTGATAGGCTCGAATCTCACCGGGTTTGTTAATCTCCACATTCGTTCGTTAAGTCGTCAATTTTCGCTCAATTTCCATCTTTGGTCAATTTCGGCTTTGTGTATGTCGGATGTTTACAATTTGAGACTCCAATTCGACTTTTAATGATATTTTTGAAAAATTTGAATTCCAATTTTTATTTATTTTGAACAAAAATATTTTTGGATTTTTCAAAATTTTATGATTTTTTTGGAAATTTATGGGCATTTTTGAAAATTTGTGAAGTTTTAGAAAAACGCACTTGTGACCCCCCCTAACTTAGACTTTTGCATTGTCCTCAAGCAAAAAGGACTAAAATCTAACTCAAGGCGAATGAAAAGTGCGGAAAAATAAAACAAACAAATATTAAAATGCAACAAGACACTATATGACACTCATGCATGACTCAAAAATACAACAACAATCACCCCATACGCGTCGGGGGTGCGACGACCTCTCATCTCTCCACAAACTCACCCGACCCCACTTACGGGGGTCGATGCTCTCCTTGTCACTCCTGTCCTAGGATTATATTCCAGCAATCAAAACAATTTGGAACCTCGCCCATAGATAAAGGATAGACCGGGAGACTCATCGTGACTAACTGGAAAGGGATCCTCGTGATGCTGGCTCAAAGTGCGATCTGCGTGTACTGACTTGGGGGGAACACCTAGGGTTCGTTCAATTTTTAAGATGCATGGGTCGGGCTCTAAGTCAGATGAACCACAACTTTTCTCCTCACTTGCCTTCGGGGCCTCTAGTGTTGTGGGTGGATTGTCACAACGAAGGAATTCATCAATTTTTGTTTTCAATTCACTTTCGTCTAAGTGACTACATGAATCCAATAGGGATTGGCCTTCAATAGTAATACTTTCATTCACCTTCCCGAATTCTCTTTCAAACTCTTCCATGCTCATGTCCCCTAGATCTCTCTCTCTTGTGGTGCCTACGTCCTCTCTAACTTGCTCGATCTCCAACTCCACCAGTTTTCTCTCTTCTAACCCCTCTCTCTCTCTTTCAATGGCGGTCCCTACACACCTCTCCCCCACTTTTCTCTCATTGTCACAACTACCACTATTACTTGGTGAAATATGGCACACCCCTAACGGCTCTCTCTTGTGAGACCCCTCACTCTCATGGCTCGAAACTAAGCAGGACCCTAGGGCCTTTCCACAATCATTTTTCTCAAAGTACTCCCCTACGATCTCGTCTATAAAGCTCACCGCGTGAAGGTCATCTTCTTCTTCCGTATGTTGGGTGACATGGAAGATGTTGGTCTCTAAAGTCATGTTCCCAAAGGTGAGTTGCATTCGCCCATTCCGAGTATTAATGATGGCGTTAGCCGTAACTAAGAAAGGGAGCCCAAGGATGATGGGAACATGGTTTCTCCAGTTAAATGAGGGCTCCGTGTCCCAAATGACAAAGTCTACCGGGAAGTAGAAAGTGTCAACTTGGACGATCACGTCCTCGACTATGCCTCTTGGGATCTTCACGGTTCGATCCGCTAATTGGAGAGTGACCTTAGTGGGCTTGAGGTCGCCCAAGTCAAGTTGCCTATAGATGGAGTAAGGGAGGATATTGACACTTGCTCCCAAGTCAAGTAAGGCTTTTTCGATTTTGTTTTCTCCAATGATGCAGGAAATGGTGGATGCACCGGGATCTTTGAATTTAGGTGGGAGATCATTGAGTAAAATGGAGCTCACATTCTGTGCTAGAAAGACATTTTTCTTTACCTTCATCTTTCTCTTTACCGTCAACAAGTCTTTAATGACTTTTCCATAAGCTGGAATTTGTTTAATGGCATCGAGGAAAGGTAAATTCAGCTTAACTTGTTTTAGCACGTCTAGCACGTCATCACGTGGAGTTCCTTTATGAGGAGGAATTAGCCTTTGAGGAAACGGTGCCGCGGAGGGTGGTTTCACTACTACCTCGGGCTCACTAGCGTCTTCTTTGTCACTCTCGTTCAAGGGTACATCTTCGGCCTCTTTCGTGCCGGACGAAATCTCCTTGTCTTTAAGTACGTCTCATGGGAGAGGTGACAAGTCAACTACTCTCCCACTACGTAGAGTGGTAATTGCGCTACATTGCTCTTGATGTTCAGTGGAGGTGGAGCTAACACTAGTTTGACCTTGGGGAGGTCGTTGCCCTTGGGCAGGAAATTTACCTTTCTCTTGAACACTCAATTAGGTTTGTATTTTTGACAGAGTCGCATTTATGTCGCCAATCTGACGATCATATTTGGCATTGTTTGCAGTCTGACTTGCAATGAATTGATTCATGGTATCCTCGAGGGTTCTCCGCTGTGGCGGGATATAATTTCCATGGGGTAGCGGTGCTTGCACATGTCCTTGCATGTGTGGAGCTTGTTGAAATTGTTGTGGAGGAGGAGGGGCAACATGCGAAGGAGGGTTCATTGCAGCATGTTGTTGCCCGTAGCTAAAACCGGGATGATTTTTCCATGAAGGATTGTATGAATTCCCGTGAGGGGCAGCGAAATTACCCTTGAAACCTCCTATACAACTAACTTGCTCTTGAAGCATTCCTTTGTAAGCGGGTATCGTCGGTCATTCCTCAGTTGAATGTCCCGCCTCACAAATCGCACACACTTTTTCGACGGGATTCTTAATAGATCCAACTACCTCACATAAATCTCGAAATCCTTTCTCAAGGGTGTCCAGCCGACAGTCCGACATAGAGGTCTTATCTACATGGTGTAGGCCGAACGCCGATGGAGTGGTGGTCGCTTGACGATTTCGATTCTGAGCATTAGGATCAGAAATATCCCATGATTGGGTAGTCTCGGCGACATACCTCAGGTGAAGCTCAGCATCGTGGCAGTCTAGTTTGATAAACGGACCACTACCCATGGTTTCAATGAGTTGCTTGGAGTTAAGGTTCAACCCATTATAGAGGAAGGAAATGATTTGAGCTGTATCAAATCCATGATGGGGGCACGAAGCAGTTAACTCATTGAAACGCTCATAACATCGATGAAATGGCTCATTATCCAATTGCCTGAACGATTGAATCTGAGCTTTTATGGAGATTGTTCGATGTGGTGGAAAGAACTTCTTGAGAAATCTGGATTGTAACTCGTTCCAAGATGGAATCGAGCTCGGAGGTAAAGACCATAGCCAAGCTTTGGCTTTATCTTTAAGCAAGAAGGGGAAGAGTTTGAGGCGGATTACCTCTTGTGTGCAGGTTTGATCATTGAGAGTATCACACACGTCCTCAAATTCCCTTATGTGGAGGTATGGCTTTTCAGAATCCATACCGTGGTAATGTGGTAGCGTCTGGATCATCCCATTCTTGAAACGGAACTGCCCGGCATTATACGGGAGTATAATGCATCCCGGAGTGACAGTGCGCTCGGGATATAAGAATTCTCTCAACGGGCGGTACGGAGGCTCTTCCTCACCGGTAGATGCATTACTATGCTGTGACATCTCTCTCTCACTTGACAACTCGGCGCTCTCACTGGGTGTGCTCGAAGTGTGTCCTACGAAGGAGAAGGGAGTGTTGCTAGAGATTGAGTGTGACAGTGTGGGAGGTGGGATCCAGAACTGTGGGGCATTTGGAGTGTGGGGACTATCAGGGTTATACTCAACGAGTGGATTTTCGTGAATGCTGGTTGGAGTATTATGGGGTGTGGGAGAGGTTTCAGAATTTTGCATTAAAGCTTAGGAGAGGTGATGATTATGAATTTTTTTTTGTGCTTTTTATTATTTTTAATTTTTTTTTTTGGGGTTTTCGAATTTTTGGTCAAAGTTTTGGATTAACTCGATCTAATCCTAAGTCTACCTAGATCCCCGGCAACGGCGCTAAAAACTTGACACGACTCAGAATGTGTCTCTAAAGTGTGTACTCTCTAGGCTTAAGTGCAAGCCTGTCGTTCAAGTAATAATCCGACAAGTCGGGTATCGATCCTCAGGGAAAAAGGACAACGAAAGTTGTCACGACGAGATAAGACCGAGGAATCCTAACGATGACTCTAAAAAGAAAAGAAAAGATTGATTTGGTTTTTGGGATTCGATTACACTAATGCAATTATGAAAGTATGGTGAAAAATGCAGCTAACTAAAAGACCTAGATTAAGAATGAAGGATTGAATTGAACTTTTAAATGAGATGATGGAAAAATAGGACGGGAATACAATCCCCCAACCCTAGTGTATTGCAGTATAATATTAATCGTAAATTTATCTAATTAATTTGACCCGGAATTTAGTACTCCCAAGTATTATGTATACGAGGTTCAAGCCCGCGTCATACTTAATCAAAGGACGAGTAAATCAGTATCATGATAACGACACTCGAATTGTATTCTCAATCATCCCAGTTACCCAGGGGCAAACGAGATATTTAGACCTACAATTGTTGTGTCCCTACGCAATACGGTCAAAATTAATTACTAAATTTAGAGGATTAACTTTATACGTGCAATGACTACATCAGGTTGGGTTCATGTAACCCGACCTTAGAAATCTAGCCGAACATACCGAAAATGATGAAAACAGTGTTAAACATGCAAGTATTCATGATTAATCTAGAGACAATTGATGGAATACTGTAGAATAGAATCACAAAGAAGAAACAACTTACTAAAATTACCCAAAGAACAATTGCAGCAGTGAATAAACTTGATGATCACACAAACTTTGAATAAACCTTCAATCCTTGAATAAAACTGGAAATTGTATCTACAGCTAGGGTTTGTGGAAGAAAATGAGAAATTAAAATTAACTCCCCACCTTCTAGCCTCCTTTACAACCAAAATAATTCAGGTTTTTATACCCTACATGAAATTCCAAGAGGTTGAGTATAAGTCGGAGTCTTTAGAGGAGAATCAGAAAACAATATCTCGATGGGCGGACCGGTCCGACCCTTAGGCGGATCGGTCTGCATCTAAAGCGGATCGATTCTTTTATTTTCCAGGCGGACCGGTCCGGGGCGGATCGGTTCTTTTATTTTTTGTGCTCTTCGGTTCGTAGTCCTCTGGAGTTTGCAGGGCGGACCGGTCCGGGTTGATGGCGGACCGGTCTGCCTATTTGACTTTTCTCTCAAACTTTGACTGTCCATATCTTTTGCTCAGGGTATCCGATTGAGGTGCCGTTTCTTCCGAGGTGCTTGTGAGGATGATACCTTCAACTTCTCTTTAGGTACCTCATCCGGATTCTGGGTAGAAATGACTCTTTTGCCCTTTTGACTTTTCTCGTTTACTTTCTATTCTTCCGGTTTCCTTCTTCCATTTCTTGACATTAGATACCTGTAAAATCATAACGAAATACCAGAAACTCGGTGTACTTGTTAGGATAAGTCAATAGCAAGATTATGAGATAAAGTCAATCCAATTACGTTGTTCGAGGTGATTAATGTACCGAAATTAGGGGATAAATTGGGAAGAATTTATGCCTAATCACCTCTATGGTGATGGGAGATGAAATTTCTCATCCCCCAGTTGTCCAGTCCTCCTGCGAGTAACTTCAACCATCTATTATTTCAACCGAGCAGCTCCCAGCATCCGCCGAGCAGCCATCTGTGCCATTCGAGAAACCTACCTCCTCGTCCCAGCCTCCCGAGAAAGTTTTGGGAGACAAGGAGAAGGTGTAGAGTTGTTCGGATTTTTCTCTCTATTTATTTTTGCCAATTGTATCTTTGAACTATGTACTTCTCTTTTACGATATAATAAAATTTGAAGTTTCGACTATTCATACTGTTGATTCTCTTCTTCTTGCTTCCTATTGATTCTTGCTATCTCTTCTTTTAACTAGTTTATGGCCAGGATGGAATTGTTATCTGCTCATGATACAAAATTATTAAGATAATGCAATGAGTACTTCAAAACTGATCATACAGATATAACTGATGCTTAGATTGTTGATATCCTCAGTCCAAATGCTTCAGAGCAAGCAATTGAAGCCTACCGGTACTTAAAGTGTCTGCTCGACCGGGCAGTGGCTAATAATATGGCATATTATGACATGATTGAAGACCTCCAGGGTACTCTCGAGTAACTACAACAATAATACAAGGAATCTTTAGCCCTCTTGCACCAAGGATATGAGAAAAAGTATCAGCAACTGAATGCTGATAAGGGATACGATAAATTGTTTGCTGCTTATTAAGTGAGGGAGAGAACTTTGAAAACCGAGGTCGAGGAGCACAGGCAGATAACCAAGTTGCTGGAGAAGGAAAATAATAACTTGCGAGGAGAAGTATCTCAGCTGAGATCTGCTGCCTCTACCTCAAACGCTTTGGTCCCTGTAAACGATGAGGGATTCTCTTTCTTCGAGGTCGAAAATGCCAATCTCAGAGATGAATTAGAAACCTTGAAGAGGATTGGGCCTTCTACCTCTGCTCGAGGACAAGCAAGAGCTTCTTGGGGACGAGCAAGAGCTACTCAGATTACTGTCGAGGAACAAAGAACTCAATCGTCTCTAGATAACCAAGCCTTCCAATTGATGGCAAAGAACCAGGCATTGGCCGAGATGTCTAAGAAAATCATGAATTTGGATGAGCAGCTCTCTGCTCAAAAGTCTGCTTTGGAGAATAAAACGAATTTGGTGAAGAATCTCCACGAGCAGTTAGAAAGATTAACCTACCAGTTTCACAAACAGCCTTGGGAGTTCTGGATGGCTGGTTATAATGAAGCCCTCTACCATCTAGATGATCGGATCCAAAATGCAAATAATGTGGGTTATACGCAAGGATGGTTAAATGCTTTGGGCGTGCTGAAATTGGAACAAGGTCATTACTTGTGGGATTACCACAATCCTGGGTTGCTCGACCTACCAGTGCCTCCTTTCAAACTTGACATGAGCTGGATTCCTGCTCGGGCCATTCCATAATGCCTAATTTCCAAGTATCTCGGCGACTACAGTCTTCACTCCAACTTTGAGATATTTCACCCAGAGCACCTTCTTGATCGGCCATCAGTTATGAACATCAGGATGCTTAAAGATTTGAACTCTATAAACTCCCCCTATGCCTTAGACGATCCTCCTGCTGGTGAAGAACCCGTTTCAAAGGCAGAAGGGAAAAAACACATAGAATAGGATTCCTGATGTAATAATTTTTTATGTATTTTATTCTTAATGTACTTTGTTTTGGATTTAATGAAAAACTTCTATTTTTCTTTGCAATCTTGATTGTCATTGTCTTGTAGGTATTTTGTAAAACACTTTACTTATTTACTAATGAATGTGCATGTATATCTGTTAAAAAGATAACAACATTGTGTTATTTGTCGATCAACTAAAGTCGGTGAAACTTATTGATGATAATCATTTGTCGACCAACCAGGGTTGATGATATTTTATTTCTCGACCAACTTGGTGAAATGTTTCAAGTATTAAAATTTTGCTTGATCACTTTTTAATTCTAAGCCATTATTTATTTAACCAACTATTTCCGACCAAAGAGAGTTGGTGTTTTTAATTTTCGACCAATCTTAGTTGATAAAAAAAATTATTCCCGACCAACTATAGTGGGTGAATCTTCTTCCCAACCAACCAGAGTTGGTATTTCTAGGTAATATTTTTCTTCCCGACCAACCGGAGTTTGTGGATTTTCTTCCCAACCAACCAGAGTTGGTATTGTTGGGAAATATTTTTCTTCCCGACCAATCGGAGTTGGTGGATTTTCTTCCCAACCAACCGGAGTTGGTATCTCTGGGACATATTTTTCTTCCCGACCAACCGGAGTTGGTGTATTTTCTTCCCAACCAACCGAAGTTGGTATTTCTGGGAAATATTTTTCTTCCCGACCAACCGGAGTTGGTGGATTTTCTTCCCAACCAATCAGAGTTAGTATTTATGGGAAATATTTTTCTTCCCGACCAACCGGAGTTGGTGGATTTTCTTCCCAACCAACCGGAGTTAATATTTCTGGGAAATATTTTTCTTCCCGACCAACTGGAGTTGGTGGATTTTCTTGAGTAGTGTGTAGCACTAGTATTCCACGAAAAAATTTCAATAAAAGGAGAGAATTGGATAGAATATTCACATTTTATTCATACTGATGAAACTGCATTACATGATGGTTTACATTACTGATAATATTTGCGCAGGTGCTCTGCATTCCATGCGTTCTTAAATTCCTCCCCTTCTAAAGTTTCTATTCTGTAGGTTCCTGGTCGAACAACTTCTGTAACTCGGTAAGGTCCATGCCAGTTCGCTTCCAGTTTGTTGTGCTTTTGAATCACTTTCTTTAGCACATAGTCTCCTTCTTTCAGGTCGCACTTCTTCACCCTCTTGTTGTAAAACAAAGTTGTTCGTTGCTGGTAAGCAGCATTTCTGATGGCTGCTTCTTCTCTAACTTCCTCGAGCATGTCCAAATCTAACCTTCTCATTAAATCGCTGACAGGGGAATTGAAATTTAGTACTCTGTGTTGGGAGACCCAACTCGGCAGGTATAACAGCTTCACCTCCAAATGCCAGCATATATGGAGATTCTCCAGTTGCTGCTCGGGGAGTAGTACGATAAGCCCATAGTACTGAATGTAGCTCGTTGATCCAGTTTGCTTTCGCGTCATTTAGTCTTTTCTTCAAGCCATTTAGCAGCGTTCTGTTTGTCACTTCAGTTTGTCCATTTCTTTGGGGATGGCCTGGTGCCGAGTGGATTTTCAGGATATTTGACTGATGACAATAGGCATCGAACTCCTCGTTGTCAAATTGTGTTCCATGGTCGGTGATGAATGCATGGGGAAGACCATATCTACAAATGATATTTTTCCAAATAAATTGGTACACCTTTTTATACGTCATGTCGACAAGAGGATCGACTTCAACCCACTTAGTAAAGTAATCCACTGCGACGACAAGATATTTAAATCTTCCTCTGGTCGTTGGAAGTGGCCCGACCAAGTCAATACCCCACAGGGCAAATGGCCAAGGGGAAGTAATGGGTGTCAACAATGCTTGGGGAGTTCTTCGGATAGTGGAGAAGCGTTGACACTTGTCACATTTCTTGGCATAGGCTATACAATCAGCCCTCATAGCTGGCCAGTAGTATCCTTACGTCATCACTCTTTGCAGAAGCGTCCGACCTGCTACATGGGCTCCACAGGACCCTTCATAGACCTCTTAAATCAAGTCTTTTACCTCGGAGGGATGTACACATCTTTGTAAACCAGCTATAATTCCTCGTCTGTATAGAATACCATTAGTCAATACATAACGATCAACTTTAAACTTCAATTTCTTGGCTGCGAGTTTATCAATCGGTAATTCTCCCTCCTTAATATATGCCCTGATGGGATCCATCCAAGATGGCCCTAAATCAAGGGCAATAAAATTCATCGTCAGATCTTCATCTATGCTCCGACCAGCTAGAATTTCAATTGGGATTGTTCTTCATAGCTCAGTACGAGTAGCTGATGCTAATCGATCTAAAGCGTCTGCTCTTGCATTCTCCATTCTTGGTATTCTGACCAGTTGAACAGTAACAAATTCTGATACCAATTCCATTGCCTTTGCATGGTATTTAATCATCAACTCTCCTTTTGTTGTATATACACCAAGCATTTAGTTTACAATCAACTGTGAGTCACTGCATACGATTATCTGCTCTGCCTTCATGTTTTTTGCCAGACTAAGACCTACAATCATCGCTTCATATTCGGCCTCATTATTAGAAGCTTGAAATTGAAAGCGCAGAGCATATTCTATATCGACCTCGCCTGGACTTTTTAATACAATCCCAGCCCCACTACCTGAGGTGCATGATGAGCCATCCACATATAGGTTCCATACAGGTATTTCGTACTCAAACTTTTTATTGGACAAAGTTCCTTGATAGAATATTTATTGCTCCTTTATCTTCATTTCTACCACACCTCGCTGCTCGTCGATCTTCTCCTCTGGCTCTCCGACCAACTTAGGTTGATCGGGGTTTAAATTTGATAATCCTGTAACATCCATAGGTTAGTCGGTGTTCAATTTTTACTCCTCGGGGGTATCAGAATAAGTGAACTCTGCTATAAAATCCGCTACTGCTTGCCCTTTTAGTGACAATCTAGGCTCATAAATTATATCATATTCACCGAGTTCTATTGCCCAATACATCAATCTCCCTGATTTTTCTGGTTTATAAAGAGCTTGCCTCAACGGCATATCGGTATATACGACTATGGTATGAGCCTGGAAATATGGCTTCATTCTTCTACTCGCTTCGATCAGCGCCAATGCCAATTTTTCCAGTTTTGGATATCTGTCCTCTGCTCCTCGGAAGGCCTTACTGGTGTAATAAATTAGTTTTTGTACTCCATCCTCTACTCTTATTAACGCCGAGCTAACCGCATTTTCTAAAACTGCCAGATACAAGTACAACCTTTCTCCCATCACTGGCCTAGACAACAGTGGAGGTGCTCCCAAATATTTCTTCAATTATTGAAAAGATTTCTCGCATTCTTCATTCCATTCAAAAGTCTTTCGGAGCGTTTTGAAGAATGGGAGGCATCTATCAGTTGCTCGCGATATAAATCTGTTAAGTGCTGCTACTCGCCCTGTAAGACTTTGCACTTCTTTCTTCGTCGTTGGAGATCGTAGTCCCAATAGAGCTTTGATTTTTTTTGGATTTGCTTCAATGCCTCGTTGATTGACAATATACCTAAGAAACATGCCTTCTTGTACTCCAAATATGCACCTGGTCGGGTTCAACTTCATTTGATATTTATCTAATTGATCAAAGGTCTGGCCGAAGTCAACTAGATGGTCAGCAGCTCTCTTGCTCTTTGTTAGCATATCATCAACATAAACTTCCATATTGCAACTGATCTGCTCTGCAAACACCTTGTTCATCAGCTGCTGATATGTTGCACCTGCATTTTTCAAACCAAAAGGCATAACATTATAATAATAAGTTCCCCTAGGGGTAATGAAAGAGGTACTCTCTCTATCTTCAGGTTTCATTTTAATCTGGTTATATCCAGAATAAGCATCCATGAAGCTCGGCATCTCGTGTCCCGAGGTAGCATCTACTAATTGATCAATTCGGGGCAAGGGAAAATGATCCTTTGGACATGCCTTGTTGAGGTCAGTGAAGTCTACACACATCCTCCATTTGTTGTTCTTCTTTTTCACCATCACTACATTTGCTAGCCAGTCTGGATATTTAACATCTTCAATAAAGCTAGCTTTCTGGAGCTTCTAGACCTCCTCCTGTATAGCTTGGTTCTTCTCGGGGCTGAACACTCTTCTTCTTTGCTTCACTGGCTTGATCTCGTTATTCACATTGATCTCGTGACATAAGAAATTTGGGTCTATTCCAGGCATATCCTCATAACTCTAAGCAAAAGTTTATTTTCCGCTTTTTAAGAAACTTATCAATTCCTGTTTTAATGAGGCATCTAACGACGAAGCTATCTGAGTTGTTCGTTCAGGGTGCTCGTCGTCCAGAATGATGTTTTCAGTAGCTTCCACCACCTGACCTTTCACGAGTTTCGACTCATCTCTAGGATCCAATGTTTCAATTTATGCACCCTCATCTACCTGATAGGTAGTAGTCTTTTTCCTATATTCCTCCAGTTCATCTTGCTCGGCAGATGAATAGTAGCATTCCCGAACTACTTTTTGATCACCCTTCACAACTCCTACTCCAAAATTGGTTTGAAATTTTAGGCATTGATGTACCGTAGATGGTACTGCTTCGAATTTCTTCAATCCTACTCTTCCCATGATGATATTGTAGGCTGACTGGACATTTTTATCCATCACGAATAAGCGTACTCTTTCTGTTCTATAAGCAGGCCATGTACCAATGAACATATCCAACTTGATCGTCCCAAGTGGAAAAACTTTCTCACCAGCAAAACCGTGGAGGGGCCTATGATAAGGCTCCAATTAAGACAACTTTAGATTTAAGCTGTCGAAGCACGAGTAGAACATAATATCAGTCGAGCTACCATTATCAACCAGTACTCTCGAGATCATCACTTCCTTCATTCTTATTTTGATCACCAATGGGTCATCATGAGGATACAACACACCTGCGAGGTCGTTCTTTGAGAAACCGATGACCAGTTTTTCTTTGTTGACCTTCCTCGGGCGATCATCTTCAGCCAAATTTATTCGTTGAATATATGAACAGGTTTGAGCCTCATTGAGGTAAGCTTTTCTTTCTACAGTAAGGTCTCCACCTCCTGCATCTCCACCTGTAATAACATTACAATCAAATGATCCAAAACGTATTGAAAATACCTCACGTTCTGGATGCCTTGGTCTTTTGGGAAGATCGGGGTCATCTTCTGGATCATCTTCATGGTCTTTTTTCTTGTTCTCCTCTGCTCGACGAGGAGATCTAGACCTCCCTCTTGCTCGGTCGCTGTTTCTTCTTTCATTTCTATGATCAACATACTTTGCCAGTTTTCCTTGTCTAATGAGTGCTTCGATCTCGTTCTGAAGAGCTATGCAATTTTTGGTCGTGTGGCCATGATCCTTGTGGAACTCGCAATATTTGGCCTTATTCCTCTTGTCAGGATCTGACTTCATTTTCTCTGTCCAGTTTAACTCCCCGCTATTCTTAATTTCTTCTAGAACATGGTTGATATCTACCTTCAAAGGAGTATAATTTTCAAATTTCTTTAATACCTCCCATGATGGCTTTGTCTTTGAGTGCTTGTCTCCACCATTGTTCTTATGCTCTTTCTTTTTTGCATTATCAACCTCCACCTTGGTCTCTTTGGTATCCATATTCTTCTTTGTAGCCATTGCCTCCTCGGCGTTCATGATCTTGGCCGCTTTTGCCATCAATTCTGACATGGTTCTCGGTGAATCTTTAGCCAAAGTGTAGTACAACTTGTTGGGCAACAACCCACTCATCAGAGCAGTAATCGCTGTTTTTTCCTCATAATCAATAACTTCGAGTTTCTCGTTATTGAAACGAGTTATATAATCCCTGGTGCTCTCACCTGCCTTTTGTCTAACACTTAACAAGTGTGCTACTCGTTTAACAGGTTTTGCTCCAAAACAGAAGTTTCCAATGAAGAGCTCGGCCAGTTGAAAGAAAGTGGAAATCTTACCCCGAGGAAGATTATTGTACCATATTTGAGCAGATCCTGTAAGAGTTCCCGAGAATGCCCTGCATCTCATCTCATCTGGCATAGCATAGATGTTGGCAGCAGCTTGATATTGCTCTATATGAAGGACGGGGTCAGTTTTTCCATCGTATTTAGGAGTCACAACAGGTGCTTTGAACTTTGATGGTGTGGGAAAGTCAACAATTTCTTAGACAAAAGGTGTCCCTTGGATAAAAGTTCTTTGTAGAGGATTCTTGGCCTTAGCCATTTCCCCTAAGTTATCTTCTAACCTCTGAATAGAGCCTTTCCATGCATCATTTCCCTCCTCGGGACTATTGGTTCGAGCAATTGATCGTGTTGAAGTAGCTTCCCGAGATCTATCTTATCGAGCAACTGGTTGTGATTGGGCAGAACCCTCTCTTAGATCAAATGGTCTTCGAAAGTTTCTCGACACAACCTTAGGAGGACTTTTATTCTTCCTAGGACCCAATCGATCAAAAGGAGAGACCCTACTTAATCTTTCCAGTACACTGGTCCTTTCCGGAGAGAGAGTGACGTGTTGTTCAGTATCTGTGACTCGTACTGACGAAGTTTGACCCGGTTGATAAGAAAAATCTTTAGATTTCTCAGTGCGATATAAATCGCTTTGTCTAATGCGTGAAGAAAGTAAATGAGTATTTCTTTGAACACTTCGTTGTCCTGAATAGGTTGATGCTCCACCCTGGATAGTTTGCATGAGTTGTTGCATTGTTTCTTGCATGGTTGTCTGACCTTGAGACAAACTGGCCATGATTCCAGCCAGATCTTGGATATTTGGAGGAACGAATGGATTTGGGGAGTTTCCAGCATTTCGATTGCTGGATTCAGGATTTTCAGTCATTGGTGATGAATTATTTTTGGTGAAAAATGAAAATTACAGTCGTTTCCCACAGACGGCGCCAATCTGTTGATGTAAAAACATAGATTATCTCTAATTTGTTTAATCACAGATAAAAATAAATAAGATAAGAGATTTTAAAGTGGTTCAGCCTTGAACGAATGGCCTACGTCCACTGTTTGTGTTATTATTGAATGTTTAGGAATTCTTGAAGTAGGATTATTCTCAAGAAATTCCCGTCCCCTTGCAATGAGGATGATACAATGTATTTATAGCCATGAGGCTGTACATGTGAATGGATAATACATAGCTATTCAATAAGCGTATACATCTGTATGATAATAATCAACATTTAATGCGCATTTAATCCTCTTAATTGCCTGAGAATAAATGCTCTAATCGAGGTGCAACTCGGACCGCCTAAGTATCTCGGTATCCATGAGTTGCTCGGTGCAATAAAGTTCCTCGGTGAGCACCTACTGTTCGGAGTATATGAGTTGGTCGGGGAAATTGAGCTCCTCGAAGTCAAGATATTGTTCAGAAATGTTTGTTAGTGCCATGTAGATTGACACGTGTCTCCACTTAATTGAGCCATGTCAGCAGACTAAATTTGGTATCAACACTCCTCATTGTCAAATTGAGTGCCATAATCTGTAATGAAAGCATAGGGAAAACCATATCTGCAAATTATATTCTTCTATATGAACTGGTATACCTTTTAATAAGGCATGTCGACTAGTGGCTCTGCCTCAACCCATTTAGTGAAAGAATCAACAATAGTGACCAGGTATTTAAACATACCTTTGATGGTCGACAATGGGCCGACCAAGTCAATTCCCCAGATAGCGAACGACCAACGATAAGTGATTGGAGTTAATGAAGAATTGGGTGTTTTTCAAATATTAGAGAACCTTCGGCACTTATCACATTTCTTTGCAAAGGCTGTGCAATCTGCCCTCATGGTCGGCCAGTAGTATCCCTGTGAGTTAATTCGGTGAAGTAATGTTCTCCCAGCTGAATGAGCCCCATAATAACCTTCTTATACTTCTTGGATCAAGTCTTTTACTTTTATTAGATGCACACACCTTTACATAAAGGTCGTTAACCCCCTTCTTCATATCACTCCTTTGTTCAGTACATATCTTGCAACCTTGTAATTTAGCTTTTTAGCTTCCATAGGATCTGCTAATAATGTTCCTTCTTTAATATAACTTATGATGGGATCCATCCAGGAGGGTCCAAAATCTACTGCAATGAAATTGACCATTAGGTCTTCATCGATGCTCCGATTAACCAAAATTTCTATCAGGATCGTTCTTCTAAGCTCAATCCTTATTACTGATGCTAGCCGAGCAAGCGCGTTTGCTTAGGCGTTCTGTATTCTTGGAATTCTTAGTATTTGGACAGCAGGTAACTCGACTATTACTTCTATGGATTTGGAAAGGTATCTTATCATCAAATCTCCTTTAACTCCGTATATACGAAGGACTTGATTCACTACCAGCTATGAGTCACTGTGGGGCATTACTTGCTCGGCACCTAGTGAGTGGGCTAGATTTAACTCAACTATCAAGGCTTCGTATTCTGCCTCATTGTTCGACGCTTTGAATTAAAATCTGAGGGCATATTCAATATCAATACTATCAGGAGTGTTAAGGATTATACCTGTTCCGGAGCCAGTAGCGCATGAAGAACCATCAACATATAAATTCTATGTCGGGATATCACTATTAAAACTTTCATAAGTTAATAATCCATGTATGAAGATCTTCTTACTCTCCTCAGTATACCTCTGTACTATTTCTTTGCTTTTGGGGGATTCAGGCTCCTTGGCAGCAACTTCAGCTTGCTTTTGAGAGGAACTTTCTTCTTCTGACTTCTCTTCAACAAGTAAATTCAATTGGTCTGGCACTTTCGAATAAGTAAATTCGGCAATAAAATTTGCCAAAGCTTTTCCTTTTAACGAATATCTTGTCTCATAAATAATATCATATTCTCCTAACTTCACTTCCCAGTGCATCAATCTTCCTTACTTCCCAGGTTTATGGAGTGCTTGCTAAAGAGGAAGATCGGTATATACTGCTATAGTATGTGCTTGTAAATAAGGTTTCATTCTCCTAGAGGCCTCAATAAGGGCTAGGGATAATTTCTCCAAATGTGGGTACCTGATCTTAGCTCCCCTAAAAGCTTTACTAGTATAGTATACTGTAATACCCCGTATTTTTAGGGCATTTAAAATTGGGTATTTATTAAATTTAATTGAGTTATTAATTTAATATTAATCCGGAATTTTATTTAAAAATATTTACTAGCGTAATGAGAGTTAGTAATTATTGAAAACTTGATGAATATTACTTAATGAGTAAAGTAATATATAGAATTGAATTTATTAAAATGTCACGAGTGAATAACATAACAATTATGGAAATTAAGTCGGGACGCGCCTGTGTCGTGTCGGGACTAAATTATTATTATAAAAGTGAATAAATTATAAGTCACCCGTATGGTCATTTAGAGTGCGTCAACCTGTCCGGAAGGGTCGAGATAGTCAGAAAAGTATACCCGGGGGTTTAGTTTGGGTCTCGAGACGTTTTTAGGCCTAACCGGTAACCCGAGAGGGAATTTTAGTAATTTTCCTTTTTAAGGCTTAATTATGGACGAAAATTAAAGGGATATATCTAATGGGAGTTAGAGTCTTCGAGGATTAGAATTGGTAGAGTTGTAGACAGGCTAAGGAAGGGAGAAGACTCTAAAGGGGAGAACCACCCTACCTACACCACCGTTGCCATCTTTCACCACCAACGCATAGATCGGGACACGAGGGATGCAACCATACCCGTCAACACTTGTGAATCATACCTCACTATACCAAAATGGCCAAATTGTCACCTTTCAGCCGGCCACCCTTGTCAAGGTCATTGACCGTGACAAAAAATACGCGTTTTTTGTCACGGTCATTGACCTTGACACGACCGTGACAAGAAATTGTCATGGTCATTGACCGTGACAATTCTTTAAATAATTGTCACGGTCAATGACCTTGACACGACCGTGACAATGTTCACAGGAAAAACCCTTTCCCCCTTCTTTTTTCCCTCCCGCATCGTTCCCTCCCTCTCTCTCTCTCTCTCTCTCTCTCTCTCTCTCTCTCTACTTTCAGGTTTAATTCTCTCTCTCTCTCTCTCTCTCTTCCATTTATATATGTTTGTGTGTATATATATGTGTGTATGTGTGTATATATATGCGTGTGTGTGCATGTGTGGGGGGTGGGGCAGGGTGGGGGCAGGGTGAGGGTAGGGGGTTAAAAATGTAAATAAATAAGTAATTTTCTATAAATTTCCAAAAATAATATCCAAAAATGTAAATGTAAATAATATCCAAAAATAATATCCAAAAATATAAATTTGTAGTAATTGTCATCCGAAGTTGCTAAAAGCATCCGAAGTTTAAAAAGCATGAAAAATAAAATATTTTTTAAGATTTGTGGTGAATAACTAAAGTTAAAAAAAGTATTACTTTAGTCATTAAATTACTTTTTGAATTCGGGCGATGCGTGTAAATTTGTAGTAATTGTCTTATAATAAAGATCAATTAGTCTATGTTGTTGAAAATTTTGATCAAATTGGTGAGCCCTTTCCCCATATTTTAAAAATGTTATTTTTATTCCTATAAAACATCTTAGATAGTGTGTGTGTGTGTGTGTATGTGGTCAATACATGAATTTATTTTTGTATTTGAATTAACCCATGAATTTATTTTTGTATTTGAATTAACCCATTATATGAAACATACTTGAAATTAAATATAGTGCGCATAGATACTAGCATTCTAGTTCTTATGCGTACGCATTCAATAGCCCTTAGACCCGTTCGAGAGTCATTACCCCTGTAATGAGATCTCTCGAATTGTCCCGTCTGGACAGTTTGAGACTGTATAATTTCTGTATAATATTCTTATTGGCTTAAAGTTGTTACTGTTGGAGGAAGTTCTGCAGTCGTATCTTAATGTTCTCTGGGTACATATTAGATTGACAAGTGTGACTGTTATTTCAATTGACCAATTGAAATAACACTCACACTTGCCAATCTACGTCGTGTACTTGGAGAATTAAGGGGATATGCTGTCTAATTTTTTTCAAATCGTAACAATGTGCATGAGCTGTTAAGTATATTACAGAAAAATGCATTCTTGAATGGGATAGGACCACTTACCCTTTAATAGGATAATTAAATGATGGGATAATTAAATAAAACATACTATAAATCTAAGTTTTGTTTACCTTTAATAGGTGTTTAGTTGTGGTAGCTGTGATGGGATATCCGAAATACAAAGAGTGGATGGGTGAGACTAATAGAATGGGGGATGTGTTTCGCAGAGGTGCTAACGAATTTGTGAAATATGCAAAGAGATGTCGTAATGATGAAGAGTTTCCTTGTCCGTGTGCTAGGTGTAAGAATGGTAAGGTGTTTGAGTGGAATACAGTTGAACTACATTTGTTAAGATCGGGTATGCAAGATAGTTATTGATTTTGGAGTTTTCACGGTGAATTGAAAGTTCCTTTTGTCCCCGACCAACCTTCACAAGTAGAATAGATGTAGAAGGGGACGACGCAGATCATAATATGTTAGAGGATTTAGTTGATGATGTGTATGGAGTTTATGAAGCTGAGGAGAATGAGGTTATTGATGATGTAGCAGATTCAAGTGCTCGTGAAGATAACACGATAAAACTTGACGATGACTACCAAAGTTTAAAATTTAAGGCGACCCAACCGTTATACTCTGGCTGTGAGAAAGATCAAACAACTTTACATGCCATGGTTGGTTTGCACAGTTTGAAGACGCAGTACGGTTTGTCGGGCAATAGCGTGATGGGAATTCTGAAATGGGTGAAGGGCTTATTACCCAAGGTGAATACACTTCCAAATAACTATCCTGTTATGAAGAACAGTTTGAAAGGTTTGGGAATGAAGTATAAATCGATTCATGCTTGTGTGTATGACTGCATACTATACCGAAAGGAGTATGAAAATCTCGATCGTTGTCCGGTATGCGATGAACCTAGATATGTCCAATCTACTAGTAAGGAAGGCACAAGCTCAAAAGTGCCTCAAAAAGTATTGAAATATTTTCCCGTTGGGCCTAGATTAAAGCGATTTTTTACAGTACCATGGATTGCAGAGGCAATGACTTGGCATGCTAGGGCAGAAGTAGGGGGTAATATCATTCGTCATCCTATTGATTCTACTGCCTGGCGGAGGATGAATTTTGAGTATCCTGATTTTGCTCGAGAACAACGCAACATTCGTTTGGCTATATCAACAGATGGTTTCAATCCATTTGGAAATCTAATCACCAATCAGAGTGTATGGCCAGTGATCCTAGCCCCACTCAACCTCCCTCCTTCACAGTGTATGAGACCTGAATTTTCGATGATGGCTTTATTGATACCTGGGCCAAAGGCACCAAGTGAAGACATTGATATCTACCTGGCTCCTTTGGTAGAAGAATTAAATGAGTTGTGGGAAGAGGGTGTGCAATCATTTGACTCTTTTAGAAAAGAAGAGTTTACGCTGAAAGCTATGTTGATGTGGGCAATTCATGATTTTCCAGCTTATGGGACATTATCCGGATGTGTAGTACATGGTTATTTGGGGTGTCCTATTTATGGAGAGGAGACTGAATCTCTTCGTCTATCCTCTAGCTTAAAAAATGTATACCATTGCCACAGGAGGTTTTTACCCCCAGCTCATAGTTTCAAATTTGAGAAAGGTTCCAATTTTTTATTGGGCAGAGTTGAACATAGGCTACCACCGAGACAACTTTCGGGTTCAAAAATTGAAAGTAAATCTTCTGAATGTGGCCCAAATATGCCAGGTAAGAATCCCAAATTTAAGAATGTCAAGCATAAGAAGACCCCAACTGGGAATGAAACTGAGATAAGAAAGGCATGGTCTCGGAGGTCAATTTTATTTGACTTGCCTTATTGGAAGAAAAACCCGGTGCGCCATGTATTGGATGTGATGCATGAAGAGAAGAACTTTGCTGAACATATTGTGGGTACTTGCCTTGGGGGGAGTCATTCGAAGGATGGAGAAAATGCACGAAAAGACCTTAAAACGTTAAAACTTAAACCACAACTATGGTTGAAAGAAGATAGTAGGGGAAGAACAATAATTCCCCCTGGTGCGTTTACTTTGATGAGTGAGGGAAGGAAGGTGCTTCTAGACACAATATATAATTTGAAGTGCCCATCTACTTTTTCGTCCAACTTGCAAAGGATTGTGAATTATGTTACTCATGATTTACATAAGTGTAAGTCCCACGATTGACATGTGATCATGCAATTGGTTCCTCTATTGTTTAAGCACTGTTTCTCCAAGCACAAGGATTTGCGTAGGGCTATTATGAAAATTAGTATTACCTTCTCCCTCTTGTGTGAGAAGGTAGTGAATCGAGAACACATAGTGGCCGCAAAATTGGCTGTGAACGAAGCGATTTGTGTATTGGAGAAGTACTTTCCCCCAGAATTCTTTGACATAAGTGTTCACTTGTTGGTACACCTATGCGACGAGGCACTTTTTTGTGGTCCAGTTAGATATCGGTGGATGTATCCGTTTGAAAGATTGATGAACTTTTTAAAGATTACGTCAAGAATACGCGATATATTGCAGGATCAATTGCAGAGGAATACATCACCGTGGAGTCATCAATATATACTCGGGAATATATGCCTGACTCGACCAGCGTTGATGACACTGATGAATTCCTCGATGATGGTGGTAATGTGATGGGAAAACGAGTGAAATTAACGAGTTTGCAACATGAACAAGTAGCTCGTTATCTATTTGACACACATGAAGATGTCGAAGAATGGAAAAAGTAAGTTTCGAACATTATAATGTTTAACATTATTTTAGATTATTTTATACATGATTAATTTTGTAATATGCAGTAAATATGAAGCCTGTGAGAACAATAAAAGATGAAAAACAATGGTACAATCAGACAGCGAATTTAGGCTATGGTTGACACAAGAGGTAATTATAATGAAAACAGTCGTTATATAACGTCACATTACACTAAAATTTTACCACTAATATAATTAATTTATATATATTCTCAGCTCCTAAAGATGGGTGATGCGACATCAAGGCTTGCTCGTCTAGCCACTGGACCCTTGTTCGTGGCACAAGAGTACAAAAAGTATCGATTGAACGGTTACATTTTCGGCGCTAAAGTGTACGAGGAAAGTACAAATGTACAGAACTCGGGAATTTCATACAAGGCTCTTACTTTCTTTCGAGCGAGCGCAAAAGATAAAAACCTCGTTGAAGCTGAAATGACTTATTATGGTGTAATCCAAAATATATTTGAATTGGATTATATAAGCTTCAAAGAGGTTGTATTTTACTGTGAATGGGTAAGAGTTGAGGATAAAAATGCTTGTAAAGTTGATCCTGTCACCAATTTGATCATGGTTGACTTGTCCAAGTTGAAGAGCAACGACCACGTGAGCGATGAGCCATTTGTTTGTGCATTTCAAAAGGATAAGCAAGTGTTTTACTCGGAGTATATCAACAACGAGCCGTGGTCAATTGTCCAACACGGGCCAAGGCGTCTAAATAGTAGTGTGGATGACTTGGATTCTCCTACCAAATATCAATCCATTTTTTATGATAACCCGAATTTGAAACAATTTTTCAATTTGTAATAAATATTTCAATTTTTACCGAAACATCCATTTTTAATGCTTTTACTTGATCTGCACTTTATCATTTTCACTCTTGTGTAGTGTGCGTGTGTGGAGAGGAGATTAATACATAAATATTCCAACTACATCTAAGTTTTGTTTATACTAATCCATGAATATACGCTTCTTACCTTTAATAGGTGATTAGTACATAGTTATGTGGGGTGTCCTATTTGTGGAGAGGAGACTGAATCTCTTCGTCTATCCGAACACTAAGAAATGCCATAATCCTATGGAGCGATGCTCTGCAAATTCCTCCCAACCGTTATGTAGCCAAACATCACCAGTTGAAGTTGTCAATTCCACTTTCCATACCCCACCACTTGGAACTTCTAGCAAAACATGGGAGACCATTGAAAGGTGGAATTGACAACTTCAACCGTTGATTTTTGGCTACACAACGGTTGGAAGGAATTTGCAACGCATAACTCCATAGGATTATGGTATTTCTTAGTGTTTAGATATGAAGAGAATTATAATTGACACGATTGCCCGGGGTACATTAGTTGGAAGGAGGTGCCATATGAGCTCAAGTTAGCTATTTGAGTGACACTACAGGTAATGCATTTATATTTATATGTCAATTTCGATTTCGATTTCGATTTCAATTACGATTTATATTTATCTATATTTGAGGGCCGGATACTAATTTTGTTTTATTTCAATTCAGGGGACAGGGAGTGGCCCTAAGGGTAGGCCACATATGCTCTATACTTATGTGGCTATTCGGACGAGAAGGGAAGGATAAGGAGGTGTTCCCGAGCGTCGCGGTACAAAATCTCTTTTCCATGCTAATAGTTTGTAGATTTGAGATAAAATGATGGTGATGTTGTTTCTTTTTAAATAGTTTCTTATTTGAATATATATTTGCATTATCTTTAGTTTGTTCCGATATATGATGTTTGGAACAGGTACAACGTTGCTATAATAGGTATAAATATTTGCATTATCTTTTTAAATTGTACGTTGCTATAACATGTACAATTTTGTCACGGACGTGTTACGGTCAATGACCGTGAATTTTTTTTTAAAAAGGGTCACGACTTTGTCATGGTTTATAACCGTGACAAACGTGTAACGGTCATTGACCGTGACACGACCGTGACAAAAAAAGTTGTCTCGCCTCGAAATGTCACGGTCATTGACCTTGACAAGTTGGATTTGTCAAGGTCAATGACCTTGACAAATGGGCAGATTTGGTGTAGTGAGTAGGGTTTGGATTTCGAGAATTTTTGGACCAGTAGCGACTTGTAATTGAGTAAACGAGTCATTTTTGGGTTTAATAAGGGATAAACCTTTTTCTCTCCTATAAAAGACACGAGAGAGTGTGAGAAAGGAAAGAAAAAAGCAAAGAAAAGAATAAGAGAATAAAGGAACGGAGAAAGAGGAAGAAAAAGGGAGATTCCGGCCAAACTCTGCGGGATTCGACTCGAGGTCGTCAGATTTTATCCACGAGGCAAGTGTTTACTTGCTTTATTCATTTTGAGCATAAATCTCATATCATAATTGGTAATGATAAACAATATGATTTTGGGATTGGGTTTTCGTGAACCAAAATGGGTGTTTGGAAAGATTTAACGGATAAAATTCGGTTAACATTCGATGTGAGAAATATAGAATAAATTGAAATTGATTGTTGGTAAATAGTTCTAGGATGGTTAGAGCCTCTTTTATACGTATATATATAATTGGTTGGGGTTATATGTTGGTGGAAAAGAAGATAAAAATCTTGGTGGGTTGTTAATGGATGAAATAGACTCTTTGGAGATGAAGCAGAATCGGGTGCCCTGTTTGATCGATGGATCGACGACCAAGGGTCGATCGATCAACCCTACAGATTTTTTGGCAATTTCGGCTTGTGTTATTTAAATGGGATAAATTCCCAAATAAATGTTTTTAGCTTTTTCATTTGAGGATATACATACCTAATTATGGGAAAGTATTCGTAGCCATTTAAGGGAGTTAAGCAGGTTTAGGAAGGGGTAAAAATAGTGTGTCACTAAAAGTATATTTCGAGGAAAATAAATAAATAAATTGAGGAATTAGATATTTGGGGTTCCAAAATGTAGTATGAGGACCTCTAAATTATTATTGGAGTGAGGTGTATACCTTGGGTTAGTTAAAGGCAAAATCCAAGGGCCTACTAAGGTGTTTGGGACGAGTAAAACTCGGGGTAATATTTCGGCGGGCGATTATGTATATACTATGCGGGTCAAAAACTATTTATATACCGCCTGTATGTTCGGAATAAATCCTAGGATGTGAATAGGATGGAAATTAAGGATAGGGGCTAAGATGCTTTAGCGATTACCCGTTACGTCTATTGACGACGATTATTACAAGAGGCGCGACACCTAGGGGAATTAAATAAGTTTAGGGTATACTTATTTAATTGATAAGAATTAGTATATTCGGAGAATACATAAATCCTTCAGAGTAATTAAGGTACAAGTTATATAGGAAGTGATAACTTGCTTTTTGTATGTCGTTGTTGACAGCCAAGTTAGTCAAAATCTCAAATACCTACAAAATGTAACAACTCAAGTGTAGATGTAATTAAGGGTATCAATCCACTTACAAGGGGGTAAGCTAGAGACAAATTCAATTGTAATTCACTTTTTTATTTTTTTGGGCTTTTTAATTTTCTACTTATTTTTAGCTTTTTCAAATATTAGAACAAATAGGTGAGGTGAGATTTAAACTAACTAAACTAAAGTGTGAGATGATAACAACTAACTAGAAAGTTACTAAAAGTGAAAAATAAAGTCTAAAATAAAAATAAGAGATAAAGTGAGGCAAATAATTGTGAGAACAATCAAGTAGTGAGATTACACCACAAATTTTAGTTATTCTAATTAATTAATTTAATTAATTGAATTCTCCCAAATTAATATCAAAATTACAAACCATCTCTCGTTGAAAGTGTAATTATAATAGTAATCATTTAGAAAATTAAGTTTAACACCCCATAACTCTAGAAAAATAGATCTACACTCCTTTTAATTAATCACTCGCTAGGATCAATCGATTGAAATTTATGTAAATCTTAGAAAATAAATTTAGAGTTGAAATTCAAGTTATAATACCCCACTTAAGAAACCCCTATCTCTAGTTCGAATCTAAAATGTGTATTATAACTAGAATTTCTATTTTCTCTCGAAAATCATTTACCCTCTCTCGAGGCGTAAATTTAAGGGTGAGGGATCAAAATTAACATTCAAAGAGATTTTTCAAGTAATTAAACTAATTAAAATAAAATAACATCAAATAAGGGTTTTACCCCACCCCTTGAAAGGGGTTTTAGCCTAACATGATATGAAATGTGACAAATTAATAATCAAAGGCATAAAATAAATGAGAAGAGAAGAGAACAATCAAACCCCAATCTCTTGAAGTAAAATTGAACTTCTATTCCTTTGAAATTAAGCACAATCCATCCAATATGAGCATCCAACAGTAATAAATGAAAAATTTACTCAACTTGAATCTCACACAATTATCACTCACAAATATCTAAAAAAAATGAAAATAAAACTATTTACAAATATTTCTGCCTAATTTATTCTAACCTAACTCTCTACTTTTCACCAGAAAATTCCCTCTCTCTATTTGATGATGAGTCCTCTCTCAAATGGGGTCTTGAGTCTTCTTTTATATTTGATGCATGACACACATGGGGCTAAAGGGTATTTTTAGGAAGGTTAAATGTGCATGGAAATGGGGTGTGTGCACATGAGGTGTGAGGTTAAGTGGTAGAGGGAATAAAAAAAATCTGATTTGTTTATGGGTATTTTTGGGGTTTGGGGGTAAAAGAGTAGTTGGGGGTATTTGGGTAAAAAGGTTAAAAAAGGTTTTAAACACATGTGGCATTTGTTTGTTCTTTGGTTTCTTTGGCAGGTGGAAGTCGTGGGTAAAAATGGTTTGGAGAAGATGGATTGGAAGAAATGGGTTTGGACATGGGTATGGGGGTATGGATCAGGTTAGGCCGGTTTCAAGCGAGTTCGGGTCAAGGGTGAGATGGTTGGGATCGGGTTAGGCCACCGGTTGGGGAACGAATCAGGGGCTGGGCTAGGTGGTATCGCGAGGAGAGAGAGGGGGCCGGATCGGGTTCTCCTGGGCAGCCCGCCGGAGGTCGGGGTAAGCGCCGGGTCGGCAGGGGGTTGGTGGACCGGCGACGGGGGTTTAAGGGTGGATCGGGTGGATGTCCGATTGGGGCTGCTGGGTTAAGGGATGGCTGATGAGGATGAGATGTAGGTAAGGTTTGTTGTTAATGGTGGATGATTGAGAAATAGATGGGTGTTAGGAAGAAGATAAAGGGTAGGTATTATGGTGTGTGAGGGTATATGGTAGTATGGTGTGGAAGATGATGGGGTGGAGTGTTAGAGTGTATGAGAGGTGTATGGCATTAGTGGGTGGTATGAGTGTGTGTTATTTGAGGGTGTGTGTTTAATTTGGACACCTAAAATAACACTAACTATCTAAAAATAAAAATAATAAAACAAAATCTAACTAACTAAAAAAAATAAAAATAAAAATATTAAAACAAGAAAAAATAAAATCCTAAGCTACTAAAAACTAAAACAATAAAAAAAAAGAAATAAAATGAAAAATCTAATAAAATGTGAAAACAAAAGTCCTAAAATATAAAATCTAATAAACTAAAAAACTAATCCTAATAAAATAAAAACTAATAAAAATGAAAATAAAGATAAAATAAAATAAAATAAAAATACACTAATAAAATATAAAATAGAAAATTAGAAAATGTAACCTAGAAATTCTAAATAAATCTAAAATAAAACCTAAAAAATAAAACGACACAAAATAAAAATCTAAGAAAAATCTAAATAGCACAAACTAAATACACGGGCTCGGGTGAAGGTTTGGGAAGTTCGGAGCTAGGTTAGGGTTATGGGACAGGGTATTTAGCACCATATTGCACACAATTGCCTTGATTTAAGCGTTTGAACTCTGCAATGCACATTAAGCATGCATATTGAACAATTAAGCGCATAAGACCCAAATTGTCGAGAATTAGCAACTAAAGTACATCTATTTGGGGTATAAATTGTACAGTTTTGGGTGCTTATCACACCACCCCCAAACAGAGCGTTGCTAGTCCTCGAGTAATAAGATAGAGAGAAAGAGAAAGATAAGTAACCAAAAGTGTACCACTTTCGCGGGCACTTGCGATTGCACTTAGCATGTGCAATAAGCCTTTAAACCTGTAGGTTGCCCTACAGGATGAGTTGTGTCTCGTGAGGGTTTGCAGGGAATATACCCACAAAATTCTTATTTGAAAATATTTATTAAAAGGCAGTCAATCTCTTATTAGACGTAGAATAATCGCACAATCCATCACAAGAAAAATATTTTCAGAGATACAAGCTAGAAGCGTAAAATTTTTAGCTAAGTAAATACTCAAGGCACATCCTTCCTAGAACTCAACGTGTGTAATGTGAATCAGTCAAAATGGGTCGAGTATCATAAGAGTAATTCCTAGATTGCCTTGTCGGAATCAACGCTTAAACTTCAAATCTCACTGATATATCTCTCTCAAATGAACTCTCGAGATATGGGTTAGTGTATCTCTCTTGTGTGTGAGGATGGGAGTAAATGTAAGCCAGTTCAAACGTCTCACACACATATAAGAAGAACGAACAATTAGAAAGAAAATTGATCTCATGAAAGAAATGTTAATCACTATAGTGAGAACGTCGAGTTATCCACCACATTGACTTTCATTTGCCTGAACACCTAGGGGAAATACGGATGATAATGGGTGAGGGTAAAATGAAATGGGAAGGATGGTCTGAGGTGTGGTATGATGGATGTGTGATGTATGGTGGATGTGTGAGAAGAGTGTATACACTTTAGGCACAAATGTATTTATTACTAACTACAAACTCTCTTTTTCTTCTTTTCTATCTTTTTTTCTCTTTTTTTTTTAATTTTTTTTCTCTTTTTTTCTTCTCTTTTTGCTATTTATTTATTTTATTTTTTAATTATTATTTTTTTTTTCAAACCAACAATGAAGACATTTAGATTTTGAAATCACACTCTTTTATAAAAAATGAAAGATGGTATATGAATGGAGGTGATAGGTGATGGTGTGGGAAAATATGTGGGAATATGGAAGAACATGGAAATGTAATGGGAATGATATATGGAAAAGTGGAAGGTGTATGGATGAAAATCTAGTATTCGGGACAAATTATAAGACACGCGTTTCTTACAACTCGAAAAAGATATCATTCTCAGTGATCAAGCCAAATTTTAATGAATGATAATGAGATCATACAACGATTTAAGTGCGGACCCAAAGGAAGTTGAATCAACTTGTGACTCGGAGATTGCGTAAAACACTCTAAAAGGGTGAAAGGCACAAAACTCACAAGCTAAAGTCTACTAGTTATCCTTAAGGTTCTCTTTATAATTATAGTACTCCTCAACTCTTAACCGTAGTGACGTGATAAGTGCGCAAATTTTGTTGAGTCTAGAAATTCATGGTGCAAAATGCCTTGTTATGTATTACATAAGCTATTAGAAAAATAATTCTCTAGCTTGATTCCTAGACTTTTGAAAGATGGATGATTGAAAATTCACATCAATGAGTGAGATGAAAGAAATTGCATGAAATTTTAAAAATCAGGTTTAAAAATCAAATTTTTTTCAAAAGAGGTATGATTTTGATAAAATTCCCCACCCCCAAACAAAAAGGAACATCGTCCTCAATGTTAAGTGAAATGATTTTTAAAATTGAGAGCATAAGGTAGGAAAGAGATTACCGTAATGAACCGCTAATGAAGTGGACAGATATCTCCAAAATGAAACCTGAATAAAAAGTGATAAGAGAGAAAAAAAATGTGTACAAGTCTATAAACATGGAAAAACATAGGGTGATGTGAAACACCACCCCAAACAGGATGAGACTAGTACAAGAAACGCGGACTGCCTCCCGGTAGCGCTAAGTTTAATGTCTTCAGCCAGACCGAACCATTCTCACCCTAAAGATAAGATCTATGAAAGTGCGGGGTGGCAGAAAAATGGGGTGATGAAGATCACCCGCAAACAAGACTGAAGCGTAGTCTTGTTGGAAGCAGGCTAAAGTGGTCAATACACTTGTATAGCAAAGTGCATCACACGATGCAAAGCATCGGTGGACCATGGGCGGGTGGGTATTAAGGTAAGGGTGAGGGTGAATAGGCATTGGTCACGGGCCTTATTGAGCTTAAAGGTGAGGGTATACGCATGGTGCTCAAGTTGGTGAGGGAGGCAATATGGTTTGGAAAGTGTAATAAGGTGGGCCTCATAGAAAGGACACGATCGTTCTATGAATGGGCGATGATATTGGTCGCGCTGTGACACGCCAGGGAGCTGTCGATGGGAAAAGTCAACACCACAAGGAAGTGGTGTGCATGGAGGAATAAACTCGGTGTCACGGTGGAGAGTAGAACCAAAAATACTCTCATAGGTGGGGGATGGTTTGAGGTGAGGATCTAAAACTATATATGGAAACGTGAAATATATAAAATCAAGATCCAGACCAGGTGGTGGGGTAGAATGGATAATGGGTGGGTTGGGGGGGATATATGGTGGATCGGGTGGGATAAATGGTGGTGGAAGATGATTCAACTCAAGAGTGGGAGACACACACTCATTGGGAGGAGTAAATGAATACTCATAAGGGAGTGTGGTTTCTAAAGATGGAGTGGTCAGCTATTCCATAAGAGTAGGGGTGAAAATGAGGCGAGCCGAGCCGAGCTTAAGACTGCTCAAGCTTGGTTTGTAAATGTAAACGAGCCTAAAAGTATGTTCAAGATCGGTTCATTTATTCTACGATCAAAGCTCGAACGAGCTTCTAAACAAGCGAATACGAGCCGAGATCGAGTAACTTGGTTATTTTACACTAGTTTAATATGGATATCGATGATCGAGCCAAATCCGAGCCGAGCTCAATAAGATAACGAGCTTAAATTTTTGTTCAAGCTTGGCTCATTTATTTTACGAGCTAATCTCAAACGAGATCTTTTTCGAACGAACACGATCCGAGATCGAGTAGCTTGATTCATTTTACAGCCCTATATAAGAGTAGCATCAGTGAATGTGGTGGGTGGGTAAGACAAGGCACCAAGATCAGAGATAGAGGAATCACGAGAAATAAGGGGCTCAAGATGAGCCAAGAATGGTATAACATCATCCATATCCGGATAGGTAGAAACTATCACGGATTCTAGCTCGGGAAAATGGTGAGCACTCGTAGCCGGAACTAACCTAAAATGAAGTGGTTCCTCGAGAACACAAGGGTGAAGCTTGATAGGTGTAGACTCGGGCATTTTTTGGATTTATCGGGAAAGGGAATGGGAACCTCAAGTGTGGGTTCATTTGGACATGGTGGAATTGGATCAGTCTCACTAATGGAAGGTAAGCCAAAACAATTATCGACTTGGGACCTGGACCATGGAATGGTCTCAACTTCGAGATTCTCGGGGTGGTAGGGTTGGTCACACTCAGAATTCGTGTCACAAGAGGACACATCATCATCACACTCGGTTGCAATGATGTGTGGATGCATGTTCGACTCTCTCGCACACTCGAATTCATTTAAACGTTGTTCAAGCCTTTGGAGAGCTTGAGTTTGAATGGCTTGCTCTTGCTCAAGTATGAACTTTTGCAAGAGGGTTTCGATAGAGGATGTGGATGAAGGTGTTGGTGGAATGATGGGTGGTGGTGGTGGTTGAGGTGGACACAACTCGCTATAATCGGGACTATATGGAGAATACTCAAATGAAGTGGGTAGAGTGGGGCCAATTACATCATTCACGAAAGGATCGCTTTCGTGATGGACAAATGGTTGATACTCATGGGGTGTGTAGTGAGGGAACTGACCGTGAATGGGTGCACAAGGTTTCCATGGCAACTGTTGGAACGTGTGAGGATCCACAACATTGGGTTGAGATTCGTATTGCGTGGAAGGTTGATCAGGCGTCCACGAATAGCTCGGGTGCTCACACAACTTGGGGGTAGGTATGGCGGGGTAGTAGGCCGAGGTGGGTTCCGGAACAGTGTCATATGGATACACATGGTCCGTGGTGGGCTTGTATGGATATGAAGAATATGGGCACTCATGGGACATGTGATCAACATAATAACAGTGGGTGCACAACAAAGGAGGAGGCACGTCGACACTTGACACCGAGGGTGATGGAATAGGAGGTGAGTGCATAGATGGGTCAAGAGTACCAACGGTACTCGTGAGAGAGGTGAAACCACTAAGGATATCATAAAGAGACGACTCACGATCACTCTCACACGTGTCACGTGTTAATGGAAAATGACCAAAGTAGTCCCGTAAAGGACGTTCTTCGGCCATGAGGGGAAAAATATTCTTTTGGAGTTTTTTTTTTCAAAAGGAAAGAAAATATTTTTGGATTTTTCTAAAAGGAAAGAAATAAAATGTTTTTGGATTTTTTTTTAGAAGAAAAGGTGGGAAAAAATGTGGACTCAAGATTTGGACGAACCAACTAAAATCGACTACCGAAAAAAATGGAATTGGACACACACACAAGTCAAGGATAAATCATAACTAGCACATAGCCAATTTTTATCTTTAAATTAGGTGATCACCTTTGCAAAATGTTCTCCTAGTGATCGCCTTTGCAAAATGTTCTCCTAGTGGGCTACCTAGTTGATTGATTTTAATTTTAGTGATGGCCAGGGTAGCACACAATGATAAGCGAGTGAGTCGGGTGATGAAATCCCTTCTCGCGAGTGACCGAGTGTAGGTCTTAGTCAATTAATTCATCACACCATTCGAAAATAAATGCGAGAATAAAATCAAATAAGATCACACAAAGAACACACAATAATTGACTTGCTAACAGGAGAGGCGCGAGTGTTCAAGAAATGTACCTCCCACGGTTTTTACGCCGTGGGGTGATGAAAAATTTGAGACCGGGGGGAGATTACGCCTATCTCAGTCGTCCCCGGGAGTCCTACCGACCCAAGATAGAGAGGCTTCTAAATCCTCGCCAATGGACGCCCTCTCTCTACCTTGTCCGGTTTCCCTATCACGCTTGTCTTCGATTATTACAATTTTAAATGGAAAATAAATGGTGTCTCTACAAGCAAGGTAATAAAGTCCTAATACAATCCTTCTAAAAAAATGCAAAAATGGTACTAAAAATAACAAAGTGCAAAAAATAAATGAAATACAAAATTGAATCCGCTCCGAGCGATTCACGCTCCCAAGAATGGCAATGGCGCCATTTGATAACTAAGACTTTTTTTTATCTCCCCGACAACGACGCCATTTGATAACTTGCTTTTTGTATGTCGTTGTTGAAAGCCAAGTGAGTCAAAACCTTAAATACCTTCAAAATGTAACAACTCAAGTGTAGAGGTAAGTAAGGGTATCAATCCACTTCCAAGGGGGTAAGATAGAGACAAATTCAATTGTAATTCACTTTTTATTTTCTTTTTTGGATTTTTAATTTTCTACTTTTTTTTAGCTTTTTCAAATATTAAAACAAATGGGTGAGGTGAGATTTAAACTAACGAAACTAAAGTGTGAGATGATAACAACTAACTAGAAAGTTACTAAAAGTGAAAATAAAGTCTAAACTAAAAATAAGAGATAAAGTGAGGCAAATAATTGTGAGAACAATCAAGGAGTGGGATTACACCATAAATTTTAGTTATTCTAATTAAATAATTTAATTCCCCCAAATTAATATCAAAATTACAAACCAACTCTCGTTGAAAGTGTAATTATAATAGTAATCTTTTAGAAAATTAAGTTTAACACCCCACAACTCTAGAAAAATAGATCTACACTCCTTTTAATTTATCACCTGCTAGGATCGATCGATTAAAATTTATGTAAATCTTAGAAAATAAATTTAGAGTTGAAATTCAAGTTATAATACCCCACTTAAAAAACTCCTATCTCTAGTTCGAATCTAAAATGGGTATTATAACTAGAATTTCGATTTTCTCTCAAAAATTATTTAGCCTCTCTCGAGGCGTAAATTTAAGGGTGAGGGATCAAAATTAACATTCAAAAGGATTTTTCAAGTAATTAAACTAATTAAAATAAAATAACATCAAATAAGGGTTTTACCCCACCCCTTGAAAGGGGTTTTAGCCTAACATGATATGAAATATGACAAATTAATAATCAAAGGCATAAAATAAATAAGAAGAGAAGAGAACAATCAAACCCCAATCTCTTGAAGTAAAATTGAACTTCTATTCCTTTGAAATTAAGCACATTCCATCCAATATGAGCATCCAACAATAATAAATGAAAAATTTACTCAACTTGAATCTCATACAATTATCACTCACAAATATCGAAAAAAATGAAAATAAAACTATTTACAAATATTTCTGCCTAATTAATTCTAACCTAACTCTCTACTTTTCACTAGAATTTTCTCTCTCTCTATTTGATGATGAGTCCTCTCTCAAATGGGGTATTGAGTCATCTTTTATAGTAGATGCATGGCACACATGGGGCTAATGGGTATTTTTGGGAAGGTTAAATGTGCATGGAAATGGAGTGTGTGCACATGAGGTGTGAGGTCAAGTGGTAGAGGGAATACAAAAAATCTGATTTGTTTATGGGTATTTTGGGGTTTTGGGGGTAAAAGAGCAGTTGGGGCTATTTTGGGTAAAAAGGTTAAAAAAGGTTTTAAACACATGTGGCATTTGTTTTTTCTTTGGTTTGTTTGGCTTTGTTTGGCAGGTGGAAGTCATGGGTAAAAATGGTTTGGAGAAGATGGATTGGAAGAAATGGGTTTGGACATGGGTATGGGGGTATGGATCAGGTTAGGGCGGTTTGAGGCGAGTTCGGGTCAAGGGTGAGATGGTTGGGATCGGGTTAGGCCGCCGGTTGGGGAACGGATCAGGGGCTGGGCGAGGCGGTATCACGAGGAGAGAGAGGGGGCCGAATCGGGTTCTGCTGGGCAACCCGTCGGAGGTCGGGGTAAGCGTCGGGTCAGCAGGGGGTTAGTGGTCCGGAGACGGGGGTTTAAGGTTGGATCGGGTGGATGTTCGATTGGGGCAGCTGGGTTAAGGGATGGCTGATGAGGATGAGATGTTGGTAAGGTTTTTTGTTAACGGTGGATGAGTGAGAAATAGATGGGTGTTAGGAAGAAGCTGAAGGGTAAGTATTATGGTGTGTGAGGGTATAGGGTAGTATGGTGTGGAAGATGATGGGGTGGAGTGTTAGAGTGTATGGGAGGTGTATGGCATTAGTGGGTGGTATGAGGGTGTGTTATTTGAGGGTGTGAGTTTAATTTGGACACCTAAAATAACACTAAGTATCTAAAAATAAAAATAATAAAACAAAATCTAACTAACTAAAAAAAATAAAAATGAAAATATTAAAACAAGAAAAAATAAAATCCTAAGCTACTAAAAACTAAAACAATAAAACAAAAGAAATAAAAATGAAAAATCTAATAAAATGTGAAAACAAAAGTCCTAAAATATAAAATCTATTAAACTAAAAAACTAATCCTAATAAAATAAAAACTAATAAAAATGAAAATAAAGATAAAATAAAATAAAATAAAAATACACTTATAAAATATAAAATAGAAAAATAGAAAATGTAACCTAAAAATTCTAAATAAATCTAAAATAAAACCTAAAAAATAAAACGACACAAAATAAAAATATAAGAAAAATCTAAAAAGCACAAACTAAACATACGGGCTCGGGTGAAGGTTTGGGAAGGTCGGAGCTAGGTTAGGGTTATGGGACAGGGTATTTAGCACCATATTGCACACAATTGCCTTGATTTAAGCGTTTGAACTTTGCAATATACATTAAGCTTGCATGATGAACAATTAAGCGCATAAGACCCAAATTGCCGAGAATTAACAACTAAAGTACATCTATTTGGTGTATAAATTGTACAGTTTTGGGTGCTTATCTGGAAGTGAGAGAATGCTTTTGGGTTTAGTATTGTAAGTGTGTGATTACATGAATATTATTACGAATGGGAACATTTAGGGTTCTTGACAACCGCCATATGAGATTGGCAATTATAGCTATGTATATATATTGGAAAAGTGATGTAGAATATATATATACAATGTTTATAGTGTATATATGTGGTATTATGAATAAATATATATCTCTGTGTGAATAATATATATTTATGTGAAGCATACCCTCTCTAATGCTATCATGGGAAGTTGCGCGATGTGGGTGAGGCCCCTGGCTTTGAGGAGTAGGGAGCGTATAGTCCCTAGGTCATAGCTTCCATTTTATATTGTGTGATTTTTTATTAGGGGTGACACGTGGTGGGTATGTTTTATCTCATTTACAGGGAGGAACTATGACCGCTTCCCATACATTGTGATTTAGTTTTTACCAAGTCGGAGTGAGAATCTGACCGCTGGTACCCAGGATGGTATGTGAGTGATTCCCTGGAAGATGATAGCATTAAGAGACTGCATCCTCGAGTTATAGCTCGGTGGGATGGTTTTTATACTTGTTGTATATAGTATATTATCTGTATATGAGGACAAGATATCATATATCTGTATCTAGTGTAACGAGATATATAAATAAGGATTTATTCTCTTTCTGGGAGATTTTATTTGGAATTAAATTGTAATTTGTATATTAAAATGATTATTACATGTATATATTTTTATGAGTATATATCTATGTTTTGTACTGAGGGCCTAATATATCTCGACGATCGACATTGACAGGTAGTAGTGTATCGGGGGGGTTCCTTGTTTGGATTTCGCTTCGCGAGACACCCCATGCACAAACGTAGTGCAGTGTTGGGACTGGGGAGAAGTTTAGCCCTTAGTACTCGGGTTAATTAGGATTTTATAATGGTTGGAACGAGTTTAGTTAGGCAGGATTGCGTTTAGAGCGATGCGATAGGTGTGCACCATTAGAAGAGGGGTGAGGGGTATCTCATGAGGGTGCGATACCAATTTAAATATGAGAGAAATCATATTTTAAAAATAAAGCATTTATGCACTTGCAAAATATTTTCACAACTCGGGCTCTGACCCGTTTATCTATTTTCCTCTCTTTTTCTATATATATATATATATATATATATATATAGGTGTCAAGACACACCTGGATGATGATTTATTCGAGTCAGACGTTGGCTGCAGCAGCTGTGGATGCATGCAGATTTCTTTTAGACGCTTTTATTCTTGCGATCTAGATAGGAAGCATTGTAGTATCACTCGGGCCAAAAGCCCAATTGTATTTATTTATTTATTTATTCTTTTACCACCTTTTACTGCGGCTTTCGATTTGGTTGTATTATGTTAAATCGAGTGTTCGGTTATTTTATTTCATTTCAGTTTCAGATATATAAACTATGTAATGGTTTTACTTTGTTGGTTTGATTAAAAATATTAGTTTAATAAAATTTTGACGACAACCTAATAGGTTATTAGTAATTAAATTGGTTTTCGACAGTGATGCTAAGAATGAACCATATGAGACTGCTGTTTGAATTTGGTACATGATTGATCGCCCGGTATTTTATTAGGCGAGGTGTCACAGGGGGTCACTTCCCCCTCTATACAGAAATGATGGAATCGCACAAGTATTTGGAATTTATGACCATCTAGTTGATACCTGCGTCGATTTACTACATGGATGATGTGCCCCCCCCCTCGACGGAGGTGAGAGGTTGTAGCATCATTACTAGTTCTTTTACTCATGCTTCTGGGGTGGTGCAGGTGTTGCGGAGGCTCCACTCAGGTATTATCCATTGCCTTCCTTTTAGGTTCCCCCTGGCCCCAAGAAAAGATAGACTATTTCCTCCTTTTCCAGAGGAGGGCATCTAGTTGGAGGCAAGGTTTTCTTCTTTTCATGATTTCCAGATTCTCATTTCTTATTTTAGCTTGATACTGACTTGATTTATTTGTTTGATCCTTTCTTATATTGACCGTGGTTGTGTCGACATCCTAGCTACGTGATGTTCAAAACTGGATGGTTTCCATGGCCTAGTATTTGCAGATGACAACTCGGTCTTGTGTTTCCCCTCTTCTAACTACTGATGATCGCTTTCAAGGTTCGAGCCCTAGGAGTGGAGAGTCTTATTCTCCCCATTATGAGAGGCGTCATGGGAGGGATTAGTTGAGTTAGGTATTCAGAAAGTCCGTGCTGCTCCATGACAATTATGCTCTTTTTTGTTTTTTTTTTTTTTAATTTTCTGATGTACCTGAAAAATGTAAAAAGCAAAATAAATAAATACATATAAAATGATGCATTTTCATTTTAATATCTTAAGTTAATGACTTATTTTATATGCAATTTAATTTTCAAGGAGGTTTTATTTTGAAAGAAAAGTAAGGAAAAATATTTTTGAGAATTGAAATATGTTTTGAATGTTTATGTAGAGAAATGCCCCAGAAACTCTTTTGTAAAAAGTTAATTTTTAGAGGGTTGTTTTTGGAAATGAGAAGAATAAAAAAGGAAAGGGAGAATATTCCCCAAATCGGCATACCCCTTAGACTGCCAATTGACATACCTTCACAGGTACATTTTCTTTTCAGCCTTTTATTGCATTATTGGTACTTGGATTCCTTCATTACATCTGTTGGTTCATTAATTTCGTCATTTTGTGGAGGAAATCAAGTATAAAAAGGGGCAGTAGGTGAGGGTTTGAATCACCCCTCAAATATCTCTCTTCTCTCCCGCATAGAATTTTACTCTCTTTTTATGGCCCTTCTCATGAGAAATACATTTTTTGCCTATCTTGAATGCTTGGAAGCTGTGTGTTTATAGAATGTTAATTATGAGGCTTTCAACTTGTGCCTCAACACTATGAGGTGCAGCCAATAATTAAATTGGAGCCTATTGGACGTGACTTTTAAATTTTTGTATCCTGAGGACCACATGTTCCGTTTTGGTTTTCACAAGGTGTGTCCAACCTACGAAGATTTCTTTGCCATCATAATAGCCTGTAATTTTAATTCATTATTTAAATTTATTTTATGTTGTGAAATGTAATTTTCTACAGTGACTCGTGTCGCCACTATATTTTGTTTATGTTTGTTTGTGTATATTATGAAATTTAATTGTCTCTAGTGGTTGGTGCCGTCACTATATTTCATTTATGTTCGTTTGTGTATATGTGTATAATTAAAATGATTTAAAATGAAACATAATACACCAAAATCAATTAATAATTATTTAACAAATAAACATAATAAATTTTGTATAAACTGTTTTTAAACTCGAATTAGATTAGATGTTAAAAAGGTTGATGAGTTAGTTTAGAGAACTTTTGGTACATGTAAAAGGTTCAGTTTTACTTAAAAAGGGTGGGTTTGAGGTCCTATGGGTTAGTATTGGACTTGGGCTAGGTTTTGAACTATTTGGAGATGGTTTTGGGGTTAATGGGACAAGGCCCATATATGGGTTAGTACTAAATTCGTGATTAGAAATATAAAATAAAGATTAGTTTTTTTAACACTTTATAGGAGAGCCCAAAAGCTAGAGAGAGGAAGCTAGTAAGAAAAGAGGAGATTTGGGGCTTTTCTATTGGGATTGTAACCTACTTGGATTTAGAGGCAAGTTTATTTAATATAATTGTATAATTGATTTGTATTATAGCATAATTAGGTATTGGATTATGAACCCAAATTGATTAATCTGAACTTATGAGTAAATTAATCACCTAATTAGGATTATTAATCATATTGTTGAATTGAGATGAAATTGGAACAATTCTTGGTGAAATTGGATTAGAATTGAACTAAGGATATTAGAAACATATTCTATATTGTGGATGAAATTAAAGTCTCTTGATTATAGGAAGAATTGATAGAAGATTTGAACATAATTAATCAAAGATTAAAAACTAGGGCGCTTGAGATAAAACCCCTATTTAACATTTTAAATCATGATAGGATGGGTTGAAACATATTAATATTGGAAATTCTTGTTGGTATACCACTTGAATATGAAGGATAAGGATTAATGTTGATGTATAGAGTTTTTTAGGATGATTTAGGATGATTTTGTGAAGCGATTAAAGGGCTGGTGCGAAGTTGATGATCTCAGGGGACTAATTGATTAAGTTCTTGACCAAATCGATTCGGTATCTGAAACTTGTAAAATTGAAGCGGCCATAACTTCTTCATTCGGAGTCGGATTGATGCAGGACCAGAAGCCACGAAAAGATAGTTTGATGCTCTAAATGTATAGTTTGATGCTCTAAATGTTGGTATTAGGATACCATCCAAATAATGGAGTATGAAATTAATTATTTTCTTTTAAAGATGAAATATATGTTGAAATAATCCCGAAACATATGAAAACCTAGGCAGTTTTGAGTATGGGTGTTTGAGATAAATTTTTGAGTTTGGGAAAGATTAGTATGGAAATTTCTTCGGGTTGTTTAACTCAGTACAAGGATATTTCTCATTCAAATAAAGGTCTTAATTAATAGATGTTAATTAGTTTCGAATGGTGGGATTAAGACATGAAAATCTTACACACGAAAAGTAAATTATTTTATGTGTAAAACATCGAACATGCATACTCGAGACATACGTACTAAATGGTATATATTTATTTATCATGCGATGATGATTACTACACAATTTAGTTAATAGAGTTAGATTGTACCCTGGGTTAGGCGATGACGCAAATTATCCCGCTAGAGAAAACGATGGGCACTACACTGGGTTGTGTGACGGTTCCACTTTGGTACTTTGTTAGATAGCGATGAGACATACCATGAGCCGATCAATGGATCCACTTAGGTACGCTAGTAGATTACGAGGGGATCTACCCTAGGTTGTGCGATGATGCCACTTCAGTACTCAGGTAGGTTATTATAGTAAACTTGATATGAGTAGTACTTACATAGTTATACAATTAAAGATGTGTTCATTAATTTGGTATATAATTAAGATGTATCTAACAATCATTTATGATATTCGAATGACATGGATAATATGTAGTCATGTGGTACACTTGGGTCTGGGATTAGACGCATGTGATACATAGGATTTTTGGGTTGGCATATTTTAGAAGACACTAAAAGGCAAGAGGAAAATGCGTGATTATATTATAGCCTAAATAAATTATATGGTTATATTAAATAGGCTTGATGTTAACGTTATCATATTAATATTTTTTAAGATATAGGCCATAATTGTAGCCTCATCCCTGATCTAGTCTTTGTCTACATCCAGTTCCTGATCATTTAGGATGTAGGTGTCTAGCCTGCGTGCTTACTCTCTGCATCTTTATTAATTTTCTGAGTCGAATTATGTTCAGTTGGTATTTGTAACTCAGTTTCAGTATGGGTTGATTTACGAGACAGTGGTATCATGTGATGGTTCTATTACTATAATTATTTTGGTATCGGTGATGATAGGGTTTACCTATGTTATGTTTCAGTTATTTACATTATGTTCAAGTTATGTTTATATTTATGCTTGTTTAGACTCTTATTTTAATTTAATTTGGACCTGATCAATAGTGTTTAAATTTTATGAGGTGTTCGAGCATTCCAGGTTCTAGTATCCTAGGCATCATGAGCACATCCATTAGTTTTCCATGTTGAATTATTTGATTACTTTAGAACCTTACCACTTAGGATTTGTACTTGGTGTAACGATGACCTCTTAGGGGGTTTTGCATTTTGGTTCCAAGATAAGGACTCAAATAGACCAAGTGTATCGGGAGGGTTCCTTGTTTGGATTTTCCTTGTGAGACGTTCGATGCATGAGGTCAATTTCGGTCAGAAGTTAGGGACTTTGGGCTTTAGACCTTTAGTAAGTGCTTCGTCCATGGTTTTATGGGGGAATGTCTCCACTCACCATTCGTAATAACACTAGAATTATGTTTTTAAGACCTTGTCTAGGTGATCATGGTGTAGACCATATGAGGAGGATTTCAACTATATTTCTCTTTCCACACCGAGGCAGATGGATACAAAAGTGATCAAGGATTATCGCATTTACAGATACAACGTGAGAAGATTTTTTGCGTTAGTAAAAAGAACCCTACAAGAAGGATTTGGCAGGTGTTATTAGATAACCTGTTCTTCACCATCTACGCTCAGGTGGTTGAATGTACCTTTTTACATTAGCATGAACATCATAGTTATATGAAAGTTTAAGTTCTTAAAATTGAGAATGATGGAATAGACCAACCAAAAAGACTAGAGAAGGTTTAGTGTTACCCCAATCAAGGGAAGACCTTATCAACAGGAGAAAAACGAAAAGGGGAAGCATAATTAAGGTATTTCTATAAAACAAAAAAAAATAGAGTTGTCGTGGCTAGTGGAGATAAGAAAATTATGACTAGTGAAGTCACGATCGAAAAGAGAAGGGCCAATAAGACCAATTTTAGTACAAACCTACCATAGAGATAAGGTCAACAAAATAACCAGTAGGGACATTTTTCCATAGTTCCTTTAGAGGAAAGTATTACACTTGTGGTGAGTGAAATAACAAGCTTACATAGAATAGGATTATAATTGAATTTGGGCTAGACTATAATTACACATCTTTCTCTCTTATTTTAATATTTTTTAATCTATTAGTTACCCAACCCAACATCCTAAAATATCATGCGATTATAAATCTCGAACTCATATGTATCCCATATTTTTAAAGTCTCACAACATTATTCTTTAATCTTGACCGTTAGTTATAATAGGTTGGTTTCTTTCGATAAAAGTCACATGATGTACTAAGGTTTCAACCCTAAGGTACTTCTCACAAAATAACCACTTTACCAATAACATGCTCGTATCTCAAATCTATCCACATCTGGCTAACTAATACAAATAATGCAATATACATATCTTTAGTATCGGTAATACATAAATCTCAAACGTAAGTATTTAGCTAGGAACCCCTACTATAAGTCATATACATTTCTAGTATAACATATAAATCAGCACAACTATCTATAGTAGCACTACACAATAATCACATTAGGTAGGACAAAGAATCTACTCCAATCTAACGTCCATACAAAGGTACAACTCCCAGTATGTACAAATAAATGAGCATCTCTCACTCCCACACATAATTAAGGCCTAATCTTATTGATTTTGGGGACTTCTCGCATGTTCTAGTATAGGCTTAGGCAGTTCCAAACCTAAGACCTTATCACGGCAAGAGATAAATAACAACGTCTACCCATCAACCATAAAGGCTACTAAACCCAAGACTTATGAGAGAAATATCTCCATAGACTATATCAGTTGTGGGTACCTAAACGTCTAACCTAGGGGTAAATATGACCAAAGAAGAACCTGTCTACACATCGGGGTACTAGAAGAGTTTGCGCCGGTTATGCTCTATCATGGAATTCCTCCTAGTACGCCTTCCAATGAGAACTCACACTTGGTATGCATTTCACATAAAATAAGCAAGTAATCACAACCCTTACTAATGGGTTAAGTCAAACACAAACATAACCCTCACTAATCGGTTAAATCTAACACATACATAACCCTTATTAATGGGTTGTAACATCCCGTATTTTTAATGATTTTGTATTGAGATTAATTAAATTAAAATGGGCAATTAATAGGAAATTAATCCGGATTAAAAATAAATATTAATTAGCGAGACAAGGGTTAATATTTATTTGTATGAATTATATTGAGTATTACTTAGTGAAGGAGTAATAAATTAGTAAGAATGCAATATGATTCTCGTGAGTGAGAAAATACGATAGTTACGGTAATTTAGTCGAGACGTGCGTGTCAGACATGTTGGGACTAAAGTTTATAAGACAAAATGTGATTTATTTATCAGTCATCTAAATGGTCATTTTGAGTGTACCGGATTGCCCATAAGGGCCGAATAGTCAAAAAAATTTAGTCGAGGGTTTGGATTGGGCCCCGGGGCATTTTTAGGCCAAATTGACATCTCAAAAGGGTATTTGGTCTTTTGGCTTTTTAGAGTAAAAGGGACCAACGAAATTACTAAGGTTATATCAGAATATGTGTTGAGGGTGTTAGGTTTAATAGTTTGAAAAACTGAGAGAGGCCACTAGAGGAGGAAAATGAAGGTTTTTAAGGCTCCCCACACCACTTTTGCACCACCACCACCACCACCACCACCACCACCACCACCACCACCGGAGTTTATATTGGAAGGAGAGGAAAATAACTTCACCACTTGTTTGCACAAATCATACCTACAAAGTCGATAAGTATTTATCTTGCAGAATTTGAGTGCATATACTATCCATGTTAGTGTAGGATTGAATAATGTTCATGAATAAATGATTTTAAGCTTTGACTTGGAGATTAAATTCATGTTTCTTGGGTAGAAATCGTGGTAGATATAATTCACTCATGTATATAGCACGAATTTGATAATTTAGCAACATAAGAATATGGAGAAATATGGGTTTATTGATATTCTTGAACCAAGAAATAATAATGTAGGGTTTTGGGATTAAAATTTAGATTAAATCCAATTTAAATGACTTCCCTTGATGATTTAATGATTTTCATACGTTAGAAATCATTTGTATATGTTATTATATGGCTAGGAGTTTGGGACTGTATAATGGAGGTTTGAAGGGTTACAAATGTTGAAAAATGCAAAATCTTAACAAAGAAGACAACTGGTACATTTTGAATCGATTCAGACTAAGGGCGAATCGATTTAGTAAGGTGAATCGATTCGACCACTGGGCGAATCGATTCGGTTTGCCAGAATTTGGAAAGTTCTCTTATTTAAGCCTAGAACTTGTGAATAAATTTTGGGAAGACTTTTGGAACATTATTAAACTTCAATGAGGGATTTAGTAATTTCAGTAAGTATGCGATAGCGTTGAGGTTTCCCCAATTGAGGATAATTAAGGCTATGAGTTATTGGGCATATTTTAATGTTTAATGAATTCATGACAACTAGCACGGGTCACAGAGAGCATGAGTGAACATAAGTCCAGACCAATAGTAGAGAGATATTATGACTACTGAAATAATTTAAGTGCTAATTGGGACCCTTCGAGTATTGAGAAATACTCGGGAATATACAATGAGAAATATAATGGTAAATTGATACTACGTAGGATATTAGACAGTTATATACTACATACGAGATATATTATAGGTTACGTGTATACCTATACTGATGATATATATATATATATATATAGGTTGTGGAATACCTATTGTGTGGCTTATTATGTGTAAGAAAATACCTATGTTAACTGCTATCACGGGAGGTTCCGCGTCGTGGACAGTCGTATCCTGATGATCCCATTTGGGTGGTGTTTTGGACTTGTACCTGAGAACATAGAACTTAGGGATTGAGCACTACTTGTGTGTATGATAGTGTGACAGATTGTTTGGGTGCTTTGGGTGTTTTCATAGCCCAAAGTCTTAAAACTATGTTCGCCTGCGAATTATGTGAATCGTAACTTTATGGTTTGAAAGTGATGAGAAGTCCTTTACTTAGCACGTGATGTACCAGGACTCGATAGCAGGGTATGCACGCAGCACAGTAGGTGAGAGGTGAGGATCTCAAGTGAGGTCACGTGAAGTTAACGTGTATACAATATCTGCTCTTACTGCCTTTTAAATACTTGCAAATATTTTTCGAATGTTCTTGGGCTCTGACCCTTTTTAAATCTATTTTTGTAAAAACATTTTAGGTGTCCAGCCACAGGGACTCCAAGCTTATGAGTCCGTTCTTATTTGACGTGATACATCTATTGTGGGCGTTGAAGGACCTCAGTAGTAGACTCTTCCACTTTTATCAGTTCAAGTTCATCATACAGTTATCTCAGTTGGGCATGTCGCCCATATTTAGTTAGCGGTTATTTCAGGGATACTTCATTTTATATTTATTTTTAGATGTTGGATTTGGTTTTCATTATAGACTATTGTATGTGGATTTCAGGCTAGAGTGGTTATTCTGAATACATTTATTTAGTTAGTTGTTTCATCATTTATTGCATTATTTACTAGAATGGTGAATGTGGTTTATTAGTGTAAATTATTGCATGTTAATAAAAAGATTAAAATTTTAACACCGGGCTATTAGGGTATTAGTAATATAATTTTATTTTGACGTTGATTCTAAGAATGAAACCATTAATGATTCCTGTTTAATTTAATAATGTACTGATCACCCAGGATTAGAATAGGCGAGGTGTCACATATTGTATCATAGCATCTGCTTCTAGTGTCCTTAGGATCTGTACGGACTTGTCACATTTCCAGCGTAGCGTTCTTTGATACAAAGCCCTACTATTAGGATTGTTGCATTCATGATTACGCTTATACGTCTTCAACTATTTTAAGATATATTGAAGTGTGGATGTATCAAATTCTCTTTTGTTTCAGATGCCACCTATACATGCACCATGAGCCCCCTAGATGCACAGCCCGAGCTGCAGCCAGCTCAGGCACAAGGGACTGTGAACGCTGCTAAGGTTGCCGCTATTGTTGCACAGGCGGTTAACGTAGCTTTGACCACATTTCCTCATGAGGCATCACAAGTGTCACCTCAGCCGTAGGTTATGGCTCCTGACCAGACATACTCATTTCCTTCTTCCTAAGAACGAGTCATAGATGCCTTTCAAAAGGCTTATCCTCCCGAGTTTTAGGGAAGCTCAATTGTCATTGCTGCTTACTAATGGAAGAAGGTCATCCGATGGCATTTACAGGTGTACAAGTGCACTGATACACAAAGACAGATAGTAGCTACTTTTAAGCTAGTGGAAGCATCCTTGCAGTGGTGGGAGTCTGTTACCACCGTACAAGAGAGGGATATCATGCCTATTCAGGAGTTCTAAGAGCGGTTTGATCGTAAGTACTTTCCATCCACCATTCAGACAAAGATGAGGCAAAAGTTCTTTGACATCTCCAAGGAAGGAAGGACAATGGTTGTATATGAGGAGTTATTTACTAGGTTGGCAAATTTCATACCAGAGGAGGTAAGCACAGAGGAGAAGATCACTCTTTGTGGATGGTCTTAGTTGGAGAATTTTGACAGCATTTATTCTGTAATCTCGCCCTGAAGACATAAATGGATGTTGTGAGTGCCACTTTATTGCATTATCAGGCTCATCGCTTCCACATAAAAGGAAGCAATCTCACATGAGAGTCCAACCAGCAGGACAAAACTGGGGGTGGCAATGCTAGTGGGGCACAATTAACTCAGACTCAAATGAGACAGGGTGAGCAGAGTTCCTAGTAAGGGGATTTTGCTAAGCATTTTTTATTAGGAGATTTCAGGCAGGGTTAGCATGGATTCAGGCATGGCTATCAGGGTCAGCAAGGCCAATAGCATTTTCACCAGGGTCGACAGGGCCAAGGGAAAGGTGGTACCATCCAGGAAGGCCGAGGCCAGCAGGGATAAAGAGGGTGAAATTTCATTGGTAAATGCTTCAGATGTGGAAAGAATGGACATAAGCATAAGGATTTACCTGATAGGGTTAGGGTTTCGCAACAGTAGGGTGCTCTCCAGAAGCCACAGAGACATATTTTTCCCACTGCCCTCCTAGCACTTGCACCAGCACTACCTGTCGTACCAGTCATCCCAGCAGCCCCACCACATCAGGGGCAATTATAATATGGACGTGTATACAACGTCCACCAGGCTGTAATTCTACAGGTGCCACCCACAGTTTAGGGTATGTTTCTTATACATGGGACTTCTAGGTGTATTTTATTTGACACTGAGGATTCACACTCGTTTATAGCCACTAGATTTGCACGAGTCGCGGGACTTTTATATACGGTTGATAGTATAGTCATGTGAGTAGACTCACCACTGGGTAATGGGACATTTATTTTCTTTATTTGTCGGGGTGTGAGTTTAGACATTAGGAGACTTGTTTTTCCCGTCGATATGCTTGTGTTAGATATTTCAGAGTATGATGCCATTATTAGCATGGATTGGCTAGCAGCGTATAGAGCCATGATTGATTGTTATAGTAGGGGAATATTGTTTGCAATTCGGGGCCAAGAGATGTTCTTAGTGGAGATGCCCCATCCTGAAGGAGGATCATCAACTCACTTATACTATATATAGGTGGAGACCTCTAAGGGAGTGGTGATCTCCCTATATTCGATTCCGGTTGTGTGTGAGTTCATCAACATATTTCAGGAGATACTAGGATTGATGCCTAGATGAAAGATAGAGTTTGTCATTGATTTAGCGCAAAGAACTCGGTCGAGATACCTTGCACCTTTTTGTATTGCCCCTATGGAGATGAGGGAGCTACGGTATCAGATTGAGAATCTTTTAGGACAGTGTTTTATCCGTTGGAGCACTTCACCTTGGGGTGCCCCAGTGCTGTTTGTGAAGAAGAGAGATGGATCTTTACGCCTATGCATGGATTATCGGGAGTTGAATAAAGTTATGATATAGAATAAATATCCGTTGCCCATAATCGATGACTTACTCGACAAGTTAAGAGGATCCTCTTACATATCTAAGATAGATTTGAGATCAGAATACCACGAGTTGTGCATCCGGGAGCAAGATATATCTAAGACTTCCTTTCAGATGAGATATGGGTCTTATGAGTTTCGAGTGATGCCATTTGGGCTAACCAACGCGCCAGCTGTGTCTATGGGCTTGATGAATAGGGTATTTAGAGAGCTTCTTAGATCAATTTATCATTGTCTTTATTGATGACATCCCGATTTATTCTCAGACTGAGGAGGATCATGTCGAGCATCTGTGAAGGGTTCTATAGATATTACGCGAGCATCAGTTGTACAGTAAGTTTGAGAAATACAGATTTTGGCTGGGTAACGTAAAATTTTTGGGTCATATTGTATCTGACATTGGTATATTAGTGGATCCAATTAAGGTGTCAGTGAGGGAGTGGGGACAACCCACAACACCAATGAAGGCGCGCAGTTTCTTAGGGTTAGTCAGTTACTACTGATGATTTATATGGGGGTTTTTAAATATTGCAAGTCCGATGAACCACTTGACTCGCAAAGGGGTACCGTTTATCTGGGATGATGCTTGTCAATTTTTTTCAATGAGCTAAAGGATAAGTTGACTTCGACACCATTTCTTGTACTACCCAGGGCGGGAATGGAGTATTTTTTTACTGACGCGTCTCTACAGGGACTTAGGGGTGTCCTAATATAGGAGGAATATTCCATAGCTTATGCTTCATGCAAGCCTAAGCCTCACGAGAGGGCTCATCCACGACTTGGAGTTAGTGACAGTCGTATTTGCGCTATGGATATGGAGGCATTACCTTCTGGGGAGAAGTTTTGTCTATACACATATCATAAGTGACTACCTTATTTGTTCACTCAGAAAGAGATGAATATGGATCAGCGTAGGTGGCTTGAATTTTGAAGGATTATCAGTTCGACATCCAGTACCATCTGGGGAAGGCTAAAATGGTGGCAGGCACATTAAGTCGTAGGCCAGTGGGGGATGTGGTAGAAGTTTAAAAGGTAAAATGGGGGGAGCTTGGGCATCAAGATTCAATTTCCAGATCATTCATGTTCATTATAACCGTAATCCCCCAAATTGTCACGAGGGTTATACAAGACTAGGTAGTAGATTCGTATTGTTAGGAGCAGATTCGACAGCTTTTAGCCATGGGTTCAGAGTCTTACTTTGTGAGTTTAGATGGAGGCTTACGCTTCAATGGGAGATTGATTGTTCCAGAGGGGGAGGACTTGCAACATGTCGTGATGGCAGAGTCACATAAATCACGGTTTTTGTTACATCGTAGAGGGGATAAGACGTGCCAGGATATGAGACGGAAATATTGGTGGAGTGGAATGAATAAAGACATTGTAGAGTTTGTCTCGAGGTGTTCCACTTGTTAGATGGTGAAGGTGGACCATCATAAATCAGTAGGGGTTCTGCATCTAATAGAGATTCTAATGTGGAAATGGGAGATCATTTCCATGGATTTTATCACTAGGTTGCCTACATCTCAGAGGGATCACGATTTCAATTGGGTGATAGTGGATCGGTTGACTAAGGTGGCCCATTTTCTGCCAGTTCAGATGGTTTATACCATGGGTTAGTATTCCCAGATCTTCATCGCTGAGATGGTGAGACTACATGGGGTGCCAGTCAATATTGTTTTCGACAAGGACAAGATCTCCAGGTCTCGATTTTGATAGAGTTTTCACGAGGTCATGGGTACAGAGTTGAGATCGAGTATGACCTATCACCCACAGAAGGATGGGAAGACATATTAGATGAATCAGATGTTAGAAGATATGCTGCGGATGTGTATCCTTGACTTTAGCAACGGATGGGAGCAATATCTTCCACTATTAGAGTTTGCTTATAATAACTCCTATCAGTTTACTATTTACATGACACCATTTGAGGCATTGCATGGTAGACCTTGTCATTTTCCCGCTTGTTGGTTAAAGGTGGGGGGAAATATGCTTATTGGACTAGAGTTAATCCATGATACTTCGACCATAATTGAGATGATTCAGAGTCGTATACGGATAACTCACGATAGGCAAAAGAGTTATGCCGATACCAGACAGTTCTTCCTAGAGTCTAATGTGGGGGGACCAAATATTACTACGTGTATCTCCTATAAATGAAATAATGAGGTTCGGGAAGTAAGGTAAGTTGTCACCAAGGTATGTGGGGCATTTCCATATCATCGAGTGAATTGGGCTAGTTGCATATAGACTCGGATTGCCAGAACACTTGCATCAGATTCACGATTTATTCCACATTTCTTCTCTGAGGTAATATCTCCGGGATAAGTTATCTCACACTCAAATTGCATTGGAAGAGATTTACTTATAACCAAATATTTCATACGAGGAGAGTCGAGTTGCTATCCTAGACCATAGTGAGAGGAGGTTGAGATCGAATGTAGTTCAACTTGCACATGTTCAGTGTGGGCATCATAATGTCGACGAGTCTACTTGGGAGCACAAGGATGAGATGCGCGAAAAATATCCAGAGTTATTTATACCAGATATTTTTCCAAATTTTGGGACAAAATTCCATTATTAGGGGGAATTATGTAACACCCCGTATTTTTACTGATTTTATAATGGGATTAATTAAATTAAAATGGGAAATTAATAGGAAATTAATTTGGATTAAAAATAAATATTAATTAGCGAGACAAGGGTAAATATTTATTTTATGAATTATATTTAGTATTACTTAGTGAATATGTAATAAATTAGTAAGAATGCAATATGATTGTCGTGAGTGAGAAAATACGCCAGTTACGATAATTTAGTTGGGACGCGTGTGTAAGTCGTGTCGGGAGTTAAATTTATGAAATAGAATGTGATTTATTTATGAGTCATCCAAATGGTCATTTTAAGCTCGATAGTGTGCTCGAAAGGTTCAAAATAGTTAGAAAAGTGTACTGGGGGATTTGGATTAGGTCCCGGGGCAGTTTTAGGCAAAATCGGCATCACGAAAAGGTATTTTGGTCTTTTCGATTTTTAGAGTAAATGAACCAACGAAATTACTAAGGTTATATCAGCATATGTGTTGAGGGTGTTAGGGTTAACGGTTAGAAAAATTGAGAGAGGTCGTCACTGGAGTTTAAATCGAAAGGAGAGGAAGACAAATCCATCATTTTCTGCACAAATCATACCTATAAACTCCAAACAAGTGTTTATCTTGTAAAATTTGAGTGCATATACTATCCATGTTAGTGTAGGATTGAATAATGTTCATGAATATATGATTTTAGGGTTTGAATTAGAGATTAAATTCATGTTCTTTGGTAGAAATCATGATAGATATAATTCACTCATGTATATAACAAGAATTTAATAATTTAGTAACATGAGAATATGGATAAATCTGGGTTTATTGATGTCCTTGAACTAAGAAATAATAATCTAGGGGTTTGGGATTAAAATGTAGAATGATCCGATTTATGACTTCCCTTGACGATTTAATTATTTGGATATGTTAGAAATCATTTATATTGTTATTATATGGCTTGGTATTTTTGGTTAGGAGTTTGGGACTGTATATTGGAGATTTGAAGGGTTAAAAATTGTGAAAAATGCAAAATCTGAACAAAGAAAACAACTGCTACCTTTCGAATCGATTCGTCTATTGGGTGAATCGATTCGGTTTGCCAGAATTTGGAAATTTCCCTTATTTAAGACCAGACCTTACGAATAAATTTTAGGGAGACTTTTGAGACATCGTTAAACTTTTAATAATTTCAGTAAGCATGAGGTAGGGTTGAGGTTTCCCCAATTGAGGATAATTAAGGCAGTAATTTACTGGGCATATTTTGATGTTTAATGAATTCACGAGAATTAGCACGGGTCACGGAGAGCATGAGTGAACCTAAGTCCATACCAATATTAGAGATATGTTATGACCACTGAAATAATTTAAGAGGTAATTAGGACCCTTCGAGTAGTGGGAAACACTCGGGAATTTTCGATGAGAAGTATAATGGTAAATTGATACTATGTAGGATATTCGAGAGTTCTATTCTATGTATGGGATATATTAAAGGTTACATGTATACCTATACTGATGATATATATATATATATATATATATATATATATATATATATATATATATAGGTTGTGTGAAGACCTATTGTGTGACTTATTATGTGTCGGAGCATACCTACGTTACCTTCTATCACGGGAGGTTTCACATCGTGGACAGTATTATCTTGATGAGACCATTGGGGGGTAGTTTTAGACTTGTAACTGAGAACAAAGAACTTAGGGATTGAGCACTACTTGTGTGTATGATAGTGTGGCTCGTCATTTGGGTGTGTGCATAGCCCAAAGGCTTAGAACTATGTTCGCCTTCGAATTGTGTGAATCGTCAATTTATAGTCCGAGAGTGATTCCGAACCAGATCCTTTACTTAGTAAGTGATGATAGCAGGGTATGCACATATCGCAAGTCTCGACCTAGGTATGCCTTTTTCATATATATGATTAGGGTGGTACATATATATATGCCTGTAATTTATTCTACAGTGCGTGCATTAGTTGATGAGATAAATAGAGATATCAAAATAACCTAAGTATGTGAAAACTTAATACTTACTTGAGTTAGTTTGCCGGGAGAGACTTAGTTTAACTAGTTAGGAGGGGTAGAGTAACTAGGATTGTTTAGGAGAATACGTTAGGCGTGAACAACAGTTGAGAGGTAAGGATCTCAAGTGAGGGCATGTGAAATTAACATGTATACAATATTGATCTTACTTCATTTTAGATACTTGCAAATATTTTTCAAATGTTCTTGAGCTCTGACCCATTTCAAATCTATTTTTGTAAAAATATTTTAGGTGCCCAGCCATAGGGACGCCAAGTTTAGGAGTTCGTTCTTATTTAACGTGCTGCAGCTGCTGTGGATGTTGCAGGACCTCGGTAGTAGACATTTCCACTTTTATTAGTTCATGTTCATCATTCAGTTATCTCATTTGGTCATGTCTCTCATCTTTAGTTAGCGGTTATTTCAGGGATACTACATTTCTATTTTTATTTCCAGATGTTGGATTTGGTTTTCATTATGGAATATTGTATGTGGATTTCAGGATGGAGTGTTTATTCCAAACACATTTATTAATTCAGTTATTTCATCATTTATTGCGTCATTTACTGGAATGGTGAACGTGGTTTATTAGTCTAAATTATTGCACGCTAATAAAAAGATTAAAATTTTGACACCGGCCCATTACGGTATTAGTAATATAAATTTTTTTCGACAGTGATGCTAAAAATAAAACCAATAATTATTCATATTTAATTTTATAATTGACTGATCACCTAGGATTAGAATAGACGAGGTGTCACACGTGTCAAAGACAGCCCCCCCCCCCCCCCCCCCCCACACACACACAAATGGGTTAAGTTAAATAACATACCCATACCAACCCCAACACTACCGGTTCATATTGTTATCACTATCATAAAAATGGAATAACACCTTTATAACCTTGTAGTCATCTCACAATACATTAACCCCAACCTCCCGGGTTCTCGAATCTATGCATAGTCTCATCTCACCATACACTAAAATGCATACGTCGACTATATATATAATCTTAGTTATCCCTAGTCCAATATCCCAAGGTGTCATGTCCAGGTATCAATCCTGACTTAATTTATATAAAACCATCGACTATGATAACTACTCTTCCCTAAGGATTTTTAACCAAATTCTAAATCTCACCCAAAGGATATAACTTAACATGACTATCACAATGCCTCCCTACATTCCGGTCAACAACCCATGCCTCTGTAATTTCCTAATTCCTAATAAAATTCTAATCTAATCTTGGGTTTATATGCCAAGGTCTTATATATAGCATAATCCCCATTTTAAACTAAAAATTCACAATTATTCCAATAACCTTGAAGACCGATTCTCAAAATCTCACATCATTTGAATTAATATCCATTCTATAAGTATAGGAAATCTTAAGGCCAAAAACTTAACCCTAAGTCCTAAAACCCATAAATCCAACCAAATAAACTAGGCAAAGCCTGCTACTGTCGATTGATCAACTCATAACAATCCCAATTCTCCTTGTTATGGGATTATTCATCTTCAACCCTCATTTTTCCCTCTCCAACCTCCATTAACGAACCCAACAACATCATCCATCCACCTAACTAACAATCAAATGATAAAACCACATTAAAACAACAATGAGAACCTATCTCCATCATCAAATTCTAAATCTACACTGAGATTCAAATAAAAATCCAATTCATAATCCAAGAACCCTAGATTGAACAAATTTATCAATTAACTAAAGATTTCAAGTGGTAAATTCAAAAAACAGAGGGATCTTAACTAAATGACAATAAAAAAATGTTATAATCATATTCTAATAATTTCAGTTCCAATTAATGAGATAATCAATTAAATTAGTACTGAAAAGTAGCTCAAATACTATTTAAACTAGGGTAATCTCAAAATTAATCAAATTAGACATTCTAATAAAATTTTGGTCTTGATTATATATAGATTTCAATGAATTGATACAGTATTAACACACATACAATCACAATCATATTCTATATAAACTTGCCTCATGCTTTGTGGGGAAAACAAAGCCCAAATCTCCAACTTTCTTCTATTCTCTTCACGCCACATCTCTATAGTACCTCTAGTGCTTCCCAATTATGTTTTGTGACAAATGAGATACTGAATAGACCCCCAAACCCCTTAAATCCCGATATTGGGGCCTTAAATGGGCCTCACCTATAAGACCCCCAAAACGACTACAAATGACTTAAAACCTTGCTCGAGCATCGTACTAACACAATAGGCCATATAACCATCATATTAGAATATAAATGGATATTCTACACGTCCTAAAAGTCAATTACCAAATATATGCAAAGCAATTAACTAATAACTCAGTTCTTTAATAATTATTCGGTACGAGTCAATATATATTTAATTTAATTAATTAATCACCATATCTTAATTCTAATTTCAAATCCAATTTAAATAATAGATAAAAAATATAATTAGTGACATCGCTAGTCAGAACAAGCACACGTAATTAATTTCATTAAATTTAATAATTCATAGAAAAATACAGGGAATTACATTCCTCCCTCTTAAACAGGAAATTTTATCCTCGAAATTTGAAATAATTATATTTCCTAGTCGAAAATCTAAGAATATCTGACCCATATAGTCCTAACACTACTCATAAGCGAATATATTCCACTACGACCTAATACACTCCTAGGTCACTCTCGTGATAAATTGCATTCGGCTAAAACTCTGCACCAGGCTATTCTAATCGTTGATACAATGACTTGTTTCCCCACCACGCACACGTTAACGGTGACCGGGTAAGGTCAAATGACATTCGTCTACCTTTATAAGATTACCAATAAGAAACATTTCATCATATTGTTAACTCTCGCTCGAACCCCCAAACCTAATTTCTCCTTATCGAAAAAGATAACCAAAAATACCGGGTCCTTTTCCTTGGGAACCCAAACCCTACTCCCCCTCGATTTCAAAGAATCATTTTCCTAACTCGGCATAATTCATAGGTTTGATAATGAACACCACTCCCTTTGAAGTGTCCTGAACACATCCACGAATGACGTACTTAATAACTCTTAGCCCTAATCAATTCGGTCAATCTTCCTCAAATAACCCCAACTGGTCCCATATCCTAGTTGGAACTCCCAAATCCTATCAAAATAATTTAGTTTAATCATCCCACCCCTTAAAAGTCTCTTGTGATCAACCATCTCGACTGAAGGGACACCCTCAAGACCAAAACCATATGAAAATTTCTTCATCGAATCAATCATATGGAATTTCCTAAATATTATACACCTAATAACTTTTGGGATGTGTAGAAAACTCAAAAACATGAACCTCAATCAAAGATACATTTCGTAGTTTGGACCCCCTTCAACAAAATATTTCCTTAAAAATAATTACCCCCTCCTATCATCAAACGGAGACAATACCTATTCCTTGTGCTAGTTGCATACCCACTCTTGATAAACATCAACGATGGGGCATAAACAACCCTTCATCACAGATTTTGGTGTAGCAAACAACACTATTACACCATTCCCTTTCAACATGATATCATCACCCCTCACAACGAACTTCTCCTTTCGGTTGTTAAAACTCGATAACAACGCACCCGTTCTATATTGTGCTAGAAAATTGCCTTCGATATATCCTCCTCCCATTATCATCGTTATAAATAACTCTCTCCCATTTTTATTATCAGGAGGAAACAGTCTCCTCCACTCTTTCCATAGGTCATTAATACGTAATAATAAACACTTCTTTCGAATCTTGACCTTATCCAGCTCTTGCTGGTTCACACATCGCTTAGAGGATCATCTATCATTTGGAGCTTACTCAAGGTAACATAATTCTTGAATACCCTACGAGCTCAAAACCGTGGTGTCTACTCCTCCAACACCTCTGTAATCATTGATGAAGTCGATCCCATAAAATGTCCTCGCAACTGATCTAATGTTAGTTCCAGCTCCTTGACAAAACTAAATCCTTATGCAACCCAAACAACAAAGCACTAGAAGAATATCGCACTATAGATGACACCTTTATGAAATCGTAGTCCCCCTAATATACCCACGCCCATATATATAGAAGCGAGCTAGACCTTTTCCTGAGCTTAAGCATAACCACCCAAAGTATACTGGCCCCCAAAAGGAATAAAAACCCTACCCCTGGTGGTCAATATATATGTAAAACATAGATATACACACAAGCTTAGTACTAATACGATGATCTCTCATAAAAAAATTAACAAAGCGCCCGAAAACTAAGCCTACTAAATGAACAGCCACATATCTATAATCACGATGGAAGCCATCCCCTACCCGCTGATGTAACCACAAATAAATAAAGATCCAAGAAAATTAATATTCCTCATAATCGTAGTATTCCCATGCTACTAACAACTAATGAAAAATCCTTGATGTCTATAATATATTCATACACGTGATCCATAAATGTACCTATAACCATCCACTGAATCTACCCCAAAAATTTGGTCACCACTAAGGCTAGGTGGCTTCACTTGCCACGAGCATAAAACCTTCCGCTAAAGGAAATGTCGAAATGGGGGCCCCACTGGTGGCCTTGCTAACCTTACTTCTTTGGTCATTTTTGCTAAAATTTGCATCGTTTTCCCTACTCTCATAGGTTGTGGCTCCATTGGCCATAATTCCCCTAAATCTTCGGTCAAAATAGATCACATAGTCTACTCTTGGAAACCTCTTAGGGTCCATTCACCCTATGCAGTTCCTTATGTTGATGAGGTCTTCCTACTTAGGTCAATGCTACACCCTCTTAACTTATTGGTCCCACTTTGGCCTCAACCTTCAAAATATTAGGGACTTTATCCCTATAATAGTTATAATTATCTTACTTATATAAGAGGGTTATTTCGTCCACCTGAGCGGAAGTGGTAAATCACTAGTTACCTTGTAACACTTGTAAAATCCTCATGTAAGTTTTTTACCAACTCAAAAAGTCTTTCTCATACTAGCTGATAACGACCATCCTCATTTGCCTTTGTATCAATATCTCTCCAGTGCAGAAAGAGAAAGATAGTTGATCTCCCCCTCATACTGGATACCACATGATGATGTCTTCGAAAACTTATTCCTATGCCATTACATATGGTGAGTGAAAACATTTCTCCTTAAACCATACTCTAAGAACCTGATAAAGATTTCGCGTACAAAAGACCTTAACTCTCAAACAAAGCCAACCTCTTGTGTGGGAAGTATTGCTAGAGAAATCTAAATCTTTTGGTGTAATATATTGATCAGATCTAATATAAAATTCACGGGAATGAGAAGGTTTTGGTAACATTCTTAGCATAAGAAAAACTCAAAATCGAATGAAAAATGACAAGATAACGAAATACTGAATCAACACAAATCCAACTCTATTACCAATCACTTCCAATAGCACATAAGTTATCTATGAATTTAAAATTTTCCCATATAGAAGTCCAACTCTAAATTTAAGTATACATGTACAAAGTGACTTAAAATAAAAGGGTACAATACTATAATGGGCTACACTTGCTAGACTCATATAATCCTAGGAGTAAAAAATAGGATGTCGCTAGAGATGCTCCTCTAATGAACCCGCATCTACAGGAACTACCGCACTAGGGACCTGTAAAAAATAGTTTTTGATAGAATACATAAACAACAAGCCTATATAGAGTAGGATTATAATTGAATCCGGGCCACATTATAACTACACATATTTCTCTCGTGTTGTAATATATTTTAATGAAGTCTTAGGAGTACGGAGGATGGACAAATAAGCGTTAATTTTTAGTTTTTCAAATTAAATATATAAAATTAAACATAATTAACCTAAATTAAATTTAGCACCCATTTTAAACTGATTATTGTGATAAATTGATTTACCAAATTTTATCTTAATGTAAAACATGCATCTAGGTGATAGAAGATAAAATAAACATATCAAATCACGACACGCTGATGTACGAGGAAAAACCTTAGACGTCCTAGCCACGTAAATCACTATGATCAGGAATTACACAAGATAGACAATATACTTACAACAGAGGCTCAATGTCGTCATAAGCCTTGACACACTTCAGTCTTTAACCTCTCCTCAACAGTGCACACAAGAGTCCACTTACGTAGTTCCACAACGTGTGCATTCACACACACCTCATTATCCAATGTACAGGCTTAGCAAGCGTCTATGGATCAAAACACGGACACACCACTTCTTCATCATAACACCACACCATGGAGCCCACCCTATATAAACAACAAACCAGATATGGAATCCTCCTCACGAAACGAATCTCAATCAAGATGAAGAGAACAAAATTCTTAGTTCCCATAAAAAAAGATCTCAAAGAATATAGACTAATAAAACTTGGACCTTAAACACTTTTGGTGAAACTAGGGTTTGAGAGCTTTTGGATATTTATAGGAAAACATTTTTCGCCAAAAGTCTCAATGAAAACTGATGTCAACACTCTAATTTATAGAAAACAAATTTTTTGAGGGGACACATATTTTGAGAAAACTCGTTTGAACAAAAAACAAGAACTTGTTCAAATGAAAATGCTAAATCATTCTAACTAAAGTAAAACTCATTCGAACGAACAAACAATCTCGTTCTAACCAGTTTTGAAAGAGATTCAAATGATATTATTTCTGTAAATAGAAAAATATTGTTTGATGTTCGTTTGAACGGATTGCTAAACTCGTAGGAACAATACCAGCAAAGTCATTCGAATGGATTTAAACTAAAAAATCATTTTCTTTTAAAATCTAATCCAAACAATTATAAAAACAAACACCCAAAAACACCTTCCAAGGATCAAAATTCATATGCATTCATACCTGAGAGATCCTCGGAAATAAGAAGACAAAATATGGCACAAAACACGACATAATATGTAATCTCTAAAGCTATGCTGCAATGTCTTCAATCAAACTCATAAAAGGATTGAAAGGGAAACATTAACCCTAACCTATGACTCAAAATGTCTTGTTCGAAATTTAGCCAATAGATACAAATTGACTCAATTGGAAATTTCTCCTTACAAATCTCTACCTTTGGGTATTTTGGGACAAAACCAAAACCAAAATCAAAACACCTATGGGCCATCAAGATCTATAAAATAATCAATCCCCCACCCTCAAAGGAAAAAAGTATAGACGCTAGACATGCACATATGCTGAGAGCTTTGCATGCTTGTAAACTTTGTCACATGTTGCAAACTTAAAAACACCTTCAAATTCAAAGAGAATATATAAACAATATACATCTTTGTATGAATAAACTCCCCTAATGTCTAACAATCCCCACCTAGGTGAGACATCTCCCCCTAATATAAAGATCTACTCCTAACACTAATTTGAAAGATACCATTTCTATGCCTTTTTGTTCAGGAATAGACTAAGAAAGAATGCATAATAAGCAATTCCTCCCCCATAAAACATATATCCCCCTAAAAGTGAGAACATATAAAACAATTGAAATTAAAGAAGAAGGAATACTATCGTGCAATGGTGTAAAATGCAACAAAACATAACATGGCAATGCAAGCTCATATAGTCCACACAGTGATAAATCAATACCAACATTGATGCAAATATGATACCTACTTGAATAACAATGAATCATGAGATACCAATGTAAACAAGTAATAAGTGATACCAATATGATTACATAACATGTCAATTTGATCCAAAGATAAAGAAAATGGCAAACATGGATTAAATACAAATGCAAAGACTCAAAACAAAACAATACCATATATATAAATATATAAAATATACAATTGACACACATGCACATATATATAGGTATAGACACCACAAACATGACACAAAATAAATAAGATTTACATGCTGGCACGGTATTGACGTGTCTAAACATATGGGATGGAGTAAAGGGGCGTGAACTCTATACAAATGAATTATGGCCCAATCACCCAAAAATGTACAAGGAGTTATATTTGACTGTAAAATTTTTTTGAACTGAGATTTATCCTCAAGTAATAGATAAAGTGAACTCAATGAATAAACAAGCCCAATGCATGAAATCTTAAATCTTTTATGATTCTATAATGTCATCACATGATAAGCATAAGTAGGATTCATTGTGGAAACATGTTGATCTTCAACTATAGCACCCTCAAAAGTTAAACATATATCATATATTTTTTACTCAATTTTTTTGAATATACCATTTGTGAAAATCAATAAAACAAACAAGATTTTTGGCCTTTAATCTTTTCTTTTTTTCCTCCAATTTTTTAGGCTCTTGCTAACAGTGGCTTTCCCACAAAGAAGATTTTCTCCTTTCATAGCCTTTCCCTGTACACTCCCATATTTTCAATAAGAAATCAACATTATCATTGGCAATGGTGCTTACATGCACAAACCCCCCATAGTCAATAGATATGTAGATGACATGATTGATGGGAAAACATCTCACTTAGCTCAAATATTACATGTGAAGTTAAGGTTCAAAAGAGCTCGTGCATGTGTGTCTAAAAGCATATATAAACTGAATCTATTAAGCAAATAAAAATTGAACAACTCCATGCAACCATGATTAAGAACAATCTAAACATTTCAGATCATAATCAAATGTCCTATCCACGTGAAAAAATGGAATGAAGTGGATTCAAACACACCAACATGCCACACAAAATGTGTAAAACTAAATTACACAGACAAAAAATGTTTTTGAGATTTTAAATGTTTTTCAAAATGATGCCAATTTAAAAAAACTCAAAAGGTAAACAAAATCTTTTTATATTTTTTAATAAGACCTAATAAATGAAAATTCAGAATACAAAAGATTCTAATCACATACAACTAGCAAACACATATATCATGAAGTTCAAAATCTAGTGTATGCAAACATGAGAACACAATCAATTGTTACATGAGAAGTATCATCTGCAAGCATTCTAGAACCAACAAGTTTAACATGTAAAGCCTCCAAATAAGATTTTCTAACCCACATAGGTGTGACATGGCACTCTTGGATTTTAGAAACCTTAATGACTCTTGACTTAGACTTTTTAGTACTATTTTTAATATTAAAGAAAAAATGCCAAAGGTAACATTTCCTACTGTAATGTGTGGATGTGTAGACATGACGAGGGGTGTCACCTAAGGTTTGAAATTTTTTAATGTTCCTAGAAATAGTGTCTCTCTTAAAATAATTGTATTGGCTTGATAGAAAAAGCATTTGGAATATCAAATCCAATCCCACACTTGTCATATTTGATTTGAACGGTGCCTATCATTTTATCCAATATCTCCGACTTATATTCGAAATAAAATTTGACATGACTCGAGTCTCACAATCTCTTTTCTATCTCTATTACCCTAGACTTGAGTAATTGCCTAAACTCTTTAAACTCAAGAATATCCTTTTTCAAAACCTCCATTAAACCTCGAAGGTCATTTCTCTCAACCTCAACATACTTGAGCTTCTCCTTGAGAGTCCATTCACATGCCCTAAGATCCTTAATAAATTTGGCATTATCATTACCTATGGCACGTTCTTTCAACTAGCTTCCAACTTTAAGCTTGATTTTCTCAATTTCACCAATTCCACATAAAACATATATAAGGCAACTTTGAGTTCACTCTCCTCCTCCTCTTCTTCATCCTCCTCTTCTTCTCCACTCTCATTACCATCACTCAATTGGAAATTATAAAAAATGGCCTCGAAAGTGTCATGCTCAAAATTATCTTCATGGGAATATTTTTCATTTGGGCTTTTTTTCCCTTTTTCCGGGAATTATTTTCCATATCATTATTGAACAAAGGAGTTCTACCTGGGCCTCAGTTTCCGACCAGGCCCAGGGAGACTGCTTAAACCCATAGATCGCTTTCAAAGTCTGCAAACCTTGTTCTCCTCTCCCTTACCACAACCGGGTGGAGGACTCATGTAAACTTCTTCCTGTAGGTCCCCGTTCAGGAAGGCATTTTGAACATCTAATTGGAACAGAGGCCAATCTCGATTCGCAGCAATAGAGAGCAGGAGACGAACAGACTTAACGTGGTGTTGTTGTGCTTAATGGAGGAATTGGGCCCCTCTTCGAATCACTATCACTAAGGATGTCATTTACACCTTTGGTTTATTTTCCTCATTCTTTAGTTTAGTCGGACATTCAGCTTCCCTATGTCCATAACCCTCACATGTAGGGCATATATCTAAGTCATTATTTTTAAAATTATCAATACAATTTTTAGGTAATTCATTGGCCCTGTTTCACTTATTTTTCTCAAAATTCTTTACATCTTTCGATTGTTTTTTAAACTTGAAAATTTTCTAAACTTCTTCGCAAATATGGCCATATCATCAGAATTGATGTCAATCTCATCATCCAGAATATGTGTTTGCTCCTTTCGGGATTTCAAGAAATATCCTTATCTTTCTTCATCCTTTTAAAGTAAAATGTGTCAAGCTTATAAGTTTAAAAATAACCTACAAACTTTTGAGTTTAGTCTTGTCTAAAGTACCGAAGGAATTCAAAACTATCACATTTGAATTAAATCTTTTAGGCAAGGACCTTAAGATTTTCTTGACTACTCGGGTTTTGGGTATTCTCTCTCCCAAGATAAAAGACGAATTCATGATATTAGGCAGTCTAGCATAGAACTCATAGAACGTTTCATTGCCCTCCATTCTTATGGTTTCAAACTAAATGGTGAGGGCGTGGAGTATGGAAGCCTTAATAACATTAGTTCCTTCAAGGGTGAGTTAGAGTTTGCTCCAAGCCTCTTTAGACATTTCACATGTCATAATATGGTGGAACTCCTCAGGTGTGATTGAAAAAAAAGAGCATTTAAACCATGAAAATTATAATTTTCAAACATATGTTCATCCTCACTCCATGATTCTACGGGTTAATGAATCCTATAATCACCAGATAAGGTTATGGGTGGGGATCCACCATTAACTAGTGCTTGCTATACCCTCTCATATATCTCCTTAAATGCTAATTTCATACACATTTTCCATTATGCGAAAATTGATACATCAAACATCGGTAACCTAGAAATCGAATGACCCTTTGAATAAAAACCACTAAAACTCATGCCTAAACATGGATCTAAATCTCGATCCCAACATCCAAAAATATCACGTAGTTCTAAATCTTGAACCCATATGTATCCCATGTGTTTAAAATCAACATCATTCTTTAATCTTTATTATTAACTATAATAGGTTGATTTCTTTTAATAGAAGTCACATGATGTACTAAGGTCTCAACCCTAAGGTACTTCTCATAAAATAACCGCTGTACCAATAACATTCTCATATCTCAAATCTATCCACATTTGGCGATCTCATACCAATAATTCGATATACACATCTCTGGTATCGATAATATACAAATTCAAAATGTAATAATGTAAGGGGGAACCCCTGTTATAAGCCATGTACATCGCTATTATTACATATAAACCGATAGAACTAACTCTGGTATTGCTGCACAATAATCACATATGGTAGGATAAAGAATCTACTTATGTCTAACGTACATACAAAGGTACAATCCTCGAGATATACAAACAAATGAGAATCTATCGAGCCCACATATAATTGAGGCCTACTCTTATTTCCTTCGAGAATCTCTTGCACATTCTAGTATATTCTTAGGTTTATAATATAACACGTCATAACACATATGAAGGTTTAACTATCATTTGAATGTTATAGTCTTAGGCCTACTCTTATAGATGTATCATCACGGTAAGGAATAAATCACAACATCAACCCATCAATCATAAAGCCGACCGTACCCAATACTTATGAAATAAATATCGTCATAGACCATCTCATTTGTTGGTACCTAAATCCATTATCTATGGAAAAATATGACCAAGAAAGAGCTCGTATACTCATTGGGTACTAGTGCGGTCCGAGTCACACGTTGCCCATTATGGAATGCCAATGAGAACTCACACTTGCTATGCATTGCACATTAAATACATAAGTAATCACAACCCTCACTAACGAGTTAAATCAAACACATACCCTAACTAATGGGTTAAAACCAACACATATATAACCCTCACAAACGATTCAAATCGAATACATAAATAACCCTCACAAATGGGTTAAGGTAAATCGAATACATATCGACCCCAACACTACCGTTTCATATTGTTATGGCTATCATTACAAGGATATAACACATCTATAATCTTATATTCATCCCATAATACATTAACCCTAACCTCCCGGGCTCCCAAATACAGGCATAGTCTTACCCCACCATACACTAGAATATACATCAACTATATTCAATCTCAATTATTCCTAGTCTAATCTCCCATGGTATCGTATCTATGTATCAACCCACACCTAATTTATATAAAACCATTGACTGTAATAATTACCCTTCCTAAGGGATTTTTAACCAAATTCTTAATTTTACCTGAAGGATATAACACAACATGACCATCACAATGCATCCCCTACACCCCGGTCAATAACCCACTCTTATATAATTTTTCAATTCCTAAAAAATTTTCAATCTACTCTTGGGTTTGTAAGACAAGGTCCAATACCTAGAAAAATTCCCTTTTTAAACCAACAGTTTTATAATTATTCCAATAACCTCACGGATCGTTCCTTAAAATCTTACATCATTAGAATTAATATCCATTATATAAGTATAGGAAAACTTAAGGACAAAAAACGTAACCATAAGTCCAAAACCCCACCAAATAATCAAAATCCTGAAATATTTAAAACCTGATACTATCGATCGATCGATGACCAAGTGTCGATCAATCGATCAACTCGGAACAACCTCAAATCTCCATGTTTTGGGATTCTTCAACTTCAACTTCCATTTTTCTATCTGCAACCTCCATTAATGAACCCAAAAACTTAATCCAAGCACCCAACTCACATTCAAATGAAAAAACCACATCAAAGCAGCAGTTGAAAACTATATCCATCATCAAATTCTAAATCTACACCAAGATTTAAATAAAAACCCAATTCATAATCCAATAACCCTCACTACACGAAAAGTAGCGAATTATTAAGGTCAAAAACCTTGACAAGGTGCCCTTGTCACGGTAAAAAAATGTGACAAGTTTGGGAGTGACAACAATAATTATCACGGACTTGTCACGGTCAAAGTTGGTGACAAGTTTTTCTTTGCAACGAACTTTGACCGTGACAAGTCCGTGACAAAAAAAACTTGTCATGGACTTTGATCGTGACAAATCTGTGACAATTATTAACTTTTCACAAACTTGTCATGATTATAGTCTATGACAAGTTTTTCCTTGTCATGGACTTGTCATAGTTAAAGTTCGTGATAATATTGGGTAGCATATAAAAAAAACTATTGTGTTGTTAAATACACTACCACTGCCTTGTTACAACACCCGTTACAGAATATATATATATATATATATATATATATATATATATATATATATATATATATCAACCAACATTCATTCATTCATTCATTCATAAGATCAAAATCCGTACAACATTCATTCAATCATTATATCAAATAAATAACAATTCAATATTCAATACTCAAAGTTGTTGTTCATAATCATAATAAACAAATAGTAATCAAATTATTACAAACAATTGTTATAGGAATTGAGACAACCTCAACAGTAGTAATGTCTCATTACTTGCTCAACCATAATAAACAATAAATAACAATTTATAAATAATTAGTAATCAAATTATTACAAACAATTGTTAGAGGAATTGAGACAAGCCTCAATAGTAATAATAAATAATAGTAATCCAATTATTACAAACAACTGTTATAGGAATTGAGACAAGCCTCAACAGTAGTAATGTCGCACTGCTCGCTCAACCATAAGGGCTCATTCTCTCTTCCCACGTACACATCCGTTACAAGGACCCATACCTCGTGCGGTTAAAATGGACGGTTCTGCATCAGAGAGCCAGAGCGTGTATCCAGGTCCCTCAACCCCTTAGATATTCTATGGCCACTTCGTGTGTCTACTATATGTACCATAGGCCAACCAATTGTTGAAACTATCCTTGGGACGGGTGTATGGGTGGGGGTGGCAAATATGTCATCATATGTAGATGGGGGGGAGGGGGGGGGGGGGGTTATTAGTGAGGGTGAGGGTGAGAAAGTCGGAGCAATGGTCCTTTCATCCACTGTTTTCTCCTTGACCTTCCTCGAGAACTTAAAGGCACCCTTGATATACTCGAACATTTTATGCACCGTTCGCTCCAAGTTTTCTAACTTCTCACTGTGGTTGGTCGACAACTCGTCCACCTTGCGAGCCAGCCCTGCGTTGCTCGACGCAATTTCGGCAAGCCTCGCCTTCCCTACCTGATTATTCACCCCCGAGTACGACCCTTGTGATCTCTCCCAAACACTTGGCTGAGTGCATTTATAGCGAGAGATGCCTTTTCGGCATCACTTTGGGAGTTGTGAACTTCCTTAAGCTTTTCCTAAAACAATAAAATAGGAACAAGGTTAGATAAATTAATAAGAAAGTATGTGATTATAACATTTTATTTTTATAATGTAAATAATATTTTAACTTACAATAGTAGCAACCACATCTGGATTGACCTCCCCATTCTTCCCCTTCTCTGTTCGAATTACCACATAGGTATCGAGCCTATGTGGCTTACCCATATGGCCACTCTCTGTCATTAATGCAAAATTAGTTAATTGGTATATAATTATAACTAAGTAAAATAAAATAAAACATAAAATAACGGACACTAAAACATACAATCTAGTGTTCCACCTCGACATATGACGTATGCCTGGAGTAGTGCACGTCAATCTTCTTGGACCGATTTTCCCTCCCTGATTGACGAGAGGATAATTGCCTCTCCGAGACCTCATATCGACAAACTATTTCTAGATTTCCAATGAGATGGGATCCTTCGAGGGTACCGTGTCCTAAAGTCCCAAAATGCCCCTGGTCCTGGCCAAAGTAACGTACGCGCATGTTTTTCTTCCATGTTGTATACTGATCTCATAATTGTTCCCACATGGTGTTGCATAAATTGGGGGCAAGTCGAATTGTTCCTGTCAAACAAATACAAAACAAAAAGAAAGTGAGTTATTAGTATTTAAATTATAATATATAAAACAATACAAAACAATAAGAAAATGAGCAAGTATTTGTAATGCCCCCAAATGACTAACTTAAGCTCGTTGGGCACTTTCCTCCAGTTCGTGTACCCGGGGCCAACAATCATATTCAGCAACTCTAGAGCCCTAGTTTGTAATTCCACCTTGTTCTCTACTACGGTTCCCAATTTGTCCCACTTTGGGGGGCTAGTTCTAGATGAACCTTCCTCACCCCCGTTTCTCTGATGCCCTGATGTAGACATTTCCTGCAAAAATTATCGTATTAGTAAAAATATATATATGAGAAAATGATCAAATACAAATGAATAAAAGCATTAAATTGATTAAAATCCAAATGAATTAAATCACTAGGAGAATTCAAGTTAATGGCATTATAAGAATATAAATCCACATTATAAACCAAACTAAGCATTGTTTCAAATAAGTAGAATACTTATTACAAATCTAAAAATTATTTCAAATTCGAGTCATGTGACGGACTTTGAATTAATTCTTAAACTGGTTAAAATCCAAATTAATATTTTCACTAACCAACCAACCAATTTTGATTCAAATCCACAAAAACTGATAAAATTCAAATGAATAAAAGCATTAAACTATCATCCGAGTGATACAAAGCACTAAAAGAATGCAAGTTAACGACAATATAAGAATAAAAATATAAGCATTATATCACATACAAAACTAATCATTGTTTCATATAATTGGAATACTTATTACAAATCTAAAAATTGTTTTAAATTTGGGTTATCATCTAAAATTGATTGATATTCAGTAGGAGCGGCCAAGTCATCCATGCTACCTGTTAAATGCTTTGGCGCGTGTAGTATGATTGACTACTACTCATTGTTGATATACTTCAAGTAAAACACTTACTTGACCTTTTGAGAAGAAAAAACAAACGACTCATTGCTCACGTGCCCGTTGCTCTTATCATTTTACAAGGGTGGTAATTTATCAACTCGTATGATCACAATGAACATTTAACACCAACAATGCTTATAACTACTTAAATTTAGAATTTTTTTTAATTGTTAGAGAATGATTTACAATAAGTATCATTTTCTTATTCATTTTATTTTTCCCATGCATTTATATTTGAGGAATCCAGTCTAATATAGTAACCGTCCCAAGTCCTCAAACTTTCCTCTGGGAAGCCTACTGTCCATGGACCTTATTGGGTCGGGCAAAACCTCATATATAATAACACTTTGTTACTTATTTTACATATTTATTACAGTAAAATATTTATATTACACTAATAATGGATGATTGAAGTTTTTAAGGAAAAAAGGTTAGTTGATCCAATTTCTTTACTAATTTTACCATTTTTACGACATCAGAATTTATATGACAAAACTTATTATTCTTAAAACATCATTAATATTATAAAAACAATATGTATCCTATTTCATCCATCTCCTCTAAAGGGTGAGTGGTTGTATCCAATTCAAGACCGCATATTTCTGTAATATACTTAGCAACTCATCCACATTGTTCCAATTTGAGTAAAATTCGATAGCATATCCCCATAGTCCTCCAGGTACACGACATATATTCAAAAGTCTTTGTACTATTTTAATTTATCAATTCAAATAATATTTAACACCGCATCATTTAGTATGTACCCAGAGGACATTAAGAGATGGCAGCATAACTTCACCCAAAAGTAAAGTAACAAGTGTAAAGCACTAAGTATATCACTATACATAAACTATGTTGTCCCAAACTGTCTAAACGGGACAATTCGAGAGATCTCGTTACAGGGGTAATGACTCCCGAACGTGTCTAATGGATATTCAATGTGTACGCATTGGAACTAGAAGGCTAGTATCTATGCACACTATCTGTAACTTAAGAAACTTACACATATTGAGTGTATGATTTGTGTTATTGCTATGTATAATTTTACCTTACTTTTAATTGATGTTTTAAAATTTATATTGGCCACCACATTTTATTTATATTTCCATGGTCAGTACGTTTCATTTCTATTCAGGAGTATCACATCCTTAAATGTTAGAAATGCCTAGGGCCACCCAACTCAATGACTATCTAAATGTTCAAATTCACCTGTCAACAACAATTAAAGAATCCAAAACAACAATTATAATAATAATACGAAATACAAAATAGAGTTTCAGCATTTAAATAATCTATGATCCAAGCTCAAAACAGAAATAATTAATTCAACAATAAGGGATAAATAATTAAAGAGAATAACCTAATGGACCACTTGAAAAAGACGTAGTTTTGGTGTGACAATAAGGGTGAAATTTAAAGAAAACCCCTCGCTTTGCCTCAAAATACCCAAAATTAAGTCATTTTGAAGTGTTCGATAATAAACTCCTTATTAAAATAAAATAAGCAAGGAATTTAGTAATGTTCACGACAAAATTCAAGTACCACATAACTTGTAAGTCGCACATTTGAACTGACAATTTTTGTACCACATCAACAAAATTCATTCAAATATTGTAAAAATAAATTAACAATTCAATTGTTGATAATCATAATTTTTTATACCAAATGCCACATAAATTAAACCTAATAAACCAATAATAACAAACACACACATACACAAAATAACACATAGTAGAACACACACACACACACACACACAAAATAACACACAATAACACATAGAGATTACATGTGATTTTCTGTAATTTCTGAAATTTAAAGGGTTTATGTGTGGTGTTTGTGGGGTGTATGTGTTTGTATGTGGTGTGTGTGGTTGAAATTGGAGAGAAAGAGAGGACCTGAAATAGGCAAGAGAGAGAGAGAATTACCATCCTAAAAGAGAGAGAGAGAGAGAGAGAGAGAGAGAGAGAGAGAGTTTTAGTGGGAAGGGGAAAAGTGTTTGTCGTGTTGTACAAATATTTCATTAACAATATGTCACGGTTCTGCCAAGGATTTTGACTTTGACAATAATCGCATGTTTTTTTGTCACGATTTTTTACCATGAAAAAGATAGCCGGGTGAGGAGTGACATTTTATGTAAGTTGATGTAGTGCCTAGATTGAACAAATTTATCAATTAAATAAATATATCAAGGGATCAATTCACAAAATCAGAGGGCTCGTAACTAATTGATAGTAGAAAACATGTTATAATTATATTCTAACAATTTCAGTTTTAATTACTAAGAGAATTAATCAAATTAGTAATGAAAAGTAATCCAATTACTATATAAACTAGGTTAATCTCAAAATTAATAAAATAAGCTATTCTAATCAGATTTAGGTCTTGATTATATTCAGTTTTAATTAAATAAATACAATATTAATACACATACAATCATAGTCATACTCTATAGGCCTCATGATTTGTGGAGAAAGCTAAGCCCAAATCTTCCACTTTTGTCTCTTATCTTCATGTCTCTTATATCCACTCCATCTAGTGTTTTCCAATTATGTTTTGTGATAAATGAGATCCCTAATATGTCCCTTAAACTCCTTTAATCCTGAAATTGGGTTTGGGACCCAAATAGGCCTCACCGAAATGAGCCCGAAAACAACTCCAAATGACTAAAAACTTTGCTTGAGCCTTATACTAATCATTGTTTTCGCAAGTGTCAGACGCCGATCGTTGTTTTCATTTCGCCAACTCAATACAAAAACCAAAATTACGACTACACTTGCGGGGCAAGTCTAGCGATAAGTCGGGTATCGAAAGATCCACTGGGACGAGTTGCTAGAATTCAATTGATTTAATATTTCTAAATAGAAGTGTAAAAGATGATTACAAACAGAAAGAAAAGATGCATGAAAGGGAAATGTTAATCTAGGCAAGTGTATTGAAACTAGACTAACAAAGCAAGTAAAAACTTTAGGTTGCATCGAATATTTCTCACCCGGGTTAATTGGTATAAAATGGTTACATGGGTCAACGAGTTATTTAGAATGCATCTCGTTTCGACCGTTAATTGAATCAAGGGTTGTCACGCCCCTAAATCCGCATAAAAGCCTAATATGATTTTGGCGTCTACAAATATCCCGGAAATTACGCACGCAAGGTCATAAGCACGGGACATACATGATATGCCCTGTCAAATCTCCTAGGCATAATAACTAGGACAACGCACTCGAAATAGACCCGTAAACACTATCACCAATCAAAGCAACGCGTTAACCCGAGTGAGTTCAATTCAAACACAAACTAATTTAAATTACCTAGAAAGCATGTTAAAACACGATAAATAAATGCGGTAAAGTTACACTAGAAAGCAATGAAATCAAGCAAGTAAACCTAAATTAGAAAGCATATAAATTACACTAAAAAGCAAGAAATAATGAAATACAACTATATTAAATTAGTAGGGAAGATGAATAGTGTAACTTACAACCCAATTGGGTGTTAAACCAAGAAGAATCAAAGCCAAACTCTTCAAATCCCACAAACCCTAAGCTACTCTCTCCAAAATCTATTCTAACTACTTCATTTCTGATAATACAACAAAAAAATCTTATATAGTAAGTGAGAAAGAAAATAAAGGAAAAGGAAAAGAAAAGAAAATATCCAAAAATATCTGGCATGCGCGGTCGACCACGTCCAGGGGACCGGTCGATCGGTCCTTCAAGCAAAAGCCCACTATATCCTTTCCTAGGAAAAAATCCAAACCGCGATCGACCGCTACTCTGTTTCCTGGAATCCTTTGGTCCATGAACGGGGGGGGGGGGGGGGGGGGAGGGGGGGGGAAGCGCAAACGAAAATGGCCATAACTTCTTTGTCTGAACACCAAACGACGCACCGTTTGTGGCCACGCGATGCTAGCTCAACAAACTACACATCCGTGAAATTTCCAAGAGCTGGAGAAGAAAGGTGAATTGACTAAAATGATCTTGAAGTAGCGTCCATCGAAGGAACTTCTCCAAAATGCAACGGATCCTCACTTTTAGCGTTCCAACACCTACAAATGCACAATTAATCCCTGCAAAACATGTATATATCCAAATCCAAGGTTGTCTGGTTAATGAGAATAAATATAGGCATTAGGACCGTAAAAGCGCTAGAATGTATAAAGATAACGGGCGGAAATATGCAATATTTGATACGAATCACACCCCCTAACTTAAACATTACTAGTCCCTAGTAATGAAACAAACAAAATCAGTCCACAGAAGGCGGTACAAGATGTATATATGCATCGAAATACAAATTCCAGTTTCGTAGGGAACACGATTGCATTTAGCATATGCAATAAGCCGTTAAACCCCTAGGTCACCCCAGTGGATGAGTGTAGTCTTGTGAGGGTTTTCAGGGATGATACACACAAACATCACATGGTTTCCTCAAAATAAGCCCAGCCTAGCATGCGATAAGACCAACAAAAGTGAAAAATATTTCATACGCATTATTAGCAATTTGAATGAATTCAAACAAAAGTCCAAATCATTAACGTTAGAGAATGAACCTCATAGAATTGAAACCTTAAAATGTGGGAGGGGAGCGAGAACATGCAAAGTGTGATTCGGTGAAAAACTTATATAAACCGGATACTAAATAAAGCAAGCATATATTCAATCCTCACGGGCATTGCGCTCATCAAGCAAATTCACTCAAAACAGGGAGGCAAAACACAGGACATGCGGGCTAAAGAGTAAATGGAAATGGAAATGGAAACTAGGCCGCACACATGTCACAAATGAAGAACGCTATATATAAACTGAAAAACTATAATCTCAATGAAAGGATACCGCACATTAAAGGAGGCGAAATGCATTTTCATAGATTATCAAAACTATTATGACTTTTAAATTACATCAACCTAAGATCATATAGGACTTTACTAGGGTTGTAATGTAGGCTAGGCTAGGTTACGAAATGAAGGAACGTATGTACGGATTCAAAGTGTTTGGAATGAAAACTCGGGATAATGGGAAAATGCGGGCAATAGCAAAATTGGAAAACAAGTTCCAAAACGGCATTAAATATATCATCGGGGAGAGTAATCAAAACTTATTGAACTATATACACAAAATTTACAACTTTCTCTTTCTTTTCTTCTTTTTCTCATGTTTTCTTTTGTTTTCTTTTGCTTTTTGCTTTCTCTTTTTCATCTCTTTTTCACTTTTCCTTTTTCTTTACCTTTCAAACTCTCATATGCCTAAATTGCAACTGACATCATAACAACATCATTCAATCCCATGTAACATTCCAAACAAAGGTGTGGAAAGTGAATATTTGGGCTAAAACTCCAACTTAGAGTTGGTTATGGGAATTTGGTTATGAAACGTGATATGCCCAAGTATAACCTCGGCCTAGGGATACCTACCTCGGCCGAGATAATGGCCGAGACATTGATCGACCCAAATGAGGGCTAAGGGCCCACGATATCATCCCTCGGCCAGGACTACCTCGGCCCCGGCTGACACTACTACATGCACCTCCCCAAGGACACTACGCCCGTCGCTGACATCAACAGCATCCTCAAGTACCTAGGAATAGAAACCTTGGCCATCAGTAGGCCGAAATGACAAGGAGCCACTGTTCATCTTCAACATGGATCCTACCTCGGCTTGGGCCGAGGTTACCAGAGGTATTAATAACCATTAGCATGCTGCATGCTCACCCTCGGCTCGGGGCGACACAAGCATATGTCTCGGCCATTATCAGGCCGAGACTCCTCGTGACACTTTGTGGAATGAGCGGACATCCAACCTCTACAGCACGGCCTCTCCTAGGACGAGGCCACTCACCAACACGACTGACGAGCATCTGTTGACATTTGGATAAGGACACCTGGGCACAAATCAGTTATAACAAGATTATTCTCCACATGTGGGAGAATATTTCATCATCATTACCTACTTGTGGCCATGACAGGTGGCACACCCCCATTGGTGAGGATACCACCCACATGAACATTACATGCATAGGGGGTACATTAAACCCCCTAGGTACTATATAAAGGGATCATCCCCTACCTTGCAAAGGGATCCAGAGATAAAACCCTAGCTGAAACTCTGTCTAAGTATACAGTAGAGAGAGAGAGATTGAGTGAATTATACCCATGGCCATTAGCGCCTTTGTTCAGTGATATTATTCACACACTCATAGTGGACGTAGGCCAGATTGGCTGAACCACTCACGTTCCGGTGTTGATTCCTCATATCCTCACCTCCTTCTCTTACCACTTTTAATAGCTGTCCCACCATTGTTACTAGTATATAGAGCTTGCAAACACCTCACCTGGTGGTGCTGATTCCCAGCATCATCATTTTGGCGCCGTCTGTGGGAAGAGAGAGGCTATCTCTTCCTCCTTTTCTGCTTTACCTCACCGGAGACTCTGGTGGTGAACCAGGAACCACCCCTTGTGTGGAGCTGTTTCACCATTGAAAGAGGTCCTTTAAGGTATTAATCTCACCTGCTACTAAAGCTCTATACAATTAACATATGGCACCAGACTTACCACCACCTCTTCCGCCGCCCGGAGGTGGAGGGGCAAGCTCCAGTCAGGCTCCTCCTCAGTTCGAAATGGCGGAGGTGGCAGCTGCCTTGAAATCTTTGGCTGCAACACAACAAGCGATGAAGGAGCAATTTGTACAGCTCAGCCAAACCATGATGATGAGACCACCTGGGGTCTCATCGGATATGATCACACCGGCAGCGGTTCATCCGCAACCATACGCCAGGGGACCACCCCAGGCACCGATGAAGGACCAACCTGCACCTCAGTGGAGGAGGAACGTTGCTAACCCTAGGCGCTTGCGACTGGGGAGGCAAGGAAACCCTTACCCAGAGGACAGGTATGATGATCTAGGAGCTGAAGAGGCCCCCGAAGACTGCTGGGAGCCGTACGAGGTGTCTGATAACACTGTACGACCTCTTAGGCAGAGCCAAGGATGTGTCGGCAGAAGAAGAGACGAGGCCCAACAAAGAGGGTCGGCCTTTGATAGGCAGAGTCAAGGATGTGTCGGTCGAAGAAGAGATGAGGCCCAGCAGAGGGGGTCAGCCTTCAACAGGTTGAGCAGAGGCTCAGCCTTCGAGAGGCTAGGTCCAGTTAATGATCTAAAACAAAGGCTATCGAGGTCAAGGAGTGCAGCAGGCTCCCAAAGAGGGGATAGGCAGGTTCGGCCAGATCAAGGCCGACCCATGGAGAGAAGAGCCAGGGAGCAGGAAGAGGTCAACAGTCAGCGGGTCGCGGCTGAGGAACCCTCTGTACATCGCAGAGAGGTGGCAGGGGATAACCTCGGCCAAGTTGATGAGAGAAGACCATAGAATGACTCAATCCAACGTCTCGAGGAGAAGATAGGGGACCTCATAAAGAGCAGGGACCCATTACAGAGGAGCTACACGGAGGGCTCCCCGTTTGTAGCTAGGATAGTGGGGTTCCCAACCCCAGCTAAGTTCAAGCCTCCTACGGTGACTCCTAAGTATGATGGCAGCACTAACCCAGTGCACCATATCGAGATGTATCAGTCAGCTACAGATATTTACTCGATACCTGATGAGGTGAAGTGCAGGGCCTTCTCAGGAACCTTGACAGGGGCCGCACACAGTTGGTTCACCTCTCTTCCAAAGAACTCGATCCAAAACTTCAAAGGCTTAGCTGAGCAGTTCATCCACAACTTCTGCTTTCGGGTAAGACCTCAAAAGAAGACTACCCACCTCCTATATGTTAAACATGCTAAGGGTGAAAGCCTAAGAGACTATATAGCAAGATTCAACAAGGAGAAGCTGGAGGTGGAAGATTACGAGGAGAGCATAGCCATGACCGCCCTTATAGGAGGCCTCCAGAAGGGAAAGCTACTATGGAAGCTAGCGAAAGACCCTCCTAAGTCTATGGCAGAGCTACTGGCAACCGCGGGAAAGGTGATGAATGCGGAAGAGGCGATGGCCGCCAAATATGAGGAGGAGAACCGTGGTAGCACTGGGAGGTCCCAGGGCAAAAAGGAGGGGAAGAAGAGGTCAGCAGATGACAAATTCGCTCATTACACCCCTCTGACTGTGAGCTGCGAGCACATCCTTAATGAGATCAAGACTGACCGGGCTCTGAGGTGGCTATAGAAATTGAAGGCCCCACCACATAAGAGGAATAAAAACCTCTGGTGTGAGTTCCATCAGGATCACGGCCATGTCACAGATAGATGCTTTGCTTTGAAGGATGAGATTGAGAAGATGCTGAAATCCGGGAAGCTAAGAAAGTATGTGGATGGCAAGTCCCCAAAGGGTGGAAGAGAAGACCAAAGGAAGAGAAGAGATGACAGGTGCCGTGGCGATGTCCCGGCTAGAAGGCATGATGATTCAGAGGGTGATGATGGAGATGACCCGGATCTCCCACCTAGGGATGACAACACCCCAATGAAGAGGGTAGGAATGATCTCCTTTGGTGTTAGCACCATATGTGGGGGATTCACAGGAGGTGGCTCTGAGGTAGCCGATAGGAAGGCTCATGTAGCGGAGGCCAAGTCAGTGGCCAAGCCTGAGGTTGTGAATCTAATGTCTTCTAATGTTGTGCAGAAGAGAACAAAGGTGGACATGGACACCCTCGTGGTGGGGTTCTCCCGACTCGAGTTCAAGGGCATCTTAGCCCCCCATGATGACCCTTTGGTCATAACGACAAGAGTGCATGGGTGCGATGTAGGGAGAATCCTCATAGATGGGGGAAGCTCATCAGATGTGATGTTCTGGCCCTATTTCAAGAGCTTGGGTCTTAGCAGATCAAGGCTAGTACCCTACCACCACCCCTTGATAGGCTTCAGTGGTGAGAAAGTGCACCCATTGGGCATGTATGAGATGGATGTGCGCATGGGGGATGAGTGGCCTAAGAGGCTGACTAAGAAGATAAACTTTTTTGTTATGGACGAAAATGTCTTCTCGGCCTACAACCTCATCGTCGGAAGAGTGGCCCTCAAGGAGTTTGAAGCCGTGCCATCAACGGTCCATCAAATGCTAAAATTCCCGACTCCTTATGGGGTAGGGGAAGTGCAGGGGGACCAGACCACGGCACGGGAGTGCTACTTCAACTCAGCTGAAGAGAGGGAGGCTCATAAGAGAGCAACCGCCACTTACAGCATTGACACTCTTGATCCCAGAGAGGAAACAAAATTAAAAAAGGGTGAAGCCGCGGAAGAGGTAGAATCCATCGTCCTCAATGAGGATGAGCCGGAAAAAACCGTCCAGGTCGGCAAGGCCCTGGAGCAAGGGATCAAGGAGGAGCTGATAAACTTCCTTAGGAGGAGGCAGAGCGTCTTCGCATGGAGTCATGCAGATATGCCTGGTATCGACCCTGAGATCATGACCCACAAGCTCAACGTAGACAGAAATGCTAGGCCTATTAAACAAAGGCAAAGGATCTACTCCAGAGAGAAGTATGAGGTCATCCGGGAAGAAGTGAAGAAGTTGGAAGAGGCCGAGTTCATAAGAGAGGTTACTTATCCAGAGTGGCTCTCAAATGCAGTCATCGTGCCTAAGGCCAATGGAAAGTGGAGGATGTGTGTAGACTTCACGGACCTGAACAGGTCTTGCCCGAAGGACAGCTATCCCTTACCTAGGATAGACCAGATGGTGGACTCGACTGCAGGGCACGAGCTCATGAGTTTCATGGATGCTTATTCAGGCTATAACCAAATCTTCATGGATACCGAGGACTCTGAGAAGACAGCCTTCATCACTGACAAGGGGACGCATTGTTACAAGGTAATGCCCTTTGGTTTGAAAAATGCGGGTGCGACCTATCAACGTCTTGTCAATAAGATGTTCGAGGAAAAGATAGGTAAGACCATGGAGGTATACGTGGACGATATGCTAACGAAGAGCCTGAAAGCATGTACTCACGTAGCGGACCTTGAGAAGACTTTTGATGTCATGGACTCCTATAGAATGAAGCTCAACCCAGCGAAATGTGTCTTCGGGGTAGGAGCCGGGAAGTTCCTGGGGTTCATCGTTAATCAGAGGGGGATTGAAGCAAACCCAGAAAAAATCAAGGCATTACTCGACATGAAGACTCCTAGGAGTATCAAGGATGTTCAGAGACTCACTGGAAGGGTGGCGGCCCTTAACAGGTTTGTTTCCAGAGCCACGGACAAGTGTCTTCCGTTCTTTAAAGTTCTGAGAAAGGCCTTCCAGTGGGACGAAGAGTGTGAAAAAGACTTTGATCAATTGAAGTCCTACTTAGGGTCTCCCTTGCTGCTGTCCCGACCCATCGTGGGGGAAAGGTTGTTTGTGTACCTGGCTATCTCTGAGTCAGCCATTAGCGCGGCCATCATACGAGAAGAGGATGGGGTTCAGAGACCTGTGTACTTCAATAGTAAGGCCCTTCAAGGGTCTGAACAAAACTATCAACGGATGGAGAAGCTGGCTTATGCCCTGATACATGCCTCAAGGAAGATGAAGACTTACTTTCAAGCTCACTCCATGATAGTCCTCACCGACTCACCACTGCGGCAGGTTTTGCATAAGCCTGAGAAATCCGGAAGATTGATGACCTGGGCCATCGAGCTAGGAGAGTATAATCTTACCTACCAGCCCAGGACAGCCATCAAAGGGCAGGCCCTCGTAGACTTTGTCGCAGAGTTCACCTGGGAAGAGGCCGACAGATGTTCGGAAGAGGCCGAGACAGAGAAAGGTTCAGAGGGCGGAGATGAGACGAACCGTAGTGTCTTCCGAAATTCGTAAGAGACTTCCCCTAACGTCTTCCAAGGCCGAGAGGAGGTTGTACCAGGAAAAACCCGGAGCAGAGTGGAAGAGAACGAAGAGGATCGATACCTCTTCAAGAAGGGGGTTATGAAAGAAGGGACCTTCTCATTCGAGGCAAACGTGTGGAGCCTCTTCGTTGATGGCTCTTCTTGTGACAATGGAAGCGGCACGGGGATAGTACTCTCGGCTCCAGATGGTGCCAACATTGAGTACGCCTTGAGATTCAACTTCAAGGCCTCCAACAACGAGTCAGAGTATGAGGCCATGATAGCAGGTCTCTTGTTGGCAATAACTCTTTGAGTAAAGCGACTCCTACTCCATAGCGACTCAAAGTTGGTTGTCAATCAAGTGCTGGGGGCATACGAGGCCAAGGATGAAAGGATGGCCAAATACTTAAAGAAAGTAAGAGGGTTGCTAGAGTACTTTGAAGAAGCCAAACTGAAGAGAGTGCCTAGACTGAGCAATAATCACGCTGATGCATTGGCAAGGCTGGCCTCAGCGATAAAGACAGACTTGGGAAGAACCATCCCAATTGAAGTCTTAGGAAAGGCAAGCATTGAGGAGGACGAGGTATGTAATCCTTGTCACAATATAAACCTGGGAGACTCATGGATTGACCCGCTTGTCAGATACCTAAGAGAGGGGGAGCTACCTGAGTCCAAGATAGAAAGGAAAAAGTTGAGATACAGGGCTGCAAAGTTCTCATTGGTAGGAGACGTCTTGTATAAAAAGGGGTTCCTCTTGCCCCTCCTCAGATGTGTGCATCCCATGGAGGTACCCCGGGTCTTGCAGGAGGTTCATGAAGGCTCTTGCTCTAGCCACATAGGGGGAAGTCCCTTAGCCAAAAGGATCATCACTCAGGGATACTGGTGGCCCACCTTGTCTAGGGACACTGCTGACTATGTGAAGAGGTACGACAAATGTCAGAGGTTCGCCACTATCCCTCATCAACCCCATCAGCCTATGACGTCAATCTCTTCTCCATGGCCGTTTGCGATATGGGGAATTGACCTAGTAGGACCTTTGCCAAGAGCAGTCAACAACTATAGATTCTTGATAGTTGCCATTGACTACTTTTCAAAGTGGGTAGAGGCGGAACCAATGATAACAATTACGGAGCATAAGACCTTTCAGTTCATCTAGAAGAACATCATATGTAGGTATGGGCTCCCAAACACGCTCATCTCGGATAATGGGACCCAGTTCAAGAATTCCTCCTTAGAAAAGTATTGCCAAAGTATGGGGATTAAACAGTTCTTCTCATCTCCTGGTAGACCTCAGGCTAATGGCCAGACCGAGGTCACAAATAGGACTATCTTGGATGGAATCAAGAAGAGGTTAGAAGATGCGAAGGGGAGATGGATAGAAGAGGTTTACGCTGTGCTATGGGCTTACAGGACCACAGCGAGGACACCCACAGGAGAAACCCCATTCATGCTGGCACACGGTTCAGAAGCCGTCATACCAACGAAAATAGGCCTACCAACTCATCGGATTCATACCTACGATCCTGACAGCAACGGGGAAAGGAGGAGGTTAGACCTGGACCTTATTGAAGAAAGAAGGGAAGACGCAGAGGTCAGGAAAGCAGCCTACCAATAGAGGGCAGCAAAATTCTACAATCAAAGGGTGAAGTCAAGACCCATTGCAGTAGGAGACCTAGTGCTTAAGAAGACCCTACAGAAGGCAAACAAGCTACACCCGAACTGGCATGGCCCCTACAAAGTAACGGAAGAGTTTGTGCCTGGCACGTATAGGCTAGAGAACCTAGAGGGAGAACCTTTGACCAACCTGTGGAATGCTGACCACCTGAAGAGATATTTTATATGATGTTGCATAAGATTTGTAATTTGTAAATATACCATCTTATCGAGAAGAGGTTGTTAATAAAGATCAGTTCCCGTGACAAATTCTTGTTCCATTCTTAGATCAAAGGCATTATATGAAAATACCATCATTAATTTGGTTATATTCATTATGAGGCTAACCTCTTAGGTGATGACCTTAGACCCTCATAACATCACTCGGTGGTGACGAGGTCTGAGCTCAGACACCTGGGTTAGATCACCTCAGACCCTTAACATCATTAATTTGGTGATATTCATTATGAGGCTAACCTCTTAGGTGATGACCTCAGACCCTCATAACATCACTCGGTGGTGACGAGGTCTGAGCTCAGACACCTGGGTTAGATCACCTCAGACCCTTAACATCATTAATTTGGTGATATTCATTATGAGGCTAACCTCTTAGGTGATGACCTCAGACCCTCATAACATCACTCGGTGGTGACGAGGTCTGAGCTCAGACACCTGGGTTAGATCACCTCAGACCCTTAACATCATTAATTTGGTGATATTCATTATGAGGCTAACCTCTTAGGTGATGACCTCAGACCCTCATAACATCACTCGGTGGTGACGAGGTCTGAGCTCAGACACCTGGGTTAGATCACCTCAGACCCTTAACATCATTAATTTGGTGATATTCATTATGAGGCTAACCTCTTAGGTGATGACCTCAGACCCTCATAACATCACTCGGTGGTGACGAGGTCTGAGCTCAGACACCTGGCCTCAGACCCTTATCATTAATTTGGTGATATGGTTATGACAACATCATATTAAGTAATGACTTCAGAGATCGTATAGCATCCAAATACATTCAGAGGTCAAGATAAAGGAAGAAATTGGCATTTAATAAAAGAAGAGGTCACAACATTCAGATGTCTGATAAATTACAAGTTCAGAATTACCAGTTCAGAATTATAAGTCAAGAAATACATATTTACAAGTTAAACATCTGAGGGAGGAACATTCAATGTCTCGGCTGGGTTGACCTGCTCAGCATTGGTCACCTCAGCCACATCATCAGCAGGGTCAGTCCCTCCGAGATCAGTCCCTTCCAGAGTAGCAGTCTGACCAGGGGCAGCAGCCTCGTCTTCTATCTCTTGCAGGGGTCTGAGCATCAGGGGACGACCCAAAACATTGGCTGACCCTAAACTTGAGGAAAACTCCTAAAAACTACAAACAAGTTTGGCTTGAAATTAAAGGAACTCAAAGATCAAACCAAGGAATGTTGCAGAAAACCTAGTTCGCTGGAACATCCACAGCACCACCGGAAAACTCAAAACCTCGCCGAAAAATTCAAATCAAATGCTAAAAACGAAGGAAATGGAGAGGGAGAGGTACCTGGAGATGAGTTGATGGTTGGAAAAGAAGAAATCTCGCAAGAAGCGGGGCGAATCCTCTGCAGAAAGGGCGATGGAATGAAGAGGCCTCGGAGAGAGAATTTATAGAAAACAACGCGCGAAAGAGAGAAATGAGGAAGAAGAAAGAGGAAAAAAGGGTTTAACCCTTAAATACTTAGGCACAATTCCCAAGGCTCATCATTGCCTTGGGAAACCCAAAGGGCAACTGACAGCGCACGTAAGCCAAGTGGGCACACCTTAGCTTGGGACAGGTGTCACGCAGGTGTTGGCCTTGGGGCGAACAGGCCTCGGAGGCGAGAATCCCCTAGCCACCTGCTCTCGCAAATGACTAAGGGCTGGGGGGTGATTGATATGCCCAAGTATAACCTTGGCCCAATGATACCTACCTCGACCGAGATAATGGCCGAGACATTGATCGACCCAAATGAGGGCTAAGGGCCCAGGATATCATCCCTCGGCCAGGACTACCTCGGCCCCGGCCGACACTACTACATTCACCTCCCCAAGGACACTACGCCCGTCGCTGACATCAACAGCATCCTCAAGTACCCAGGAATAGCAACCTCGGCCATCAGTAGGCCGAAATGACAAGGATCCACTGTTCATCTTCAACATGGATCCTACCTCGGCTTGGGCCGAGGTTACCAGAGGTATTAATAACCATTAGCATGCTGTATGCTCACCCTCGGCTCGGGCCGACACAAGCATATGTCTCGGCCATTATCAGGCCGAGACTCCTCGTGACACTTTGCGAAATGAGCGGACATCCAACCTCTACAGCACGGCCTCTCCTAGGCCGAGGCCACTCACCAACACGACTGCCGAGCATCTATTGACATTTGGATAAGGACACCTGGGCACAAATCAGTTATAACAAGATTATTCTCCACATGTGGGAGAATATTTAATCATCATTACCTACTTGTGGCCATGACAGGTGGCACACCCCCATTGGTGAGGATACCACCCACATGCACATTACATGCATAGGGGGTACATTACACCCCCTAGGTACTATATAAAGGGATCATCCCCTACCTTGCAAAGGGATCCAGAGATAAAACCCTAGCTGAAACTCTGTCTAAGTATACAGTAGAGAGAGAGAGCTTGAGTGAATTGTACCCATGGCCATTAGCGCCTTTGTTCAGTGATATTATTCACACACTCACAGTGGACGTAGGCCAGATTGGCTGAACCACTCACGTTCCGGTGTTGATTCCTCATATCCTCACCTCCTTCTCTTACCACTTTTAATAGCTGTGCCACCATTGTTACTAGTATATAGAGCTTGCAAACACCTCACCCGGTGGTACTGATTCCCAGCATCATCAAAACGAAAGGCTATATTTAGGCTCAAAGGGGTTAACGAGGGTAAACATATAAGGGTGAGGTCAAGGTCAATATGGGTGATATAACAAAGAATGCCTATGATCATTTTCAAAAGTTTACGCAATTCTCGAGTCAAAACCATATATGAAAATCATGATCAAGTAACACATTTCAAGTATGAACTCAATTAATGAACGATCAAAGGAAAGAATAGAGAGATTACCAACGAATTTAACGTTTTCAATGAGAAAAGAATAGTGTATGCACTCACAAATTACGAAAGGTACAAAGCTTACTCGGTGTAAGTATATACAATGCAACAAAAAATTGTCGAGTTATAAAAATCTTAAACCAAATCAATAGAATAATAAAAGTTCATGTGCTCATGGGATTAAAGTTTAATTCATGAAGTTATTCATAATATCAATAATGGATACTAAAGTCTAATAACTTCTAAAATCGAGAACATGCATCATTGGGTTGTCTACTGGATGGAACAATTATTGAAATTTATCATCGGAAACAAAGGCAAAATGCCCAAAAAAGGAGAAAAAAGAAAGAAAATCACTACACCAAAATGACAAAATTGTCACCTTTCAGCCGGTCACCCTTGTCAAGGTCATTGACCGTGACAAAAAACACGCGTTTTGTGTCACGATCATTGACCTTGACACGACCGTGACAAAGAATTGTCACGGTCAATGACCTTGACAATGTTTGCAGCAAAAACCCTTTCACCCTTCTTTTTCCCCTCCCGCCGTTACCTCCCTCTCTCTCTCTCGACGCTGCTCTCTCTCTCTCTCTCTCTACTTTCAGGTTTAATTCTCTCTCTCTCTCTCTCTTCCATTTATATATATGATTGTGTGTATATATATGTGTGTATGTGTGTATATATGTGCGTGTGTGTGTGTGCGGGGGTAGGGGGTGGGGCAGGGTGGGGGTAGGGGGTGGGGGAAGAGTGGGGGTAGGGGGTGGGGTTAAAAATGTAATATTATTTTGATACACATTAATTTGTGTATGAGTTTCATAATTATAAATAATATCCAAAAATATTGGATAACAATTTATTTTCATTCAAAATAAATAGGTATTTTTCTACAAATTTCATAAAAAATGAAGGCCGGCTTAATATGTGATTTAAGTGTGAAATAATCGCTATATACTTATACTAATGGAGAAAAAAACCATATATGGCATTTTTTGTTTTTATTAGATGCAAAATAACACATATGGTATCACATGACTTTATATCCATCAAATAAAATTTTACCATAAAATATCATTTTGTGGAAGGCAAGATCTATTACAATATATTTACATACATAAATGATTTTTTTTAAATGACATTACAACAAAAAACTACAATAAGGGTTAAAATGGCATCCGAAATTGCTAAAAGCATGAAAAATAAAATATCATTTAGTCTATGTTGTTGAAAAATTTGATCAAATTGGTGAGCCCTTCATATTTTAAAAATGTTGTTTTTATTCCTATTTAACTTTTCTTTCTATACACCCTTAATTATATTTAAAGTTTAATAAAATAGGAGTTATAGAAAGAAAAGTGGGGTTTAAATAAAAACACTTTTTTTAAATTTTAGGTTCTGGTGCATAATCTTACTTTGTCACAATTAATTTATATGCCTCAAAGTTATTTTATCACTCTTAGTTTATATTTGTGATAATACTTTATGAACCACAACTTTAGGTTGATTATTTTAGAACTTAAACTTCAAGATACAAAAAATAATTCTATAGAACAACTTAGATATCTTAACAAAACACATATCTAACATTGAATATGATTTATAAAAATCACAAAACAATAGTAGAAATTCAATACATGAAATTAACATTGAGATTATTTTAAATAGATAGTCACTACTGTGTGTGTGTGTGTGTGTGTGTGTGGTGGGTGGGGGGCTATTGTGTGTGTGTGTGTGTGTATGTGGTGAGTGGGGGGTGTGGAGGGAGGTGTGTGTGTGTGTGTGTGTATATATTTGAATTAACCCATGAATTTGTGTTTTTGTATTTGAATTAACCCATGAATTTATTTTTGTATTTGAATTAACCCATGAATTTATTTTTGTAAGCACCAATCAGAGTGTATGGCCAGTGATCCTAGCCCCACTCAACCTCCCTCCTTCACAGTGTATGAGACCTGAATTTTCGATGATGGCTTTATTGATACCAGGGCCAAAGGCACCAAGTGATGACATTGATATCTACCTGGCTCCTTTGGTAGAAGAATTAAATGAGTTGTGGGAAGAGGGTGTGCAATCATTTGACTCTTTTAGAAAAGAAGAGTTTACGCTGAAAGCTATGTTGATGTGGGCAATTCATGATTTTCCAGCTTATGGGACATTATCCGGATGTGTAGTACATGGTTATTTGGGGTGTCCTATTTGTGGAGAGGAGACTGAATCTCTTCGTCTATCCTCTAGCTTAAAAAATGTATACCATTGCCACAGGAGGTTTTTACCCCCAGCTCATAGTTTCAGATTTGAGAAAGGTTCCAATTTTTTATTGGGCGGAGTTGAACATAGGCTACCACCGAGACAACTTTCGGGTTCAGAAATTGAAAGTAAATCTTCTGAATGTGGCCCAAATATGCTAGGTAAGAATCCCAAATTTAAGAATGTCAAGCATAAGAAGACCCCAACTGGGAATGAAACTAAGATAAGAAAGGCATGGTCTCGGAGGTCAATTTTATTTGACTTGCCTTATTGGAAGAAAAACCCGGTGCGCCATGTATTGGATGTGATGCATGAAGATAAGAACTTTGCTGAACATATTGTGGGTACTTGCCTTGGGGGGAGTCATTCGAAGGATGGAGAAAATGCACGAAAAGACCTTAAAACGTTAAAACTTAAACCACAACAATGGTTGAAAGAAGATAGTAGGGGAAGGACAATAATTCCCCCTGGTGCATTTACTTTGACGAGTGGGGAAAGGAAGGTGCTTTTGGACACAATATATAATTTGAAGGGCCCATCTACTTTTTGTCCAACTTGCAAAGGATTGTGAATTATGCTACTCATGATTTACATAAGTGTAAGTCCCACGATTGGCATGTGATCATGCAATTGGTTCCTCTATTGTTTAAGCACTGTTTCTCCAAGCACAAGGATTTGCGTAGGGATATTATGCAAATTAGTATTACCTTCTCCCTCTTGTGTGAGAAGGTAGTGAATCGAGAACACATAGTGGCCGCAAAATTGGCTGTGAACGAAGCGATTTGTGTATTGGAGAAGTACTTTGCCCCAGCATTCTTTGACATAAGTGTTCACTTGTTGGTACACCTATGCGATGAGGCACTTCTTTGTGGTCCAGTTAGATATCGGTGGATGTATCCGTTTGAAAGATTGATGAAAGTTTTTAAAGATTACGTCAAGAATACGCGATATATTGCAGAATCAGTTACAGAGGAATACATCACCGTGGAGTCATCAATATATACTCGGGAATACATGCCTGACTCGACCAGCGTTGATGACACTGGTTAATTCCTCGATGATGGTGGTAATGTGATGGGAAAACGAGTGAAATTAACGAGTTTGCAACATGAACAAGTAGCTCGTTATCTATTTGACACACATGAAGATGTCGAAGAATGGAAAAAGTAAGTTTCGAATATTATAATGTTTAACATTATTTTAGATTATTTTATACATGATTAATTTTGTAATATGCAGTAAATATGAAGCCTGTGAGAACAATAAAAGACGAAAAACAATGGTTCAATCAGACAGAGAATTTAGGCTATGGTTGACACAAGAGGTAATTATAATGAAAACAGTCGTTATATAACGTTACATTACACTCAAATTTTACCACTAATATAATTAATTTATCTATATTCTCAGCTCCTAAAGATGGGTGATGCGACATCAAGTCTTGCTCGTCTAGCCACTGGACCCTTGTTCGTGGCACAAGAGTACAAAAAGTATCGATTGAACGGTTACGTTTTCGGCGCTAAAGTGTACGAGGAAAGTACAAATGTGCAGAACTCGGGAATTTCATACAAGGCTCTTACTTTCTTTCGAGCGAGCGCAAAAGATAAAACCTCGTTGAAGGTGAAATGACTTACTATGGTATAATCCAAAATATATTTGAATTGGATTATATATGCTTCAAAGAGGTTGTATTTTACTGTGAATGGGTAAGAGTTGAGGATAAAAATGCTTGTAAAGTTGATCCTGTCACCAATTTGATCATGGTTGACTTGTCCAAGTTGAAGAGCAACGACCACGTGAGCGATGAGCCGTTTGTTTGTGCATTTCAAAAGGTTAAGCAAGTGTTTTACTCGGAGTATATCAACAACGAGCCGTGGTCAATTGTCCAACACGCGCCAAGGCGTCTAAATAGTAGTGTGGATGACTTGGCTGCTCCTACCGAATATCAATCCATTTTTTATGATAACCCGAATTTGAAACAATTTTTCAATTTGTAATAAATATTTCAATTTGTACTGAAACATCCATTTTTAATGCTTTTAATTGATTTGCACTTTATCATTTTCACTCTTGTGTAGTGTGCGTGTGTGGAGAGGAGATTAATACATAAATATTCCAACTACATCTGAGTTTTGTTTATACTAATCCATGAATATACGCTTCTTACCTTTAATAGGTGATTAGTACATAGTTATTTGGGGTGTACTATTTGTGGAGAGGAGACTGAATCTCTTCGTCTATCCGAACACTAAGAAATGCCATAATCCTATGGAGCGATGCTCTGCAAATTCCTCCCAACCGTTATGTAGCCAAACATCACCAGTTGAAGTTGTCAATTACACTTTCCATACCCCACCACTTGGAACTTCTATCAAAACATGGGAGACCATTGAAAGGTGGAATTGACAACTTCAACTGCTGATTTTTGGCTACACAACTGTTGGAAGGAATTTGCACCGCATAACTCCATAGGATTATGGTATTTTTTAGTGTTTAGATATGAAGAGAATTATATTTGACACGATTGCCCGGGGTACATTAGTTGGAAGGAGGTGCCATATGAGCTCAAGTTAGCTGTTTGAGTGACACTACAGGTAATGTATTTATATTTATATGTCAATTTCAATTTCGATTTCAATTACGATTTATATTTATCTATATTTGAGGGGCGGATACTAATTTTACTTTATTTCAATTCAGGGGACAGGGAGTGGCCCTAAGGGTAGGCCACATATGCTCTATACTTATGTGGCTATTCGGACGAGAAGGGAAGGATAAGGAGGTGTCCCCGAGCGTCGCGGTACAAAATCTCGTTTCCATCCAAATAGTTTGTAGATTTGAGATAATTGATGGTGATGTTGTTTCTTCTTAAATAGTTTCTATTTTGAATATATATTTGCATTATCTTTAGTTTGTTTGGATATATGATGTTTGGAACAGGTACAACGTTGCTATAACAAGTACAAATATACTGCTGGGCAGTGGCAGTGGCCATACTACCGAGCAGATTTTTTTTAAATTCTGCCCAGAATCGTCACGGTCATTGACCGCGACAATTTTTTTAAAAGGGTCACGGCTTTGTCACGGTTATAACCGTGACAAACGTGTCACGGTCATTGACCGCGACACGATCGTGACACAAAACGCGAGTTTTGTGTCAAGGTCAATGACCGTGACACGACCGTGACAAAAAAAGTTGTCTCGCCTCGAAATATCACGGTCATTGGCCTTGACAAGTTGGATTTGTCAAGGTCAATGACCTTGACAATTCGGCAGATTTGGTGTAGTGAATATTTTTGAAAATTTTAATTTTTTCTAAGAAAAGCATTCTAAGTTACTAACATGTGAGCAAAAATATGGATTAAATAAAGAAATGGATAGAATATCCCACACCCCCTAACTTAAAACTTGGCATTGTCCTCAATGTTAATTAAGAACCAAGTTAAAGAGAGAAAAAGAGCAATATTACCCAAAAGTTCAGCAATCCTCATAAGAACAAGTCCAAAGAATCTACAAAACAAGTTAGTACCGAGCATAGCAAAAATAAATAATAAAAATTTAACTAATTATATTAGACTAAAATAAAAAGAAAGAAAGAATAAAAAGCTAACTATATACAACCTACTATTTAGGCCTCATACTAACTATACGCTAGAAGTCTAAATAGCTGAGGGTCCACCGTAAGAAAGATTTGACTTTGGAGGAGAATCGGTGTACCCTCACATACAAGCATGCCCTCCAAAAAATATGAATTCCGTTTAAACAACGGAAGGCATGTGTAAGGCGGAAGAAAGGAACCATCGCCAATTAAAAGTTTTGGAGGGACGATGGGAGGTTTGGATTGAACAGGTGACAAAAACATGTGGGGACCGAGAAAAGCCGAATATCCTCCCAAGGATTTTGAAATTGTAATGGGAGGCGGCGCACACGAAGGAAACGATGCGATCATGGAAGGAGACTCGAGCAAGTACTCCTCATCGGAGAAAAGGTTTAAAACATTAAAGTTTGAAACTGAATCATCGGGTACTTGTGACGGTGTGTTAATAGAGAATGAAAATGGGGATGAAATAAATTCAAACTCATGAGATGAATCATCATCGCATGAAGATTGAGTTTCGAATTAAATAATATCATTTTCAATGAAATGTTCTTCTTTGGGAGCTAAAGAAGAAATCATTTCATTGCAAATAGATATTATGTCATTTTCATCCTCACTTTCAATATCTATTATTTAATGGGCAAAGTCTAGAATGGTTTGTTCCAAAGTAGGTAAAAGTACCTCATTTGGTTCAAAACTTTCTTCGACTTCGAAAGTCTCGGAAGAAAAATCGTCGTCAGACTCAAATAATAAACCCAACTCATGTTCCCACGAACGATTTTCTTCCCGATAATGATTTTCAATTTTCTCATTCTCATACATACGCAAGCCCTCACTGAATGTCATGGGTCGAGGTGTGGATGCATGAAAATGGGAACTTTAAAAATTACCATCGGACTTAAACGAAACCTCATTATTATAGGAATTTTGAAAACTATTGCAATTCGTTTCAAAATTCCTACTATAAGGAGGTAAAGGCCCAAAATCATTATCAAAGTCCTTAGGGATTTTGGATTTTTGGAGAGTTGGATAGACATGGTCTGTCATTTAACCTCTAAATACTAGTATTCCATGTCTATTAATGGAAGGTCTTACAATTTTTTTAAATCGACTAAAGGAGTCCATCAAGGTTATCCTCTTTCTCTATTTTTTTTATATTTTAGCTTTGAAGGTTTTATCGTCTTTCTCTATTAATGGAAGGTCTTGAAGTTTTTTTAAATCCACCAAAGGATTCCGTCAAGGTTATACTCTTTACCTAATTTTTTTGTTTTAGCTTTGAAAGTTTTATCGAGAGGTTTATTATGACAACCCGAATAAAATTATGATATATCATATTTAAATCATGATTATCTTATGGTATGGGGATAATGTGTTATTAGTGTATATAACCTTAAGTTATTATGTTTAGTCTAATTTTACATTCATAACTCATGAGGTATCGAATTAGTTACAAACATAAATTTTTGAAGTTTTCGGTAGTAATGTTCAAGTTGGAGACTAGTTATGACTCTTATAATATAATAATTGACTTGAGGTGAAAACTACATAATTATAGATATAATGAGATAAGTTTATAAGACAATAAATGGTGCGTAAAACAGAGGCCCGACTAAGGAGTTGTGATGAAATTACGAAACAAAGGCAAATCTGTCCATCAGTTTAAATGGTATTTTGTCTTTTATGTACAACAAATGTCTTAAATTGATTGGTTGGAAGGTGGGTGCAAGATTGGACGACTTTTACACTTTTAAATAACCTATTCCTTAAGACAAATGCATCCATTAAAGAGTTTGGCCTGAAGAGAGAGAACCGAAAAGCTTAGGAAGAGAAGGATGAGGAGAAGTTGGAGAAAAATTCTTAATATTACGTAAATGTCCCTTAGGTAATTCTATCCATAAATCTTGTTTATTTATTTTGATATTACTGATTGAAAGGATATAAATAAATAATTTTTTTATTAAACTATCATACCTTTGTGGGTATGCATGCATGGATATGCGTTTAAAGAAAGTCGAATGTGTAAATCATTTATATGGCCTTTATTAGAACCCTTATGTGTTAAACTTATATATCTCTTTGTATATTTGTTGGAATTGAATAATTCTAGTTGGAAATGAAAATAGACTCATATATGTATAACATACCGGAAAATAAAGTGAAAATACAAATAAACGACTCATTGGTGATAGTTTGAAGTTCAGGTATAAAATGTACCCCAAAAGTGTAAGTATGCACACCATGTGTTCGATGTTTTTCTTGACATAGAAAATGAACCTTATTGGGTGAAATATCATAAAATCTTATGATACAGAAAAATTATGAAAATTCCTAGAAGTTGACTGAACGTTAGAGGATCCTATACGGTAGATTTGTTATGTAGCAAAGAAATGGGAATATCTTGCTCTAAAAAACTTAAAGTGATATGTTGTCTTTTGGATTTGGAACCCAATATGTTAGGATGAAACTACTAAGAAGAAATTAAAATATATTTGGCCTATGATTTGGGTATGATAAATATCATACCATGAAGTTAGATTGGACTTCATTTACGACATATGATTTAAATGGGATTATATGATGCTTATGAATTGGATTAAGTTTAAGTTATTCTTTGGATTTTTAATATAATTTTGATGATACTAATATTGTAAGAATTTATATGTGAAAGGGAAGAAGAACCGGTTGAACAAGTTCCAGACAAAGGCAAGGGAAAAACACATGAAGTGGCCAAGGTGAGTGCACTCACTGGAAAGAGATGTATTATACATGGTTATGGATAGGATCTGAATATCACTCACTAGTAAGATATATTATACATGGTTATGGATATGATATGAATATCACTTATTGGTAATATGTATTAAACATTGTTACGGATATGATCAGAATAATATTGAATAAGAATTTGTTCATTTCGATTTACCAAAATGGGAGGTTACTCCCCGACCCGGAATGGGAGAGATTTGTCTATTAAAGACAAGGGGTTACTCCTTGACCAAGAATGGGAGATAATTATCTATTGCAGATAGGATATGTGAATCATTATTTGGATAAGTTAGTCATTCTATATGAATGAGCCGGATAAGTATATAATTGGTCATTCTTTATGAATGAGCTAGATAAGTATATAATTGGTTATTCTTTACAAATGAGTCGGATAAGTATATAATTGGTAATTATTTATGAATGGGATGGATAAGTATGCATATATCATCACGCTGAAATGATTTATTGCATTTAATTTATGCAATAGTGTAGTAGTGATGCATTTGCTGAGCAATTTTACTCATGGTTCCTATGTTTATGTTTTTCAGTTATTGTGATATCACTGCCAAATCTAGGAGGTCGGTGGGATTAGCAAGGGATGCATAAAACCATAATTTGGTCAAACATAAATGGGATAATTGAAGCCTACTTATCTTTCAGTAAGTTTGAATAAGCATAATTACCTTAAAATTGTGAAAGACTTTTAGTTTTATTGATTCATGTTAATAACTGAAAAAAAGGATACTCGTGTTTATGGTTTGGTTAAGGTAATTATGATTTGACTCACTTTGACTTTCAAACATAATTATAAGTAATTGGGTTGGGGTGTGTCATTTACACCATATTATTTTCATTGGGAAAATAAAAAATCCATATCCTATAGGAGGCCTAATGATTTCCTGACTTTTTTTTGCGGATGACATTCTTATATTTGCCAATGGACATAAAAGATCCATAAAAAATATCATGAACTTCCTTACCATGTATGAGCTAAATTCCGGACAACTTATTATTAAATCTAAGATCTATTTTTTATTGTCTTATAAATTTCATAGGAGCAGAAGGAATGTCATTGAGTTGGGTACTGGATTTACTCATAAAAGGAATAACCGGGTGTTCCATTATATGCTGGCCAAAAGAAGAAATCCATGTTTGGGAATATGGTGGATACAATTTTTGCTAGATCACGTCCATGGGATGGTAAATTATTTTCTAATGCAGGTAAACTGGTCTTGCTTTGTTCATTTCTCCAACAAATGATGTTCCATATTTTCTTAGCGTTAGATCCCCCACTCTCAGTGGTGATGGAGATTGAACATGGTTTTGCAAAATTTTTATGGGGTAGTAATGATGACAAGAAAAGATATTATCAGGTGGGTCAGAGTGATATATATATCTTCTATGACAGGAAGGAGGTTTGGGTCTGAGGTGTGTTTGGGATATAAGCATGTCTTATGGGTGCAAGCTTTGGCAGGAATTTTATAATAATAATACCCAATGGGCTAATTTCCTATATGAAAAAATTAGTAAGCTCTCTTCATTAAATGTTTTTGGTAACCTAATTTTTTCTTCTCACACATGGTATAGGATGTAATCAGTATGGGCTATTATGCATGATAATTTGGAGTTTTTCAATTGTATAGCTTAGGGTCCAGACAATAATGGATTTTTTTTGCCTAAATCGACATGGGAGACTATTCGATTATGTGATTGTTTTTATTTTTCGTTTTCCATAATTCAGAACAATAGAATTCCTACAAAATTTTCAATTTTCATATGGAAACTTCTTCATAAAGGAATAGATATTGATAAGTATTTAAGGAGATTCAAAATTCCTTTTGTATTTAAATGTAGTTGAAGTGATAAATCCCAGGAAGAGACGCGAGATAATCTTTTTAATGACATCTCAGATTTGGGAACATTTCCAAGAAGTTATCGGTTTAGATTACAACTCTTACTTCCTACGAACTAGACTCATATCATAGTGGATGGGGATAAGAGGAATAAATATGAGGGCTTTACTATGCTTAATCTTACCTAACTTTATTTTTTTGCATATTTGGTGTGCTAGGAACAAATATTTTTTTGAGGGCATACAGATGAATACCAGGGTCATTATTAGACTGATTTAGGAGGACACTAGATTGGATTTTGAGGCATTTCCTTATAATGGTTCAAAAGAAAAAATCATTCAGGATTATATCTTATATTTTCATCTTTCTTGTGCATAGGTTTTTCAATAATTTATTTGTATGGTTGGCTATTCTATAAAACCAACATTCCTTCACTTGTGCATTTGTTTTATTTGTACTTGCCATGTAGAGAGGGCTCTGCTCTCTAAAATTATCTAATAAAATCTGTGGATTCCATCCCTCTTCCAAAAATATATGTGATTATACTTCACTATCTTCTCTCTAATGTACTTGAGATTAAAAGAAGCATTCAACACATGATGTGAAATAATACAGGGAATATATCATCTAAGAAACCAAGAAGCCTCAAGATCACAAGTTGTACAAAAAGAACAAATTCTAACCAACACCAAAGACTTGTTCACACCAAGCCACTAAATAATGAAATCATGCAACCAAGATCATACCATATCAAATGATATATGTTCAAGAAATACTAACTCATGCACAACATATTCACAAAGAATAAGTATTCCTCCAAGACAAGACATTTATTGACGAAGTATTGCTCTAAGACCAAGCTTTGCACAACATGTTCCAAATCATTGTTCAACATCAAATCCAAGCTATACAACGTATCATCCGAGTGTTAATCCTCAACATGATGTAACAAAACAAAGAAAAAAATGAACTGATCAATAAATAAGATACCTTCCCAATCCATACAAGAACAAGCACAACATTACATGTTCCAAAGATATATGCCAACAAAGAAATTTTTCGTAGAAGCAGGTCAACAAAGAAACAAAGAGTATGATCCAGCCAGAGATATATCAAGTTACAAGAGATATAGAGAATGAAGAAAAGATCACCCCAATTTTTAAAGGTTTAGAAGTGATTGTAAAGAAGTAAACAATCTCATAAAATCAATTACAAACCCCAAACCACTTCCCGAAACCTTTTCGAGATAAAAACACACAAAATCATGATTTGTTAGTTTTAGAGTCAACTCCAAAGTGGTATAGAGTTCACTATAAGTTGATATGGAGTCGACTTAAGCCTAAGGTATTTTAGGCCATTTGATTATGACCTTTTCATTTGAACCCAAAATCAAAAAATAAGTTTTCAAAAAGATCCCCTACATATATAGTCGACTCTATATGTGTGAAAATGAACTCAAGTGTAGTTTGGACATATTTTCAATGACTCAATTTTGAATTTAAAAATAACGAAAGTTCCCTTATATTACCAAAACAACTATCCAATGACTAATTTTTAAAATGCCTATAAAAGGATCATTTTGGCTTCCATTTCAAGTCACCAAATTAAGCACATGCTTGTGTAATCCTACTTGAGATTTATATGAAGATAAACAAAGTTTGTAACCCCCCCCCCCCCCCACACACACATATATATATATATATATATATATATATATATATATGTGTGTGTGTGTGTGTGTGTGTGTGATATTCAAACCCAAATCTTCATTAAATCAAACCTTTAAACCTAAAATCCATTTGAACCAAAGCTTCAAGATCTAAATTCTTTTTAGCCAATTCCAAACCCAATACCCATTTGAGATAAAGATTCAAACCCAATATCATTTGTGTCCAGAAACAAAACCTAGCATCGAACCATTAATATTTCTAAAGAGAAAAACTAATACTCGCGTCAAAAGATCAAAAGTTGCAAATGCAAAAACCCACTTGAGCTTTAAAGTGATTTATACCCAAAATCTCCATTGAAACAACATACCTAAAATATTATTTGTGCGTAGAGATTTAAAACCCAATATCCTACAAGAAGCTCTAAACCCAAAAGCCCACTTAAGCCAAGTTTGCATGATTACTAGAAATGATGAATATCTAGAGAGATAAAATTCCATCCATTTTAATAGATTGATTTTAATCAACAAATCCTTCTGAACCAAAAGACCTATTTGAGACCCAAAATAATATAAATAAAGTTGGTGTTACTTTAAAAGAATAAAATTCCCAAAACCACAACATAAAGGGTTCCAATCTCAACAATCTTCCAAGCAAGCGCATATTGGCGAATCCAACGATAGAGAATATTGTAACGTACTCTAATTTTTTATATATATTCAACTTGGAAAAATCATTGTAAAAGTGTTCAATTTATATGAATACTTAAATCAAATATTGTTATTAGTCCATGGTGAGCCTGTGAAAGCCTCGATCTATGGTGACCCAAGAAATCCACGAAGAACTCTATTGTATCTTCATGATCGATAGTGTCAAAATTTGGTAAATCCTAACGGATATGATAAATCTTATGGGGTGTAGTAAACCCCGGTGAGATGTGGTAAACCTAATGGGTGTGATAAATCATGTGGGATGCAATAAATCCTTATGTATTTCTTTGTTCTACCGTAGTGAACCAAAGATCGTGGAGCTTCCCGACTACCTTCTCGGCATGGATATAGGCAATGCTGAACCATGTAAAAAATATTAGGTTTATTTTTCCTCCCTTAATCTATTTGCATTATTGCTTCACTTTAATATGCTTAATAACTGTATTGCTTGAACCTGAATGTGAATGTGTATGAATTCAAGACAAAAAAAAAGGATAAATCATTTTATCAACCAATTAAGAAACCGTTTTAACCAAGTTGGAAGTCTATAAAATGATTTATGAAAAGAAAAAAAAGATAAGAAAATTTTTGAAAAGTCAATTAAATTTTGATATCCCAATTCACATCTCTCAACTTGGGATAATTTTAGGGCCATCAGAGTTGAATGATGATACATTTTCAAATATGAAAAAGGTTTACCATTGGTGAGATGATTTTGTATTAATTTAAGTATCATTAATAGGTGTCCACCAATGTTTGTGTGATAGCCGCCATTGTAAAATCCAATATAATGATGGAAAGAGACATATCTAAATGCTAGAAAATTCATAGTGCAAAACAAGGTAGGGCTGTTATATTCAAAGAATGTGCAAAATTATATTTTACATTAACAAATTCTTTAAATGATCATAATCAGGTGAGTTTATGGTTATAAATCACCTCCATAATATCTTATGGGGTATTCATATAATGATAAAATTGCACTTGTTATGTAATTTGTATAGAATTGTTATCGGTTTTCAATCGATATTGCAATATTTATTTTGTTCACATCATACCTTGATTGATATGGAAGTTGGTAAATTGATTCGATGAGGATTCGAGCGGTACTATTTATAAATTGATTTTTTTTCATGATGTTCGAATTGCTTATGTGTAATATCCTAATTCAAAACCAATTTTTGAAAAGAATGCATGTGCATTGATAATCTAATTAATTTACATATTTTTGTCTTGACATGTATGTAGCGTTTTTAATTCTTTGTACTTGTTTCAAAATATTTAAAAACTTTTCAAAAAAAATTCATTCATGCATGCATTACACGTTTTGAGAGAGATTTTATGTTTTAGGAATTCATGCTTCAATCCTTTTCTGAATTTTATCTCTGTCTTGAATTTTTAGTTAAATCTTTCTACATAGGTGAGTTATATATATTCTTACACGATTTAATTTTGGGTTCCCTATCTAAATCTATTTGCACATGGCACTTTTATGGGTTTCACACATTCACACTTCATACGTTTTTGAGGTTGTATTAATGCCTATTTGCATGGAGGCTTTTTATAGTCATTCACACGACCAAGTCCATCATTGTATTACGAGTTAGGTTTTTTTATACTAACTTCATACTCATATGGATCATACCTAAATTATAGTCATTTTAACTGCTTAAAACTCTGTGATGCAAGATTCGAGCTTTAATCAATTTTAGTGTTCGAATTTGAGGGTTTTTCTTGAAACCCCTTGTTTGGTCATTTTTGGGATTTCTAAAAGTCATTTCATATACTCATTTTTCTTGTTTTGGTTCCATATTCTTGTATAAATTTGAGTTCTTAGATCTTTATCTTGAATTTAGTTGTGAACATTATCATTGTTTGATCCCTTTTTAGGGTATTTGCATATCCTAGTGCACCTTCTCCCATTCCATTATCTATTTGTTATATATCATATTACTTTGCACATATTTACGTAATTTCCTAGTTTATTTGATCTTTTGATTTGATCAAATATCTAATTAGTTGCTATTTTGTTACATTTATTAAGTTTTCATGAAGAGACTAAAGAAATTAGTGACTTTACTCTTGAGTGGCCTCGAAGAGACATCTCGTACTCGTTAGAAGTTTAATGCACCATTTGACACTTTTCCAAGACATAAGTACTAGCATACTGAGGTTTCTTGGTCATGATTGTTGGATAATATGAATGCAAATACAGAAATGGAACTCTTTAGATATCATAATAATGTCAACTTCAATACAATAATGTAACTTCTGAATAGATACTAGAAAGCTTCAAGGCGTGATGTCACTTTCCTAAATACAGTATTTTCCCCACACGAATAACTTCGGTATACAAACGAAAATCTGCAAATCCGTACTCAAGATACAATGAAGCAACTTGCACTCCCTACAACTTGTATATTTGAAGACAGCCTTTGGATGCAGCAGCGAAGAACAGTCAATCAAGTTCTTATTCAGTTTATGTGCACTAAACAGAATAAGATAATTTATATCTCCTGAAAATTGTAAGAGAGTAATAGTAGGGTTTGGAAATTTGAAATGGGTTTTTGTTACATGCAATTTCGTTTTAGGCAACCTTTATTTATAGATAATGAAAAGCTTTGTCTTCAAGAGTCATGACTGTTGGATTAACAGTCTTAATCAATTCCGTAATGGTATGATTGTTAATTACCAACAATCTTAAGTCTTTTCCGAACAGGTACAATTAATACCGAATTGGTTTTCCACGGGTCAACCAAAAAGTGACCGCGCCCGAGCTACCGCAATTCGACCCGGACAAATCTCGGAAACCCGCTACCACTGTGGACACGCAGCATGCGAAGTGCAAAGTGCGCCACTAGCGCCTCTATATCCCACTGCCCCACACCCGCACGCGCGTGTGCGCGCGTATGCGTACGGTGCTTTGCACCCTATTGAGGTATCTTGAATAGCTTCTTAAATGCTAGATGAATTAACGGACCAATATGGGTCTCCAGGACCGGATCGATCTGGGTCCTGTATTTTTTTATTTTGATTTTCCATATCAGACCAATCCGGGTGCCCAGGACCGGATCGATCCGGTCCCCAGAAAGGTTCTAGTTCCCCTAATGGCTGGTCTAAACTCCGACGATGACTTTCGGCTGCTATGACTTACGAACCGGCACCTGTATGACTTGATTGCCTCTCCCCTCAATATTGTGGCTCTCAAATGCTCGCCTTGTAAAGCGTGCAGTTGCTCTAATTCCTCTCCTTTTGTTATGTGATCCTACGGACTCCCCTATCCTAACCTACGTGCAACTACTATACACAAGAATTCACCCATACACATCGGGGGTGCGACGACCTCTCAATTCAAGCTCACTCTACCCCGTAAACGGGGTCCGACAACCAAATGGTGTCGATCTATTCTACGCACGCCTTAACATATAACTTTAGGCGTTGTCCATTGACTTTGAATGCGTCCCCCCCTTTGGGATCTTCCAATTCTACTGTTCCGTGGGGGAATGCACTCTTCACAATGAATGGACTAGTCCATCGAGACCGCAATTTACCTAGTAATAGATGAAGCCGAGAGTTATAGAGGAGTACCTTTTGTCCCGATTGAAACTCTTTTCATCGAATAATCTTATCATGTGCTAGTTTCATCCAGGCTTTTGCAATCTTGGCATTCTCATACGCATCATTGCATATCTCCTCTAACTCATTAAGTTGAAGCTTGCGAGCTTCACCAGCGTTGTCCATATCGTAATTTAATCTCTTAATGGCTCAATACACTTTGTACTCTAACTCAACGGGGAGATGGCAAGGTTTTCCATACACAAAGAGGAATGGGGACATTCCAAGTGGGTTCTTGTATGCGGTACGGTAGGCCCAAAGCGAATCGTTCAATCGAAGGGACCAATCTTTTCGATCGGGATTGACGGTCTTCTCTAGTATGTGCTTGATTTAACGATTAGCCAACTCGGCCTGTCCATTCGTTTATGGGTGATATATCGTTCAAACCTTGTGAATGACACCATACTTTTTCATAAGTCTTTCAAACGACTTATTGCAAATGTGTGTGCCGTTATCACTGATTATCGCTTTAGGTGCACCGAAGCAAGAAAGTATGTGTTCGTGCAGGAACTTTATCACCACTTTATTGTTATTGGTCTTGGTAGTTATAGCTTCCACCCATTTAGAAACATAGTCTATCCCGACTAGGATGTATAGGTATCCAAAGGACGGGGGAAAAGGACTCATGACGTCAATACCCCAACAATCGTAACACAGATCGATATGAGGTTTGGAGCTTACATTTCTCATAACTTTTTTTCCTAATACCACTTTTATATTTTTCCATAACATGCTCAATATATCTATTCGTTGTTTAAAACAAATTACGTTTATTTAAGGTACTACTCAAATAATATGATATATTAATTAAGTATTATAAGATGTCAATGTAATAATACAAATGATTATATCATAATTAACTCGACATAAACACGACATGAAGTTAGCAGAGTTGGGTTTTTTCTTAACATATTTGGATCATTAACAAGTTTTTTAGAAAGGAACATTTAAAGAAATGGGTGCCTAGGAATACATTACATAACCCGAACTATATGACGTTAACGAGAACAAATTTTGACACAATATGACACAACATGGGATGGTCAACCCTAGTTCAATAATTTAGCTATGTGTAAGAACATAACTAAGTAATAAACATTATCAAGTAGTCTCGATGTCATTAAATCCAAGTCACAAACAACTGGTATATGAAATTAACAGAGAAACAAGCATGAAAAGATTAATATTCAACAACAAAGCCAGAAGTGGGATTGGGAGATAATCAAGGAATTTGATAAACATTATCTATAAAATTCGGGAATGATTTAAACATTATTTACCTGATAAATTCTGACACAACTTCCTGTAAACTATGGGATCAGAGCTTAAAACAACATATAATTGATAAAATATGATAAATACATGGATTCAAAGGGTTAAACTCTTATACTTTATTTAATTTCTTTGCCTTTTTAGTTTCCTTTCATTGTCAATATTTGTAATAAACATTCCGCCAACATATTTTGAATGAATTTATTCTTCATTCTACAACAGTAATAGGAGTAATATTTGTATCAACTACAAAACAATTACAAAAGAGTAAATATACTAGAATATCCCATTATAAAATTATTGTCTTTTCCTTCACTTGGAACTAATCTGTCTAAGCCACAAATACAAGTGGGTAAGGGTAAAACACAATCATAGAAATATAAACAAAAAAATATCAAGACTAAAACATATAGTTACAAGGCACCATCACCGCAGGGCCGAATTTGGCAAATATAATATCAAATCGCTGCCATGTAGCACCTCCAAACTGAAGCCGATACGAGTGAGGTTGAAGACAGAGTACCTCTAAGTTGAAGATGAAGAACCTCTGAGTAGAAGGCGATAGTAGTAGCGGGGTTGAAGACGAGAGGGTTGTGGGGTCATAGGATGAGAGGTTCTTCATTTTTATTGTCGAAGAATAGAGAGTTTGGAGGAAGTGGGTCTCTATATTTTTATAGTTTAGGTTTCTATCACCAAAACATTTTTTTTCACGTATAACTATATTTTTTTTATTAAAAAGGGTCATGAATAATTAAATAAATTTATTAAAAAATTATTAATTTTGCAAATTATATTTAATATTACCATTTACATAAAACTATCATAAAAAATAAATATCTTATATAATAGTTAAAATTATACTGTCATAAAATATGATACTAATATGACCCAATAAGTATAAAAGGGTCATATTAGTATCGGCGGGGTACTAATTCCTATCAGCGGACTCATTAGAGCGATGACATTTATGTGTACATTATCTTGGTATGTGCGACACTATGAGGTACTAACCCTTAGATGTTAACTAAATGAGGTGAAATGATTATGTGATACTACATATGATAGGTATAAATAAGCCTATATGTGGATGTTTGGTGGACAATCATGCGTGGTAGACAACTTGAGCTCATACATGATATGATAGTGGTAGGATTCACAAGACGTGTAAAAGATATGATGGTATGTTAATTTTGGAACATGATATTTAAGCATGCATGTGATTATACTTTATACTAGGTGTTAATCCGCGCGATGAGCGGACGATTATAAAATACTTTCCTGCAAATGCTCGAAACAATCGGTAAACTGGAAAAAAAAAAGATGTAAAAGTATTTTCATTCATTAATACTACAAATGAAATATATACCGGTGGAAAATAATTTTATTCACCTTTGACTAAAGTAAAATCGTGTGTTCACCAATTCATAAGTTTTCTCCAAATCTTAAAATTCGAAGACATTAACCCAAATCTAGAACCTTAAGATTAAAAGTGATAACATGGAAATACAATATGAAATAAATAAAATCACACATTTAAAATAGAGTGTGGGGTACTTAACAGTTAATTGACCCTCATTCTTGGAAAACAAAGAACATTAAAAATTAATTAATCTCTAATACTACTGTATTAACAGTAGAATAAGGATGCTACTCCATAAATCTACATACAATATTTTTTGCTCCTATTTTCCCCATTTATACAAAACCCAATTAACAATTACTAACATAGGTAATAGAACCCCCTATAAATTTGGGGTGTCGTAAAGCATTATATAGAACAAATTACAAAGCATATTAAGCATAATAACCAAAGATCCAAAAGCCATGTCGGGGAGATGATGAGAGAGCCAACTTGACACTCATATAACTTCTCATTCTTCATCATTTCTACAATTTTCTCGATGAACTTCTGAATTTCCATCTGTCACGCCAGGAACAAATTAATATAATAATAAAAACACTTGAATATATTTGTTTACTAATTATTATTTAAATAATTATTGATTAAGAAACTGAATATCAATAGTGTTAAAAAAAAATACTCTAATGGCATTACACAACTCATATGTATACAAACAGTTAATATAATCAAAAGAATTAATAATTTAATACGTGTTGGGGTGCAAAGAGTACACTTTTGCTTTAATTTGATGTTAGTGTTTAAAACTGTGGGTTTGGGTTTGACATCAGTGAAGTTATGGGGTTTCACCACTTCTGAATCATTCGATGGGTTTGACATTTTTTTAGTAAGCACATTCAAAACCTACTGAACCAAAGTCCCAGTAAGTAACAACTCAACACACAGCTCACTTGAACACCCAATTCCCAAGCTACCTAAGATATTCAAATTTGTAACACAAATTGTAAGCCGATGTCATGAAACAAATAATAATTAAGAAGTATCAACTTGAAAATGAACACAAAAACACACATGAATCATCTCAATTTTCATGAAAGTATAGATTCCATAAGAAATCAACAAACAAATGAGTCAAACAGAGAAAATGGTGAAATTCGAATGAAATGAAACATCAGTTGTTAATAAATCGACTTGTTAATAAATCGACTGATTGACTATTTTGGAAATTAGGAAAACAAAGAGGCTTAATTTTTTGGGGTAAATAAAAGGATTGAAATCCCCGAATTTATTCACATTCTTCTGCTATAGAGATGGATGGAAAAAAGGATTAAATGCTTTGATATTAAAGTATCAATTACTCATAATATAGAGGTATAATATAGATATAGATATAGATTTTGAATGGTAAAATGATTGCTAATATGCCTTTTTAGCATAAAAAGAACTCTCATTGGAGGCCATTTCAATATATTTTTTATATGTTTTTTCAAAAACTGAATCAACAAATTAAAACTTATTTTTTTATTGGACCAGGATACTTGAGTTGTTGAAAGGGAGGTGCGCCTCAACGGTTCTGCATATTACCTTAGAATGATTTTTTGAATTTTTACGTTGACATTTTGTTAAAATTCAAATTTATCTCGATGCTACTGCAATAGGGGTGTCAGTTATTTCCAAACTTTCGAATTTTCCATTTTTCGATCCGAATTTTTCCAATTTTAGCACCATTTTTTTTTTCGATTTTCAAATTTTCCGAAAAAAAATGGAATGGAATTGGAAATCATATATGGATTCCGAATTTCCGATCCGAATTTTCCAATATCACGCCGATCCGATTTATCCAAAATATTTTCCAAAATAATAATATTTTTGTTTGTTTTAATACATTTTTACTACCCTTATGTATATATAAATTTATTATTTATTCGTTTAATCTCGACCCTCCATTTAAAACCATCTCAACCATTAATATATACCTATATATATTAACCTTCTACATCACACTAACCCTAAATTGAAAGACAACATCCAAAATTATATTCAATTGTTATGTGAATTTAGATTCGAAGGATAATTTATATTAAGTTTTCCTCATCTTCCTTTTGTTCACTTTTTTTGTATATGAAATACTGATGCAGAGGCTATGCTACAGCTGTTCACCTTTCTTGCATTTTCTTTTTTTAAGTAGGTATTAGTTTTTTTTTCATTCACATAGTTTTGTAGTTTCTTAGTATCGTAGTTAAGTCGTAATTGATCTTTCTCCAAAATGGTGTGAGATGCATAGCTCTGTAATTTATTGAATTTCCAAAATGGTATGAGATGCATAGCATTGTCATTCACATAACTCCGTAGTTTATTACATAGGTGATGTAAAGTGGAGTGTTTTATTTTTATTTTTATTTTAAAAATTACCTTTTCAAAAATGACATTTCCGAAAATATTATAACTGATAATTCCGATTATTCCAAAAATTTTACGAATAATAAAATTTCTGAAATTTTCGAATATTCCGAATCAGCCGAATAGGAAAAAAAACGATATTTCGATTTTTATTTTTTCCGAATTGGAAAGGATTTTAAAATTCTGAAATTTTGAATTTTTTCCAAACACCACTATTCCGATACGATCCATCCGAAATACACCCCTATACTGCAACATCGTTTATTTACTATGTTGAGTTGAGATTATTGTGTCATGTTGTCTAAATGCTACTACCAAATCTAGTCAGTCAGCTTATTAATTTATGTATTTTTATGTTAAGAAACAAAAAATCAAATTCTGCCTAGAGATGGAATTCATGGTAAAGTTCATTTCCAACCGGCATAAAATTAAGGAACATAAAAGAAAGCACTGAAGATAGAGTACAAGAAATTAGCACACCCATCCCATGTGAGATAGAGCACGTTCACCTCGGCTCTATGGGAAATTGAAAACGTTATTTGAATAAAAATAACATACCATTTAATTAAATCATGCCCACAATTTCACCAAGTTTTACCTTTCATGTGCGTCCTCATATTTAAATCATTAAAATAAGGATAAGAGGGAATGAAAAAACATTAAATATGGGAAGGATATAACTCATTCTAGAACAGGAAAACAAAAGATGTAATGATAACAACTATAACAACCTGAAAATTTTAAGAAAAACGACACCATCAATTGATGAACAACAAATAATAATCTAATCTAAACCTATAGCGATCTTGAGAGGGGAGGAGGAGAACATGGTTGTGTCTAGAGAGAGGGGTAGGGAAGGGAAGGCTTGCCTTAATAGGAAGGTTCCACAACCACACCAATGGGTTGAGGTCAAGGAGAGGTCGGAATGAGAATAAATAAAGTGTGAGAGAGTCTACGTGCCATCTACACAGAACAATCGAGAAGATGAATAGAAAGTACTGTTTGGGATCTTTAAGTATTATTGATGAAGAAGATGAATAGATATGTGTCTATTCAGATTGCAAGAGGAGATGGATGTGCGAAATTCTTAGCCCTTTCAATGAATGGGCACATCAATGACAGATGACGCGTCGGCTGCAATGACGTGGGTTTTTCCGAGTTGGGGAGTTCAATGTTTGTAAAGCATTTTAGATTAATATAAAGATATAAAGATATGTGTATTTAGATTTCACTAGTTTTTAATCCCGCGCGTTGTGCGAGTACGTTAAAGTTCTTGTTATATAATACAATGAAAAAACATTTATAAAAGTAGAGGTAAACTATATGACGTTAAAATTTTGATATTCTAGTTTTTATTTATTTTCATCTTATGATTGTGATAACTAATGACATAATATAATTTTGGAGTCTCTTTAGAGAATCTTCCACGTGGCATCACAATTAAGTTGGACAACTGTTACTTAGAAACGTTCTTTGTATTTTGATGAGGAAAAAAGCTTGGGAACAGTGCGAAACCTTAATTAGAGAGGTGGAAAGTCCAACAAGTTTCTCTTTTATTTCTTTTAGCCCACCTATTGTCGTGTGAACGACGTGTAAGACATAAATGAGGGTTTTTCTCCTTTTCTATGAAACTTCACTTCCTATTCCCAATTCCCTTTGCTTCGTTTTTTAACTTTTGAAGAATATAAGATGCCAAAAAAAGAGAGAAGAGAAACAAATGGTGAAAAGACATGGGCGGGCGATGTAACAGATTGTGGGGAAAGTAGAGAAAAAGAGAGAAGAAAAACGGATGGTGAATGGGGTTTTCCATTTACCTCTTTTCCCAATCTTTCTCCTTCCTCCTCCATATCTTCACTCAATCGAATTAGGCATTTGCACTTTAAAAGGGTTTGTTTCTTCTTTAACTCATTTTATTTTTTTACTTTATTAGATTTTTCAAGACTTGATTTCATAGTCTTTGGGGTTTAGGCCCCACTTTGTTGGTTTATTTTTTTTATCATTTTTAATTAAAAGAACTATGTTATCGATGTTCATATACAAGACGTCTATCATCGTAGACCTAATGAACAAATCAGATTTCTTCTATGAATATTAAAAAATAATAGAGAAGAACCCAATTGTGACAACATTCAGAAAATAATTTTTATTAAAGAAAGATAGTCGCAAAACTTATAAGTAAACCTGTTAGATCAAGAAGACATTTTACCTTTATTGTAAATATTGAAAAAAACAAAAGTTTCTTTTCCTTAAAGGGAGAGAGATATGGGAGATAAATGGAAAACACGCTCTTTGATTTGAGATTTTTTTCCCTTTATTTACTTTTACTTTGGCTGCTAGCTTTTACAATTATTATTTCTTTAGAGAGGCACTTGAAAAGAAGTATTGTCTTTCTCTCAATCTCACTCACCCCAAAATACTTTTTATGAATATGTTATATATGGCTAGCTAATTTTCTTTTTGTAGTTGTGTATGTGTGTGTGTATATATCTATATAATAAAGGAGGAGGGATTTTTTATCCTCCCCAACTAACAGTTGAGATTAAATCTGATAAATTTAGTCTTTATCAATTAACGACTGAGATTAAATGGAAAGGTTTGAATCCAATGGCTAAGAAAAGGAATGATCCATGTAATCTTAAACTACTTTGGGACTCACAATTTAGAGTAGCTAGAGTACAACCTATATATGTACTTTATCTACTATACACAATCTCTGCACACACAAAATAAGTACGCGGACAATCTTATAACTCACACAAGAGAGCTATGAGAGAGAGCTGAAGAGTTTGGATACAATCTTAATCTGCACACACTCTCCATCTTACTGTGAGTTACCATTCACCTCTCTAATTGTATAGAAAATGCTTTGTTTGTATGGAACATGTTTTGCTCAGATAATGTGAATAACTATGTGTTCCTTGCTTGGATTTATAACTGTATATATAACTGTATAGTAACCCAACTCAAATATGCAGTTTGTACTTTCTCTCACTCCTCACGCAACTACTCATTCAAGCACATTTACAGGCCCAAATATCTAATAGCTTTGTTTGAACTCCTCCAGTCAAGCCACGGATATACTTTCTGACTTTTGAGGTAACATAAAATCTTCAACAGTGCTTTATTTTATCCAATGAGGATCTGTAACAGTTGTTTATTTTTTCCCCATCTATTCGAAAAAAGCATGTTTCTATTCAGTTTGTATCATTATTGCTAGATTCTTCATCATCGAGTCTTCATCACCGGAGTTTGTGGTAAAAGTTACGGGGCAAACATTGGGAGTCTTCATCAAATTTGCATGTTTCTATGTTTGATTTTCAGATCTGTGTTTTAAAAATGTCATTACGTACGATGATGTAGTTGGCCTGTTTGACGCTTGCTTCGATTTCTTCTTTGGCTAGGGACTCCACTAGGAAGCCCATTGAGATGACGATAAGGGCTTACACGTCTTTCGACAGATCCGAGATTATGTGGCGGCGACTTTTGGAGAGAGAGGGGTCGTCGTCAATGTCGATGTCATTGGACTGGATACGAATGACACGGAGGCCGTTAACGGCGCAGGAGGTGGAGATCATTTTCGTGATTTGTTTTTTTTTTGCACCGACGTTTTTGGGAGGAGGTAGAGAGGGTTCGTTCGGGGTTGGAATGGAGTTCACTGTGTTGTGTTTTGGATGGATGTTTGAGGGTGCCATTGTTGAGGTCGACGGAGAGTTTAGGTGGTGGGGGGGGTCTTTCCTTTTCATTCACTGTGTTCACTTTTACATTTCTTCAGATCTACACCACAAGATCTATGGTGTACTGTAAATGATGGTGTTTTTATTTGTTTTATTCATTAGAAAATACACGCCGTGGATGAAACGGTAGACAAAGTAAGGAAAAAAAAATGCTTGGTTGTTGGTTGTTGGTTGTTGCTATTGTTTAAGAGGTGCTTAGGGAGAGGTGTGCACATTTTGCGTGTGGTTCTGTATTGAGAGAGGGAGAGAGAGATTCTTGTGTTGGTGAGAAAACGGAGCATATGTACATGAAATTTTCGGTTTAAGAATTTTTTGTGTTAAATTTTTGTATTCAACTTTGTGTAGTCTCTCTACATTTATTTAACACGTTGAAGCTTGGCCCATTTTTATGTTTGGGGAGTGGATCTTTTCATCTCTCACAAGCTCTCCATGTTCTTTTAGTGTTGTAGAGTGGGTTTTTTAGTGTTGCAGAGTGGGTCTTTTTACCTCTTTCAGAGATCCCCCACTCACCTACTCTACGTAGAAGCTATATTAGTTGAGTATGTACTACATACCAATTAAAAAGTAAAACTAATAAAAATTAAATCATTACAAAGTAAGGTTAAAATTTTATAATTTAGCATGTAACATTTCCTTTTGTTAATATTTATATTAATATTTACATTGTTTAAAACAAACCAAAATGCAAAATAATTTATTTTTTTACTTAACATGTAAAACACAAATAAAAAGTGGCATAATATAAAATTTATTTTTTATTTTTACGAAAGAAAACATGATTTAATTAAAACACGATGATAACATTTTTTTACCTAAAACCAAGGTTCTAAAAGGCGCGAGGCGTGGTTGAGGCGTTGAGGTCAAGCCTCAAGCCTTAGGAGCCTAGGCGTAAAAAGACGTTTTTCCTTTTTTTTATTATTTTAATTATTCCAAGGCTAGTAATATAATAAAATAGTACATAGCTTGAATTTTGAAAATATATTCGTATGTTTGGTAGCCATCTTTCTCATATTCATGCTCCATAACCATTATTTGTCAACTAATCCTTTGTTTTAAAAAAAAAAGTGTGCCTTAAACCTTTTACCAAGAACAAGGCGTAATAAGGCGTAGACGATGCGTTTCTCTCAAGCCTCAAGCCTAGGCGGGCCTTTTAGAACAGAGCCTAAAACACATCACACAAATCAAAGCGACATGTGGCGATAAAAAATCCAATTTTTTCTACCAAATGTGAACATGAAAGGACGCAATCTATTCTCTATCAACACGAACACGATGCAAATAAAAACAACACGACATGACTCAAATCTTATTTTTTTTAACAAAATACAAATCTTATTAAAATGTGACGGGACATTCTATCTAATTTTTGTCAAACACGAGCACGATCTTAATAAATTGTGACGCCACTTGAATCTTGTGTGTAATAAATTGTGACATTCTTTTAAATATTGGACTAACTAAACATAGTAAAATTAAATGACTATTACTATATATATTCTTACTGTATGAATATATTATACTTAGGTCTTGGTATTAAGTAACTAAAGGTAGTAAAGATAATTACACACATGATTTTTATATTATAATTGTTTATTTAAAAAAAATTAACTTATAATTTTTTTACTTTATTATGTTAATCTATTTAAAATACTAGCTCTTTTATACAACTAGCACGATTCAAAATTTTTAAACGAATATGACTCATTCATGTAAGTAAATTTTGACAAAATGTCTTTAGAAATATCAATTTTGAATCAATATGTTGATATTTCTTTCATGTAAAAAGTTATCAACTACTCTATAACTGATTAAAATTATCAACTACTCTATAATTGATTAAAATTATAAACTACTCCATCGGCACGGGTACACAAATGCACCGTATTAAAATTATAATCATGCCGCAAGTTTACCATGGGATGACCAACAATATTTATATTTGCACTATTGGCGACACGGAAAAAATTTATCAGGGGAACAAATTTATCGCCGTGCCATCGGTACGGGTACACCCTAGTATATATATGCTAGCGAATGCCCGTGTCGAGGGCACGGTGATAAATTTGCCCCGTGATAAAATCGTGTCCTCTTTATTTAAAAAACACCTTTAAAAAAATAAATAAATATATATATTGACTCAATCCTTTTCAAACCTATTTATATTGTATCTACGTGGTCTTTTAGTTTTGTGGCCCCCCTGTTATTTATAAATTTCAATTTTACTGTAGTAAATTTCTGTAGGGCCTTAGTTTAAAGCTATGGGGAGCATGACAATAGATAGTGGTAGAAAAGAGTCATCTCACAAGTCTCATAGGTCTCGCCAATCAGTCCCATCTGTCAAGAAAAAAAAGCTTGGTACTTCTGATGATAAAAATCATTACCCCAAGGTTTTTTTTTTCCTTCTTCCTCCACCTTCACTCTGTATGTACTATATAATATGTCTATTGTTATTATAAAGTGATGATAAATAACAATATATGTTTGTTTATGTATGATAGGCTTTTGCATTTAATTCAACTGTGAAAGCAAAGATGATTCACAAAAATGGGAGGGAATAAGATGGTTGTTTGGATAAAATGGAAAAATACCCCATAAGAAGGGAGGCGTGATGTGGGGGATCACACACATATATATAGCTCTCTTCCTTTTTTAAAAAGTGGGTTTACATGAACTGAGGCAAAGATGTTGAAACTCAAGTGCTTTGTTTTTAGGGGTTTAACCCATTTAGTCCCTTAAACAAAATTTAATACTTGATTAGTCCAGTCATTATTCACAATGCACGATTAAACCTCCGCTTGCTTTTTTATTTTTTCAAAAGACAAAGGTACCCCTAGATGATGTCACACGTGTTTCAACACAAACTTCTCACCATTTCAAACTGACGCTTCCTTTTCCTTCCATTTTGCAAACATCAATTGCATTCCAAACACTTCAGTCCCTTCGAACAAACCATCAGCTCTAACTAGTATACAACCCTAAAATTTCTCTTTCTGCGATCAAAATCTACTGCGAATCATAACTACTTAGAAGAAATCGATCAGGTATATTTTTATTATTAACCTTTCATTTCTATTGAACAAAATCATATGAATGATTAATTTGTATTTCGAAACCCTAACCTTGAAACGTACACAAATTTTACATTTACGATGATTTTCTCTTCCTATTTATTCAAATATATTGTTATATATCTCATTTAGAAGGAAATTACTACAATAATGTTAAAAACTAGAGTTACGAAAACCTATTTTATAACTTGCATGTCGTTACTTTCATATACATTTTAATAATTTGAAAATAATAACAAAGTTTGTGTCTTTATGAAATACTTCATTAGGTTTACTAATATTTCAGAAATTTGGAGTAATACATATGAATTAGATTTATTTTGTTTATTAAGCATTTTAATTGCATTTTCATTCATAAGGTAACTAGAAAACCAGAGTGAAGTATGTAATTTTTTATGAAATGTTTATCAAAGGGATACAAATTAAAGTAACTAGTTAGTATATTAATAACTTTTAAAGTCTCCGATTGCATATATAAATTGAATTATTTATAGTATTTGATTATTTAAATTGTAGGAAGGATGAAAAGTTCAAATTCAGTTACACCTCCATGTACAAGCTCCAGTAGCCAAGAAGAAGAGACTGTTGAAGAAGTGGTTAATTTCAATCAAATAAGGTCAAGTTTTTTACCTTTTAACAAGATCGTTAAATCTATCAAATCACAGATACAGTTGCCACATTTGGTGTTATTGAAGAAAACTCCATTTTGGAAAATTTTCAAAACAATTTTTGATGAAAAAATTGCAATCGAAAGCTTTCGAAAATCAAATGCCACAATATGCACAATAATTTCATCATTCGACATAGAAACGAATAAGTTTAGGATTGGTGGACGCTTGCTTGATATTGAAAAAAAAAAACAAATTGAAACTATTTTTTGGATTAGAGTGTGGTGAAGAAGTGTTTAGTATTTCGCAAAAGAATAGACAAGAAACAACTTTTGTGAAACGATATTTTGGGAAAGGAAAAAAATTAACAAAAGTCTTAATTGAAAAAGAAATTAAGAAAGCCATCAACGTGAAACAAACAAGAGATCAAAAAGATTTTGTGAAACTGCTATGCCTGCATATCTCCTGCACACTATTATTTCCAAACAAGGAATCAAAGCTAGCTTGGTTCTTTGTTAACTACATTGAGAAGTTGGAGAAAATCGGCACATTTAATTGGGCAAAGGACGTTAAAACATTCTTATTGAAGTCAATACAAAAGTATTATGCATCACCAATGAAAGTTATTGGATGTGTAATGCTATTACCGGTACGTTATAAATGTGTAAATTGTTATTTTTCTTTTCATTTACACTTATCAAATTAATATAATGAAATGTTATTTTAGTTTTGGCTTTGTGAGAGCACTCACCTCATTGAGCAATCGGCGATTATAAATGAAGAATATTCGCCTTTCACAAGATGGAATCTTCGTGATGTAGCTCAAAAGGTCGAAGAAGTCCCAATTTCTGAATTACAGTTCCAACAGTTAACTGATATGATAGTTCTATCCAATAAAAGTAACTAATATTTTAACTCTATACAATCTAAGTAACTATTATGCAGAAATTTGAATATTATGAATGAATATTTTTGTTTGTGTCGACATTGGGATTAACTAATACAATATGTTGTGGGTCTAATTACTTAGCTGCAACTCTATACACCAAAAACAAATATACATATTGAAAAGTAACTAATATAAGTTTGTTAATTATTTATTTCATAGAAAAATGAAAGGGGAGTACTTGTGCGTCGAGAACAAGAGGAAAAGGATGAACAAATGCAAACTAGCCTGAATAATTCAAGTCAAAATGTCAAAAAGAAGGATTATGACAGTAACTTGAAAGATAATTTGGTTCAAGATGAAGGTGAATGTCAAGATGAAAAAAGAGAAGATAATTTTGATATGAATGATATGTTTGGTGGGTATGAAGGTGAGAATGAGTGCTGTAGACAGCTGAACTTGAAGATAGATGAGATGAATGAAGAGATGGGGAGCTTAAAAGAAAGAATTCTGAATCTTACAGAAGTTGAAGCAAAGTTAAAGCAAGATAATGCCACTGAAATTCAGAAGATTCGAGAGGAAACATAAATGATAATAGAGGCTATGGAAAGGGAGAGTAAAGAAAAAGAACTTCGGTTCTTAGATCAAATAAGGTCTCAATCTCTTGAAATAGAAAGGATGCGAGATGAAGAAGAAAGGAGGAATAGCGCACACAGTGATGAGGTCACTATTTTGATGTGCAAAATTATTGGAAAAAATAATGAAATCCGAAAGTTAGAAGTTGGAAGCAGAGTTAAATGCTTTTAAATCTGCTAGCAAATGTAGAGAAATAATTGAGGTCCCAATTAGCCCGGAACCAATATCTAAAAGCAACAAAGTCGAACCAAGTTCCATGGCTAAACGTGTAAAGATGAGAGCAAACAGAGTTCCGAAAGTACATGAAGATTGCACATTTAGGAAAAGTAAGAGAGAGAGAGAGAGAGGATGATAATGCAACTAGTTTGGATGAACGTTCAAATCAAGAAGAAGTAGAAAATAGTGAGATGAAAATTGATCCATTGATGGAAATGACTCAGAGAATAATCGTCCAAGATTGTGAAATTGAAGTTTACATTCCAAATCCAGAGAAGAAAAAACTTCAAATTTTTTTTGAAATGTCGAGTAAGTTTACTTATAAACTTTGTTTTATTATTAACTTCATTATAATTACATATCATTGCAATCTTACAATTTTTATTCTAATTTTCAGCACCTACTTTTGGACTGGAGTAGGAGTTTATCTTAGTAGGAGAGAAGCAACATTGATACTACAAAAAAAAAGCAATTACAAGCCATGTAATCCTATGTTTATTATTCTATATTTTCCATATGATTGTTAATGTGAAAATTAGTTATACGAAATCTCTCTACAGTAAGTACTTTATCATGCTAAAAAGTATATTTAAGAAATACTGAAATCATTATTTTGTGCAGGCTTTTGATGCTTATGCGAAATTGCTCTGTGTTGAACTGCTTAGAGACAATAATGTTGACCATAAATCCTTATTTATAACAACTTACTCTTTGGTAACCATTATTCTTAAGTTTAAAATTTGACAGCTAGAGTAACTTATTTTTTATAATGTTATTGTTATGGTCACTAATCATATATGTTGATGAAAATAACTAATAAAGTAAGTTTTACTTCACCTATAAATGATGAAATTCACTTATGTTATGTTTTTTCTAACAGAACTATGTCCAGAAAGGAAAGACCGTAGCTGCAACCAAACAAATATTTGAGAAAATATTAATGTACATTAGAAGTGTACGTTTTATATTCTACCCACTTTTCCATGAAAATCCCGGTCATTTCATTCTACTAGTATTCGACAAGCTTGAAAGCAAATGGTTGCACTATGACTCGACAAGTTATGGAGGCCCAAGAGACAAAGGAAAATACTTCCTAGAGGCTCTGCTAATGGTAAAAAATGATATAAATACTCCTAAAATTCATTATTATATAATGCTAATTTATGTCAAATCACTTTTATCAGATCAAACATATTGAGAAATATATTGGATAGAAGAGTAATGAACTAAGAAACAATCCAAGCATTACTTTGGAACATCCACCCAAAAAAATAGGGTCTTCTGCAACCTTTGCAAATGAAATGCCAATAGATTTACATGCGGCTAAAATCTAGATAGAATCGTATACATATAGCCAACTACAATTTTCTGTCCTCTGTCCTCAACAAAAAAAAGATTCGTAAGTTATTTTACTTTCAATAACAAAACTTATTTCATATCAAAATTCTTTTACTAATCTTGATTTATTTTAATTAATAGGAATGATTGTGGTATAGCAGTGTCGTACTATATGGAGAAAATTGCATATGGAAAGGCACTTGAAGAAACATTTGCAGAAAATGCAATGGACAAAATGCGGGAAAAAATGCATATCAACTTACTAAATTCTCTGAGCACAAAAGAGAAGAAAAGTGACTTTATTTAGGGAATTAGATACATATAAAAGACAATGTTTGGAACAACATATTTAGTTGTTGAAGTTTTGTTACTCAAATACTCTGTTTCCAATTTTTGACATGTATTTTACTTAACAGTTGAGCTAATGTTTGTTATAGATTTACATAATATTTGCATTCTAATGAAGGAATGTTTGTATCATTTTATACGAATCAAATATTGCTGGATGATAAAAATGTGGTTTCCAACAATTGATATCTTGTTAAATAGTTAAAGTGACTAATTTTTTCAATTACAAACACACTCCCATGTGACTATTAATTGTCAAAATGAATAAAGTTGGAAATTGAAATGAAGATTGATGTGTATGGTCTCATTTTGTAAGTAACAATTTTTTTTTTCATTTTTCAAGTTGGAAAATATAACGGAGGATGTTGTGTATTAAGTCATTCTTAAAGTAACTAACTTATTTCTTTCGACAAATAAAGTCACTAGCCCTTGAACAAGGACCTCCGATGAGGGTCAATAGCACTTTGGAATTGGAGGTATGGGGTGGGAGTGCCGCTGGCGCAGACCCTCAAATATAAGGGAAATTTGGTTATATGGCTCTTTGAGAAACTTTTTTTCAAAAAAATAAAAACGCTTACACTAAATGTGGGTTAACAAATATTTGAACGCCTTTTTAGTAATTGACCCAAAATGAAAAGTATTTTAAATTGATTAAACATTCAAAAATGCCAAATAAAGACAGAAAATGAAATGAAGATTGATGTGGATACTGTCATTTTCGAAGTAACTGATTTATTCTTTTTCACAAATAAAGTCACTAAAATATCTTCAGAATTACCGTGTTTGAATATATTAGCTTATTAACTATAAAAATTGAACATAAATAATATATGAACCTTTGAACTACACATAAACTCAGTAATTATAAAAAAATCATCTGTCAAGTTGGAAAATAAAACGAAGGATGCTGTGTATTAAGTTATTCTTAAAGTAACTGACTTATTCCTTTCGACAAATAAATCACTATTCCCTTGAAAAAGGACCTCAGATGAGGGTCAATAGTGCTTTGGCATTGGGGGTGTGGGGGCGGGGGGTACATGGGGTGGGAGTGCCGCTGGCGCGGACCCTAAAATATAAGGGAAATTTGGTTATATGGCTCTCTGAGCAAATTTTTTTCAAAAAAATAAAAACGCTTACACTAAATGTGTGTTAACAAATATTTGAAGGGCTTTTTGGTAATTGACCCAAAATGTAAAGTATTTTAAATTGATTAAACATTAAAAATGCCAAATAAAGAGAGAAAATGAAATGAAGATTGATGTGGATAATGTCATTTTCGAAGTAACTGATTTATTCTTTTTCACAAATAAAGTCACTAAAATATCTTCAGAATAACCGTGTTTGAATATATTAGCTTACTAACTATAAAAATTGAACATAAACAATATATGAACCTTTGAACTACACGCTGTGTATTAAGTCATTCTTAAAGTAACTGACTTATTCCTTTCGATAAATAAAGTCACTAGTCCCTTGAACAAGGACCTCCGATGAGGGTCAATAGCGCTTTGGTATTGGGGGTGTGGGGGCGGGGGGACATGGGGTGGGAGTGCCGCTGACGCGGACCATCAAATTTAAGGGAAATTTGGTTATATGGATCTTTGAGAAACTTTTTTTCAAAAAAATAAATTGCCTACACTAAATGTGGGTTAACAAATATTTGAAGGGCTTTTTGGTAATTGACCCAAAATGAAAAGTATTTTAAATTGATTAAACATTCAAAAATGCCAAATAAAGACAGAAAATGAAATGAAGATTGATGTGGATAATGTCATTTTCGAAGTAACTGATTTATTCTTTTTCACAAATAAAGTCACTAAAATATCTTCAGAATTACCGTGTTTGAATATATTAGCTTATTAACTATAAAAATTGAACATAAATAATAAATGAACCTTTGAACTACACATAAAGTCAATAATTATAAAAAAAATCATCTGTCAAGTTGGAAAATAAAACGAAGGATGCTGCGTATTAAGTCATTCTTAAAGTAACTGACTTATTACTTTCGACAAATAAAGTCACTAGTCCCTTGAACAAGGACCTCCGATGAGGGTCAATAGCGCTTTGGCATTGGGGGTGTGGGGGCGTGGGGACGTGGGGTGGGAGTGTCGCTGGCGCGGACCCTCAAATATACGGAGAATTTGGTTATATGGCTCTTTGAGAAACTTTTTTTCAAAAAAATAAAAACGCTTACACTAAATGTGGGTTAACAAATATTTGAACGCCTTTTTAGTAATTGACCCAAAATGAAAAGTATTTTAAATTGATTAAACATTCAAAAATGCCAAATAAAGACAGAAAATGAAATGAAGATTGATGTGGATACTGTCATTTTCGATGTAACTGATTTATTCTTTTTCACAAATAAAGTCACTAAAATATCTTTAGAATTACCGTGTTTGAATATATTAGCTTATTAACTATAAAAATTGAACATAAATAATATATGAACCTTTGAACTACACATAAACTCAGGAATTATAAAAAATTCATCTGTCAAGTTGGAAAATAAAACGAAGGATGTTGTGTATTAAGTTATTCTTAAAGTAACTGACTTATTCCTTTCGACAAATAAAGTCACTAATCCCTTGAACAAGGACCTCCGATGAGGGTCAATAGCGCTTTGGCATTGGTGGTGCGGGGACGTGGGGTGGGAGTACCGCTGGCGCGGACCCTCAAATATAAGGGAAATTTGGTTATATGGCTCTTTGAGCAGCTTTTTTTCAAAAATATAAAAACGCTTACACTAAATGTGTGTTAACAAATATTTGAAGGGCTTTTTGGTAATTGACCCAAAATGAAAAGTATTTTAAATTGATTAAACATTCAAAAACGCCAAATAAAGACAGAAAATGAAATGAAGATTGATGTGGATAATGTCATTTTAGAAGTAACTAATTTATTCTTTTTCACAAATAAAATCACTAAAATATCTTTAGAATTACCGTGTTTGAATAAATTAGCTTATTAACTGTAAAAATTGAACATAAACAATGTATGAACCTTTGAACTACACATAAACTCAGTAATTATAAAAAAATCATCTGTCATGTTGGAAAATAAAACGAAGGATGTTGTGTATTAAGTCATTCTTAAAGTAACTGACTTATTCCTTTCGACAAATAAAGTCACTAGTCCCTTAAACAAGGACCTCCGATGAGGGTCATTAGCACTTTGGCATTGGGGGTGTGGGGCGGGGAGACGTGGGGTGGGAGTGCCGCTGGCGCGTACCCTCAAATATAAGAGAAATTTGGTTATATGTCTCTTTGAGGGACTGTTACAAGTACTATTTATATGAACTGACTTGTTTGGTTAGAATAACAAAGAAACTAAAATCATATATTTTGAGTACGAACACAACAATATTAACAGTATCAAAAGCAGAAAAATGCATTATTGTTTCTCATTTATTGAACCTCAAATACAAACTGATATATCAAAATTAATTTCAAATTCTATATCCAAATGACAAATGCAAAGCAATTGTAAAGAAAAAAAAATATTGAAATCAATTGCAGTCAACCACCTTCTATGGTTGCTTTATAAGTTTTCTTATTATAATTCCTAACCATTTGGCACCTACTACCCTTCATTGGCCTTCGGTATTCTCCTCGAGATGGTATTCTACGCTTTCTTTGCCTTCCTGGAGGAACTTATGTTATAGGGGCTTTCAGTATAACATCATTGCTAACAACTTCCTCTTCTTGTATACCAGTTACCGGAACAATAGGAAATGAGTAACTCTTCTTGAAATAGTCAACAATGAAATACTCCTCAACATATTGAAATATATCCTGACCATTTGATTGAATCGCAACCAAGGCATGTGAGCATGGAAATCCACTTAATTTCCATTTGAAACAAGAACAAGCACGTTCCAACAAATTTACAGTATTAGCTTTCTCGCTATGAACTTGAAAATAAACTCACTTGACCGTGTAACATTCCACCCCTACCAATTTTTAGTAACTCATTCAACCTCTTGTTCATCTCAGGACACAATATTATTGTCCATTTATTTGATTCTTGACATCTTCTAGAGATTTGGTTCATCATTTTAATTTGAATAGTTTCAACCAATTGTGCTATTGGTAAATATCTAGATTCTTTAATCCAAGCATTGAATGTCTCATCCGCATTCGAATACATCTCCCCAGATCTACGTCCACTGAAAAATACATAACACCAATGCTTCTCCTAATAATTTTGCAAGAAATCCCTCATCAAACCACCTCCCTCATTTATCAATTCATTTCGATATTTCAGGTAAGACTCGCTAGTTGTAGAAAATGCACACATGTTATACATTTTCACCATTTTCTCCTTAAAATTTGAAGTGAATCCACGATACCTATCTCGTATGTTATTTTGAAGATGATAAAGACAGAAAGGATGTGGAGAGTTTGGAAAATGTTTTGGAACAGCATCCAAAATTCCTTGATTGCGATCCGATATAAATGTTACCTCTCTCCCCATAAGATTTAAAACCTCCCCAAGACATTTCATAAACTAATTCCAATTACTCTCATTTTCAGCATCAACTATATCAAAAGCAAGTGGAAATAAACCTGTAAAAAGTTTAAAACAAAAAATAATATTGGAAAAATTGAACAATCAAGAATATATATATGCCAATATGTTTCCACACTGATATAGTCACTAAAAACTGTACAGAATAAATAAAGTCACTACTAGCAGAAAAATTATTTTCAAAATCATTTTAAAACAATTTCAAAATAATTTCATTTTAAAAAAATTTCAAAAACATTTTAATGTAATGTAATAACATTAAAATCCACTGATTCGTAAAGCACATTGAACAAAACTTAGTAATTGAATAATAGGAAACCAATAACATACCTTGATCACCCTTTTTTGACATGGCAACCAACAAAGCCCCTTTGCATTTACTATACAAATGGGTCCCATCCAAGAATAGTATTGGTCTACAATACTGAAATCCTAGTACACAAGCCCCAAAGCTTATGAACAATCTCTTAAATCGAAAATCAGCAACATCACGCTCAATAAAATAGAAAGAGCTTGGATTGGTTTTAATTAATCTGTTGCAATATGATATTAATTATTCGTAAGATTTCTCCTCGTGCCCATGTAACTCAACAATAGCAAGTTCTTTTCCTTTCCACGCTAAATGGTAAGATATATCAAACCCGTATTTTCTCTTTAAGCTACTCATTATGTCCATTGTCCTAATCGAGGGTTTCTCACGAACTTCATCTGAAAACACGGACGAAACAATTTGAGAAGACATCATTTCACTTCTTGACTTACGAACACGGCTCCTACAAGTGTGTCCATTATTCAACGTTCGAATGTAGAAAAAACCATTCACAACATTCACAGATGCATGCACACGCTAGCTACATACAATATCTTCATCTTGAATACAACGAGCCGTCACCCTAAAATTATCATTCTTTATATACTTAAACTTAAATCCAGTCTCCAATGCATACTTGCCTAAAATTATTCGAAACTCTTTCGCAGCCCCTTCAAACTTATGTCCAACTTCGGTAATCCCATTTGCCAAAGAATCCGACAAAATCAAATTTGATTTTGAAGATGTTGATTCAACCAAATATTCGTCAATAACATCAAATGAATTAAGACTTAATGAATGCTCAACGTCAATTAAACCGTCCGCAATCTCAAAACTTCACTACCACCACAATTATAATCTTCTACCTTAATTTTAATAAAATCAGAATTTGACTTCTTCCAACAAATCAACATAAGCATAAAATCCCCATTGAATTCCTACATAACTCCCAACAATTTTCCAACAGAATATGAGAACTTCACAGCTTCTCTTTGCAAAATCTTAAACTTTGAACATACTTTATCAACAAAAGAATAATACGAAGTTGTAGTTTTAACGCTTATAGCAACCAACATACAACCATAAGAGCACATACAAACAGGAATATTATCCATAGCTCTACAAACTGCAAAAACAAATACAAATAATAGACATCATATTACCATCAAAACTCATAAAGATGAAATCTTACACTACTAAATTAACAACACTAACAAACTGTTAAAAAAATATTGAAATACTTCCAAAAACATAGAAAATGGCAAAACAGAGCATCAAAACCACATTTTCTTAAAAAACAATAACTACCACATTGAATACAATAATAAAACATACATAAGAAGCCTAAATATCATATTAAACAACAAACTAATAATACACATCAATTAAACTCACATATAATTCAACTTCATTATGAAATCAAAGAAAATACATAATGAATCAAATTAAAACACAACAATTATGATGTTAATACAATCCATAACTGATTACTTTCATATAAATTATACAAACAGATCATGTATTACATAATGAAATCAAAATCAATAAATATACAGTGATGAATAAAAAACGTAAGGAAGTATAAACATCAAAATACATACACCAAAACCTAATCACACAAATCAAATACCAGCTCGATTTCAAAAAGTAATTGAGGAATGAAACACAAAAACATATACATACATGATCTGATATATGAATTCAGATTGAGAAAAGAACAAAGTATACCATCAAATGTGAAGAAGAACAACATCGATCATAGTGAGATGAAGAACATTGAAGAATTTGAAGTATGTACCAAAAGTAAACCTAAATTTTAGGTTGAATACATTTGAGTATATAATTCATCAATTTCCAGAAGAAGAAGTTAGTTAATTAGAACGAGCTTTGTAATTTAGGAAAACTAACCAATGTTCTTATTTGGACTCCAACGATATAGGAATAGAAGTGAGCAAATAAAATTTCCAAAAATGAGAAGGTCATAATAGAAAAGACAAAATGTATAATATATATGGAGGGACTATATGTATAAAAGTGAAAATACTTGTTTTTTTAAAAAAATATTCATTTATACAAGGGGCTAAACAATAATTGACCCTTGTTTTTATCTGGAGTAAGTTTTTATATATAGTGTTAAAAAATGATTGTGTGTGTGTGTATATATATATATACACACACACACACACATAATTGTACAAAATGGTGTTAATTTTTCCCTAAATAATGCTTGAACGAGTACATATGCAATATATTTATATTTTTTTTGTTTGAGTTGTTAGTTTAGAAAGAGTTAGCTTATGATTGTATGAGATTTTTTGTGCTATGTATGTATATATATAAAATAGCCAACACGACACGTGACTCCTTTCTTTAATTAACAATCAATTGAAAAGCATCCCGCCTGATTCATCCGTCCTCTAATTTTCAAATGGCTGAACGATTTATTTACCCATTTTTTAATATTTTTCAATATTTGTCCGCTATTCTCCATCTGTCCCTTCATTAACTGTACAAATTTTGATCCCTTCATTAACTGTATAACTATTCATCTTCTTACATAAGAGTTTTTCAAGTTTTGTGTGTATGTATATATACATGATGCGAATCAGCAAATGAATAGGTAGGGCTAACCAAAACCTTCCCATTCCATAGATATCCAAAACCCTAGAGGACGCTATATGGCTTCTGTGTTAACTCGAATACATGTGCATCTGTGTTTAGTGTTTCTTCTATTTTGGTGACAGGGATAATCTAGATCTAGAGGAAGACGAATACAACGACGAAGATGAAGATGATGACGACGATGATGAAGATGCTCAATAGGAAATGAAGATGGCTTACAAGATACAATACCAAAGACCAAATGCATCTTCCTCTAATGGGTGAGGGCATGGGACACCCTCCTTCTTAGCCATGGTTCAGTGACTGCCGTTCCATCTCAGTTGTGGTGGGGTATGAGATTGGTTCAATTGCTCCACACAAATTGTACCATATGTATAATCTAGCTCCAAGAACGAGAGTTTGAAGGCTGGTAACCTTATAAATGTTTTACCTACATACTTCATTCTTTCAAAATCGTAACCATCTTTGCCCTCTTTTACAACACCTTTATCAAGATGGATATCTTGTAGGGTAGTCAATTTTATTTTTGCTAATTTATTGGTTTGTTAGAGCTTTGATAGATGTGGTACACGACTTAACAATTACCTGTTTGTATATTTTCCAACGTAATGTCAATTATGTCTCTTTGAAGATAACAAAGAAGTTTTGTTAAGAAGAAGCACTCTGTTTCCTTTCTTCTCAAAGCTGTAGATAACTTTTAAAAATGATTTTTTTTAATTCAATATGGACTTGAAAACTCCCACAAAGCTATCAAATGGTGATGATACTATCAAACAGATTACTGTCAACATTTTTACCTTTTCATTTTGAAACCAAATTCTCATATGAGAGCATCTTTGGTTATACGATGAGGACTACAAAGCGCCCGCGCATTGCGCGGGGTTGAAAACTAGTGCATATATATTATTGTCACTCTTTGTGTTACTCCCCATGCTTAAGATGATTAATAACTGTTTGATTCTCGTAGTTTGTGTATTCAAGTTTCATTACCCTATATATGGAAAACACCAGTTGTCACACTTAATGGTGTTGAAAAACAATCATAACTTCATTATTGTCTTGATCAAGAAATGTCATAGAACTCCAGGGATAGCTTGACCAAAAGCGCATATATTCTTACTATCACCCATTGTGAAAATCCCTACACAAACCTCTTTAGTAAACATTTACACACATCATAGCTTCACTAGAAAATAAAATAGAAAAAGAGGTTTAAATCGATACAAAAAATACAATAGTTTAAAATGAAAATTCTTCTTTGCCTACATTGTGTCTATGAACGTACGAGTATACGAGGTATAAGCGTGTGTGAAAATGTTACATAGTAGACTACACAGTGTAATAGAATCCTTCAGAACTCATATAGCTAAGTAGTCACCTATTGATCCTACACAGTCAGCTATGCATACTATCAAATGTTAATGTTTAAATCTCAACGAGACAATTTATCTTGGGAGTTAAATTTAGTACACTCTAAAGTTGGTGAAATGGAAAGAAAAGATTCTAAATATTATCCTTTACTCCTAAAGTATTTTAGGGATTCTTGAGGAAGTTTTTTGTGCTCAATTTGAAGAAAATTATGGGCTTTCAATAACCAACATTTGTGATACTTTGATGAAAGTTCACTTAAATGAAAAGTTATGCATTGATCATTATTAAATCACCATTGATGTTCGAATCAAAGATCCAGTGATTTCCCATCAAAACTTCACTAATATTCCTTTAATACTCTATGAATTCTCCACGACAATCTCCATTGATGTTCCACCAAATATTTTTTGATGTTTTTCCAAAGCTCAACCAGACGAAACATCGAAAGGTTAATAAAATAATCATCAACTATTTTTTTCCATTTATTAAACTCTTCAAAATCATATTTACTCTTTTTAGAGGTTGTAAGTACATTTATTATATAAAAACATCCATAAGATTAATTTCTAAGGCTAAATTAGGTGAACGGTTATGAGCATGTTCCATATTTGATCTTGTCATGTAAATAAGTTTGGTTCTTGGGTTTGAGTAGTGAAATAGAAAGCAATGTTCCATGGCAATCAAAATATCATACGAGTGTTGCTCTTCGGGTTTTTTTTTTTTTTGGGGGGGGGGGGCAACGGGTGATCCCCGAGCCAACTTGCGCGCACCTCGAGAGTAATCCCCCTGCCCCGAACAAGGCTTGTAGATAATCGTTTAATTCATGTGGTCCATGTGACACCCCGCCTAATTAAATACCGGGTGATCACTCCTTTATTAAATTAAAATCAAGGTGAACAGTTGGTTCATTCTTAGCATCACTGTCGTAAAAATAACTTTTCCAAATTTAACACCCTATTTAATTTAGCTAAGTGTCAAAACCATTTTTTAAACATTACTTTCCAATTTTATTTATTTATTTTATTAAACAATCAATCCAATAATTTAACATTTAACAACCCAATCCCAACATTTAAAACTTAAAGTAAAACATACATGCTGAATAAATCCCAAAGTAACAGTACTAGAAATAACTGAAATACAAATGTCCCAATAAAACAGATAAATAGTGGAAAGGGCAACACATGCCCAATAAGGAGAATGATAGAAGTGGAATCAAGTAAATGAAGTCGTCTAAGCAAGTGGCCTGTGTTAACAAAAATGTATTTTATCCCTAATTAAATTAGTTTAATTAATGTACATTTTAGTTTAACTTAATATATTGATTTTGATGATTCCAAACATATTTTTATTAGGTTACTCTATAGATATTTATTATTGCATTATCCTGCCTCGACTCTACACAACGACATATCCGAGTAAAGGTATTCATGTATACTGCACATTTGCACTTGACACATTAGACACACATGAATATTTCTTGATCTATGATTTTTTATTGTGTGACTAATTAATTGTGAGCATAATAGTTTTCTAAAAATGAAATTATATTATTTTTACTGAAAATAATTTTTTAGTAAAATTGGTGCAACTTTGTTTAAAATGAATTTCTTAGTTTTAAAATCATTTTTGGAATTTGTTGATGAAAATATTTTTTTTCAGTTTGAAAAATATTTTTCGTAAATCATTGGCCTATTAAAATATTTTTTTTAACAATTCATATGGTGATTTGTTTGCATGTATGCGTGGCGTTTCGTGTTAATGACTGGACCTTTGTATGTGTTGTAGTAGTCAATAGGTATTAGCTAATCAAGATTTGATCCAAGCCTTGTTAACCCGCTAGATCATAAGGCCATACGTGCTTTAGTACATGCAGCTTTCGTCTTTTCCTATTAAGACTTTGTAATTGCCTTGGTTCCTTTGGCCTTACACGACTTGACCCCTTTGTACTTTTATATAATAGTATATATATGTGTGGTCAGTCTTTTTCTTTTGCCTATATCAGAGTTGACGATTTTTATATACCGATTTGATGTTTTGATATGATAATCCATATATTTATATATATCTCACCTTCTTGTACCTGGGAACTGTTCATGATATCAGCTCCACCTTCTTTTTCATGAACGAATGTACTACTCATATATATATTATATATGCATGCATGTATATTTTATGGAGGCTAGTCTCTTTAGTAGGCTTATACATACTCAATGTCTGTTACAAGTTCTTTTGGCCGAAAGTGTGTTCCAAGTCAGCTAAAAGTTTTAGCTAGGTCTGCGTACGGAAGCAGTAGCCAAATGTCCTTATTTCTTTTAACGTTTTCTACGGCCACTGCCCAAGCGACTTGATTTGTTTTAATGCATGTACCTATCTTATTTTTTTTGTCCTTAACTGACATCTGTCCAGATTTTGTTTTTAAAATATCTATCCGTATTAATTTATTTCTTGGTCCAATATTTTTTTTTGGTCCGAATTTCTGATTTATATATCTGTCCGAATTTATGTTTTAATATCTGTTGGAATTTCCTGTCCTAAATATGGTTCTGTAAAATATCTGGTTTGATTTTGTTTGTACCGAAATCTCTTATATATCCTTTTGTTGTCTTGTCCGAAATCTTTCTAATATCTGTTTGGTACAAATAATAGTACTTATATATATATATATATATATATATATATATATATATATATATATATATATATATATATATATACATATACATACTTTTATATGTCAATATATCCACTGATTGAGTCGTCCCCCTCTGCACAGATTGTGACCATTTAGAGATGTCACATTTGTGTTATGTCTTGTCTGCACACTGGCCTCTATGGATATGATATGCTAATACATATTTATATATATATATATATATATATATATATATATATATATATATATATATATATATATATCTTATCTATTGTACTCTTGGTTTTCTTCTTATTGATATCTCCATAACTCCAACTGCTCCTTTTTTTTTGTTCCTGAGAACTGTATATGACATCATAGGGCTGTAGAAAAATGTACTTTAATGCATATATCCTTTACATTTCAGATATTTCTATTTGCATGTGGGCTAATATTTTTTTGCAGATCCAAATATACTCAAATGAGGATACTGAGAAGATAAAAAATGAACATCTGTGTATCAGACTTAAAGATCATTTTGAAGCAACACCATCCCAGAAAATCAGGAGCATTAATTGCTCAAAATGCTGTGTCTAACAGCTAGTTATCTGAAGACACATTTAAAAGCTGTGAGAGCTGCATTGAAGTTGGGCAGCAGACTTGAATGAAAATATGAGACAGACTTGAAATATTATTGAGAGCATTTAATTTACTACTCAGCTACACATTCAAAAGAGCAATAAATTTTATCATCTGCTCAAACATTGAAGAAGAAGACTTGTGCCTACTTCAACATCATTTATTGAAGTCTGATTCAAGAAGAAGAAACTCAGATTAGAAATTGTATTTTAAGGAGTTTCAGTATTTTACCTTGTACTACAAAAATTCAGATTTGTTGTGAAGCTTTGTTGAAGCTTCAGTTTGTACCGGTGATTGGTTCCTACCAGCAAGTGGGCCACGGGGTTTGAAGCTCGGAGTTAGCTTGCAAACAGTTGTACGCGGTGGTTTGATCCTACCCGCAAGTGGATCAGGTTTAGTGAAGAGCAAAGGAGACAGGGGCTCTAGGCGCGTGGACGTAGGCCAGGATTTGGCCGAACCACGTTAAATTTCGGTGTCATTTATTTTCCGCACTTATATTTATTTATTTGCATATGCTCGCTTGAGTTAATATTTTTCAGCACACTATCTTACAAATAAATTAATTCCGAAATTTGACTAAATTAATTTTGAGATTAAAATAATTATTTTTTGAACTAAATAATTAATTTCAGAATATCACTTAATAATAAATACGAAAATTAATTTAATATTTCTAGAGTGTTAAAATCTGCATTTCTAGTTGTTTATAATCAGTTGATTGCATTTATTTGATATTGTTAAATTTACTCTTTATAATTTTATTAATCTGAAATTTGTCTAAGTGATTCAAATTTACTATTTTTCTGAAATCTTAATTTTGACTTAAAGTTTGTAAAAACTCAATTCACCCCCCCTCTTGAGTATAATCTGGGCAACAGCCTGCAACTCCCACCTAAGCTGCATCACGTTCCTTCCAAGGGATCCTAAACAAGACGCCCCTGTGGCTGGGCACCTGTAATATATACATATATATACAAGAGAGAAAGAGGAATAGAAATGGGTCAGAGCCCGATAGTGTATATGATTTAAAAATTCGTTTAGCAAGTATTTAAATTGATACAGGCCAATGCAACAACATATTAGTGCGACACTCTCTTGAGAAATTCTCGCCTCTCTTCTAATGTGCACTCCTATCGCACTAACCTTCCCAATGGTTTATCTCATCATATATCACACTATCCTTCCCAAGGATTTAACTTATCTTAGGTGACTCTCAAAATTTAAGATTTAACAACATCATGGTTTAAAAAGGATAATTTTATTTAGTACAAAACGCTCATTTTAACTTTATTGATTCATAAAGTTTTTTTCAATATCATATTATACTTTTCAAAACAAGTATTTTCAATTTGAGTCATTATACATGTCTTACTTACCATAACATAGTAGGCAGTTTCCCATATTTCAGAAGTTCATATATATATTAAATACTCGTATAATATATATATATTCTAACAGCACCCCACATAAAATTTTATGGTGTGGGCATACTCTGCTATCCAATCCCCGTATCAATCGTACTAAAGGGAATACAAGTTCAGAATTACTCTCGAACTGTATAAATACATACACAAACAATATTGAGGCGAAGCATAGTTTCCAAGTCCAAGAGGTCAGTACATACCCTCACGTCTCTTAGGACCGTGACTAACGATTCGATAGCCTGTACCTAGGATTTCTATCTTCTAGGGTACGAGTCAATATCCCCCATAAGGCACACGAGAAAGGATCGTCCCAGCGCGAAAACCTCAAGGATAGCAAGTAGCGCGGGCATGATTTCACAAGTATATAATATATGCATACACAATCATATAAATATACCACTTTTATTATATCAATTTAGGTTTATCCAATAACCCACATTCACAACATTTATCCTTATTTTCCCATTATTATTTATCAAGTATAATGGTTCGTTTCTAACTTTAATTCGAAGGGTTTTTCCAACTTACTACGTAACCCTCATGGACTCTATTCTTCCAAATGTACAATTCAGTAGATATCCATTTATGTTCCAACGTAACTCTCTCTTACGTGTCTCTCCCCTTTAATATATACTTACATTATCCCTTATGCAAAATATCCCAAAAATATAGATTTCGCCTTATATTAAAGGATTTTTAATTTTATTTTCAAAGATGAGAATTTCAAACGGTTTCGAAATCGGAATTAAAATGGAGTTTTAATTGAATTTTTATTATCTCTAAGAGTCCTCAAAACATAAAACTGTCTAGCAAAAAAAAATATTAAAAAATATTGAATGGTCCGATCAAGCTGAATTTTTTTCTGTAGCTTCCGCTCGTCGTCAGCTAATTCTTTGTAAAATTTCATCCAATTCCAACGGTCCGATCGTCCGAAATACATTTTTTTTAGTGTTTGTATCTGATTAGAACTCTTTTCTTAATCAAACTCTTAATCCTTCACATGACAAAGGGTTTCCAGAATATCATATAAATCATCACTACATGAAAATTTCCCATCTCAAATTGGGTTTTTCTTCCATAAATCTCATCCTAATAACTCCTAAACTAATATGGATGATGCATCAACGAAATAAGCAAGATAAACACTTGCCTGGGATTTTCAGAAATCTGGTTTGGTGTTGAATTTGGTGCGGTTGCGTTCTCCCTCGAAATTCGGATATAACCTACACCACCAACCTAGGATCACAAATTCCACTACGTCTTAGTACCCCCAAAATCAAAAGGTGCTAACACGATGGTCCCTTACCATATTCCACCTATCTCAAGGTGTACTCAAATGTACTAGCTTCATCACAAGCTAAACCAAAATTCTCAAAGGTTACAACGTTAACCCGGTCGTAAGGTTGATTCAAATGTCATAATGCACGTAGTGCTTCGATAACCGCCTATTAAAGAGAATGAGCCTATCACTACCACTCTAACGTATCGAAAAGCCTATACTCTTGCTTATCATCTACTTCCAATAGTTCCGTCACTTATCTTGGGCGTGCTACCTCTTATTTCCCCTTATACAATTGAATTATCGCATACCTCTCACGACATTCCATTCTCCCCATTTAAATTCCACCATGATTTCCTCGCGACATAATCCTCAACTTTATATACTAAGCCTTTTCTATTTCAGGCGGTACATAAACCAACTTACTAAGGTGACCATACACCTTTTTAACCCGTGCACATCCGCACATCCATTGTGAACGTCCGACACATAACACTCTCTCTAAAAAATGGGCCTTACTTCCTCGGCGTAATACTCATACATGGGTCTTCCCAATCCTCAACATCCCATTCTTCTCAAGGTTAACCAACCAATCTTTCTATATCGACGCCATTAACTCCACTGGCTTCACTGCCCAATAATTCTAAGATCGAAGCGTGCCTACCTACGGGAAATAGTACTATCCTAAATTGTGTCCCTGGTGCCCAAGACCTTTCTCAACTCCCGACATTTTATCGGTTTCATGTGTGGTACGTCTCACAAAGCGAAATCCAGACAAGTAACCCTCCCGTTACACTACTCCCTTGCATCGTTGGTCACCGAGATATCACGGCCTAAGGCACACCAGTAGGACATCCTAAATCTTACCTCACTAACTTATTAATGCATTTCTACTATTCTATCCTTACACCTAAGCAAAAAGAAAAGTCTAACTAATCGAGCCGCCCACTCTCTGCAAAAGCCTTATGATCATCATACCCAAAATATACTTCTTCCAAAACTTACCTTTTCATTAAGGCCTGGCTATAATACTCAAATCAATTTCTCTAAGTCCTGATTTACCCACCTACTTGCGGTGAGAGAACCATTTTAGTTCTTCTCCATAGCATAATATTTCTATAAGCATACCATTATCTTACGGCTCACGGTCTATAATGTTTCATCCACACTATATGACTTATCTACAAAACCAACATCCTTGTATCCTATAACATCTCTCCACTCCCGACGTCATTAAGGTTCATGCGCGAAGCGTCTCGCAAGAAAAATCCAAACAAGGAACTCCTCCAATACACTACTACTTAACTTTGTCGGTCGTGGAGGTCCGTTAACTCCAAATATGCAATCGGGATACCCTATCCCCTCTTTTAACAAAATATGGTCTGAACTCCTATCTCTAAACAAGAGCCACACCACTAAGCGCTCACACTACACTCAGTCCTTGATCAATAAATAATGAGATTAAACTCACAGCTCAACAATTAACCCTACATACCTTAAATCACATCTATAAGGTCGCCACACACTCGAATCATGATAATGAAACCTCTGCTCACAGAAGTTCCATATATGCACATAATAAAGGCGAACTTAGCCTGTATCCATGTGAGATGTCGCAACAACCACCCGTTCCACCCTGGAACTGTGGACACGATAGTCTTGCTCTCATTAGCCTGCTATCGCTCCGAACAACGGATATCATATTCTAATGAAAATAACAAAATACTCGTATAACACGAATGAAAGAAAATAGATTCCCCTATCGCGGAAAAGCACATAAACATATAATACATTACGTTATCGATACTGCTTATAAACTCGAATTACACACACAAATCTAGGGCTAATAAAACACCATGACTCGATCTCATCACACAGAACAAGCCTCCTTTAACAGAGGTGCAACTCATAAAAACAACTTCGCCTATCACCCTAGCTACTCCAAAAAGGTTCTCGAACTTGGTACACTTGCCGTAACTGGACCAAAAACTACTTTAATCAATTACCCATTTGGGCACCCTACTTTTGCCCTTCAACTCCCACTGGGCAATGACTAACCATATGGTTCGACACCGCACATTACATCATTCCCCATCTCCGATCACCCTGACCCTTTCAAGGTTATCAGTATTTTAGACTCCATAGCTGTGATCCTGACAATCACTTTACTAGTTCCCCTTAACTTCTTCATGAAAAGGAAACTCCACCACTCCCTGGCTCATGCTGCCCTCATCACGGCCTTCCTTGGTCACTCATCCTCGATCAACACACGAACCTCGAACGAGCACGAAAAATATTTACTATAATTTTATAATATGGTAGGAGAACAAAATCTCATAAGAGGAATTCAATAATCCTAATCATAAGGCTCTACAACAATGAAGAGTAACGCTGAAAGCGTAGTACGTCTGCACAGATTCCTAAGGAAACTAGAACCTGATGTTCTGATACCATCTGTGATAACCCGCCTAATAAAATACCCGGCGATCACTCCTATATCAAATTAAAACAGTAGTCGCATATGGATCATTCTCAGCATCACTGTCGGAAAACCAATTTAATTACTAATAACCTATTAGGCCGGCGTCAAAATTTTACTTAACTACTCTTTTTAGACAACTACACAATTAAAACATCCACACAGTTTATATAAATGAAACTGGAAAGAGATAAAATAACCGATCACTCGGTTCAAATATGGTACAACCAAATCGAATCCCCATAAAAGGTGGTAAAAGAATAAATAACAACAGTTGGGTTATTAGCCCGAATGTATATACAATACCTCTTATCTAGATTACAAAGATATAAGCGTCTATCGAGAACCTGTATGCATTCACAGCTGCTGGAGCAGACGTCTGACTCGAAAGGATCATCATCCAGGCGTCCCTGTGTCTGGACCCCTATATATATATAATATATATAGCAAGAGAGGAAAAATATAGAAACGGGTCAGAGCCCGAGTTGTAAAAATATTTAGCAAGTGCGTAAATGCTTTATTTTTAAAAATGTTTTTTTATCTCATATTTAAATTGGTATCGCACTCCCATGAGATACCCCTCACCCCTCTTCTAATAATGCACGCCTAACGCACTCGTCTAAAACATCCTAGTTAAGCTACCCCGCCTAACTAATCTAATTCACCCTTCTGCCAGAAACCCCCAACAACTGAGTACTAAGGGCTAAACTTCTCTCCATTCTCAAAACTGCGCTAAGTTCGTGCGTGGGGTGTCTCACGAAGCGAAATCCAAACAAGGAACCCCCCCGATACACTACTACTTGTCAGGGTCAATGGTAGAGATCCATTAGGCCCTTAGTACAAAACGAATATATAAATATACTTAGAAAGTAATATACATATTATACTCATTCTCATATACATCTTACAATATACATCCAGATGATATCTCCCGGACTGAGGCTTACTCTATATTCATTTCTATAATGCACATTCAGATATAATCTCCCGGACTAAGAATTTATCACTTTTCATTTTTATCTCTTTACTCTCATAGAGATACATACTACCTTGTTTTCATACACAAGTAATACACTATACACATAAATCTAATGACCATCCCACCGAGTTATCATTCGAGGATGCGGTCTCTCAATGCTATCATCTTCCAGTGCCTTACTCACGTAGCATCCTGGGGACCACCGGTAGGACTAAACGACACCTACTTCATGGTCAAAATTATCACAACGTCTCGGAAGAGGTCATAGTTCCTAACCGGCAGTGAGACGAAACATACCCACCATGTCACATCCCAAAAATGTATATCACATAATAACGCAATGGACGACTATGACCTGGGGAATATCCACACTCTGCTCTTCGAGCCAGGGTGCTCACCCTCATCGTGCAACTTCCCAACGATGGCATTAGAGGGGTATGCTTCACACATATATATATATACCATTCACACACACACACACACACACACACACACACACACACACACACACACACACACACATATATATATATATATATAAATATATATATGTATATATATATGTATCATATCCTATATATACTTTAATCACATAGTATATATACTATATATTTCTCCTCGAATATATATAAATGGCCATAATTGCCAATCACATAATAATATTTAAGTATTCTCTCTCTTAAATATTACTCACACCCTAATAACTATTTAAGGACTTGTATATAAACCCGAATGTAACAATTCATACTAATAATAGCGTTTAAGTAATCGCCCACTCACGATACTAAAACCAAAGGTATTCCCTCACTTGATAATTAACTTATACATCATTTGCGTTTAAGGATTTTCGCACATCTAATCCCAAAGATATAAATCCCTAGAAATAACTTCCTAGGATTCACCAAGATGTATTCAACTCACGTACATTCAAATACATAAATACCTATGCTCGATGGTAACCAAACTCTCTCTCTCAAATTTTGTTCGTCCCGAACGTTAACTATGTTCGTTCCCCAGATTATGCCCTACACCAATCGAAGGCCTTCTCTTTCATCTAAAGGTTTTATAACCCTTAAAACCATCATTTAGGAGTCCCGATATCATAAATAGGATCCCCTATATAATACTCCAAACTGTAATTTAACTCCCCATACTCTTAAGGGGAGAAAACTGGCAAATCTGACCAAAACGAATCGATTCGCCCCAATTGTGAATCGATTCGAAAAGTGTTCTGCAAGCAGGTCCTTGATGGAGAATCGATTCGGTCTAAATCCGAATCGATTCAGCCCAAGGCAGCCTTACAAATACCCTTAGGCGAATTGATTCGCCCTAGACCCGAATCGATTCGGCCTGTTCGAGGGGCACTGTGTGGGCGATTTTTTTTCAATCTCCAAAATTCCCAAAACTCAATCCAATCTCCATTTAAATCATAACTTGTATTTATTCCTACCAACCCAAAGTTTTCATATCTCCTCAAGTTCTTTAGAGGACCTAACACTTCATTTGAGAACCCCTAATATTTATCCCCAATAAGTTCTAACCTTAATTTCTGACTAACGATTTCGATCTCGGATAGCTTTTCATAGAAAAATCACTATAAATCCAAAAAAATCAGAAAAATACACGGCGCACACACGATCGCATTGAAAAGATATAAAATTTTTAATTGTTTAGCAAGAGCCGAATTGATTCGCATCAAGGCCGAATCGATTCGGAAAGACGCAGGTCACTATTCATCACCATCTCCAAAAATCCCAAACCTCCATTAATACACCACCAAGCTTTTAATCTCTTCTCCCACCAACATATAATTACACCTAACTATATATACACAAAGGAAATAGGTTCTAATCATCCTAGAACCAAGAATCAACCATTAATTTTGATTAAATTCTAAGTTACTCCAATTTGACATTTTTCAGTTTTCAACCGTTAAACTTTCGAGAAAAACCTGTTTAACCCACGAAAACCCAACCAAAAATCTTTAGGGTTTGTTATTACCAACTATGATACGAGATTTATGTTCAAAATTAAATAAAGCAAGTAAACACTTGCCTCGTGGATAAAATCTGACGGTCCCGAGTCGAATCCCGCGGAGGTTGGCCGAAATCTCCCTGTTTCTTCTCCCTTTCTTCCTCTCTCTCTTCTCCTCTTTCTTTTCTCTCTTTTATTTATTTTCTTTCCCCATCCCATGCCTTATATAGGGAGAAATGGGGGTTTATCCCTTAAAACCCAAAAATGACTCGTTTACTCAATTACGAGTTCCTAATAGCCCAAAAATTCCAGAAACTCAATTTCGACTATCAGATATACTATTCTGACTATCTCGGCCATTCCGAGACCAACCGCACACTCAAAATCTCCATCCGAGGCAGTTTACCACAACCCACTTATTTAACCCAATATCTCTCAATGCGGGTTTTCCCATTTAAAATCTTACTTTTTGTCGCTTTACTCAACCACGACATATAATTAAAATACTCCAACTTATATTTAATTAATCCCAAAAGTAAATATAACACCCATAGACAATCATCTAATCCTTGAAAATTCCAAAAATTAATATTCCGAGAAATTCCCCAAAATTCCAATTTACAACCAATTATGGGATTTATTTATCCCCAAAAATACGGGGTGTTACATCCAACACCTTCCATATTCAAACCACAAGTGGTTACTCCGAAGTATGATGAGAAAACTTATCCAGTCCTGCATATTGAGCATATTAAGCAGTTACTGACATCTTCTATGTGCCCGACGAGATGAGATGTAGAGATTTCTCTAATTCTATCACTGGGCCATCTCTGATTTGGTATAATAATCTCCCCAGAGTTAGGATCTCTAGTTTTCTGTAGTTAGCTGTGTTGTTCATTGATAACTTTTGTTTTGGGGCTAAGACGATCAAGAGTGTCACTCATATCTTGACTGTGCGACAAAAGCCTGGAGAAAGCACTCGAGAATAAATTATTTGTTTTAATAATGAAAAGCTAAAAGTGGTAGACTTTTAGGAGAAAACATCTATAGAAGCTCTTATGAGTGGGTTACTTGCCAAAGATCTTTACTATGCCTTGGTGAAAACTCCACCTAAAACCATGACATAACTAATGGTTAAAGTTGGAAAAATAATGAATATCGAGGAAGCTACGACAGTCAAGGAAGCTCCTGAGACCAAAGGGGGAGGTCAGAAAATAACTCCAATTCCTTCAAAAAGTATTAGAATGATTAAAAACTGTATCGAATCAGGAAGTATGATGAATATACCCCACTCAATAAAAGTGTACACCATATCCGGGAAGAAATAAAGGGAAATAGAGACTTAAATTAACTTGGAAAGCTAAAAACTCCCCCTAACACAAGGGATAAGTCCAATCACTATGACTTCCATAGGGATCATGGATAGAACATCAACAGTTACATTGCGCTAAAGAATGATATTAAAAATCTTATTCAACATGGAAAGTTGAGGAAGTTTGTTAATTGCATTGGCAACAAAAATGATTGGAAGAGGTCAGAGTCTTCAGCCTGAGCAAGGGGTGATAACAAGGGAGAAAAGGATGATGATTTAAAAAAATATCCAAACTTACCGAAGAAGCCTGATGAACCATAAGTTGAGGTCGGCATGATATCCTTTGGATGCCATTTTATTATAGGTGGTGATTTTGTAGGAGGAGATGTTATAGTAGAAAGGAAAGCTTATCTAGATGAAGTCAAAGCCAGCCCAACTGTAAGATAGATTTATACGACTGAATCTAGTGATAGTAGGCTGATAAAGGTTAACAAAGACAAACTAGTAATTAGGTTTTGCAAGAATGATCTAAGAGGGGTTCTTTATCCTGATGGCGTTCCGTTAGTTATCACATGCAGGGTTCATTAGGTAGAGTTACAAGGGTCTTAGCTGATAATGGGAGCTCATCCAAGGTGATATTCTACAACTATTTTGATAGCCTAGCGCTTAAGATTGGCAAGCTAGAACCATACCACAGACCTCTCATAGGATTTACATGGGATAAAGTATACCCATTAGGGATCATTAAGTTGGAAGTCTTGGTCAGCACCTGGCCGACTAGAAGAAGAGAAGTAATTTATTTCTTTATATTTGATAAAAATGTCCCATTAGATTAAAACATCATCCTGGGAAGAGTGGGAATCAAGAAATTGGAGGCTAGGCCATCTATAGTGCACCAATTCATGAAGTTTCCAATAAATGATGGAGTTTTCATACTGAATGCCAGTCAAAAAACTTCTAGGGAATTTTATTACACATCAGCCGATCAGAAAGAAATGCAAATGAAGAGCACAACCACTTTCCACATCAACACTCTTGATTATCCAAAAAAAGAAACGCTGGTGAAGGGGCAAGTTATGGAAGAAATAAAAGTTATTGTGTTAGATGATGAAAAGACAGAAAAAATCAACTAGGTTAGTTTTAGGTTATCTCCCTCTCTCAAACAGGAATTGATCAGAGAAAGGAAAAATATTTTTTTCTTAGAGCCATAAAGGCATGCCAGGAATTAATACAAACTTCCTATGCCATGAGCTTAATATTTATCCACTTTCCAAGACGATCAAGCAAAGGAGAAGGGCCTTTAGTCCTGACAAGAATGTAGCAATCCCAAAAGAAGTAGAAAAATTACAGCGAGCATAGTTCATTTAGGATATCATGTATCCTACTTGGCTAGCTAATGTAGTGACAAAAAATAACAAGTGGCGCATGTGTGTGGATTTTACAGATCTCAATAAGGCATGTCCAAAAGATCACTTTCCTCTGCCAAGGATTGATCAATTGGTCGATGCTATAGAAGGTCATGAGCTGGTCAATTTTATTGATGCCTACTCTGGTTACAACCAGATTAAGATGAAGCCCGAAGATAAGGAAATAACTTCCTTCATTACCAGTCGAGGAATTTATTGCCATAATGTTATGCCTTTTCGATTGAAAAATATTAGAGCTATCTATCAGAGACTTGTAAATAAGGTTTTTGAAGAGAAGATTAGAAAAAACATGGAGGTCTATGTAGATGATATGCTCACTAAGAGTCAAGATGTTTTCGACAACATAGCAGACTTAGCTCAAACCTTTGATCAATTGGAGAAGAACCAGATGAAGCTCAATCGAACTAAATGCATCTTCGGAGTACAAGAAGATATGTTCCTAGGGTACATTGTTAATCAAAGGGTAATAGAAGAAAACCCTGACAAGATCAAAGCTTTGCTTAAAATTCATTATCTGACAAACAAAATAGAAGTTCAATAGCTAATAGAAAGAGTAGCTGCCTTGAATTGTTTTTCTCCTAGGCAACGAATAAGTGTCTTCCATTCTTTAAAGTTATTAGAAAAAACTTTGAGTGGAATGATGAATATGATAAGGATTTCTTAGAACTAAATAAATATTTGGGTTCTCCCCACTCCTCTCGCGACCAGTTTTGGGAGAAAAATTATACCTAGTTGTTTCAGAGTCATTTGTTAGTTCAGCTCTGATCTCACTTGATAATGGAGTCCAGAGGTCAGTGTATTACACTAAAAAAGAGTTTCAAGGAGCTGAAATTAGATATCCATGGTTGAAGAAGTTATCCCTAGTTCTTGTTGAGGGATCTAGGAGAATTAGGCCATACTTCCAATCCCATACTATTATTGTCTGCACAGATTTGCCTATGTAATAATAATTGCACAAACCAAAATAGTCTGGAAGACTAATGTCTTAGGCAGTGGAATTAGGAGAATATGAAATTGTGTTTGAGCCTAGAGTTGTAATGAAAGGCCATGCAGTGGCAAATTTCATTACTAAATTTTCCTATGCAGAGGAGGAGCATAATCCACATTTTACTGCTGAGTAAAGTTCTACGGAATAAAGCATAGCCCAAAAGCAAATAGAGATTACACCCGACCAACCTGAGTCGTCGGTTGCTCAAGAAAAATTACAATAAAGTAAGAAAATCTTCAAGTATGAAGTGCTGGTAGATAGGAATTCTTTGATGATATTCCAACTTGGCAACTATTTGTAGTTGGGTCCTCATGTGCTACTGGAAGTGGAGAAGGCATCATCATTGACACTACGAACAACTTGGATGCGGAATATGCTATGTGATTCTAGTTCAAGGTTTTAAATAATGAAGCTGAGTATGAATCACTCATTATAGGACTAGAATTAACTTCATCACTGAGTGACAATAATGTATTGGTGTATAGTGACTCCCAGTTAATTATTAATCAAATATAATAGATTTATGGTGTAAAAGGAAAAACTATAATAAGATAACACCCAAAAGCAATGGAAGTCATCTCTCTGATCACTTTAGTCAAATTAGTGAAGATTCCAAGACTTGAGAATGCCCGAACAGATGATCTTGCCCGGTTTGCTTCAACAACTCCAATAAAACTCAAACGAACAACCCCATTAGAGATTCTTGCCCATAAAAGTTTCAACGTAATGGAAATCAGTGTCATATTTGTGGAATTAGGTCCTTCCTGAATGGACCCAATTCGAGAATACATCGAGAAAGGAATATTGCCCTCCGACTAAAAAGAAGACAAGACGATGAAGTACAAAGCAACAAGTTATGCGATAGAAAAAGGTGTCCTCTACAGGCGAGGATACACTATTTTTCTAATTCAAGGTGTTTATCCAAATGAGGTGAATGATTTAATAAAAAAGGTTTATGAAGGTTCATTTGGTGCACATGCAATTGGAAGGTCTCAACGATAAAGAATAGCAATACAAGGTTAATATTGACCAATAATGAAAATGTATTATGTTGCTTTCACCAAGAAGTGTGATAAATGCAAAAAATTTGCTACCATCTATAGGAGACCAGGAGCAAGTCTAACTCCCATCACTTCCCCATGGCCTTATGTTATATGGGGAATTGACTTGGTCGGACCACTACCGACCACCAAAGGAAGAATCAAGTACCTGATTGTAGCTGCTAATTACTTCACCAAATGGGTGGAGGAAGAACCCCTAGCTAAAATGCCCTATCAGAGAGTGTTCTATTTCATATGGAAGCAGTTCATTTGCAGATATGGTATGCCTTATGCTTTCATCACTAAACATGGTAATCAATTTGATAATGAAGAATTTTAAGAGTATTACATTCGGTCAGGCATCCAAAAAATTCATTCAACACATAGTCATCTATAATGTATTGGCCAAACAGAGATCACCAACAAAACCTTGCTAGATTAGTCGAAGAAAAGGTTGGATAAAGCTAAAGGCAACTGGATTAATAAAATTCGGCATACATAAATACTCCCAAAACAACAACAAGAGAAACTCCACACAAGAGATCTTTGTCACTAAAGTAGTAATTATAGTGGAAATAGGTCTGCCCACTCATAGAGTATTAAATTTTATTTCACCAAAGAGTGATCTTATGAGCCGAATAGATTTAGGCATGATATAAGAAGTTAGAGAAGATGATACTATTCGGATGGTTGCCTATCAACAAAGGATAATAAGGTTCTATAATCGAAGGGTTAAATCGACCAACCTAAAGCAAGGAGACTTGGTACTTAAGAAATTAATCTAGAATAGAAACAAGATGAAGCCTAAGTGGCATGGTCTAGACCGTATCTCGATAGTTATCCGACCAAGAACTTATCGATTGAAGACTTTGGTGGCATAAGAATTAAAAAATCCATGGAATGTAAATCATTTGCGCAAGTATCATCAGTAATTTACTCTGAAAATCCTAGCCTTAATGTAATTTCTTATTCAAGCTAATGAAATATCAGTTTTCTCCATTATCAATTCTTTTTATGTTTTGTTTTTTGGAGTATGATGGCTAACATGCCTAATTAAATATGAGATCAATTTTAATTCAAAATTTTTAAAAAGTTCCTCGTTCAGAAGGGCATGGTTTAAACTTTTCCAACTTCTAAAAAAGTTCTTAAAAATTTCTTCACCACCTAACATGGTTTAAACTTTTCCAAACTTTATCGACTTCATAAAATTTCAAACTTCACGTATAATTTGTCCTCCTAAGTCACGAATAAGAAGTTAGTAAAACTAGAAGTTTTACCTGAGCATGTTAAAATACTAGAATAGTTATACATTCCCAATACACTTGGTCGCTAATGATAACTAATGCTGCAACTTACTACAATAAAGTTATTCACAGTTTTATCTAAGTGCATTAGTCGAATCTAAGTCCATATACATGATTCAAACATGAATCAAATATAAACATTTGAGCAGGTTATTTAGTCTATAAGCTAATTAACTAATCTTTATACAGTTTACCTAGTCAGCAAATAGATTAATCACAACTATAAGCTTAAATAAAATGAATTCAATAAATTATAACTCCATTTCATTAATGAAAGTGCATTACAATGGGCATAAATAAACAAAAGGCAGTACAAGAAATGTGTATTCTTTTGGCTGGATGCTTTCCTTATGCCTTGTCCATTCCTGCAGGAGGATCATCTAAGGTATATGGAGAGTTGATTGTGTTGAAATCCCTTAACATCTGCTTATTACTGCTACTTGGCCTATTAATCAAGAGTGGAGGTCGGACTATCGCATGAACATTATGGAGACCATAATCCACTAGATACTTAGTTATCAAGCATTGGGTAATGGAATTAGGAGGAATCCATATTGTGTCCAACTTGAATGGAGGCTTATCATAGTCTAGGAAACTTGGGTCATTCCAATGCCACAAGGTACTATTCTGATCGTAGTTCAGCAAAGTTAGTAAGTTGGTACATACACATTTGTAGCCTTCATGATTTCTTTAATCAAGGTGTTCATCTATGTGGGATAATGCCTCATTATAATCCACCATCCAAACCTCTATGGGCTGTTTGTGGAATTGGAAGGTTAACCTCTCCACCTAATTTTGAAGTTTCTTAATAACACTATCTTTGGCTTTTAGTTGAGCAACTTGGTCAATAATGGCAGCATCCTGGGCATCTTGTTTGGCAAGAGTTTTCTTAGCTCATTATTCCTCAATAGTAGGTCGAATAACTGTCCTCTTCCTGGAAGTTTACCTAAATTTAGTTATTTTTTGCTGCAGTAGTTCTAGTTCTTCCAAAAATATTGTACTTTCTTTCTCTAAAAAGGAATAACCTTCATCGAGAATAATGGTAGATGATTTCTTCAATATGTCAAGTTCATCCCCCAGGGCGTTATTTCCTTTTTCTAACATGGCAACAATTGAACGAGCACTATCGACATCTTATCTCAAAGGCAACTCTTTCTTGTTCAGAGAAGAGGTAATATCCTTCAACTTATTGTCAAAACCCCATCCTTCACTTAAAGCCTTATACTTGTCTTCATAATCAACATGGAGTAGGTCTTTGGACTGTGTGTGATCTTCTTACAATTGCTTAATCATCTCATATATGCAACATTGTTAGCAACAACCCTGTCCAACAAGAAATGGAGATTGATATATGATTCTTTGACTTGGTCGGAGACATTAGGGCCGAGCAACCCATATAAATCTTCCTCAGAAATAGGAATATGACCAACTTCTATAAGGTTTCTACTTCGCCTGAGTAGATAAGATTCAGCAGAAATTATGGCTTTCTTTCTATCATCAAAATGGAAAATCACAAATATATATAAGTTTGTGGAACAATTCCAAGATATCAAAAAACCCAAGAAGTAAAAAATACAGTTCAACAATAAATCAGTAGCATTCAAAGGCACAAAAAGTGGAGACAAAAAGTCATTCTTATTGATTAATAATTGAAGTACAAAAGTTGTTACATCATCAGGAGAGAAAATACAAAATTAATAAAAAGTGAACTCGCTAGACCTTCTTCTTATCCTTAGCCTAGTCTTGGTCACTAGCTGGTAGGTCGACACTGGTTCTAGGCACCACGAAGACTCAAGAGTCATAGCAAAAGATTCCCCTGATCCCTCCTCATCACCAAATTCCTAAATTTGGGAGGAGTGCCAGGATCTTGCCTTGTAAAGAATTCAGAGCTTTTTTCGGTGTCGACCAACTTCAAGGCCTCAGTTCACCCTTCCTTAAAGGATAACTTTTTAGCATACTCAATTTGTGTAGAGGCAGTAAAAATGGCCTTTTCTCGGCCTTTATCGAAGGCAACCTTGCCTGTATCCTTCAAAGAAACAACCTCAGAAGTTAGACCAGTCATTTCGTCTTCATCATTTTTAGCTTGAGTGGTGACCTTTGCAAGCTTCTCCTCAGCAGTCTTAGCCTTGCCTTCTGTATCTTTCACTCTATCCTCGATAACCTTTATTTTGACCTTAGCATTATTGGTCCTATCATTGGCCTTCCTTAAATCTTCATCCCAAGACTTTTGCTTTGACTCCAAAGCTTGTCGGAACTCTGCCAAAGAATTCTTCAGACCATCAAAGGACTCTTCAACTTTTCTTGGAGAAGAACATCATCTAGTTAAAACCAACCAGTAACTGCAAATAAAGGCAAAGGGATAAATGAATTTATCCTTACAAAGAAAGGGACAAATAAGTAGAAGAAATTTTCCAGTACTAAGTTGTGGCAAGCTCTTTCAGTTAACTTGGAACTGGACATAGGGGCTTATGCAGCTCTATCAGTTGGGAGTGTTCTAGACTTAATCAAACCCCTGTCCAGTCTAGGGTTAATAACAGCAGAGGCTGGTCCAATATCAAGGTCAACTTAACTTTTTCTTACCAACTCCTATTAGTCGACAGCCTTTTTAGCATCTAATGTTTATTGCACGACTTATGTTTTTTGGACTAGTTTGAAGGATCAGGCAAACCTTTCTTCATCCTCTTAAATTATTGCTCCTCGGTCTGAGAGTCATCAACACCAATAGGCCTCTTGTCACTGGCCTTATACTTCTTCTTGCCAACATCAACAGCTTTGTGGGGAGGAGATAGGGGACCACCCATCAAGTTGGGCATATTCCTCTTAGTCATATATACAGAAGGAGAGAGAAATTTTAAAAATGTCTGAGGACTCAAATGAGGAAGAATTTCTTCCTAGAATAACTTCAGCACTTGCAGAATCAGTAGCTGAAGAGGTGGGCACAGGATCTTCCTTAAGGTTGACAACAATTGGGGGCAGAGAAATTGTAGGACGTGCAACAAAAGATATGGAACTTTTGTATTCCAACAATAATGATGCAACCCTATGATGTACTTGTCCAATCTGTAAGTTCAAGCCCCACAAAACTAAGGTTTTAAGGTTAATTTCCATTTCCTTAGGGCACCTTTTCTTAGTTTTCTCTGCATAAAAAAGAAACAACAATGTTATTTAGAAGATATCAAAATGAAAATCAAAAGAGGTGAATTCATTAATAAAGTACAACTTATGCTACGTCCTAATTGGGGACATCTAGGGCTGGTATAAGCCACTCTAGTAGGGAGAAGAACATATTGCCAGTTTCTAAAATAACACCGTACTCCCAATAATCTTTATTGAAATTAGGTAAATTTACTATTAAATCCCTATTGGTTTGCCTAGTCTTCAAATAGTAGGTACTCTCTCCAACAATTATCCACTTATAACAAAACATCTGCTCGAAAGCCCCAATATGGGTCACATAAAGCTTGTTTAATCTATGAACCCCATTTACAACCCTCCAAGTGTTGGAGGCTACCCTAATAAGAGCTACATCAAAATATTGGTAAAATTAAAGAAAATGGGGATTTGATGGAAATGTGATACCACACTCTGCTATAAACAAAGTTGGGATCCAGTGACCCTTGCAAAGGGAATAAACGTCAATGGGACCCTTGGGTATCTCTAAGTCTACCCAAGATGGAATTTTCCTTTTTTCTCTAAGCTCATCTAAAGAATTATCATCAATGATGTGAACCACGGTGAAACAGAAGAAACGAAGATAAAATAGAGAAAAAAGAAGGAAAGCTTATAGGTATCTAAGGATTCATCAAGAACTGAAGAAAAACGGCAACAAATGATCGCACAGAGAAAAACTTGAAAGAAACGAGAAAACTAAAGTTCAGAAGATTTTAGGTATAAAATAAAGAGGGAAACTCCGTACCTATTTATAGGTTGCCTCGAGAAATGGGAAATAAATGATTAATTAAACGAACCATATAAATACCACCGGCTGCACACTTTTTGAAGCGTCAAAAGACGACTGTGTTCTTTGGCGGTTTAACAACGTTCAAATTATTCACAAAAATGCCATCATCAAATAGTGCAAGAAGAATTTTTTACAAGTATAGGAGATCGGTTGCCGACCAAATACTAAAACACTACGTCGAGCAACTTCCTGGGATAAATACTCCCTACTTTCATGCAAGCATCAAGTATTGAGCAGTGGGGGCTTTTTCTGTATGTAAAAATTATACTCCCACGTGGACTAATGATGAATTCCCACCTGTCATCCAATCTGGCCAACCAACCACCCTAATCGGCCTCAGAGACCCTTAGTCGGCTGGAATGCCGACCAACTACAAAAGGCCAACCAATAAGAATAATAATAGTTACTCATATGGGGATGCCAACTGTCACACCCTAACTCCATTAGGATATAATTAACTAAATAGTTCAGAATTCACATTTATTATTTATTTATTTATTTTGTAATACACATTAAAACAACTTTAAGGTTAAAATACGGAATGCTAAAAATCCCACCGTTTTAAGGACACATAACTTATACAAAACTCCCATACCATTTAACTTAATTATAACTAGTACAATGTATAAAACAAAACTGAAGAGACCCTACTACTATTCACTCGACCTCCTAGACCTGACAGTGGCAGCTTCAAAACCTGAAAATATAAACATATTAAATCATGAGTTTAAAAACACAGTGAATGTAATACATTTCTATATAGTAAAATTAATATATTAACATCTCAACATATCAATATATCCATCTCTGTGCCAAATTAGGCCATATACATATCCGTAGTTAATGAACCCCACATCTCCTACCCGTAGGCAATAATCATATCCATATGTTTTAATAACCTAACATCTTTTGAATTGCATAGCAACTCAACATATCTTGACTTTTATAAAGCCATAACATCTCAACATATCTTGAATTTTAATAAACTATAACATCTCAACATCTCGTGACTTTTAATAAGCCATATCATCACAACATATAATACATACACATCATATCCATAATCAACTCAGTAAGTACTCTCACATTGGGTTGTCAACTATGTATTCACGTTTCCTTCGGGTGGAGCTGAACTGGGTTGATTTGACCTTACACATGTTAATCCAACTAAATTAGTACTGAATCTCAATCATAAGTATTATCTTAATATATATATGTAACTTTCAATGACTATACAACAACAATATAATTTAACTCAAGTCATATTCCATGAAACATGTGTAAAGATGAAACAATGGTATATATGTTGATAAGGTTATGAACATTCAACCATAGAAACTACCATGTAATGAATTTATAACTAAAATATATACACCTGAAAACATGTACTCAAAATACCCTTGGGAAGGAGCAAATAAAAACATTCCTTCATGGGGTATCCAGTATGGCCTCAAATTATTGTCCTCAATACTTAACTATCCCATATTCATAAATTATACATATGCAGGTGTCCAATCTTATCAATATAAAAACATATATGAATATAATTTCCATTACAAGTGACGGTGCAATTTTTTAAGCGTCCTAGAGCAAGTTATGACCATTTCTTTACAACCTATTAAATCTGCCCCACAAGCTCCTCTATTAAATCTACTTCCAAGAATTTTCATAATTTTTCTCCAGTATAAACTTCCATGATTTTCCGCCCATTTTCAATACACATACTAAATAGTATATAATTAAAGTTTCATAATTTTTTGACTTCATTTACTGTGTCAAAAGCTTGACCAAACTCAGGGCATATCGAAATTAAATATACAAACAACAACTATGTACCAACTTGCAACCATCACCAAGGACCAACCACCTGATTTAAACTCTAATTTTTTGATATGATATGAATATATGAGTCTTGGTTCATATCCAATTATAATTTCTCAATTCCAGTAAGCACACAAAAATATATGCAAGTTTGAATACAAGGAATTTCATAACAAGCAATACGGGCTACATACACCACTTATCTCACATGTGAACAGATACTTATTATCACAAAGGAGGATGGAATTTTAATCAATAATTCACGATTTATTTAATTTTAAATAAGTATAATTCATTATTAAAACAATAATAATCACATAATTATACCTTGGAAACACTTTAAGTATTTTCTTGGAATTTTCCTAGCTTTTCTTGTAATCTTTTCTTCCTTAAACTTCTACTTTCTCTTTCCTCAAGCAAAAACTCTACAAAACTGAACCTAGGGTTTTATTTTCTGATGAAATAGGTTAGAAGAAGAGTTTTAAGTCATCCAAGGCTGCCTCCCATGCCAACCAATCAAATTAAACATTTGGTTTACTAAAAGACAATTTACCGCTTAAAGGGAATGGACGGATTTGCGCCTTGTTCGTATATTCAGGCTAGCTTCTTAATCGGGCATCCATTTGATTCTCCATTTGTTTTGTCGCAAACCTAACTCATATATCTACGACTATATAGTTTTCACCTTAAGTCAATTTTTAAATTATAAGGGTCCAAAACTAGTCTCCAACATGAACATTTCTACAGAAAATAACAAAATCTCGTGTTTGGAAATAATTCGACATTTCATGATTTATGAAAGTAGGATTATACTAACCATGATCGCTTAATATTAGATATACTAATAACAAATTATTCATATCACATAAGGTAAGCATGATTTAAATATAATCTATCATAATTATATCCGGGTTATCACAACGTCCCCCCCTTAGAAAATGTCATCCCCGAAATTTAATATGAATGTCACTTACCAAACAAATGGGGATACTATTTCTTCATGCTATCCTCCATTTCCCAAGTTGCTTATTTAATTCCATGTCTCATCCACATAACTTTAACTAAGGTAATAACTTTATTCCTTAATACTTTCTCCTTACGATCAATAATTTCCACTGGTTCCTCGATGTACGACAATTCAACAGGTTGAGTTTTCAATTGATGAGATGGATCTGCCAAATAGTTACGAATCATCGATGCATGAAACACATCATGTAAACGGGATAACTATGGAGGTAATGCTAATCTATATGCCAGCATCCCAATTCTTTCTAACACTTCATATGGTCCAATGTATCTTGGACTTGGTTTCCCCTTTTTCCCAAATCTCATAATGCCTTTCAACGGTGAAATACATAGGAATACAAAATCCCCCTTTTGAAATTACAATGGATACTTCCTCTTATCTGCATAAAATTTATGCCTGCTTTGCGCTATCTTTATTCGTTCCCGAATCATTTTAATTTTTTCGGTTGTCATATCTATCAATTTAGGACCCAAAATTTTCCTTTCACTCACTTCATCCCAACATAATGGCGTTCTACATCTCCTCCCATATAAAGCTTCATAAGGAGCCATACCAATGGTGGACAGATAACTATTATTATACGAGAATTCCATCAATGGTAAATGATCATCCTAACTACCTTTGAAGTCAAATACACAGGCTCGTAACATGTCTTCTAATATTTGAATTGTCCTTTCTGATTGCCCATCGGTTTGTGGATGAAATGCAGTACTGAACTTCAAACTTGTGCCCAGGGCATTTTGTAAACGAGGCTAAAACTTATAAGTGAACATTGGATATCTATCTGATACTATTCACACTAATGCCCCATGTAAACGGATAATCTCATCAACGTATATACGTGCATACTTATCAACAGTGTAGGTCGTCTTAACTGGAAGAAAATGAGCCGACTTTGTCAATCGGTCTACAATCACACAAATAGAATCATGCCCCTTTTATGATCGGGGTAATTGTACAAAAAAATCCATCGTTATACGTTCCCACTTCCATTCCAAAATAGGCAATGACTGCAATAATCCTGTCGGCTTCTGATGCCCCATATTCACTTGCTGGTATGCTAAACATTTAGCTACAAATTCTACAATCTCACGTTTCATATTATTCCACCAGTAATACTCTTTCAAATCTTTGTATATTTTGGTACCTCCAGGATGCATAGAATAAATAAAACTATGTGCATCTTCTAATATATCCTTTTTTAAGGATGGATCATTCGGTACACAAATTCTGTTTTTATAACACAACGATTCATCATTCTTAATTTCAATGTCACTCTCTTTACCATCCAGGATTTCGTAATACCCTTAAATTTTGAGTAATTATTTTTATATTAATTTTCCTTGGGGGTTAATTATATAAAATAAAAAAAGTTGGAGAGAATATTATTTTAAGTGATTTAAGAGATAATATTTACCGAGTTTTGCATATTTACAGTTATGTGAATGTAAATAGCATCATATTGTGTTTTATTGCGTCGTTGTGCTTTAAGCAATGGTTATGATTTATATTCCAATTGGATCATTATTAATGATTTAATATGACATTGGAACATGAAATAATTTATGATATTCCGGATGCCAATTTAGAGGGTACGGTTAGTCGGAAAATGGTTGAGATGATCAAAATAAGTGCCAAGTTATATTTTCGGGTTCCGGGTACTTTTGACCGGTTATAACTTAATTATGTTGTTAAGAGTCATTTTAGTTGTGAAGTATAATTTAAAGGCTAGACTTAAGGTATTTGGGTCATTTAAGTCTTCCAAAAGCATTTTATTTCTCATTCATTCCTAAACCTAAGAGAGAGAGAGAGAGAGCTTGGGAGAAAGAGAAGAGAAAAGAGGGAAAATTGAAGATTTGATCTTGGAATCGCTGCTACCAGAAGTTAATACGAGATTAAAACCCTAAGGCAAGTTTCTAACTTGAAAATGTATGATTTAATGTGGATAAACTGTAGTGATAGTTGTGTATTAGGGAGAATTGAACAAATTGTGGGTTTTGAGAAATCTTGGTGTTTAACCCTTAGATCTTGTTGCTTGTAAGAGTTGAGTTGATTATATTGGTTTATTATTGTTTAGAAATGTTGTGGTAATGTTGTTAGGTGATAAGAATGAGAGAAGTTGAGGAAATAAGGTTAGGGATTTAGGTTTGATATGTTAAAAGAGGGGTTTGTCCGTGAGATCTGGTGATCGCAGTTGACCATGGTCTAGAGCCCGATCGACCAGACCTAAAGAAAAAAGACCACTACTTCTCTCGATAGGCATATTTTGAAAGCATGGTTGACAGTGGTCTAGGTACCAATCGACTGGGCCTTGGGGAAGGGGTTTACTGCTTCTTTTATAAGGCCATTTTCTGATAGCGAGGTAGACCGGGGGTCAGGAGCCGGTCAACCAGTCCCCTATTTTTTAACCCGAAAACTTTAATTTTCTTTAGTTCCTTTCTTTTAAGGTTTAGACCTAGGAACCTTCTTGCATGAAGTAAAACTAGAGTATTAGAGTCTAGTATTCAGGGAGTCAAGAACCTAGGTTAGAAATTGAGTGTTCGGGCTTAGGTCGGGAATTGATTAATTAGTTTTTAGAAGAAGGCAAGGGTCCTTTTCATATAGTGAGCTAGCCTAGGACTAGGGGAAAGTAGAGTTATAGAATTTTGGACTTTTATAATGGGGATGAGGTAATATTATACTTAATGACTTATATGGTTGTCGTTAATTCTTGGGGCTTTTATGAAGATAATTAAATGTGCTATTTTACGTCGTTAAACACATATGGCTCCGGATATAATGTAATACACCTTTCATCGGCATATCTTGTGATTATTGATTTGTATATACGTACCTCTCTAAATACTATCATAAGGGAAGTTACACGAATGAGGTGAAGTCCTCTGTCTAGTGAAAGCAGGGTGAATATAGTCCTCAACCATAGGACCAGTGGTTATATTGTGATGTTATTTTATTCGAAGTGAGGTAATTTCGGGTATGGCTATGACTCACTGTCGAAGGTATATGGCCGCTTCTCACGGTACGCGATCTAGGGTGCCGAGGTTGTCTTTGTGATAGGCCCTAAAAGATGATACCTATTTAGGGGCGCATCCAGTGGGGTGATTCCTGGAAGGATGGTCTTAGAATCGTTATGTTGTGATTATAACTATTCTCATGAAACTGATATTTTATAAATGGTTAAAGCAGTTTATAAATTAACTGTTTGGAATAAGTTTCCTAATGAGGAATTTACTTGTGAAGTCATATGGTGCAAAACTAAAATGTAAGGTTATTAAAATCTGAATTGAGCTATTTTCGCTTGCATTATTGAATAGTTAACATTATCTACGTCATTTCGCTAGGTTGTGGATTTTGATGAGACGTGAGGATTATTCTTATTGTTTAGAGCGAGTTAAGCTTGTTTATGACATTAGAATTTCATAATTATCATGCATTTTAATCACATGAATATCATATCAAACCGGGCCCTGATCCGTTTATATCTCTTTGTTTTATACGGATCTCTTTTATGCCCAAGTGCTCCTCCGCAAGGACGCCCGTGTTGATCCTTCCTTCCAAGGACGCCCGTGTTGATTCTTCCCTCCTCTCTCTCTCTCTCTCTCTCTCTCTCTCTTCCATTTAAATATATATGTGTGTGTGTGTGTGTGCATGTTTGTGGTGGGTGGTGGGTGGGGCAGGGTGGGGGAAGGGGGTGGGCCAGGGTGGGGGGAGGGGCAGGGATGGGTGGGTGGGTGGTGGGGTGGAGGTGGGGGGCTGTGTGTGTGTGTGTGAATGTGCGCGCGTGTGTGTGTGTATGTGCGAGTGTGTGTACACGTGTGTGTAGTGTGCGTGTTTGTGCGTAATGTACCTTGTAAACGAATTGATTGCTTATTAATTTTTTTAGTAAATTAATATATGATTGCTACTCATTGTAAATTAGTAAATTAATATATGATTAATTATGAAAGAAGGATTGCCCCTCATTGTAAATTAGTAAATTAATCATTGTATACTTTAATTGTTAGTTTAATTGATGAAAATAATTAATTGAGTAGATGAATTAGAAGGAGTATGAGATACACATTTGTTGTTGACCTTACTGTTGGATTATAGTGGATCGATGTTGGGTTGGTTAGTTTTAAAAGTGGCATTACCACTGGATTATTATCCATATGGGGGTGGGATTTTTCAACTTTTTCTAAAAATTACTTTGTATATCGAACAATATATATACAACCGTTCACATTAACATAAATGCACCTTTCATTATCATACTTACATACCTTTTAACATGTGAGCATGAGAACCAATCCATCTTTTACATGAAATTTGATGTACACAAATTGTGTCAGATTCAGGAGTCCAATGCAATAATTAATTTAATTGGAGAATATTTGATTTACCCAAACTGTATTAGAACAAATTGTCCTATTATGGTAACTCAATGTTTATACTTCAGTGCATAAGCTACTCTTACACAAACATTAATCAGGTAACTTAGCGTTTATACATCAATGGATAGCCTATTCATATAAAAAGAACAATTGACATCCATTGATCCCAAAAAAATTAACATAATTTCTAAAAGAAAACATGAAATTATATGAAAATTAACAGCATACAGGGAAATCTAAGATTCAAAATCCATTGATCCCAAAAAATGAAAAAAACCAATCGAAATTTTAATCCTTTATTGAAGCTCTAGTTTTGATAATTATTTCTTGAAGCTCTAACTACTAGTATACTTAATCCTATGTTCTTGAACTATTTTAATCCTTTCTTGATTTTTTTATTTACATTTTGTTTCCCTAATTGAAAACCCAAGAACTCAATTGTTGTGTTCGACAAAGATGTTCCATTGTTGCATTTGAAAGAAAGATAGATCATGTGTATTAGAGGTTGGAGGACTTCAACGTTGAGATGGATATGAGAATGATCTGAGATGAATGGCCCTTTGATATAACAGTACACAAACATTTTATTGAAGCCTTAGATTAGAACTTAGATTTTCCCTCATTTTCAAACTAGATATATATAACTAAACAGATAATGTAATTGCCTAACCAAATCATCCATTTTTAATTATTCCAATTTGTACCGAAACATCCATTTTTAATGCTTTTAATTGATGTGGGAAGTAGGGGTGGGGGTGGGGATGTTTTGGATTTTTAGTAATTGTACATATTATGATCTAGTTGTTGTTGTTTTGAAATTCAAAATTGAGGTGTTTGACAGTAACAATTCATTTCTATTTATAGTAATTGTACATATTTTCATGTCTTCTTTTAATTCATTTTGATATGTACTAATAACATTTTTTTATAACAAATGTCTCCTTCAGGAATTAAGGCGAGGATGATGATACTTGTTATAATGATGTCGTCTGGGCTCGGTGGTAGCGGAGGCGACGAGGGCTCCTCGGTTCCCCAAATATGGCAAGTTGGGGATGTCCATCGAGAACAAGTCGAGGCTATTAGCGAGATCCCTCGAGCTCGTAAAGACGATCATCGGCCCGGGGTACATTAGTTGGAAGGAGGTGCCATATGAGCTCAAGTTAGCTGTTTGGGTGGCACTAGAGGTAATGTATTTATATTTATATTTATATTTATATTTATATTCATATGAATATTTCGATTTCGATTTCGATTTCAATTTCAATTTCAATTTCATTTTATATTTATATTTATATTTATATTTATTTACAACTAACATTGTATTTATTGGACATGAACAATTCATCCTGGATCCAAAGCTACGTGATTCCGTCTTGGAGAAGTTGACGGAGCAACACAAGACGTGGAAGAAAAATATGCGGACCCGGTACTTTGGGAAGACACGAGAGTCCATTATCTAAAGGCGTGAATCCGTCCCGCTGAAGGAGCCAATCTCATTGGCACAATGGCAAAAGTTCATTGACAATGAGATCAGGGAGCGACAATTGGAATCTCGCCAATCAGGAAGCGAAAACCGAGCGGAAAAGATGGACGTGCACTACTCCGTCCGGACGTCTTATGCCGAGGTGGAGCATAGGATGGTGGTAAGATTTAATTTTTCTATAACTACAAAAATATATTATTCTTCATTATTTTACTTTGTGGGGCCGATACTAATTTTACTTTATTTTATTTTAGGGGACAGGGAGTGGCCCTTGGGGTAGGCCACATAGGCTCGATACTTATGTGGCTGGGAAGGATAAGGAGGTATCCTCGGCATCGCGTCCATGATTATAAGTAATCCGACAGTTTACATTTTATTAATTACGTTATAATTTTTTAATTTACTTATTTTACTAATCATGTGCTTTTTATCATTTTAGGCAAAGCTTAAGGAAGTGCATGAGTCGCAGTCTGATGCCGACAACGCATCTTTGTCCACAGACGCACTCAGCCAAGTGCTTGGCTCTGATCGCAAGGGGAGGACAAGGGGGTGATCTCGTGGGTGGCCAAATCTAGGATCATCGGATTGGAGACGAGCGACATCGGGTTGGCTCGAACGGTGGAATCGCATGATGCGAATCTCTCCCGTTTGGAGGCGACGGTCTAAGATATGTTCTCATTCATGAAACTTCGTTGGGCGACGAAAAATGCAAGGGGAAAGGGAAGGAGAAGGTGGGGGGGGGGGGAGGACGAGGTGCAGGATGACGAGGATGTGGACCTCGCTGCTTCATCACCAACACGTGCAGACTTTGATGATCCAAATCCCTATTTAGCTCCCTTCGACTGACCGATGTCGACACTAGGTTGGCTGAGCGTGTTTATACTGGACATATTTGATGGCCAGCAGATAGGGCCGGGGTTGAGGGACTCGAATATTGTCCATGATGGAATAGTTTATGGACGTGAGCTTTAAGACATCAAGTCAAAGGTGCTTGTCATGCATGTGATACCCGGGAAGGAGAACTCCCCGTTGTGCTTGCACGAACAATGCGACACGATGTATATCAGTGGGTGTGTCAATTCGTATATCGTGTGGCCTACTCACCTCCTCGGATTTAACCTTACCCAAGATATGTAGTGACATTATTTGAATTGAATTGTATTGTTTTTAAGTTTGTACATTTGAATTATTTTTAAGTTAGTACATTTGAATTATATTTGGATTATATCGTGATGCATATTGTCTCTATTTTGAAAGTATATTTGCACTATCTCTATTTTATTTGTATATATAATGTTTGAACAGGTACAACGTTGCTATAATAGGTACATATATACTGTTGGGTAGTGGCAGTGGCCATACTACCCCGCAGATTTTTTTCCAATTCTACCCAAAATTGTCACGATCATTGACCGTGATAATTTTTTATTAACTGTCACGGGGTTTGTCACGGTCCTTAACTGTGATAATGCTTGTCATGGTCAAGGACCATGACATGACCGTGACAATTCTAACGAACTTGTCACCGTCAATGACCGTGACAAAAAAAGTTGTCTCGCTCAGAATTGTCACGGTCATTGACCTTGACAAGTTGAACTTGTCAAGGTCAATGACCGTGACAATTCGACAGATTTGGTATAGTGGATAGTCACCGTATATAGGGGAGCAGGACGTTTTACTCGTTGAGGAGTCTTATGGATGGTTTTAACTGTGAGTTCCTTTGATTTATCAGAAATAAAGAGAATATAGATTTTCAAGTATTCAAATGAGGATCGGTCAGAGGCCGACAGTGAATGAAGGGTTATAAGGTTACGAAAACCTTGCACCGAAGTAAGGTAGGTATAAGGAAGAAAGAGTCCTTCAGTGGAATGATAGGTTCGCTAGTAAGTGTTGTTAACACTTATGGATAAGTCGTGTTCGTGAAACCCCATTGATGGACTTCCACCCGGGGAATTCATTGAAATAAGGCAGTTGAGGCCGGTAGCATGTTTTCTTTTGTTGGGGGAGTTACGGGAACTACGAGGGTGATTGTTAGGATCGAGGCTATGGAGTCTTAGATGCTAAAAACATTAACATGGTCAGGGTGGCCAGAGATGGGGAATGATTATGATGTGGAATGTAGAACCACGCGCTTTGATTTTGCTCGGTAGGAGTTATAGAACAAGAATAGGGTGCCTAAAAGGGGCATTGATTAAAGTAGTTTTAGGTTCAGAGAAGATAAGAGTACGGTATCTGGGAACTATTTGGAGTAGCCACGGTAATTGGCAAGAATGTTGTTGCGAGATCCACCTCGGATGAGGGAGCTGTATTCTGTGTGGCGAGATTAAGTCACAATATTTTATTAACCCTAGATTCGGGTGTGTAATTCAAGCTTTGAGGCAGTATCGGTAATATTATAGAGTGTATATCTATATGTTTTTCATGGTAGCGAGGTTTTATTTTCCTTCATCCGCAGTAAAAGCGGGTGTTGATATTTTCAAATTATATTTGGTTTGTGCTACTCATTTTGCCTGTGTTATACGAGCATAAAATAATTTTTGATTGATCGGTGCGATAGCAGGCTAATGATTGCAAGGTTATCATATCTGCAGTTCCAGAGTGGAACTAGTTGTTCTGCTATATCTCACCTAGATACGGGTTGAGGACTTATAGAGATGGTCTAAGGTATGCATAAATTTTTATTTTGCATGTTTTATGTTGACATATCTCCACGATCGACAAAATTAAGTAGTAGTGTATCAGAGGGGTTCCTTGTTTGGATTTCTCTTGCGAGACACTCCACGTATAAACCTTAACGACGTTGGGAGTTAAGAGATGTTGCATTTTGTTAGGATGTTAGTTTTGGTGAAATTAGCCGAGAGTCACGTGATTGATTAAGGACTAATAAAAAGTAGATATGCGGTGCAAAAGCACTGGAAATGTTTATATCACCATAAATATGTGGGAGAGACAAAGAAAAAGGAAGTCGGGTTGAGGCTTATGGACAGACCTTGATTATAAGGCAAATTTAAAGGAAATACATTTTGGGCAGGAGGTTCGTAACACTTTGCAGAAAGTAGGCACCCCAGTTAGTTAGACTTTCCATTTCGCCGAAATGAAAGGACCTAGATGTAAGAGAGTTAGTAGGGTTACAAGATAAGATTCTTAGAGGTCCCGATTGAATGCCTTAGGCCGTTATATCTTGATGATTGACAATGCGATGTAGTAGTGTAATGGGAGGGTTCCTTAGTTGGATTTCGGTTTGCAAGATGTACCACGCGTGAAACCGAGCGAATGTCAGAAATTGATAAAGGTCTTGGGAATTAGGGATATAGTTAGTATAGTACATATTCCACGTGTGTAGGAAACACATCGACCTTAGGGTTATTAGGAATTAATGCCAATGAGGCATGTGGCGTTATTTTAGGAAGGCTGTAGTGAGTTAACCATGAGAAGATTGGTGGGTTAACTTTAAGAAGGATTGGGTTTCCAGAAATAAGGAGTATGGAATCTCGAGTAACTCGGGGAACCAGGTCGAAAAGAATATGAGGCCCATATTTAGAGTGATTGTTACGTCTGTGACCTAGCTTTCGATGAGCTGAAGGAAAAGTTAACATCTGCTCCTGTACTTGCGTTGCCGAGATCGGGAGTGGACTATTTGGTCTTTACGGACGCATCTCTACAAGAATTGGGAGGTGTGCTACTACAGAAGCAAGGGTCTATTGCGTATGCGTCTTGCAATCTTAAGCCTCATGAGAAGAATTATCCCATGCATGACCTAGATCTCACCATGGTAGTGTTCGCCTTACCGATGTGAAGGCACTACCTCCTAGGCAAGAAATTCAGTCTTTTCACAAACTACAAGTCGTTACAATATTTGTTCTCTCAGAAAGATCTAAATATACGACAACATCAGTGGTTGGAGTTCATAAAAGACTATCAATTCGATATTCATTATCACCCAGGATAGGCAAAGGTGGTAGCAGATACATTGAGAAGAAAACCCGTGGGGGAACTAGAGAAGCCATGGAATGCCAAGTGGGAGGAGCTTAGCCAAGAGGATGCTGTAGCAAGAGCATTTATATCAGTGTTGACCATTACACCTGTTCTTGTGATGAGAGTCGTGGAAGCGCAAGGAAGGGACAAAGATTACCAAGACCGGGTACGCCAGTTGTTGACCAAGGGAGCTAGGTCCTACTCTATTAGTTCTGAGGGTGGGTTACATTTCCACGGAAGAATTATAATCCCGGACGAGGGAGACTTGAGAAGTGTTGTCTTAACAGAATCTTATGGTTCTGGATTTGCAGTACATCCAGGTGGGGACGAAATGTACCAAGAGATGCGCCGTCAGTAGTGATGGGCAGCTATAAAAAGGGACATTTCCGAGTTTGTCTCCTAATGCGCCACTTGTCAATTAGTGAAAGTGGACCACCAACGATCAACGAGATTATTGCAACCATTAGAAATACAGTGTGAAAATGGGAGAGTATATCCATGGATTTTATCACTGGATTGCCGATGACGCAAAGCGGTCATGATTCTATTTGGGTAATCATCGATCATTTGACCAAATCGCCAAACTTCCTTCTAGTACGGATGGATTATAATACGGTACGTTATGCTCGACTCTTTATTATGGAGTTTGTGAAACCTTATGGGGTACCTATCAATATAGTGTCAGATCGAGACAAGATTTTTGTTTCCCATTTTTGGTTAAGTTTGCAAGAAGCAATGTGAACCGAATTGAAGTTGAGTACCGCCTACCACTCGCAAACAGATGGACAGACGGAAAGAGTCAACCAGATGTTGGAGGACATGCTTAGAGTGTGTGTACTTGACTTCAAAGGAGTATGGGAGAAATACATTCCCTTAGTCGAATTTGCTTATAATCATTCGTACCAATTCATAATAGCTATGGCACCTTATGAAGCATTATATGGCCGGCCGTGTAGATCACCTACTTGTTGGTTGGAAGTAGGGGATAATAATCTCCTTGGACCTGAAATGATCGAAGATACTTCTTCAAAGATTGAGCTTATTCGCAACCGCATCCGAATTGCTCAAGACCATCAAAAGAGCCATACTGATGCGAATATAAGGCGTGTTGAATTGGATTTAGGAGACCAAGTTTGTGTATGGGTGTCACTAATGAAGGGTATGATGTAATTTGGGAAGAAAGGCAAGCTTGCGCCTCACTATGTAGGCCTTTTCCCGTTATCGCTAAGGTAGGCCCCGTAGCCTACCAACTCACCTTGCCGGAATGCCTACAACAGATTCATGATGTGTTTCATGTTTCATCCTTAAAGAAGGTGTGACGGATCCCATTGGGACATTCCTTTAGGTGATATCGAATTGCAACACGATATTTCATACGAAGAATAACCCGTCGCAATCTTAGATCATGGAGAGCGTAGACTAAGGTCGAGAGTGGTGCCATTGGTTCGTGTCCAATGCGGACATCATAATGACGAAGAATTGACATGGGAGCGTGAGGACGATATTCGATAGAAGTACCCACACCTCTTTTTATAAGGTACGCCTGAATTTTGAGGGTAAGATTTCCTTGTACGGGGGGAGTGTGTAATACCCCTTACTTTTGAGTAATTATTTTTATATTAATTTGCCTTATGGGTTAATTATATATAATAAGAAAGTTGAAGTGAATATTATTTTAAGTGATTTAAGAGATAATATTTACTGAGTTTTGCATATTTACTATTATGTGAATGTAAATAGCATCATATTGTGTTTTACTGTGTCGTTGTGCTTTAAGCGATAATTATGATTTATATTCTAATTGGATCATTATTAATGATTTAATATGACAATGGAAAATGAAATAATTTATGATGTTCCGGATGCCAATTTAGAGGGTAAGATTAGTCCAGAAATGGTTGAGATAGTCAAAATAAGTGCCAAGTTGTATTTTCGGGTTCCAAGTACTTTTGACCGGTTATAACTTACTTATGTTATTACGAGTCATTTTAATTGTGTAGTAGCATTTAATGCTAGACTTAAGGTATTTGGGGCATTTAAGTCTTCCAAGATCATTTTATTTCTTATTCATTCCTAAACCTAATAGAGAGGGAGAGAGAGAGAGAGAGAGAGAGAGAGAGAGCTTAGGAGAAAGAGAAGAGAAAAGAAGGAAAATTGAAGATTTGATCTTAGAATCATTGCTACCGGAAGATAATCCGAGATTACAACCCTAAGGCAAGTTTCTAACTTGCAAATGTATGATTTAATGTGGATAAATTGTAGTGATAGTTGTGTATTTGGAAGAATTGAACAAATTGTGGGTTTTGAGAAATCTTGGGGTTTAACCCTTAGATCTTGTTGTTTGTAAGAGTTGAGTTCATTATATTGGTTTATTATTGTGTAGAAATATTGTGGTAATGTTGTTAGATGATGAGAATGAGAGAAGTGGAGGAAAGAAGGTTAGGGATTTAGGTTTGATATGTTAAAAGAGGGGTTTGGCCGTGAGATCTGGTGATCGCGGTCGACCACGGTCCAGAGTCCGATCGACCAGACCTAAAGAAAAAAGACCACTACTTCTCTCGAGATCTGGTGAGAGCGATTGATCGCGGTCTAGAGCTCGGTCGACCGGGCCTAAAGAGAAAATACCATTGCTTCTCTCGATAGGCATATTTTGAAAGCGCGGTCGATCGCGGTCTAGGGACCGATCGATCGGGCCTTGGGGAAGGTGCTTACTGCTTCTTTTACAAGGCCATTTTCTGATAGCGCGTCGACCAGGGGTTGGGAGCCGGTCGAATGGTCCCCTATTTTTCACCCTGAAAACTTTAGTTTTCTTTAGTTCCTTTCTTTTAAGGTTTAGACCTAGGAACCTTCTTGAATGAAGTAAAACTATAGTATTAGAGTCTAGTATTAAGGGAGTCAAGAACCTAGGTTAGAAATTGTGTGTTCGGGCGTAGGTCGGGAATTGATTAATTAGTTTTTAGTAGAAGGCAAGGGTCCTTTTCATATAGTGAGCTAGCCTAGGACTAGGGGAAAGTAGAGTTATAGAATTTTGGACTTTTATAATGGGGATGAGGTAATATTATACTTGATGACTTATATGGTTGTCGTTAATTCTTGGGGACTTTTATGAAGATAATTAAATGTGGTGTTTTACGTCGTTAAACACATATGTCTCCGGATATAATGTAATACACCTTTGATCGGCATGTCTTATGATTATTGATTTTTATATACGTACCTTTCTAAATGCGTTCATAAGGGAAGTTACGCGAATGAGGTGAAGTCCCCTGGCTAGTCAAAGCACGGTGAATACAGTCCTCGACCATAGGACCAATGGTTATATTGTGATGTTATTTTATTCGAAGTGAGGTAATTCCGAGTACGGTTATGACTCACTGTCGAAGGTATATGGACGCTTCCCACGCGACACGATCTAGGACGCCTAGGTTGTCTTGGTGATAGGCCCTGGAAGATGATTGCTATTTAGGGGCACATCTAGTGGGGTGACTCCCGGAAGGATGGTCTTAGAATCATTATGTTGTGATTATAACCATTCTCATGAAAGTGATATTTTATAAATGTTAAAGAAGTTTATAAATTAACTGTTTGGAATAAGTTTCCTAATGGGGAATGGACTTGTGAAGTCATATGGTGCAAAACTAAAATGTAAGTTTATTAAAATTGGAATTGAGTTATTTTCTCTTGCCTTATTGAATAGGTAACATTATCTAAATCATTGCGCTAGGTTGTGCATTTAGATGAGAGGTGAGAATTATTCTTATTGTTTAGAGCGAGTTAATCTTGTTTATTACATTAGAATTTCATAACTATCATGCATTTTATTCACATGAATATCATATCAAACCGGACCCTGACCTGTTTTTATCTCCTTATTTTGTATGGATCACTTTTACGCCAGGTGATCCGCCGCAAGGATGCCCGTGTTGATCCTTCCTTCCAAGTGTTCTGGAGCTATAATATTTTTGCGAATATTGAAGGATACTTGTTATAGACGCCACTATCTTTGTTATACTCTAATTATGATCAGTCTAAAAATTCGGGCATGTTTCCCAAGTTATGTACTTGCTTATATACTGTGATATTTATTTTAATACTCGGTTTAACCGCTTGTATTGGTCTGTTAACCGATAACTTATTCGGTTATTTTGTTGTGAATGATTGTAACTGTTATCTATCTTTATTTTATGTCCACCATCGTTTCAAATTGGATTGTCTAAATGGTTTTCTTTAAACTATAAAGTAATTTTGACAACCATTTTCTAAAATAATTAGTGGTTATCTCGTATTATTACTTTCATGACAATGATTGCTAAGAATGGACCATCTATGATTCCTGAAATTATTGGAGTATCGGGCTGGCCACCTCTTATTTTAATAAGCATGGTATCACAGATTTCCCGTTTCTTCTTCTCAAGGAATGGATCATTGATTTGCAAATTTCATATACGTTCTACCAGTAAAGGTCTCAATGTAACGTGTGAAATTAACGCCCCCATTTCAGTTAAGTTCAACTCTACTCCCATCAGTCTTAATTCCATAATATTGCCAACCCGTGCACATTTAATACAAGATAACCTCCCCAATGACTTCCAACTTAGAGCATCTGCAACAATATTGTCCCTCCAAGGATGATGTTGAATGGTACAATCATAGTCTTTAATTAACTCCATCCAATGTCTTTGTCTCAAATTCAACTCTCTCTGTGTAAATAAATACTTCAAACTTTGATGGTCAGTGAAAATTTCACACGTCTCTCCATATAAATGATGTCTCCATAATTTCAAGACAAAAACAATAGCCGCAAGTTCTAAATCGTGTGTAGGATAATTACGTTCATGTGCCTTTAACTGTCTAGATGCATAAGAAATTACCTTTCCATGTTGCATGAAAATGCAACCCAGATCCTGATGTGAAGCATCAGTATAAATCACAAAACCTTCTCCATTGGATGGAACAGTGAGAACTGGAGTTGATACTAGTCTATTTTTTAACTTTTCAAAGTTGTGTTGACATTCATCACTCCACAAAAATTTCACTTCCTTTCGGGTTATTTTAGTCAATGGTAAGGCTATAGATGAAAATGCCTTTTTGAATCTTCTATAATATCCAGCCAATCCTAGGAAACTCCTTATCTCTGTTACATTTCTTGGTCTTTCCTATTGTACAATTACCTCTATCTTCTTAGGGTCAACATAAATTCCATCTCTCGAAACAAGATGCCCCAGAAATACTACCTGATTTAACCAAAACTCACATCTGCTAAACTTCGCAAATAATTAAATATCTCGCAAAACTTACAATACAAATCTTAGATGCTTCTCATGTTCCTCTTGGCTAGGTGAGTATATCACAACATAATCGATAAAGACAAATTACAAACGAATCTATGAAAGGATGAAATACTCGATTCATTAAATCTATAAACACCGCAGGAGCATTTGTTAACCTAAATAGCATTACCAAAAATTCATAATGACCATAACGAGAATGAAAAGTTTTCTTAGAAATGTCACAATCTCTCACCCTTAATTGTTGATAACCCGATCTCAAATTAATTTTTAAAAACACTTTAGCACCCTGTAATTGATCAAATAAATCATCAATACGAGGCAATGGATAATTATTTCGAATAGTTACCTTGTTCAACTGCCGATAATAAATGCAAAGTCGCATGGTGCCGTCTTTCTTCTTCACAAATAATACCGGAGCACCCCATGGTGATACACTCGGTCGAATAAAATCTCTATCTAGTAAATCTTGCAGTTGAACCTTTAACTCCTTTAGTTCCACGGGTTCCATTCTATATGGAGAAATAGAAACTGGAGTTGTACCAGGCACTAAATTAATAGTAAACTCTACCTCTTTGCTAGGTGGGAACCTTGGTAATTCGTCTGGGAACACATCTACAAAATCCTTAACTACTGGGATATCTTCTAATTTTTTCAATTCCCTATTTGCATCCGCAATATATGCTAAAAATCCTTGACAACCCTTATTTAACAATTTCCTTGCCCGAAGGGCAGAAATAAGACAATTTGGAACCACATTTCTTTCCCCAGTAAATTTGAATTCTTCCTCCCCCGGCATATTAAATGTAACCTCCTTGCGAAAACAGTCAATCGATTCATGGTAGGAAGATAACCAGTCCATACCAAGATTATATCAAAATCTCGAATATCTAGTGGAATTAAATCAATAGTCAACTCCCTCTCCCCCATATACAATACATAATTTTTATACACAAGCTCCACTAACATCACATCCCCCATATGTGTAGAAATATATAAACCACAATCTAGATATGAATATGGTCTACCTGAATGCATGGTAAATGACAGTGCTACAAATGAATGAGTAGAACCTGGATCAATAAGCACGTAAACATGTTTGTTCATGATAGAAAATGTACCTATCACCACCTCTGGACTAGCCTGAGCATCCTGTAAAGTCATAGCAAATATCCTTCCCAGAGCCCTAGAACCACTAGTCTGTCTTCTACCTCCCCCTCTCCCTATGTCTCCAGGTGACTAACCACGACTAGTAGTAGCTGATTGACCCCCTCCTATTAGAATATGATAGTTCTTTTTGGTATGACCAATTTGATGACAGTGATAACACTCTACCCCCTTTAACTTGGGACAATCTGGACTGATATGTCCCCCAGCTTTACAAAAATATCATGTAATAGGCTTAGACCGCCCATTCGCATTCTTCTGCTGTCTATTATGTCGGCCCGTCAATCCCGCACCCCTAAAACTGCTTGGTGTCCTATTCTGAACATAATTTCCAGTCCCTCTACCGCGCTGAAATCTTTGACTCCCCTATTTTGAGTATTATATATTACATTCCTTTTGCTAAGATGGATCAAATCTACTCCTCTTTCCCCTTTGTTCCCTATTTTTTATTGCATCATTAACACCTCCTTCAACCATCATAGCCTTGTTAACTAACGAAGTATAATCAACCATTTCAAGTGCAGTGAGTCTAGACTTGATAACCAAATTCAACCCATCCTGAAATCTGGTGCATTTGTCCTCCGCATCACGTAAGAAACGTAATGAAAGTCGAGACAAAGATATAAATTTTGTTTCATACTCCCTGACTGACATATTCCCCTAGGGTAATGATAAAAATTCTCTCCTTTTTCTTCTGATACATACGAGGAAAACACTTTTCATATAAGGCTTTAATAAAGGAATCCCAAGTAATTACCTCACCTGCCCCTGGAGTAAGCAATAAATGTTTCGAAAAATCCCACTAATATTTATCTTCACCCTTTAACATGAAAGTAGCCAAAATTACCTTCTGCGCACCAGGTACATTCATCACCCCGAAGATAGTTTCCGTGTCTCTAACCCAAGCTTCAACTTCTAAAGGATCTACAGAACCTGAGAATGCTAGGGGGTTCAATTTGTTAAATTTCTCGTATAGAGTATTCTTCTCCTCTCGTTGTATTTCCCTTTCTCTTCTGGCCAAAGTTTTCTCCTCTAAGTACTTGGCTTGTTGTTCTGATGTTTGTGTCATAAACATGTTTTGTTATTCTGCCATTAAATTCATGGCACGAGCCATTCTCTACATATCTGTAAGTTGTTCAGGTACCCCCTCTACATTATTTGGATTTAATGGTTTACTGTATTTGACGACTCCTCATCCACCCTCTCATGAACATTTGCTCCTTCCATATCTTACTATCTATCATAAACCACAATTACAAAAACAAGAATACAACATTGATTTCTAACATAATGGTCAGTATTTCTCACAAGTTAATTTAAATGACCCACACCACACTATTTTCGCCACTACCACATCTAGACTCTCTAACTCCAGAATATAAAAACCTAAAGCTCTGATACCAAGTTGTCACACCCTAACCCCATTAGGATAAAATTAGCTAAATAGTTCATAAACCACATTTATTATTTATTTATTTATTTTGTAATACACATTAAAACAACTTCAAGGTTAAATACGGAATACTAAAAATCCCACCGTTTTAAGGAGACATAGTTTATACAAAACGCCCATACCATTTAACTTAATTATAACTAGTACAATGTATAAAAAAAAACTGTAGAAACCCTGCTACTATTCACTCAACCTTCTAGACCTGGCAGTGGCAGCTTCAAAACTTGAAAATGTAAATATATAAAACCATGAGTTTAAAAACTCAGTGAATGTACTACATTTCTATATAGTAAAAGTGCTATATTAACATCTCAACATATCAATATATCCATCTATGTGCCAAATTAGTCCATATACATATCCGGAGTTAACAAACCCCACATCTCTTGCCCGTAGGCAATAATCATATCCATATGTTTTAATAACCTAACATCTCCTGAATTGCATAGCAACCCAACATATCTTGACTTTTATAAAGCCATAACATCTCAGGATCTCTTGACATCTCAACATCTCATGACTTTTAATAACCCATATCATCTCAACCTGTAATACATACACATCATATCCATAATCAACTCAGTAAGTACACTCACATTGTGTTGTCAACTATGTATTCACGTTTCCTTCGGGTGGAGCTGAACTGGGTTGATTTGACCTTACACCTGTTAATCCAATTAAATCAGTACTGAATCTCAATAATAAGTATTATCTTAATATATCTATGTAAATTTCAATGACTATACAACAACAATATAATTCTACTCAATTCACATTCCATGAAACATTTGTAAAGACAAAACAATGATATATATATGTTGATAAGGTTATGAACATTCAACCGTAGAAACTACCTCGTAACGAACTTATAACTAAAATCAAGTAAACATAAAACTATACTTCTCAATATATATACACATGAAACATGTATTCAAAATACCATTGGGAAGGAGCAAATAAAAACATTCCTTCACGGGGAATCCAATATGGCCTCAAATTATTGTCCTCCATATTTAACCATACCATATTCATAAATTGTACATAGACAGGTGTCCAAGCTTATACATATGAAAACATATCTGAATATAATTTCCATTACAAGTGACGGTGCAATTTTTCAAGCTTCCTAGAGCAATTTATGACCATTTCTTTACAACATATTAAATCTTCCCCATAAGCTCCTCTCTTGTTCCTTCAACTTCCAAAATTTTTCATAATTTTTTTCCAGCATAAACTTCCATAATTTTCTACCCATTTTCAATAACCATACTAAAAAATACATAATTAAAGTTTCATAATTTTTTGGCTTCATTTACAATGTCAAAAGCTTGACCAAACTCAAGGCATATCTAAATTAAATATACAAACAGCAACTATATACCAACTTGCAACCATCACCAAGGCCCAACCACACGGAGTTAATTCTAATTTATGGATATGATATGAATATATGAGTCTAGTTTCAAATAAAATTGGAATTTTGCAATTCCAGTATGCACACAAAAATATATGCAAGTTTGAATACAAGGGATTTCAATAACAAGCAATATGGGCTACATACACCACTTATCTCACATGTGAACAAATATTAATTATCACAAAGGAGGATGGAATTTTAATAAATCATTCATGATTTATTTACTTTGAAATAAGTATAATACAAGATTAAAACAATATTAATCAAATAATTATTTCTTGGAAACACTTTAAGTATTTTCTTGGAATTTTCCTAGCTTTTCTTGTAATCTTTTCTTCCTTAAACTTCCACTTTCTCTTTCCTCAAGCAAAAAATCTACAAAACTGAACCTAGGGTTTTATTTTCTGAAGAAATAGGTTGAAGAAGAGTTTTAAGTCGCCCAAGACTTCCTCCCATGCCAACCAATCAAATTAAACATTTGATTTACTAAAAGACAATTTACCACTTAAAGGGAATGGACAGATTTACCCCTTGTTCATAAATTCGCGTTAGATTCTTACTCGGACATCCCTTTGATGCTTCGTTTATTTTGTCACAAAACTAACTCATATATCTACAACTATATATTTTTCACCTTGAGTTAATAGTTACATTATAAGGATCAAACTAGTCTCCAACATGAACATTTCTACCGAAAATAACAAAAATCTTGTGTTTGGAAATAATTCGACATTTCATGATTTATGAAAGTAGGATTATAAGAACCATGATCGCTTTACATTATATATACTAATAACACATTATTCATATCACATAAGGTAAGCATGATTTAAATATAATCTATTATAATTATATCCAGGTTATCACACCAACCAGCACTGAATTCCAAGCGATTTACTTATTGTACATACATGTAAACTCCTGGAAATATAAAGGCACTCAATCTCTAGGGTTCTTCACCACTATAAAACAAACTAATCCCTTAGGTCAAGAGATAATTTTAATCACTCATATGTACACCATACTCGACTATTGTAAACCCTACTGCATAATAACAACAGTGGACATAAGCTATTTTACAACTGAACCACTCTAAAATCTTTGTCTCTTGTGCGTGTATGGTCTGAGTTATTTTTATTATTTTTATCTCTGATTATAAAATTAGAGTTAGTCCATTTTTATACATCAACAGTGATGGTGCACGTTTATATTCTGCTCGGCTTTGATTGTATTTATTAAATACGAGTAGGATTTTACCACCTACAATTGACATCGTTTGTGGTGAATTATTTTTTTTTCTTTAGCAAAAAAATATTTTATAATAAATCATGTCTCTTTCACACATCCAACACTCGGCACGTCGTGCCGATCAATGATACACCATGAACGGAAATAAGGCTCCTATAATCGTGTCCGAGATCTGACCAAGCAAGATCTAACACTACAAACGATAACGAGGCCCCTAGAATTGGGTCCCAGATCCAATCAAACAAGATCCATGACACTCCTAGCTCAAGATACCATCTTCAGGAAGTCCAAACTGTGGAAATCAATGAGCCATCGTGAACTAATAAGATTTTATGGTTCATAGATGCATACGAATGATGACTCCATCAGTCGGATGATGCCATGCGCCACCAATAAGAAGAGAATGCTTGACTTCATCGCCGCTCGAAAAGAATCGAGTAAAAACTCCATGGTGATAAACAGAAGAATCACATAAATACCCCTAGCCTTTGGGTGTGTAAAACTCGTTGTTGAGGAAGGAGTTCATGATGCGACCATGATTATTCTAGCCAAAGAGGCTCGCCATACAAAAGAGACCACGATAACAGTTCTCATAACAAGAAGGACCTATGTAACCTCATACTAAGAGAGATGCATGAGCATCTAGCTTATTGTGGGACTAGGTTTACTGACGATATGGATAAGAGGGACCCCATTAGTTAAATGAAATCCTCATTTTTAAGGTCGATTGAGGACTTTGAGCCTCCAAAGAATAACGACATTCATCGATTTAATATTTATGATGGAAAGATTGATTCCACTGACCATGTTCAATAGTAGTGGCAGGCCATGACATTCTAGATTTATGATGCATAATCCCTCTAGTTATGGGGTTATTTCACAAAAGTGGTTTCAAAATTTAACACACCAGTCAATTAGTTATTTCATGAAGCTCGTGGAAGCCTTAACTGCCATATTCATCACTACCAGCACCCATCCAAAGATGATAAACTCACTCCTCATAATGAAGAAGAAGCCCCTATAGACCCTCTATGAATATACTCGACACTATTATGATACATAAAATGAACTAGAGGACTGCTCCGAGAAAGTGACAGTGGCCTCATTTAAGAGTGGCCTAATGAGCATCTCCATTATGCACAAATCCCTTAAAATGAAAGAAGCTACTATCATTAATGATATCATGTTTTATATTAAGAAATATGACAATATGGAAGATGTAGTAATAGGCATTAAACGAGATAATAGTCGGCCAAAAGCGAGCAATAATGGAGATAAGGAGAGTGATCCTAAGAAAGGGGTAAAAGTATAAAATAGGATATAAGGTTGATGATGAAACATATCCTAGTAAGGCCCTATATTCCATCAAAATTATTTTCAAAGAGATGATCTACAAAATCTAGAACAAGTTTAAGGATCATATATATTTCAAATGGCCTAGGAAGATGGAAGGACACTCGTTGAAGAGGAATACTGCCTCGAGATGTTCCTACCATAAAGATAATGGGAACATAATAGAAAACTATAAGGCACTCAAGTCATACCTAGAGGAAGCGGACTAAGCAAGCCATCTAGATAACTATGTAGAGAAATAGTACAAAAAAGGCTCCTGTGAAATGAGAATAAAAGCCTGATAATATCTTAGATGATGACGAGATGGTAAATGATTTTGAGGTTTGAGGTTATCCACGGTACCTCAAAATCTAGTCATATCCAAGGCATTGTCTTAGTTAGGAGATGATGTTGATGAAACAAAGAATATTTGCATAATTCCTGGCTTAATACAAATGATATTTTATTTTTATCATTCTCTGTGTATTATTTAGATTTTGTTTTATGTGTATTTGCATGATTGGATTTACTTAACTTTTCATTTCATCCATTTTTATTTTGAGTCTTAGTAGTATTTCTTAGCCTTGGCTTACTAATTCCCTTAGACATGCATGAATCATTTGGGTTGGTTAAGGCCAACCTGATCTATAATTGTTGGTGCAATCAAATATGTATATTATCTAAATTAGGAATGGTATGTGATTGAATCTTGTCGACACACCCTATTTTAAAGATTTTGTGTAGCTTCCAAAAGTTTTATGCACTCAAACACATGCATGGATCAATTGGGTTGGCTAAGATCGACCTGATCTATAATTTTTGGTGAACTTAAAGACATTTATTATCTAACTTAAGAGAGTCATGTGATCAGATCTTATCAAAACAAATTCTTCCAAAAGTTTTGTGCACTTAAAGAAAGGCATGGATCAATTGGGTTAGCTAAGGCTGACCGGATCTATTATTATAGTAAGTAATCCTAGGTGTCTATTAATTAATTAAATGAGGAAAGAGGTGATAAGTATCATCATATATTTATTTATTCTTGTATAAACTTTCAACTGTCCTCCAATTCTTCGATGATAGAACTCCTAGAGGTTCTCAAAATTCTAAGGATTTTTTAAAGGTTCTCCTTCAAAAGTTTCAATTCGATGCGTGCCATGTTGTGCAACTTTATCCATACGGTAGGGACCATGCCAGTTTGCTTCCAACTTATTGGACTTCAGTGTAACTTTATTCAAGACATAATATTATTTTTTGAGGTTGCTCGACTTGAGTCTTTTATTATAGAATTTTCCCTTACGTTGTTGGTATGATGCCACCCTAAGTGCTGCTGCTTCCTTGACTTTATCAATTATGTATAGATTTGGTCTTCTTGCGAAATTTCTTTCGTGAAAAATTAAATTTAGAGCTCTATGGCTTAGTAAGAGGACCTCAACTGGGACCATGGATTCATTGCCAAAGTCCAACATGTAAATTGTTTCTCCCATTGTTGTTTGTGGCGTTATCCTGTAGGCCCATTGCACACTTTATAGTTCATTTATCCAATTTCCCATAACTGCTTCTGACCTTTTCTTAATTTCGTCCTGAAAGTTTTGGTTCATGACCTCTATTTTTCCATTGCATTGTGGATGATCTAGTGATGAATGCAATTTCCTGAGCTTAACTTTGTCATAATACTCTTGAAACTCATCATTATCTAATAGAGTATTATGGTCGATAATGAAAGCATGTGAGATCCCATAATTGTTGATTACATTATTTCATATGTACTGGGATACTTTTTCATAGTTCATCTCTATAAGTGGTTCAGCTTCCACCCATTTTGTGAAGTATTCCACTGCTACCACTAAATATCTGAACCTTCCTTTGCTCTTTGGAAGTGAGTCGACATGGTCCATACCCCTAATGAAAAAAGGCCAAGGTGATGTGATCAGTACCAACTCGACTCCTTGTCTTTTGTGTATCACCCTAAACCTCTTGCATTTATAACACTTCTAGTGTATTCTTCACAGTCTTTCCTCAAATAATATCCCTATATGTTTATTCTCTTTACTAGTGTCTGAATTATTTCATATCCCACACATAACCCTTTATTTATTTCCTTGACCAGACTTGGTGCTTCTATAGGGTTAAAACATCTCATCATTGGGACCGTAGAACCTCTTTTGTACAACACTCTCATATCCATACCATACTTGGCATCTTTGTAACAATGTTTACTCACTTCCTTCTAATCAGCTTGCAGAATGCCTTCTTCCAAGTACGTGATAATTGGGTCCATCTAGGATAGGCCTATAGTCAGATCTAGGAAATTTACTTCTTTTGTATGAATGGTCCCATGTAACAATTTTTACAGGTACATTTCTCTTTAGTTTAGGTTTAGTAGATGATTCCAGACAAGCTAATGTGTTTGCTCTAGTATTTTCAGTTCTGGGGATTTTGGTCATTTAAAGTACATTTATCTTTGGGATTAAAATTTTTACCTTTTAAAGATACATTAACATGTTTCACTCTCTTGCTTCATATTATCCTAGCACCTGGTTCACCATTAGTCGTGAATCATTAGCCATTATCTACTCAGCTCCAAGTGATACAGCCAACTCTAATCCAGCAATAAAGGTCTCGTACTATACTATATTATAGGATACTTCGAATTTGAACTGTAGAGCATATTCTACGTCAGATCCATCAGGTTTGTTGATTATTAAACCAACTTCACTTCTGCTATCACACGATGATCATCCATGAACACCTTCCATACTGGAAGTTAGTCATAGAAATATTCTTCTACTAGAGAACCATGCTTCAATGGTTTAGTTGTGATCTTTTCACTACAGTTAGGTTGGTCGTCTTCAGATAAGGATTCGATCGGGCACTAGTTCTACCCAAATGGAACAGCAATAGAGTTTTTAGCTGGCTGTTGGGTCTATTCATCTAGGACAACATGTATTCTTTCATCCATTATCTTCTTCTCATAGGGCCGATGAGACCCACTCTCCTAAAGATAGTATTATAGGCCCATGAGACATTCTTATCAAGGATGAAGAACCTCATATTCTCTATTATGCGGGTTCGCCAAGTTTTGATAACCACTTACAAGTCTTGTACCTAGCGGATACACTTTTTTCCCCCAGAATACAATTAGAGGATGATGATAGGCTCTATTTTCTACCGGATAACTTCAATCTTTCGAAGAAATCATAGAATAGTACATTCATCGATCTTTTATTGTCCACTCGAATTATTTTACACATTTATATCATAGATCATCATCGTGGTCACTAGTTGATCGTCATAAGGATACAATAATCTTGATAGGTCATCCCTAGAAAATCGTATAATCATCCTGTCCTTAGCGACCTTGTGAGGTCAGATGTCTACCACCGCTACCATGTTGATATCTTTATTTCCAGCATAAGCTCTTTCATCGTTGAGATATGCTTTTCTTTCCACTAGTTCATTACCTCCCCCAACATCTGCCCATCCTATGAATTTGCTCCTGAAAGAGATCATATTCATCTCTTCAATGAGATCTATGGGTCGTGATCTTCCTCGTCTTTATTCTCTTGAGCTCATTTTTTGTTTTTGTTCCCTGTCTGAGGTGATGTTGATATCCTCCTAGACTTCTAGTCTTCACGGACTTGCATTAGTCTGCCATTTTTCTCCATGTATTTATTAAGTTTCCCTATTTTGATAAGGGTCTAAATTTCACCTTTTAAGTTTAGGTAGTCCTTAGTTTCATATTTGTGATCATTGTGGAATTTATAAAACTTTCTCTTATCTCTTCTTCCACTAGGATTTTTTAACTTCTCCGATCATTTTATCTCACTATCTCCTCAAATCTCGTCAAGGATATAGTGTACTTTACTATTAAGGTAGTATATTCATCAAACTTCTGGTATAGCCTCCTTTCATTCTTCGCCTTTGGTCCATCCTTGGGTTTCTCCTTTCTTCATGAGCTGATACTTTCTTTAAACTTTCTATGGATAAACACTTTTGCAGCTATGGATTCCTCCGTAATCATGATCTTTATTGCCTCAGCCAAGAGCTTGGCCATATGGTTTGGAGGTTCTTTAGCTAGTTTCTAGTACAACTTATTGGGTAACAGTTCGCTCTTGATTACGATAATGGTCACTTTTTAATTATAGTCCACCACTTCTAGTTTTTTAGTGTTGACCCGATAATGTACTCTCTTATCGTTTCATTCTCACGTTGATAGGTGCTTAACAATTGAGGAACCCTCTTACCATGTTTTTCTCTAAAGTAGAAGTTATTCACAAAGAAGTCGACCAATTGCTTGAACTCGAGGATTTGTCATCTAGGTAACCCATTATACCAAATTTTAGCGAGTCCCGTGAGAGTGCTTGAAAAAGCCCTGTAATGCATCTTATCAGCTATAAAGAATATGTCGCATGCTGCTTAGTATTGCTCAAAATGTAGAATTGGATATAATTTCCCTTTATATGTGGGCGTGATCACCGGTGGAAAGAATTTTACAGGCATGGGATAACTAATCACAGAGGTTGTGAATGTAAATCCTTGAACAAAACCCAGTTGTTATGGAATTTTCATTTTGATGAGATTGCCTAGGCGGACCTTTATCCTCTTGATGGATCCCCTCCATGGTTAAGCTTGATCAGCTACCTTATTAGCTCGTTCGTGACTCTCGATTGAGCATTATTTTCTTATACTAATCTATTCACACTTGTTTGATGCCCTCGTATTGCATTTTGAACTTTTCTCTCTTTTTATAGGTTCTTCCCGACGTGTTCTACTTCTCTTATGCCTTCTTTGGGGTGCTGATGTGCTCGTGCCATCTTTTTCCCAGCCTATCAAAGATTGGTACTTTAATGAGACTTTCAAAGGCACCTATTCATTCTTTCCAGTACACTTGATCATAATCATCACTATTTGACCTCATGGTGGAGTTTCTACTTAGTTGGTAAGAGAATTTTTCAGGTTTAGGCCCATGTATCAGAGCAGATCTACTCATCTCATATTTTTCAAATCTTTTTCTCGACTCTCTTACCTCTTATCTTTGTAGGGGAAGGAGGAGGTGATTACTTGTGTTTAACTAGTCTTTTTTCTATGACTAGAGTTATTAGAGATAGTTCTGGTCAGATCTATGAGGCTAGCACAATTTGGGTGAGTTGTCTCATGTTTCTTTGCATAGTTCCCTGGATTTTAACGAATCTCTGCATGAATCCTGTTAGCCCGTATTCTAATAGGGGTGCTGGTTGGTGTAGATTCCTTTTCCCAACTACTTTCTGGGTGTTCTGGCATTATTATAATATTTCCTAGAAAAATGGAGTATAGACGTAAAAAACATAATACGATTGAATTGTTTAGATTTCGACAGAGGGGGAACTATTTTAGGTTAAAAAACATTTTTATATCCAGTTTACATGAAATTTGTTAATGGAATACTACATCAAGGATTTTAGGCAAGAAATCATGTTAACTTACTAATCAAACCAGAGAGATGGCTACTAATATAATTTGGGGGATTTTGTTAAAAAATCCAAGCTTTCTATAATTAGGAATTGGGAATTGGATGAGACGGTTCCATTCTCTTATCGTCTAAAAATGGATTCAAATTCTTTCTTAGTTGGATGAGACCCAACCAAAGATAACAGATAATCAATAAGTAGTTAATGTAAATAAATAGAGATGGAGATGAGGATAAGAAAATCATCACTAAGAGATACATGGTTCAGTCCTCAATAATGAGCCTACGTCCACATGTTGCTTTGGTATTAGATTCGTATAAGGGTATAGTATCTTAGTCTGAACAGTAAGAATGCCAAAAATATTCTCCGATGATTAGTGATTAGGATGAATGATTGCATGCCCCAATCCTTGTGGGGGATCCAACCCTTTGTAGTGATTTCTCTTGAGGAATGTCTGTTGGCCAGTATGGGCCAGATGGGAGAATCTTGTTAATAGGTCACTCAAGTATTCTTTAATGTTTCACCCACGATAGGAAGATTCTTCACATGCTAATTGCCTGACGCGTCACACATATGTTATTGGCTAGCACGTAATGCTACAATCTATCGTTTTGCCTTACTAGTATCCACCTAGTCTATATTGGTGAAAAGGAGGCCAAGCTCTTTGCTAAGCTGAGGTCCCTCTTTAGTATTATTTATGATGGGGCCAAGATGATTCGTACTATTGAGTGGTTTGATTCGATTCTCTACGAGGCATGATTTATTCCCATAAATATGGTATAACAAACAATATTATGGTTAAAAAGATAGTTTTTCACTAATTTTTTGGGGATTGTGTCAGGTGGTATCCCTGATTCATCACTCTCAAAGGGAGGTAGCCAATATTAAGGGGAATTCACTTAGTAACAAAGAACTTATCTTGCCATGCTTGTAAGCTACGTAATTGGCTTCATTGAAGTGCAATGGTGATTCTATCAAACTTTTGTCATAATCGGTGTCCCTAACTGCGTGAGGACCTTATTTGAGTTGATACCTTAGTCCTATGATCTTTTAGTGGAGACTATATCTAACCATTTCATTTTTCTAAAAGGCTTTGTAGGCCCTTCTACGATCCTCTCTTAGAGAAACATTATCATTTTCAAGCAGACCTGTAATGTTCTTAATCTCTCCCATCTCGGCCTGTAGGGTGATAACCACTTTAGTCTAGTTGCCTTAGGCCCCTCTTATTATATGCAGTGCTTGGAAGATAGAAATAAGGGATGTCTATGCTCGTTCAAAGACATCATTTTTAACAATGAAGTCCAAATCTTCACTCTCTTGGATGACTAGAACCAATGCCAACTTATTGTCAAACTATAAAAATAAAAGGAGGGCATTCATAAATATAGACAAGAAGAGAAATGAAAGCAAGTAAAAAATAATAGATGATTAAGAGCAAGATGAAGTTAAATGATATATGTCATTTCATTTATTAAAAAACTAGGGCAAGAACTTAAAAAAGATTATAGAAAAGAAAAGACAAGATATTGGGATAACATATAAGAAAATACAAGAGGATACTAGTATCCTTTTTCCAACTACTCAACCTTGGAATTTAAAGTGGAAATCTTTATGTCCTTGGCCTTCATTGCCATATCATACTCATTGGCCTTCTTCTAAGAAAGGTCAAGAGACTTCTATGCCTCCTCTGAAGCCTTCACTAGGTCGGTGTTCTCATTCTTATGCTCAAATATCCTATCAAGGAGATTGATGAAGTTCAACAGGAATTGTAGAATAAAGACAATGGAAAATAGGTAATATAAGAAAGTTTAAAGCTACAATAATTCGAATAAAGGAAGTGAAAAATCAATAGAGAAATAACTCAAGCGGCATGCTGAACCAACTTATCATAAGGATATCTTCCGACTAAAACCTGATCAGTAGGTAAACAAGATCCCTTAGTAGGTAAAGAGCCAATTTTGGCTACATGGACACGGACTATTTAATAGGACTCTTTCCCTTATTATTGAGGGCATGCACTGATTTTTAGGTGGGCATCTGGACTATAAGAATAGGATTATTCTTGTGCTTTGTCATAGCATGAGCCTACTTCTTATCACTAGAATCCCCCATATTCATGTGGTCAAATGGATCCTCGACCTCATTCCTTTTTAGGGATGGGTAGTTGGTGAAGTGGGGGAAAGGGATCCCACCATCAATTTTGAATTCTTCTCTTCACCGGCATCCTTTCCTCCAAGGTTGTGGGGGTGATTGTGAGTATGGCTAAAACGTCAACAAACTCAAATGAGCCTGATGTGCTCACTAATGAAGGATCTTGCTAGGTAAGTCCTTCAGGAAATTCTAGTTCCTTATCAATTGGGTGAGCAACAAATGGTGTGGCGGTGAAATTGTAAGACAACAACGGTTAAGTCGACCTTGGGTGATCAACATATGTTAAAGTTCATTTCAACGACCAAGCCTTCTTAAACTCAACGATGTTGATATCTCAAGGTTTGGATTATTTCTTCTTGTGGCGATTGATAAGCACCCAAAAGTGTATATTTTATACCCCTAATAGATGCATTTTAGTCGCTCGTTTTAAAAAAAATGACCTTATGTTCGTATTTATTTATTTCTCAGGTCAATACGTAGTTGCGATACAAATAATGCTAAATCAGTACAATTGCGACTCAATAGCAGTCAAAAGCGTGCATCGAAGAAATCAAAGGAAATCACGAAGTCTGGAGTCCAATTTGAGCATGCCGAGATGTGTTCTGAATACCCCGAACCAGTCCCGTAACCCAAACCTAAGCCTACACCGAACCCAGACCATTTCTCGAGCCCCGTGTGTGTTGAGTTTGTACCTTTATTATTTTACTTGATTTTTATTTTTAGTCATTTTATTTTTATGATTTATTTATAATTTTTTAGGATTTATTTTCTATTTTACTAATTCTTTATTTTGATTTTGATTTTTATTAGTTTTCAATTTGTAATCTTTATTTAATTTTATTTTTTCTTAGGATTAGTTTTTAGGAATTTATTTTATTTGGTTTTTAGTTTTAATTTATTTAGTTAGGATTTTTAGTTTTTTAAGAGTTTTATTTACTTATTATTATTTCTTTTTATATTTTTTTAGTCTCTTAGTAATAAATTATGGTTTTATTTCTAGATTTTTATTTTTTTATTTTAATTCTGGTTTTATTTTTTTAGTGTCATTTTTTTAGGGGTACAAATTAAACACACACACAAACAAACACCAAACACATCCACACCCTCACCCAATATACTCTACACCTTGCCACACACAAACCACTCATCTCACCCTCACCTAATTCACCTACACCCTACCACACACTAAACTAACCCTCATCATCTTCCCCATCCACCAACCCACTCTCTCCCCTACCTCCATTACCATTTTCAAAACCCTCCTTCCTTCCGCTGCGTCACCCCCTCTGAAGCCAACCTCACCACTGCTTCGCCTACTCCGGAGAGACCAAACCCCCAACACTCGAGACCACCTGCCAACCCCGGATCCGTGCCAGAACCAGGCCGCGATCCGGGCCAACCCGATCCCGACCTTTAGCTAACCCGAACAGCTTACCAATCCGTACCCAACACCCATACATACCCTTACCCGATCCCACGGACCAAGCCCCTTACCCGCCGGCGACCTCCAACACAAAACTCGCTGCCTAAAACTGATCCAAACAAACCCGGTTCGAAACAGTCACCTATTCGGACCTATCCAACCCTGCCTTCCAAATCCATTGACCCATTTCCCTTCTTCCCAGTGTGCCCCATCTTTTACCACTACCTGCCATTCCTACAGACTAGGGATAAATGAAAGCCAATTCAAATATAAAACCCATTTCTCTCTTTGACTTAGCAAAAACTCCAATCCCATAAAAATCTCTTCTCACCAAAAGCAATTACGTGGGTTATAAAAGAAAGGGTCAGCTCATTTTAAAGAGACTCTCAGTTACACGGAAGAAAGAGACGCGTAGAGAGAGCAATACTGTATATTATGTACAGTGTACGGTCATGAAAAAAATCGAGAAAAATACAAAAAAAATAGTTTAGCTTTAGAATAGTTTTTAGGTTTAATTTTTAGTCTTCTTTTTGCAATCAAGTGCTGAATTTGTGAGAAGATTGAGACGCACTTTCATGAACAAGTTCGACAAGGAAATTTTGCGTATTGAATTACTTTCCCTTTCCTTTTCATTCTTGCTATATTATTGAATGATGCTTATTCTAACATGAGAATGCTTCGCTAAACACCTCGTTCAAGGGGTGGGATGCACTGCGAATGATGTTAATTTAATTAATTGGTTTCATTATTTTTTTATATTTCTAGGTAAATTAATTTTAACTGTCACCAATTAATTTATGTAACGAGAGTTAGTAAATTAATTGAACAAATTAATGTTTGAATTTAGGAATCGAACTTGAGATAGATTTTTTCAAAATTTGAATATTAATTCGGTATTGAAATTTGAGGATTGCTATTGTTTTCGTTAAATTGATCCTAGTGGGTAATTTTATGAAAATAATATAATTCCTAATTTTTCATTGTGTAACATTTTAAAATTATTTTTCTGAAAATGATTTTATTAAATTTATAATGTTAACGAGACTTAGATTATCGATTTAATATTATCTCGAAATATTTTAAATTAATAAATTGAGAAATTAAAATAATTGAAAATGTAGTGTAATCCCATCTCTTGACCTTTTCACATTTATCACACTCGGTTACATTCTTTATTTAGTCATTTTTATAATTTTAGCATTTAATTAGTTAATTTTTCCCTCGAAATATAAAAAAAAAAGATTTTAATAAAAAAAAAAATTTTGAATTGCACGTTTTCACATTAATTGTTTCACTTTGAAAGTTGGATTGATACCCGTACTTACCGCAATACGAGTTATTTTTAGATAAGCTTTGTAGGTACTCAAGGAAATTTTGAGAGTGGCTTTTGAAGACAACGACCATATACGCAAAAAGCTTCTTATCAACGATATTAATAAAAAAAATCATAAGATTAGAATAGGCATAAAAGAAGAAAAATCCATTGAAGCAGAAACATCACAAAAATCAATCTAGACCTATTTTATAACACCCTTTGGGGCACCTAGCACACCTATAAGGTTCACCACCCATTGGAATGGGCAAGTTCTTTCTATCCTCTACAATAAACCCATGTGACCAGTAGTCCTTATTAAAGTCTGACAAGTTTACTAGAAGGACGCATTCGGCCTTCCTCGCCTTTAAATAGCAAATGCCCTAGTTGGATTTCACCCACATGTAAATATAACAAATTTAAGGGATAGAAAGATTTGTCCCATAGATCTTGTTAATTATGTGGAGACCATTAATAATTTTCCAAGTATTAGGAGAGCACTGGACAGTAACTACATGAATGAATTAGCAGACCTTAAGAAATAATCGGTTTGGGGGAAAGGTAATGCCAAGTTCAGCTATAAGCTAGGAAAATAACCAATGGCCTCCCTCAACGTTGTAATAATCCAAAGGACCCTATCATATCTCAACTATCACCCACTCAGGAATGTAACGATGCCTAAAATATTCTATTGTATTTTCATTTACAATATAAATTATTTCTACACCAAAGTAAACAAGAATGAGGATGATAAAGTAGATTCTTTTAAGAGAAATTTGAAATAAGTGAAGAATAGGAGAAGAAAACATACAGTATAATATGAATCATAAGGAACACTGGTACACTTGAAGATGAAAATTAGGGGCAATGAAACAAAATGATGGTAGGAAAGATGTTAGTGGGTTGGAACAAGTCTCGAGGTAAAAGGACATCATTAGCTGTCATGACCCTAAATGATGACTTGCATATGCAACCTCCCTTTAAGTTAACTACCACACGTTTATTAACATACACCTAAAACATTGGGAAGTCAATCAAATTCCCTCCAAAAATTAATATGGACAATGGAAGAGTTTAAAATTCCTAGACAAGTGTCATCTAAACCCTACGACCATAGCACCTATGGAGGACTAACTATTACCTTAGATCATGGTTAAAATCTAATTTAAATGACGAGAAAACCTCTGAACCCCTAACCAACTACTAAGATTTAGGGGAAATTATGGGGGATTATTCATCCACACACGGGGAAGAGGTAGATGTCCATTGGTCCTACCAATGATCTCATATTATAAGATTAGGATGGTTAGAGATGACTTGTGCCAATCTCTGGATTAGATAGAGCCAATAAAATTGAATAACTATCTAAAGTCATGGAGTCATTTATGGCTCAACCTCTTTTCCTTTTTCTATAAATGTAACCCCTACCCCAATGAAAATGAATATGTAATATTTGTTATCAATAGATGATTAATAAAGATAGAGAAACACCCCGTGTACGCATACACATTTTCAAACCACGTATATATTATTCTTGCGTGTGGTTGTGAATGTTTATATTCTGATGGCATTATTGTGATTATTAATTATTATTGTAGGTCACTAGAGTACTTGCCTCTATCTACTATGCAATTTTATAGGTCGATAGAGTACTTGTCTTTTAAATAAACTTTAATTATGATTGTAGAAAACTAGCCCATTGCAAACAATTTGGATGGATTTAATTACTCATCATAACACTATATAGTCAAGGAATTTTATCAGATTTAGTAAAAAGCATGATGCTAAAATCTTATAAAGTTAGAATTCTAATATTCCATAAAATTAGGATTTGTTATATGGAGAACATGATAAGTGAATAAACCTAAGATATAATAATTCAATATTTATGATATTTAAAAGATTTATATTTCTAACATTTTATATTTACAACATAATTATATCAACATCGGCATGTACGATTCACTAATTTTTAACCATGTTGAGTTTTTATTGCTTAACAATATAGTCATATTATAAAACTTATCTTCAACTTCACCATTTTAATCATTAGGGCTAACTTAGTGGCCAAATTTCTCAATCATCATGTAACGGGTTGAGGGTTCGATTCCCTCGCCTCTTCCTTTAACCCCTGCCAAAAAATATAATTTTCTTAATATATTACGCTAATTATTTAATATGTGAGGATAACTTATCCCCTTAGCTCAACATGCTTTAATTTGAGGGGTAATATAATCAAACCTATGTGATGAAATTATAACTTTTAGGTACCAAAGTTCACCACGTCCCTATTTATTCTCATGCTAATACCAAAAATGGTTTCAATGTACACTATTTTAGTCTAATCTATACAAACTCTCTCGCTTCAATAGCTTCTCTCCACACTTACAATCTAAAAATAATTGTTTTCTTAGTTTTAAGTACTAAAACAATATTCTCTACAAATAACATACAATAATATTTTATATAATTTGATGACTCAGAGTTAAACATTAATTTATGCAAACAGTAATTCAAAATTCACTACTTTATCTTGTTGTATTCTTATTATACTATAATACATATCATTTATTGCATATATTTACTAATAATTCATTCATTTTATGAGACATTATCTTAATGCCACATTAATTTGAAAGCTCTCTATATCTACTTTGTTTTAAAATAAGTATTATATAATATCAATTCATTAATTGACCCATTTTATTCAAGATAATTTCATATAATAATTGTGTTAGCCAAGACAATGCTTCATGTCTTGAACACTTCAAAACCTTAATGATATATCGTTTGATCCTGAACCGTTGCTTTTATATATTTTTAATAGTAATCCTCTCCCCTTACTAATTAATCTTGCTAAACACTCAATTTTATCGAATTTTCTTAAGTCCCTTTATATTTAATCTAGCCCCATTATTTTCATTAGGAACATCTTGATGTCCCCCCCCCCCCCCCCCCCCCCCCCGCCTCTTAATATCATCATTTGATCAAGACTCTCGTATCATCACCCTTAATGCACTTGGAAGTATTATAAAGTTTAATTTTGTATCCATAGTTTAACAAGATTATAAATGTATTTGACCTCTTTTATTCCTATTTTTGTATTATAAATTATTATATGTTTTATATAAAGTATGTTTTGAAGTTTTCATGATGCATTTATTTGTTTATCATCATGTAATGTACGTATGTCATTTTTATTTTAAAGATATTTAGGAATTTTAATTCCTAAAATTATAAGACATTTAACGTGAGATTAAATGAGTGTTTCTTGTTTCAAAAAGTATTTTCTTGATTCTCATATATCATGAACCTATTATGGATTAATGAATAGTATGGAAAAGGAAAGGAGAAAATAAAAATTGCTTTCATTTACCCATTTTCTCTTTCTTTTTTGTAGGTACAATATCTCAACTCCATTTTCATATTTCATATGTGATTTTTTAAGGGGCAATTAATCAAAAGCACATGATTGTTTTAGTCTAACAAATTTGTATAAGAAATTTTTTTTCCCTGAAAATGCGAATATCTCTATTAAAGACGAAAAAATATTTTAGAAATATATTGAACTTTACAAATTAAACAAATCATTTTTAGGAGCTTAACATTAGTTAACTCAGTTTTTAAAGGGGTTTTATGTTAAAAGAACTTCTTTAAAATTTTATTATGTTAATAGGACACTCACTATTATTTTTATAAAAATAATCCCTAAAAATTTAAGTGTCCAAAATACCCCTATTTGTAAACCTTTGTCCACAAATATATAGTTTCTTAAGACAACCTCTCTCTCTCTCTCTCTCTCCCCCCCCCCCCCCCCCCCCCCCTCATCATAGAAAACCATCAATGAACACAATCTCTTTTAAATGTCAGCTATTGGTGCCACCTCTCTTGGACGACATTATCCCTTTTACATCTCCGCAAATCGCCGATTATTTCAGTGGTCACATAGTGTCATATTTAAAATCTAAGATCTCTAACCAATCCAAATACTTTTTTTATTTGATTTTTTAATATTGGGAAGAAGAGCCGCAGATGGAGGGAATGCTGCCAAGTGTGAAATGGTAAGAGTTGGAGTGACATGAAGAAAGAATATATTAGATACTTGGGAATAATGAGGGTATGAAACTAATTTGAGAGTATGGGCTTGTTGGAGACGATAATTTAGTTCACTATTATGTTTTTATTTCATTGTTATGGATTCATGATTTTATGGTCCAATTTTGTCTCATATTTTTATATTGACTCATCTGGACCCTAAGCTATCATCTTTGTTTCAAAATGGATCTTGAACTATCAAAAGTTTCAATCAAACACTCAAACTAACCTCACCAATTTAACAAGACCCCTATATTACCGTGAGCAGTTAACCTAGATAAAAATGACTTGTTGTGGTGGGGGTGGGGGTGGGGGTGGGGGTGGAGGGGAATACTAGTTAGAAAATTTTTGAATGAATTATGAGTAATTTATATAAAAAAAAATCATAGGTCAAAATAACAATAACGACAAAAAAATCATTTCTCTGTTAAGAATCTCCCCACCCACCCGCCATCTTTATTTCCTTTCTCCCACCAAACCATCCCATATACCCGCACCTCCCCCCGGTGATATTATTTCCTTTATCCCACTAAACCCTCCCCCACCAATCTCCGTTGAAACTAACCCCACATCCAAGAACCCCCGATTGTAACATGAACGACTTTTAAAATACTTTATTTAGGATTCAATCAATAAGTATAGGTGCTGAGCTTAATGAGGTAGATGACTGACTCATTAGTTTTTGGGGTGACTTTGCTTAGTGTAAAATTGATTTTCCAGCTGGGAGCATATTTTCATCATTAAATCCTTTCAATTTGTGCACATGACACTCGTGTTGAATGATATGCACATTATAGTCTCTACAGCCGCACAAGTATTAACAATAGGTCACTGCCTGGGAACAGACAAGTCACATCCCCTTAAAGCCTTTGAATACGTTGGCCGCTACCCGGGCTCTAATAGGCTGTGACACCCTCTTCAGCACCTAGCCGCTGCCTGGGATAAAAAAGGTCGCAACCCCTACTCATGCACTGGATACTTGATAGCCGTCCAACTTCTAAAAGGATCCCACATTCTTTAGACTTATCCATATTTCACGTGTCCTAAACACATGACACCGCCTTTATATCTCTTATAAATAGAGGTGCTCACCTCATAATTAGGGGACAGAGGGAGGAGAATTACCCAACGAAGACTTGCCAAAATCTTTACCCTACCTTTCTCTACAAAGCTACACCCACTTGGGGATTTTCCAGGCCGCAGCCAGTACTCAAACTGCCTTGCAGTTCACATTCGATTTACTCAGATTCATTATTCTCATGTATTCTCTTCTCCTCTCTTACTTGTACGCCTCTTTAGGTACGCTTATATTGTATTGAACAATGCATATAATGAAAGTATGGCAACAAAGTGGATGTAGGCTCTTTTTTATAGTCGAACCACTCTATATTTCGTGTTTTTTTCCTTATTACTTGATTTACATTTATTCTACAATTGATATGATGCTCGAGAATGACTAGTGTTCGATTTCTCGTATCATCATTTTGGCGTCATTTGTGGGAAACAAGGTTTCTCTATCTTATTTCTTCTTATTTAGCATTCCAAATGCCTTTTTTTTATCTACGGGGACCCCTGGGTTATGATCTCTTGGGTGAGATATTGGTTATCAAGCCCTTACATTTGTGTACAACCCGATGAGGGGATTATTCTTTTTTATATGGGCTCTACCGCATGAGCCTTCCTTTTTTGTTCTTTTTTCTCTTCTTCCCCTTCTTAGGGGCTTGGTTGAGGGCAATGGTGTCATCATCCATCTCTGTTACTGTCCATCCATAAGGTCACAATGAATCTCCTCCCTTGAAATAAACAGTGGAAATAAGTTAAAATACTGACTATGGAAATATATTAGCCCCGGTGTCAATAACAATGTATACAAGGGGGATTAGAGTTACCTTCCACAATCATCTTCTTTGGCACTTGCTTGTTGGTAAAATAACCTTATTGGAAAATTGACACGAAAGTGACTAATGTACTAAATTTCTTCGATTTATTGCTGAAGCCAGCCGCATCCTCAACTCTCTTTTTGGATTTACTGTTAAGCCTTTGATTATCGAGAGCGGCACAAGAATATCCAATTTAGTATAAGTCGTGATAGATAAAATAAAATATTGGCAAAGAATAAAAGGTCGCAACAGTAGCAGTATGTTACCTATTTTGGAAGGGAGCTCCCATGTCCACGATATCCTATATGTCCTCTCTCTCTCACACTCTTCGGGATGGATCTCCCAACTTTATCCAAGGATATAGAAGAATTTTCCTTTTCAGTTTATAACAATGGAAGGCCTCTCAGTATACAAATACTCCTTATTATTCCGCAGAGTAAAGTAGTAGTACCAAGAAAATCCCACAGAGTTCTACTTTGGCCTATAAAATAGAAGAACTCCGCAGGAGTGATATCTCTCCTAAATTTTTTCCTCTAGAGCACTAAAGCAGCAAGAATGGCCCTCTAGCCATTTGGGTCTAATTGGGATGGGATGAAATTCATGGCTTTAAATATTCTCCTAACTGGGCTAGAAATTAGCAGCTGTAGCCCTAGGAGGAATGCTTGAGAGGAAAGCAAATCCCCTCATTGGGGACTGCAGAACATAACCTCTTTTTCGCAGATGGAAGTGAGCAGATAGTGGACCAAGGAAATTCAAAGGTCGCTGCAACCTGGATATCCACTCCTCATGTATTATACATTTGTATTCTAAAGTCGTGGGATATATTCTCTTAACTTGACCAGAGGATTACATAGGAGTATTCCTAATCTCTACAGGGACGGTCAAAGTCGCAATAGTGACTGTAATAACCCCTTCAGTAGGGGGATTGATACTGGAGTGATTATCTTCTTCCATAATGTCCACAACTACGTTGGTATCCCTATAATGTAAGGAGTTTGCAGAGTCAGAATTAATGGTGACGCGGTTGGGATAGTCTTTCAGCAGACAAGCTCACAGGGAATTTCATGAGAGGAAACACCAAAGTGAGACTTCCAGAAGTCATCCAAGAAATCTTGAGGGTTCTAACTCATAAGGCCATGGAAATACCTGGAAATAATAAGGGCTCTGCAGTTAGGTTCCGCAACCACTATGGTTAAAAAATACTCATAAAGGCCGCGACAAATACAAAATAATATATGAGTGCAGAAATAAGTGGAAAGTCTAAGGCTAATCATTTAACATCCAAAATTATCAACACGAATCCTAAAGGCTGCAACATTTTACTTTAAAGTCTTACAACTACACACTAAAGACTGCAGTCGAGGGGAATTACGATCACAAGGAATGATAAGAGGCCGTAGAAAATTAGCACAGCCTCAGCCAAATACTTAACAGGTAAATACTTGAATTATGGATTCTCAAAGATTGAAAACACTAAAACCCAAGATTCTAGGGTTTTAGCTAAGAATGTCAAGAACATGTTCTTGGTGTTCTTGGCCAAAGACAAAATCTAAAATTGGGATAAGGTATGGATTAATCCCATAAATCCCTTATTTCTAATGCAAATTCAGTTCAAATACCTTTAATTATCTATGAATCCAGCATAATAACATCCATCAATACCCAATATCTTTAATAAACCCCTGTTCTGCCTAACCAAAAACACATAATTAATACCCAATAGTCAGATTAAAATAGCAAAGGATTTTCAGTTACCTACTCGTTTTATTATGAAAGAAAAATCAAATGGTTCAACATCATCAAACCTAGTTCTACACAAGTTCAGGAATCAAACCCTAGTACGAATCATAAAAAAGAAATGAAATAAGCTAAGTACTTAGTTGAAGACATGGATTAAAGAAACAAATTCTAGAAACAGTGGAAGAAAATAGTAATTTAGTTCGAATGTCACCTGTAAATCAACGAGTAGTGGTTATTCAAGCTCAAGAACCACTGTGCTCAACCTTAGAACGCCTTAAACTTCCATAAACAACTTGCCAAAAAACTTAAAGTTAAAGAGACAGAGTATGGATATCGATTTGCTCTCAAGATTTGGAAAAGATAATGAGGGCCACAGTTAGTTTCGATTTGTATAAGATGGCATGAGAAGGTTAAACGTCGCCTCACAATCTCCGCGACAGTCATATAATTCAGCCACAGCCTCAAATTTCCACCTATTGGCACTATGGCTTGAGGGCTTATTCATATGCGCAATATAGTCTCTACAACCATGATTAATAATAGGTCACTGCCTGGGAACAGATAGGTCGCTGCCCTTTAAAGCCTTAGAACACATTGGCCACTGCCTGCGCTCAAAGAGGCCGCGGTACCCCCTTGCTGTCCAACTTTAGAAGGATCCCACATTCTTCAGACTTATCCATATGTCACGTGTCCTAAACACGTGACACCACCTTTATATCTCATATAAATAGAGGTGCTCACCTCATTATTAGGGTATAGAGGGAGGAGAATTACCCGATAAATCCTGCCAAAATCTCTACACTATCTCTCTCTATAGAGATACACCCACCTGGGGCTTACCAGGCCATAACCAGTACTCAAACTGCCTTGTAGTTCATATTCGATGTACCTAGATTCACTATTCTCATGTATTCTCTTCCCCTTTCTTACTTGTATGCATCTTTAGTCCCTCTTATATTGTATTGCACAACGCATATAATGAGAGTATGGCAAAAAAGTGAATGTAGGATTTTTTTTATAGCCAAACCACTATATATTTCGTGTTATTTTCCTTATTGCTTTCTTCACATTTATTCTATAATTGATATGATGCTCGAGAACGACTAGTGTCCAAATTTTCGTATCATTATTGAACACCGTTTATGTTGTCTTAACTACCAAAAATGAATTTGAAGGATGCTCTCATGCTCTAATGGTAGATAATGGATCAATCTTAGGTAAAAACCAATATTTTTTATTGATTCATTCACTGAAAATTTTAATAGGATTTTGCGGTAGCTTATTCCAAAACTAAAAATGGATGAAAGAGAAAGTATATTTCTTGGTAAGGTATGGTTTTGCCGTTCGGATATGGGGTTTTGGTGTGAGAAGGAAATGCAAATGGGGGTGGGGGGGGGGGGGGGGAAGGGAAACTTTTTGACCATGAATTTGGATTATCCTACTTTCATGATTTTCACAGGGGGGAGGGAAACTTTTTGACACCTGAATTTGGATTATCCTACTTTCACGCAATTGACAGGTTTAAAAAAGGAATCGATATTTCACAATTAATGGTGTAATACTCCTTTTGGTAGTCGTACTTATATATAGTATGAACAATCGAAATATGGTTGAAAGAAAAATGTCTATTTCATAGGGTTTCTTCCTATACATGTGAATTCTATTCAGGGTGGGTAATTTTTTGCAGAGAAATGGGGTTTTGACCCTCTTATCAATTTTGAATACAAAGGTTTGTAAACCAAGGACACGCACAAAACTATTTACCCACCACCGCTATCTTAGATTAAGTCTTTTTATTATGTTCCAAAAAGTCATTTATCATACCAAAACACAAACCCATTTACCCACCACCACCCTCCACCCAACCCCACCCCACTACCGAAGCTCCAACGCTAGCAGGGTGGGTGGGGTGGGTACTACTAACGCAAACATTTGAAAATTAGAGAGTATTGAGTAATGGGTGTTTGACGGCCTAATTGGGATAAACTAAATATAGGTGTATTTAAAATATATATATATATATATATATATATATATATATATATATATATATATCTATTTTTGGACTATACATTAATTGATTTTTAATACAATGATAAAATTGATATTTAAAAAAAATATAATCAAATTAATAAAAATAAGGAATATTTTAAAAAAATGAATATCATTTATCCACAATCTGTTATAAACTAAATGGACATAGAGAGAACAAAGAGAAATATACAGCAGTAGTGTTTCTCCTTCCATTAGTGTGCCAATAATGAGGGGGTAAACCCCTATAAATAATATAAGGCAAGCCCACCAAAATCCCCACTTTTTCGATGTGGGATGTGGGATAGCGAACATCCACTTACAATATATATTTTATAAAATGCCCCCCTTAAATGTACACTATATCCACCATTCAATGATTGTTGCCTCATTAAAACCTTAATAAGGAAAAATCCAGAGGAATAAAATGAAGTGAAGGAAAAAGAGTACAACTTTTTTGATCATTGAATTGGTGTTGGACGTGCTTAGTGTTACCTCGTTAAAACCTTTAACTGAAAAATCCTATGAGAAAAAACCTAGTTAAAGAAAAAAAGGAACAACATGTATATGTAAAATGTATCATTTTCTTAGATTCCCCCCCTAATAAAATGCTCCCCCTATTTGGATACTCCACCGGATTATGGTATTTCTCTGATGATTGAGTCAATGTATATCACTCTCATACACAACCTTCTGAAATACTTCTTTGACTTGGTGAATAGATTTGATAAGTTGTTACTTCAATTTCATTTCTCTTCATAAGCTCGACTTCCATAAGATTTGAGTGAAGAAGGATGAATATGTCACTTTATCTGATCTATTTGTCTTCAATAACATAACTCTTCTTGAGTTTTTGTGTTGCATAACTCTTCTTGAGTTCATGGATATAGAACTTAAATGTATTAGTCATATGTCCCTTGATGTAGCCTATTTGAGTATGTACTATACAAGAATAATTGCCTTCAAAAGAAGTAGTAAGAACACATGCTGTTAAGGTTAGTGCTTTGATTGTTCCTTGTGAGGGTCCCAGAGATAACCTGCATTTATATAACTAACTGGACATAGATGGTTAGATATAAAAATATCGTATGATATGAGTAATATTAGTCCCATGCTATAAAAGTCAATGGTAATAATTTCTTGCAAATATATTGACAACAACTATAATATCTAGTATCATGCATTATTTTATGTATACCAATATACTAATAACATAAAAGTAAGGTCCTTCTGGACCAAATACTATAATAACATGAATGTATGGTACGTCGGGACCAAATTCGTTTTTGAAATCCTCTTTAGGATAATATGGATAATTTAATATCCAAATATTGGAGAACATGAGTGTGGCCATCCCCGATCCTCGCCTGCGGGAGGGCGCGTAAAGGAAGGATCCTCGGGTCCCGCGCATCCCTCTCGGGAGCGCTTCGGCCGGCGTCGTTTGAGATGAGGTGTAAAAATGTAGAGAGATTTAGATTCGCCATTCTATTTTACTCAAAACAGACAAAAGAAAAAAGGGAAAGCCATCCCGAAGGATTGCATCCAAAGACATACGGGTGCATACGAAACCAAAATGATTCGAGAAGGGTTCGGAGGCTAAGTTACGAAATGGGAAGGTGTTAGACACCCATTCCGCCCTTTCGATCTCTCATGGATGTTTGCTATTTTCCTTTTTTATCTTCCCCGTGATATGTGTGCATGTGTATATATATGGTGGAGATAGTAATCCTCGACTTGTATCATGGAAGAGATAAAGCGAGTCATCCGTAGGAAGGTATACAAATAATATTAGAAAATAAGATTTATGTTATTACTCTTACGTTGATCCTTATAATAGAATGATAACGCATATGGAGTAATACGTCACTAAGAACAAGTATATAGAATATAAGAAAATTGGATTTAGAGAAGATAGAAAATGAGAGAGAAAGTGAGAATAGGACTCGAGTCTCGGGTTTTACCCCGAGATGCCTACGTAACCTATAAAGGCATCAAAGTCCACGTAGTTAGCATACAAAATAAGGGGTGCGGTTTATCCCATAAATCCAAATGGGGGATCTCTTATTTGTGACTATGTGTGTGTGCACAGAAAAAGTGTTTTAGTTGTGAGAAAAGTATGAGAATCCCTATTTCGAATTTATGAGCAAACCCTCGTTTTCTTATTTTTTGGGTTTGATTTTATATGAAAATAAGAGATGTGCAATAATACTAAATAAAAATCATATTAGGATATGTGAGATGCGATAATAAAAAGTTCTAAGTAATAAAACAAGTTATTACGAATCTAAGAGAATTAGAAGAGAAAGTTGAGAAAGTTAGACCTTCTTGAAGATCTTGGGCTTGATCTTGAATGTTGGAGAGCATACCTTGCACTTGGACGGTGATGGAGAGTGTATAATTCACTAAGTTTGATGGAAAGGATGATGAAAAGTGGAAGTTAGAAAGAGATTTGGATGTTAAAATCGCGTTGTCTTCGAGAAAGGTTTTTGGGATTCGCTGAGAGCGATTGTTATCAGATTTTGGGCTCTCCTTGCAAATGAGGTGAAGGCATACTTTAATAGGCCCAGGTCACTACCGATCGTCATAGACATGGTCCTACCTATCGGCAAGTGCCGATAGGCAGGGTCTAGAACCTGCCATTTGGCAGTGTGTTTTAGGCCATTTCGGAAAATTAGCTGTCGAGGGCAAACCGTTGGTCAGAATCATGCACGGGGTAGATGGTTGGAAAGGTAATTCAGAGACCTTTGAAAGTCCTTTGGACCGCTCCTGAGTTCGGGAGTTGACTTTGGGTCAAATATGGCTCGAAAGCATTTATCGGTCCATTGGACGGGGAATTGTTCGGACGCAAACGAATCGTTCATCCGCATGGTAAGTGAGAATCACACACGAGGTGGACTGTTGGAAAGGTTAGGAGATGTATTTGGACATTCCAAAGGGTTTGACCCGGTTTGGGGAGTTAACTTTGGTCAACTGGGCCCTGGAAGCATTCGATAACCTCTTGGAGTCAAACGGATCGTTCGTCCGCATGGTAAGTCAGAATCACGTACGGGGAAGACCATTGGAAAGGTATTTCAGTTACCTACGAAGATTCATTCAGCCTTGGTCGAGCTAAACAGTTTGATGTTTTGGTTAAACGGAGCCTGGGAGTGCCCGATGGCTTATAGGTCAGTACTGGGGACATGACCTGGGTCTGTAGTAATGAAGGGAGGTATTAGGGACCTAAGGAGAGTTATGGAGTAACAGAATGGGGTGTCTACAGATCCCCTCGATGGGTGAGTTTGGAATAAATGAGAGCCATCGAATATACACCACATGATGCTTTTGAGGGAGTATGACCGATTCAGATGGTTGAGGTCGATTCTGAGGATCTGAGGGGTGTGATGGGGATGGTTTGAATGATGATAAAAGGTTTAGGTCTATTATGAGGACCTGAAGTGATGCTAGGCGATGACCAATTTTGTGGGTCAAAGCCAAATCTGTGGGCTTAAGTGATGAGGGTGACCGATTCTGTGGGTCAAAGCCAATTCTGCGGGCTTAAGTGATGAGGGTGATCGATCTTGCGGGTCAAAGCCAATTCTTTGGGCTTAGGGTGAAGATCTAATAACCGAGATCAATTCTGACCTAAGAGTGGTGACGACCGAGGATCGAGGTCATTTCTGACCTAACTCAGGTGACAATCCAAGATCGAGGTCAATTTTGACCTAAGAGTGGTGACAACCGAGGATCGAGGTCAATTATGAACTAAATCAGGTGACAATCCAAGACCGAGGTTAATTCTGACCTAAGAGTGGTGACGACCGAGGACCGAGGTCAATTCTGACCTAACTCAGGTGACGATCCAAGACCGAAGTCAATTTTGACCTAAGAATGGTGACGACCGAGGACCGAGGTCAATTCTGACCTAACTTAGGTGACGATCTGAGACCGAGGTCAATTATGACCTAAGAGTGGTAATGAGCGAGGACCGAGGTCATTTCTGACCTAACTCAGGTAACGATCTAAGATCGAGGACAATTCTGACCTAAGAGTGATGACGACCAAGGACCGGGGTCAATTCTGAGCTAACTCAGGTGACGATCCAAGACCAAGGTCAATTCTGACCTAAGAGTGGTGACGACCGAGGATCGAGGTCAATTTTGACCTAACTCGGGTGACAATCTAAGACCGGGGTCAATTCTGACCCAAGAGTGGTGACGACCGTGGATCGAGATCAATTCTGACCAAACTCATGTAACAGTCCAAGACCGAGGTCAATTCTGACCTAAGAGGGGTGACGACCGAGGATCGAGGTCAATTCTGACCTAACTTAGGTGATGATCCAAGACCAAGGTCAATTCTTACCTAAGAGTGGTGACGACCGAGGACCAAGGTCAATTCTGACCTAACTCAGGCGACGATCCAAGACCGAGGTCAATTCTGACCTAAGAGCGGATAAAGATTGGATTCTGCTGGACAAGTGCCTTATGATTTTGATCTAAGCTGGGGAGCTGATATCTGGGGAAACTTTTGTTTCTATAGGGGGCCTCACAGGGGGGAATAACCAATTTTGGTGCTATAAAACTCCTCCGGGGAAGTGATCAGGTGATCCTTAGAGATCCTCCGGGGATTTGTTGGGAGGAGATTCACTTAGTTTTTGAGGATTCCGCTGGGAAAGAGGGGTTCCGATTGAGGGAATGCAAAATTTTCGTGGTGAAAATCTTCTAAATCCTTCCTGGGATTTTTAGGAATTTTCTGAGGATTTTTTGGGGCTTTCTGGTATTTTCTATATGAAATTTAAGGGGGGTGTCGGTCGGCATGGTATGAGGGGTGCCATTCGGCAGTGGCACAGACTTTTGGACTGCCTCGGGAAGGTAAGGAGTCAGTGCCGATCGGTATGGTTGGGGTCAATGCCGATCGACATGGCGTTTGGCATCCTATATAAAGGGGGAAAATCCATTCATTTTTTTCTTATCTTCTTTGCGTTCTCTCTTTCAGCGATTCCTTTGCAAATCGTTCTAGCATTCCGATCTTCAAGAAATGGCCTCTTTTGTGAGCACTGCAGTCCACAGGGACTGGTTAACCATTGATGACTGGGCGAATATGGAGTGGAGGGCCAGGGCGCCTCTTGCTTTGGGGAGTTAGAACTCCTTTGATGCGTTTGAGCCTGTTGCGGATGAGCAGACTTTGCTGCGGGAGCCGTCGCGCCGTCGCTCTTCGAAAGTGAATCCTGGCGGTTATGTAAGTGGCCTGACCTTTGGCATTCCTTTCTTTTTGGTGATTTTCTTTCTTTCTTGACTTCTGATGAGATTTTTTCTTTTTGCTAATCTGATATTTCTTTGAAAAACATGCGCGCCCGCGGGACGACAGGGCTCAGGGATTTCTGGGAGCATCTCCCACCTGTGGTGCGTTGGGTGGTATCATCAGCATGTTTTGGGAGGTTGGCATATGCGCTGGATGAGACGCCTCATTCGACAGCAATCCTGTGCGCTTTGGGGGAGAGGTGGTGGGATACTACCCACACCTTCCATTTTGTCTTCGGGGAGATGACCGTGACTCCCATAGATGTGCAGTAGCTGTTGGGGTTGGATTGTGATGGAGAGAAAATAGAGGTGGATCACTTTTTGCGAGTGAGACCGGAGGCAGTGCGTGCGGCACTTGGTGATGTAGGGAGGATAGTTTATGGGGATTCTATCCGTCTGTCCCTACTGAAGTATGTTCTGTTGGGCAGAGTGATTGATGTGGAGGATGGACTGTAAGTGAGGCAGATAGCCCGATTATTTATTTTTCTGGTGTTGGGAGGTTTCATGGTGGCGTCGAGCGGCGACGTCGTCCATTTGTGGTTCTTGCCGTACCTGAGGATGTTTTCGAACATCCCTTTCTATGATTGGGGGAGTCTGACTTTGGAAACCCTTTACTCTTATCTGGATGCATTCAGCCGGTGCTGCCAGCAGACCTTTACTGGAGCCACGTACCTTCTTGAGGTATTCTTCAGTTTGCGCATTTCTTTTCATGCATTCGCATTTTTCTTTCATGCATTCGCATTTTCCTTATGCGTCTCTTTTTGTTTGTGAATTATTATCTTTGACAGACGTGGTTTTATGAGGTGATTGGGTGCAATACCTCACTGATCGCTTTGAAGGACGATACTGTTAGGGACTCCTACTAGTTGTATCGATGGCGTAAGGCCAATCAACAGTCGAAGGGATCTCTCTTTCTGGAAGCAGTGCGTCAGGTTTTGAATGACCTGACTAGTGGTAGGATAAGACTCTTTCCATTTCAGTCTTGGTTTTTGTACCTTCTGATCTTGTATTAATTTATGTCTGCTTGGATATTTTCAGGTGACCTTTTATCCCTGGGGGACAACCATTCAGGATGTGGGGACGACCGGGGTGAACGCGCAGATGAGGCGTTTGCTGGCATATGAGTTCGGCCATTCCGGGTATCTCAAGGAGAGGGTGGTTCGCCAGATTGCTGAGGAGGAGGTGGTGGTGCCACCTACATAGCCTCTTATGTCTATGAGGCGGGAGCGACTGCTGTCGGAGGATGCGAGGATCGCGGCGATGATCGACGAGTCCTACTTGTTGTACACCGATATGACTGCGTCGTATGACTATATGGACTTTGTGATGAGCTGGTTGATGGCGCCCAGCATATATGATGCCCTTCATTTTCCTCCTGCGAGTTCGAGTCGGGCGGTGGGATCTTCCCATAGTGGCGGTGGTCCAACGGCATCTGCAGCGGCTGCGACTTTAGAGGTTCCTTTTGTGCGGTTGCATACCCCTTCGTACAACATTCAGCGGGTTGATGGAGGGATGGTGCCTATGCTTCATCGTCCTCATATGATGGATCCGATGGAGTTGGGTTTGACAGAGGAGGTCCTCCGACCTGCGGTATACCTTTATGTTCTTCTCTTTCTTTCTTTTTTGTTTTGGTCATCTCTGCTTTGATACTAATTTTGCCTTTTTCTTGTAGCAAGTCCGAGTTTCAACCACTTGGCTAAGAGATATCAGAGACTGGATATCTTCGACGACTGCCCATATTCGGGAGTTGGTTCCTGTTCCTTCTTTCTTGGAGCCATCTGCTTCGTCCCGAGAGGACTCTGGCTCGGGTAGTGGCGGTGCGTCGTCTCGCCGGAGGGGAAAGAGAGCACGTCGCAGGGGTGGAAGCTCTTAGAGAGAAAGGTAGGTGTGAGAGAGAGAGAATGTGGGTTCGGGCTGAGTCCAGTTATTTTTGTTTTTTCTTTTTATTTCCTGCAAAATTGATGTAACACAGAAAATAAATAGATGCAATGCAATGGAGTTTTTTATTATCTTTTATTAATAATGAATGAATGCATGCACATGCGCTTTTTACTTTGCTGCTGAGACCGTAAAAAGGAGTATTTTTGGAATTTTTGAAGGAAAGTTTTTTAATTAAAAGGGAAAATTATATAAGGAGAAAAAGGGATTTTGAAATTCTGTTGAGAATATCAATTTATTTTTTATTGAGTTTTTTGATTTGACAAAAGAGGAAAAAAAGGGAAATTTCTAAAAATGGGGGGTTGCCGATCGACAAGCACCTTGTCCTGCCTATCGGCAGTTCTGTCCAGTCCCATCGATTCAAAGCTTTGATTGGTACCCTCTTCAGCCTTTTGTATTTTGTGGGGTAGGATTCCATCCGATTTCTGTAAGGATTATGTCTCTTGTGAGGGTTCTCAAGTATAAAAAGGGGATAAGGGTGGAGTGTTTTCATCACACCTTCTCATTCTTACTTACTTGGCCACTATCTCTTAGCCTTGCAAGATGGCTCTCCCTGGTAGCATTGAGTTTTCTAACTACCTCGAAGCCTTGGAAGCAATGTTCTCTTATAATGTCGACTATGATGCTTTCAACATGCGTCGAGTCTCCTTATGGCGCAATCGGCCTATTGAATGGAACATGCTGATCGCGGTGGTACAATTCTGGTACCCCGAAGACCATGTATTTCACTTTGGGTTGGATGAAGTTTGTTCTACCTACAAGGAATTTTCTGCCATGCTGGGTATAAATCCCAGTGTTGCTGCGATTTTGCTCGAATTTTCCCATTCTCCCAGGGATTTATTGCCGGATCTTCTTCATATTTCGCCTTCGATGGCCAGATCACTGGTTGATGGAGGAATGATATCCCTCCCGACGGTGATGCAGTCCGTGCATTTGCGGGAAGTAGGTGATGCTGGCTATGCTGGAGCTGTTGCTCTGGGCCTGGTTTCAAAATTGCTGCCGGTGACTGGGGAACTGCTGGTGGACCCGCAACTTGCATCCATTACTTCATGGATGTAATACCATTGCAATCCTGCGGCGGTGATACTGGCAGAGACCCTGAAGGGCCTGGATGCCTGGAGAGAAGGTCATTCTGACTTTTTGGGGGGTAGCCCCGTGATGTTGTTCATGTGGTTGTCTGAAAGACTGTGCTTGGTGGACCCTCCAGAGTATCCTTTATCGGCTGTACCCAACCTCTTTTCACGATACTTCTTCAACGTCGGCCTGGTTATTGAGAGCTGGGAGAACTGGTTTTTGGAGAATGGGGCCCGGAATCTATATTGGTCAGTGCCTTGGTGGGGGCAGTTGCAGCCTGTTTTGGAGCTAGGAGAGTACTCATATGTGCGGCTGGTTGGTCTCAGACAGACCTCTTTCTATTTCCCTTGGCGACTTTTGCACCAATTTGGTTCGTCACAGGTCGTGCCACATCGGACACTAAATTTCTTTTCGATAGATATTTTGACCGAGGGCCTCCGTCTGTTGCTTGGATCTCTGTGGGAGAATCGACGTCCGTCGACCCGTCCCTCTAAGTTTGTCGGGAGAGTTTGGCATGTCCCTAGGGATTGTATGAAGTGGTTATGGAGGAAAGTATTCAATAAGATGTTGGCAGTGGAGATTGGACAAAGGTGGTTCATTTTATTTAACACCATGGAAGGGGGTGTTGTGGTTTTTTCAAAGCTGGTTCAGGATTATCGGTCAATGGAGTGTTTACGGCACTCTATTCAGGCAGAGGAAATTTGGGGACCCTAGGATGTAGATGATGAGGGTGCAGGATCCTCTGGTAGCTTTTGGTAGGACTCTTGGAGAGTTTATTTGTGTAATAGGGAATATATGTGGGGATTTTATTTGGCTTTTTATGGCAGCAGGGGGAAGGGAGTTATCCGTTCCTTTTCTTATTTAATCTGTGTTGTAATTTCTTATTAATGAACTAAGCAAGTTTCTGATCATCCAGCTGTGACTTTTGATGAATTTTGTAATTTTGAATTATCTATACCGATCGCTAGGGCATACATAATCCTTTTGTTCAAGTATTTGTTAGAATGAACTGTCGTTCTCGGAGATAAGAAAATAATAGTATTTTATGAAAAAGAAAGGGGCGTGCTCCTGTAAGATGTATGAGCTGCCTACATACCTATGGGGATTTTGAATTTTTTTTTCTTAAAAAATGTTTTTTTGCAGAGGATCAGGCCCACGTAGTTCCGGGTAGAGGGAAATGAAGAGTGTTTTTTTAGAATAGAAGGGAGATGAGAAAAGTCATAGCGCGCCGAGATTCCGGACTAGGGTTAGAATTTCTTAAGACGGTCCAGGTTGACTGGACAAGCCATCTCCTCCCCATCTAGATTAGTGAGCATGGAAGCACTACCGGATAAGATTTTCTTCAGAATGTAAGGGCCGCTCCAATTGGGCTTGAATTTCCCTCTAGGGTCGCAGATGGGTTCTATTATCTCCTTGAGGGCTAAATCGCCTTCCCGGACACCGCGGTCCTTGACTCTCTTGTTGAATGATCGCACTATTCGGTGATGGTATCCCTGTATGTGGTAAAGAGATTTCAATCTCCTTTCATCTAGGAGGATCATCTCGTCGAGACGGCTTTGGCACCAGTATTCTTCACTAACTTTGCTTCCGAGCATGACGCGTAGTGAGGGTATTTTCAGCTCCACAGGTAGGACTTCTTCCATGCCGTAGACCAGAGAGTAAGGGGTAGCCCTAGTAGAGTTTCGAATTGAGGTTCGATATCCCCAGAGGGCGTACGGGATCCGGTCGGCCCAATCCCTACGGTTTCCGATCATCTTGCTGATGATGGATTTGAGGTTCTTGTTGGTGGATTCAACTGCACCATTGGCCTGAGGTCGGTAGGGAGAAGATTTGTGTCTCTAAATCCTGTACTCATTGACTAATTTTGTGACTTCTGCTTCGAAGTGCAACCCGGTATCTGACACTAACTCGTGCGGGATCCCATATCGACAGATAGTATTTTTCTTGAGGAATTTTTCCACTTTCTTGGCGTTCAATACTGCGTATGACTCAGCTTCGACCTATTTGGTGAAGTAATCAATGGAAACTAGGATGAACTCATGCCTGTTTGAAGCCTTTGGCGTAACCTTCCTATGATGTCGATACCCCAGGTGGAGAACAACCAGGGAGAGGTCATGTTGTATAATTCTCAGAGAGGCCAGTGTTGAAGATTAGAGAACTGTTGGCATTTTAGGCATCTTCGGACATAGGCGGTGCAATCTTGGGCCATGGTGGTCCAGTAATATCCCTGCCGGATCATCTTCTTGGCAAGCATGTGACCGTTCATATGGGGCCCGCATTCCCCGCTGTGGATCTTCTGGATTATCTTCTTAATTTCAGCCCTTGCGATACAGTGTAGATGAGTTTCATCGAAGTTCCTCTTAAGTAGAGCTTTATGACAAATGATGTACTAGGCGGCCAGTCTTCGGAGGGTTGTTCGATATTTTTTGTTAGAACCCTCGGGATACCTACCATATTTGAGGAGGCACCAGATATCATAGTACCAGCAATCGGCTAGTTGGGGGTCTTCGGTGGAGACAAGCTCAATATGGTAGCAGTGGGTTGGTTTGTCTTGCTTTTGAACTAGGAAGGGGGTCCTTGTCATTCCTTCGTGCATGTCGACCATGGAGGCCAAGGTAGCAAGAGCATCGACTAGGTTATTCTTTGCTAGAGGTAGGTAATGGAAGGTGATATCTCAGAATTATGAGGCCAACTCTTCTAAGTGGGCATGGAAGGGTTGGAGCTTTTCGTCCTTGACTTTCCACTTTCTGAGCACTTGCCCGATGATAAGGGCATAATCCCCGTAGACATCAAGGTATTGAATACCTTGACTTTCCACTTTCTGAGCACTTGCCCGATGATGAGGGCAGAATCCCTGATGATGAGAAACTTTGAGGCCTATTGTGCATGCCTCGTATTTCGTCATGTTTTTGGTGAAAGGGAAATCCAATTTGATGGCGATGGGAGTGTGGGAGTCATATGGGGTGATCAGAAGTATCCCAATGCCATATCCCTTTTTGTTGGCAGCGCCATCAATGAACATTTGCCATCGAAGGTGGTCTTGAGAGGTGCAGAGGATATTTTCATCTGGGAATTCGGAGATCCAGACATCTGCTTCTTGTATGGGGTAATCAGCGAGGTAGTCAGAGATGGCTCTTCCTTTAATGGTTTTCTGCATGACGTGCATGATATCGAACTCGGTTAGGAGCATCAACCATCGGGCCATTCAACTGGATAAGGCAGGTTTCTTAATCAAGTATTTAATAGGATCCATTCGAGATACAAGTTTGATGGGGAAGGCGAGCATGTAGTGTCGCGACTTTTGGGTGACCCAGATAAGTGTGACACATGCTTTTTCTAAAGTAGTGTAGTTGACCTCGTACCCCGTCAATTTATGACTGGCGTAATAGATGGATCTTTCTTTGCGGGAGTCTTCAAGGTATTGGTCTAGCAAAGCCCCAACTGTAGTGTCGATTATGGTTAGGTATAGGAACAAAGGGAGACCAGGTTGTGGTGGCATGAGCACTGGAGGTTCGGTTAGATATTGTTTGATTCGGTCAAAAGCTTCTTGGCAGGCCTCATTCCAAACCTTGGTTGAATCCTTTCAGAGGAGCTTAAAGATCGGTTCACAGATAGAGGTTAGCTAACTGATGAACCGACTGATGTATTGCAATTTTTTAAGAAAACCTCAGACTTCTTTCTCTGTTCGGGGCGGTGGCATCTCAAGTATGGCCTTCACCTTTCTAGGATCTGCTTCTATCCACTTCTCACTGACCATAAATCCCAAGAGTTTTCCCTTTGTAACGCTGAAGACACACTTCTGTGGATTGAGTCTCATCTGATACCGTCACAGTCGTTCAAAGAACTTCTGGAGAGCGGGAACATGACCTTCTCTAGTTTTGGACTTGATAATCATATCATCCACATAAACCTTGACTTCTTTGTGAATCAGATCGTGCAGGATGGTTGTGGAAGCCCTTTGGTAGGTAGCCCCAGTATTCTTTAGACCAAATGGCATAATAGTGTAGCAAAAGGTTCCCCATGTGGTGATGAATGCGGTTTTTTCTTGGTGGTCTGGGTGCATTTTGATTTGGTTATATCCGGTAAACCTGTCGATGAATGACTTGAGAGCATGACTGGTTGTGTTATCCACGATCATGTCAATATTGGGTAGCGGATAATCATCCTTTAGAGAAGCATTACTTAAATCTCTGTAGTCCACACACATCCGAACCTTCCCTCCTGATTTCAACACAGGTAGTGTGTTGGCTAGCCATGTGGGATATTCGATCACACGAATGAAGCCCACGTTCAACTGTTTGACCACCTCTTCTTTGACTTTGAGCGACCATTCGGTGCGGAGCTTCCTCAATTTTTGTTTAATCGGCTTATAATTTGGGAGAGTGAGGATCTCGTGCTGAGCTATTTCAGGATCAATGCCGGGCATATCATCATAGGACCATGCGAAGACATCCATGAACTCCTTTAGCAATTCTTCGAGTTGTATGCGCTCATGCTCGTCTAGGGTGGCCTCTAATCTAATCTCGCGCAGTTGGCTACTAGAACCAAGATTAATAATAATAATAGTCTCTTCTTTATTAACTTGAACGCGGTTATGTTGTTTATTATTAACCTTATTTAGATCAGTTAAGAATCGTTCATTTGCAAAATCATCATCATCAAAAGTTTGATTAGAAATTAAGCAGTTAATGTAAGGCACAACAAGATACTAAAAATCTTTATTTATTTCATTGATAGTAAAAACAACATTGAGAACCTTATCAAAAGAGGTCTCGATTACATTTGAACAAGGATAGATAACAGAAGAAGAAATATGGTAAACATTGGGGTTAGGGGAGATTTCAAGAGGTAGAACTGGCGCAGCATGCCAGTTGAGGAGGGTGTATCAGCAACTTTAATCAGATGGGATGGATCCATTGATGTAGTGCCTGAATGAACCATGCAGAGTGCTAGCCCTAGTGTCTATAAGTTGAAGGAATCTTCGAAATCACTTTCCTCAGTCTCTTCGATATATTTGATGAGCGGTTGTACTCGGTGTTAGAAACTTTCGGCCCATGGGTAGCTATCTTGGAAAAAGATCTCCATTCCAGGCTTCATCTTCTTGTCTGTGTGGTTATACCATGGTTCTGGAAAACCGCAAAAAGGGAAGTCTTCGCCTTCTTTGATGAATTGTCCATTCAAGGAGTCTCCTGGGATAGTTTGGATGCAGTCTAATATTCTCTTTGGTCTAGACTGGTGGATCATTCTGAGCTCTTATTCTGATGGTTGATATCCCAAGCCACAAGGAGGGAAAGCTTTCTTCAGTTCGATGGGATCAAGTATCCCTTGCTGCCTTTGCCCTAGCCCCAGTCCGGGCATGAAGTGCATGTTTCTGAACATATGAATCACATTGACATTGCCATGAGGGTCATATTCTGGACAAACCCTTTCTTTGAAAGCGTCCCCTACCGGGAGTAGGAGTGGCTTAACTCAGAATCCTGATAGGAGCATATCATTTAACCCGTGCTATATCTCAAGGATTGGATTGCTGGTGCTTGCACTCTCGACATTTTCGTCGTCGCCCAAAATGGTGATCACTCGCCCGTCAGCAAAGAACTTCAATTTTTGATGGACTGAGGAAGACACACCCCTGATACTGTGTAGCCAGGGTCATCCGAGCAACAGGTTGAAACAAGCTGGGATGTCTATGACTTAGAATTCAATGATAGGGTTTATAAGGCCAACCCTTATTACAAGTTTTATGCATCCCATCACCACCAAGTGGGTATTATCGTAGGCACGTACAGCGATGGAGGTTGGAGCGAGGCTGCTTTCTTTCAAGCCTAAACACTTGAAGGTTCTTAGTGGGCAGACATTCAAGGAAGATCCGTTATCGATGAGAGAGACTGGCACGGCCTTCCCCATAACTTCGACGGAGATGTTGAGTGCATGATTGTGAGTTGGCCCAATTCTGGAGATTTATTCTTCAGAAAATGATAGCATTCGGGTAGAGGTCAAGGATCCGACCAGATTTACCGCTTCTTTCGGTGTGGTAGAAGGAGGAACTGTGGGTCCAGTGAGCAGCTTGATTAAAGCATTTATGTGCAGCTGGGAAGACATAAAAAGCCCCCATAGAGTGATGTTAGCTTGATTTTTCTTCAGTTGATCGAGGATCTTGCTCTCCTCGATGGTCATCTCTGGCATAGGAAGATTTTCAACGCCCTTCCCTTTATTATTTGCTGGTAGTGAACTTGGAACCTGGTAATGTCTCCCTGATCTGGTCATGTGATTTACTGAAGAAATGAAGAACACGAATCCCGTTTCCTCATCAATCTCAGGTTGTTCTGTTACCCTGTTTATTTCTCCGAGGAGTTCCTCAAATGATATCATCCCACATATGTCGGCTACTGGGCCAGTTCTTCCTGAAGCTTGTTCTTTACTCGAATCTTCGAATTCTTACCCCCATCGAGTGGCAACAATTCTGTCTTTCCATGTAAAGTCAGTGAATTCCACAACTTCAATGGCTTCTTCATACATGTCTTCCCATTCTATGGGGATATGTATGGTTGAAGGGACCAAGTGCCCTTGTAGCTTCAAAATTTTAAGTAACCCGGTGATACTACCAATGTTGTTGGTTTACCCGAATAACTCTGCCATAATCTGGACAACATCATCTAGGCTGACTTCATCGGTTGGTACCACCCACTTATCTGAATCTCAATCCTATTTTCGTGCCTCTAAGAACAGTGTACTGAATCTTTGGCAATCGATGAGCATCTGTGAGGACAATTTCAGCCTGAACTCTAGGAGTTGGTTTAACACCTCTAACAATTCCATATTTCCATGTTCAGAATGGGTACGAACAGCGATGCATGCTCTGGTAAGGAGTGACAGTGCCTGATCAATGAGGCTAGTAGGGTGTAGGAGTAAATATGGGCAAATTTGAAGAGGTTTAGGAGAGTATATGGGTGTGATTTGAGTTGAGGGATCGAAATCTGGGTTTTCTTCTAAGAAAATGGCATTGGTATGATTTGGAAGTGGATTGTGAGTAGTCTTTGGAATAGGATTGGTTGGTGGGGGGATGGTACCCCGGTCAATGAGATCTTGGATTATGTTTCGAAGGTAAAAGCATTGGTCGGTGGTATGACCAATATTTTGGCAATGGACGGTGAAATAAAACGTTGCCAAAGACGTTTATGAAAATAAACTATTTAAGCAACTCCGAAAGTTTGTTGAAGAAACCCTTTACTTAAATCAAAAAGATTTTGAACACAAGATGTGTTAACAAAAATTATGTACGAGATATGGACAAGATTTGATAACAAGTTTTAGTAAACAGTTTAAAATGTTTTAAACTCAGCACACAACAGAATGAGATGAGAAGATGTAGAAACATTAATACTCAGGTAAAACCTCAACCTTGAGGAAACATCCACGACTCCCTCTACGGAGTAAAACAAAACAATCACTAAAACAAATATGTGAGTTACAACCTATTTAACTAACATGCACACAAAAACAAATCTATACAAGTTCAGGATTGTACCCTCTGGCGTCCTTAACTTTTCTGCAGATCTTGTTTGTTGATGTAGTCCTCTCAGTTTGTCAACTCTTCTTTTGTTTCAGCACTTTACGTCGACTTATGTTCACCAAATCTTATAGCCAACACTTTCAGTGTTTGTAGTGTGAAGATGTTTGTGAAAAGTGTTCTAAAACACATGCATGCACACACACACACACTTATTAGTTACAGACAATCCTAACAAATCACATATAAAGTCTATATGCAGTGAGTTTGTTATTTTTCTTTCTTACAAAACCAAAAACCTTTTTGACCTTTCAAAATAACCCAGATTCCACGGAGATCTTGCTTAAGAAATCGGTCAAGACCTTTCTCAATCTATTTTGAAAATATTTAGGAGATTGAGAACCCTCCAAGTGCGAATCCAACTAGGTCAGGTTAGGTTTTGTAAAAACAGAAACTAGAAAACATTTATATGTTGATTCTGAAGTAAGAAAATGTTTTAATCAGAAAACAACAACGAAATTCTCAAGATGAGAAATAAATGAAACTAAGTGTATTATGACATGCAAAACTTCAGATCTATGATTTCTATTGAAACAGAAACAAGATCTGAGTATGTGTCTAAGTTGGAAATAAGATTTTATGAACAAAAGGATTCAGCAACCCAGAAATCACTCAACTCGAACTCTCATAACTCAAGAAACACTAAGGATGGTGTTTATTTGGTTATGGTGTTTATGGAGAGGTAAGTGGTTTAGGTTTGGAGAAGGATTTGACGAAGTTAGGGTTTCTAACTTGGCTCTCTGGTTTCTCTCTCTAACTTCTCTCTTCTCTCTCTCTCTCTATTCTTTTTCTGAGAAAACTCAAAGTGGCAAAAGCTTTCGAAGGCTGAGATGAGAGGCCTTTAAATAGCAAGAGAAGAAGATTCCAGACCATCGTTCAAAAATAATGGCTGAGATTGAGTCAAGCTCCTTTGACTGTAATCCAAGGGCTCACAACAGGCGGTGGATTAAACAGGCTGTGATTGGCTTAAGGGTTTACACGGGGATTCACTCAGGCGACATGCAGGCCATCGATAAGGGTTGATCCAAGGGCTGAAAACATGCGATGGTTAGTCTCAGTAAAGAAACACAGCTCTGGCCAATCAGAGGACAACAAGTGTTGGCCATAGGACGAATGCAAACGCGCGTCCCAAACTAATTACAAAGCCAACCCTAGAGTCTCTAGCGCTTTCGGTTCCTACCCAAAGAAACTTTAGGCCAAAAATCACAACATAACATATTTAGATATTAACCCCAAAACTTTTTAAATCAAGTTTTAATTAAATAAAACCTTGTTTAAAATATGTTTAAAATTCCCAAAAAATTAATAAAAATCAAATTGAGGGATTAGAACACACTCACCACATTAATACACATAAGGGTGCAATATGATATGCAAGAATTAAATTCTAAGTGTGTGAGTGATGGCTATAGTCACAGGATCATCACAAGATGAATAGAAGAAGAAGCAACCCAATCTTTGAAGCTCTTTGGTTTCTAGGATGGACACTATTTTGTCACAATTTCCAAACTAGATGAGATCTTATACAGTCTAGACTCAAATGAGTCAAAAGTATAAGGGCTTCAATCTCCCCCTTTGGAAATATGAGACAAAATCTCCTTTGAGTTATCTAGAACTCGTAGGGTGACAACAAAAGAAAATCCTATTCCTATAAAAGTTCTATCTACCCAAATCCTAGAAAGCAAAAATTACATAACTCAACTATATACAGTTTAACATCCTATTATTACAGAAGAGAATGACTGTACAAAAAGAATACCTGCAAAGAATTACTAAGATCAAACTTTTTAGTATATGCAGTAGACTCAAATTTCTCCCCCATTTTGTCTCAAATGGACAAAGGGAAGGAACTTGGAAAATATAACAGGTATTTACTCAACACAAATCATACCAATAGATTTACGTAAAGAAATGAATCTATTATAATCAAGAGGTTTGGTAAACAAATCTGCAAGTTGTAGATCAGTTGGAAGATAGTTAATTTCTAATTCTTTGGTTTCCACTAATTCACGAATAAAGTGATGTCTTATCTTAATGTGCTTAGTTCGCGAGTGTTGAACCGGGTTCTTAGAAATATTAATCGCGCTTTGATTATCATAATAGAGATGAAGTGTGGGTTCTAGAATACCATAATCACTTAGCATTTGTTTAAGCCATAATAATTGGGCACAACAGCTACCGGCGGCTATGTATTCAGATTCAGCAGTCGAGAGAGATGTGCAGTTCTGTTTTTTACTACTCCATCCTACCAAGTTATTACCAATATAACAACATGTGCCTGAAGTGCTTTTACTATCATCAGTACAACCAGCCCAATCAGCATCAGTGTACCCAATAATAGTGCTCGGTGTGTCATTCGTGTACCAAATTCCTAAATTTAGAGTGCCTTTAACATATTTAATTATCCGTTTAACAGAGTTTAAATGGCTCTCTTTGGGGTTGTTTTGATATCGCGCACAAACACACACAGCATACATGATATCAGGACGCGAGGCAGTCAGATAGAGTAATGTGCCAATCATACTACGATATAAAGTAGAGTCTACAGATTTTCCATTTTCATCTTTAGATAATTTCTCTGTAGTACTCATAGGCGTTTTAGCACTTTTAGCACTCTTGAGGCCAAATTTTTTAACTATCTCTAATGCGTACTTAGTCTGCGAAAGAAACAATCCATCTGGTTGTTGTTTGACTTGGAGTCCTAGGAAGAACTGTAACTCCCCCATAAGGGACATCTGAAATTCCTTACTCATAATTTCAGCAAAAGATTTTACTTCTGAGGTAGAAGTAGATCCAAATATGATATCGTCTACATAGATTTGAGCGATAGTAATGTGTTTGCCAAAATGTTTGACAAATAAGGTTTGGTCATTTCCACCTCTTTTGAAACCTTTATCCAGCAGAAAACTGGACAGGCGCTCATACCAAGCTCTAGGAGCTTGTTTAAGACCATATAAAGCCTTTTTTAACCGAAATACATGATTAGGATAATTAGGGTCAATGAACCCTTTAGGTTGTTCTACATAGGTTTCCTCGGCAAGTATTCCATTAAGGAACGCATATTTTACATCCATTTGATATAATGTAAAATGCATGTGACAAGCTATAGCAAGAAGCAGACGAACTAATTCTAAACGAGTAACGGGAGCAAAGGTCTCGTTAAAATCAATTCCCTCTATTTGGGAATAACCTTGAGCAACTAGTCTAGCTTTATTTCTAATTACTATCCCATTTTCATCAGTTTTATTTTTGAAAATCCAACGAGTACCAATAACCTTTTTGTGATCAGGACGTGCAACTAGATACCAAACATCATGAATGACAAATTGTAAAAGTTCATCCTGCATCGCAGAAATCCAGTGAGAGTCATTCAATGCCTCATTTACATTCTTTGGTTCCACAAGAGAAACAAAGCATGCATAAAGAGCATAATTTCTAAGTTGGGATCTTGTACGTACTGGCTCACTAGGATTACCAACTACGTTGTTTATGGGATGGTCTTTATAAACCCAGTTAGGTACTTCAGGTGACTCAATAGGTAATGAATTATCTATTTCAGAAGAGTCATTTTCTAAAACATTTGATGATTCTTCTTCTATAGTTAATTCACTAGTCTAGCTTTCTATAGTAGTGTCACTAACAATTACATTTATTGATTCCATTATGGTCTTAGTGCGAAGATTGTACACTCGATAAGCTCTACTGTTAGGTGAATATCCTAAGAATATGGCTTTATCTCCCCTACTCTCAAATTTAGATAAGTGTTCCCTATCTTTGCAAACATAACAGGTACTACCAAAAGTTCTAAGGTACTTAAGGTTGGGCTTTTTATTGTACCAAAGTTCAAAAGGGGTTTGTTTGGAATTCTTTCTAAGATAGACCCTATTAATAAGATGGCAAGCTGTACGAATAGATTCTACCCAAAAATACTTAGGTAAGTTCTTGGCATGGAGCATGACACGTGCCATCTCTTGAAGAGTTCGATTCTTTCTCTCAGCTATACCATTTTGTTGAGGGGTCTTAGGAGCACTGAACTCATGTTTGTAACCATTATAGTCACAATATTCTATAATACCAGTGTCTTTAAATTCACCACCTCTATCACTTCGGATTCTATTCACTTGAGTGTCTTTCTCATTTTCAATCCGTAAAAGAATCTTTAAAAAAGTTTGGAAAGTATCGGATTTCTGTTTTAAGAAAGCTACCCAAGTGAATCTGGTGAAGTAATCTACCATAACTAGAATATAACTGTGTCCACAAAGACTAACAGTTTGAGAAGGACCCATTAGGTCCATATGGATGAGTTCTAATGGATTAGAGGTAAGGATATCTTTAACCCTTTTATGAGGTGCTTTAACAATTTTTCCTTCTTGACAGGGACCACAGACAATGTTATGAATAGGTTTAATTTTTGGTATTCCTCTAACTATTTGTTGACAGGACAATTTACTCAAATTTTCGTAATTAATGTGACCCATTTTGTTATGCCATATCTCATTGTCATCCATTCTGGAAACATTACAGATTTCAGAACTAGACATGACAGTATAACAATTGTCAGGAGTCCTGAATCCTGTAATTAAGCATTCTCCCTTTTCATTTAAAATCTTGCAATTGTTCTTTGAAAAGGTAACAGTATAGTTTGAGTCACAAAATTGCGAAATGCTAAGTAAATTAGCCTTAAGACCTTTTACTAAGAGAACATTTTCAAGAACAGGAAGTCCTTTTTCTTTAAGAGTTCCTTTGCCTACGATCTGGGATGATACTCCATCACCAAAAACAACTTTTCCACCATCAAAGATGGTTTTATTTAAAAGTTTTGTATCATCACCTGTCATATGCTTGGAACAACTAGAATCCAAATACCAACCAGAAGATGTAAGTTCAGGTTTTAGGGCAGAAATAACAATGTTACACTTCATCTGGGGTACTAGATCATCTTTTCTAACCCAAATTGCTCTGTTTTTTAGTTTGCGCTTGTTTGCTCTCATTTGATAAAATTTGCGAGCATTAGATTTTTGTTGAAAAACATTTTGCGCATGATTTTGAGTAAATTTAAACTCCTGAGCATTTGATTTAGAAAAGTTTCTGGTAATCCTTCTAGTAAATGTCCTTTTAGGTTTAGTCTTTCTATTCCTATAGTTGGAGTTTTTGTCTGGTGGCCTTGGAAGGACATAGTTGTTACGACTCCTCCTAGAGTAGTTAAAGTTTTGATACATGGAGGTACTGTAGATAGGCTTAACCAGTCTCCTGGCGTAGCAATTGTCGAAGGAATGCCCGTATATATCACAATAGGAGCAATAAAGATTGCTCAGAATTGGGTTTTCCTTAGGAAAGTCTCTAAACAAAGGTTTTGAGAGATTTTGAGGTTGAATTTTATTCCTAGGTAGCACAGGTTTGAAAGCAGGTTCACTTTTCCTAATTGGGGGGCAGACATATTTTCCCTTTGGTAAACTTTCATGCTTAGAGAAACTTGCATCTCCAGTGTTAGTGTTTTGATGATCAAACTCAGTTTTTAATGAATGAAAGTCTGGACATGTTTCAATAGGTCTTTTGCCTCCTGACACAAATTTGATAGGTTCAACATGTTTTGTTTGTGTCTTCAAATTGGGGCAAAACCCTATTCCAGTTCTATCATCAGAATTGGTTTTAGATTCAGCAACAAATCCATCAAAACAGTTTGAATTATTTTCAAATTTGGTAAATTTTTTGAAAACAGTTGCTGTCTTTTCTTTGGTTTGTTCCAATTCTAATAATGTCCCTTTGTATTTTTTCTCCAGAATTTCATTAGCTTCAGTCAAAGTTTTCAGTTTTTCATCAAACACTTTAACTTCACTGTCATGAGACATGCATTGAGTAGTATACTCTTCAGCATTCAGTTTTACCATTAGGCTTAAATCCTCTAGCTTTTTGGTAAGATCTTTCACAAACTTTTCTAGTCTAGTGCTTTTCTTAAGAGTTTTAGCATATAAAGTGTGAATGTCTGGGAGATCTTCATTGTCTGAGTCACTAAGTGAAGTGTGTGAAGTGACCCCTAAGGTTTCATTTCTTAAACTCATGCACCCATTGACATCAGCAGTATCGATTCCCCTTTGACTCACACACCCCGAGGAGGAAGTATTAATGTTCTCAGTAAGTAAAGCATCTAAACCAATTAAAGTATGATTCAAAGCAATAGAACTAGAATTACTAAACTCATCCTCACTATCAAGCATAGGCATATCATCATTATATATGATTTTGGCAAAGAAGGATAAACAAGGGTCAAAACCATCAGGTATCTCAGGTTCCTCATTTTCAGAGTCACTTGAGTCATCCCAGGTTTTGCATATGTTGGCTCTAGAGTGTTTGTTTTGGGAATTTAAATTAACTCTACAGTCTTGAGCAATGTGACCTAGTTTACCACATCTATAGCATTCAATTTTCTTGAGGTCTCTGTGATGTCTTGTGTTGTCCTTATTCTGTTTGTCATGAGGTTTCTCATGGGGCTTGTGATTTGAGGGAGTAGAATAATTAGACTTGCCCTGTCTATTTGCAATACTGTTTCTAAATTTAACAATTTTCTTAAATTGTTTTGACATTAGGGCAATCTGATTATCTAGACTTTCTAAATCACAGTCCTCATCAGAATCATTACTAGGAGTGTTTAACTCAAGTTTAGTCATCTTAGAAGTAAAGTTAAGATTGGAATTGGTATGTTTCCTATGAGTGTGGATCAATTGTTTCTTAAACTCCAATTCCATTTCCACAGTTCTTAATTTACTACTGAGTAATTCAGGAGTGAGATTAATATCACACATCTCCTCAATAGCATATCTTTTATTGTCAAATTTCTGTGGTAATGATCTCAGAATTTTAGACACAATTTCTTGTCTATCATAAGTTATACCATTAGCATGAAGTTTAGTGACAATATCAGTAAGATTCATGTAGAAATCATCAAAAGACTCCGATTCAGACATGATTAAGGAATTATACTGTTGGAATAACATCTGAGTCTTAGCAGCTTTTACCCTAGAGTCTCCTTCATGGGCAGTAATCAAGGTATCCAATGCTTCCTTGGAAGTGGTACAAGATGAGATTCTCTTGAACTCATGTTCGTTTATAGACATAAATATAACATTCTTTCCTTTATTATTATTGCGAGAAACTTGTTTCTCTTCTTGAGTAAACTCACTTAATATTTTCTTAACCCTCTCAGTACTTCCTTCAGTGGCTGGTTTAGTAGGATAAAAGTATCCATTTTCAATAATATCCCAGACATCATCTCCCAGGGTTCCTTGAATGAAAGCAATCATTCTTACTTTCCAGTAAGAAAAATTGGTTCCATCAAAGACGGGGGGTCTGGTCAAGTTACCATATCTTTCATTTTTCTCGTCCATTATTGATTTTGAGAAAAAAGTTTCAGAAACTCAGGATCTTTTTGAAGAAGTTCACCAAAAGCTCTGATACCAATTGAAATAAAACGTTGCCAAAGCCGTTTATGAAAATAAACTATTTAAGCAACTCCGAAAGTTTGTTGAATAAACTCTTTACTTAAATCAAAAAGATTTTGAACACAAGATGTGTTAACAAAAATTATGTACGAGATATGGACAAGATTTGATAACAAGTTTTAGTAAACAGTTTAAAATGTTTTAAACTCAGCACACAACAGAATGAGATGAGAAGATGTAGAAATATTAATACTCAGGATTTTTAACGTGGTAAAACCTCAACCTTGAGGAAACATCCACGACTCCCTCTACGGAGTAAAACAAAACAATCACTAAAACAAATATGTGAGTTACAACCTATTTAACTAACATGCACAAAAAAAAAATCTATACAAGTTCAGGATTGTACCCTCTGGCGTCCTTAACTTTTCTGCAGATCTTGTTTGTTGATGTAGTCCTCTCAGTTTGTCAACTCTTCTTTTGTTTCAGCACTTTACGTCGACTTATGTTCACCAAATCTTATAGCCAACACTTTCAGTGTTTGTAGTGTGAAGATGTTTGTGAAAAGTGTTCTAAAACACATGCATGCACACACACACACACTTATTAGTTACAGACAATCCTAACAAATCACATATAAAGTCTATATGCAGTGAGTTTGTTATTTTTCTTTCTTACAAAACCAAAAACCTTTTTGACCTTTCAAAATAACCCAGATTCCACGGAGATCTTGCTTAAGAAATCGGTCAAGACCTTTCTCAATCTATTTTGAAAATATTTAGGAGATTGAGAACCATCCAAGTGCGAATCCAACTAGGTCAGGTTAGGTTTTGTAAAAACAGAAACTAGAAAACATTTATATGTTGATTCTGAAGTAAGAAAATGTTTTAATCAGAAAACAACAACGAAATTCTCAAGATGAGAAATAAATGAAACTAAGTGTATTATGACATGCAAAACTTCAGATCTATGATTTCTATTGAAACAGAAACAAGATCTGAGTATGTGTCTAAGTTGGAAATAAGATTTTATGAACAAAAGGATTCAGCAACCCAGAAATCACTCAACTCGAACTCTCATAACTCAAGAAACACTAAGGATGGTGTTTATTTGGTTATGGTGTTTATGGAGAGGTAAGTGGTCTAGGTTTGGAGAAGGATTTGACGAAGTTAGGGTTTCTAACTTGGCTCTCTGGTTTCTCTCTCTAACTTTTCTCTTCTCTCTCTCTCTCTATTCTTTTTCTGAGCAAACTCAAAGTGGCAAAAGCTTTCGAAGGCTGAGATGAGAGGCCTTTAAATAGCAAGAGAAGAAGATTCCAGACCATCGTTCAAAAATAATGGCTGAGATTGAGTCAAGCTCCTTTGACTGTAATCCAAGGTCTCACAACAAGCGGTGGATTAAACAGGCTGTGATTGGCTTAAGGGTTTACACGGGGATTCACTCAGGTGACATGCAGGCCATCGATAAGGGTTGATCCAAGGGCTGAAAACATGCGATGGTTGGTCTCAGTAAAGAAACACAGCTCTGGCCAATCAGAGGACAGCAAGTGTTGGCCATAGAACGAATGCAAACGCGCGTCCCAAACTAATTACAAAGCCAACCCTAGAGTCTCTAGCGCTTTCGGTTCCTACCCAAAGAAACTTTAGGCCAAAAATCACAACATAACATATTTAGATATTAACCCCAAAACTTTTTAAATCAAGTTTTAATTAAATAAAACCTTGTTTAAAATATGTTTAAAATTCCCAAAAAATTAATAAAAATCAAATTGAGGGATTAGAACACACTCACCACATTAATACACATAAGGGTGCAATATGATATGCAAGAATTAAATTCTAAGTGTGTGAGTGATGGCTATAGTCACAGGATCATCACAAGATGAATAGAAGAAGAAGCAACCCAATCTCTGAAGCTCTTTGGTTTCTAGGATGGACACTATTTTGTCACAATTTCCAAACTAAATGAGCTCTTATACAGTCTAGACTCAAATGAGTCAAAAGTATAAGGGCTTCAGACGGGGATATACAAGTTTGATGAGGTTTCGGCTTAACAAGGCTTGGTAAACTTTGGATAGGGTAGCATGGAGCTCAGTGTATTCCCTTCAAATGGGGGCAGGGCGACTTTCTGGTGCCCATGATGTGGTTGGTTGAGAGATGTTGTTGATGTTTGAGACTGTAGCACTGGCAGGCTTATCATACTTTCTAGGGGTGAGTTGTCCCGACACCTTCTTCGGTTCAACCTCTGTTTTAACAAGGCTTTCCTCGATTTCTACTCCTACTTCTCTGAGAGTTCGGAAGTGGGGCTAGTATTCCCTCCCATCGTCGCTCGGATATAGGGCAAGAAGTTCTTCTTCACTATGTTAACCTATTCTTCCTCAGATGGCCGATTGGTCATGGTAGCTGCCTGTTCCCTCCACCGGGTTATGAAGTTACTGACTGAATCCCCAGGGTTCTATTTGAGCAGCTCTAAATGACGACGGGTGACCTCAAGCTCTTCATTGTATATGTACTGCGACATGAATTCTCGAGCTACATCCTCCCAGCTATGGATTCCGGATTCCTCGAGAGACAAAAACCATCGGAGGGAACTATATTTCAAAGTTTTCTGAAACAATTGGGCCATCACTTTTTCAGAAGCTCCTAGTAGAGTCATGGAATGATGATAACTGCGAAGATGAACAATTGGGGGTCCACTCCCTCCGAACTTCTCGATATTTGGCATCTTGAACTTCTCGGGTAACCTCGCTTTAGGATTAGGAGACATGTGGGTGTAGTCTATTTAATTCCCAGAGATTCTGACTTGGTCGAACTTCTTGGTGAGCATCTTGAGATCCTCTTTGAATTTTTTGAACTCCTCATCTTTTGGATCAGCGACCATAGGCAGGTTAGCCACAGGCTGGGCAATGTTTGGCATCGGAAGCTGGGCAGGCGATGACCCATTGACAGGAGGGGCACGTGGAGCATGCTGATATTCTTAGGGAACCCAGATAGGCTCGGGAGGACCTATAGAACGAGAGAATAGGGCCTTGGTCTCTTTAGTAATAGGAACCTGGTTTCATTGCATTTCTTGGACCTCAGTTTGGAGGTTGTCAATCTTGGATACGAGCTGAGCTAGGACTGCCGTCATATCCGACTGTATGACTGGTACTTGATCTGTATTCTCCATGGAAAGTGGATGGATTCTGGACTCGAAATAAGTAGTAGAGGAATGGACGAAACTCCAAGGGTATTTGACTGAAGACCAAAGCCAATAGGGATCCAGGCCATGTAACCAGGCTCACGGACAGGGTCCCATTTTAAAAATGCACAAAAATTTGGGCGGTAGGTTGACCCAAAATTTTGGCAGAGTTTCAGGTTAAAATTGGAAATCTAAAGCGCGTGTCCTAGTTTTGAAACCTATATGCAGGTATACAGTTGGTTGGGTGAATCGGAATGGGTTTCCACCTTTGGAGCGACTTCCACGATATACGTCTTGCTCTTGCGGGCAATCGGTATGTGTGGACAAGCCATTTGATATACCTGAGTGTACGTGAATTGCCTCACTATATACCTCATGGGGACGGTACGTGTGAGAGCGTATTCAATATACTCGACGTACGTAAATGAATTCCCAGCGATATACCTCCCGTCATGACTTCGATTAAGCGGTACGGTGCAGGGGAACCATTCGATATTCGTCGAAGGTACTTGGCCAATGGAAGGTGAGAGTCATATCGCTTAGGCTAACTGCGCCCTGTCGGACCAGTGCCCATCACGAAGTGACCCTCCAGTTACTGGGTAAAATTTGGTCAATAACAATGCTCTTTGGTGATGTTGTGTGAATCATGCATGATTCTCTTATTAGTGTCTTATGATGAGAAATGCTTTCCTTGATTATGCCAAACAGGGAGCAAAGTACAAGTACCTAAGGTACACTAAGTATGGATAGGTGATGCGGGCAACATGTGGATATATGTGATCCTAGGTGCACATGGTGTGAAGTGTACATGGAGAAATTTCTACAAGTGTGTGAAGAAAAGCATAAGCATGGGATACACATGGAAAAGAGGAACATGTAGATATAGGGGAAAATATAAACAAATATAAAATCGATGAAAATAGAGTCAAGCCCTCAAATCAAACATATCCCCAGCAGAGTCGCCACTGTGGCTATCCCCGATCCTCGCCTGCGGGCGGGTACGTGAAGGAAGGATCCTCGGGTCTCGCGCATCCCTATCGGGAGCTCTTTGGCCGATGTCGTTTGAGATGAGGTGTAAAAATATAGAGAGATTTAGAGTCGCCATTCTATTTTACTCAAAACAGACAAAAGAAAAAAGGGGAAGCCATCCCGAAGGATGGCATCCAAACACTACACCAAAAACAGCATTTTGGCACACCCTGATATTAAAAATCTGGCACGGTTTAAAACTGTGCCAGATTTTGGCACGGTTTAATAGAAATTTGGCACACTTTAAAACAGTGCCAAAATTTGGCACTGTTTTAAAGTGTGCCAAAATTGAGTACACTTTACTAGGATATAAAATACCTCAAAATTTTGGGACCTTTTAGTTTCCCTCTTCTCTCTCCTTCTTCGTCTTCTCCCCCGCTCTCCCCTCTCCCTCCACCAAAAACCCAAGCCCTACCATCCGCTCTCCCCCTCTCTCCCCTGCCGCGTCGCCTCCCCCTCTCTCCCCTGCTGCGTCGCCTCCCCCTCTCTCCCCTGCTGCGTCGCATCCCTCTCTCCCCTGCTGCGTCGCATCCCCCTCTCTCCCCTGCTGCGTCGCCTCCCCCCTTGGGTTTATCCCTGCTGTCGCCCCTGTTTTCCGGGTTTATCCTCCTCGGGTCACCTCCTCCGCTCCCCTGGTTCCGGGTTTTTGATATTCCGGTGTCGTGGTGTCCCTTCCGGCGACCTCGTGTTTTCTCGGTTTGAGGTATTTTATCTGGTGTCGTAATTTCTTTCCTTTATAAGTATTATATATATATATATATATATATATATATATATATATATATATATATATATATATATATATATATATATATATATATATTGATTTATATACTGATTTATATCATATATACTGATATATAAATATAAAATCATATATACTGATTTATATATATATATATATATATATATATATATATATATATATATATATATATATATATATATATATATATATATATATATATATATATATATATATATATTCGATTAAACTCTAGAATTAGATTTAATCTAGAATTATTTAGAATTAAATCTAATATATAGTGATTTAATAAAATAGATTTAATTCTAGATAATTCTAGATTAAATCTAATTCTAGAGTTTAATCTAATATATATATATATATACTGAGGTGGAATTAAATCTAATATATACTGTTTTTTGGAATGTGGAGATAACTTTTCAATAGTCCAGTTTAGGAAAGAGAAAGCCATGTGCAGCTAACATTTTCAGTCTTGAGGTGGGTGATATAGGAGGTGATTGTGTTTTCTTGGCAAGATCTGATGGGGGTGATGGGATTTCCAAGCACTTGAGGTGATTGTGTTCTCAAAGGCCCAGTCAGGGCACACTCCCTCCAAGGCTGTTGTATCCCCTCTAAGGTATTTCTCATAATAATTTTTTGAATGGGTTTTTTGTTTTGCAACAAAATGCATTTTTTTGGCACAAAAATGGTTCAATGTGCACAAAATGCATTTTAGGGCATAATAATCTCAACGACCCCGTAGGGTGAAAACCCAAACTAGCCCCCCAACGACCCCGTAGGAGGCACGAACACCTCGTACGGGACCAATGCAACTTGTAGGAACTGACTGCGTAGTCCCGGGTCTCCTGGTTTGATAGTATGACGATAATTTGCAAAAATTACACTTAGACTTAAAAACAAGCCGTTAAAGGGTGAAAACCAAACCAACCCCCGATCGACCCTGTAGGAGGCACAAATATACCTCGCACGGGACCAATGTAACTTGTAGGAACTGACCGCGTAGTCCCGGGTCTCACGGTTTGAGAGTATGACGATAATTTGCAAAAATCACACTTAGACTTAAAAACAAGCCGTTAAAGGGTGAAAACCCAAACCAACCCCCAAACGACCCCGTAGGAGGCACGAACACCTCGCACGGGACCAATGTAACTTGTAGGAACTGACCGCGTAGTCTTGGGTCTCACGGTTTGAGAGTATGACGATAATTTGCAAAAATCACACTTAGACTTAAAAACAAGCCATTAAAGGGTGAAAACCCGAACCAGTCCCCAAACGACCCCTTAGGAGGCACGAACACCTCGCACGGCACCAATGTAACTTGTAGGAACTGACCGCGTAATCTCGGGTATCCCGGTTTGAGAGTATGATGATAATTTGCAAAAATCACACTTAGACTTAAAAATATGCTGTTAAAGAGTGACAACCCTAACCAGCCCCCAAACGACCCCGTAGGAGGCACGAACACCTCGCACGGGACCAATGTAACTTGTAGGAACTGACCGCGTAGTCCCGGGCGCTCGGTTTGAGAGTATGACAATAATTTGCAAAAATCACACTTAGGCTTAAAAACAAGCCGTTAAAGGGTGAAAACCCCAACCAGCCCCCAAACGACCCCGTAGGAGGCACGAACACCTCGCACGGGACCAATGTAACTTGTAGGAACTGACCGCGTAATCCCGGGTATCCCGGTTTGAGAGTATGACGATAATTTGCAAAAATCACACTTAGACTTAAAAACAAGCCGTTAAAGGGTGAAAACCCAAACCAGCTCCCAAACGACCCCGTAGGAGGCACGAACACCTCGTACGGGACCAATGTAACTTGTAGGAACTGACCGCGTAATTCCGGGTATCCCGGTTTGAGAGTATGACGATAATTTGCAAAAATCACACTTAGACTTAAAAACATGCTGTTAAAGAGTGAAAACCCTAACCGGCCCCCAAACGACCCCGTAGGAGACACGAACACCTCGCACGGGACCAATGTAACTTGTAGGAACTGACCGCGTAGTCCCGGGTCGCTCGGTTTGAGAGTATGTCGATAATCTGCAAAAATCACACTTAGAGTTAAAAACATGCCGTTAAAGGGTGAAAACCCAAACCAGCCCCCAAACGACCCCGTAGGAGGCACGAACACCTTGTACGGGACCAATGTAACTTGTAGGAACTGACCGCGTAGTCCCGGGTCGCTCGGTTTGAGAGTATGACGATAATCTGCAAAAATCACACTTAGAGTTAAAAACATGCCGTTAAAGGGGGAAAACCCAAACTAACCCCCCAACGACCCCGTAGGAGGCACAAACACCTCGTACGGGACCAATGCAACTTATAAGAACTGACCGCGTAGTCCCGGGTCTCCTGGTTTGATAGTATGACGATAATTTGCAAAAATCACACTTAGACTTAAAAACAAGCCGTTAAAGGGTGAAAACCCAAACCAACCCCCCATCGATCCCGTAGGAGGCACGAACACCTCGCACGGGACCAATGTAACTTGTAGAAACTGGGCACGTAGTCCCGGGTCTCTTGGTTTAAGAGAATGATGATAATTTGCAAAAATCACACTTAGACTTAAAAACAAGCCGTTAAAGTGTGAAAACCCAAACCAGCCCCCCATTGACCCCGTAGGAGGCACGAACACCTCGCACGGGACCAATGTAACTTGTAGGAACTGACCGCGTAGTCCCGGGTATCCCGGTTTGAGAGGATGCTAATTTGCAAAAATCACACTTAGAGTTAAAAACATGCCGTTAAAGGGTGAAAACCCAAACCAGCCCCCCAACGACCTCGTAGGAGGCATGAACACCTCGCACGGGACCGATGTAACTTGTAGGAACTGACCCCGTAGTCTCGGGTCTCCCGGTTTGAGAGTATGATGATAATTTTCACTCATATATGTAATTTTATAGTTTAAGTAAAAAAAATTTTTTGCAAATTATTGGGGTACTAATATCGTATCTTTTTTGTATCCTATTTTTTTTGCAGGATAACAGTTTATCGTTGGCATTTATTCACGTGGAACACACAGAGAACTCAATGATTTACAACAAGGGATTTATTCATGATTCCATTTTTTTGTGTCATGGCCGTGCGGTCTTTTGTTGTTTTATTGTTGAGTTTTATGGCCGTGCAGGCTTTTGTAAGTTAATTGTTATATTTTGTGGCCGTGCGGGCTTTATATTAGGCAGGTTTTGTATTAACAGGTTTTGGAATGTCCAAAAAATAGAGGAAACTCTACCCAATTTTTTTTGGGCATGTGAACTATAAAGACTTGTAATATTTTGAAGTTTGTATGTACATTTATTTATTAACAACGTGCAATATTATTAATTTGTGAATTTTGTGCTTTCAAATAATTTTTTTTTTTTATAAAAAATTTGGCACAGTTCAAAACCGTGGCAAAAGTGTATCATATTTTGGCACGATTTTGAACTGTGCCAAAAAAATTTAAACTGTTTAGAATCTGGCACAGTTAAAAACTGTGCCAAAAGTGTGCCAGAAATATCAAATTCAGGCACGATTTAAAAGTGTGCCAGAAGTGTTCCTATTTGCCCAAATCTGGCACAGTTAAAAACTGTGCCAAAAGTGTGCCAGAAATATCAAATTCTGGCACGGTTTAAAAGTGTGCCAGAAGTGTTCCTGTTTGACCAAATCTGGCACACTTTTGAGCCGTGCCAGAAAAAAATTGCCATTTTGGAACACCTGATTCTGGCATAGTTCAAAACCGTGCCAGATTTGATCTGGCACAGTTTTAAACCGTGCCAGATTCCTGTTTTTGGTGTAGTGAAAGACATACTGGTGTATACGAAACCAAAATGATTCGAGAAGGGTTCAGAGTCTAAGTTACGAAATGGGAAGGTGTTAGGCACCCATTCCGCCCTTTCGGTATCTCATGGATGTTTGCTATTTTCCTTTTTTATTTTCCCCGTGATATGTGTGCATGTGTATATAAATGGTGGAGATAGGCATCCTCGACTTGTATCATGGAAGAGATAAAACGAGTCATCCGTAAGAAGGTATAAAAATAATATTAGAAAATAAAATTTATGCGATTACTCTTACGTTGATCGTTATAATAGAACGATAATGCATATGGAGTAATAAGTCACTAAGAACAAGTATATAGAATATAAGAAAATTGGATTTAGAGAAGATAGAAAATGAGAGAGAAAGTGAGAATAGGACTCGAGTCTCGAATTTTACCCCGAGATGCCTACGTAGCCTATAAAGGCATCAAAGTCCACGTAGTTCGCATACAAAATGAGGGGTGGGGTTTATCCCATAAATCCAAATGGGGGATCTCTTATTTGTGTGTGCGTGTGTGTGTGCGTAGAAAAAGTGTTTTAGTTGTGAGAAAAGTGTGAGAAAAGTATGAGAATCCCTATTTGGAATTTATGAGCAAACCCTCTTTTTCTTATTTTTTGGGTTTGATTTTATATGAAAATAAGAGATGTGCAATAATACTAAATAAAAAGCATATTAGGATATGTGAGATGCGATAATAAAAAGTGCTAAGTAATAAAATAAGTTATTGCGAATCTAAGAGAATTTCAAGAGAAAGTTGAGAAAGTTGGACCTTCTTGAAGATCTTGAGATTGATCTTGAATGTTGGAGAGCATCCCTTGCACTTGGATGATGATGGAGAGTGGATAATTCACCAAGTTTGATGGAAAGGATGATGAAAAGTGGAAGTTAGAAAGTGATTTGGATGTTGAAATCGCGCTGTCTTCGAGAAAGATTTTTGGGATTCACAGAGAGCGATTGTTATCAGATTTGGGTTCTCCTTGCAAATGAGGTGAAGGCCTACTTTTATAGGCCCAGGTCACTGCCAATCGGCATACACCTAGTCCTGCATATCGGCAGGTGCCGATAGTCAAGGTCTGGAACCTGCCATTTGGCAGTGTGTTTCAGGCCTTTCCGGAAAATTGGCTGCCGAGGGCAAACCGTTGGTCAGAATCGCGTACGGGGCAGACCGTTGGAAAGGTAGTTCAGAGATATTTGAAAGTCCTTTGGACCTCTCTCGGGTTCTGGAGTTGACTTTGGGTAAAATATGGCTTAGAAACGTTTATTGGTCCATTAGACGGGGAATCGTTCGGACACAAACGGATCGTTCATCCGCATGGTAAGTCCGAATCGCACACTAGGCAGATTGTTGTAAAGGTTAGGAGATGTACTTAAACATTCCAAAGAGTTTGACCCGGTTTGGGGAGTTGACTTTGGTCAACCGAGCCCTGGAAGCATTCGGTGAACTCTTGGAGTCAAACGAATCGTTCGTCTGCATGGTAAGTCGGAATCGCACATGAAGCGGACCATTGGAAAGGGGTTTCAGTGCCCTTCAAATATTCATTCAGCTTTGGTCAAGCTGAAGAGTTTGACTTTTTGGTCAAACGGAGCCTGGGAGTGACCGATGGCTTCTAGGTTAGTACTCGGGACATGACATGGGTCTATAGTGATTAAGGGAGGTACTAGGGACCTAAGGAGAGTTAGGGGGTAATAGAATGGGGTGTCTACAATGATTATACTAAAATTTTATGCTAAATATATGTTAAAGCATTGCAGGACTTCTCAATCCATTTAACTAATGAATAAGTGTTTAACGTAAACTGTACTCGATCTACAGGTCGAGATAATAACTAGTTACTCTAAGGCTATTTATCTTTGAATTCTTATTTGGATATTTTTCATTTCAATTGAGCTATTTAGGCGTACATATATTTAAGGAAATTTTACATTTCAATTGAGCTCTTTAGGATCACATCTATTTAAGGATATTTTATAATATCACATTTTCATGTATGAATTTTTGTATACCCTGTCTTAGATAAACATTTCCTAAGACGGTTGTACTTATATCCATTTGGAATGCCCGCTGTACAATGAACGTCTTAGTGTATTCGAGCGCGTACTCCTTATCTTTGCTTCTGGCAAGGAAAATAATTCTAAGATTTCATATATATTTTTTGTCTAGGCCCCGTATAAATAAACATTTATAAATTCATGAGTCTCATATAATATATTACAAAAATGGCTAAATTAGTCAAATATTCGAGAAATATTTACAGCCTTTATGGGATGGTATGTTCATATATTAATCAATTTTCAGTTTCTTCAAGAAACCATATGTCATAGGTTGTGCACCTTTTAATGAGTCATTTACACTCCTTTCTTATAATCAGTCATTTGTAACCTTCAGGGTCAAGGCCTCATGGTATTTTTTACTATAGGTCCAAATATACCACGTTTATTTAGAGACTCAAAATAGGCCATCAAGACATTTTCTCATTTTGGCTAGTATATTCTTTGTCGATATTCATTCATAGTATATGAATTTGTAGTATCATTGCCCTCTGATTTTGGTGTAGCTACAACATACATAATTATATCATCGATGATCATCTTTGTTAATCCCACTTTTCTCTTGTGTATGTATAAAACATAGAAATCTCATTTAATATTAGGTACTTTTGCCAACTTCAGGGGCTTTATAGTCACTTCAGGGACTTGTGTCTTTTTATAGACAATAACCTCTTTTGGGGTTTTAGCAAAAGTGGATATTTGTTCATAACCTCTTCAACAGTGCTATGTATAACCTCTTCTTAAGAGTTATTTGTGCATGATTTTATTTAACCTCCACTACTTGGGAGTCAAGTGATTCAGACCAATAGGTTTGCCACACTTCCAGCGTCTAATAAATTCATTATTTGTTGACTTTATTTTTTCCTTGTGGAAGAATGATTTTGGCAAGCACATTTACAACTAGTGTATGTGACAATTAATGTTGCAATATCATTTTTCATTTTATTTTAGCATTCAGTAATGTGGAGGAATAGATGAACAAAGTGAAAGTATTCTACGATTATTTTCGTCATTTTTCTAGACGGATCGTTCTTATGGAACAATTTGTAATTTAGGTATGTTTTATCCTCCCCCTAACAGCGGAAAGATTGTCTTATCAATATATTTTTTTTATAAAACATATAGTGAATACGGCATTTGTCAATAGTTTAATAACTATGGAGCTTCAGGATCATGACAATGAACATTTCTTACAACAATAAATGTCTTATTGTACAACCGAGTGAATAATGAAATGGAAATTTACTATTATGAGCTTCTAGATCGAGCCATTACCTTTCCTCCAAAGTCTGCCATATTCCCTATTAAACCATCGCAACCATTTACCCAGCAAAGCCTTATTGAATTGAACTAAACTCCTTACCCCCGTCACACCTTCCTTTAGCGGCATGCACACCTCATCACAACTCATCAAGCAGTATTTGAACTGATCATCATGACCTCCCCATAGGAAATCCCTCATCAAATTGTTAATCCTATTGCCGACGGAACCAGGTAAAGAGGGATTAACATAAAATATGTCGAAAAGGCTCGATAAAACACTTTTGATCAACGTCAACCTCCCCCATTTGGAAAGTTAACTATGCTTCCAACCTGCTAACCTCCTTTGGACTCCCTTAAGAACCGGATCCCACATCATCGTAGACTTAAACTTAGCCCCTAAGGGAAGGCCAAGGTAAGTAGAAGGGAGCAAGTCGAACCTACAACCAAGAACACTAACCAAATAACCCACGTTGCCCACCTCTCTACCAACATTCATATCGCTTTTCCTGACATTGATACAAAGACTAGATACTGCTTCAAAACACACCAGAAGAAGCCTCAACGTCCTCACCTCATCCACAGTCGCCCCCAAAAAATAATAGTTTCATCTGCAAACAACACGTGAGAGATCTCCACAGGATGTGGAAGAGAACTCCCAATCAAATATCCAGAGACCAGGCCACCCTCTACATACGATTCATCAACCGAGAAAATGCCCCCATAACCAAGATAAAGAGGAAAGGAGGACAATGAATCACCATGTCGAAGACCTCGAGAGCTCAAGAAAAAATATTCGGGAACCCCATTCACCAGGATAGAGAAACTGACCGAGGAGAAACACCTCTTCATCCACTTACACTATCGCTCCCCAAACCCCATCCTCCTCAGAAGATAGAAAAGGAAGTTCTAGCTCACATCATCATAGGCCTTCTCAATATCAAGCTTATAAATAAGGCTTGAGACCCCACTATAAGTAATCCAAAATTACTTTTTATGTTTTATTTCAATATGTTACCCATGTATACTTATGATAGGAAGCTTCAGGTTCCTCACAATATATAATTTTGTAATAAAAGATATAATGAATATTCTTAAATAATAAATTCTTAATTCCTAGTGTAAGCTTCTGGCTTTAAACACTAAAATTAAACAAAAAATTACATTTAATTATTTATTTTGCAACAGTACGCTTGTATTCTTATGCCCATCGAACAAAGTAAATTTCTTCAAGATTTACTTTCATATAATTCATCACATACAAGTGTCACGAAATAATGATTACGCATAATGATTAGTTACATGGATCAAAAATGAATTTTTTTTCATGGGTAGAAGTATATAAATGCTCAACAATACTTACACCTAATCATTCGTTAACTTTTACAACGGGAAATTAATTAATTAAAATGTAAATTTTGAAACTTCTCAAACTTGACGCTCTTGCGATGGCATTAAAATGTAAAAATTGATCCGTAATAATTAAACATAAAGTTTTATATGATGTCATATTATATGAATCTTCGAGTTCATAAAAAATATAATATTAAATGCTAGAAATTCGGGTCCTAAATAAAATAATTCATAAAACATCATGTGTGGCTTTATGTGAAAACTTTAACTTCCATCATTGTGTGAGAACTTATTGTTCTACACAAATAGTCTCATTTCAACTTAAATAAGATCAATGTCATTTCCATTAAATATTCTACCATTTAGTATCAAACTTCAGGTTTGATCAAGGACTAATATATTGTTGGAGCTTCCGGTTCAAATAATTATGTCAAACACGAGAGCTTCTAGTCTCAAATCTAGTAGCTAGATTTTAACCCCGCGCGACTCACGAACGGTTATAAAATTAAAAATAAGCGTATACAATATTTTCCAACTAACTTTACCATAATATTCTTCACCAAAAATGGAAATAAAGAAAATAAATTATATTTCCATACATGATTCCTTAAGATAATACTTTTCTTTTTAAAATGTCACCAACATATAGGGATTCATTTAAAAAATAATTAAAAAGTAATATAAAATGAATTGCTCCATGTACTGAAATTTTATAATCAAAATATGAAATTAGTAACGAATTTAATATTTTAACATGGGCAGGAGAGCTACCGTATGCGATATTTTTTTATATAACCATCTATCATAAAACATTAAATTATAACATTTTAAAAAAATATGTAGGGAAAAATAGTTTGATGAAAAAGAATTATAAAATTACTAAAAATCATACGAAAACTTTTGACAACTTTTTCAAGTCAAAACATTTGATATCTTTAAATGTTTTGGCATCATTAAATCTAATTCAAATATGCGAAATGACGATTGAAAAGTAAAATACATACTGAACACAAAAACTTTAAAAAATTATTGACAAAAAAGAACACGCATATATGCATTTAAAACAATAAAAAATTATATTACACACCCAATAAACAAATAATATATATTTTTTTAACTAAAACTAAATTCCTAAATCCCCACTTACATAACATACTATCAAGAATCCAAAAGGAGGTAGTCTTTTGATTTTTTTAGAGAGGTTGTGAAGGAAATTACAGATATTAAATATTAAAGAAGAGTAGGATTAGAATAATACTATAATTAATGAAGAGAGATGAAGTTTAGTAATTATAACCACATTATGCTAGCATGTAGGCCACACGATTCATGACTGAATTTATCTAAATTGTATTGTTTTGTTGTTATAGTGTGTTTCACCCAATATATTCTATGAATGAAAGAATAATGAATTTTAAATTAACATCAAAAGTCATATGAATGACATTCAATAAGTGAAACCGATGTTTTTAACTTTGAAAATACATTATAACTCCATTTTCATTATGTTTTATGACCACTAAATAAAGAAAAGAATTATTTTCAATCATTGAAGTAGTTTAGTATAATAATTAAAACAATAAATAATTTTTAGAACTAAAATTATGAGATGAAAATGGTTAATTAGGTATTTATAAATACATGATGAACACCAAGTTTTGACATTTAAATTTTAAAGTCCAAGTGGATAGGCCAAACTATCTCTAAAAGAACGGAGGTTTAAATCAAAATCAACCCCTAACTTATGAAAAGTTAGAAATACATCATTAAAATAAACGTAAGATGGAAAAGACAAGTGAATTAAATGGTAGGAGTATTTTTAAATATAATAATTTTATAGACCAACAAATCTAATAGGGTATGTATTGTTTACGCAATGTGTCATAGATTTTATATTTTTATTTTGAAATATTATGAACTAAAATAAAAAAATTCAAATATCAATAAGGACTAAACATATTGAAAATTGATATTTTAGTGCATAAAGGGAAACAATAGCAAATGAATTAGAAAAAGAATCCAAAGAACCATTTATAAAGTGATTATAACTTATATTAAATTTATGATATTATAATGTTAAGATATTCAGCTGAGTGAGAAAAAATCAATGTTTTTAACAACACCTTTTAAAAAATCACAACATATTAATGTTAAATTAAATCAAATATTGTTCAACTGAAATTACCCCCGTTTTCATCCGCATAAATTGGATTAAAAATAGTGAGTATATTATGAACATGTACACAACCTCTCTGAAATGGATAGAAAATTTATAATCTGAGATAAGATTAAAAGAATTATAATCAAATTCTTAATCAACTAAAACACAGCTCAAAACTTTATTTTGATGTCATTTGTAATATTAACAAAATAATAGACATATCCAATAAACAACAGTACCTATTTTGATAAATAAAAGAAAAAGAAATCGGAATAATAATAAAATAGTTTGTAATCCGCAAAAATATGAAAAACATATCCAATAAATTATAGTACCCATTTTTAATAAAAAGGAAAAGAAATACGAAAAATAATGAATTAGGTTTTTAATCTGAATAAGAACCATTGGGATCAGCAAAATATAAAATGGAAAAAATTATCCAAATGAATGTACAAAAAAGAATGATTACCAAGGCCTCCAAAAAAAACCAAGTGAACGATAAAGTTTTCAGGATGGGGGAACAAAAATCTTTACATTATAAAATCAAGAAAGGTTGAGTATAAGAAGAGAGAGAAAATGAGAGGAGAAAAGATTGGGGAAGAGAGGGAATACAAAATATTTTAGAAGATCGATGAATCTAGTCTCTTATAAGAAAAAAGATACACGGACACATAAAGATAGACACACAACTTAGATACACACTAAAAATGAAAAAAAAAACTAAAGGTGGCCTTTCCTACCACAATTGGAACAAGTCTAAACATGGAGGGAATGATTACAAAAATATCGACATTTCCTCATGTTTCTAGTGGGCTTTCTCACACGATTGGTATTGGCTTTGGTGGTGGGAACAACTCTGTCATTGTAGCCTATAACAAACATATCTCTATTGACTTGGACGGTGCCTAATATCCTGTCCAATTTCTCTAACCTAGACGCCAAGTCAAACTTAACTCTAGATGAGTCTCTCAAAATCTCCTCCAACTCCTTAATCCTAAACTCAAGTAGACGCCTAGACTCCTCAATCTCTAGAAACTCCTTTTTCAAAGCCTTCATCAAACCTTTAAGGATATCTCTCTATTTCTCAAAGTACTCCAGATTCTCCCTAAGCTTATTTTCCCGTGCCCTAAGATACTCAATTAATGCATCATTATTTTCTATGGCACACTCATTTAGCATACCTTGCAATTTCGAGTTAGCCTTTTTCACCTTCACCGTCTCCTCGAACAACTCTGGAAATGCAACTTGGAACTCTCCTACGTCGATCTCCTCATCGTCTCTTTCATCACTCTCAGCCTCTTGGGAAGCACTCTCAACAGCCTCGAAAGTGTCATGCACATGAGTATCCTCAGGGGAAGATATATCGTCGTCCCTCACAAGACATGCCATAAGCGCAAAAAAGTTTCGATCAATGGGGGAATTTTCTCCCTCTTCCGACTCACTATCACTTGAGGTGGCTTTGTATGCTATTGGTTTCTTACCCTCTTTCTTAAGCCTAGTGGGACACTCTGCTACTTTGTGATCATATCCTCACACCCGAAACACCTATCAGACTCATCTCTCTTAGGTTTCTCACTACTATACTTAGGCGTGGAGTCTCCCTTGTTCTTGAATTTTTTAAACTTTTTGGCATCTTTCAATTGCTTATGAATTTGTAGAGACTTCTTGAACTTTCTTTCCAACAAGAGGACATCCTCAAAGTCAGAATCGAAATCATCATTCAACACTTTAGTTTCCTCTTTTTGGGCTTTCAAAGGAATGCCCTTTTCTTTATTTATCACTTGCTTGGAGGCAAAAATATCGGGTTCGTAGGTTTGATGGTCTCCTACGATCTCTTCTAGTTTCAACGAGTTAAGAAAACCGAGGAAATTCATAACAGTCAGTTTTGCATCAAACCTACTCGGCAACGATCTCAAAATTTTCTTAGTCACTCGGTTATCGAGAATCTTCTCACCTGGGTTAAATGCATCATTAACAATCTTGGACAACCTAGTGTAAAACTCATCAAACGTATCACTCTCTCACAACCTAATCGTCTCAAACTGTGTAGTGAGATTTTGCAACTTAGATGCCCTGACTGTGCTCTGCCCTCGTGAGTGAGTGACAGTGTATCCCTAGCTTCTTTCTCAGTTTCACAAGTCATGATACGATTATACTCTTCAGGTGTGACATGTGAGGAAATAATGTGCAGACTTTTAGAGTTATACAGTGAAAGCCTATGTTCAGTCTCAGTCCATGACTCAATGGGTTTCAAACAAGTTCCCTCACCGTCTCGTGTGATAGGTGGTGTTAAACCTTTTTCAATAGCTAACCAGACATGCTCATCAATGGATTTTAAAGCACTTCTCATTTGCATTTTCCAATAAGCATAATTAGTGCCATAAAAAACAGGAGTGCGAAAACTATCATAACCTCGAAAATGCATCCTTACAAGCAAAAAGGGATCAAACACAATAAAAATGTATTTTTGTCTTTGATACCAATTTGTATGACCCCGTATATATAAATTTCAACAAAAACTTTTTCTTGAGCGGAATTAAGTTAAGGATGAATACAAACCAATTTTCTCTTTTTGAAAAAATCCTTTCAATTTTATTAAATCACACCAAATTGTGACACAAAATAACTTAACCACATTTTATCTTGCTTAACCCTAAGCACGCAACTAGTTATTAAAGGAAGTTAAATAAATTAAAGAAATACTCACAACGACGATGTACGAGGAAAAATCCAATCGGGAAAAAACCTCAGATGGCCCATGCTAGACAATCACTATGACAATGGTTTTACAAACTCAGATGGTAGTCTTATACAATGACTCGATCCGCCCACGAGACTTGATGCTCCTCTGATCTTCTACCAATCTTAACAGTGTCCTCGCGGAAAGTAAACTTCTTCCACGATTCTCGTCCACAGCAGTCGCCTCCACGAATGCCTCAGTATCCACCGATAAGGCGTTGTGTTGTCTACGATGTTGAACACGAAAGTAACCTTCTCCGATTCTCCACCGCAAAACCAGCAATGTTCAAGTATTGAACAAACCCAACTTGATACAACAAAGATTACATAAAAATATGATACTGATAACTCAGGTCATTGTAAACTCTAATGATGTTTTATAGTGAAAACACTTAAAACTTTGTGCAGAAATCTCTCTATATAGTAAATTGTTTTTCGTACTGCAAACACTTTAAGAAAAATGAAACAACCTATTTATAATTATTTTAAGGTGGTGGCATATCTTGTTCGAGCGAGATAATGCGTCGTTCTAATGATAACATCTCTCGTTAGAATGACAACGTTTTTGGTTTGAACAATAGTCCCCTTTTTAGAGTCCAGACCAATTTAAACTCTAATCCAACCTTATCAGCTCTAAACGAAGTGTAAACGAGTAATTAAAACATTTTTCTTTTAACAAATGGCATCCTTATTTTTTATAAAATAAAATTTCGAGTTTCATTAACATTATGCATTCATACCTGAGTGATCTCGGAATGCAATTAAACTTTGAAGACGAGAAATTCCTCACTAATTAAACTTTGGAATCATTAATTCTTTGAAGCTTTACCGCAACGCCTTCAATTAATCTTCGACACCTAACAGTCTCTGAATGGATCGTAATAATAAAAATCTACCAATGATTCAAACGTGTTTTGTTCCGAGAATAACTGAAAACTACATTAAGACTCAATTGGAAATTTGGTCATTACAAATCTCCCCCTTTGACTTTTCCGGGATAAAATTAACAGTGAAATGCCTAACCCAGGCCGTTAAGCCGTATGCCTAAATACTATCCCGTAAACCCAAAAATAAAATTATATCATCAGTATGGGATAAGAATCATAAAACATGGACCGACAAGCATGAAACTGTCTCTGAATGTATGAATGTGATGTAGAGTTGTAATATCGAATCTATTTAAGCATACGTACACACATGAAACAGACAAATACCTAGTGAAGTGTGGATGAACAAATGATATAAATCAATATGAAAACTCAAATCAGAATCATTAGTTATGTGAGTAAATATGAAACCAATTTGTAACAAGATATCTTTTTTAATACAAATATGAAACTCACAAAACTCCCCATAGATCACAGATATCTCTTCCCCTTTTTGTTTCTAATAGACAATCTGGTGAAAAGATAAACAATTCTAGCATAAACTAATACCAATGTCAATAAATCAACTAGAAGAATGACTAGATAAACATGAAACAAACTAGCTAAATATGATTAATCAATGTCAAATCAGTAGCTAGATAATAGGAAAATCACATAAAAAAATTTCAAATCCAAGAAGGTGTGATTAAACAAGACAATGCAGTAAAAGATCAAATCTCTAAAAGAAGACTGCATAAATGATATGGCCAGAAGCAATGCAGTACCAAAATATGAACCAAAATAGTAGGGTACTGGAGCAAAAATCAACCAAAGAAGTCATATGGTCAATCTGGTCGTTCGAACGAGCCATGGATGTTGCTTAAACAAGAAGCAACATCTTTCGAACGAAACTTGTTGTTGTTTTAATGACATAATCAAACAGTTACAGTTTCCCCTGAATATTAAACAGTGTTGCCCGTGAAAAAGATTTCCATAAAAGACTGATTGGGAGGGGCTCAGAAACAAAATAGTAGCTAAACTAAGAAAACTAAAAAAAAATGAGTAACATGCTAACATAGTACCAATGTGACTAAACATGAACATGGAATGTATGGGTGTGAACTACAATGAATGAATCACAATTCCAACACAGCGAAAATATTAAGAAACTCTAATTGATGGGAATCTATCATGAAAATTTATCATAGACATATGTAACAATTAAAGTGTGAGCTTAATGAACTAAACAAACATCATGCATGTGAATTTCGAATTTTGACGATTCTACAGACAATAGTGTCATAACACGAATTTTTAACGATAGGATTCTTTGTGCAAACCCGTTGAAATTTTTAACCCATCCAAACTCCCTCAAATATATATCATATTTTTTCTTTTGAATGAACTAAACTAATTTGGCCCATTTTTGTCATATGATTCTTTTTACCGCCTTATGATTTTATCGGGCTCTTTTAAACGGTGGCTTTCACGATGAGTCAATTTTACACTCTCGCAGCCCTTTCCCATGAATACTCATCATTTTTTAATTTAATCCTCACGGTAAATAGTAATTACATCCACACCTCTTCCTTAAGTCTACTTACGCATAGATGACAAGATTGAGATATGAACGTGTCATCAAACTCAGATATGCAAGAGTTGTCAAACATCCATATACACTCGTGCATGTGTGCAATCATGGAATATCAACAAAGTCGAATTAAAACACATATCAACTTCAAAACAACCCCATAATACAATGGTTAAGATCATTCCTATCATCGATAATAATGACCAAATATCCTAGCCACATGGATAATGGAAGGAAGTGGGGTCCAAGCACACGAGTATGTCGCATCAGACATGTTAACTCATGACACACACACAAAAAGAAAATCTCAAAAATCTTCAAAACCAAAAATCTTTTTGTATTTTTGAAAACATTTATCAAAAACAATCTTTTTGTAGTTTTCAAATAAGATGAAATAAATGAAAATAAAATACAAAATGATAAACACGGTAACACACTCAACCTTTAGATTTAGCATGGAAAGAATGAAGTTCAACCAAATGAGAACCATGAAGTTTTAGTCCTAAAGCCTCTAAGTCCGATTTCCTAACCCCAGCAGGTGTAACATAATGCATGGGGGTTTTAGGAATGGACACGACTTTATTCCTAAACTTCCTAAGATCATTTCTAAGGTCATAGAAAAAATGTCTATAGTGACCTTTCCTACTACAATGGGAACAAGTCTAAACATGGTGGGAATGATTACCAAAATATTGACCTTTCCTTACGTTCCTAGTGGGATTTCTCACGCGATTCATATTGGCTTTGGTGGTGGGAACAACTCTCTCGTTGTATCCTATACCAAACCTATCTATGTTAACTTGGACTGTGCCTAACATCCTGTCCAATTTCTCCAACCTAGACTCCAAGTCAAACTTAACTCTAGACGAGTCTCTCAAACTCTCCTCCTACTCTTTAATCATAGACTAAGTAGATGCCTAAACTCCTTAAACTCTAGCAACTCCTTTTTCAAATCCTCTATCAAACATATCGAGTTCATTGGTTTGATGGTCTCCTACGATCTTTTCTAGTTTCAACGAGTTAATCAAACCAAGGGAATTCATAACATTCACTTTTGCATCAAACTTACTCGGTTACGATCTTAAAATTTTCTTAATCAATCAATTATCGGGAATCTTCACACGTAGGTTAAATGCTACATTAATAATCGTGGACAACCTAGTGTAAGACTCATCAAACGTCTCACTCTCTAACATCTTAATCGTCTCAAACTTTGTAGTGAGATTTTACAACTTAGATGCCCTGACTGTGCTCGTACCCTCGTGAGTGAGTGACAGTGTATCCCAAGCTTCTTTCGAAGTTTCACAAGTCATGATATGATTATAATATTCAGGTGTGACATGTGAGGAAATAACCTATAGATTTTTAAAGTAATACAGATTTTTAGAGTTATACAGTGCAAGCCTATGTTCAGTCTCAGTCCATGACTTAACTGGTTTCAAACTAGTGCCCTCACCCTCTCGTGTGACAGGTGGTGTCCAACCTTTTTCAACAGCTAACTAGACACGCTCATCCACTACACCAAAATGCGGTTTTAGTAACATACAAACTTATTGATTACTAACACTATTATACTGTTACAATTACTAATAGTAATTTACCATTACTAAATTAAAATATGTGTTACTAATGACCTTTAATATGTTAAATAATAAAGTAAAAATCTATTTTATTGTTACACCTCATAAAAAAAGAGGATGGATACTTCCCTCCCAATGGAAAGAGAAATACGTTCTCTCCCAAAATAAGAGTTGCCCTGCTAATACATTTTCTCGTTTCTCCCGAATAGGAGCGGGTTTCGGCGAGACCTCTTTTTGAGATTTCTGCCAGGTTCTATCCTATCGAATACGTTCTCTCACAAAAGATGCTTGTCATCTTGGTTGTTTACAATCTAGGAAGAGTGTCATTTTGGTTCACAAACTTATAGCGATTTCTCCTTTTCGTGGTTTCGTTACGGATGTATACATAAACGGATTTGAAGTTTCATTACGGATATATACATAAACTTTATTTTCGGGTTGTTGTTTTGCCTCTTTTATTATTCTTTATCAGTTGATTTACTTTTATTTGACGATCTCTATTGGTTTTATGCATAAACTCAACATATAAAAAGCTAAAATTAAACTTGGGTTTTCTCATTTATTCTGTGCCTATTTAATGGGGATTCAAAGACCATTTATGGAAATATAATCCTAAAATCCAATTCTTAACTTGATTTATGACCCTTATGTTAACTCCCAATTTAAGAGTGAGAAAAAGAAGCCGTCTAATCAAACCCTAAGCCTGATTAGGACAACAGATTAGGGAATAGAACCCTCATCACACATGACTCACATTGACCCTAAGCCTCCATACATTAAAAATGCCTGGAATCGATCCTTTGCTTCCGTTGTGGCATCCCCTTCATGCTCCCACGATCTAGATCTCAAAAAACCAACAACTTTTAAAGGGGAACCCTGATTAGGACAACAGATTAGAGAATAGAACCCTCATCACACATGACTCACATTGACCCTAAGCCTCCATACATTAAAAATGCCTGGAATCGATCCTTTGCTTCTGTTGTGGCATCCCCTTCATGCTCCCACGATCTAGATCTCAAAAAACCAACAACTTTTAAAGGGGAACCCACAGTCATCTTCTCTCAAGCTGATATTGAAACCCTTGTTAAACCCTTTCAATATGCCTTAATAGGGAAGTTCACTCATGGAAGACCTGCCATGGATGTCATCGGACAGACCTTTCAAACCTTCTCATTGAAGACATCATTCAATGTGGGATTATTGGACAATAAACATGTTTTAATCAGGTTGAATTCGAAAGAAGATTATTCAAGGATGTGGATAAAGGATACTTGGTTCATAGGAAGATTTCCAATGAAGATCTTCAAATGCACGCCAAATTTTAGGCCAGATTTCAAAAGCAGTATCTCCCCCATATGGGTGTCATTCCCCCACCTTCCCATTCACTTTTTCTCAAAGTCCTCGCTATTTTCCAATTGCCCAATTGATTGGGAAACCTGTAAAACTTGATGCATCTACAGTGGAGATAAATAGACCAAGAATGGCCCGTGTATGTGTAGAAACAGACCTTATAATGAAGATTCCAAAGAGAAATTGGATAGGTTATTGTGATCAGGGTTTTTGGCAGGTAGTTTTGGGGGAAAATTTGCCTAAATATTGCAAGAATTGCTTAAAGAAGGGCCATGATGTAGATTCTTACTTATTCCTTCATCCTAACCAAGAGAATAATGTTACAAAAAATAAACAATTTGTTCCCAAAGTTATTCAAACTCGATATGGTAATCAATTGATTACAGCACATCAAGAGAAGGAAGTCCAGGACACTAAAGATAACACTGATCATACAGTTGTAGTAGAAAATCCATCTTCATCTAATGAGGTAGTAGTAAATGATGCAGAAGATTATTTTGTTAACTTAGCTGGGAAAAATATAAAAGATTTAAAGCCAAATGAGTATGTAGAAGGGAAATATATGGAAATAATAGAGATCAATGATAACCAAGAAAATGCAACAGCTCAGATGATAAGTCCAGTAAAGAAGAAAAGGTATAAGAAGATTCAAGATCACATGACTAAGATCCATAATCAAGACTTGCCCACCGAAGAAACTTTGATTATTGAAAATTGTTCTTTGTCCCCAAGGGGAACTGACTTTCCAGATCATGAGCAACATCAGGCTACTAGGCCTGTTTATACCTATGATAATGAAAAGGATATTCACACTCCTTTAATTGAATAACTCCAACTCTTTGCTCAGAGTATCAATAGAAAGCTTCAATCCCTGCATACTCCTCCTCCTGGTTCATCTCTGCATACAACCAATACAGATGTTGAGTTAAAGAAGAAGAAGCTCAAGATGAAAGATCCTTTGTTTAGAAGATCCACAAGGTCTTCTACTAAAGGTAACAATAAATCCTTTACCTCTATGTCCAAATGATTAATACAATGGTTTGGAACATTCGAGGAGCAATTAAGAAATCCCCATCTAGAAGAATTAATTTTTTTTTGCAAAATGCATAAAATTCTTCTTATTGCTCTTTTAGAACCAAAAGTAGATGCTTCAGAAATTGGTTTTTACCACAGGAAGTGGGGCTTTCAAGGATGTGCAAGTAATATTAGTGGGAAAATATGGATTTTTTAGAGGTTTGACATTCAAGTTCAGTGCATTGCTGATAATATTCAGAACTTAACAGTGAAAATTTCTCATAATGCTTTGAACACAGACATCATTTTAACTTATGTTTATGCTAAATGTACTAGAGAAGAAAGAAGAGACATGTGGGATCAGATGTATCCGCTATCTAGTTTATTTCAGAATCTCCCTCACTTGGTCCTTGGGGACTTTAATGTTGTTTCTTCTCAAGCTGATAACTTAGGTGGCAATGACATTGACCATCCTGCTGTGGATGATTTCAACCAAGCCGTTGAGGATAGTGGTTTATCTAATCTTAGATATTGTGGTACTAGATACACCTGGTGTAATAATAGAGATGAAGTTGGGTTGATTATGGCAAGGCTATACACATGCTTGATGAATAAAAAATGTCTATAACTTTTCCCAAACTCTAAATTAAAACATTTAAATAGGTCATTTTCAGATCATGCTCCCTTACTGCTGTCAATTAGTAATTTGATAGAGGCCTCTCCTAAACCCTTCATTTTCCAGAAAATATGATGTATGATTTACTTGACTTACTTGAAAAGTCTTGGTCTGAATCTTGAAAAGTCTTGGTCTGAATCTTTAAATTTCCATGGTCTGCTAAAGTTTGCTGAAAAACTCAAGAGACTTAAAGGGGGTATCAAGAAATGGAATAAGGAGGTTTTTAAAGATGTTTTCCAGAAAGTGAAAGATCTTAAGGATTTAAATCTTCAAATGGATCTTAACTTTGAGTTGAATCGAATAGACATTAATAGGGCTGAAATGTCCAAGACCAAAGTTGAATTGATGGATGCTTATAGCATGGAGGAAACCTTTTGGAGACAAAAATCAACAATTAAATGGTTGAAACATGGGGATGCAAATACAAAAAAAATTCATTCCAGTGTAAAGGCTAAGCACCAAAAGCTTAGAATCCACTCCATTATCGATGAAGATGGGAATTATTGGGAAAATGACTAAGAGGTTAGTAAATAAATTATTGATTTCTTTAAGAAACAATTGACGGAGGTTCGACCTTCCAGTAATATTAAATCTACTGACCTTATTCCCTTTTTAATTTCTACTGAAATGAACAATATTCTTAAAGATCTTGTCAATGAGGAAGAAGTTTTTGCAGCCATAAAGTCTATGAATGAGGACTTAGCTCCTGGTCCAGATGGATTTGGAGGATCATTTTACTTACACTATTGGACTTTAATAAAGCCAGATCTTATTAATGCCATTGATCATTTATTTACAGGTGGTGTGATCCTAAGGTCTTGGACAAGTACTTCAATTGTGCTTATTCCAAAAACTAAAGTTCCAAAAAAGTGTGGGTATTTCAGGCCTATAAGTCTGTGTAATTACTCATTTAAAGTGATTACGAAGATTCTTTCTAAAAGATTGTCTACATTATTGCCTTCCATAATATCTACTAACCAAAGTGGATTTATCAAAGATAGATCTATTCAAGAAAATTTTCTTCTAGTCAAAGAAATGGTCAATAATTTAGGCAAGAAATCTCATGGTGGCAATGTCATAATTAAGCTAGATATGGAGAAGGCCTATGATAGGGTAAACTGGAATTTTCTAATTCAATCTCTCAGAAGAATTGAATTTGGGGAGAGATGGATAGACCTCATATGGAGAAGCATATCTAATAACTAGGTTTCCATTAATATTAATGGCCAAAACAAAGAGTTCTTCAAATCAACCAGGGGCTTAAGACAAGGGGACCCTCTATCCCCTAGTCTTTTTATCATAGCTGCAGAATTTCTCAGTAGAGGCCTTAATAGATTGCAAAGTTCAGGAGAAGCCCTACCTTTCTACCGTCCTAGTGGAATCCCTCTAATCACTCATCTAGCTTTTGCCGATGATGTATGATTTTTAGCAGAGCAGATAAGAAGAGTCTTGATAGGACTATGAAGTTCATTAATTACTATTGCTCTTTATCTGGTAAAAAATGCAACCTATCCAAGAGCAGATCTACAATTTATGACAAATTCTCTCCTAAAAAAAAGTCCATGCTTACTACATCTACAGGTCTTAAGCACAAACCTCTTCCTCTCACATATTTGGGGTGACCTCTATTCAATGGGAGGAATAAAGTAAAATATTATGACAGCTTTCTCGAGTCTTTGAGATAAAAAAATTTTGGTTGGCAGTCCAATCTATTATCCAATGGAGGGAAACTCATCCTTATAAAACATGCTTTATCATCAATCCCCTATTATCTTTTAACTTCTATTTCACCTCCCAAAACTGTTATTGCAAAAATCACAGCATGATTAACAAATTCATTTGGGGAGGTAGTGAAGACCAGGGTTGGAAATTTCAGTGGAAAAAATATGAAGTTCTATGTAGGGATTTAAATGAAGGAGGTCTTGGTCTCACAGACTTTAACACCTTATCTCAAGTTGCTTTTATGAAACTATACTAGAAGCTTACAACTGATAAGTCTCTTTAGGCTCAATTCATACTGAATAGATACAAAAATATGAGAAATCATGTTTATGGTGCTTTTCATGCCTGAAGGAAAATCTCGGCAGCTAAAGATTTTTGCACTGATCATATGGAGCAGGTTGATGGTGATTGGTACTGGACCACTGAAACAGCAGGGCAATTCTCTATGTCTTCTGCATATAACCTTGTTAAACCTCATTATTCTGTCTCTACAGTTTTCTCAAATATATGGGATCAACACATTCCCAAAAAGATCTTTATAAACATGTAGAAAATTTTATCCACCTGCCTTCCAATTGATAAAAACATTAAAGCTGTGGGAATCAGAATGTGCTCTAGGTGTAAAGCCTATCAAAGCCAAGAAGAAACTATTGATCACTTATTTCTTCATTGCCCTATCATTTAACAGATTTAGAGTCACTTTTCTAGCCTAATGGGAATTGAAATTTCCAAGGTATCTGTTTCAGCTATGCTTCTAAGTTGGTGGTATAAATCAGGTCATCAAGACTCTACAATATTTCTTGGTAAGTGTATTCCCCTTGTGGTTTGTTGGGAAATTTGGAAAAGTAGGAATTCATCTTTATTTGAAAAATCCTCCATGAGTTCCAAGCATATTATTTCAAATTCCTCTTTTTTGATTTCTAATATATGCAAGGGATTTATTTTCAAATATAAGTTCACTTACTTTGACAAAGGAATTGAGAACACTTTTGTCATAAAGATTTCAAAGATGATCCAAATCACAAAGTCTATAAAGTGGGATTTACCAAAACCAAATTGTTTAAAGCTTAATGTGGATGGTGCTTCAAAGGGTAATCCAGGTATGAGTGGATATGGTGGTATATTAAGATAAGCAAAAGGTAACCTTGTAGTTGCTTTTGCAAACTCAAATGGGATCTCTTCCAATACTTATGTAAAGCTTATAGATCTCCGTCATGGGATCAAACTGTGCCTTCAATTCAATATCAGCAATGTCTACATTGAATATGATTCCTTGTTTATGGTTAACTTGATTAACAACAATTCGAAGCCCCCTTGGAAATTAAAAAACTATGTTGAGGAAATCAAAAGACTACTGGATATGTTGAAGATTTCTCTATCTCACTGTTATAGATTATCTAATATGGTGGCAGATGCCTTAGCCAATATTGGAGTGACTCTTCCTTCTTTTCAAGTCTATCATGCCATCATGGACCTTCCTAAGTTGGTTAGAGGAGCTATTAAGCTTGACAAGATGGGGTGCCATTACTTAAGGTCTGTTAAAACTAATGTCTCCTGATTTTCTCTTATGTATTAGTGCTATTTATATAGCCCCTATTTTATTCGCCGTGTGCCTTTTAAAGGGAGTATTTATATACTCCCATATTTATTGCTTTGTTAAGTTAACTTATTGGTCTCAATAGTTAACTTTTACATTTAGTATCTCTCCTAAGCTTGTAAGTGCCACTAGAGAGGCTTTTTCTCTATGAAACTTAATAATATTTATGGGGCTTTTGTCCCTCTTCCAATATATATATAGAATCCCAATTTCTAGCTCGGACAATAAACATGTTGCTAAGTTTGATATTCTCAAACTCGTAACTTGAACCCCCATTCATACCATAGCTTTATTTTTTTAAGCACTTGGTGATTTCAGGTTGAATGCTTAGGTTTTAAAACTTTTTTGATTTTTTTTTTGTTGGCAAGGGTTTGTAGGTGTAACTAGGCATCGTATTGTGCTTTTAGGACAAATAGGACATTTTAAGTGAAAAAATTCAATGTCTATTGCATTTACGTTGAATGCTTAGGTTTTAAAACTTTTATGTTTTTTTTTGTGTTGGCAACGAGTTGTAGGTGTAACTAGGCATCGGATTGCGTTTTTAGGACATGGGATATTTTAAGTATGAAAATCCAATGTCCATTGCATTTAGGTTGAATGTTTAGGCTTTAAAACTTTTGTGGTTTGTTTTTTGTTGGTAAGGGTTTGTAGGTGTAACTAGGCAACGAATTATGTTTTTAGGACATAGGACATTTTAATTATGAACATCCAATGTCCATTGCATTTTCCTACAATACAATTGTCCATGCACTAATGCTTTTAAGTTATTTTGTATTCATGTAGAGGGAAGACTTGCGTCGAGACTTTTTTTAGGATTACTAACGCTACTATACCATTACTTATTTTGAATTACCAATGATACAATACCATTTCGGTAAGTGTATCATGTAAGTCCATTGGTGCACACGATCCTTATATATAAAATAATGATTTTTTAGGTAATGCAGAATGTCCCAAATATTGAACAAAGGGTGGATGACTGAGAGGAACATAGTAAGTGAGGTATACGTAAATGGAGTAACATTTTTCCTTGATTTTGCAATTTCAAACAATAGACACCATCTCTCAACATTTCCTTATCCATGTGTTAAGTGTCGAAATAAGAAGTGGTTCAGTGCGTCAGATATCAGGAGCCATTTGATTCGACATGGTATAGATTTGACATATACTACATGGGTTTTACATGGTGAAACAAGATCCTCGAAATCCCCAAATTCCGTTATAGAACCTATTGATTATGAAGGGCATATTGAAAATTATGAGAATGTTAACAATGAAAGGCTTCGAGACTTCTTTATTGACATGTGCTACGGAGTGCACGAACAACACTGTGGAGAACCTGACCAGACAAAAAAATCGCATGTTAATAATGAAAAATATCAAGAGTACAATAGATTAGCGACTGAGAAATTGTACCGTTTATGTGATGGTCCTGAGACTACTCTCTCTGTAATTATCTAATTGCATAATTTGAAGAAGCAGTTTGGTTGGTTGGGAAATAGCGTTACGGCTCTTTTGTCGATTGTAAAAAGGTGGCTTAAGAAAGAAAGAACTTTACCACAAAAGTATCCTCAAATGAAGAGAATGATGACAGACTCAGGGATGAAAGCAAACTACATTCATGACTGTGAGAATAACTGTATTTTGTACTGCAAAAAGAATGAAGACTTAGAAGAATGTCCTCAGTGTGGGACACCAAGATATTTAGTGACCATAAGGAAAGGAAAAAGGTTTTGGAAAGAACCGATGAAAGTATTGAGACATTTCCCTTGGATTCCAAGACTAAGGAGATTACACACTATACCTTGGATAGGGCATGAAATGATGTGGCACCATCGAGCAATAACTTCATGGGATAATCAACAACATCCTTGTGATTCAGCTCACTGGATAATGTTAAAAAATAGATGGCCTGATTTTTCTACAGAAGGGTGTAATGTTTGGCTTGCCATATCTACAAATGGGTTCAATCCCCATGGTATACAATCTAGTAGTTACAGTTGTTGGCCAGTTATGGTTGCGCCTTATAATGTGGGCCCATCTTTGTGCTTGAAGCATGAGTTTAAAATATTGTCTTTATTGATTCCTGGTCCTAAGGCACCGGGCCAAGACATTGTTATTTTTCCTCGGCCATTGGTAGATGAGTTAAAGAAATTATGGGAGGGAGTTATAGCTTTTGACATGCACAAAATGGAACAATTTACATTTAGAGCTATGTTGATGTGGGGGATTCATGATTTCCCCGCATATGGAAACTTATTTGGATGTATAACACATGGCTACAATGCATGTCCTATTTGTGGTAATGAAACAACATCAATTCGATTAGTTAACAACATGAAGATAGTTTACACAAACTATCGTATGTTTCTTGATAGATATCACCCATTTATGAGTGGCAAAGGTTTAGGACTTAAATCACAAGAACTTAGATCTCCCCCGGTTCGAATTAAATGAAGATGCACTTGTGGAAAGGTTAAAGAAAATCAAGTATGTACCTAGCAAAGACTCAAAAGTTCCTTTTAAAAAGCGTAAGTCTGATAATGCGAATGGAAGTGACAGTGATATGGATAAAAGCGACAGTATTGAAGTTAAAGAACCATGGTATAAAAAAATCCATTTTGTTTACTTGGAATACTGGAGACATCATCAAGTTTGATATGTCCTTGATGTGATGCACACCGAGAAGAATGTTGAAAAGCACTTAATAAACACAATTCTTGGTGCTAATAAAACAAAGGATACTGAAAAGGGACGATTGGATATGAAGGACATGGGCATACGCAGCAGTCAATGGCTTAAAGTTGATGCGCGCACGGGGAAAAATATAAAACCAATGGCACCATTTATCTTGGATAAAGAGGAAAAGAGATAATTCTCCCAAATTTTTAAAGACTTAAAGCTTCCTACCAGTTTTTAATCTAACTTGAGCAATATTGTAAGTCTTAATCCCCTGTCTATACACTCATTAAATTCCCACGACTATTATGTCATAATGGAATATTTACTGCCCGTGTTTCTCTAACATACCTTCCTAAAACATCTATATTTGAGAAGAGCATTCCAACAATTAAGTTTGTTTTTTAACTTTTTGTGCTCCAAGATCCTCATTCGAAAAAATATCCAAAGAGCCAAATACATGATTGTTGAAGCATTTTGCATGTTGGATAAATATTTTCCACCAGCATTTTTTCGAAATTAACATTCACGTCACTATGCATGTAGCAGATGAAGCCTTGGTATGTGGACTAATAAACACTCATTGGATGTATCCATTCGAAAGGTGATTTTTTGTCTTTTAATAAAATAAAATATGCACAATTCAAGTTAACATTGGTTGTTATTAATTTTTATTTCTTTATACAAATAGTACGATGAAAGATTTTAAAGGTATACCTAATAATAAGGAGTATATTGAAGGTTCCGTTACGGAGTCCTATGTCGTAGCCAAACCTGTTAGATATTGCATGGAGTACATGCCAAATTCGTTAGATGGAAATCATAAACGTTCATCTGAAGACTTTTTAGAGGAGGATGGAGAGTTCTCTGATGACAGGACCTTGGTTGGTTATAAGACTATAACGTTGGGATCAATACAATTCCACTAAATACGTCATTGGGTATTATTTGGACTTAATGTCGATGGAATTCAGGATTACTATAGTTAGAGTTCTTTCTTCTATTATCAATTAAAATTTAATGAATATCTTGATTAATAATCACTTATATCAAACGACATATTATAGTGAGTATGAAGCATCATTAAAATTCGTGTCTCGTGCGAAATGGAAGGGGATTGAAATGATAGAAGTGGAAAAACAAAATTCTTTTATTCTTTGGTTATCAGACACGGTGATTTTTATAAATACTAATATTTTAATGCCTTTTTTGCATAACTTCCTGAGATAAAAACATATATTGACGTGATTATGATTTGTTTTCATTGAACTCAATTTGTGAAATCATGAGAGACAAAGACAAAAGAAACATTATGGCGATTAGTTCAAGGGCCACAATTCAAGGCTAAAAGATGCAAAAAGTATCGTGTAAATGGTTTCTTATTCTCTCCTAAGTATCATGACGATGTGGTTGTTACACAGGATAGTGGTGTTTGTTTGAAGGCATGGACGTAATTTCGAGCTAGAAAAAGTGAAAAGAACCTCACGAATACTTGGACTATGTGGTATGGATTCATCAAACAAGTAATTGAGCTAGACTATATCGCATTTAAGGAGGTGGTCCTTTATTGTGATTGGGTGAGGGTGGAGGATAAGATTAATGGCTGTAATCTTTGTCCATACTCCAATTTAGTGATGGTAATTTTTGACAAGTTTAATAGCGTTGACAATGAGTTTGATGAACATGCTATTCTTGCATCTAAGGCTAATCAAGTATTTTATTCTAAAGATCTTAGAAATTAGAATTGGTGGGTTGTTATACATTCACCGAAGAGATTGACGAGTCAAGTGGACAATTTAGAGATCCCAACATGCTTCCAGTCTATTCTTGAAGATCAACCACATTTAGAAAGTTTTCTCAAGCGCTACGATTCTATTTAGTTTATTTAGTATTTCTTTCAAAAATTGTTTGTTTTGTCCCATTGATAATATAATATTTTGTCGGTTGTATGAAGCCTCAGGTAGTTTTTGCAGATTCATTTTGAAAACTGTTTGTTTTGAATTTTAGTTTACATGCATGGTATGATCTTGTGATTTATATTATGTGATCCAATCATACATGGATTTAAAAATAAAATGTACAGAGCGATATGTGATCCAGAAAGGACTATATGGTATAGGATTAGTAGTCCAATAGATACCTCAAATATCATGAATAATATTTGTATGAAGTGTCGAGGTTAAAAGATAAAGGTTCCAATTCTTGTCGTGTGAATAATAATGGCTTAGAATGTCTAAGCAGGTGTTATGTTCTTCTAACACTATCAACTAAATCCCAATGAAAACAAATCCACATAAGGAAAGTTTAAAATTAAGTGCAACATTTCAAGTAATTTAGATGAAGGAAAAAATATGAAAAATTGCAAAATAAATCATCAGTAATATAACGGCAGGTCGGTCAAAAAACTAATTCCTACTCAGAATGATACTTTACATAGAATATTAGCCAGTCAAACTCATTAGACATTCATTAGGTATTTTGTGAGCAAGCCTAAGACTTCCAAGTATCTTTGTAAAAATGCAGGCCTCTTTGGAGGGCAAACGTATATTGTATTTCCATTTCCTTGATTTTGTCCGTAACTTTTATTTTTCAAGAACTTTTGTTTGGTTAGTGGTTTCAATTTTCCTGTTTAGCTGCCATTTTTAGACTATTTGGTCTGAAAAACATCTAAAAAATCTTTCTTATGCAGTCCCAATTTTGAAAACTGATATGTAATTCAATATACTTTTTGCTGTCTGATATGTAATTCTTGTGCAGTCTGATATGTAATTCCACAGGTGTTATTTCTTGTGCAGTCTGATATGTAATTCATATTTAATGCATATGCCAACTAATTTATGAATACACTGACTGATATGTAATGCAAAAGAAACTTAATCCAGATGCCACATTTGTTAGTAAATAGGAGTGAAGAAATACAAATGCCAGTTTAGTTGGTTCATCATCAAACTTCTCTTCAAAAGATTTCTTAACTTTTTGGTTTATACTATTCTTTTCTTTCATGAATTTTAATGATGTTTGTCTTAAATTTTAGCTTGCATATCAAGACTATGTAAGCAACAAAATGTCATGACGAACAAATTTGTAAATGAAGTAAGATGTCTGAATTAAATTTCTATTGAGACCTTTGTAAACTAAAATGTTTTTGAATTTTGGTCATTGTTCTTTGTTTTGGCAACATTAATTTGTACATTATGGCTTCTAGTGCTGATAGAGGTTCGAAAAAACCATCATTAGAAAGTGAGATGCAACAAACATTTGTTCCGCTAGAAGAAGAATTAGCCGATAAAGATTCGGACCAACCATCTTCAAGTGCGAGTAAAAAGAAGTAAGTAGAAAATGAAAAAAAAGGATAAACAATTGGAATGTATGACCTCGAATGGTAAAATAATGATAACCATTCTAGTTGATAGGAGTGTATTTGGTCTGTGGAGTGGAAAGTGGAGTTCTCGTGTCGATGATTTTGTTAGATCTTATATCCCGATTAATTACGAAGATTGGAGAGCTGTGCCAAAAAACTATAAAGATGATGTTTGAAATGCTTTAGTGGTAATATTTTTATATTAAAGATAAAAATGACTTAGCCATTGGTTATATAATATTCATTATTTTATTATTTATTAATTTTAATTACAGGGGAAATTTGAGCTCGATGTTGAATCGGAGGTGGCTCGCCCGTTGATGGAGAAGAGGTTCCCACAAAAATTTAGGATGCACAAAAATAATATGAGATGTTTTTTCTCGGCCGTTGGAATTATACCGAAAGGTGTTGATCCTGATATATGGAGTTCATTTTGTGAAAATGAAATTAAAGCAACAAAAAAAGGAATAAAATATTAAAAATGTCAAGAATCGGACCCGATTAGAACATGCCCATACACTTGGGCGACACACCTATGCTGCGGTGGAATATAAAATGGTATGTATCATAAGAATTGTAATTTTTTATCATCACTTTTGTATATAGAATGTGCCAATTAAATTATAGATTGAAGAAAACCTAGAACAAGAAGTAAAGCGAGTGGATGTATGGTTTACGGGACATGAGGACAAAAATGGGAATGTCTTAAAAAGTGTTAAGATTCATTATGTGAGTATTTACATGAGAAGTAAAAGTTTTTCTTAATGTATATTTCTCTATTTTTATTAATGAGTTTTTCTTATTTAGATCTATAACTAAATTGTGATAGGATAAACTCAAGTACGTGGTTGAAAAAAGGAAGAGTCGTAGTGGAAAGGGTAGTAGAAAGAGCCAATGCTTAGAAAATGATGAGTTGCGAGAAGTTTTTGCAGAGGAGAATAGGGTGGAGTTCGTGCAATTTCCCCCTCATTTCGAAGAGGCAGTTGGTGCGTTTAGGAGTGGCAAAGGAGAAACTCAAACAAAGAAAGAAGTTAAATGATAGTGCAGATGCATTGAAGAAAGAGATCATTGCTTCTATGAATACAAAATTGGATGAAAAGAACACAGAGATTCAATCTATGAAGGTATATTTATATGTTATATAATTTTATTTAATCAACATATCTATCCAGTTATAAAAGTCTTACTATTGTTTGATCTTGTTTGTCAAGGGTGCTATACAAAGTTTAGTTCAGGCCTTCAATGATATAAAGGAAAATGGTTCACAACTAACACCAATAAGTGAGCATGCGTCTAATACAAGTCTTCCACAGATAAATCTTTCTAAAAATCTAGATAATGTTTTTGGATCAGCTCCTCGTGATTCCCCATTCGTCAACCCCAACGTCATCTTGCTGGATAGGTACAATGAAGAATTGAGAAAGGGGTATGTCGTGACGGATGAGATAAAAAATATATGTCACGGGAGGCGAGTTGGAGTCGGAGAAAAGAAAACGGGAGGCGAGTTGGAGTCGGAGAAAAGAAAATATATGTGGAGGAAGTTATGAAGCTCGATGCTACATTTTATGCTCCTTAAGGTGGGAATTACACTTTCGCCAATTTAGTCTTGGGAGGATATTTGATTTGGATGGATTGTTGTCTTAAATATCTTTAGTTTATAAGTTAAAACCATGATTTTATTTTTAAATTTGATTTAATTTTCCATGCTTTTGATTTGGACTTAATTTGTAGTATGATTTTGTCATGGTCTTTGTTTAAGTTATCTAGATTGGGATTGAATTTATACTATGCTTTTGTTATGGACTCTGTTTAAGTTATCTATATTTGGATTATGTATTATAAAAACTTTTTTAACTCTGCCAGTGCCAATATTTATATGAGCATTGCTGGTCCCAAGCTTAGATAAAGGCGGAGGGGGAAAGCGTATTTTTTAGAATTACCACCTACGTTAATAAAAAAAAATCATGGATTCATTGTGCTATCTTACTTATCAATCATTTGAGTTCCAATTATCAAACATAATTACTCGAGTAAGCACAAAATAAATTTCTTATGGATGAATATGGTAGAGTAGATGTATTGTCCATTTCCTCTTTATTCTACTTAAGTTACGATCCAAACTATTACTTATTACGGTTTCGATGCTAAATGTGTATAATATTAGGCCCATACTTGTTCTCCCTCCCGGACATCCAAGTCATTGAGTGTGACTAATCAGAAGTTGAGAATGACTTTTATGATGCCCTCTTCAGGGATATAAAGTAAGAAATGTTTCCAAGTAATTGGATGTGTTTGTAATGTTTTAGCGTTGCTTAATTCTTACACATCTATTTGTAATATAAACAGGTGCAATTTATGGCATAAGGCAGAGTTATTCACAACTATGCAAATATTCTTGAGCTCCTACTCCGATTGAGGCAATGCTGCAACCACTCATTTCTTGTTATGAGGTGATAATCGAGTTTCAAACCTTTATAACCATCTTACAATCACTCTCTCTAATTTCGTTATACTCCCCTCGACTCTTCCTCAATTCAAATACCTGCAGTAAGGCAGGCATATATCTTTCTCATCACAGCCGTATGTCATTACTACAGGTCCACGGGATCCCACCTTATCCAACCATCTATCAAAATAATTATGCCACTACCTATCCTCCCTACCTTGGAATCCTTTCTAGTACATTGTCCTTCCCAGTCTATAAGGTTTCTTTGATCTGAGCCAAATATGGTTGGGCAGTGCTTTCTTTTTTTCTTAACTTTACTTGTGTTGGTCTTAAATAACATTGACTTTTTATTTCGCATATTATCCGGAAGTTAATACTTTCAAGCATTTTTTGAATCATCGTTTCCCACTGCCTCGGCTTTCTAAAGCTATATAATTTCCGGAATACTTACTCTTATCTTAGGCCCGCTCTTTTTTCTCTCTACAAGAGTTGCATTGAACACGCCCAATAAAAAATCAAACGCGACATTTAGAATCACGTCCGAAAAATCAAGAATGAAAGTCTTGGTATGTTCAGACTGTGTGTGGAACTAGAATTTCCTACAATGATATTTTATTTACTTTACAATTCCTTCATAAATATACTCTGAGTATTTATTTACTGTAATATTTACCAAATACAACATGATTCTCCCACAAATAACAAGTACGATATGTCATGTCTACAATTAAAATCAATAAGTATGTTATGTCTTAATTTTTCACACTCTCAATGATATTGTCATTTTCTTTGTTTTAAGTGATTAATTTTGGGAAAAATTCTTCAAATAAGACCTATATGTTAGAATTGTTATTAATATCTCACACACATCAGCGGTTCCCATGACACTATGGTGACATCACTGCATTTTGTCACAAATCTTAAAACACATGACATAATTTCTCTACCTGAGTTGAAATTGAAATGACCGTATCTAATATTGCATTTGATATTAGTTTAGTTTATAATGATGCATAGATCTCTTTAAGAACTCAGGATTGGAATAATTTAAATATAAACGTGTACGATGACTGATTGCAATAAATTATTTATGATTTTAATCTATAGATGAATATATTGCATTATTCATGTTCGATTTTATATTCTCATAATGTTTCAGATTGTGTATCCCCAACATGGTTCATTCTTTGGAAACAAAATTCAGTTTACTGTTCCAGTTGATGCAGTAGTGACCATTATGTCTGTACTGATTGAAGGCCTCCCTGATGCCGTTGATTTTCGATGCCTTGCGAGGGTCCCCTTCTACATTCATCCCAAGTTGCAACTCGTTTCATGTTCCTGGAGAGCATCCATTCACAACCCCGATCTACTCAAAGTTCCTAAAGAGTATCCATTGGCTATAAGCAGATTGGCTGAGGATTTTGCCTCCTCAAAGAGCCTGGGGGATTCAACTGTATGGAATCCTCAAGTAAGACATAACTGGATTCAACTGTATGGAATCGTCAAGTAAGACTTTTTCCTCCAGACTTAACTAGATTGAACTCCCTCAATTATGTGTAAGACATAACATTGGAATTGTTGTACTTGCATAGAAATACCCACATCTGGACTGTGTGTATTCGAATTATAGTTTTGCACAACATTTTTTAATTGTTGAGTTCCTCCCCTTATAGTTAGTTAGTTCTAGTTTGAATATCATACTAGATATCACTTTTGAATACAAATACCTACTTTTACACTGTGGTTTAAAAGTATGTTAGTTTGTCTCAATTTTTCAAAGGTTGATTTCAATATGCTACACTTTTATAGAGTCAGTAATACAATTTACTCAACGCTGATTTCTATCATGTAATGTGGATTTGGTGTACTGGGAGATTCACTACTATTAAATGTAAAATTACTTTTACAATTGTGACTCATATAATTATGTCTATGACTCCTACTTGTTTTAGTTTCTCATTTTTATTATAAACTTAGTGTCAGGGAAGCGCATTACGTGGGGCTCTATAGATGATCTTGGTCAAAGCTATGTGACATCAGGGGAGCATGGGGTACTGCAAGAGCACGTGATACTCTAATTCCTTATTTTTTTAATTAATATTGTTTCTTTTATTTTCAACTAACCCGTGTTTTCTATGATGCATTTTTAAAGGAAATTCTAGAGATTTTTCCTCTTCCCACTGAAGCTTCAATAGTGAAGGCTCCAGCAGGTTTGGCACATTGTGTTTCAGCTACAGGTAATGCTGATTTCCTTTTTGAGATGGTGTAGAGTGTATTTATTGACCCTAAGATGGAGTTGCTTAAAAATGGAGAAAAAGAGAAGGCGTCAAATGATGAGTTTTGTGTATTTAGTTGCATCTGTTTTAAAGAATTTGCACAGTTGCAGTTGGTGGGCGCCATACATTAGCATTATCAGGTAATTCACTATATTCTAGATTTATTTACTCTCTCGATCTCAAATCAAGAATTCGTATTTAAAATTCAGAAATTATTGTGAAGTTTTTCTCTTGGAAATTTTACCTTTCCAACTTTAGTGTAACACATCACATCAACATCAGCAACACTGCCGATGTTGAGCTTCTATGCTCCAAATGAAAGAGTCATTAAAAAAAATTCTTTCCAAAGCTTTCAACATGATTTTCTTAAATTCCTTTTAAACGATTGTCATTTCAAACTACTGTTCTACCCCCTTTGTTTCTTACATTTTTTCATTGTGTGCAATTTTCAAGAAACACATTGATTAATGGCATGTTTTTTCAATGAAGTTTCATTGTTGGGTTATTTTTTATTTCTTATACAAGGTCGATAGTCCACCTAAATTTTTTAATGATTATTTATGTTATACAAATATTTTTGACTTAAATTATATATGATTTAATACATTGAAAACAAGGCATGATCCACTGATTGGTTGAAAATGGGGAATATCCATTTGCTATTGAAAACAGGGCATTTTAAAGTGTATATTGGTTGAAAACGGGGCATATATTGGTTGAAAATAGGGAATATCCATTTGCTGTTGTTGACATTAATATATCATTTATGTTGATTCAATTGTTGGATTTTTAGTCAGGTGTGTAACAGCGTATTTAAATTGGGCATAATTATCTTGAATATATTTTAATTGAGAATAAATTCAATATTCTTTAGTATAAATTTATTGTTATAATAATGTTTGATACATTTTGTTTCTTCATTATTTGCAGCAAAACCTAGGTGTGTTTTAGGAATGATTTTTGTTAAATTATTAGGAGGTATCGTACTACTGCTGACATGGGATTTATGTCAACTATCTCTTGATTTATTGTACTTTATTTTGGATTTCAATATTAACTTCTACCAATTTCTTACTGATCAAAATGTTCATCTATATGAACAACTGTATAAAATGAAGAGGCTTTCAATGTTCTCTACTGTGTAGCTTTTGTGATGATGGATGCTCAGTGGCTTGATATGCGTGCATCATATATGGAGTTTAATGTACTCTCTCTGTGTGTGTGTGTGTGTATATACTATATCTATGCCAACAACAACAAATGATAAATTTTTTTGACTATTTAATTGGCCACCGGTCTTCAATGTTAATTGTCTATACGTGTTTTAGAGCAAACCTATGGTATACCATAAAACAAAATGAATATGCAGGATGAGGAGTTCTCATTAAATCAGTATAGGAAGTAAGAAGATGACATCAAGATTGTGCTATACATCACCAGCAACATTAACATTGGACTGAAACTCCACCCCAACAATCTATAAAACTGCCCCAGTCAAAATAATTTCACATCTTGAGCTGTTGAGACTAACTCCTACCAGCTATTAACAATGTCTGAAACCAAATCACATAAGTTCCTTGGATGTTGACACCCAAAGAGGAAACAAATTTGATTTTCTCCCACAAACGTTACTTCGTCACTTCGTTACAAATTTGAGATTGTGGCCTATGCTTTATTATATTGTTCTTGGTTAATTTGATGGATAAAGTGAATATTCTGCTTATCCAAATAAATTTGCTCAGTTGGCCATGGTGTTAAAATTCTCTCTCTCTCTCTCTCTCTCTCTCTCTCTCTCTCTCTCTCTATATATATATATATATATATATATATATATATATAACATGAAGATTGTTTCATTTTTTGTCTGTACGTCATATAAGAAAATTTGCAACAGTGGCTTACTGATGAGAAAGCTAGAGATCAGTTTGATATTTCGTTCTGGATCAGACACGGAGGTTCTTTGGAATGATATGAGGGAGTTGAAGGCTGACCCTGTTTACAAACGCTCTTTCTGGACTGAAAGTTATGTACAGTGGTTGCCATTAGGGACCTACTTAGCTACAGTTCATAGGCAGGGTGTTGCCTCTACCTTTAATTACCTTATTCGTTATGATCATCCACAGGTAAAATTGGTGAGAGATTTTTGGTGACTTACAGGACAGCATCCCCGTGACAGTCATAAACAACATTCCTTCTTTATTTTCTTAAAGCCCAAGGCTTCAAAGTTTGATTTTTTCTAACAGTAATTGATTGCATACATTTTGTCTTTGGTGTAAACACCCCTCTCATCCAAGTGCCCTACGTTGAGCTGAAGATGCGTGTTCCTTTGAAGTAATCAGCCTATTAGTTGCTAAACATTTCCTTTCCAAGTTTCTAACAATCGACAGCGACGAGCAATGTAGAAGTAATTAGAGGGAAGGTAGAAAAATTAAACTGGGTTTTGTAGGGGAAGAAAATTTTTATCTTTGCAATTACGTACTTTGGAATGTTTTTCTGTTTTATGATTATGTACTTAGAAAATTTTCATATTGTTGCGAATTATTTTCTTAATAGGATGGATAGTGCTGTAAATAAAAAAATTTTTGTCCAAACTTAATAAATTCTTTTAACATAGGTTTTTTTTACCTGTTTTACGATTACGTAATTTGAAATGTTTTTGCCGTGCCTTCAGGCACGGGCATTCCTCTAGTATATATCTATAAATATTATTTTTTTTAATTTTTTTAATATTAGAAACAGACTTATACTGTTATTAAATGTGTTACGAATATTGCGAGGGGAATGTGTTACGAAATTAGTAACACTTTAGTAACGGTAGAAATGTGTTAGTAACACTTTAGTAACGGTAAACTAGTGTTAGTAATACATAAATTAGTAATGGTAAGCAAGTGTTAGTAATCTACTTCCCCACGCCTTTTTTCTAACGTTATTTAGTGTTACTAATTATTTTAGTAACACTACAGTACTGTTACTAATTGATTGTTTTGGTGTAGTATCAATGGATTTTAAAGCACTTCTCATTTGAATTTTCCAATAAGCATAATTAGTGCCATAAAAAAAAAGAGTGCAAAAACTATCATAACCTTCAAAATTCATCGTTACAAGCAAAAAGGGATCAAACACAATAAAAATGTATTTTTGTCTTTGATACCAATTTGTAGGTCTCCGTATATATAACTTTCAACAAAACTTTTTCATGAGCGAAATTAAGTTAATGATGAATACAAACCAATTTGCTCCTTTCAAAAAACTCTTTTCAATTTTATCAAACCACACCAAATTGTTACACAAATTAACTTAACCAACTTTTATCTTGTTTAACCCTAAGCATGCAACTAGTGATTAAAGTAAGTAAAATAAAGTAAAGCAATACTCATAACGCCGCCACACCAAAGCAGTCAATTAGTAACACTACTATAGTGTTACTAAAATAATTACTAACACTAAAAAAAGTGTTAGAAAAAAGGCGTGGGGAAGCAAATTACTAACACTTTTTTACCCTTATTAAATTCTGTGTTACTAACACTTTTTTATCATTACCAACATTTCGTAACACACGTATAACACAATTTTTGCAACACATTTAGTAACGGCAAAAGTCCGTTATAAAAAAATAATATTTATATACACACACACAAGGTATACAATATTCAAAATTATTACATAATGACAACAAATTAACTATTGATTCGATTTAATTTCAATACAAATAAGTTAAATTTAAAAAAAATGGACAATCTCCTTTATAGTACTATCCACCTGTTTAAGGTATAAAAAATATTACAACAATACAAATAGTCCATTCGTTGCAAAATCTTGCAACAGTGGCTCCGTCAAAAACTCTATGATCAACACCAACATTTACATCTTCTTTGAAGACTCTTCCATTCCCTTCCTGGACAAATCATTTGAGAAGTTCACATTCGGCAATACCTTCACCTGTTTGTGCCAAAGGTATATCAACCATCCCATAAATTGGAATATAGGCCAAAGCATGAGATCAAAAGCAACTTATGTTCATACAATATGAAGTGTTCAAATAATTGAACTTATTTGTGGGATATGACAATGTGGATGTTTGTAGAGAGTTGTAAGCTCGAGATGAAAAACCTAAAAAAGGAGGCCTATGATCAGATACAACTGTGACTGGGGGAGATGTCTGGCTAGCGGATAACCACCGCCACCCGGAGGTCAAAGGCTTCTTCTACGAAATCCGGTGGGTTAACATTGTTTCACTGTAATTCAAACCGGATTTTTGGACTTTGGGAAACACACCTGACCATAAGAAAGATCAATATTAGTAGAAATCGTAGAATAAAATTAATTTAATAGACAAAAATACATTCAATGAGTGATGATAATAAATCAAATTGAAAAGAAACAATACAGATTTAGGTAAAGAATAACTATTCCGACTGGTCCATTCTTCTTGTATAATATTTGTTTCTATATTAATAATAGTATCTCGAATAAAGGGTTCATTATGTATTATGAATAACAACAAATGACCGGATAAATGTGCAAGAGTCTCCGGCACGCATTTAGTATATTTTTAAGCACATGCAGTTTAAAATGAACTTTAACACAGGAATTTTATTAAAAGTACATAGGGAATTCAAAGTCCACACAATTCACACGAGTCACCACATAGCTTGCACATACCCAGTAAGTTGTTAATACAAGGAATTATACATATAGTATATGCGTATCAGAGTGCATTCATGAATCTTATTATACTATTTGCAAGAACAAACACGGAATAATATTTAAATATGTAAACCTCATTCTATCATTACTTACATAACCTTCCACTCAAAATTTTAATTAATTGACCCAAAACAATCCCATCCTTATTCGAAGGGTCAAAACAACCACAATTGAAAATTAACCTTGCTTGCCCCATGCATGTGCCAAACATTTTACACATCACACTTGCATTCGTCTCGGTTAAACCCTTATACGAATACCATAGATATATATATAAATACAAAGACTAAACCACTAAGCAGTGACAATTTAATATTTCAGATAATCTTTTTCTCTCTGTTTTGCAAAAGTAAATAAACCCCCTAAAATACGTCTGAAGATTATTTCATCAATAAAGAGACTCAATTCAGTTTTTAAGAAAGAAGAAGATAAGTGTATTTATATAATGGAGAGAGTAAGAAAGGTAACCTGCGTTGAGAAGCAGAAATGAATGAGTCGATTTTGGGGACAAAAATGGTGGCACCTCTGTTCAGATACAACTGTGGCTGTGAGCGATGTTTGGCTAGCTGATAACCACCGCCACCCAGAGGTCAAAGGCTTCTTCTACAAAATTTGAGGGGTTAACATTGTTTCACTGTAATTCAAGACCGTATTCTCACAACATTTAAGAACTAGTTTCATAAGATTGGGGGCCGCTATGAAGTCTGGGGTCTCGATTAGCTTAGTGGCATGACTAAGGTCGATGGATGTATTTCAATTCGTTTAGCACCTGTTAAGAAAAACAACAAATAGTGAATCATCACGATAATATATTTATCACTCGAAACATATGTATATATAATTGGCATTAACACCTTCTTAACAGTTATCCTATGTTGTTGTCATGCATTTTAATCCCAATAAGCTTGTCTGCTTGAAAACTTGGCGGCATAGATTCTAAAAAGAAGTTCGCCCAATCAAGCCTCCATAACTCTTTAGAAAGATATTAGGACATTTGAGGATTCCTATAAAATCCACGAATGAATAAAAGTCTTATTCGAATCATTTTTGTGAAGGCAACCGTACTAACATTTATTAGTTATTCGGTACGAGTAGACGACAATGTTATGCCTTCAATCTTTTTTGTTCCCTAAAAACCAAGAGTTTATATAGACATAAAACAATCATTTTTTTCATATTCACATGTTTCAATTCATACTCTTATATCAGATTCAGACAAACAAACAAATGAAATTTAAATTTTATTTATAATAGGGATTGTGTGAAAAAAAATCAGTCAAGTTGAAAAATGAAGCATAATAGATTGTCACGAATACCTATGAGAACGACTACTATGGTCATTGAGAGATGTTGCACCAATTTCACGATTCCTATGTCCTAGGTTCATTAGTTCCATAACATCAGGTAGTGATGTCGCACGAACGAGGCATGTATGTGGAAGTTTTTATTTTCTAACCTCTAAATACTTTTGATCCAGTTGCAAAAGCCTCTGGGTTATGTTCTAGTGCTGCTGCCTAGTTCTCATCAATACCTTTCTATAAAAACTGCACCAATAGTTGAAAAGACAAACATTGCGAACGTGAAACGTAATTTTAGTAAGAAATGGGAAGTGCACAACGTCATATGAAAGTAAAAGGGAGTGACGTCAAGAGAGAATATAATCAGTGAATAATTTGCAACGAACTATTATCTATATGTTAGTGTCCTATTTTTTAACATATTAATGCCAAGTAATCTTAAGAGGCTATATACATTGCATTAGTTTCCAAGTCCCATTGCATCTAAACTAACTCTCTCTCACCATATAACGTAATATGGGACTTGAAAACTAATGTAATGTATTTCAGATGTGCCTTGAAAGACCAGATCAATATATCATTAATCACACACTTGCACTTGTAGCAGAGGACATTACTAAAATGTAACCCCAGTTGTATGCAATGATGTGATACCTATTGAGTAAATACATCTCAAGTGTTAAGAAAAGGGAAAAATATACATAACTTAGCTTGACTCACCGAGTTTTGTGGAGAAATGAATGAAATAGCTGTGAGACACCGAGTCAACCTCAAGTTAACACTGAAATGAACAGAATAACAAGACTGTTGCAATGAAACTAAAGTCATACAATGTATTACAATAAACAAATTAGCACCAAAAAAGGAAAACTCATGGACTTACCAGATCTCTTAGTAATGGATAGTGTAAAAATAGGACCAATAGCATTTTATGGTCTACTAACCTTCCTGCATTCTAAGATGACAAAAACTGACACAAAGCAAACCAACACTACTAATGCAGAAAAATCTATGATGAAAATGGTTCTAGGATTCATCTTTTGGATTTTGTTCAAGAAATCTACAGTAATAGGGAATTGCTGATTCTCAGCACTTCCACTTGGACCTCCACCAGAGAAACTTCTGAATGGCGGTGTAGAGGTAAGCCCTAACAATAAGTTTTTCAGACTCTGCAATTGCATAGTTATAAATTAAAATAAAAAAGAGGAGAATAATGAGATAATTAATCTTGTACCTGAAATAAGTAATGTATGCCACTACATAATTGCTAAAAGGAGTCCTATTTAGAGGCAACTTCTTCTATGAAAATTTATTACAAGTCAGTAGAACAGTGGTATCATCAAATTTCTCCCCTGGCAGAACCAAATTAGTATCGACAGATGTTCTATCCCGACTCTAACTATCAGCACTGACACCTGTTATAATAATTTGACTTTCTTTTAGATAAATGTCAAGAAGTCTCACTTTTATTGGAATTACACAACCACATGCTGAACCAATACTAATTTATGGTGCAATAAGCGCAATAATAGATAAATGTACCATATGAATCACTTTTCTCTATAAAAATAAATCAATAGCATCTCAGTCAAACGACGTTATCTCTTTAAGAGCCACACGTCGTTGAATATGACATGTGAGTGAGTATCGTATGATCATGAATGATAATTATTTGAAGGATGTTAGGTAGTTGTTATTTACATACACACACGCAAAGATACCAAATATTAGGCTAATGGACACAGAGATACAAACATATAGAGATAAATTTCATAAGTAGCAGTATAGACTGGAAGCGAAGTAGTATATGGACTCATGTACTTTGTCGAATTAGGACTAGATATATTTTGTCGATAGAATCAGGACTAGATATATTATGTCAAATCAAACAAAGTTATCCAGAATATCAAGTAACGCACTTGGCTTACTATTTAACCCGTGTTTCTTGCAACATTAAGTAAAGTCCCTTAATAGTTCCTCAAGATCTGATTATATAAGGTTAATGCGAACCTATACAAGATAAGTGCATCAGTATCGGGAAAAATTAATATCAAACCGGAAAAGCAATGCATTAACTAATAAGCAACAAAGTGTTGATGAATTCTTCAAGGTTCTTTGAATTGCGTGCTAATATAATCATTATTTGGTATTTTTAATATAAGTGTACATATCTGGCCCTCCAGTTGGAGTAAGATAAATGACAACATACTTTTATACTTTTGTCAATTTTATTATCTTTAACAGTAAAAACTAATTGAACCATAAAAAATGGGGGCCCAGGTACAATTAAAAAACCTTTGGGAGCTATAGTCAGTTCTACCCTAAAACTTGCGGGGCTAAAAGCAAATGTGAATGCCCCTTAGAGTTATCAAGAATTTGGTGTGTCATGGATTCTGCCTAAGAATTTATTGAAGACATCCAAATAGCAAACGGCCTTCCTCGCATTACCTCTAGTTTGGGACGGTGTGATGGGGCTGCAATAAATTATTGAGATACCAAAATTTTAAATTGTTGGAGCTGCAATAAAATACAAATGGTTAAGTTATTGTGCGGGGTAAATAAAATTCTAAGACCCTAAAGCTTTGATAATTTTATGGTGACTGTATACGTATCCCAAACTCCTCCATCATATCTTTAGATTGCTCCCTCGAGATTGAATCCAGCAATGAAGATCATTTTAAAGGCAATGAGTGAACATGATCAGGAGAAGGATGTGACCAAGAAGAAACCTAGCATCAACCCAAGTGTTAGTAATAATAATATAAGAAACATTAATATGACACTGCTGCATCAGATATGAGCAATACAATTATGCAAAATCTAGATGAAATCACCTAAAATCATAAAAATCCATACTGAAACACTAAATTCCAATAAAAAACCAAATCAAACTCATAAAAATCCATACTAAAACACTAAATTCCAATCGAAAAACCAAATCAAACTCATAAGGTTTACACCCAGAAAAATATCCAAAAAATCTTACTTTTTCAAAATAAAGTAAGTTAGAACAAACCACACATTAATTCATACTAAAATATCTCTAAAACACAAACCAAACCAAACCCTTGAAGGTTCGCACCTAAAAAACCCAGCGGAGAGAACACAGAATATTGCAGACACACAATTACAACATTAGATGTAGTAGATATCAAAACATAAATTATAAAAAATCACCTTTTCCCTCATCCTTTATCCGGGCTTGGGACCGACAATGCTCATATAAAATATTGGCATTGGCGGAGTTAAAAAAGTTTTTACAATACATAATCCAAGTATAGATAACTTAAAGAGAGTCCATAACAAAAGCATAGTACATATTCAGTCCAAATCAAGTCCAAATCATAGTACAAATTCATTCCAAATACCATAACAAAATCGTACTACAAATCAAGTCCAAATCAAAAGCATGACAAATTAAATCCAATATAAAAATAAAATCATGGCCTTAACTCATAAACTAAACATATTTAAGCCAACAATACATCCAAATCAAATATCCTCCCAAGACTAAATCGACGAAAGTGTCATTGCCACCTTGAGGAGAATCCAACCTAGCATCGGGCTTCATAACTTCCTCCACATATATTTTCCTTTCTCCGACTCCAACTCGCCTCCCTTGACATATATCCTTTGTCGCATCCGTCACGACATACCCCTTTGCCAATTCTTAATTGTAGCTATCAAGCAAGATGACATTGGGGTTGACGGAGGGTGAAGGGTGAGGAGCTGATTCAAAAACATTATCTAGATTTTTAGAAAGATTTATCCGCGAAGGACTTGTATTAGACGCATGCTCACTTATTGGTGTCAGTTGTGAACCATTTTCCTTTTGAGCATTAAAAGGCCCAAACCAAACTTTGTATAGCATCCTTGACAAACAAGATCAAACAACAGTGAGACTTTTATAAATAGATAGATATGATGATGACATAAAATTATGTAACATACAAATATACCTTCATAGATTGAATCTCTGTGTTATTTTCATTCAATTTTTTATTCATAGAATCAATGATCTCTTTCTTCAATGCATCCGTACTATCATTTAACTTCTTTCTTTGTTTGAGTTTTGCCTTTGCCACCCCTAAACGCATCAACTGACTCTTCGAAATGAGGGGGCAAACTGCACGAACTCTACCCTTTTTCTCCTCTCAAAAAAATTATGTCACCTCATCATTTTCTAAACATTGGCTCTTTCTACTACCCTCTCCAATCTCACTCTTCCTTTTTTCAACCACGTCCTTGAGTTTATCCTATCACAACATAATTATAGATCTAAATAAGAAAAACTCATTAATAAAAATAACAAAATATACATTAAAAAACTTTTACTTTTCATGTAAATACTCACATAGTAAATCTTAGCGCTTTCCAAGACATTCCCCTTTTTTGTCCTCATGTCTCGCAAACCATACATCTACTCGCTTTACTTATTGTTCTCGATTTGCTTCAACCTATAATTTAATTGTCACATGTTACAAATTTAAATACCACGTGTTATAAACAATAGTGATGATAATAATTTATAGTTCTTATGATACATACCATTTCATACTCCACCGTAGCATAGGTGTATCTCCCAAGTGTATGGGAATGTTCTAATTTGGTCCGACTCTTGGAATTTTTAATGTTTTGTCTCTTTTTTTTTACGTTACTCTCATTTTCACAAAATGATCTCCATATATCAGGTCAACACCTTCCGGTATAATTCCAGCGGTAGATAAAAAACATCTCATATTATTTTTGTGTGTCCTAAATTTTTGTGGGAACCTCTTCTCCATATCAATATGCGAGTAACCTCCGGTTCGACATCGAGATCAAATTGCCCCTGCAATTAACATTAATAAATAATAAAATAATGAATATCATATAATGAACGGCTAAGTCATTTTTATCTTTAAAATGAAAATATTACCATTAAAGCATTCTAAACGTCATCTTTATAGTTTTTTGGCACAACTCTCCAATCTTCATAATTAATTCGGATATAAGATCTAACAAAATCACCGACACGAGTACTCCACTTTCCACTCCACGGACCAACTACACTCCCATCAACTAGAATGGTGATCATCATTTTACCACTCGGGGTCATACATTCTAATTGTTTAGCCTTTTTTCATTTTCTGCTTGCTTCTTTTTACTCGCACTTGAAGATGGTTGGTTCGAATCTCCATCGGCTAATTCTTCTTATAGCGGAACAAATGTTTGTTGCATCTCATTTTCTAATGATGTTTGCTTCGAACCTCCTTCAGCACTAGAAGACATAATGTACAAAACAATGCTGTCAAAACAAAGAACAATGACCAAAGTGAGTTTGAAAGTGAATATCTTACAAACTATAACAAAAGTGAGTATTCTATGAGGCACATATTTGTGATTAAAAAATAAACTTGCAGCTTAACAAATAAATGTAGATATAAAGCCTTCTAATTTATGATTAATGGGTAATCCAAGTTATACAAGAATTTGATTGGTATGCTCACATGTTCGTCAGAGGAGAACAAGAGTAATACTAGAATTCATTACAGTCACTACATTTCAATCACACCAAATGAATTAAAGTAATATAAAAACAACAAATGAGTTTCAAATGAACCATATGAGACAAGTCATTACAGAAATATAAGTCAATTACATAGTAGGAAAAAAGACTATTACATTCCCAAAGACCATAGTTCTAGAACTACAATAGTTCCTATAATACATCCACAATTACACACCTACAATAGGTCTATTCACTTACCACAAAACCACTGCCAAAATGTCTGAACATTTGGTTTAACATGCCCTCATTTTATAAATGTAAAAATAACCAACCTCAAAATCATTAAAAACCAACTGTTCAAAATCGACTCTTGAAACCAAATTCATAACCAAGATTCATACAACCATGCATGAAAACTAAAATTCAAAACAAACAGTTTTCGAAATGAATCTGAAAAAACAACTTGTGGCTTCATACAATCGACAAAATATTATATTATCAACGGGACAAAACAAATAATTTTTGAAAGGAAATTCTAAATAAACTAAACAGAATCTTAGCGCTTCAGCAAACTTTCTAAATGTGGTTGGTCTTCAAGAATAGACTGGAAGCATGTTGGGATCTCTAAATTGTCCACTTAACTCGTTAATCTCTTCGGTGAATGTATAACCACCCACCAATTTGGATTTTTAAGGTCTTTAGAATAATATACTTGATTAGCGTCGGATGCGAGAATAGCAGGCTCATCAAACTCATTGTCAACTTGTCAAAATTTACCATCACTAAATTGGAGTCCGGACAAGGCTTACAACCATTAGTCTTAACCTCCACCCTCACCCAATCACAATAAAAGACCACCTCCTTAAATGCGGTATAGTCTAGCTCAATTATTTATTTGATGACTCCATACCACATAGTCCAAGTATTTATGAGGTTCTTATCACTTTTTCTAGCTTGAAATTGCGTCCATGCCTTCAAACAAACACCACTATCCTGTGTAACAACTATATCGTCATGATACTTAGGAAAGAATACAAAACCATTTACACGATACTTTTTGTATGTTTTAGCCTTGAATTGCAGTCCTTGAACTAATCGCCACAATGTTTCTTTTGTCTTTGTCTCTCCTGATTTCACCAACTGTGTCCCATGAAAACAAATCATAATTACATCAATATATGTTTTTATCTTAAGAGGTTATGCAAAAAAGGCATTAAAATATTAGTATATATAGAATCACCTTGTCTGAAAACCAAGGAGTAAAAGAAGTTTGTTTCTCCACTTCTGTCATTTGAATCCCCTTCCCTGTCGCAGGAGACACGGATTTAATGATGCTTCATACTCACTACAATATGTCATTTGATATAAGTAATTATTAATCAATATATTCATTAAATTTTAATTGATAATATAAGAAAGAACTTTAACCTATAGTAATCCTGAAGTCCATCGACATTAAGTCCAAATAACACCCATCGATGTATTTGTTGGAATTTTATTGATCCCAATGTTATAGTCTTATCACCAAACAAAGGCCCTTCATCAGAGAACTCTCCATCCTCCTCTAAAAAGGCTTCACGTGAGTGTTTATGATTTCCATCTAACGAATTTGGCATGTATTCCATGCAATATCTAATAGATTCGGCTACGACGTAGGACTCTGTAATGGAACCCTCAACATTCCGCTTATTACTGCGTATACCTTGGAAATCTTTCATCGTCCTGTTTGTATAAATCAATAAAAATTAATAACAACCAATGTTAACCTCAATTGTGCATATTTTATTTTATTAAAAGACAAAAATAACCTTTTGAACGGATACATCCAATGAGTGTTTGTTGGTCCACAAACCAAGGCTTCATCTGCTAGATGCACAATGAGGTGAATGCTAATATCGAAAAATGATGGTGGAAAATATATCTCCAATACGCAGAATGCTTGAACAACCATGCGTTTGGCTCTTTGGATATCTTGTCGAATGAGGATCTTGGAGCACAACATGTTAAAAAACAAACTTAATTGTAGGATTGCTCTTCTCAAATCTCGATGTTTTGGGAAGGCATGTTGGAGCAACACGGGTAACAAGTGTTCCATTATGACATGATAGTCGCGGGACTTCAATGAGTGCAGAGATGGGGGACTAAGACTTACAATATTGCTCAAGTTAAACGAAAAACTAGTAGGAAGCTTTAAGTCTTTCAAATTTTGGCAGAATTGTCTCTTTTCCTCTTTATCCAAGATAAATGGCGCCATTGGTTTTATCTTTTTCCCCGTGCTCTCATCAACTTTAAGCCATTTCCCGCTGCGCATACCTATGTCCTTCATATTCAATCGGCCATTTTCAGTATCCTTTGTTTTATTAAATGCTCTGCAATGTTCTTCTCGGTGTGCATCACATCAAGGACATGTCAAACTTGATGATGTCGCCAGTATTCCAAGTCAAAAATGGATTTTTTATACCATGATTCTTTAACTTCAACACTGTCGCTTTTATCCACATCAATGTCACTTCCATTCGCATTATCAGAATTACGCTTCTTAGACGAAACTTTTGAGGCTTTGCCAGGTACATACTTGATTTTGCTCAACTTGTCCACAAGTGCATCTCCATTAATTCGAACCGGGGGAGATCTAAGTTCTTGTGATTCAAGTCCCAAACCTTTACCACTCCTAAATGGGTGATCTCTATCAAAAAACATACGATAGTTTGTGTAAACTATTTTCTTGTTGTTAACCAACCGAAGTGATGGTGTTTCATCACCACAAATAGGACATGCTTTGTAGCCATGTGTTATACATCCAGATAAGTTTCCATATGTGGGAAAATCATGAATCCCCCGCATCAACATAGCTCTCAATGTAAATTGTTCCATGTTATGCATGTCAAAAGCTGGAACTCCTCCCATAATTGCTTCAACTCATCTACCAACAGCTGAAGAAAAACATCAATGTCTTGACCTGGCGCCTTGGGCCCAAGAATCAACAAAGACAATATTTGAAACTCACGCTTGAAGCACAAAGATGGGCCCACATTATAAGGCGCAACCATAACTGGCCAATAACTATAACTACCAGATTGTATACCATGGAGATTGAACCCATCTGTAGATATGGAAAGCCAAACATTGCGCCCTTCTTTAGCAAAATTAGGCTATCTATTTTTAGCACTCTCCACTGAGCTGAATCACAAGGATGTCATTGATTATCCCATGAAGTTGTTGCTCGATGGTGCCACGTCATTTCATGCGCTATACAAGGTACAGTGTATAATATCCTTGGCCTTGGAATCAAAGGGAAATGTCTCAATACTTTCACCGGTTCTTTGCATACCCTTTTTCCTTTCCTTGTGGTCACTAAATATCTTGGTGTTCCACACTGAGGACATTCTTCTAAGTCTTCATTATCTTTCAGTACAAAATACAGTTATTCTCACATGCATGAATATAGTTTGCTTTCATCCCTAAGTTTGTCATCATTCTCTTTATTTGCGGATACTTTTCTGGTAAAGTGTTTTCTTTCGAAAGCCACCTTTTTACAATCGACAAAAGAGCCGTAATGCTATTTCCCGACCAACCAAACTGCTTCTTCAAATTATGCAATTCCACAATTGCAGAGAGAGTAGTCTCAAGACCATCACATGAAGGGTGCAATTTCTCAATCGCTAATCTATTGTACTCTTGATACTTCTCATTATTAACATGTGATTTTTCTGCCTGGTCAGGTTTTCCATAATGTTATTCATGCACTCCGTAGCACGTGTCAACTAAGTCTCGAAGCCTTTCATTCTCAATGCTCTCATCATTTTTGACATGTTCTTCATAATTAATAGGTTCTATAACGGGATTCGGGGAGTTCGAGGATCTTATTTCACCGTGTAAAATCCATTTAGTACATGTCAAATCTATACCATGCCGAATCAAATGACTCCTGATATCTGACGCACTGAACCGCTTCTTATTTCGACACTTAACACACGAACATGGAAATGTCGAAAGATGATGTCTATTGTTCGCAATTGCAAAATCAAGGAAAGATGTTACTGCATTTATGTATACCTCACTTATTCTGTTCCTCTCAGTCATCCATCCTTTGTTTAATGTTTGGGACATTCTGCACTACAAAAAAAATCATTATTTTATATAAAAGTATAGTGTGCACCTTTGGACTTACATGATACACTTTACCGAAATGATATATTAGCGTTGGTAACTCAAAATAAGTAATGGTATAGTAATGTTAGTAATCTTAAAATAAGTCTCTACGCAAGTCTTCCCTCTACATGAACACAAAATAACTCAAAAGCATTAGTGCATGGACAATTGTGTTTTAGGAAAATGCAAAGGACATTGAATGGGAAAATAGAAAATTTGCAATAAACAATCATAAATCGTTTCACAAAAAACTTTCGAAATCAAGACTAGCCAAGATTCGTGTTCTTAAAATAGGTTCATCATTCAAAACGGAGGGATAGGAGATTTTTGTTTCCTCCCAAATACCAGAGGGGACCAATTTATAGAATAATGGCATATATTAACCATTACTTAAAAAATCAAGGACACTAAAATATTTGTAGCAGATATAACATATGCAGGTAAATCAAACGGAATAAGGACCTCTCAGCTTGTATATATAGTAAAAAAATGAAGAACGCAGATTTAGTACAGGACCCAAGAGCACAAGCAAATACTTCGTAACCGACAACCACAAGGGGAAAATAAAAGAACTATATGTGTTTCAGCTTCAACCAGTCTTTGTAAGACATGCTTACACAGGAAAGGTGCACAAGAGTACAGATTATTTTCTACTCGTATGCCTGACGCCCTCACCACCCCACATCGCACACAATCAACAATAACTATGGCCATTCTATTTTTAATTCACTCACCTACTACAATATTCAATGACTATGTAATGAAATTACACTAAGATGTTAAATAAAACATTTTATTTAACATTTAAGTGGGTCTATCTATATTTTGCCCACTCCTAGACTACTCATAAAATAATTGTAATGTTAAATAAAACAAATGTGTGTTTATTTGGAAGACCAAAAATTGTTGCTTAGATTGTTTCTTAGTAAATATCACTTCTCATAAAATAAATCAACTTATACATACACACTCATAACATCAGATCGAAGAAAAACATAAATAAAATCAAACAGTTACAAAAAAAACCTAACTTATCAAATCCAAAACAAGTTTATATATATATATATATATATATATATATATATATATATATATATATCACTTAGGGTTACCTGGATCCGATTAGGGTTACGTGGAGAAGAACAACTACCGATTTGGAGAAAAATCGATTTGGAGAAGAACAACTACCGATTTGGAGAAGAGCAGCTACCGATTTGGGATTTGGCACGCAATCGATTTGGGAAAACCTTTTGTCCCAAATCGATTTTCAATTTGGGATTTGGCGACTCCTTTTATGAGCAGCAACCGATTTCGAGAAGGCTTTCCCGCTTTGGCACACAATGTTTTGATAAGGGTTTCCCGCTTTGGTTCGAAGAGAGTTGGGCCTTTTTCAAGTAAAAAAATTACTTTTAAATTATTAACTAACACCACTAACACTTGTCTAAAATTAGTAACACTAATATATTGTGAGAAATAGTAATGGTACAAGAGTGTTAGTAATACAAAAAAAGTGTGTTACTAAATGAGCGTTTTGGTGTAGTACGAGGAAAAACTCAATCGGGAAAAAACCCCGGACCGTCCAGGCCATACAATCACTACGACAACGGTTTTACAAAGTCAGACGGTACTCTTATACAACGACTCGATCCACCCACGAGACTTGTCACTCCTCATATCTTCTACCAATTTTCACAGTGCCCACGCGAAAAGTAACCTTCTTCCACGATGCTCGTCTACAATAGTCACCTCCACGATTGCCTTGGTATCCACCGATACGGCCTTGTGTTATCTACAATGTTGAACACAAAAGTAACCTTCTTCGCTTCTCCACCGCAAAACCAGTGATGTTCAAGTGTTGAACAAACCCAACTTGGTGCAACAAATTTCACATAAACATATGATAATGATAACTCAAATCTTTGTAAAGTCTAAGGATGTTTTATAGTGAAAACACTTTTCAAAACTTTGTACAGAAACCTTTCTGTATGGTAAACTTTTTTTCGTACTGCACACACTTCGAGAAAACTGGAACAACCTATTTATAATTATTTTAAGGTAGTGGCATATCTCGTTCGAGTGATATACTGTGTCGTTCTAACGACAGCAGCTCTCGTTCGAATGAGAGCAGCTCTTGTTCGAACGACAACGTTTTTTGTTTGAACGACAGTCCCCTGTTTAGAGTCCAAACTAATTTAAACTCTAATCCAACCTTATCAGCTCTAAATGAAGTGTAAACGAGTAAAGCACTTTTAAAACATTTTTCTATTAAAAAAATAACATCCTTATTTTTTATAAAATAAAATTCCAAGTTTCATTAACATTATGCATTCATACTTGAGTGATCTCGAAATGCAATTAAACTTTTAAGACGAGAAATTCCGCATTAATTAAACTTTGGCATCATTAATTCTTTGAAGCTTTGCTGCAACGTCTTCAATTAATCTTTGACACGTCATAGTCTCTGAGTGGATCGTAACAATAAAAATTTACCTATGACTCAAACATGTTTTGTTTCGAGAATAAGTAAAACCAACATTAAGATTCAATTGAAAATTTGGTCCTTACAAATCTCCCCCTTTGATTATTTTGGGATAAAACGAATAGTGAAATGCCTAAGCCGGTCGGTCAAGCCAAATGATGCCTAAATCGCACCCCTTAAACCCAAAAATAAAAGTACATCATCAGTACAGGATAAGACTCATAAAAGATGGATTGGCAAGCATGAAACTGTCTTTGAATGTCTGAATGTGATGTAGACTTGAAATGTCGAATCTCTTTTAGCATACCTACACACATGAACAAATGATGTAAATTAATATGAAAATGCAAATCAGAATCATTTGTTATGCGAGTAAATATGAAACCAATTTGTAACAATATATCATTTTGAATACAAATATGAAACTCACAAAACTCAACCTACATCTCAGACATCTCTCCCCCTTTCTGTCTCTAATAGACAATTCGGTGAAAAGATAAACAATTTTAGCATAAACTAATACCAATATGAATAAATTAACTTGAAGAATAGCTAGATAAACATTAAATAAACCAGCTAAATATGATTAATCAATGTCAAATCAGTAGCTAGCAAATAGGAAATACACACAAAAATATATCAAATCCAAGCAGGTGTGATTAAATGAACCAATGCAGTAAAAGATCAAATCTCTAAAAGAAGACTGCATAAACAATATGACTAGAAGCAACGCAGTACCAAAATATGAACCAGAACAGTAGCGTACTGAAACAAAAATCAACTAAAAAAGTCAATTGGTCAAACTGGTCGTTCGAATGAGCCGGGGATGTCGTTTGAACGAGAAGCAACATCGCTCGAATGAAACTTGATGTCATGTGAACGACATAATCAAACAATTACAGCTTTCCCAGAATATTAAACAGTGTTACCCAGTGAAATTTTTTTCCATAAAAGACTGACTGGGAGGGGATCGGAAGCAAAATAGTAGCTAAACTAAGAAAAGTCAAAATAAACAAATATGAGTAACATGATAACATAGTACCGATGTGCCTAAACATGAACATGAAATGTATGAGCATGAACTACAACAAATGAATCACAATTCCAACACATCGAAAAGATCAAGAAACTCTAATTGATAGAAATCTAACATCAAACTTTATCATAGCCATATATAACAATTAAAGTGTGAGCTTTATGAACTAAACAAACATCATGCACATGAATCCGAAATTTTGACGATTTTACAAACCATAGCGTCATGACACGAATTTTCAACGATAGTATTCTTTGTGCAAACCCGTTTAAATTTTTAATCCATACAAATTCCCTCAAATATATATCATACTTTTTCTTTTGAATGAACTAAACTAATTTGGCCCATTTTTGGCATATGATTCTTTTTACTCCCTTATGATTTTATCGGAATCTTTTAAACGGTGGCTTTGACGATGAGTCAATTTTACACTCTCGCAACCCTTTCCCGTGAACACTCATCATTTTTTTTAATTTAATCCTCACGGTAAATGGTTATTACATGCACACATCTTCCTTAAGTCTACTTAGGCATAGATAGCAAGATTGAGATAAGAACGTCTCATCAAACTCAGATATGCAAGAGTTGTCAAACATCCATATAAACTCATGCATGTGTGCAATCATGGCATATCAACAAAGTCGAATCAAAACGCATATCAACTTCGAAACAACCCCATAATACAATGGTTAAGATCATTCTAAGCATAGATAATAATGATGAAATGTCCTAGCCACATTGATAATGGAAGGAAGTGGGGTCCAAGCACACCAGTATGCCATATCAGACATGTTAACTCATTACGCAAAAAAAAAAATCTTTTTGGCTTTTTCAAAATATTTTAACTCAAATAAAAGAAAAATATTTTTGTGTTTTTCTCAAAAAATTTCAAAAACCAAAAATCTTTTTCTATTTTTCAAAAATTTTATCAAAAACACAATCCTTTTGTATATTTCAAATAAGATGCAATAAATGAAAAATAAAATACAAAATGATAAACATGGTAACACACTTCACCTTTAGATTTAGCATTGGAAGAATCAAGTGCAACCAAATGAGAACTATGAAGTTTTAGTCCTAAAGCCTTTAAGTCCGATTTTCTAAACCAAGTAGGTGTAACATAACGCATGGGGGTTTTGGTAACTGATATGACTTTATTCCTAAACTTCCTTGGAGCATTCCTAAGGTCATGGCAAAAACAACTAAGGTGTCATTTCCAACAACAATGGGAACAAGTGTAAACATAGTGGGAATGATTACCAAAATATCGACATTTCCTCACATTCCTAGTGGCCTTTCTCACATTATTGGTATTGGCTTTGGGGGTGGGAACAACTCTCTCCTCGTAGCCTATACCAAACCTATCTCTATTGACTTGGACGGTGCCTAACATCCTGTTCATTTTCTCCGACCTAGACTCCAAGTCAAACTTAACTCTATACAAGTCTTCAAACTCTCCTCCAACTCCTTAATCCTAGACTCAAGTAGACCCCTAGACTCCTCAAACTCTAGCAACTCCTTTTTCAAAGCCTCCATCAAACCTTTAAAGGCTATCTCTCTCTTTCTCGGTGTACTCTAGCTTCTCCCTAAGCTTCTTTTATTGTTCCCTAAGATCCTCAATTAATGCATTATTATTTTCTACGACATTCTCATTTAACTTAGCTTTCAATTTCGAGTTATCCTTTTTCACCTTCACCGTCTCCTCAAACAACTCTCGAAATTCAATTTGCAACTTTCCTACTTCAATCTTCTCATCCTCGCTCTCATCACCCTCACTCTCTTGGGAAGCACTCTCAATAGCCTCGAAAGTGTCATGCACATGAGTATCCTCGGGGGAAGATATATCGTCATCGCTCACATGACATGCCATAAACGCAATAAAGTTACGCTCAATGGGGAAATTATCTCCCTCTTACGGTTCACTATCACTTAAGGTGGCATTGTATATTATCGGTTTCTTGCCCTCTTTCTTAAGTCTAGTGGGACAATCAGCTACTTTGTGACCATATCTCACACCCGAAACACCTATCAGACTCATCTCTCTTAGGTTTCTCACTACTATCCTTAGGGGTGGAGTCTCCTTTGTTCTTGAATTTTTCAAACTTTTTGGCATTTTTTGATTGCTTATGAATTTGAAGAAACTTCTTAAACTTTCTTGCCAACAAGACGACATCCTCAAAGTCAGAATAAAAATCGTCATTCGAAACTTTAGTTTCCTCCTTTTGGGCTTTCAAAGCGATGCCCTTTTATTTCTTTGGCACTTACTTGGAGGTAAACATATCGAGTTCATAGGTTTGATGGTCTCCTACGATCTCTTCTAGTTTCAACGAGTTAAACAAAACAAGGGAATTCACAACAGTCACTTTTGCATCAAACCTACTCGGCAAGGATCTCAAAATTTTCGTATTCACTCGGTTATTGGGACTCTTCTCACCTAGGTTAAATGCTGCATTAACAATCATGGACAGCCTAGTGTAAAACTCATCAAACGTCTCACTCTCTAATATCTTAATCGTCTCAAACTGTGTAGTGAGATTTTGCAACTTAGACGCCCTGACTGTGCTCGTGCCCTCGTGAGTGAGTGAAAGTGTATCCCAAGCTTCTTTCGAAGTTCACAAGTCATTATATGATTATACTCTTTAGGTGTGACATGTGAGGAAACAACGTTCAGACTTTTAGAGTTATACAGTGCAAGCCTATATTCAGTCTCAGTTCATAACTCAACGGGTTTCAAACTAGTGCCCTCACCCTCTCGTGTGACAGGTGGTGTCACCCCTTTTTTAATAGCTAACCAGACACACTCATCAATGGATTTTAAGGCACTTCTCATTTGCATTTTCCAATAAGCATAATTAATGCCATAAAAAACAGGAGTGCAAAAACTATCATAACCTCCAAAATTCATCCTTACAAGCAAAATGGTATCAAACACAAAAAAATATATTTTTGGCTCTAATACCAATCTGTAGGTCCCCGTATATATAACTTTCAACAAAAACCGTTTCCTTGAGTGGAATTAAGTTAAGGATGAGTACAAACTATTTTGCCCTTTTTGTAAAACTCTTTTCAATTTTATCAAACCACACCAAATTGTGACACAAATTAACTTCACCAAAATTTATCTTATTTAACCCTAAGCATGCAACTAGTGATTAAAGCAAGTAAAATAAAGTAAAACAATACTCACATCGCCAATGTACGAGGAGAAACCCAATCTAAAAAAAAAACCTCGGACGGCCCAAGCCAGACAATCACTATGACAATGGTTTTACAAAGTCAGGCGACAGTCTTATACGTCGACTCGATCCATCCATGAGACTTGACACTCCTCTAATCTTCTAATAATCTTCATAGTGCCTACGCGAAAAGTAGCCTTCTCCCACGATGCTCGTCCACAGCATTCGCCTCCACGAATGCCTCGATATCCACCGATACGGCCTTGTGTCGTCTACGATGTTGAACACGAAAGTAACCTTCTTCGCTTCTCAATCGCAAAACTAGCAATGTTCAAGTGTTGAACAAACCTAACTTGGTGCAACAAAGATCACATAAACATATGGTAATGATAACTCAGGTCATTGTAAACTCTAAGAATGTTTTATAGTGAAAACACTTAGAAAACTTTGTACTGAAAGCTCTCTGTTTGGTAAACTATTTTTCGTACTGCACACACTTCGAGAAAATTGGAACAACCTATTTATAATTATTTTAAGGTAGTGGCATATCTCGTTCGAGCGAGATGCTACGCCGTTCTGATGACAGTAGCTCTCGTTCGAACGACATTCCCTTATTTAGAGTCCAAACCACTTTAAACTCTAATCTATCCTTATCAGCTCTAAACGAAGTGTAAACGAGTAAAACACTTTTAAAACATTTTCTTTTAAAAAATAACATCCTTATTTCTTATAAAATAAAATTCTGAGTTTCATTAACATTATGCATTCATACCTGAGTGATCTCGAAATGCAATTAAACTTTGAAGATGAGAAATTTTACCCCAATTTAACTCCGACATCATTAATTATTTGAAGCTTTACGGCAACGTCTTCAATTAATTTTCGACACCTCATAGTCTCTGAGTGGATCGTAATAATTAAAATCTACATATGACTCAAACGTGTTTTGTTCTGAGAATAAGTCAAAATTACATTAAGACTCAATTAAAAATTTGGTCCTTATAGTGGGAAGTTATGATGCTTCCAGACTTCAGTTTTTATATATAAACTACATTAAAACTCAATGGAAATTTGGTCCTTATAGTGGGAAGTTAAGATGCTTCCAGACTTCAGTTTTTATATATACATAGATTAGATTAGGAATATTATGTCTCAATTATAATAACATTTTGTGAACTTCTAGTCATAATAAAAATTACAGATCTTCTTATCACATATTAGTGAGAATATGAGGGCTTTTGGTCTTATACCCTTTGAATTAAAAAATAAAAACTTTTGACAAGTGATGAAATCATTTGGATCTTTAGGTCCAATATTATAGATATTGGATCTTTGGTCCAAGTTGTAATAATTGTGATGAGATTTTTAATATCACGTGCATTATAGGAATATTCAATCTTCAGGTTTGATTTTGGGACATAGTTTTTATATATCCAAAACAATAATAGTATCTAAAACCTTCAATCCCAATCTTAATTCATTTGGGAATTCTAGTTTCGAATTAAAGTCTCCATATGGGAGCTTCAAGCCCCAAAATATATTACAAATGAGTACTCCACTTATTTGTGGATGGTTATTGCATGCAACATAAAGTTTACAAACATAACTTATCAACTAAATAATTTAGGACAACAACTTAATTCTAAATTTAACAATTTATTAAAAATAGTCTATCTATTTAAATTGCTCCAATAAAATTACGGGGTGTTGAAACATGGATTTTTATTTTACACAAAAATATCAGGTCCAAATGGTGAGCCAATAATTTTGTAAAATTCAAATACTAACATGCTATCAAGAAGTTTAACATGGAATTTTCAGCTACAATTAACAAACTTCAAAAAATCATATCTCACCCACTTCTTATTCGAAAATTATAATTTTGGTTCCAAAAGAAAGTTAGTTTAATGATCTGTACACGAAAAATATAAAACAAATTATTTATGTCATATAGTTGGGTCAAAATCCAAATGAGAATTCGTCATACGTCTTATAACTAAAAAAAAGGCTAGAATTCTCATCAAAATTTTATTTACCTTGCTGTTTATTTATGTATTTCGGATTCAACACATAAATTTAATGAACTTTGGGTTCAATCAACATTTTAGAATTTTAAAATCCACATCCATTAAGTCAAAGCTTCAGGTTTGATCACAAATATATTTTTGAAATTTTAGGTCCAAATTACAAATTATTTGTGTACATTTAATGTTAATTATCAAAACTTTAAGTTATGATTTGAGGTATTTATTTGGAACTTCACGTCCAAAATTAAATAACACTTCGGAGCTTGAGGTCCAAAATTTAAATGTAAATTAGGAACTTCATACCTTAATTGTTAGTTAATTGTTGGGAACTTCTGGCCCCTAAAATTTAATGAATGTAAATTGAAAAATTAAGGCACCAATAGTCAAATAGTAATTCACCGATTCACACACCGTTTTACCGGGAAAAAAAAAATATTAGATATATACCAGATATGCACGAAATTGTCAGATATATATACCACATCTGAACATGCAATATCGGATCTGTACACAAACAATAGATATGAACCAGAAGCGTTAGATTTATATAGGATCTACACACACACAACATCGATATGTATAAAAACATTAGATTTATGCCAAAAATTTTGGATTTTATACCAAATTCGTATGCTCAACCACAAATCTATTCATAAAACATTCAGATCTAACAAGATCAACAAGAAACAAAGTGAAAATAACACTTTCAAATGCAAAAAATTTAGAATCATTGTGTTGAAATATTAGGTAGTAGAGAAACATGGATAAGAGTTTTTTTTATCGCTCAAAAGGCAATACAACTAAAAAAAGTTTAGAAAAGAAGATGCGTTTACGATACTTTTGACTCTAACTCTTACGATATCTTAGCCTCTAATATCAATTAACCAATAATGAGCAGTATATTGGAGCACTCATACTGATAACGTGTTGTAAACTAAATAGATATAAAGAGAATAATGAGAAAGTGTTTTTCATTCGATTGGTATGTCAACAATGAAAGAATAATCCCTATTTATAATATAAAATAACCCACTAAAAATTCTACTTTCCTATTATGAAATATGGGATATAATAAACATTCACTTACAATACACATTTCATACAATCAACATTATTAAGATTTTTAAAACGGTAGAGCTATTGTCGCTCCACCTAATTCCTCTAGCACTCCAAAATATTCATAATTACCACTTTACCCCCATCTCTCTTATCTCTCCAAATAAAATGCAAACCTCCATCTCCCTCCTCATTCTACCTTTGTTTTTCTTTCTACAAACATTATTAAAAATCTACATAAATATCAACATTTGAACAAAAATATTCCAGCAAAAAATTATTAAAATAAATATTTTCAGGAAGCATAAAAAAACAGAAAAAGAAAAAAAAAGATCTAAACATATAATCCCAATAAATAAATAAAAAGCAACAAAAGTACAAAATAACATCAACAAATAACCGCAACAAATAAAAAAAATAGCAAAAGTAAAAAAAAAAATCTCAACAAATAATCCCATTTATCAAGCGAATGAGTTTCCAAATAAAATGGGGAAAAAATCCCAAAAAAAATGGTCGGAATTTTTTTTTTGTTGTTGAAAATCATTTATTATGTAGAATTTATTAAAAGAATTTTAATGAGTGTTAATTGAGTATATTAACAGTAATTTAAAAAATATATATATGGTGTGAAATGTTTTTATTTTATATAAAACTATTTTATTTAATAGTTAAATAGAAAACTATTTATAAAAAAATTTTAATAAAAAAACAGATAACAATTTTTTTTAACAATTGAAATGTTTTAAAAAAAACAGATAACAAATCGTGTTCCATGTCTTGTCGTGTTTATTTGGATCGTGTTCGGGTTTCATTATAAAAATAAGATTTTGTGTTTTGTCGTATCCCTTTTATTTGAGTCGTGTTTGTGTTAGACAAATTAAATAAAATTCCATATCATGTCATATTGTGTTTTTTACTTGACACGAATACGATCCAAGTTGAATACAACATGAAATAGTTTTTTTAGCGTAACACGACCTATTTTTTTTTACCAAACACAAAAAATCGTGTTTGGGTTTGGTAAAAAAAATCGTGTTTGTATTTGGTTAAAAAAATATTATTTGTGTTTGAAAAAAAATCATGTAATGGAATTACTTATGAGCATGTTTGTATACTCTTTATATACGGGTTCCGCTCCCTTGACGAGTTTTTAATGCTTTTATTTATAAAAAAAATACTTTTCATAACTATTTTAAAAAAAAACATTTCAATTGTTTAAAAAAAATTGTTATGTGTTTTTTTATTAAAAACATTTTATAAATAGTTTTATATTTAACTATTAAATAAAATAGCTTTATATAAAAAAAAATTCACGCCATATATATATTTTTTAAATTACTGTTAATATACTCAATTAACACTCATTAAAATTATTTTAATAAATTCTACATAATAAATGATTTTCAACAAAAAAATTTGTCTTTCGTCCATTTTATTTTGGGAAAATATTTTTTTTTCCATTTTACTTGGAAACTCATTCGCTTGATAAATGGGATTGTTTGTTGAATTTTTTTTTACTTTTGTTGCTTTTTTTTTTATTTATTGGGATTATTTGTTTACATTTTTTTTACTTTTTCTATTTTTTATGCTTCCTGAAAATATTTAATTTAATAATTTTTTGCTGGAATATTTTTGTTGAAATGTTGATATTTATGCAGATTTTTAGTAATATTTGTAGAAAAAAAAACAAAGGTAGAATGAGGAGGGAGATAGACGTTTGTATTTTATTTGGTGAGATAAGAGAGATGGGGGTTAGGTGGTAATTATGAAATGTTATGGAGTGCCAGAGGAATTTGGTGAAGCGGTAATAGCTCTACCCTTTTTAAAACTGTATACTCTATTTATTCAATTTGGCACATAAATATGAAGGTTCGCTGAATTTGAAAATCAACCAAACATAGGAAGCAATATTTCCAACATTCCAACGAAATCTTAGGGATTTTATTGAGTGGGGTATAATATGGGAGACATAAATAAAAGCCGTAACCATCGATTTGGAGGGATTGACAATGCCATGCATGGGGCCTATATAATAAGATGAGACAACCCTCTTCTCCATGTACTGCATATCAAGGACTGTTTAATTTCTGAATTTCTGTGAGATTGATTGCGACATCATCATCATTCATAATTTGAAATGTCTGTGAAAGCCATAAATGCAACATTAAAGATGACAGGCTATTCTAACTTTTTCTACACTACTAACGGCTGCAGATTTAGTCGATTAAAATTGGTGCTTTTAGTCACAAATAAGTTATTTGAAATAACGCATCAATATGAAAAATATTAGTGGCAAGTCTTTGACTGTGCACAATCTGATTTAAAACGACAATTTTCTTTTCCAACCTTATACATGCTTGGTTATTCACAGCCGACATAACTCATTAATTTCAATCCCTCGTCACCCAGTGACAATTTACAAATTCGATCAAAAGGAACTCACATATGGTGTGACTAGGACTGTGCAAAAAAATCGATCGAACCGAAAATCGAGCCGAACCGGTCGAACCGAACCGAAACCGACGGTTTTTTTTAGCCCGGTTCGATTTGCGGTTTAAGGATTTAAAAAACCGACAATATCGGTTCGGTTGTCGGTTTAGACAAAGAAAAAACCGATTCGAACCGAACCGAACCGACATCAATATTATATATTAAAAAACCCTTAACTATCTTTTATTTTTATATCCAAACACCATTAACCAACCTCCAAAACCGACCAAAACCGAAAACCGACCTACAAAAAACCGGCCAAAACTGAAAATCGGTTAAAACCGAACCGAACCGAAACCGATGTGAACCGAAACCGGCGGTTTTTTCCATCGTCGGTTCGGTTTCGGTCTGATTTTTTCCAAAACCGAACCGATCGGTTCGGTCTGAATTGCGGTCCAAAATCGAACCGAACCGACCCGTGCACACCCCTAGGTGTGACGGATATTTTTTTTGAGTTTCTACATCGATACTTATTAGCGATACATTTAGAGTAATATAATAATGTGTTGTATCGATATTAATTATCATTACTGATGCAAATTTAAGTTCATAAAATAATAATTAATATTAATGTGATATATCACTATCTCACCTCTTTGTACTACAAATCTGTATCAATATACTATTATTGATAATTTTTTTGTTGAAAAGGAAACAACTAATGGTAGGATGGAAATAAAAATCTCGGTAAGAGCAGTGATACACTTTCTATTAGTATTGAATAGTTATCCAAAGTGTTCTACATGTGTTAAATCATAGTGAACTTCACGTAATGATATAACACATATAAGGTATTTTTCATAGCAAGTTTACGTACAGCTCGATTAATTTTCGTTCGCGGTTCGTGATTTTCACTGTCTAAGTATTATTTTGAAACTGTACTGAAAACTAAATCCAATCCACCCTAAACAGTGTTTTAGTGACAACGTTATACCATTGCGCCAATAGGCTTGGTTAGAAAAAAAAAATTTAAAACATTTAAAAAACTTTTTGAATAATAGTTGTTGGAGGTGGCTAGCTACTAAGTAATTTATCGCGGTCGATTGAACTTAATCTTTTGAGTTCTTTCTTTTTTGGTACATCATATCAATTTGTGTTAATTTTATGTCAAGATTCTTATTGAAATGGTTTATAAGTGATGTGACAAACAAGAAACTGTAGGAGTTTTGAAAATCTTTTAGGTGTCAATTTTAGGTGCGTGAGAATGGCAGTGGCAGAGGTTTTTGTTCGGAGAGAGAGAGGTGTTAGGGGTGTTAAAATTAATTTTGTGCCATCATCTAAAAATGATCCTTTAATAGGTGCGGTGGAGAATACAAAAATGGTAAATGCATTTAACCACATCCCATGAAAATTATGGGAGTTTTGAAATGTTATTAAAATTGATTTGTTTGATTCTTTCACCCGCTCTCATAAATTTTCTATGAAACATGTGAAGCTTGGTTATTATATCCAGCTGATATGCTGTCTATATGTCTGTCGAGTTAAGCTCAATCCACTAAAAAGCTTAACAATATATTAAAATTAGTTCTTTAAATATAAACCAAGTTTGATTCAGATTTAATCAAATTTGGCGTCTTTCAAAGTTGAGTGTTTTAATTTGTTTTACAGCTTTACGTAGACTTTTTTTTTTTAAAATTCGATCCGGTTAGATGATGGTCCCCAATGTTGTGGGTATTTTTAGGCGTTAAAATACCATACACTTTCTGTTTATTCATAAAATATATAGAAATATAGAAATTCAAGGCCCGTTATTTGTCTCTTAATAAATTGTCTCACAAAATTTTTAGGCGTTAAAATATCCTACATTTTCTGTTTATTCTGTTATATGTTAACTAGTAGACATTAAACACAATGTATTTAAATTCCAGATGCTATTATTTATTTGAATTTGAAAAATTACATTTATAAAATTAAATAAATTGTAGCATATTTTTTTCATGTTGTTATATTCGCAAATCTTATTCGGAGTGTAATAGGTCAGAGATGCACACATGCTGGTCATGCTACTTTTAGTCATTGTTTCTTGTACATTCTAATTTAGGAAGCACGAACACTTCTCAGAACGTAATGTGTCCGTATTTGACACCGTGCCAAACACCTATGAAGTACGAACACTCTTTCGAAAGCCATGAGTCAGTTTTGACTTAAGTCGGACAAGTCATGCTCCGACATGTAGACGACAGATTGGGATACGTAAGTCGTTTTTTATTTAGATTGAACACACTGTGAACACGTAAAATGACACGCAAGGATACGCTTTGGACACATGAAATTAATTTCTTTAATTTTTAATTTTATTTCTCATGTGATGATGATTCTGTTTTATTTATGATTTTTAATGTCAAAATGCGTTTGAATTTTGCTTTGATGATCCTTTTTTTTTATTTTCATGCTAAAAATGCTGTAATAATATATTTTATGAAAAAAAATTTATTTTGTTTCATTAATATATATATATATATACACACTTATCATAGCGTGTCGTATCTTAATTTTTGAATAAATTACGTGTCGCGTATGGAATCATGTATTAAGTCTATGTGCTTGGTAGATTCTAATATTCAAAGACAAGGTAAATAAGCTGGTAACATTGAATAAGTTTGGTATAACTCCAAGGCTTCTAATAGTAGGAAAGATGGAAAAAATACATAAATAATACCGTTTTTTTTTTCTCTCCTAATTGTTTAGGAGGAATAATTGCCTTTGCTCTTCTTCTTATATACAAAAGAGAAATAATATGCACATGTTAACAAATTATATCTGTAAATAAAAAAATAAATGGAAAATGATATTGGAATCGAAATTTTTATCGAAAGTGGAGATACCGAATTAGGTGGCGGGTTTCTATTAATTAGTTTGTAGGGTCCACGCCAGCGGATCAAAAAAACCAACCAATAACACGATGTCACGTATACTTTCAGTCAAAATTTATGTCATTTTTTAGATTACAATAAAAGTGTTCAAAATAAATATACAATGCGAGATATCCCATCATTTTGCCATGGTGAAAGTGACACATTAGAAATATATTTGGTCCGAGTGCAGGTACAGAAGAGGTAGAGAATCAAACATGGTGATTGAGTCATTTGTCTCATTGGATATGAAGACGTGAGAAGAAGGGTAAAAACAGTAATATTTGGGTACTGCAGTCTTTCAATTTTGGCAGTAAATAAAAAAAGGCATCTACACTACAAGAGAAGTCTGGTTTTCGTCATCTGAAAACACAAAAAGGGTTATGTCTGAAACAGAGCTGCAACAGCTGAGTATAGAGACGGGTGACGTATATGTACAGGTGCTAAATAAACTCCCCACCCATTTTTACATTTGTAGAAGTCAGGCTGTTATACCCTTTTTTGTTCCTTCCTGCATGTAAGCTTGTATTTCAGTGTTATATAGAGAATCACAAGTTTGAGTCTTTTGATCACACACACACACACACACACAAAAAAAAAAAAAAAAAAAAAGGAGTTTGAGTCTTGTTGTATTGTGTATGATATACATACAATGACCATTAACTTGTCACATTACCTCTTTTTTGACAATTTTTTTTGAAGGGTTTATGATAAAAGAGATTAGAGTATCATTGGTGTTTTATATGATGATGAATTTTTTGGAATAAAATGAAAAAAATTGAATTAAATGTTAGTTAAAAAAATGTTTGAGCGACTTTTCATCAAATAACCCGAAAAAATCGCTGAAAAATCAATTTGTAGAGGCCAAAAACCATTATAAATCATGTATATGTGTCTGTATACACACACACATACACGCACGTTATGTGTAGTTTACTACACGTTATATGTATTAAACTTCTAAGGTTGTCAATAATACACCATGAATTTGTGTGATTATGCAATTCATCAAAATATATTACAATAAGTAAAATTTAAAGCGTGTAGAGTAGGTATATTAAGAAAACATTTACGCATTTTATTTAAACATTTAGTGGGTACAGGGTGAATAAAATTTATACACACATAACGATTTGAGCGATGCCTGGACTAAGATACTACGCCTACTCCGAGCATAGAACTATTATGCATATTATCATATATTACTCACAACATGTCCCACATGACTTGTTCAGTTATATTTTGTCTATTTTTGTCTGTCTATGTTATATGCGTATACGGAAAAATCAAAAAGATAATAAATTTGAACAACTTATCTGAATACTGAAGTGTGTGTTAGACACACAATCTAAGACAAAAATACAATTTTATATTTGTATAATGAAAATTTTTAATCCTGCTGCAATTGCCTCTGCTAGGCCTGAGAAATTTGTTGGTTTGAATTTTAAATGTTGGCAACAAAAGATGCAATTTTATTTGAATCAGTTGGAACGTAATCACATGTTAGAAATTAAGGAAGATAATTCTGAAGAGACCAAACCTGCAAAAACTGTTGTTAATCAACTCTGGGAAAAATCTGATTTTATGTGCAAAAATCATATTCTGAAAATTTTGGATGATGCTCGATATGATGTTTACACTACACCAAAAACAGGAATCTGGCATGGTTTAAAACTGTGCCAGATCAAATCTGGCACGGTTTTGAACTGTGCCAGAATCAGGTGTTCCAAAATGGCAATTTTTTTTGGCACGGCTCAAAAGTGTGCCAGATTTGGTCAAACGGGAACACTTCTGGCACACTTTTAAACCGTGCCAGAATTTGATATTTCTGGCACACTTTTGGCACAGTTTTTAACTGTGCCAGATTTGGGCAAATAGGAACACTTCTGGCACACTTTTAAACCATGCCAGAATTTGATATTTCTGGCACACTTTTGGCACAGTTTTTAACTGTGCCAGATTCAAAACAGTTTAAAAATTTTTGGCACAGTTCAAAATCGTGCCAAAATATGATACACTTTTGCCACGATTTTGAACTGTGCCAATTTTTTTATAAAAAAAAAATTATTTGAAAGTACAAAATTCACAAATTAATAATATTGCACGTTGTTAATAAATTAATGTACATACAAACTTCAAAATATTACAAGTCTTTAATAGTTTACATGCCCAAAAAAAATTGGGCAGAGTTTCCTCTATTTTTTGGACATTCCAAAACCTGTTAATACAAAATCTGCCTAATATAAAGCCCGCACGGCCACAAAATATAACAATTAACTTACAAAAGCCTCCAAGGCCATAAAACTCAACAATAAAACAACAAAAGACCGCACGACCATGACACAAAAAAATGGAATCATGAATAAATCCCTTGTTGTAAACCATTGAGTTCTCTGTGTGTTCCACGTGAATAAATGCCAACGATAAACTGTTATCCTGCAAAAAAAATAGGATACAAAAAAGATACGATATTAGTAACCCAATAATTTACAAATTTTTTTTTTACTTAAACTATAAAATTACATATATGAGTGGAAATTATCATAATACTCTTAAACCGGGAGACCCGAGACTACGGGGTCAGTTCCTACAAGTTACATCGGTCCCGTGCGAGGTGTTCATGCCTCCTACGAGGTCGTTGGGGGGCTGGTTTGGGTTTTCACCCTTTAACGGCATGTTTTTAACTCTAAGTGTGATTTTTGCAAATTATCGTCATCCTCTCAAACCGGGAGACCCGGGACTGCGCGGTCAGTTCCTGCAAGTTACATTGGTCCCTTGCGAGGTGTTCGTGTCTCCTACGGGGTCGATGGGGGATTGGTTTGGGTTTTCACACTTTAACGGCTTGTTTTTAACTCTAAGTGTGATTTTTGCAAATTATCGTCATACTCTCAAACCGAGCGACCCGGGACAGCGCGGTCAGTTCCTACAAGTTACATTGGTCCCGTGCGAGGTGTTCGTGCCTCCTACGGGGTCGTTTGGGGGCTGGTTTGGGTTTTCACCCTTTAACGGCATGTTTTTAACTCTAAGTGTGATTTTTGCAAATTATCGTCATACTCTCAAACCCAGCAACCCGGGACTGCGCGGTCGGTTCCTACAAGTTACATTGGTCCCGTGCGAGGTGTTCGTACCTCCTACGGGGTCGTTGGGGGCCTGGTTTGGGTTTTCACCCGTTAACGGCATGTTTTTAACTCTAAAAGTGATTTTTGCAGATTATCGTCATACTCTCAAATCGGGTTACCCGGGATTACGCGGTCAGTTCCTACAAGTTACATTGGTCCCGTGCGAGGAGTTCGTGCCTCCTACGGGGTCGATCGGGGGCTGGTTTGGGTTTTCACCCTTTAACGGCTTATTTTTAAGTCTAAGTGTGATTTTTGCAAATTATCGTCATCCTCTCAAACCGGGAGACCCGGGGCAACGCGGATAGTTTCTACAAGTTACATTGGTCCCGTGCGAGGTATTTGTGCCTCCTACAGGGTCGATCGGGGGGCTGGTTTGGGTTTTCACCCTTTAACGGCTTATTTTTAAGTCTAAGTGTGATTTTTGCAAATTATCGTCATCCTCTCAAACCGGGAGACCCGGGGCTACGCGGTCAGTTCCTACAAGTTACATTGATCCCGTCCGAAGTGTTCGTGCCTCCTACGGGGTCGTTGGGGGGCTGGTTTGGGTTTTCACCCTTTAACGACATGTTTTTAACTCTAAGTGTGATTTCTGCAAATTATTGTCATACTCTCAAACCGAGCGACCCGGGACTGCGCGGTCAGTTCCGACAAGTTACATTGGTCCCGTGCGAGGTGTTCCTACCTCCTACGGGGTCGATGGGGGGCTGGTTTGGGTTTTCACCCTTTAACGGCTTGTTTTTAACTCTAATTGTGATTTTTGCAAATTATCGTCATACTCTCAAACCGAGCGACCCGGGACTGCGCGGTCAGTTCCTAGAAGTTACATTGGTCCCGTGCGAGGTGTTCGTGCATCCTACGGGGTCGTTGGGGGGACTAGTTTGGGTTTTCACCCTTTAACGGCATGTTTTTAACTCTAAGTGTGATTTTTGCAGATTATCATCATACTCTCAAACCGAGCGACCCGGGACTACGGGGTCAGTTCCTACAAGTTACATTGGTCCTGTGCGAGGTGTTCGTGCCTCCTACGGGGTCGTTTGGGGGCTGGTTTGGGTTTTCACCCTTTAACGGCATGTTTTTAACTCTAAGTGTGATTTTTGCAAATTATCGTCATACTCTCAAACCGAGCGACCCGGGACTGCGCGGTCAGTTCCTACAAGTTACATTGGTCCCGTGCGAGGTGTTCGTGCCACCTACGGGGTCGTTTGGGGGCAGGTTTGGGTTTTCACCCTTTAACGGCATGTTTTTAACTCTAAGTGTGATTTTTGCAAATTATCGTCATACTCTCAAACCGAGCGACCCGGGACTGCGCGGTCAGTTCCTACAAGTTACATTGGTCCCGTAAGAGGTGTTCGTACCTCCTACGGGGTCGTTAGGGGGCTGGTTTGGGTTTCCACTCCTTAACGGCATGTTTTTAACTCTAAAAGTGATTTTTGCAGATTATCGTCATACTCTCAAATCGGGTTACCCGGGATTACGCGGTCAGTTCCTACAAGTTACATTGGTCCGGTGCGAGGTGATCGTGCCTCCTACGGGATCGATGGGGGGCTGGTTTGGGTTTTCACCCGTTAACGGCTTGTTTTTAAGTCTAAGTGTGATTTTTGCAAATTATCGTCATACTCTCAAATCGGGTTACCCGGGACTACGCGATCAGTTCCTACAAGTTACATTGGTCCCGTGCGAGGTGTCCATGCGTCCTACGGGGTCGTTTGGGGGATAGTTTGGGTTTTCACCCTTTAACGGCTTGTTTTTAAGTCTAAGTGTGATTTTTGCAAATTATCGTCATACTCTCAAACCGAGCGACCCGGGACTACTTGGTCAGTTCCTACAAGTTACATTGGTCCCGTACGAGGTGTTCGTACCTCCTACGTGGTCGTTGGGGGGCTGGTTTGGGTTTTCACCCGTTAACGGCATGTTTTTAACTCTAAAAGTGATTTTTGCAGATTATCGTCATACTCTCAAATCGGGTTAACCGGGACTACGCGATCAGTTCCTACAAGTTACATTGGTCCCATGCGAGGTGTCCGTGCCTCCTACGGGGTCGATCGGGGGCTGGTTTGGGTTTTCACCCTTTAACGACTTGTTTTTAAGTCTAAGTGTGATTTTTGCAAATTATCGTCATACTCTCAAATCGTGAGACCCGGGACTACACGGTCAGTTCCTACAAGTTACATTGGTCCCGTGCGAGGTATTTGTGCCTCCTACAGGGTCGATCGGGGGCTGGTTTGGGTTTTCACCCTTTAACGGCTTGTTTTTAAGTCTAAGTGTGATTTTTGCAAATTATCGTCATCCTCTCAAACCGGGAGACCCGGGTCTACGCGGTCAGTTCCTACAAGTTTCATTGGTCCCGTGCGAAGTGTTCGTGCCTCCTACGGGGTCGTTGGGGGGCTGGTTTGGGTTTTCACCCTTTAACGGCATGTTTTTAACTCTAAGTGTGATTTTTGCAAATTATCGTCATACTCTCAAACAGAGCGACCCGGGACTGCGCGGTCAGTTCCTACAAGTTACATTGGTCCCGTGCGAGGTGTTCCTACCTCCTACGGGGTCGATGGGGGGTTGGTTTGGGTTTTCATCCTTTAACGACTTCTTTTTAACTCTAAGTGTGATTTTTGTAAATTATCGTCATACTCTCAAACCGAGCGACCCGGGACTGCGCGGTCAGTTCCTACAAGTTACATTGGTCCCGTGCGAGGTGTTCGTGCCTCGTACGGGGTCGTTCGGGGACTAGTTTGGGTTTTCACCCTTTAACGGCATGTTTTTAACTCTAAGTGTGATTTTTGCAGATTATCATCATACTCTCAAACCGAGCGACCCGGGACTACGCAGTCACTTCCTACAAGTTACATTGGTCCCGTGCGAGGTGTTCGTGCCTCCTACGGGGTCGTTTGGGGGCTGGTTTGGGTTTTCACCCTTTAACGGCTTGTTTTTAACTCTAAGTGTGATTTTTACAAATTATCGTCATACTCTCAAACCGAGCGACCAGGGACTGCGCGGTCAGTTCCTACAAGTTACATTGGTCCCGTGCGAGGTGTTCGTGCCTCCTACGGGGTCGTTTGGGGGCTGGTTTGGGTTTTCACCCTTTAACGTCATGTTTTTAACTCTAAGGGTGATTTTTGCAAATTATCGTCATACTCTCAAACCGAGCGACCCGCGACTACGGGGTCAGTTCCTACAAGTTACATTGGTCCCGTAAGAGGTGTTCGTACCTCCTACGGGGTCGTTGGGGGGCTGGTTTGGGTTTCCACTCCTTAACGGCATGTTTTTTAACTCTAAAAGTGATTTTTGCAGATTATCGTCATACTCTCAAATCGGGTTACCCGGGATTACGCGGTCAGTTCCTACAAGTTACATTGGTCCCGTGCGAGGTGATCGTGCTTCCTACGGGATCGATGGGCGGCTGGTTTGGGTTTTCACCCGTTAACGGCTTATTTTTAAGTCTAAGTGTGATTTTTGCAAATTATCGTCATACTCTCAAATCGGGTTACCCGGGACTACGCGATCAATTCCTACAAGTTACAATGGTCCCGTGCGAGGTGTCCGTGCCTCCTACGGGGTCGTTTGGGGGCTGGTTTGGGTTTTCACCCTTTAACGGCTTGTTTTTAAGTCTAAGTGTGATTTTTGTAAATTATCGTCATACTCTCAAACCGAGCGACCCGGGACTACGCGGTCAGTTCCTACAAGTTACATTGGTCCCGTGCGAGGTGTTCGTGCCTCCTACGGGGTCGATCGGGGGCTGGTTTGGGTTTTCACCCTTAACGGCATATTTTTAACTCTAAGTGTGATTTTTGCAGATTATCACCATACTCTCAAACCGAGAGACCCGGGACTACGCGGTCAGTTCCTACACGTTACATTGGTCCCGTGCGAGGTGTTCGTGCCTCCTACGGGGTCGTTTGGGGGCTGGTTTGGGTTTTCACCCTTTAACGGCATGTTTTTAACTCTAAGTGTGATTTTTGCAAATTATCGTCATACTCTCAAACCGAGCGACCCGGGACTGCGCGGTCAGTTCCTACAAGTTACATTGGTCCCGTGCGAGGTGTTCGTACCTCCTACGGGGTCGTTTGGGGGCTGGTTTGGGTTTTCACCCTTTAACGGCATGTTTTTAACTCTAAGGGTGATTTTTGCAAATTATCGTCATACTCTCAAACCGAGCGACCCGGGACAGCGCGGTCAGTTCCTACAAGTTACATTGGTCCCGTAAGAGGTGTTCGTACCTCCTATGGAGTCGTTGGGGGGCTGGTTTGGGTTTCCACTCCTTAACAGCATGTTTTTAACTCTAAAAGTGATTTTTGCAGATTATCGTCATACTCTCAAACCGAGCGACCCGGGACCGCGCGGTCAGTTCCTACAAGTTACATTGGTCCCGTGCGAGGTGTTCGTGCCTTCTACGGGGTCGTTTGGGGGCTAGTTTGGGTTTTCACCCTTTAACGGCTGGTTTTTAAGTCTAAGTGTGATTTTTGCAAATTATCGTCATACTCTCAAACCGTGAGACCCGGGACTACACGGTCAGTTCCTACAAGTTACATTGGTCCTGTGCGAGGTATTTGTGCCTCCTACAGGGTCGATCGGGGACTGGTTTGGGTTTTCACCCTTTAACGGCTTGTTTTTAAGTCTAAGTGTGATTTTTGCAAATTATCGTCATCCTCTCAAACCGGGAGACCCGGGGCTACGCGATCAGTTCCTACAAGTAACATGTGTCCCGTGCGAGGTGTTCGTGCCTCCTACGGGGTCGTGGGGGGCTGGTTTGGGTTTTCACCCTTTAACGACATGTTTTTAACTCTAAGTGTGATTTTTGTAAATTATCGTCATACTCTCAAACCGAGCGACCCGGGACTGCCCGGTCAGTTCCTACAAGTTAAATTGGTCCTGTGTGAGGTGTTCGTACCTCCTACGCGGTCGTTGGGGGCTGGTTTGGGTTTTCACCCGTTAACGGCATGTTTTTAACTCTAAAAGTGATTTTTGCAGATTATCGTCATACTCTCAAATCGGGTTACCCGGGATTACGCGGTCAGTTCCTACAAGTTACATTGGTCCTGTGCGAGGTGTTCGTGCCTCCTACGGTATCGATGGGGGGCTGGTTTGGGTTTTCACCCTTTAACGACATGTTTTTAACTCTAAGTGTGATTTTTCCAAATTATCGTCATACTCTCAAACCGAGCGACCCGGGACTGCGCGGTCAGTTCCTACAAGTTACATTGGTCCCGTGCGAGGTGTTCGTACCTCCTACGGGGCCTTTGGGGGGCTGGTTTGGGTTTTCACCCGTTAACGGCATGTTTTTAACTCTAAAAGTGATTTTTGCAGATTATCGTCATACTCTCAAATCGGGTTACCCGAGACTACGCGATCAGTTCCTACAAGTTACATTGGTCCCGTGCGAGGTGTTCGTGCCTCCTACGGGGTCGTTTGGGGGCTGGTTTGGGTTTTCACCCTTTAACGGCTTGTTTTTAAGTCTAAGTGTGATTTTTGCAAATTATCGTCATACTCTCAAATTGGGTTACCCGGGACTACGCGATCAGTTCCTACAAGTTACATTGGTCCCGTGCGAGGTGTTCGTGCCTCCTACGGGGTCGTTTGGGATCTGGTTTTGGTTTTCACCCGTTAACGACTTGTTTTTAAGTTTAAGTGTGATTTTTGCAAATTATCGTAATACTCTCAAACCGAGCGACCCGGGTTTACGCGCTCAGTTCCTACAAGTTACATTGGTCCCGTGCGAGGTGTTCGTGCCTCCTACGGGGTCGTTTGGTGGCTGGTTTGGGTTTTCACTCTTTAACAGCATGTTTTTAAGTCTAAGAGTGATTTTTGCAAATTATCGTCATACTCTCAAACCGAGAGACCTGGGACTACGCGGTCAGTTCCTATAAGTTGCATTGGTCCCGTGCGAGGTGTTCGTGCCTCCTACGGGGTCGTTTGGGGGCTGGTTTGGGTTTTCACCCTTTAACGGCATGTTTTTAACTCTAAGTGTGATTTTTGCAGATTATCATCATACTCTCAAACCGAGCGACCCGGGAGTACGCGGTCAGTTCCTACAAGTTACATTGGTCCCGTGCGAGGTGTTCGTACCTCCTACGGGGTCGTTGGGGGCTGGTTTGGGTTTTCACCCGTTAACGGCATGTTTTTAACTCTAAAAGTGATTTTTCCAGATTATCGTCATACTCTCAAATCGGGTTACCCGGGATTACGCGGTCAGTTCCTACAAGTTACATTGGTCCCGTGCGAGGTGTTCGTGCCTCCTACGGTATCGATGGGAGGCTGGTTTGGGTTTTCACCCTTTAACGACATGTTTTTAACTCTAAGTGTGATTTTTCCAAATTATCGTCATACTCTCAAACCGAGCGACCCGGGACTGCGCGGTCAGTTCCTATAAGTTACATTGGTCCCGTGCGAGGTGTTCGTACCTCCTACGGGGTCGTTGGGGGGCTGGTTTGGGTTTTCACCCGTTAACGGCATGTTTTTAACTCTAAAAGTGATTTTTGCAGATTATCGTCATACTCTCAAATTGGGTTACCCGGGACTACGCGATCAGTTCCTACAAGTTACATTGGTCCCGTGCGAGGTGTTCGTGCCTCCTACGGGGTCTTTTGGGGGCTGGTTTGGGTTTTCACCCTTTAACGGCTTGTTTTTAAGTCTAAGTGTGATTTTTACAAATTATCGTCATACTCTTAAATCAGGTTACCCGGGACTACGCGACCAGTTCCTACAAGTTACATTGGTCCCGTGCGAGGTGTTCGTGCCTCCTACGGGGTCGTTTGGGGTCTGGTTTTGGTTTTCACCCGTTAACGACTTGTTTTTAAGTTTAAGTGTGATTTTTGCAAATTATCGTAATACTCTCAAACTGAGCGACCCGGGACTACGCGCTCAGTTCCTACAAGTTACATTGGTCCCGTACGAGGTGTTCGTGCCTCCTACGGGGTCGTTTGGTGGCTGGTTTGGGTTTTCACTCTTTAACAGCATGTTTTTAAGTCTAAGAGTGATTTTTGCAAATTATCGTCATACTCTCAAACAGAGAGACCTGGGACTACGCGGTCAGTTCCTACAAGTTGCATTGGTCCCGTGCGAGGTGTTCGTGCCTCCTACGGGGTCGTTTGGGGGCTGGTTTGGGTTTTCACCCTTTAATGGCATGTTTTTAACTCTAAGTGTGATTTTTGCAGATTATCGTCATACTCTCAAACCGAGCGACCCGGGACTACGCGGTCAGTTCCTACAAGTTACATTGGTCCCGTGCGAGGTGTTCGTGCCTCCTACGGGGTCGTTTGGGGGCTGGTTAGGGTTTTCACTCTTTAACAGCATGTTTTTAAGTCTAAGTGTGATTTTTGCAAATTATCATCATACTCTCAAACCGGGAGACCCGCGACTACGGGGTCAGTTACTACAAGTTACATCGGTCCCGTACGAGGTGTTCTCCTACGAGGTCGTTGGGGGGCTGGTTTGGGTTTTCACCCTTTAACGGCATGTTTTTAACTCCTGTGATTTTTGCAGATTATCATCATACTCTCAAACCGAGCGACCTGGGACTACGCGATCAGTTCCTACAAGTTACATTGGTCCCGTGTGAGGTGTTCGTGCCTCCTACGGGGTTGTTTTGGGGGCTGGTTTGGGTTTTCACCCTTTAACAGCTTGCTTTTAAGTCTTAAGTGTGATTTTTGCAAATCATCGTCATACTCTCAAACCGGGAGACTCGGGACTATGCGATCAGTTCCTATAGGTTACATTGGTCCCGTACGAGGTGTTTGTGCCTCCTACGGGATCGTTTGGGGGTTGGTTTGGGTTTTCACCCTTTAATGGCATGTTTTTAACTCTAAGTGTGATTTTTCCAGATTATCGTCATACTCTCAAATCGGGAGACCCGGGGCTACGCGGTCAGTTCCTACAAGTTACATTGGTCCCGTGCGAGGTGTTCGTGCCTCCTATATCCTCCTATATCGTCATATTCTCTAACGGTATGTTTTTAATCAATTTTGAACGTTTATGGATTTTAGAAAATTTTGACATAGTTTCATTTGTTTATTCGTTAAATCCAACATGTTTTAACATTTAATATAAACTCAACAGCAACAGCAAATTCCAAAACCAAACCACCAGCAAGTCCCTTCCACCAATTTAACTAAATAAGCTCATAAAGTAAGCCATGAAGTGATTTTCAAACTTTAAAAGGAATGATCAGATATAGAATGAAAAAGATAAACTATAAATATTGAGTAGAAATAATTTATTGCATTTTAAAAGGTTAATGAATGGGTACTAAATAATAGTTACCTGTAGTAACTTGATTAAGATTGGATGGAACTGGCCTGAGTTGAACATTTGTAAAACAAAACCAAACAAATCATTGGCAGCCTATGCTGGCCTTTTGATCTCCAAACCTCCCCAATACCTGCATTCAATTCCCATCGAGCACTGGATCAAACTCTTTAATATTACAGTACCCATATATGATTATACACACACGTGTGTGAAATTGATAACATGTCCCTTTTATGAGTATAATTAGGTATCATTATGTGCCATTAGGACACGCGTTATATTGTGCTTTATTATATATATAGTGAATAATCTAGCTTTGATTGTGCTTAAGATGTATTGAATTGATCTAGAGATCAAAGATTGTGATGGAAGATGATCATGGTTAATCTTTTTAAGAAAGTAGTCTATGAAAGAACTTGGGATCTCCATTCAAGGTTTTCAAAACAAGAAGCGCCATTCTTTGTATGGTTTTGCCTTCAAATAAAAATTTGGGATCTCCTACCTACTCACAAAAATCCATATGTCCATTACATGTAAGAACATATCAGAAAGGAAAATGGATCAATATATAATGAAATAAATAAATATTCACATTAATTTTTCTCTCACCTGTAAATCAACAATGGGAGGCACTTCAATCTCCTCCATTTTTGTTGCTAGCGAGAAACAGGCCACAGCTAACAATTGGACTATCCAAGCTTTACCCCTCTATGTGCACATTAACATTGTCACAAACATGAAGAGGCACAATTAGCATTTAAACACTTAAATATTAATATGAGATTATTATGCCCTAAAATGCATTTTGTGCACATTGAACCATTTTTGTGCCAAAAAAAATGCATTTTGTTGCAAAACAAAAAACCCATTCAAAAAATTAATATGAGAAATACCTTAGAGGGGCGACAACAGCCTTGGAGGGAGTGTGCCCTCACTGGGCCTTTGAGAACACAATCACCTCAAGTGCTTGGAAATCCCATCACCCCCATCAGATCTTGCCAAGAAAACACAATCACCTCCTATATCACCCACCTCAAGACTGAAAATGTTAGCTGCACATGGCTCTCTCTTTCCTAAACTGGACTATTGAAAAGTTATCTCCACATTCCAAAAATCAGTATATATTAGATTTAATTCCACCTCAGTATATATATATATATATATATATATATTAGATTAAACTCTATAATTAGATTTAATAAAATAGATTTAATTCTAGATAATTCTAAATAATTCTAGACAATTCTAAATAATTCTAGATTAAATCTAATTCTAGAGTTTAATCGAATATATATATATATATATATATATATATATATATATATATATATATCAGTATATATGATTTTATATTTATATATCAGTTAGTATATATGATTTTATATTTATATATCAGTATATATGATATAAATCAGTATATAAATCAGTATATATATATATATAATATATATCAGTATATATGATTTTATATTTATATATCAGTTAGTATATATGATTTTATATTTATATATCAGTATATATATATAAATCAATATATATACCTCAAACTGAGAAAATAGGGGCGACGACACCGGAATATCAAAACCACGACACCGGAATATCAAAAACCCGGATATACTGATTTATATCATATATATATATATATATACCTCAAACTGAGAAAATAGGGGCGACGGCACCGGAATATCAAAACCACGACACCGGAATATCAAAAACCCGGAACCAGGGGAGCGGGGGAGGTGACCGGAGGAGGATAAACCCGGAAATAGGGGCGACAGCAGGGGATAAACCCAAGGGGGGAGGCGACGGAAGGAATAGGGCCGACGCAGCAGGGGAGAGAGGGGGAGAGCCGGGGAGAGCGGATGGTAGGGCTTGGATTTTTGGTGACCCGATGGTAGGGCTTGGGTTTTTGGTGGAGAGAGAGGGGAGAGCGGGGGAGAAGACGAAGAAGGAGAGAGAAGAGGGAAACTAAAATGTCCCAAAATTTTGAGGTATTTTATATCCTAGTAAAGTGTACTCAATTTTGGCACACTTTAAAACAGTGCCAAATTTTGGCACTGCTTTAAAGTGTGCCAAATTTCTATTAAACCGTGCCAAAATCTGGCACAGTTTTAAACCGTGCCAGATTTTTAATATCAGGGTGTGCCAAATGCTGTTTTTGGTGTAGTGTTATTTATCTGTCCCCACTGCTAGAGAGTTATGGTTGATGTTAGATAAGAAATATAAAACTGAAGATGCTGAAAGTAAGAAATTTGTTGTTAGTCGTTTTTTGAATTTTAAAATGGTTGATGAAAAATTTGTTTTGTCACAATTAGAAGAACTTCAAGTTATTATTCACGAAATTCATGCTGAAGGTATGTCAATTAGGGAGGGTTTTCAAGTTGCTTTTGTTATTGAGAAACTTCCCCCTCCCTGGAAAGAATTTAGAAATGACCTTAAACATAAACGTAAAGATATGACTATGGAAGATCTCACTGTTAGACTAACAATTGTATAGGATAATTGTGTTAAGTAAAAAAGGGACATTGTTATGGCTATGACATCAGTTTTACGAGGGGTCAAACATCAGTTTAAGCCAAATAAGTACCAAAATACATTTAAGGGAAAGGGAAAAGCACCATAATTTTACGAAACCTAAAGGTGAGATTAAGAAATTTGGAGGAGACTCGCTTGTTTGTGGTAAACCTGGATATCGAGCCCAAGATTGATTCAAAAGAAAAAAACAATGACAAAAAACCTAATGGGGGTGCACAAGCTTCAATTACTGAAACTAATAATTTTTCTGCTGTTATTTCAGAAGCACACCTGGTTAGCAACATTAAGGACTGGTGGGTGGACACTGGAGCCACCCGACACATCTGTGGAGACAGGAGTATTTTTTCCTACTACGAGGTGTTGGGGGTGATGAAAAGCTCTATATGGACAATTCTTTGGTGGTTGCTGTTGTTCGGAAAGGGAAGGTGGATTTAAAATTCATTTCTGGAAAAATCCTGATGTTGAACGAGGTGTTACACGTGCTCGACATTAGGAAAAATTTGGTCTCAGGCTCGCTGTTGAGTAAAAAGGGTTTTAAAATAGTTTTTGAATCTGATCAATTTGTTTTAATTAAAAATGGGGTCTTTGTGGGAAAGGGTTCCATGTGTGAGGTATTGTTCAAACTAAATGTAACTGTTGACTCTGTTTTAAATGTAGTTAATTCTTCTGCTTATCTCTCTGATTCTGTGTATTTTTGGCATAGTAGACTTGGCCATATTAATTTTTCTATGAATTTAGAAGAGATCCCTAGATTGCCAGCAAATGTCGAACACAAATGTGAAATATGTGTTGAATCAAATTTCAAAAGAAAACATTTTCAAAGTATACAACGCTCCACTGAAATTTTGAGATTAATTCATATAGATTTATGTGACTTAGGCCGTTTAATACAAGATTAAACTATTGAAGTAACTCCGAACTGTTTTTTGAGGAAACTCTTTTCTTTAAATCAAATCAGTTTAATCACTAGATGTGCTTAATAAAACATGCACAAGATTTGTTCAAGATTAGTTAACTAGTTTTGAAAAACAAAACTAAAATGTTTAAATCAATTAAACTAAGCATAACCATAGGAATGAGACGAGGAGATGTAGAAAGATTAAGGACAAGGTGTTTTTAACGTGGTAAAACCTCACCCAACTGAGAAAACATCCACGGTGACTTCTAAGTCACAAACCAAAAATTCACTAAAACAAAATATACAAGTTACAAAGTATTTAACACATATAGACACAAAACAGTCCTATACAAGTTTAGAATTGTATCCACTTGTTTGATTCTAGCTTCCCTGCAGGTCTGATGTTGATGTGACTTTGCCAGTTTGATAACTTCTCCACTTTGTTCCAGTCTTTACGTCGACTCTTGTTAATTCAAGATCTTATAACCCACACTTCTGTGTTGTAGTGTGACAAGTGTTTGTGATGGTGATCTAACACATGCATGCACACACGCACACTTATTTTATACAAACAATCCTATCAAATTACACATCAGATATATATGCTGTGATTTTCAGTTTCTCTCTTCTTAGGAAACAAAACAACTTTGTTTGACCTTTTAATTAATCTCGAAATCTAAGGTTACCTTGATCGTAAGACTGCAAGGTCATATCCAATTTCAGAGGGTTTTGAAAACGATTTTGAAATTGGAAACCACCAATTGCGATTCCAACTAGGTCAGAAGTCTTGTTTCAAAAGAACTAGAAACAGGAAATAATTTTGTTGATTCTACACTTGTGAAAAACATTTTTAGAAAATAAATCAACAAAGTGATTTCTCAGATGAGAAACTAAAAATGCAGATCTAAGTGTAATATAACATAAAATGACCAGATCTATAATTTCTATAAAAAAGAAATACAGATCTAACCTAAATGTTTAAGTTGGACATAAGATCTCAAACTCAAGAGGATAAACCACGAACAGGCTTTCAAACCAACTCAACAACAACTCTCAAACACTCAGGTTTGGTTTTGATTCAAACTGACTTTAGAAAATATTAGTTTAGGGTTTGAAACAGGGTTAGGACGATTTAGGTTTCTTTTCTCTCCCTGCTCTATCTCTTCTCTCTCCTCTCTCTTCTTAGACGAAGACCAAAAGTCTTCTAAAGTCTGAGGGTAAGCCTCATTTTATAGGGAGCAAGGAAGGATCGAGAAGGTCTTTTCAAAACCAAGGGCTGAGATGAGGTCAAGGGCTTTTGACCTTGATCCAACGGTTAAAGAACATCGGTGGATTAAACTTCTTCTGATAGGTCTATAGAGGTTCACAGGGATTTGGATCAAACACATGCAGAGCGTTGATAACAATGATCCAAGAGCTGAGATTAGATAAGGGTTATTTGTCTACAAACAAACACAAATCAGGTCGGTATAACTGGGACAGGTGTAGGGTTGAGATCAATCCTCACACGCGCGTTTTAAGATTAATTACACAGACACCCTCAATTCTCAAGCGCTTTCGGATCCTACCCAAACCAACTTCCAGGTATGAAAACATAAAACCAGGAATTACACAATAACCCCCAAAGTTTTATAAACCAAATTTAAATTTCCAAAAAAATCAATTTAAAAATTATTAAAAATTCCCAAAAATTACTAAAATCAATTTTAACAACTCTCACACAATAATTTTAAGCAATTTATATGATATGAATGCAATCCTAATGTGTGTGTGGGTGATTGAGAATATACCTTTATATAATCAATCAAGAGGAATAAAGAGTAGAGTTTGAGGCTTTTTGGAATCTTGGGAATGGACTCTATTTTGTCACTATTTCCAAACTAGATGAGCACTTATACAATGTAGACTCAAGTGAGTCAAGAGTATAAGATTCTTCAATCTCCCCCTTTGAAAATATGAGATAAAATCTCCTTTGAGTCATCTAGGACTCATAGGGCAACAAAGAAATAAGGAAAAACCTATTCATATACAAAGATTCTATCTACCCATTTTCTAAAAAAAGAAAATTACATAACTCAACTAATTACAAACCAATACCCTAATAACATATTTTGAAAACAACTTTACGGATTCCTGTAAATAATCACTAACATCAAGCTTATTAGAAATATGTTCAAAAAAATGAACTCATAAGACTCAAATTTCTCCCCCATTTTGTCTCAAATGGACAAAGGGAATATTACTTAAGTCATAGGAGTTTATTCAGCACACACCATTCCTATAGATTTTCGCAAAGCAAGAAATATAATCCAAATGTTTGGTAAACAGATCTGCGAGTTGCAAATCAGTAGGAAGATAATTGATTTCTAATTCCTTAGTCTCAACTAATTCGCATATAAAATGATGTCTAATTTTTATATGTTTAGTTCGCGAGTGTTGAATAAGATTTTTAGAGATATTGGTCGCGCTTTGATTATCACAATATAGATTCAATTGGTCTTCTTGAATACCATAATCATTTAGCATTTGCTTAAGCCAAAGTAATTGAGCACAACAACTTCCAGCGGCTATGTATTCCGATTTAGCTGTTAATAAAGAAGTGAAATTTTGTTTCTTACTACTCCATCCTACCAAATTATTACCGATATAGTAACACGCTCCTGATATGCTCTTACTATCATCAGTACACCCTGCCCAATCGCCATCAGTGTATCCTATTATAGTACTAGGAGTATCATTGGTGTACCAAAGTCCTAAATTTAGAGTGCCTTTTATGTATTTAATAATTCTTTTAACACAAACTAAATGGCTCTCTTTAGGATTGTTTTGATAACGCGTACACACGCAAACTACGTACATAATATTAGGATGCGAGGCACTAAGGTAGAGTAAGGTTCCTATCATACTACGATATAGAGTTGGATATATGGATTTACCACTCTCTTCCTTAGATAATTTGACAGTAGTACTCATGGGAGTTTTAGCATCTTTTGCACTCTCAAGGCCGAATTGTTTTACAATCTCTAAAGCATATTTCGATTGCGAAACAAATAAACCTTCTAAATTATGTTTGACTTGAAGACCCAAGAAAAATTTTAATTCCCCCATAAGAGACATTTGAAATTCTTTATGCATAATTTCATAAAAAGATTTAACTTCTGAGGGGGATGTTGATCCAAAGATGATATCGTCAACATAAATTTGAACTATAACGATATGTTTGTCAAAATGTTTAACAAAAAGGGTTTGATCATTTCCACCTCTCTTAAAACCTTTATCTAAAAGAAAATTTGAAAGGCGCTCATACCAGGCTCTTGGCGCTTGTTTTAGACCATACAAAGCCTTTTTAAGACGATAAACATGGTTAGGAAATTGAGGGTCAATAAACCCTTTGTGTTGTTCAAAATAGGTCTTTTCAGTCAATATTCCATTAAGGAAGGCATATTTGACATCCATTTAGTAAAGCATAAAATGTAAGTAACAAGCTATTGCAAAAGGAAGACGAACAAATTCTAAGCGAGTAAAAGGGGCAAAAGTCTCATTAAAATCTATTCCTTCAATTTGAGAGTATCCTTGAGCAACTAGTCTGGCTCTAATGATTATCCCACTTTCATCGAATTTATTTTTAAATATCCAACGCGTGCCAATAAGCTTTTTGTGATCAGGCCTAGGTACAAGATACCAACCATCATGAATGAAAAATTAAAGAAGTTCTTCCTGCATGGAAGAAATCCAATGAGGGTCATTCAATGCCTCATTTACATTCTTTGGTTCTACGAGGGAAACAAAACATACATAGTGAGCATAGTTTCTTAATTGAGATCTTGTACGTACAGGCTCACTTGGGTTACCAACAGCTTTATCTATGGGATGATCTTTAGAAACCCAGTTAGGTACTTCAGGTGTCTCAATTGGTAAAGAATCCTCTATTTTTGGAAAGTAATTTTCTAAAATATTTTCATACTCTTCCACAGTAGTTGGTTCTCCAGTCTTACTCTCAACAGTAGTGGCACTTACAATAACATTTATGGATTTCATTAAGATTTTTGTTCGAAGATTATAGACACGGTATGCTCTACTATCAGGAGAATATCCTAGAAAGATAGTTTTATCTCCACAAGTCTCGAATTTGGATAAGTGTTTTCTGTCTTTGCAGACATAACACGTACTACCAAAGGTTCTAAGGTATTTAATATTGGGCTTTTTCCCATACCATAGTTCGTAATGAGTTCGTTTAGAATTCTTCCTAAGATATAACCTATTGATAATGTGACAAGCAGTACGAAAAGATTGTACCCAAAAATACTTGGCAAGCACTTGGCATGAATCATAACACGTGCCATCTCTTAAAGAGTACGATTCTTACTCCCAGCAATTCCATTTTGTTGAGGAGTCTTAGGAGCACTAAACTCATGTTTGTAACTATTATAGTCACAATACTCTATAATTACAGTGTCTATGAATTCTCCACCTCTATCACTACGAATTCTATTTACTTGAGTGTCCTTCTCATTTTCAATTTGAAGAAGAATTTTCAAAAAAGTTTGGAAAGTATCAGACTTTTGTTTTAAGAAGGCCACCTAAGTAAATCTGGTGAAGTCATCAACCATAACTAGAATATAACTGTGTCCACAGAGATTAACAGTCCGAGAAGGACCCATTAGGTCCATATGGATGAGCTCCAAGGGTTTAGAGGTAAGGATGTCTTTAACTTTCTTATGAGGTGCCTTAACAATTTTTCCTTCCTGACAGGATCCACAGACAATATTAGAGATAGGTTTGATTTTTGGAATTCCTCTAACTATTTCTTGTGAAGACAATCTACTAAGGTTATCGTAATTTATGAGACCCATCCTATTATGCCATATTTCATTGTCATCCATTCTAGCAATGTTATAGACCTCAGTACTATCCTGGACAGTATAATAATTGTCAGGAGTCATGAGTCCTGTAAGAATGCACTCACCTTTTTCATTTAAAATTTTGCAATTATTCTTTGAAAAGGTGACAGTATGATTTGAGTCACAAAATTGCGAGATACTAAGTAGATTAGCCTTAAGACCTTTTACTAGAAGGACATTTTCAAGAACAGGCATTCCTTCTTCTTGGAGTGTTCCTTTACCAATGATTTGAGATGATTACCATCACCAAAAATGACTTTTCCTCTAGCAAAGCTAGTTTTGTTTAAAAGTTTTGTATCATCACCAGTCATGTGTTTTGAATACCTACAGTCTAAATACTAACCAGAAGTGGTGTGTTTAGCTTTTAAAGTAGTAATAATAATGTTACACTTCATCTGAGGTATCAGCTCATCTTTTTTAACCCAAACAGTTCTATTTTTATTTTGCACAAATTTTCTCTTATTTGACAAAATTTTTGAGCATTAGATTTTTGTTGAACAATGTTTCGCGCATGAGTTTGTATTTTATGGAAAATATGAGCATTTGGTTTAGGAAAGAGCCTGGTAGTTCTTCTTGGAAATGTTCTTTTAGGTTTTGTCTTTCTCTTTCTATAGTTAGAGTTTTTATCTGGTTGTCTAGGCAGGACATAATTTTTACGGCTTCTCCTAGAGTTGTTAAAGTTCTGGTATAGAGGGGGTATTACAAATAGGTTTAGCTAAATGTCTAGAGTAGCAATCTTCAAAATAATGACCGTATATGTCACAGTATGAGCAATATAGATTTCTTGAAGAGGGTATCTCCTTAGGAAAGTCTCCAAACATAGGTTTCATGGAATTTTGATGTTGAGCCTTATTTCTAGGGAGTTCGATTTGGAATGAAGCAACACTCTTCATAATAGGAGGGTAGATGTATGTAGCCTTAGGTTGACTATCACACTTAGAGTATCTTGATTCCCCAATATCAAACTTTTATTATTTTTCATCAATCTCATCTTTTAGGGAATGAAAATATGGGCAAGTTTCTATAGGTCTTTTGCCTCCTAACACAAACTTGATTGATTTAAAGTTTTTAGTTTGTGTCTTTAAATTAGGGCAAAACCCTATTCCAGTTCGATCATCAGAATTGGTTTTTGAATCAGTAACAAAACCATCAAAACAGTTGGAATTATTTTCAAATTTTGCAATTTTTTGAAAACTTTTGCTGTCTTTTCTTTAGATTGTTCCAATTCTAATAATGTTCCCTTATATTTTTTCTCCAGAGTTTCATTTTTTTCAATCAAATCTTTCAATTTTTGATCAAAAATTTTGACTTCATTCTCATGAGTTAGACATTGGGTAGTATACTCTTCAGTATTAAGTTTAACCATTAGACTTAGGTCTTATAGTTTCTTAGTGAGGTCTTTCATAGTCTTCTCTAGTTTAGATATTTTCTTAAGAGTTTTCGCATAAAGTGTGTGAATATTAGGGAGGTCTTTAGTGTCAGAATCACTAAGTGAAATGTGTGAAGTGACCTCTAAGGATTCATTTCTCGAACTCACACACACATTGACATCGTCATTATATCTTTCCCTTTGACTCACACACCCCGTAGTAGAACTAACAATGTTCTCAAAAATTAAAGCATCTAAACCAGTAGCAGCATGATTCATAACAACAGAAGTAGAGCTACTAAAATTATTCTCATACATAGGCACATGCATATCATCATTATATATTATCTTGGCAAAGAAGGACATGCAAGGATAAAAAATATCAGATGACTCAGGTTCCTCATTTTCAGAATCACTTGAATCATCCCATGTCTTACAAATGTTTGCCCTAGTATGTTTATTGGTCGTGTTCAATTTAACTCTACAGTCTTATGTTATATGACCCAATTTACCACATCTAAAACATTCAATATTCTTGAAGTCTTTGTTAGGTCTCGTATGAATGTCCTTGTGATGTTTGTCTTGACCTTTCTCATGAGGTTTGTGGTTAAACTGAGTTGGGTAATTTGGCTTGCCTTGTCTGTTTGCCATTTTATTTCTAAATTTGACAATTTTCTTAAGCTATTTTGACATAATGATTATCCAAACAATCTATATCAAATTCCTCATCAGAGTCATCATTGGGAATAGTAAGCTCAGGTTTCATCATCTTAGAGGAAAAACTCAAATTGCAACTAGTCTGTTTCCTATGGGACCGGGTCAATTGTTTCTTAAATTCTAATTCGATCTCCACAGTTCTCAGTTTACTACTGAGTAATTCAGGAGTGAGATTTTGATCACTCATTTCCTCAATAATATATCTTTTATTATCAAATTTCTATTGTAGTGATCTTAGAATTTTATAGACAATTTCATGTCTATCATAAGTTATCCCATTAGCTTGCAATTTGGTCACAATGTCAGTCAATTTCATATAAAAGTCATCAAATGATTCAGAGTCTGACATAATTAAAGAGTTATACTGGTGGACAAGCATATGAGTTTTAGCGGCCTTAACTCTAGTGTCACCTTCATGTGTAGTAATCAGTGTATCCTAAGCTTCCTTAGAAGTGTCATAAGATGAGATCCTTTTAAACTCATGTTCATTTATAGACATAAAAATGACATTCTTTCCTTTGTTATTGTTTCTAGAAACTTTCTTCTCTTCTTGAGTGAATTCACTTAACACTTTCTTAATCCTCTCATTACTTCCTTCAGTGGCTGGTTTAGTAGGATAAGTATATCCATTTTCAACAATATCTCACAACATCTCCCAAGGTTCCTTGTATGAAAGCAACCATCCTCACCTTCCAGTACGCAAAGTTGTTTCCATCAAAGAGAGGAGGTCTTGTCAAGTTACCAAATCTTTCATTTTTCTCGTCCATTGTTTGATTTTAAGAAAACAATTTCAGAAACACAAGATCTTTTAAAAATAAATTTCCAAAGCTCTGATACCAATTAAAAAATCTGTTACTTAGGCCGTTTAATACAAGATTAAACTATTAAAGTAACTCCGAACTATTTTTTGAGGAAACTCTTTTCTTTAAATCAAATCAGTTTAATCACAATATGTGCTTAATAAAACATGCACGAGATTTGTTCAAGATTAGTTAACTAGTTTTGAAAAACAAAACAAAAATGTTTAAATCATTTAAACTCAGTACAACCATAAGAATGAGATGAGGAGATGTAGAAAGATTAAGGACAAGGCATTTTTAACATGGTAAAACCTCACCCAACTGAGGAAACATCCACAGTGACTTCTAAGTCACAAACCAAAAATCCACTAAAACAAAATATACAAGTTACAAATTATTTAACACATATACACACAAAACATTCTTATACAAGTTTAGAATTGTATCCACTGGTTTGATTCTAGCTTCCCTGCAGGTCTGATGTTGATGTGACTTTGCCAGTTTGATAACTTCTCCACTTTGTTCCAGTCTTTACGTCGACTCTTGTTAATTCAAGATCTTATAACCGACACTTCTGTGTTGAAGTGTGACAAGTGTTTGTGATGGTGATATAACACATGCATGCACACACGCACACTTATTTTATACAAACAATCCTATCAAATTACACATCAGATATATATGCTGTGATTTTCAGTTTCTCTCTTCTTAGGAAACAAAACAACTTTGTTTGACCTTTTAATTAATCTCGAAATCCAAGGTTACCTTGCTCGTAAGACTACTAAGGTCATATCTAATTTCAGAGGATTTTGAAAATGATTTTGAAATTGGAAACCACCAAATGAGATTCCAACTAGGTCAGAAGTCTTGTTTCAAAATAACTAGAAATAGAAAATAATTTTGTTGATTCTAGAGTTGTGAAAAACATTTACAGAAAATAAATCAACAAAGTGATTTCTCAAGATGAGAAACTAAATATGCAGATCCAAGTGTAATATAACATAAAATGACCAGATCTATAATTTCTATAAAAAATCAATACAGATTTATCCTAAATGTTTAAGTTGGACACAAGATCTCAAACTCAAGAGGGTAAACCACGAATAGGCTTTCAAACCAACTCAAAAACAACTCTAAAACACTCAGGTTTGGTTTTGATTCAAACTGGCATTGGAAAATATGAGTTTAGGGTTTGAAATAGGGTTAGGACGATTTAGGGTTTGTTTTCTCACTCTGGTTTCTCTCTTCTCTCTCTCCTCTCTCTTCTTAGACGAAGTACCAAAAGTCTTCTAAAGGCTGAGGGTAAGCCTCCTTTTATAGGGAGCAAGTAAGGATCGAGAAGGTCTGTTCAAAACCAAGGGATGAGATGAGGTCAAGGGCTTTTAACCTTGATCCAACGGTTAAAGAACATCAGTGGATTAAACTTCTTCTGATAGGTCTATAGAGGTTCACAGGGATTGGGATCAAAAGCATGCAGAGCGTTGATAACAATGATCCAAAGGCTGAGATTAGATTAGGGTTATTTGTCTACAAACAAACACAAATTAGGCTGGTATAATTGGGACAGGTGTAGGGTTGAGATCAATCCTCACATGCGCGTTTTAAGCTTAATTACACAGGCACCCTCAATTCTCAAGAGCTTTCGGATCCTACCCAAACCAACTTCCAGGTATGAAAACATAAAACCTCGAATTACACAATAACCCTAAAAGTTTTATAAACCAAATTATAATTTCCAAAAAAATCATTTTAAAAATTATTAAAAATTCCCAAAAATTAATGAAAACAAATTTTAAACGGGATTAAACACACACAAATCTCACACAATTATTTTAAGCAATATATATGATATGAATGCAATCCTAATGTGTGTGTGGGTGATTGAGAATATACCTTTAAATAATTAATCAAGAGGAATAAAGAGTAGAGTTTGAGGCTTTTTGGAATCTTGGGAATGGACTCAATTTTGTCACTATTTCAAAACTAGATGAACACTTATTCAATGTTGACTCAAGTGAGTCAAGAGTATAAGGTACTTCAACATCAAACTACGACACCATATTGTCCACAACAAAAAGGTGTGGCGGAACATAAAAATCAAGCGCTAAAGGATTTGGTAATTGCTATGTCAAACAACTCTGGTCTTCCTCACAATTTATAGGGTGAAGCGGTACTTTCATCCTATTATATTTTAAATAAAATTCTCCCTAAGAAATATGATAAATCTCCTTACGAATTGTGAAACGGAAGAAAGCCTTCGTACAAATACTTAATAGTGTGGGGGTGTTTAGCTAAGGTAGTTTTGCCTCCACCTAAACGAACTAAACTCAGACCTAAAACTGTTGATTGTGTATTTATAGGTAATGCTCAAAACAGTAGCATATATAGGTTCCTTGTGTTTAAATAAGATGTAGATAGTGTATCTACAAATACTATTATTGAATCTCGTGATGCAGAATTATCTGAACATATTTTTCTATATAACCCCACTATTAGACTTGAGGATGCTCCTTCGAACATTAATATGCCATCTAGTACTTGGCAAGAAAATTAAATGGAATTACAGGAACTTAGGAAAAGTAAAAGACGTAAGATAGAAAAATCTTTTTGGCCTAATTATATTTCGTTTTTGTCTAACTGGGAACCTCAATCTTATCACGATGCTCTTAATTCTCCTGAAGCTCCATTTTGGGAAGAGGCTGCTAATAGTGAAATATAACCAATTATATAAAATCACAATTGGGATTTAGATAGATTGCCACCAGGTTGTAAAACCATAGGGTGTAAATGGATTTTTAAAAGAAAAATAAAACCTGATAGATCCATAGAAAAATATAAGGCTAGGTTAGTAGCCAAAGGATATAAAAAAGGAGTGAATCGATTTCTTTGATACTTATTCTCCGGTTACACGAATTACTTCTATTAGAATTTTAGTTTCCCTCGCATCCATTTATAAAATGGAAATTCATCAAATGGATGTTAAAACTGCCTTCTTAAATGGAGAATTAGAAGAGGAAATTTATATGGATCAACCGGAAGGATTTGTTGTAAAGGAATTAGAAAACAAAGTTTGCAATCCTTATAAGGACTAAAAAATCCCCTAAGCAGTGGCATGAAAAATTTGATCATGTAATGATTAATGATGGATTTAAAATAAATGAATTTGATAATGCGTGTATTTTAAGTGCTATAGAGATGCTTGTGTGATTATTTGCCTATACATTGATGATATGTTAATATTTGGATCACATATGAATATTATAAAAACTACTAAAAAGATGTTATGTGAAAAATTTGATATGAAAGACTTGGGAGTTGCAGATTTCATTTTGGGAATCAAAATAATACGAGTATCTATGGGAATCAAATTATCACAATCACATTATATAGAAAGTATGTTAAGGAAATTAAATCAGTATGAATCTACTCATGCTAGAATTCCTTATGATCCAAATAGTAATTTAAAGAAAAACAGAGGATAAATTGTGTCACAACTTGAATAGTCAAGAATTATTGGTAGCCTAATGTACACTATGAACTTCAACAGACCGAATATTGCATAGTAGGGAGATTGAGTAGATATACATGTAATCCTAATAATGACAATTGGAATGCACTTATTAGAGTATTGAGATACCTGAAATTTACTTTGGATTATGCTTTATATTATGTCTCTTATCCTGCCATGATTGAAGGTTATACTGATGCTAATTAGATTTCAGAGGAATCCAAATCTACAAGTGGATATGTATTCACATTAGGCGGGGCCACCGTATCGTGGAAATATTCAAAACAGACATGCATTGAGAGATAAACAATGGAGTATGAATCCATAGCTTTAGACAAAGCAGATGAAGAAGCCATTGTCAAAAAACATTAAAAAAAATATGATAATGATTCATTTGACAAAACAAAATGCTGATACGATTTCACAATGTGCTTTCATGGCGAGGATAACAAGAAATAATATTATAGAGAAGCGCTTTTGATAGTAATCCTGTTAAAGGCCCCAATAATTTTTCTACCAAGTAGTTGTAACACCCCGTATTTTGAAAATATTTAAAGTACATGTGTGCTCGTATTTTAATTAATTTGAGAAATAAAAGTGAATGGAATAAATATTAATTAGCGAATATTGGATTAATATTTATGTGTTACTATATTTACTTGTGTGATAAGTAAATGAAACGATATTATTTTATATTACGTCATAGGTGGGTAAAAGCTACGGGTTGACAAGATCTTATTCATGACACTCGTATGCGGTCGTGTTTGTAATAAGATGGTAAATTGATTATAGGTGACTCATATAGTAATTTTGAGTGCACGAATGATCCGAGATGGGTCGTGATAGTTAGAATTAGGTATCCGGGTGTTGTAATCGGGTTCTAGGGACTTTTTAAGATAAACGGTACCCATGCGGGGGGTATTCGGGTCATTTTAATATTATAATTTGACCTAATTTTGGGATTAGGGAAAGATTAAGGGTTATTAGATGAGGGAGGCAGGTACATACTCATTCTAAATCACCTAGGATTAAGAGAGAGGCAAAAAGATATGGGAAATTCAAGGGAAAACTCAAGAACACCATTCCGGGAGGAGATTTAACAATTTCGGGGTTTGGATAATTGAGTATCGAGGATCTCAAGGAGAAAATTCATAATTTTATATAGTTTGAGGCAAGTGTTTAAGTTTCTTTGATATTATATGTTGTGTTTTAATTCATATTACAATTTGTGAAAAAAAAGTTTGGATGGGATTTGCCTGACAAAAATGGGATTTTTTGGGGTGAATCCATGGAAACAAATGTAATTATTTCTCTCATATGAAATTTTAGTTTAGTCCATATATTAAAGGTGAAATCTTAAGGAAAATATAATATTTAATCATGATATAAAGATGTGTTTTTGAATGTTAAAATTTAAAAAGTTTATTAGAATTAAGATGAATTAATTCTGGGAAATCTGATGTTGGATCGCATGTTGTAGATGGTTATTTGGATCAACTGATAGGTAAAAATATGTATATTGATGTTTAAGAATGTTAGTGAGATTATATTATGGGTTTGGATGAAATTTGGAACCTATATGGGGGAAGAAAGAGAATTAAAACTCATAAGAAACCATGCCAGTCCACTTAGCCCAACAACCTGGGGCGAACTGGTTCGCCCCATAGTCGAACCAGTTCGGCTTCCTTATTCATCCCAGTTCGGGTGTTTTGATGTATTATTGGTTCAGTTGGGATCCTGGTTATTTTGGAAGGTCCGTAGAGGGTTTTTAGGACTTCTGGTATTTTTAGAATATAGTATTACCTTTAGGTTAGCTAGGAATAAAATCGGGGTATGGATTTAGGTGTGTTTAGGATGAATGACACTAAAAAATATATTAATGGATTCGAATGGAAACTTCATATGGATTTGGTGTACGGGTTAGATTGAAATAGACTTAATGTCCAAGATCAAATATAATCATGATATATAAATAAGTAAGTGACTACTTATGGATTTGGGATTCGGATTTAAACTCGGAGAATATAGGTTAGTGCTACGAGTGACATGCACGATTAGCTGAGTTATATATATATATATATATATATATATATATATGTGTGTGTGTGTGTGTGTGTGTGTGTGTGTGTGAAACATACATACTCTAGGGGTGATATCGATGGATGTTTTGTGCAATGGGCGATCTATCCTAGGGAATCCCAACATGTGTAATATCGATACCCAGGGTCATAGGTCTGTGCACAACCACCTTATGTGAGTTTAGAGTCCAAGTGGAGTAATGTGGTACGGTTATAACCCACTGACTCAAGATTATGACCGCCTTTCGATTTACGTTTACCTTTTAGGCTTTAATTCTACTTTGAAATATTAATTGTCACCCATTCCATGTATTTTAATAATTGTAATTAGTGCCATAACTTCTCATAACCACCTCCAACCGCCCTTCTGTATTTTCTTAAAAAATTGACACATGTCCCATGAACTTTTTAACCACCACTCCATAAGACCAAAAACTAAAAATAAAAAGACATGGGATCGAATGTAATTAAATCATCCTACGTGGGATAAAATACTAAAGATCCCAGTGTGATTCCGACTTGGTGGCCTGGGTTGAGGTGTGTATCCCTGGAGCCTGATAGCATGCTAGAAATTTTCATCCGTGAGGTAATGCTCTAGGGATTGCGGTTATATGTATATAACGAGAAATACAAACATATATGTATGAGATGTGACACACACACACACACACACACACACACACACACATATATATATATATATATATATATATATGTGTGTGTGTGTGTGTGTGTGTGTGTGTGTGTGTGTGTGTAAATATATATACAATAAATTAAAGGATATTACAAATAGTAAACTTATATGCATCTAGGAGGACAACCTAGAGATGCTATGTGTAAATACGTATATATGTGTGATAGAAATATATACAGATACGTGACACTAATGTGTGAATATTGAATTAATAACTAGTGTGAATTTACGTGAAATGAATTGATAAGATTATAAATGAGGTTTATAATGACTAAGTAGATGCGAAAACTTAATGTGAATTCCAAGTAAAAAAAAATTAGACGTGGGAGCGTATAGGACTAAGATTAGTAGACGTACTAGTTAGGGTAGGTAACGTAACTAGGGCGTTTAAATTACATACGTTAGGTGCGCACTATAAATGCGGGGCGAGGGCTATTTCATGGGAGTGGAACGCCGACTTAAATAGGAAAGGTTGCAGGACATATTTATTAATTTATTTTAAACACTTGCAAAATATTTTCAAAAGTTTTTGGGCTCTGACCCATATCAAAATATTTTCAAAACTTTTAGGTGTTCAGCGACGCTTGGCTTAGCCATCCTTCTAGTCAGATGATGTTGCAACAGTTGTAGATGCCTATAGGGATTGATTAGACTTCTATCTATGAGATCTAAATAGGAGGTACTTCAGAGTTATTTTGGACAGGTTTGCCCCGTTAGTTGGTATTTATTTTATTCAGATGTTTTCCTTTTAGTTAGTTGGATTATTGTATTGTGACTTTATATCGAGAGTTATCGATCATTATTTTTATGGCTGGTTATATGAACGAGAATTTCGTGTAATCAAGTTAATAAGTTTTAAAATTTGACACTAAGCCTAATAGGGTATTAGTAATTAAAATGTTTTCTATATTGATGCTAAGAATGAACCAGATGAGATTGTTGTTTTATTTTATAAAGGACTAATCACCTATTATTATTATGGGTGGGGTGTCACAGATGATATTAAAGCATCAGGTTCTAGTGTCCTTAGGATCTACGCAAACTTACTACATTTTCAGCATTGATTTTCTTTGACGTAGAGCCAATGCTTGGGACTGTCGATTCATATTGAAATTTAGGTTCTCTTGCTTTTATGTATAATTAAAGTGAATCTTATACGACATCGTTTGGCTTTCGTATGCCGAAGGGCCGTTCAAAGGACCAAATGAGGAGAGGCTCAGTCAGAGCCGCAGACTATTTAGGGGGTAGTGACAATAGTAGAGGTCACCACTATTGTTTCTCAAGTAGTAAATGTTGCGATGACCACTAGGGTGCGACAACTTTGCCAAACATCGCCACAGTAAATAGTGGTGCCAATTCAGACTCACCCAACACAGTCAAAATGGGAAAGAGTCAGAGGGGTATTTCAGAAGGGCCATTAGCTAGAGTTTTCGGGAAACGCGGGCGTTGTATTATTTAGCCAATGGAAGGAGGATATCCAAAGGAATTTACATATGGTGGAGTGAGATGACACTCAGAAATAAATTTTGGCAACTTTTAAGCTCGTATGAGCAGCGTTGTAGTGGTAGGAGTCAGTCACTATATCTGAGAAGAGGAATACTATAAAAATTGAGGAATTTTGGATGCAGTTTAATCGAGTCCATTCATCTGCTGTTCAGACAGAGATGCGAAGGAAGTTTTTGGATTTATCATAAGGGATCCGGACAGTGACCGAATGTGAAGAAAAATTTACTTGTTTGATGAACCTCGTACCCGACATTAATGAGTAAAGGGTCCTCAATTTTGATGATGGATTCTCAGGGAGAATTATCGAGCCCTACTTGAGGAATTGGTCTTGGATGACTTATGTCAATGTCATCAGTATGGTAATTTTACAATGTCAATATCAATGCTTCCATGTGAAAGGAGCCAAGAGAGTTGGAGAGTCTAGCCAATAGGGAAAGACTATATATATCGGAGTTAGTGGGATACCATAGGGTCCAATAACCTGTTCTATAGGGCCAATGGAGCCAAGAAACAACGGGGGTATCCATCAGGGCCGAGGCTATCAGGACCAGAGAGTAAGGCAATCTAGACATGGACAATAGGTCCAAAGATAGGGGGATTACACATGATGATATTTATATGTGGAGAGCAGGACCACATGTGTCAATCTTGTTTACAACGAGTTACGGGATATGAGTAGGATACCCAATATGGGCAACAGTTACAACAATTTTTGGTTTAGCTCAGACGTGAGTATTGTGTCCAGGAACCATTTGAATAACTAGTGTTATTGAAAATTGAAAGTATGAGCTTTATTTATAGGTAAATGGGATAGTATCCGTGTAACACGAGTGCGTCACAGTATTTATTTAGCACTGGATTCACACCTGAGATGGGTTTAGTGGATGTATTGTTAATATTACTATTGTGTGTATATATTTATCGTTGGGTAGAGGGGCTATCTTTGGTCCCATATGTAGGGAAGTGGGTGTGGACCCTGGGAGGATATATTTTTGTATATTTACTCATTTTAGAGAGATATGTTATGCGAGTATGATGTTATCCTGGGTATGAACTAGTTAGCGATGGTTTAAGTGATGGCGGGTTATTACATTAAGGCTATCATGTTCGTTGTTCCAGGAAAGGATGTATTAGTTTGGCGATGTCTCACCTGAAAGAGGTTCAAGCCCGCGTGTATACTATATTGTAGGGGAGACTTTTGAGAGTATAGTTATCTCGTTATATTCGATTCTGGTGCATATGAACTTTATCGATGTAATTCAGGGGATATCGAGTTTTTCACCAAGCGAAGAGATTGAGCTCGTTATTAATTTAGTGTTTGGTACTTAGTGTTTGTACGAGCATCGTATATAATGACTCTTTTAGAGATGTGGGAGATGAGAATTTGACTTATAAGTCTGGGGTAGGATATTGAGTGTCCCTATTATGTGCTTCGGGCCAAAGGATCTCGATGGATAACAATGTTAGGTGATAGTGCATCGGGGGAGTTCCTTTGTTAGATTTCATTTGCGTGACGTTCCATGCATGAACCTAAATAGTTTCGGGAGTTAAGAGAGGTTATTGGATGTTATGGCATCAGTTTTAAGTGTTAATTAATGTACGTGTGGAGAAAACACTTTCAGCTGAGAGCTATTATACGATATAAGGCTAGTGGAGCCGGGTAGTGTTGTATAGAAAGTAAAGGGGAATGTTAGCACCACTAGTAGATATATTGGGAAATCTCTAGGATAATTAATTCGTGATTATTAGGATAATCAATCATACATTTATTGTATAGCCACGTCGAGCATGCGGGATCGAGTTTGAGATAAATATATTACGTCTGTTCTGTTTGTGCAGGTATGCACGGGATATGGGGTATATGGACGCCCTACTTAGTTCGATTTTCAGTATCATCTGGGATAAGGGGACGTGTTAATAAATTTGTTAAACCGTATCCCTGTGGGGAAGTAGGAGCTGGATTGAAAAATTAAGAAGTACTAAACTTCATTTGAGGAGGAAGACGGTTAAGATATGTATACATCAAGGAAAGCTATCACACCCGAGAGGGGTTGAAAGATTGTGGAGACAATGGTAAAAGATATATCTTGACAAGGGAGGATACAATAGTTTTGAGAAGTAGAGAGGAGTCTTACTAATTCAAGTTTAACTCTGTCTTGTGCATAAATAAGATGTTGATTTTACCACGCGAAAGGAACCCAGGAAGTGCGCAGTTGTGGAGCAGATGCATAGTTCATGAGTTTTGGGCATAGCCCAGGAAGGGGAGTAGCGGTAATATGTGATGTGGGATATAAATTTTGTTGATCGGTATGGAGTGAGACATAGAAAATTTTTCTCCAGGTGCACTACTCGTAGATAGGAAAAAGGTTGTTTCGAGGCGATCAACCAGAATTTTACAATAATTGGTGATTCCCAGTGACAGAATGAATAGGAAGACTAATATAATTTATTCTTGGGTTCCCAAGATTGTGGAAACGTTAAAATTTCCCTTTGGGATTGTGTGGAATTCATTGAATGAGTTGGAGTAGTTATTATTAAAATTCGACGAGTTATACTATCAGGCAGTGTGCTTAACCTTTCATTAAAAACAGGGAATGAACCAACAGAAGGTACCTCCCAACATTGTGGTGAATACAGGTGAAATCTTTGAGTCCCACTTCTGATAAGGATTATTAGGAGGCGATGGGGACGAAGTTGCGTTTAGAGAAAGACATATTACCATAGATCGGGGTGTTGACGAGGAAAGGTGACTAACATATTGGAGAATGCGAGGGATGCGTATTCTGGATTTGAGGGTAATTGGGAGGATTAATTACCATTGGTGGAGTTGAGTGTAATAACGCGTACCACATTATTATTAGCGTGGAGCCTTTTGAGGCTTTGTGCGGGAGACCTTTCGTCCTCCCTCTCGTTAGCTAGAGGAGGGAGGGGGGGGACAAGCTTCTCGGGTTGGACGGGACTCAGAGTCCCTCCATAAGGGATAGGGTAACTCAAAGTTAGTTTCTTATAGTTCAGGAACATCAAAAGAGTTGCATCATCACGAACCAAAGATTTTGAAGACTGGCGTGAGTAGTCAGACACTATTGCAGTTATACCCCATGAAGGAAGTCATGTGGTTCGATAAGAACGGAAGTTTGTTTTTAGATATATGGTGCCTTTCCCCTAGTATTGAGGTGATAGAGACAATGATGTATAGGATCGTCTTATTAGACCATTTTTAGCAGGATCATAATGTGTTTTGTATATCATTGTTAAGGTGAGACCCTAAGAATGATGGAGCCGGATAAAATGATTTAAATAGACTTGTCGGTAGTCTTAAGCCATAGTGAGTAGGCCTTCAGACCGGATGGTACCACTAGCGGGTGTATGATAGAGGCGTCATAATATTATCATGATTTGATTTTGGGTATTAGAGGATATCGTGTGGTTAAGGATTTGAATTTTTAGTACCAGGCATATTCGAATTTCGGGGAAGAAATTCCTTCGTAAGAGGGGAAGTATGTAACGCCCCGTATTTTTGGAAATATTTAAATTACATGTGTACTCATAATTTAATTAATTTGAGAAATAAAAATGAATGGAATGAATATTAATAAGAGAATATTAAATTAATATTTATATGTTATTATATTTACTTGTGTGATAAGTAAATAAAACGATATTATTTTATATTACGTCGTAAGTGAGTAAAAAATACGGGTTGATAGGATCTTATTCGGGACGGGCATGTGCAGTTGTGTTGGAAATAAGATGTAAATTGATGATACGTGACTCGGATGGTGATTTCGAGTGCACGGATGATCCGGGATGGGTCAAGATAGTCAGAATTAAATACGTGGGGGGCTTGTAATCGTGCTCCGAGGAGTTTTTAAGCTAAACTGGACCCGTACGGGAGTATTTTGGTCACTTTAATATTATAATTTAATCTTATTTCGGGATTAGGGGAATGTTAAGGGTTATTAGATGGTGGAGGTATCCATATACTCATTCTAAATCACTTTGGCTTGAGAGAGCTACAAGAAACTGTACAATTTGCTATGAAATAAATCGTGACCAAATGTTAAATTTTTTTTGTAAAGGACAATTGACAATGATAGTTTTTTAGTTACATGATGGTGGACAAAGTCCTGTGACTAAAGATATATGAGAACGAAAATGAGTTCCGTGGCTAGTTGTTAACTTATTGGCAAGAAAAAAAATTATTGTCTAATGTGTGCCTTTTGCAACAGTTCTTGTTGTTACTGTTTGTCAATATATTTCGCTGCAAATAGTTATATTTCGTGGAAAATTATATTGCATGTATTCTAAAAAAATCGTGGTTGAATATAGTTTCACTTTTCTACAACAGCTAAAAATCGTTGCAGTTAGAATGTTTTTAGCACAATTGTCCACAAATAAACATCGTGGCTAATGTTAATATTATTATAATTTTTTCCATATTATTTTGGCAAATATTATTAACCTTTTTTCATTCAAAGAAGTTATCAAAGAGTCACTTCTGAAATGATTAATAATTAATAACATTACTAATTATACTGAAATTTGGCAAGTCCATCCGCATACTAATGAAATGACAATTAGAATATAAAATCATACTCCAAAGTAGATATATTTAAAACTCAAAGTGTCATCAACAAAATAAGGCACCACCGTTGTGCCATAAAATTCCACTAAAAAAGTATGTTGTAATGTCTAATAATAAAAGTTAACAGAAAAGCATGCCACAATGTCTAATAACAAAATATTGCGGTCGATGTCAACATTCTCCCAAATTCACTTCCATTTGTACCCCAACATAGCATTCAAAAATATTTTTCCAACAAGAGTCTTCATCCGTTAATATTTGCAATTCATCACAAAATAAATTATTGGTTATGTTCTATAAATAAGAACAAATAAAAAAAATTACACCTTCAATATTTATGATTTGAATAAAAAAAGGTCTCTCAAGTGACATGCCATTGACCTAAATATGGGTAATGCATTACTCTCGAAGAGATTAAGGATTGGATCATCTTATCATATTCTGCTTGCTTAGATAAAATTGGATATGAGTGCTCATTGAGAAGATGCCTCCTCTCATTGCTTTATTGTCTCCTCACGATGAGTTTCAAACTCCGTCTCTTGAGCTTTTAGGTGCTCCTTTAACTCTTCTTGAGATCTGACAGATTCCTTGAGAGCTTCCTCCAACTATTCATTTTTTTGTTGCAAAGTTGTCTTAGAATTAATTGGTTTGAGACCATGCCCAAGACCATTAGTATACCCCGATCTCGTCCCGAGCACACAATCTGCTATCTCATCTGGGTTATTAACGGACCCTCCTTATATATAGAGTCAAACTCAAGGATTTCCATCTCCTCCTGAGTAAAAGAAATATAAAATTAGTATCTAAAAATATTCATATTTTAAAAGTATATTATATTTTAAAAAAATTCGACAGAATTTCCTTTGTTTTTACATGAAAACTAACCTGTTCAATCCATTAAAAACCCGCAAATAACACTACAAAAATTATTTATACTCAATCAAAACCTCCAAAAAATAAATATATGTCAACAGACTGATTCTCATCCTCTAATAAAATATTTTTATTTAAAAACAATTCGGCAGAGTTTCCTTTATTTTTACAAGAAAACCATCATATTCAATCCATTATAAAATCACAGATAATACAAGAATCGCCAATTATACTTAATCCCGACCTCCATACAATATTAAATATAAGTTGACATCCTTAATCTCGGCCTCCAACAATCATACATACTTAATTCGGCCGAGTGCATCGTAAAATAAATCGCAATTTTAACTACATAGATTTCTTTGTCTTAAGGAGATGTCCAGTTCTCATCTTTACAATGGGTTGCATTATAAAACTCTATCCTATTGGGTTCATCACCGTCATCCCCACCTCCCTGCCAAAATAAAAAAAAAGTATATAATTAGTAAGCATATTTACCACAGAAAATTTAAATATAAAAATAATTATATATTACTAGTTCATGACTACAACGACAAATGCTTTTGACCCTTTATTGTGCTTCGCAGTTTCCTTCACTTTATTATTTTTGTTTATTTCGCATCATCGCTACAATATATTATAAAATCATTATATCGAATATAACAATTTACATCTTACATAAATAAAATTGTAATAATTTTGAACCTCGTATTTAGGATAAGAATATAAATTGCACAACTCTTGCCAATTTGCCTTGGAAATACCAAAAGGGATTTTTGCTCGTGCCTCCTCAAGTGATTCAAATTGCAAATAATGTTGACTAAGCTTACTTCGTCGATCCCCACTCCTCCCTTTCAACAACTCTTCACAATTTTGCTTCACACACTCATCTAAGTCAATTTCAAATCTCTCCTGAAAATACATTACGGTAATTAATCAAATTAAAAAGAATAAATGTAAGAATAAATAGAAAGAAGACTTCTTACTAAATTATAACTTACCTTAAGTCTATCAAAGGCTTCATTCTTATAACGCTCACTAAGTTATTTCCATTTCGTTAGCATATTGATAAGATTAGGAGATACAATCCCAATCTCAGTAGAAAGTTTGGTAGGCTACTCACTATGGAGAAGCCTTCCTATCTCTTTTGAAATTTATATTCGCACTTTGTTTCCCGTTGCTTTTATCATCTTTCACACTCCTGTACCTTTGATAGGTCTCCGAGCTGTCTTTTTTCCTTTGCTAGAGGTTGTGGATAAAACATTCAATTAATAAGTAGGAGAAAGTATTATGTAAACATGTGAAAATAATAAATACATGTTAATTAATCATGTTAACATCGTACATATTGAGTGGTTGATTGGAAATGGAAAGAAAGTTCTTTTTTGGTTTGATTCTAACTTTTCTTATTCCGTAGAATTTTCAACTTGTGTAGGTTTGAGATATGGTTAATTGTTGCCCTGTATGTTGTTTGCAACTTTTCTTTTTCTTTAGATGTGCCAAAAGCTAGTTATAATGTGTAACTGGATCTATGTTATTTCGTATCATGTAGGCAATTTTATAAATCATTTATTAAAAGGAGGATATTATAGTCTCGAGTGTGAACTTTTATTTTTATTTTTAAGTATAAGGAGTGTTTTAGTTTTATATGTATAAGATATGAATTTGATCAAAGTTGAATTCAAATTGTATTCAAATTCCCAGCAATTATTGGTTCTATCTTCTGACAGTCGCTGGTGAATCTGTTTAATGTATGTGTTTTTATTATGAGTGTGTGTTTTTTCTTTTATTTCTCTATCTAAATTGCCTCTAGTCATGACATAAACCTACCAAGACGGAGACCATATGGCCATCATGATGAATTTAAAAAAAAATTGGTTATGAGTCTCTGGATGGCAGTAATGTCAGCGAAATTGAGAGTGAGAGTGTTTCTGATAGGGTAAAAAGATAGGTCGAGTATGACAGGAGATGTATGATTTCCTTAGAAAAGGAATTAGAGGAAGATAAAAGTGTTGTTTTTATGGCTGCAAATCAGGCGAATACAAACATGTTGATAAATGAGGGGGTTAGGAAAATTGACAAAACTAAAAATTTATCAGATATGCTGATGAGGAGGAATCAAATCCAACATATAAAAGATAACGATCTTCTCCTAACTACAGCCTATACAAAAGCTGCAAAATACAGTATTCAATAGAAAAAGGGAAAATTGGATAAAAGGTCAATCTTATTTGAAGTAAAGGAATTTTCCTTGTATTATTATTATTAGTAGTAGAAAGTACATAAACCCAAAGGATTTCAACATTATAATTAGTAATAAGTTCTCGTGGTAACTCAGTGAGCATGTTACCAAAGAAAGACACACATGAAGATCATAATAATTTAAATGGAAACATAATAAAAAAATCATAGTCCTGAATAAACCCATAATTCGCACAAATTTCTATCACAATAACACCACCTTATAGTTCCACTACCCTGCCGATACATAAGATGAATTACCATTCCATCCCCACTTCTAACCATAATCCATGGCAACAAAAAGCAAGAGACGAAGAGCGAGACCCTTAAAAAAGATCATCATAAGCAATTGTATATATGAGTTATGTTTCTATTCTTATACACCTACAACACCCATAACCCTTGCTCACTAAACAACCACTGCACACCATAAGCCAAATTATGGAGACGTACACATACAGGGGGGGGGGGGGGGGGAAGGAGGGAAGGAAACCTAACTTTGGATGGAGCCTGTTTAAAGAAAAAAAAACATCCTTTATAACATACATAAGGAGCACCAAGAAATGATAACTTCCAGGGCTTTAACAGATCAGAACATATAGAAATTAGATTTAATATACAATTACACATCATAATGTCCAAGGCAATCTTAAGGGAAAAGAAAGTCATGCCAGATTACTCCATAAATACCAATTTAAATAATAATTATCTAACTTATCACTTTAGACAACACACTGACGTCCTAAATATGGAAGTTCAATAATAAAAATTAAAGGATTAAACTAATGCAAATATGTACTAGAATATATCTTGCGGTATATTAAGATAGAGAATCGATTATTCTCTATCTGTGTTATATTAAGCTAAGCAGTAACCAACTCTCTTCCTCATATGTCTGCTGATTAACTCGGCAACAAGGTGAATACGAACAAGCTAATAAATGAGGGAAGGATTGAAATCTAACTTTCTTCCTCACATGTTTTCTAGACTGAATTCTATAAACATTCAAACTATGTTTATCATTGCAAGGCATAATTTAGACATATCATGGACCATCATTGTGTCAATGGTTAATTCAATGATTTATTTAGAAAACAAATGGTGAGACATTGTCCTATTATCAAAATTTTCCCTATGAATTCTTTCCACACTTCCTAGTATATAAATGAGGGAAGGATTAATAGTAAACTTCGATAAATAGGGTTTTCTGAGGCCCACGACTACCGTTGATTCAATCTGAGATGGATAATAGTGATTGTACACAAAATTCCCATAAATATTTAAAAAATATCCCGAACAAAGATAACACAAGGACCAATAGAGATAGTTAATAACTTACTGATCAAATGGCAATATATTACCATATAGTGGAACAAACGTTGTTTGAACAAAAGTTGTTCACACCATTTGAAACACACTGAAATCTTATAGACAATATAATATTCAATTAATGTAAGGATATTATATACAACTAATGTAAAAAAGGATGGTTTGTTAAGAAATGGAGTGGGATAAATCGTGCATTAAGAGGGGGGGGGGGGGGGGATGCAGTGTGTATAGGTAATGTAGGTTTGATTAGTAAATAGGTTGATAGGAAGGTATGATCTTCTTAAAATATGAAAAAACATTAAATCACTTACTAGTGTGTACATAATCATTTGTTGTGTATACGTTATAAAATTCAATTAAGTTAGATTAAAGGGGTATTAGATTTATTAACTTGGCTATCCATAGGATTGTCATAATTAATTGCTTGAGACGAATGCAGAATCTCCGGATTGCATGGCTTATACAATGAAAAGTTGCACATCTTGTATAGTAGCATATGGTAACTTTTCTATGGTTGTTTTAGCAGTTATAAATGATCTAGCTGATCTCAGACGTCTAGAACACTCTGATGCCATGCTAAATGATCTACAATTGAAAGAGCAAGTTATGATGTGAGTGGATACCAATTTTTTCGAAGTAAATAAAATTTTAATCCTTTGAAATATCGTACAAGTGCATTAGAAAAATCATTTTACATAAAACATACCGTATGAAAAAGTAAGAAACAAATCACACGTCACCGATGGAACATAATAGTAATAAGAAATTCCATTTTATTTATCGAACAATAACTCGAGGATATCATACACATGCATAAACATTATCATGTTCTATCACATATAACACATGTGAAAGGCATAAACAAATCACATGTAAATAATGGAAGATAACGGTGATAAGAAATTTCATTTTCATCAAAACATAATATCTAAATTGAACCTAAGGCTACAAACTACTATAATAATCAATACATTCAATTTATATCACTCTCATCACTCTCTGAACAAATGAGATCTGTGGCACCCCGACTAATTAAATACCGGGTAGCTACTCCTTTATTAAATTAATTCAAAATGCCAAGTTGGCTCAGTTAATAGCATCACTGTCGAAAACATTTTATTTTTACTAACCACCTAGTATTTAAAAAGTAAGTGCCAAATTTTATTTAAAGTCTGATTAACATGCAACAAGTGTAATGAAGAAATAAATAACACCATTCACCATACTGAAGTAAAACGAATAACCATCACAATAGATTAAATAAAGTCTGGAGGAAAACTCCTCACTACAATCCCATACTGAAATAAATAACCGAAACTGAAATAAAACATGCTAAAGTCTGCAAACTGAAATGTAAAAGATGTCTCTAAATAGAAATGGGCAACATGCCCTACAACTGATAGATAGTGACTCTGGAATCCAAAAGATAGAAGCGTCTACATGCAAATCCCTGTAGCTTCCACAAACCGCTACAGCTCGTCACCTGAATGAGTATCCTATGCTTGGTGTCCTTGTAACTGGGCACCTAAAATGGTTTTACAAGAAAAAGATTTGAAAAGCAAACGGGTCAGAGCCCAAATGTGGAGTTATAATTTTAAAAACTTGCAAGTGCTTTAAAAACATTTAAAACATTAAATGCAAAGTACATGTTAGGACGTACACTCACATTATATTCTCACCTCTCGTCTAACTGTGCACTCCTAACGTAAGTACCCATCTACTACGATATAAACCACTATCTAAGTGACATCATAACTAGCTAGACTGTAATAGTTCCTACCATTATTACCCGGTTCTATTAACATACAACGCTCGTAATTAGATAGGGATTTAACGTAAACTCAGATACTCAATATGCAATATATATAACTATCAGTTAACTCGTTACATTTCTCGAAACAATACCGTAATATATTTACAACATTAACATGAGGATTCTTATTAATTAAATGTATATTAATCACATCGTAAATATACAATATAAGCACCCCGAGAACTAAGCTACGGTGCACACATACTCTGCTATCCATCCCGGTACATCACGTACATAAGGATCACTTATTCCGAATCTCTCAAGAATAGTTCAGATAACACAAATCACAAATGGTGGAGGCGAACACAGTCACCATCACATGGCTCACGCACATACCTACGCTCCCATGATCAGCAGACTTATTAATATCACAATAAGTCCTTCTATGACCTATGTTCATCGAGGTACCAGTCTATATCCCCCCCGTAGGCACACAAGGATTAGAGGGTCCTAAGCGAACGCAACCTCCCGTGATAGCAAGTATGGTAGGTATGTCATACACACAATCCATATACCAATACTAAGTAAACACACATCTTAGTAATACCGTATTTTTAATCGTAGTACATATTGCATTCTCGTACTAACTTATAATTATCACAATTCATACTATTCCGGTTTGTAATTATACGCGTCATAATTATCTCACGTCGTAGTAGACACTCACGTCTCAACCCAAACCGTCCATGTAACACCCTCTCGTATGTAAATTCCTTCTCATAAGTACCCAAATGTCCCAATTCTATCATTACTACATCTACGGAATGATATCTATATCCTCGAATAAGTTTACGGGACTCCAAAAATCAAAACAGTCCAAAAAGGACCAAACTGTCAACTCGTTAGAAGTCTCGTTCGAACGAGACTGTTCGAACGAGATTCCTCTGCCAACTCGTTAGAAGTCTCGTTCGAACGAGGCTGTTCGAACGAGGTTCCAGTTCGTTCGAACGAACTGTACCTTCTAACGATATCTCGTTCGAACGAGATATCGAACGAAATCCATTCTCGTTAGCAGCGACTGGTCAACTCGTTAGAAGCTCGTTCGAACGACCTGGGTAGGGGCTTCTAACGAGATGCCAGATTCGTCCCAGATTTTTCCCTTCCTCGTTTTTAATCATTTTAACACTTCTAATCTCATCCAAAGTTCATCCCAACAACGTTTTATGGTCTCTAATTGATCCTAAACATATTCAAGTCAACTCCTAACATGTTTTCAATGATTAAATCTCTTCAACATCAATCAACATATAAATTTCTACACTTTTCCCCAATTATCTCAAGAACATGAACCCTACCATTTTGAATCATGAAATAACCCAACAAAATCCGTTTTAATTTCTTTTCAATCATGAATATCATCAGTAAAAACATCTACCTATCATTCTACATGCAATCCTTCTCAAATTTCTCAAGTTTTATGATCTAAACTACATGGGTTTTCATTATCTTTCAAGAACAATTGATATTCTCCAATTTCTAACATGGAAAAGACATTTTCAGAAATTAAATGAAATAAAGTCACTTGCCTTGGTTTGATTCCGGATTTGGTGTTGATTTGGTGAAGAATCTCTGCAGAATTTTCTCTCTTTCTCTCCTTCTCCAAGCTCCTTCTCCAATGGTGGCTTAAGGTGGCTAGGGTTTGTTCTAGGGTTTGTTTTGGGGAAAGTTGTAAACCTAAAGATAACCTCCGTAGATTAATGGTTTAATATGGGATGGTTAGTGGGCTTTGTGGGTTTAATCCGCATCAGATTTTCATCTCTAATTTTCGTCACTTTTAATTCCTAAAAATGTAAAATTACCAAAATACCCTTTAAGTTGTCGGTATGGCCTAAAAATACCCCGGGACCCAAACTATACCCCCGGCTAGTGTTTTCTGACTATCTCGACCCTTACGGACGCGTTGGCGCACTCAAAACGACCATACGGTTTATAGATTTTAAATTCACTTTTATTATCAAAATATTATACCGTGACGCGGCGGTCCCACGCGTCTCAACAAAATTTCTAAAATGCCGTATATAAATCTCACGACAAATTTTATAATACCAAATACATATATAATCATATATGCACATAATCAAATACCAACTCGCATCTCGTTAGTATTTATAACCCGGATTAATTTCCAATTAATACGCATTTAATTAATTAATCCCAAAAATAAATATAGTCAAAAGTACGGGGTATTACATACTTCCCCCCTAATAACTGAATTTCGTCCCGAAATTCGAAACTAGAAAGTACCTGCTAAAAACAGCTCTGGATAACGCTCGCGCATCTCATCCTCGAGCTCCCATGTGGACTCCTCGACATTGTGATGTCGCCACTGAACACGCACTAACGGGACTATCTTTGACCGCAGTTTCCTCTCGCTTCGGTCCAAAATAGCAATCGGCCCCTCCTCGTAGGAGCTATCAGGCTGGAGATCGATGTCCTCCACAGCAATGTGAGAATGGGCCAAATTATCTCTAAGGTATTTCCTCAGCGAGGAAATATGGAACACGTCGTGAATCCGATGCAAGTGCTCCGGTAGTCCAAGTCTATACGCAACCGGTCCGATCCGCTCAATAATAGGAAACGGCCCCACATACCTCGGTGCCAACTTCCCCTTCTTCCCGAAACGCATAATCCCCTTCATCGGAGATACCCTGAGCAAAACTTGGTCCCCCACCTGGAACTCTCTGAAAAATCTCTTCGCATCAGCATAACTCTTCTGCCTGTCTTGAGCTACCCGAATGCGACTCCGAATCAACTCAATCCTTGCCCAAGTATCCCGAATCACTTCCGGCCCAAGTAGTTTGTTGTCCCCCACTTCTAACCAACATGCTGGGGAACGACAAGGCCTACCGTACAATGCCTCAAACGGAGCCATGCCAATAGTAAACTGATAGGAGTTGTTGTAAGAAAACTCCACCAGTGGAAGGTACTGCTCCCATCCACCCCCGAAGTCAATAATGCACATGCGTAGCATGTCCTCCAAAATCTGATTGGTGCGCTCTGTCTGCCCATCAGTCTGCGGATGATAAGCCGTACTCAACCGCAATTCCGTGCCCATGGCCTCCTGGAAACTCTCCCAAAACCTCGAAACAAATATCTTGTCTCTGTCAGACACGATATTTAGGGGCACACCGTGGAGTCTCACAATCTCTGAAATGAAGAGCTGGGCACACTGTCCCGTAGTGTAGTCAGTCCTTACGGGTAAGAAGTGAGCGACCTTGGACAACCTGTCCACAATTACCCAAACGGAGTCGTGACCCCTCTGCGACGTAGGCAACCCCGTGATAAAGTCCATGGATATGCTCTCCCACATCCACACCGGGACCTCCAACGGCTGTAATAATCCTGCTGGTCTCTGATGATCCACTTTTACAAGCTGACAAGTGGCGCATTTCGAGACAAACTCAGCGATATCTCTCTTCATACCGCTCCACCAATACTGTCGTCTCATGTCTTGGTACATTTTGTCCCCTCCGGGATGTACCGCCAACCATGAGCTGTGTGACTCTGCCATCACATCATGCCGCAATTCCTCCCCTTCGGGAACTATCAATCTCCCATTGAAGCGTAATCTCCCGTCTGAGCTAACGGTATAGGATTCGGCTCCCTCTGCTAGTAATCGAACTATCTGCTCCTGACAGAACGAGTCATTGGCCTGTGCCCGTACTACCTTCGTAACAATCTGCGGTGTAACGGTCATCACAGACATGAGAGATCGGACCACTGCATCCTGGTGTCCCAATTCCTTCCACTTTGCCTTCCACACCTCTGCCACCTCATCTGCTGGCCTACGGCTCAACGCGTCTGCTACCACGTTAGCCTTACCCGGGTGGTACTGGATGTCGAACTGGTAGTCCTTCACAAATTCAAGCCACTTACGCTGCCGCATATTCAATTCCTTCTGCCTGAACAGATACTGTAGTGACTTGTGGTCCGTGAATAGCTGAAACTTCTCCCCCAAAAGATAGTGCCTCCAAATCCGTAAGGCAAATACCACTGCTGCCAACTCCAAATCATGTGTGGGGTAATTCTTCTCATGAGGCTTAAGCTTACGGGAAGCATAAGCTATGGCCTGTCTCTCCTGCTGTAATACACCTCCCAGTCCTTGCAAAGACGCATCGGTGTAAACCAAATACTCAACTCCCGGTCTCGGCAATGCTAACACAGGTGCTGAGGTCAATTTGTCCTTCAATTCATCGAATGCCAACTGACAGGCATCACTCCAGATGTAGGGCACACCCTTACAAGTCAGATGTGTCAAAGGACCTGCTATCTCCGAGAAACCCCGAATAAACCTCCTATAGTATCCTGCTAAACCCAAGAAACTACGAATCTCCGTTGGTGTCGTGGGCTGTCCCCACTCCCTCACCGCTGACACCTTCCCTGGATCAACCGATATTCCCCGGTCGGAAATGATATGCCCCAAAAACTGGACTTCCTTCAGCCAAAACCCGCACTTCTCATATTTTGCATACAACTCGTTCTGACGAAGTGTCTGCAAAACTTGCCTCAAATGCTCGGCGTGCTCCTCCTCTGTCTAGGAGTAAACCAGAATATCATCAATGAAGACAATGACAAACTGGTCTAGGAAATCCCTGAACACTCTGTTCATCAAGTCCATAAACACTGCTGGAGCGTTGGAAGGCATAACCCGAAACTCGTAAGAACCATATCTCGACAAGAATGCGGTCTTCGAGACATCCTCCTCCCTGATACGCAACTGATGGTATCCTGACCTCAAGTCAATCTTCGAGAAGAAAGAAGCTCCTCTCAACTGGTCGAATAAGTCATCGATTCGAGGCAACGGATACTTATTCCGTATCGTGACCTTATTCAACTCTCGGAAGTCCACACACAACCTCAGTGAACCGTCCCTCTTCTTCACAAACAAAACTGGAGCACCCCAAGGTGAGGTACTCCTGCGAATAAAGCCCTGCCCTAACAGCTGCTCTATCTGATCCCGTAGCTCTCTCATCTCAGCTGGAGCCATACGGTACGGTGCGCGTGCTATAGGTCTCGTACTCGGTAGCAAATCTATGACGAAGTCTATCTCTTGACTGGGTGGTAAGCCTGGTATCTCCTGAAACACATCTGAATACTCCCTGACAATCGAGATCGAATCTAAAGGAATCACAACCTCCTTAGAGGTATCCTCCTCTATGTAATACAGATGAGCGGTCGATCCTCCCTCTGGGCGAGGCATCGCCACTACAAACATCTCTTGCCCCGGAATGGAAAAAACAATGCTCCCGCTGAAGCAATCAATCATGGCCCTATATGCTACGAGCCAATCCATACCGATGATCACATCGTGAACATGCATGTCTAACACTAACATGTCTGCAGGCAATACCAAACCACCAATCTCTACCCCCACTCCCCGGCATATAAAGAAAATAAGTGACCCACTCCCCAATGGTGAGTCGACACACGTCACTGTGCTCTCTGCCGTAGCTAACAATCCTAAAGCTTTTGCGAAGTGTGTAGCTATAAAAACAGTGTGTAGCACCCGTATCAAATAACACCCGACCCATAGTGCCATGGATAGGAAACGTACCCTCGATAGCGGGCGGTGCCTGTGGAACTGCAGCCTGGTGAACGTTGTAGACACGTCCATACTGTAGCTGCCCCTGCTGGGCTGGGATTGCTGGAATGGGCGGCAATGCTGCCATCTGTGGCGGTGCGGGAAGAGCGGTGGGAAACATAGGTCTCTGTGGCTCCTGGCGAGCACCCTGCTGCTGCTGCTGTGGGGCCTTGCCCCTATCAGGACAATCCTGCTTCTTATGGCCAGTCTTGCCACAAACAAAGCACTTCCCTGGGAAGTTCCCTCCCCTCTGCCCCTGCTGTCCCCGGCCCTGGTGGCCGTTACCATTCCTCCCTTGGCCCTGCTGGCCCTGATGAAACTGCTGCCCATTCTGTCCCTGTTGGCCCTGATGGCCGTTTGGACCCTGATGGCCCTGACGAAAACCTCCCTGTCACTGCCTGTAGTTCCCTGACCGGAACCTCTTATTATCCCCCTGCTGGGAGCCCTGCTCAATCTGTCTCTGCCCCTGACCCGATTGTGCCCCGCTGGCACCATGTCCTCCAGTCCTGCCCTGATGGCTAGACTCCCCCGACCTCTTGCCCTCGGCCATATGAAAACGGTGGTCCTGGCAGTGTAACAATGCAGCGTTAACCATATCAGAATAAGTGGCCAACGATAGGTTCCCTAGCAGATGCTGACCGATCCTCCAATTCAACCCATCGGTGAACTTCTCAATCTTTTTCTTCTCTATTGGAATCTCGTCTGGAACGATATTCAACAGGTTAGTGAACTCGGCCTCATACTCAGCCACTGTCTTGCCCTCCTGCTTCAAACTCATCAGCTTCTTCCTCATCTCTGTATGAACTGCGGACGGAAAGTACTTGCTGTCGAACCGCACCCAGAACTCCTGAATCGTGAGAGTATCCCTCTCCTCCGTGGTGGTAATGGACTCCCACCACTGTAGTGCAGATCCCACTAGCTTGAAAGTAGCTAGCACCTGTTTCTGAACATCAGTGCACTCATGCATCCTCAAATGCCTCTGTATGTCCTTCCTCCATTAGCTCGAGACTACCACATCTGAGCTACCTGCAAACTCTGGCGGATGCGCTTTCTGAAAAGCATCTCGTACACGCTCCCAAGCAGACGGGAATGCATTAACCTGTGCTGGCGCGGCAACCGGCGCCTGAGGCGGTGCCTGCTGAATCACGGCAATCGCGGCATTTACCGCTTGGGATACTATAGCAGCAACCTCAGCGGCGTTCATCATGCCCTGAACTGGAGCGGGCTGGGGTTCGGGCGTTGCATCCCTGGGAACTCGTCGTGCACGTCGTGGAGGCATCTGAAATAAGAACAAAGTTTATAAGTTCGCTGTAATAAACTTAATAAAGCTGAAGAACGAAGCATACACAAAAGAGTACAGCAGTCCTAAAATATAGGGCTCTATATCAAAGAAACGTAGAGGAAACATAATAGCCGTACAGATCCTAAAGGACACTAGAACCTGATGCTCTGATACCATCTGTGGCACCCTGACTAATTAAATACCGGGTAGCTACTCCTTTATTAAATTAATTCAAAATGCCAAGTTGGCTCAGTTAATAGCATCGCTGTCGAAAACATTTTATTTTTACTAACCACCTAGTATTTAAAAAGTAAGTGCCAAATTTTATTTAAAGTCTGATTAACATGCAACAAGTGTAATGAAGAAATAAATAACACCATTCACCATACTGAAGTAAAACGAATAACCATCACAATAGAGTAAATAAAGTCTGGAGGAAAACTCCTCACTACAATCCCATACTGAAATAAATAACCGAAACTGAAATAAAATATGCTAAAGTCTGCAAACTGAAATGTAAAAGATGTCTCTAAATAGAAATGGGCAACATGCCCTACAACTGATAGATAGTGACTCTGGAATCCAAAAGATAGAAGCGTCTACATGCAAATCCCTGTAGCTTCCACAAACCGCTATAGCTCGTCACCTGAATGAGTATCCTATGCTTGGTGTCCTTGTGGATGGGCACCTAAAATGGTTTTACAAGAAAAAGATTTGAAAAGCAAACGGGTCAGAGCCCGAATGTGGAGTTATAATTTTAAAAACCTGCAAGTGCTTTAAAAACATTTAAAACATTAAATGCAAAGTACATGTTAGGACGTACACTCACATTATATTCTCACCTCTCGTCTAACTGTGCACTCCTAACGTAAGTACCCATCTACTACGATATAAACCACTAGCTAAGTGACATCATAACTAGCTAGACTGTAATAGTTCCTACCATTATTACCCGGTTCTATTAACATACAACGCTCGTAATTAGATAGGGATTTAACGTAAACTCAGATACTCAATATGCAATATATATAACTATCAGTTAACTCGTTACATTTCTCGAAACAATACCGTAATATATTTACAACATTAACATGAGGATTCTTATTAATTAAATGTATATTAATCACATCGTAAATATACAATATAAGCACCCCGAGAACTAAGCTACGGTGCACACATACTCTGCTATCCATCCCGGTACATCACGTACATAAGGATCACTTATTCCGAATCTCTCAAGAATAGTTCAGATAACACAAATCACAAATGGTGGAGGCGAACACAGTCACCATCACATGGGTCACGCACATACCTACGCTCCCATGATCAGCAGACTTATTAATATCACAATAAGTCCTTCTATGACCTATGTTCATCGAGGTACCAGTCTATATCCCCCCCGTAGGCACACAAGGATTAGAGGGTCCTAAGCGAACGCAACCTCCCGTGATAGCAAGTATGGTAGGTATGTCATACACACAATCCATATACCAATACTAAGTAAACACACATCTTAGTAATACCGTATTTTTAATCGTAGTACATATTGCATTCTCGTACTAACTTATAATTATCACAATTCATACTATTCCGGTTTGTAATTATACGCGTCATAATTATCTCACGTCGTAGTAGACACTCACGTCTCAACCCAAACCGTCCATGTAACACCCTCTCGTATGTAAATTCCTTCTCATAAGTACCCAAATGTCCCAATTCTATCATTACTACATCTACGGAATGATATCTATATCCTCGAATAAGTTTACGGGACTCCAAAAATCAAAACAGTCCAAAAAGGACCAAACTGTCAACTCGTTAGAAGTCTCGTTCGAACGAGACTGTTCGAACGAGATTCCTCTGCCAACTCGTTAGAAGTCTCGTTCGAACGAGGCTGTTCGAACGAGGTTCCAGTTCGTTCGAACGAACTGTACCTTCTAACGATATCTCGTTCGAACGAGATATCGAACGAAATCCATTCTCGTTAGCAGCGACTGGTCAACTCGTTAGAAGCTCGTTCGAACGACCTGGGTAGGGGCTTCTAATGAGATGCCAGATTCGTCCCAGATTTTTCCCTTCCTCGTTTTTAATCATTTTAACACTTCTAATCTCATCCAAAGTTCATCCCAACAACGTTTTATGGTCTCTAATTGATCCTAAACATATTCAAGTCAACTCCTAACATGTTTTCAATGATTAAATCTCTTCAACATCAATCAACATATAAATTTCTACACTTTTCCCCAATTATCTCAAGAACATGAACCCTACCATTTTGAATCATGAAATAACCCAACAAAATCCGTTTTAATTTCTTTTCAATCATGAATATCATCAGTAAAAACATCTACCTATCATTCTACATGCAATCCTTCTCAAATTTCTCAAGTTTTATGATCTAAACTACATGGGTTTTCATTATCTTTCAAGAACAATTGATATTCTCCAATTTCTAACATGGAAAAGACATTTTCAGAAATTAAATGAAATAAAGTCACTTGCCTTGGTTTGATTCCGGATTTGGTGTTGATTTGGTGAAGAATCTCTGCAGAATTTTCTCTCTTTCTCTCCTTCTCCAAGCTCCTTCTCCAATGGTGGCTTAAGGTGGCTAGGGTTTGTTCTAGGGTTTGTTTTGGGGAAAGTTGTAAACCTAAAGATAACCTCCGTAGATTAATGGTTTAATATGGGATGGTTAGTGGGCTTTGTGGGTTTAATCCGCATCAGATTTTCATCTCTAATTTTCGTCACTTTTAATTCCTAAAAATGTAAAATTACCAAAATACCCTTTAAGTTGTCGGTATGGCCTAAAAATACCCCGGGACCCAAACTATACCCCCGGCTAGTGTTTTCTGACTATCTCGACCCTTACGGACGCGTTGGCGCACTCAAAACGACCATACGGTTTATAGATTTTAAATTCACTTTTATTATCAAAATATTATACCGTGACGCGGCGGTCCCACGCGTCTCAACAAAATTTCTAAAATGCCGTATATAAATCTCACGACAAATTTTATAATACCAAATACATATATAATCATATATGCACATAATCAAATACCAACTCGCATCTCGTTAGTATTTATAACCCGGATTAATTTCCAATTAATACGCATTTAATTAATTAATCCCAAAAATAAATATAGTCAAAAGTACGGGGTATTACATACTTCCCCCCTAATAACTGAATTTCGTCCCGAAATTCGAAACTAGAAAGTACCTACTAAAAACAGCTCTGGATAACGCTCGCGCATCTCATCCTCGAGCTCCCATGTGGACTCCTCGACATTGTGATGTCGCCACTGAACACGCACTAACGGGACTATCTTTGACCGCAGTTTCCTCTCGCTTCGGTCCAAAATAGCAATCGGCCCCTCCTCGTAGGAGCTATCAGGCTGGAGATCGATGTCCTCCACAGCAATGTGAGAATGGGCCAAATTATCTCTAAGGTATTTCCTCAGCGAGGAAATATGGAACACGTCGTGAATCCGATGCAAGTGCTCCGGTAGTCCAAGTCTATACGCAACCGGTCCGATCCGCTCAATAATAGGAAACGGCCCCACATACCTCGGTGCCAACTTCCCCTTCTTCCCGAAACGCATAATCCCCTTCATCGGAGATACCCTGAGCAAAACTTGGTCCCCCACCTGGAACTCTCTGAAAAATCTCTTCGCATCAGCATAACTCTTCTGCCTGTCTTGAGCTACCCGAATGCGACTCCGAATCAACTTAATCCTTGCCCAAGTATCCCGAATCACTTCCGGCCCAAGTAGTTTGTTGTCCCCCACTTCTAACCAACATGCTGGGGAACGACAAGGCCTACCGTACAATGCCTCAAACGGAGCCATGCCAATAGTAAACTGATAGGAGTTGTTGTAAGAAAACTCCACCAGTGGAAGGTACTGCTCCCATCCACCCCCGAAGTCAATAATGCACATGCGTAGCATGTCCTCCAAAATCTGATTGGTGCGCTCTGTCTGCCCATCAGTCTGTGGATGATAAGCCGTACTCAACCGCAATTCCGTGCCCATGGCCTCCTGGAAACTCTCCCAAAACCTCGAAACAAATATCTTGTCTCTGTCAGACACGATATTTAGGGGCACACCGTGGAGTCTCACAATCTCTGAAATGAAGAGCTAGGCACACTGTCCCGTAGTGTAGTCAGTCCTTACGGGTAAGAAGTGAGCGACCTTGGACAACCTGTCCACAATTACCCAAACGGAGTCGTGACCCCTCTGCGACGTAGGCAACCCCGTGATAAAGTCCATGGATATGCTCTCCCACATCCACACCGGGACCTCCAACGGCTGTAACAATCCTGCTGGTCTCTGATGATCCACTTTTACAAGCTGACAAGTGGCGCATTTCGAGACAAACTCAGCGATATCTCTCTTCATACCGCTCCACCAATACTGTCGTCTCATGTCTTGGTACATTTTGTCCCCTCCGGGATGTACCGCGAACCGTGAGCCGTGTGACTCTGCCATCACATCATGCCGCAATTCCTCCCCTTCGGGAACTACCAATCTCCCATTGAAGCGTAATCTCCCGTCTGAGCTAACGGTATAGGATTCGGCTCCCTCTGCTAGTAATCGAACTATCTGCTCCTGACAGAACGAGTCATTGGCCTGTGCCCGTACTACCTTCGTAACAATCTGTGGTGTAACGGTCATCACAGACATGAGAGATCGGGCCACTGCATCCTGGTGTCCCAATTCCTTCCACTTTGCCTTCCACACCTCTGCCACCTCATCTGCTGGCCTACGGCTCAACGCGTCTGCTACCACGTTAGCCTTACCCGGGTGGTACTGGATGTCGAACTGGTAGTCCTTCACAAATTCAAGCCACCTACGCTGCCGCATATTCAATTCCTTCTGCCTGAACAGATACTGTAGTGACTTGTGGTCCGTGAATAGCTGAAACTTCTCCCCCAAAAGATAGTGCCTCCAAATCCGTAAGGCAAATACCACTGCTGCCAACTCCAAATCATGTGTGGGGTAATTCTTCTCATGAGGCTTAAGCTTACGGGAAGCATAAGCTATGGCCTGTCTCTCCTGCTGTAATACACCTCCCAGTCCTTGCAAAGACGCATCGGTGTAAACCAAATACTCAACTCCCGGTCTCGGCAATGCTAACACAGGTGCTGAGGTCAATTTGTCCTTCAATTCATCGAATGCCAACTGACAGGCATCACTCCAGATGTAGGGCACACCCTTATTAATATCACAATAAGTCCTTCTATGACCTATGTTCATCGAGGTACCAGTCTATATCCCCCCCGTAGGCACACAAGGATTAGAGGGTCCTAAGCGAACGCAACCTCCCGTGATAGCAAGTATGGTAGGTATGTCATACACACAATCCATATACCAATACTAAGTAAACACACATCTTAGTAATACCGTATTTTTAATCGTAGTACATATTGCATTCTCGTACTAACTTATAATTATCACAATTCATACTATTCCGGTTTGTAATTATACGCGTCATAATTATCTCACGTCGTAGTAGACACTCACGTCTCAACCCAAACCGTCCATGTAACACCCTCTCGTATGTAAATTCCTTCTCATAAGTACCCAAATGTCCCAATTCTATCATTACTACATCTACGGAATGATATCTATATCCTCGAATAAGTTTACGGGACTCCAAAAATCAAAACAGTCCAAAAAGGACCAAACTGTCAACTCGTTAGAAGTCTCGTTCGAACGAGACTGTTCGAACGAGATTCCTCTGCCAACTCGTTAGAAGTCTCGTTCGAACGAGGCTGTTCGAACGAGGTTCCAGTTCGTTCGAACGAACTGTACCTTCTAACGATATCTCGTTCGAACGAGATATCGAACGAAATCCATTCTCGTTAGCAGCGACTGGTCAACTCGTTAGAAGCTCGTTCGAACGACCTGGGTAGGGGCTTCTAACGAGATGCCAGATTCGTCCCAGATTTTTCCCTTCCTCGTTTTTAATCATTTTAACACTTCTAATCTCATCCAAAGTTCATCCCAACAACGTTTTATGGTCTATAATTGATCCTAAACATATTCAAGTCAACTCCTAACATGTTTTCAATGATTAAATCTCTTCAACATCAATCAACATATAAATTTCTACACTTTTCCCCAATTATCTCAAGAACATGAACCCTACCATTTTGAATCATGAAATAACCCAACAAAATCCGTTTTAATTTCTTTTCAATCATGAATATCATCAGTAAAAACATCTACCTATCATTCTACATGCAATCCTTCTCAAATTTCTCAAGTTTTATGATCTAAACTACATGGGTTTTCATTATCTTTCAAGAACAATTGATATTCTCCAATTTCTAACATGGAAAAGACATTTTCAGAAATTAAATGAAATAAAGTCACTTGCCTTGGTTTGATTCCGGATTTGGTGTTGATTTGGTGAAGAATCTCTGCAGAATTTTCTCTCTTTCTCTCCTTCTCCAAGCTCCTTCTCCAATGGTGGCTTAAGGTGGCTAGGGTTTGTTCTAGGGTTTGTTTTGGGGAAAGTTGTAAACCTAAAGATAACCTCCGTAGATTAATGGTTTAATATGGGATGGTTAGTGGGCTTTGTGGGTTTAATCCGCATCAGATTTTCATCTCTAATTTTCGTCACTTTTAATTCCTAAAAATGTAAAATTACCAAAATACCCTTTAAGTTGTCGGTATGGCCTAAAAATACCCCGGGACCCAAACTATACCCCCGGCTAGTGTTTTCTGACTATCTCGACCCTTACGGACGCGTTGGCGCACTCAAAACGACCATACGGTTTATAGATTTTAAATTCACTTTTATTATCAAAATATTATACCGTGACGCGACGGTCCCACGCGTCTCAACAAAATTTCTAAAATGCCGTATATAAATCTCACGACCAATTTTATAATACCAAATACATATATAATCATATATGCACATAATCAAATACCAACTCGCATCTCGTTAGTATTTATAACCCGGATTAATTTCCAATTAATACGCATTTAATTAATTAATACCAAAAATAAATATAGTCAAAAGTACGGGGTATTACAAGATCTTCCTCATCTTAATATTAAATTAGTGTCTTGCCTTCTTCGTCATCTCCATCATATACAATATCATTTTCATCTGATAGAATTCTGGTGTTGTATACAATACTAGCATCAACGATATATGCATCCATATCATTTCTATGCAACACATCAACGTCAACTTCTATAATTTCAAAACCCTTAGATGATGCTCTCTCTAGGTAAACCAAAATTTCATCCGCTTCGATAATACCCATGCCCATTCATTCCCTATCTGGATCATATAAGTGTCTATGATGAAACTCTAGAACAACTTTCCAATCTTTCACCAACTTTGAGTCATTGAAATAAAATACTTGTTTTGATTGAACTGCTAGCACGTAAGGGTCTTTTTTATACCACCCACCATTAATATTAATGCTCGTGAAGTGGTCATCTATTTATATTCTTGACCTTTTCTTCTTATCAGCTTCAAAGCACTCACACTAAAAAAGAAGGGCTCGGTTCTCTTTGATATCTTCCAATTCAACAATGTTTGTTAAGATCCCACAAAAATTGATTTCTTCATTGTCATGATCCCCTTTGACCACCAAACTACAGTTCTGACTTTTTTTACGACTGTCTCGATCCATAGTGTGAAACCTAACTCCATTAACAATGCAACTCTTATGCTTCTTCGCTCAATTGTCAGGACCACACGCTAATGCATAGAGTTGCTTGGTAGCTTTTGGAGACTTTTGTTCATATAACTTTCCATTTTATTAAGAAAACATAAGGATTGTATTAATGAGTGTAGTTTAAGGTAATAATAAAAGTCATATTTATTCACGCCATTGTTTAATTATTTAATTAAAAGAGACAATGAATTATACTTGTTTAACTTACATGTAATTTGAACCAAGAAGGGCATTGACGTCATCGTCTCTCTTCATAATTCAAAAGTCTTTCTTTCAAAGGTATTATTTATTTACTGTGCTCATAACAAATTACAAATCAACTAACCAGAAAATTGACTTATTCGAGATATCTCGCAACTTCCTCGCAATTATTCAACTATACCAACTCAACATTTTTTTCCTGGCGTCATAAAGAAAATTAAATGAACACACCCTAAAAGGATGTACTTTTTAAGTGAACGTATCCAATCCATATTATTACATATCTCCATCGTAATTTCGCTCTGCACGATTATATTTTGTTTCTATTCCATTGAGATACATCGAGAGATATTAGAATCATAACCATCTGGAAACTCAATGGATTTTATGAACTCACAAAACCCTTATTTTTCAAATATAGAAAGAGTATAAGTTGCTGGTGGCATCATATATGTATCACTATTCTGCTTCAAATACAATTCCTTCCTTATTTTCATATCCTCCAAATCTTATCTCGCTTTATATGTATCTTTTTTTCCTTCAATGTTCAATAATGTTCCCAATACACTCTCATATATACTTTTTTCAGTGCATGGCATTAAGATTATGGCACAATTTCAATGTTCTCCAATACAGTAATTCGAAGAAAATTCTTTTATTAGTCAAATTCAACTCTTTGTGTGTATGCTTTACCTTTCAATTCTCTGAGTGTTTCCCTAGAACATAATCCTTAAGATGGTGCAATTGTCACAACACGCCAGTCCCATATAACTCCATAATGTTTGGGCTAAGCTCTTGCGTACTATCAAATTTTTTACTCTTTCACCATTTATGATTTGGATCTAAATACCAACGATGGACCATATAAGATATTTTACTTCTTAGCTTTTGAGAACAAGTATCCTTATTGCATGTAGGGCATGTCATATATCCTTTAGTTCTCCACCCAGATAAATTTCCATAGGCTGAAAAGTCATTTATGGTCTATAAAATCGTCGCATGCATTTGAAATGTCTTTTTAGTGGATACATCATATGTCTCCACACCAACATCCCATAACTCCTTAAATTCATCAATTAATGGTTGTAAATACACGTCCATGTCTTTATCGGGCGCCTTTGGTCTAGGAATGAGCAATGACATCATGAAAAATGGATCTTTCATACATTTCCAAGGAGGTAAGTTGTATGGCATGAGTATAACTGGCCACAAGCTATAAGAGTTGTGCATGTTACCAAATGGGTTGAACCTGTCACTTGCTAGGTCAAGCTTTACATTACTAGGGTCTTCTGAAAACCATTCGTGTTCCTTATCAAATTCCTTCCAAGCATTAGAGTCAGCGGGATGTCTTAACACATTGTCATCAACTATCGTCAGCTGTTTTTATGCCACCTCCCATCCTCAGCTATTTTTCTCGACATAAAGAATCTTTGGAGTCTTGGGTGTTAGTGGTAAGTAGCGAAGTATCTTATGTGAAATCCTCTTACCCTTATTGTCATTAATCTTCCATCTAGACTCCCCACATATTAGTCACTCCTGCTTATCTTCAAACTCCTTCTAAAATAATGTACAATCATTTTTACATGCATGAATCGACACATATCCTAATCCCAAATCATTTAACATACTTTTTTCCTTATAGTATGACTTTGGAAGTGACTCACTATCGAGAAAAGCCTCCTTCAATAGATCGAGCAATATGTTGAGTGACTTATCACTCCAATGATTAATGAACTTCAAGTGTAATAACTTGACAAGAAAAGAAAATGTTGAGAATTTTTTACATTTAGGATATAGTTCACGTTCAGCATCTTTCAGGAATTTGTTAAATCTTCTCTTCCCCCCATCACTAACATCTACAGGTATATATTTAGAACTACTTGGACCATTATCTGTGAAGGACCCCATACGCATGTCTTCTAGCATATCTGGAATTTTGTCACTATCATCCTCTTCAGTGTCTGTCACTCCTTTATCAGCATCATCGTTTACATAAACAACATTATTTACATCCGCGATTAACAACCATACCTCACGTGTTCAGAATGCTCCCCATGGTATATCCATCGAGTGTAGGTTGTACAAAAACCATTTAAAAACAAGTGATCCTCTACTTGATCAATATTTCTTACATCGATATTCGAGCAATCGCAACAAGGACACTTGATTTCATTATTTTGTCCCACATGCTTCTTTGCGAATCGAATGAATGATCTAACTTCCATTACATATTAATCACAAAATCGATCTATTTTGTGCATCCAACCCTTATCCATCTAATTCATGACATAAGATATATGACATGAGTTTAGTACTCATAATGTGCAAAAAAGAAAAATATAAACATGTATTGAGTAGTCATGATAAAGACAAATAACAAATATAGATAAATATTCCCACTAATTTACGTCTAATAAATAAGTAATAACAAGTTAAGCATAAAATAAATTAGTATATACATAAATAATTTGTTGATTGAATGTGAGTAAAACAATACATTAGTTTGATGTAATATAGGATAATGATTGGTCTATATGCATATTTCTAACAAATGTACTTGGTTTATTCCATATATGATGATTTGAAAACTCTACGATATAAAACACCATTTTTAAAACTCTATGATATAAAACACCCATATATATATATATTCTCATATCCATTACCATAAACCCTCATAGAAATTTATCTTAAAGAGAAATACCTTTTGAATATAAATATGGTATTAATTGGGACATCAGTTGTCCCTTTAAAATAATCATATGGAAAACCTTGTAAGTTGTCACAATTATTAATCAAATAACATTCATTCCTAAGTATTAAATTAAATAATATTATCTTTTTTTTTTTTGCAAATATTGCAATGTATTGAATCTAAGTATTATCGAGAATACCATATATAAATTGTCATATTGTCTTTAATTACAAATACCACACATCAAATATCAAATTATATAATATCATTTACAACATATATGCCCTAAATTTCGTGAAATACAAGAAACTAATTTAATTTTTTTCGTAAAATACAATAAACTAATTTAACAATTCTAATCATTTAGCAAGAAAAAAATTACTGAATGATATCCTGTGTTTGTTTGTATTTAAAATTAATGGATGTTAATTATGTGTGAAAAGACACCAATACCCCATGTATTGCACCAATTGATACGAATGTTTTAAAACCAATCCTCATCTCAATCACTTATATATTTCAGTTCTATTTGGAGGCTAATATCAATTAATACTGATGACGATCATAAGAGATTTTGAAACCATGCATAGGATGCTCTTAAATGAATCGCAAAACTAAACGCTGAATTCTTACTTATATTTCTAAGCTTAAATTAGAACTTCTGATTTTTTTTACAAAAAATAAATGCGAAAATGACAATTACAATTTCTAAGCTTAAATTAGAATTTCAGAAAGTTGTGAAATATGCATAATTTGATAAATTTATGCATTTGTGTTTTGGGGTGTGTGTGTGTGTGTGTGTGTGTGTGTGTGTGAGAGAGAGAGAGAGAAAGAAAGAGAGAGAGAGAGAGAGAGAGAGAGATTTACCTTAAGAAGTTGGGCAGACGATCGTCGGTGGAGGTGGCAGAGTTAGTGGGGAGGTAGGGGAAAGACAGGGGGAGGAATAGGAGATATGAGGGAGGAGGAAGAGGAGATCAGCCGAACCGGGGGAGGATAAGAGATGGAACCGAGAGAGGAAAACGAGGGTTGAGGCATGAGAGCATGATTTTCTTAGGTTAAGGAATATTTTTTTATGTTTTTCCCCCAAAACTCTAATTGTGAGGAATAAAAATTCAACTTTTGGCTACAAAATATTTTGTAACAAAATGGAAAATCAATGACCCACGAAATATTTCGTGGTTGACTTTAATTGTTTCGTTGGCAAAAAATTCGTACTTTATATCCTAGGGAAAAAATGGCGCCTAATTTTTATTGAGAATTTGTCAACGAATTTTTTTAATTCGTGGCAAATGTTTACTTAATGACCACAATTTAAATTTCGTTGCTAAAAGTGATCATTTAGCCATTAAATCATCTTTCTAGACAAATAAATAGTTGTTAAATGTAATACTTGTTGTAGTGAGAGGCAGAAAGAGATGGGGAATTAATAATTTCGGGATTTGAATCATGGCGTATAGAGGATCTCAAGGAGCAAATTCGGAATTCTCTATAGTTTGAGGCAACTACTTAACTTTCTTTAATATTATATGTCGTGTTTTAATTCATATTATAGGTGGTGAAAAAAATATGATTTTGGGTAGGATTCACATGACGAAAATGGCATTTTCGGGGATGAATCCATGGTAACAAAAGTGATTATTTATCTCACGTAAAATCTGAGTTTAGTTCATATATGAAAGGTGAAATCTTGAGGAGAATCTAAGATTTAATAATGATATAAATATGCGTTCTTAAATATTAAAATTTAAGAATTTAATTAGAATTAAGATTAATTCATTCTGTCAAATTTGATGTTGGATCCCATGTTATTGATGGTTATTTGGATCAGTTGATAGGTAAAAACTTGTATATTTATGTTTAATAATATCAGGGAGATTATATCCTTGGTTTGGATGAAATTTAGAACCCGTATGGGGGAAGAAAGATAATAAAAATTTAGCCTACCTAGGCCAGTAACCAGGGTCGAACCTGTTCACCCTATAGCTGAACCGGTTCGATTGCCCTATTTAGCCCAGGTCAGGTGTTTTTTTTATATTATTGATTCTGTTGGGATTTGGATTATTTTGCAAGGTTCGTAGAGGGTATTTAGGACTTCTGGTATTTTTGAAATATAACATTACGTTGCGGTTAGATGGGAATAAAATCAGGGTACGGATTTAAGAGTGTTTAGGATGAACGACATTCGAAAATATATTAATTAATTTTAATGGGAACTTTGGATGGAATTGAGATACGGGCATGATTGAGATAGGCTTAGTATCTATAATAAAATAAAATCGTGATATATAAATAAGTAAGCGAGTACTTATGGATTTGGGAGTCGGATTTAGACTTGGAGAAGATAGGTTAGTGCTACGACTGACAGGCACAGTTAGCCGATATATATATATATATATATATATATATATATATATATATGTGTGTGTGTGTGTGTGTGTGTGTGTGTGTGTGTGTGTGTGTGCGTGTGTGTGTGTGTGTGTGAAACATACCTACTCTAAAGGATGCTATTGGTGGAGGTTGTGTGTAGTGGGTGATCTATCTTGGCGAATCCCATCAGGTGTAGTATCAAAATCCCCAGTGTCATAGGTTTGTGCACGACCACCCTATGTGAGTTTGGAGTGAAAGTGGAGTAATGTGGTATGATTATGACCCACTGACTCCAGACTATAACCGCCTTCGATTTTACGTTTACGCTTTGGGTTCGGTGGTTTGTTTCCGGATCGGTGGCCTAAGTTAAGGTGTGTATCCCTGGAGCCTGATAGCATGATAGAGATTTTCATCCGCGAGGTAATGTTTTGGGGATTACGATTACGTATATAATGATTATATATATCCATATATTTAAATCAGAAGGGGTAGGATTTCTCTACGACGGGGGGGGGGGGGGGGGGGGGGGGAGTTCTGGGGCGGGAGCCCCCGAGCCGAATTTTTTGAGGTAATTTTTAAGTATTTAAAAAAAATAATGTAATTTATTTAATCTACGAAGTTTATCTTCCACTTTAGGATTGCAACGAGCAATTGGCGTTCGTAGGGCGGGATAGGCATGAAAATTGTCCAAAATAATTTCATTCGGTTCTACATTGCTCTCAATATGTGATGTGGATATGGATGTGGATTCCAATTTTCTTTTAAAAAACCTCTCCATAAGTTGACTGATTTAACTAAAAAAAATTAGGCTCAATAACATCCCCCCCCAAAAGTAATAGCATTACATAACATCAGTATCCCCTAAAAGTGATAGCATATTAAACCCAATTTTAACTCTAAGCATTAACTTTAACACCCCTAAAATTAGAAACCCTAACTAAATTCAAATTTATAAACCCCAAATATATAATTATAATATCAATCTTGAAACAAACACAATCAATCAAACAAATTTAATATTTACTAACAACCAAATAAATAACATAATAAAGAGTCTAGTAACAATCAAATAAAAAAAATTATCTGTTAGGCTGTTGGAAGCGCAACGAAGCAGCAGGGGAGTCTGGGAGGGTTTTTCTTTGCATTGGATCTAGTTTTGCTTTGCGATGAAGCAGGGGATTTTGCAACGAAGAAGGGATTTCGCAAATGGTTTTTTCTTTGTAAATGGCAAAGAAGAAGTGGCCGACTTTGTAAGTTGCTCAAGTTTTAATAGATTAGGATTTAATCTTTAAGTTTTGTTTTGCTTTAATCTTTAAGTTTTGTTTTGTCTATTCATAAAAATGCCCTAAAAAATTGTACTACTTTAAAATTTACCCCATATATTTTAATATATCTATTTCTTTATTTTTTTTATTAAAAAAACTATAGGGGCACAAGCCCCCACTAGTCCCTACACAGCTCTGTCCTTATATATATATATATATATATATATTAAAGGATATTATGAACAGTAAATTTATATGCATCCGGGAGGACAGCTCGGGGATGCTATGTGTATATATATATATATATATATATATATATATATATATATATATATATATATATATAAGTGTGATAGAAATATATACGGGTGCGTGACACTAATGTGTGAATATTGAATTAATAACTAGCGTGAAGTTATGTAAAATGAATTGATAAGATTATACATGAGGTTTATAATGAATAATCAGTGTGAAAGATTAATGTGAAATCCAAGTTAGATAAAAGGTATACGTGGGGCTTAGGGCGGCGTATGAGACTAAGATTAGCAGAGGTACTTGCTAGGCTAGGTAGAGTAACTAGAGAGGTTAAAATGCATGTGTTAGGTGAGCACTATAGATGAGAGACGAGAGGTATCTCATGGGAGTACGACACCAGTTTAAATATGAAAGATTACAGGACATATTTATTAATGTATTTTAAACACTTGCAAAATATTTTCAAAAGATTTTGGGCTTTGACACGTATAAAAATATTTTCATAATTTTTAGGTGTTCAGTCACAGAGATGCCTGACTTAACCATACGTCTAGTCAGACGTTGCAACAACAGCTGTGGATGCCTAAAGAGATTGGTTATACGTTTTTATCCTTCAGATCTACATATGAGGTACTACAGAGTTATTTTGGTTGTCGGTATTTATTTTATTTAGATATTCAAATTATCGTGGTATTAAGTTAATGAGTCATACCATGAAACTTTGGGAGTGAGTAATTGAATATAGATTGAGATTGAAGACAACAGTATCTGAGAATCAATTTGGATTTATGTCTGGAAGGTCAACAATAGAAGCAATCTATTTATTGAGGAATTTAATGGAGATGTATAAGAGAAAAAGAAGGATCTTCATATAATTTTTATAGATTTGGAGAAAGCGTATGATAGGATACCCAGAGATATAATATGGTGGGTTGTACATAAAAGACGAGTGACTCGCACATATATTGATGTGATCAAGGATATGTATAATGGTGCGTTAACTACATTAAGAATATCAGCCGGATAAAGTAGTGAATTTTCAATTACGGTAGGTCTACACCAAGGTTCAACATTAAGTCATTATCTCTTTGCTCTTGTTATGGATGAGTTGACTGGACAAATTCAAGATGAGGCAACATGGTATATGCTATTTGCAGATGATATTGTTTTAGTGGATGAGACTAAGGCAGAGATTAATTCTAGATTGGAATTGTGGAGACAAACTTTAGAAACAAGAGGATTTAAAATAAGCAGAACCAAAACAGAATATTTGGAGTGCAATTTTAGTATTAATAGGAGGACAAATGGAGATATAGTGAAATTGGAGGGTCAAGAGATACCTAGAAATCATCATTTTCATTATTTATGATTGATTATCCAAAAAGATGGAAATATTAGTGATGGTATTACTCATAGGATTATCGCAAGTCGGGTTAAGTGGAGAAGTGCTACCGGCGTTTTGTATGATAGGCGTATACTTTTGAAGTTAAAAGAAAAATTTTATACGACGACCATTAGACCCACTATGTTATATGAGACAGAGTGTTGGGCAACTAAAAAATAAAATGTGCAGAAAATGAGTGTGGCGGAGATGCGAATGCTAAGATGGATTTGTTGTAAAACTCAAAAGAATAAAATTAAAACTGAAAAAATTCGTGGATCAGTAAAAGTAGCTCCTATTGAAAATTAATTGAAAGAAAATCGACTTAGATGGTTTGGACATGTCAAGCGTAGACCAATGAATGCGCTTGTAAGAAAGAGTGATTTAGTTGGTATTAATGGTAATACAAGGGGTAGAGGTAGGCCTAAATTGACTTGGTGAGATATTATAAAAAATGACATGATGTCATGTGGATTAACCGAAGATATTGCACTGGACATAATGAAATGAAAAAATAGAATTCATATAGCGGACCCCAAATAATTGGTTAAAGGCTTTGTTGAGTTGAGTTGAGTTTTCCTTTCAGTTAGTTGAATTATTAGATTGTGACTGTTTATCGAGAGCTATCGGTTAATTTATTTATGTCAGTGAGTGTGAGTTTTATTATTTGCATGGTTGATTATGTGAATGAGAATTTTATGTAATAAAGTTAATAAGTTTTAAAATTTGACACTAAGCCTAATACGGTATTAGTAAGTAAAATATTTTTTTATTATGATGTTAAAAATGAATCCGATGAAATTGTGATTTTATTTTAGTAACGGAATGTATACAAATAATTATACATTGCGTCTAAGAAACAATATGGATAGCAGTGGTCGGGAGGAAATTTGGGAGACACTCAATGGGGGGCAAGAATTGTATAACTGTCTTGGCCCCAACTGTTTTGCTTATGGTTTGCTTTTAGCTCATGACATATTAAGATACCCTAAATAAAGGTAAATTTCGCACGGTTATGTTTGGGTTTAGAAGCTTCAAATCCACACGTTGGATCTGTAATCAGAACAAATTATAATTAAATTCTAACTAACATGACTCTAGTTTCACTTTCCAAACATAAGCTTGAAGATACCCAAAACACTCAGAATTTGGAGTTGGATTTAGATCTAAAGTTGGTTAATAATATAAGCAAACACTCAAAATTTGATAGAATTATGTAAACTCTCTATGATGAAACCCAAAAACGTGTAAAAAATGTAAATATTTGTCAGATATGCCACTTCCATCATTACTCCTATAATTACTCTTCTATATATACCATTTTGACATCTAATCCCTCTATTTCAATTCCATGAATATGTTGGATGAAATATGTCATTTATTTTAGTGAAAGTGACCTATATTGAATTTGTAAAAGTTGAAAAAAAGTATTTAAATATCATTCAAACAAATATTATCTTAAACCTAGCTAAACACCAACTAAGAGTTACCATTTGTACGGTGATGGGATTTTCATCCATCTTCAACCACAGCTGGTGGGGTTTGTTGAAAAAAGCGACAGTTTTAGAATCTTTGTTGTGTATTAGGCTGAGTCAGAGAGTACTTGCCAGTTGGTGCAGTGGGATAAGAACGCATAGCTTCCTGTATTAATTGAATTTATTGACTCTCTTGATATATATTGTATCTTAGATAAATATGTCCAATGCATGGTCATATATACGTGTACGTGTGCAAATATGTACTCATAAAACTGTAGTTAGAGCAAATTTCTTCTTCTCTCTCTGGAGACACGATAATTTCCCATTCAAAAAGAACCAAGGAAATAAATAATTGCATTCATTTGCTCTTTATATACATCTTTTAAACGAAGTGGAACATGTACAATGTAAGAGGAAGAAGATACAAAAGTGCTTTCTTTTTTCCTTGCTTGCTTTAAACATGACCAAAAATATCCATCATGAAAACAAGGCAAGCTTTGGCTTCAGGATCTATTTGGAGAGCACCATAATGCCTGCACAACATAGAGTGATTACATATGATATCGTTTGTAACAATTCCCAAAGTAAACACAATTAATATAAAAAATAGTAAAAATGATGACAACCGGTAAATTAGTGCTGTATGCATGATTTGACGACATATTGACCCTCCACGCCGAAGGAACGATATTTCACGCTGAATAGAGAAAAGTCTCACCGGAAATAGGTAATGACAATAGGACATAATCCCCTGTAATTTAAGGTTACAAAATAAAATATAAATGGTAAAGATATGAAAATACTCTCTCTAAAAGAATTAGCTACCCCGAGTGCCTAGTTTAGAACCTTAGAATGTGAATAAAGTTGTATAAATGAAAGAGACTTGGTCATTCCGTTTAAAAATAAAAGCAAGTATTCGAATCCCTTTTAGATGAATCTTTTTCTGGGGGGGACAAAATGAAAACCCAAAACTAAAGACAAATCTCAATGTACAAAAATTGCGAGTTCGTAACAATGTATATAAAATTGAATTATCCTCTTGTATTGGATCGGTAGTTCGCAATAACTTGCATCTCTAAAAAAAGGTTCGGCGAAGGCTCAACAAAATTGTACACTCAAAGCAAAAGGAAATGCAAATTCAATTCAACTCTCTCGCACTGTCTCTCAAAAAGATATACATGAAATGGTAGAGGGGAGTTTAAGTCCATACATTGAAACAAAACCGGTATTTTCTTCTACGCCGCGCTTCCATGACATTTCTCAACTTGGCCAGCATTTCATTCTCGGAGAGTATATTCCCTGGCGAGCTTAAGAACACGTTGGGCCGGACAGGTGGAGACCATAGCCCACTTTTTGCATAATCAAATCCAAATTCGGATACATCAGAAAACTTAATCAAAAGTCTGTTAGATACAGACTTAGACACCAATTGGATTCTCAAGGGAGATCCCTCATGAAATGGTGGGGGTGAGGAAGAGTATTCAGAAATGGACATTGATACGCCAAGAAAACAACCTAAATGTGAAGCTTTAGAATGGTGAGAATTAAAAATAGCAACATTTGTAAAGGTGAACGAAATGTATGCAACTTAAGAGTATGAAAAGGACGTGTATGGCTGTATGCAATCATGGAGGGGACGTGGGTAGCATGATTAAAGGTTCAAATTTGTAGGTTCAATGTTGTGCGGTAAGTTGGATGGTAAATGCATGTCCTATTTTCAGCTTAGGATTGGTGTTTAGCTTTGAAACTGTGGGACATTTTTATAGTGGATGTAAGGGCAAATATTTGGCAACCTTTTATTCATGTGTCATGGTCAATGACTGGCTGGCCACATATTTGTTTAAGAGTGTGGGGTCCTCTATGGTAGGTCCCTTGTGATTGGCCTTACGTGATATGGTGTAAATCTCGACTAGTATTGGTTAACCAAAACTAGGGTGAATATGCGGATAAGTGATGTTTCCAGCAAAATTCTCTTGGAAATCTTACGAAAATAATATATATATATATATATATATATATATATATATATATATATATATATATATTGGATCAAGTGAGGTCTCTCAGTTTGAGAACTCTGAATGAATTTTATTTTTTTTAAATAGTAAAACAAATATTTTGAAGTTGATTTTTTTTATGATTTTTAAACATTTCAGTAGTACCATAAAACAATAATCAGCACAAAATGAATTTTTTTAATATTTTAAAAAAATTGGTTAAACTTTGTCAGTTTTAACACCTTAAAAATAACTTAAAAAATAATAAGGATTGACCGATTTTTTTAAAATAGCAAAAAAAATTCATTTTGAGCTTATTATTTTTTTATGATCTTACTAAAATGTTTAAAAATCATACAAAAAAAATCAGCCAAATAATATTTTTTTTACTATTTTAAAAAAATGGACCTCATTCAGGGTCCTCAAATTCGGACCTCACTTGATTCTTTCTATATATATATATATATATATATATATATATATATATATATATATATATATGAGACAATGATGTTATGAATAGTAACTCATGCATGATAAACATGCATGACATTTTATGTATTGCATGCATACACATGAATGTATGCATGCATACATACATATATTATTATTTTTTTATTAAAATATATATTTTTTTAAATTAAAATTTGTTTTTTCTAAAATAATGTTTAAAAAAAATATTTTTTTTATTTTTTGTATTTTTTAAAAAGTTTTTATTTTTATTTTTAAAAAGCGGCTTGTTATGGGCTGGATTTTATCACGGGGGCAAATTTATCGCCGTGCCCTTGGGCATGGGCATCCGCTAGTATATATATATATATATATATGGAGAGGTTCACAAGTGAACTTAAAAAATGAACTTTTTAATGAACCTTAACAAAAAATACTTAATAATCAATAAATTTTAATTCTTATGTTATAATTGGTCTGCGCTAGCGGCAACGGACACATTTGTCGATCGATTCCCGTCCCCACCTCCCCCACCCCCATGTCAGCCCTGCTGTCATAAGGGCTTCTATGAGAGCTGCCATGGTGGTGGTTGGGGTTGGGTGGGGGGGGGGGGGGGGGGGAGGGGCAGGTGAGGGGGTTGAGGATCGATCAACACGCGTGTTCGTTGCCACTAGCGTGGACCAATTACAATATAGAAATTAAAATTAATGAGTTGTTAAGTGTTATTTTGTTAAGGTTCATTAAAAACTTCATCTTTTAGGGTCACTTGTGAACCTCTCCCTATATATATTCTTTTTTTTCAAAGGGTGTTTCTAAGGGCACTCTAAATAATACTTTAAAATACCGCAACTCTTTTTTTTACTACAAAATGCCACTTAATTTTAATAGTTACTTCCAAATACCATCAAAGGGCTACCACATATTTAAACTTATAAAAAAATCATTTATCCACTTTCTCTCCTTCTTTCTACACATTTAAACCTCTCAACTTCTCAATATTTACTTCAAAACCTCTCAACTTCAACTACAAATTAATCAAATTGTCTAAACCTCCAAAGCTTCAAAGATCTTCATCAAATCATCTTCCAATACAAGCAAGATTATAGTCATCAAAACATGTATAATAGACATTGTTTGATATATTATTCATAATGAAAAATATGTTAAACCCTAGTAAAACATGTTAAACCTATTAAAAATATGTTGAGCAATAGTAATGTGTTGATTTTTGGTGCAAAGAACGTTTAGTACTGCTCAAATGTCGAGAAAACACCACATAATCAATAACCCTAGCGTTCAAAACCCTAGCCGATAACTTAGTGACTCGGTATCCCGACCCCGAGTAAAGACCCAAATTTCGTCATGTTTACCCGAACCAAATATGACATGAAAAATTGGATTCAAACATCATTCGGTATAAATACCCCGAGTATATGCTTTTAATTCAGCATAATTATCCCGAATAAATGCATTTCATTTGGTATAATTACCCGAATGAGACTTTTCAGCAAAAAAAATATATATACATTCCATTCAGCATAATCCCCCCGAATATATGAATTTAATTGAGCATAATCACCATGAATATATGCATTCCATTTGGCATAATCATCCCAAATAAAAAATTTTCTTCAAAAAAAAAATTAACTTTGATTCGGGATAATCACCCGAAAATCATCATCTTCTTGGGGGGCCGATACCGAATAACTGTAATGTTCCATTTTCGGATTTAATTTTTTCTAATGTTAAAGGAACATAAAAAAAAATGTATTTGTGCAACAAAAATTACCTCAAACATAATATTTTAACATTTTAAATAGTTTTAGAGTTGTCCACACCCATTATTAACACCTAAATTAGTTGTTGTAACTTCAATATGACAACTTCAATGAAAAAATCCTAGTTATTATGTTGTTTCAATAATTAATATGATAATTTGTTAGTAAAGTTTGTATAGTGTTTGAATGAGAAGCTTATGCAGGGTTTTGAGTGGGCGAATGGTTGAGAGAATGTTGTGTTGAGATATAAGATACTTTGTAAGAATGGTTAAGAGGAAGTAAATATATATATATATATATATATATATATACATACTATGTGGTGGCCCTTAGCAAAAAAAAATGTAAAACATCTCTTGTGGTATTTTGAAGCAAGTTTTGTGATTCCCTTAGAAATACCCTTTTCAAAACATATTTTATGGGTCCAGATGCAGTCTCACATCTCTCATCCATCACTTTTAATACTTATGATAATGTGGCACAACGCCGCCTAATATTTCAAGAGTACTTAATAAATTTACATTAAATGTAAGGGGTTATGGAAAAGAAAGAGGCTTTACAATTTTAAAGTGTTATTAAAGGCATTCTAAAATTTTATCCTTAACATCACGCTAAAAGTAAAATAATATTTTACTACAAAATACCAAAAATAGATTACCTTTTAATTTGAATAAACTTACTAAAATACCCCTAATAAAAATGACACATAAAACACAAAATATTTTTCCACTTAAACCAAGAAATTAAAAAACTCTTCCATTTCTAAAAACAAAACCCATTGTGAAGCTTGGTGTTTCATGTCCATATCAAAAGTCAATAGTTCACTCTTACCGTTAGCCTTGAACATCCACCTCTATTGTTATTTTCTGCATTGCTTTCTTTGTTGTTTTGAAATTTTTTTGCAAGGAAAACACTAGTTCCCTTCAATGGAACCACATAAATTAACCGAACAAAAAGAGCTTCGCTTTATTCCTTTCTAGTATATTTTTATTCATTTTATCTTTTGTAGTCATTTGAGAAACTAAAATAAAAAAAAATGCAAACCTGAAAAACCATAGTCTCAGAACTATCAAGTTCGGTAACGAGTCACCGTATGATATCAAGTCTAAAGGTGACCCGTCGTCGTAGCAAGGTTAAATTTGACTTGTATCACCACAACTACTCATGACCGTGGTATCTCACAAACCATGTCCACAAGTCACCGTGGATAAAATTCATTTTCTCATGTATTACCACGATTTCTTATTAACGTGGTATCTCACAAACTATGATCTCAAGATATCATGGATAAAACTCCTATACTAGGGTGTTACCACGACTATTTGTGGCCGTGGTGTGAAGTCAAATGTTGTAAACCAAAAATTTTTTGTATGATGACAACACAATTGATGTAAGACCATAACTTCACTATCATCTCCCTAAATTTACTTTATATTGAAACAAGAACTCAATACATTATGAGATATGCTATTGAGAATGTATCATCTTAGAAAACGACGGAAGTAAATCCAGATACTCTGGATTAGAAAATGATAGGTCATATCTCCAAGGGGCCACCTCACCCGTCAAGATAACTGATTACTAGTATGAGCAATCATTTTCCAAGGAAAGACCAAGCGTGTTGGAGAGACTAAGTAGAGGCTCCATGTTTGATTATCTAAATTCCCAACCTGTAAGAAGACGATGTCATAGAGAACCTAGAGATTATTGGGAGCACCAAGAAGGTTCAATCAGGATGAGGATGAGCTCACAGAGATTGTTACGAGCAAAGTAGTCTTCCTAGGAAGAGAGATCATCTCAAAATAGTGGTCGAATAACCAAGACAATCATAGTTAAGGATGAGCAGGATAACAACCATGGAAAGGATCTATTCAACGACTTGATAATCGCTTGGGAAAAATGGCCAAATCAAATAATCCCTTATATAGAGGTTTCGTGAAAGTATCTCCCTTCACACCGACTATTGTGGATTGTCCCATATCTGCTACGTTTAAGCCAACCATGGTAACTCTAAAGTACGATGGTATAACTTATCCAGTGTTGCATGTGGAATAATACCAACTTGTTGCCGACATCTACCCAATTCCATATGAGATGCGATGCCGAGCATTCTCTGGTATGATCACTGGATGGGCTCAGATCTGGTAAAACAATTTACCATAAGGGCAAATCTCTAATTTTCAACAGATTGCTGAGCTATTCGTAAGTAATTTCTATTTTGGGGACAAGCTTGGTAAAAGGGTAGCTCATCTTATTAATGTTTGCTAGAAAATCGATGAGACTATTCGCGAATACATTACATGCTTTAATAGTGATTAACTAGAAGTAATCGTCTATGATGAGAAGATAACAATCACCTCATTAATGAGTGGCCTACTACTCGAGAAGTTATACCATGCGTTGTCTAAGGAGCCACCTAAAACTATGATCGAGCTAGTAAAAAGTCATGTAAGATTATGAACACAGAAGAAACTATGTTCGCTAACAAGAGCTCAAAGAAGAAATAGTTAAAAGTTGGAAAAATAAAGAAGTTGAACAGATATGATGAATACATTCCTCTGCCTGTTGGCGTCCACCATATTCTAGAATAGATCTATGGAAGTAGAGACCTGAAATGTCCTGGAAAGCTGAAATCTCCCCCAAACTGAAGAGATAAAAGTAAGTACTGCGAGTTTCATAAAGACCACGGTTACGACATTGACAATTGTATAGACCAAAAGGATGAGATAGAGAACTTAACTCAAAAAGGGAAACTGTCAAAGTTTATGGAAAATGGAAGTTGAATAGACCATGGAGACGAGCAAGAGCCTAAAAAATGCTCAGAATCCCTTTATAGAAGTGGAGATGATAAGAAAAGAGGCGGAGATGATGACTTCGAAGAGGAACTGAACTTGCCTAGAAAGCCTACGAAGCCTGTGCATGAGGTAAATCTGATCTTTTTTTATGTAACTTTATTATAGGAGGTGACGCTGGCGGAGGAGATGAAATAGCGAAAATGAAAGCCTACCTCAATAAACTAAAGGTCTGCTCCTATATTAGGAAGATCAACCTAAATAGTGATGTAGATTCTCATTTGAGGAAAGTAAATAAAGATTGTTTGGTGGTTAAGTTCTCCAAAGGTTATCTTTTAGGAGTGATTTATCCTCACAATGACCCCCTCGTTATCACAATGATGGTACACGAACAAAAGATGGATAGAGTTTTGGTCGACAATGGTAGTTTTGTTAATGCCCTATTCTATAATTGTTTCTAAGGGTTAGGACTGAGAGATAACAAACTTAAAGCTTTCCATAGTCCCTTCATCGATTTCTCAAGAGATAAAGTTTGTCACCAAGAAATAATTAGTTTAGAAGTAGTGATTGGTGTCTGAACGACCTGTCGAATTGAGAAGATCCATTTCTTCATCCTAGATAAGAACGTCAACTCAACGTATAATATTATCTTCGATAGAGTTGGATTGAAGAAATTCAAAGCACTACCTTCTACAGTGCATCATTGTTCAACGTTCTCCCCTCATTATAGGGTCGGTGTGGTTAAAGGGAATCAAGTTGAAGATGGAGAATGCTACTATACTTCAGTCGACTAGAAGGAAAAAATAAACTGATCACCACCTACCAGATTGAAATGCTAGGTCTATGGAAAGAGGCAGAGCTGGTAAAAGGGAAGGTCATAGAAGAAATATAATTAATTTTGTTGGACGATGAACACTCGGAGAGAACAACCCATACCGTCTCATCACTGGATCATAACCTCAAGAAGAAATTGGTTGATTTTCTTAGGCAACGAAAGAGTGTGTTTACTTAGAGTCATGAAGAAATATCAGGGATTGATCCAATATTCATAAGTCATAAACTTAACATAGTCAAGGATGACAAGTCGATAAAGAAAAAAATGATGTGTCTTCAGCTATGAGAAGAACATGGTCGTATAAGAAGAAGTAGAGAAATTAGAAAAAGGTAATTTCATTAAAGATTTCAAGTACCCTTATTGGCTTTCTAACATAATGATGGTCAGGAAGAAGAATAAAAAGTAGCATATGTGTATCGACTTCATCGATATAAATAAGGAGTGCTCGAAGGATCACTATCCTTTACCTATTAATGATCAGTTGGATGATACTACTTCTGGACATAACCTCCTCAATTTTATGGACGTGTACTGGGGCTACAGCCAGATCAAGATAAATCCTAACAATAAGGAAAATAACCTCCTCTGTTGAGCTCCTCTGTTGAGCTTCTTCTCCCGCAGTTCTTCTTACGGCCCTCGCTGGTCGTTCTAAAATGTTTGGGTTCGAATCACACCAAATTTCATATAAGGAGTCACATCCATTATAATTTGTAGCAGGAGAACGTAAGTCGCATACGTAAAGGAACACAACAATCATATCATAAGGCTCTACATCAAAGAACGATGCGCTGAAACATAGTAAGTCGCACAGATCCTAAGGACACTTGAACCTGATGTTCTGATACCACCCGTGACACCCCGCCTAATTAAATATAGGGTGACCAGTCCTTTACAAATTTAAAACAAGATATTCAGTTGGTTCATTCTTAGCATCACTGTCGAAAATAATTAAAATATGTTAATCACCTAATATAAAATTAAGCTAGGTGTCAAAACATTTCCAGTTTTAGTAAAACCAAGTAAAACCATTTCCATTAAATCTCAAAACATAAACCATTCACTACACATAGGAATGTAAATAAATACTGAACCTAAATCAAGTACTAAAATAAATAAGACTGAGTAAAACTCTCAGTTCAAAGCTCAAAACCATAAACTAAACTGAATAGAATAACTCTGATGAAAGACTAGAAGTGGGCAACACATGCCCTAGATAAGAAGTCTAGATGAATCTGAATGGAAAAGATAGATGCGTCTACTACAAGGACCTATGACTTCCACAACAATTGCAGCACGTCAAGCAATCCAAATCTCTAAATTTGGTGTCCTTATGGCTGAGCACCTAATATAATACATATATATAGCAAAAGAGAGAAGAGATACAAGAAACGGGTCAGAGCCCGATGTGTAAAAATGATTTAGCAAGTATTTAAAACTGGTTCTTAAAACAAGTCTTATACGCATGTTAGTTATCGCATTCTCACATGAGTTTCTCACCTCTCATCTATTGTTCATTACTAACGTACATCTAATATCCCCCTAGTTATACCACCCAGTCTAACTAGTCAGAACCCATATTAATACTAACTATGCTCACTAGTAGTATTCTCGTATCGCCCATACAATACGCTATTCAGATAGTTTATCTCACATACTAAGTTTCATTATTCACCGTTTGAATGATTAATCGTTTATCTACTAAGATTATTTCATTTCTCATTTCCATTTTTATCTACTATTCTCATAAAGTAGAAAGTTACCCAAGTACACTCATACAAATATATAGTCTCATCATCCCTATATATATACACTACACTACACCAAATCTGCCGAATTGTCAAGGTCATTGACCTTGACAAATCCAACTTGTCAAGGTCAATGACTGTGACATTTCGAGGCGAGATAACTTTTTTTGTCACGGTCGTGTCACGGTCATTGACCTTGACACAAAACTCGCGTTTTGTGTCACGGTCGTGTCGCGGTCAATGACCGTGACACGTTTGTCACGGTTTATAATCGTGACAAAGCCGTGACCCTTTTTAAAAAAATTGTCACGGCCATTGACCATGACAATTCTGGGCAGAATTTAAAAAAAATCTGCTGGGCAGTATGGCCACTGCCACTGCCCAGCAGTATATTTGTACCTGTTATAGCAATGTTGTACCTGTTCCAAACATCATATATCCAAACAAACTAAAAATAATGCAAATATGTATTCAAAATAGAAACTATTTAAGAAGAAACAACATCACCATCAATTATCTCAAATCTACAAACTATTTGCATGGAAAAGAGATTTTGTACCGCGACGCTCGGGGACACCTCCTTATCCTTTCCTTCTCGTCTGAATAGCCACATAAGTATAGAGCATATGTGGCCTACCCTTAGGGACACTCCCTGCCCCCTGAATTGAAATAAAGTAAAATTAGTATCCGCCCCTCAAATATAGATAAATATAAATCGTAATTGAAATCGAAATCGAAATTGACATATAAATATAAATACATTACCTGTAGTGTCACTGAAACAACTAACTTGAGCTCATATGGCACCTCCTTCCAACTAATGTACCCCGGACAATCGTGTCAAATATAATTCTCTTCATATCTAAACACTAATAAATACCATAATCCTATGGAGTTATGCGTTGCAAATTCCTTCCAACCGTTGTGTAGCCAAAAATCAGCAGTTGAAGTTGTCAATTCCACATTTGAATGGTCTCCCATGTTTTGCTAGAAGTTCCAAGTGGTGGGGTATGGAAAGTGGAATTGACAACTTCAACTGGTGATGTTTGGCTACATAACGGTTGGGAGGAATTTGCAGAGCATCGCTCCATAGGATTATGGCATTTCTTAGTGTTCGGATAGACGAAGAGATTCGGTCTCCTCTCCACAAATAGGACACTCCAAATAACTATGTACTAATCACCTATTAAAGGTAAGAAGCGTATATTCATGGATTAGTATAAACAAAACTTAGATGTAGTTGGAATATTTATGTATTAATCTCCTCTCCACACACGCACACTACACAAGAGTGAAAATGATAAATTGTAGATCAATTAAAAGCATTAAAAATGGATGTTTCGGTACAAATTGAAATATTTACTACAAATTGAAAAATTGTTTCAAATTCGGGTTATCATAAAAAATGGATTGATATTCGGTAGGAGCAGCCAAGTCATCCACACTACTATTTAGACGCCTTGGCGCGTGTTGGAAAATTGACCACGGCTCGTTGTTGATATAGTCCAAAATCGTCAGCACAAAGGAACTTTCAATTCACCGTGAAAACTCCAAAATCGATAACTATCTTTCAATTCACCACACATAGGAATGTAAATAAATAATGAACATGAATCAAATACTGAAATAAATAAGACTGGATAAAACTTCCCATTTCAAAACTCCAAACCACAAAATAAACTGAATACAATATCTCTGATGAAAGAACTAGAAGTGGGCGACATATGCCCTAAACAAGGAGTCTAGATGAAACTGAATGGAAAGGATAGATGCGTCTACTACAAGGACCTACAGCTTTCATAACAGCTGCAGCACGTCAAGCAATCCAAATCTCTAAATCTGATACTCCTGTGGATGAGCACCTGATATAATACATATATATAGCAAAAGAGAGAAGAGATATAAGAAACGGGTCAGAGCCCGATGTGTAAAAATATTTTAGCAAGTATTTAAAAATGGTTCTTAAAACAAGTCTTATACGCATGTTAGTTATCGAACTCTCACATGAGTTTCTCACCTCTCGTCTATTGTGCACGCCTAACGTACATCTAATATCCCCCTAATTATACCTCCCAGTCTAACTAGTCAGAAACCATACTAATACTAACTATGCTCACTAATAGTATTCCCGTATGGCCCATACAATACGCTATTCAGATAGTTTATATCACATATTAAATTTCATTATTCACCATTTGAATGGTTAATATTTTATTCACTAAGATCATTTTACTTCTCATTTTCATTTTATCTACAAGTCTCACAAAGTAGGAAGTTACCCAAGTACACTCATACATATATATATAGTCTCATCATCCCTATATACATACACTAATCCTGCACCCTAAGGTTAAGACCACTTGGTGTAATGTAATGATTATTATTATTACCAAGTCTACTAATTTCACACGGTAGAAACATTTTCATATATAGTCACATCATCCCTATACATATATATATACTAATCCTGCACCCCGGGCTAAGAGCCATTAGTGCACCTATCAAGAAAATACTGCATCCCCCGGGTTATCACCCATTAGTACGCCTAACAATAGAATCTTGCATCCCTGAGTTAAAACCCATTAATGCACCTATCAATAATAACTCAGCACCCCCGAGTTATCACCCATTAGTGTGCCTAACAATAGAATCTTGCATCCCCGGGTTAACACCCATTAATGCACCTATCAATAATAATCCATCACCCCCGGGTTATCACCCATTAGTGCTCTTACAATAATATCACATAATAGGCATACACACATCCTATTATAATTTATAGGTATTTCTCCAACCTAGATATATACTCCTCATACGTATTTTAACCTCATCACTACATATAGTATATTTAGATTACTATCTCTCTAGTAATCTCCAAGGTACATTCTCTCTATACCAAAATAATTAAAGTATTAATTCTCACATACTTTTTCTGAAATTCTGTCCTATTTGAATTTACTATTTGGCAGTTTCTCTCACTCTAATAAACCAGCAAACTCAAAACTGGACTTTGAAAAAATCCCCAAAAATTCCCTCTGTTGCTCGAACCAGATGGCATGTCGTTTGAACGACTACCACGTGTCGTTCGAGCGACTTCGCGCGAGATGCCATGTCGCTCGAACGACTTCGTGCGAGATTGCACTGTTCGTCTTCCTACCCATATTTTCAACTTTTTTCACCATTTTTGAACCTAAAAACCTCTAAGGTTCGATCCCCAACACCTCATCATCAATACCAATTAACACATAACAAATTATAAATCATTTCTAACATCCTAAGATCATTAATTCATCCTCATTCATCATAATCATATAAAATCCCCAAATTAATTCATATGAACCCTAGTTTTCAAACTTTCAATTAAAGAACCTAATCAGCCCAGATTCGTTCATCAATATATGATTAAATTTCATAATTAATCCTCTACATACATGAAGTAATGTCAACAACTAATTAACCCAGCGTTTAATCATCATTTAAATCTCCAATTTTCACCCAATTAACATGTAAATCATGATTAATTTCCCCTACACTAACATGAGCATGATTATTGCTAAAATAAAGCAAGTAATAAACACTTGCCTTAAATCGAAGGTCTGAATCCTTTGGTGATGTTGGTATAGACGCGTTCCTCTCTTCTCGATCTACGCATTGGTGGTCACGGTTATGCAAGGTGACAGTCATTTGGCCTTCCCTCTTGGAATTTGGTTCTCCCTCACACCCTCTATGGCCATTCTTTTCTTTATGCCACTCTCAACCCTAATGGACTCCTGTAGATGATATAATTATTCTCTAATTTTCATCCATTTAATTCTCCCAAATATCCAAATTATAAAACTACCCCTATGGGGTGCCGGTTTTGCCTAAAATCTCCCGGAGTCTAAATAAAATACCCGGGTAGAGTTTTCTGACTATTTCGACCCTCCCAGACTCAACGACGCACTCGAAATGACCAAACGAGTTACTCAAAATAAATTCTCTTTTTATCCCAATCAATTAGTCCCGATACGACTCACACGCGCGTCAGAGATAAATTACCAAACTGTCGTATTTCTCACTTCCGATAATTTATTAAATATCATAATTCCATATTACATATCACCCATTAATATTTAATAGTTCACAACAATAAGTATTAACCCTTGGCACTTTATTTTATAATTATTTTAATCCGGATTAATAACAAATTAATTTCTCGCATTTTAATTTAATTAATCCAACAACAATAATTAATCGCATACTTATTTCCGTAATAATAATTAATCACATTATTATTTAAATCATCAAAAATACTGTGTGTTACACATTGTTCAGAGATAAACAAGTTAAACAAGCAAGCTTAGTACCGTATCCCACAAATTATGATGATCAAACTCACACAAGCATCACATCACAAGCCCTTAATTCATTTTTTAAGCAAGTCAAAGAATGCTAAAAAGCCTTTATAATTATCAATTTATTCTCGTGCACTTTAGGAATTATTGTATAGAAGTAAAGTAGAATATTTTATCTTGTATATGCTCAAAAAATACATGTATTATGTGATCCTTAAATATTCCCCAAAGCATAGCACTAAACCCAATACATTTTTTTCTTAAAACTTGGGAGTTTTAGTCGACTAAACCATAGTTTTTGCCAATTAAAAGTAGTTTTATCCAGTTAAAATTTATGACAGATAACTAAACATTTAAAGCAACCAGCTAAACCCATCCAAAAAGAGTATAAGTCTACTAAACTCAAATTTTGGTTGACTAAAAGTGCCAGATTTTCTAGATTTATTTTGTTAAAACATTCCAATCTTTTATTAAATAACCTAACCCTTAAAAACTCTTTTACAAACCTTTTCACCAATGTTTGGTTGCCTCCTAACACTATAAATAAATGTTCATTCTTCCATCCCAAATGACCCAAGCATATAACATCTCCTTGAGTAAACTTCCATCTTCCTAGCTTGTGTTATAATCCCAATGTCCAGAACAGTGAATCCAAGTCCTAAAACCCATTTGAAAGTTTTAGTCCCAAAAATTCCATTAGACCTCTATCTTCAAAAAAACTCACTTGAACCAAAAGCTTCCATTCCAAACCCACTTTAGTAGAGTTATAAACTCAGTACCCACATGTGCTAAAGATATACCAGGAAACCCATTTGAGCTTCATATTTGTGAAACTTGTTTGTTTAATTTTTAGAGAGAAAGTAAACCCACTTCCACTTAATTATTTTCAGCTAATTGGCTTTACATCTTGGTTACGGATCTTATGGATGTGATGTACATATAAATTCACTATATCTTCTTGACCAGTAGTTCCATTATTGCAAGTAGTCAATGCATTTAATGTTCTTGGGTTATTGCTTGAATACTTCCTGGGCAAGGATGAGTTTATCATCTTGTTTGTTGCGATTTGAAAGGTGTTGTTCCTTATGAGGTTTGGGTTCCACCATAAGTGAACCGTATATAGTGTAGTTCTCTTAATTGTCTCGAGTGTGGATGTAGGCAGTGGTCGAACCACATTAAAATATCATTTTTCATAGTTATCTCTATCTTAGCTGGTTATAACCATTATTTATTAATTGGTTGCTATTAAATTGATTTATCATATTACAAGTAATCTTTATGACACAGTTAAGAAAGTTTTAAAATTTCCATTAAACTCATATACCCAATTCACCCCCCTCCTTAGGTATATTTTTGGGCCAACAATTAGTATAAGAGCTTAGCTCATAGATGCTTATTTTGAAAAAAGTATAGCTTTTAGTATAAAGATCAAAATGAAATTTGTACCCAATGTCTCCATTGTTGAAGGACAATGAAGAAACTAACCACCACTTCTTTTATAAAACTAACTACTATTTTTGGAAAAATAGAATGAAATGGTTTATTCCAGTACATGTCTATGAAACATGAAGAACTATTATTAATGGTTCATGCATACCCATGAAAATTATGGATAATGTTTTCGTCCTTAAAGATGAAATGGAATTCATAGCAGATGATTTTAGAAAAGTTCAAATTAATTTTAAAGCCATAAACACTCTTGTATGCTCACTTTCTATGAATGAATATAATAGAGTCTCGTGTTGTACATCCACCAAACATATATGGGACACTCTTGAAATCACACATTGAGGCACATCTTCTAAACATATGTTAGACCCATTGATCGGGATCATACAGTTGAGTTCACAACCGATGATGTACAAACATTAGCCGAGTTGAATGGGATCACTTATTTTTGGTGATTTTTCTTATTCACAACAACTAATTATCGTGTTTTTCATTTTCAATTTTTTCTATCTCATGAATCAATGATAGGCTGGGTTCAACAATGCAAGAAAAGGCTCAACGTCATTGTCATTACATTGAAGTAAAAAAAACCCGCGCTAAGGAGAAAGTATCATAACATATTCGATTATGGATAAAGCAACATACGTAGGAAACATGATAAAAAGAAAGTTGTTGATGAAAAGAAAATAAATAGGAGCACAGTCACTAAGAAATGTTATTTTCCTTTCTAACTAAAAGGTATCACCACAGACGATGATCATTCACATCAATCATTTGTATGTTGCTTTCACAATTATGAAGTGATGAGGACGTTGGTTGGTCACTCCTTTGCTGATTGGTTAACCCGATAGGAGTGGAAATTGAGAAGGAGTTGGTGGAAAATATTTTTGGATCTAAAGATGTCTTGATCACATTAAAACAACTTACACCAATAAATAGTTTTGTGATGAGCGCAATTTACAATGCTGAATAAAAAATGAGGACTTGTGTAGCAAATGATGATATAATTTTTGTAGAGAAGTATAAATACTAAAAACTTAGTTGTAAAATGATGATGTAATTTTTGAGGAAATGAGAACTTAGATACATTATTTTTAGTGGAACTTATTTCTTGTATTTATCTTATGTACATAATATGTTAGATGCTTTGCGTTTGGTTGAATGTTCGGTGACATTCATATATTTTTATTTTACGTAAATATGATGATGTTATTTCTTCTATTTACGATATGCGTCCCACATCCATATCTTGTCGTTAGAATAAACAAACCATGGTGACTTGTAACCGTGTCCTTACAAACTCCACATCTATCATAAAATTTTCTTACTAACACCACACTTAAAATTGTCACATGAATATTACCCACCTTATATGGACCTCAGGGTCACATGTCATCGGGTATTAATCCCACAACTAAAATTCAGCGAACGGTGTCAAATTGATAAAAAAAATAATCATGACTTATGTCCGTGGGATCAATACCACAGTGAAATGTGACCGTGAGGTCCATATCACGGTGGTTAGTGGTCGTGGGAAATACCATTCAAAATTATGCATTTGGCACTATTCAGTGACTTACAGCTATGGGATGAATGTCACAATGTCCCATGGTCGTTGGATCACAATCACGATGTCTTGTGGCCATGAGATCCATATAATGTAAAATTTACAGAAATTAACATACCATATGACAAAATTAATGAAAAACGAAACCAAATGACAAATTGACAATCCAAAATGACAAAATTAACAATTTTTGATGATAAAGAGATCAGAGTCAAACCACATTACAAACCACGAACAAACCAAAGTAGTATGTTAAGAATTAATATGTTAACAATACAAAAACACAAAGTGCCAAAATAATTTTACAATCTATCAATTACAATTATAATTCAACAAGTCCAAGATAAAAGCCAAATTATTTCCTTTGTGGTCTTTTTGGCACACAATCATATCGGGCTTCATCCTCGATTCTCTTGTGGGTCTATTTTTTTTAAAAAAATCCCATTTTCCCTTGTCTTGAATTATCTTAGATCTTTATCTTCAATTAGCACGTCAATTGCTTCTCTTGCACATGCAGTGACGTTTGCAGCATCTTGTTCCTCTCCAGGGTCAATCGTATCTTGCAGCAGTTTAATGGCTATATTAATTGAATTAACCTAATAAATGTATGTTTATTAGAGAATAAGAATATGAATTTCAACCATGACCAATATAACTTATTAGTTAAATATTATTTTTAAACTTCTCAGATTCCTTGACCTTTTTCTTCCTTAACCCATAGCCTGGATTTTGCATGGTAGGGTGGGAACATTCCAAAAACCAATCCATGTAATCACTTAAACACTCCCATGTATAATTTTAAACTTGGAACGATCGTCTTCTATTATATAATAGGTGGTCTGCCCATTCTCTTTTTACAAATTTTCATTCTCGTACCTAACTTTATACAGAGCGTTGGTCATACCCATATCCTCATGCAATGGTCTCATTGGCAGCCTAGGTATGGTATGAACCCATCTGGCTTGTCGAACCACATGCTCGAGATAGTAAGATTTGGCCAATTCATAACAAATTAATATGCCATTATCAAATGTCACCTCATGAAATTGGTATGCATGTGAATTCTACTTCTATGGATCCCAAATAACCTAAACGTTATATATTTTAGAATGTTAATTGACATAATGTGACAATGTTCAAAATATACATATGGTTGAACTTACGTCAGATTGAATTATATCATCTATAGTCTTGCGTAGCTTAATTATTTCGGCAACTGCATCCATAGAGACCATTTACGCATTTCATTTGCACATTTGGGGTCCCGTTTTGTCAAACTCCAAGTTGTAGACCCCCTGCTTTAGACAAAAATGATCTTAAATCCATAACTGCAATAAAAGTCTTTTAATTAAAGTTTCATGTATGCATTTATAATAATGGAAATTTAAGAAATATATAAGAAATTCCTTACCACCAAGAGGGGGAGATATCCCGTAACATGCCGAACATCAACCCGTGATGTCATGCCCAGTTAGAGGTACAATGGAACATTATATCCACACCCTAAGAATTCTCTCAACATTTATCGAGTTCTTTCAATGATTAAAGGTAATACAAAGAAAATTAATTATCGAACTTGTTCGAAAATAGCAAACAACAAATCAAAAATAGTAAATATCCACGGCCACACTAATGGATATACTTCTTTGCAACAACCTCTCCAAACTTCGTCCCTTACCCTTGCAATGTTGTATGATCCAGTATACACAGATGGATAAAAACCTCTTACACTTGTTTTGGGCCCCCTCCTACGTACATTCTACCAACCTCTTCAACCTATTAATCACCTTGGACTTATTGGCATTCTTTTGAACAATCTCATGATACAAACATTTCTCCTCCATGGGTACCTTGAGTAAATGGTAAACGTCATTCAGTGTAATGGTCACCTCACCAAATGGAATGTGGAAGGTATTAGTCTTCGGTTTCCATCATTCAATAAAATCTCATACCGCAACACGATCGATGTAATAATAGGAATAATTAACTATCCTCCACAACCCTGATTGCTGGACCAATTGTAGGACGCGGGATCCTCCTTCTTATTTTCCCACTCGTTTTTTTTTGTAGTGATGGACACATTTCATAATGTCTGTCTCTTCATCTCGATTCGATATTTCATAAAAAATATAATTGTTGAAGTGTTTCAATAACTCTGGGTTCTTCGGTAAAGAACCCTCAAGGCGTCAGGAGTCACCCATTTTCGTTCGTGCTTTTGCTTTCTTTAGTGGGGTTTTATTTGGATTTGATGAAGATTCACCCATGTCATCATTTTCATCATGGCTAGTAGAATCACTAATTTATGTCCCTCTTTTTACCAACTTCTTACTCATTACCACCCCTCTTGTTCTTCTCAACACAAGCTTCATTAGTTGTCTTGTCACCTCTTTTTTCTCCTACCTCATCCTCATCCTCAACACCGCTATCAATTTCATCAACAACCTCATCGTTTGTCCCCAAACCTGTTGTACTATAAATAAACAACCTCCATATTATCTCCTACCTCCCCAACCGCCCTCTCACCTACTTTCTCTTCTTTTTAAACAACCTTCACTTTATCACTTGACCCCCCAAACTCCTCATCCCTATTACGTTATTTTCTCATCTCTTCCAGGCCCTCACTTGTGATGAACTATATCCTCTATTCTCACCACCCTCGCTATCCTCAATACTCCCCGATGGCTAATCACTATCACTGGTTAATGAACTTCCTTATTCTTTACCATCACCCTCTTTCTCTTCCCTTACCCTTTCATGCATAGCCTCTTTCCTACGGTTCCTTTCTAAAGTTGTAGGATCTTTTCTTCGTCTTTCCATTTAAATTATGAAAATAAGTAAAAATATCAAAGTGGCAAATACAAGATATCAAATAAATTATCAAATCAAAATATGTTACAAATATGTGGTGGTTTGTCACCATGAGTGATTAACAAACCATAGTGACATGTGATAAGGTTTTATGCACAAACCACGATGACAACACATCACAGGAAAAAATTAACGGATTCAAGTCACCATGGATATCCAATCAAGTACGAAGGATGGAGACTGGGTGTATACCCCATCCACGGTGATAAATTACCGTGTAAATGTTTCCATAAATGCTTAAAAGATACACGATGAGTTTCCGTCGTGATTAGTTTAAAAGAAACGATTATAACTCACCGTGAGAAATCATCTTTTATGGTTATAGGGTCGAGGTTATAGAAAGCTTTGGTTTTTTTCTTCTTCATTTTTAAGTCTGACAAGGGTTTTTGTTCACATTTTGGGTCATTACTCTATTCGTTTAGTCTATAATACAAATAATGATGATTTACACGTTAAGTTGTTCACATTCGATGGGGTTTGCATATAAACCTTGGGGTTTAACAAGTTTACATACAAATATTGGGGTTTTACAACTTAACAAGTCAACAAATGAATGGTTAAAGTATTCAAATAACAACAACATTTTAGATTAATGTGCAATTCTGACATTCTTTTGTTAGCTTCTTTGGTTTAGAGCGAGTGTTTTTATTTTAAAGAGATAATGAGGAGGGAAAAATGAGGTTTCCAGTCAAGTTTACTTTATATTTGTCTTTAACTCTTAGGGTGCCTCATAATTTGGTATATTGAAAACGTTTTTAATTAATTTGTGGTGTAGATAAGATATTAGTGTTAATAATAAAATTTTGGGATGCCTTTAACATCACCCCAGTTTATAGTATATTCTTAATAATTGAGTACAATCATTATATTTTTCACTTCTTAGGTTATGGTCTTATTTAACGAAAGACTAATTCTACACAGCTCACGAATTTTAACCAAATTGAAATAAACTGCTTAAGCGCTAATCTCAAGTTGTGATAGACTCCACAAAAATGGACAAATATTGGGCTCACAAGCATTCTATGACTGCCACATACACATTTGGTTTATTTTTGGTTCAAAATGGTGGGTTAAATAATGTTTTCATCTATTAAAATTCAGCAAACTTTTCAATTCGAAAGTAGGACAAGTGATTATCTAAAATTTTGACAACTGAAGGGCGCGCACACACACACACACACACACACACTGTGTGTGTGTGTGTATAAATCTTTTTACTTTTAAGAAAAATTACTCGGCATTAAAGGTATTCATTTAAGAACCTCACATGAGGCTTATTTTCTGTGTCTGTATATGTGATGTATACACAACCAATATCTAGTGAGGTTCTTATATGAGGGCCACTTTTTTCAAATAGTAATGTTTTTTGTAGATGGTCTCCATAATGAGTAGATCATTTACAAAAAAAAAACTTTGAAAATTCAACCGAGAAGTGGGTGAAATGCACAATTAACATATATGCCATATTTTGTGACATTCTCAATTTTTCATACATAGGGTTGTCAGTTCACAAGGGTTGTCTAGTAGTTGTTTATCATTATAGGGATCTGAAATAAGATAAGTAACGGGAATAGATTGAGAGTGCATATTGCATACCAAAATGGAGACCCACCAAAAATTAATTTTGCATGCCTAAAAAATAGTGTTCAAAACTTTCCCAAATTTCAATAAACCAATTTCAAGTTTTATCTTGTTTAAGCATGTTGATGTTAGAAGATATGGAAGAGGTAAATAATATCACAACAACAAATGCATGAAGACAAAACCCCACTAATGGGAAAAACCTCGGTCCAATGCAACAATCTCACTAAACTTGGAAAATACTTACAGAGGGTACTAACAACTTAAACTCTTATTCGCTCTCACTAACACCTTCACACTTTTATCACCAAACTGTAGCAAGCCGTATCCTCCTATCCATTTATGGACAATATCAACATCGCAATGTACTGGCACACATAAACAATGTTGCACAAGCTTTTATCTTCAAACTTTGGAGATCACACTTGATATGAACCCCAAAGACAACCTCAAATATCACAATACTTCTTGTTGGGAGAAAGATCCAAGGTGTACAGAATGTTTGTTTTATGAAAATGAGTTATTTATTGAAAAAAGCTTTATCTCCTTTGATATTAATCAACCTCTAAAAAGAGGTGATTAGCTACAAAGAGGATAAGGTGAAGTAGGTTTTGAAAATGGGTTCACTCTTTTTCACAAATGCTATCTTATCTTATCCGAAAGGACATTAAAAGGATTTCTTGTTATTTGTTCTCTTGAAAGATATGAGAGTTATTTTGAAAAGAAGAGCGATGAAGATTTAAATAAGGAAAACCGTACAAATAGGTTTCCCATTTTCCAACACAAGCCAAAGGACACTTTTCTTACACAAGGCGTGTGTGAGAGAGTGGTTGGTGAATACTAAGTCCAATCATCATCCAAAAAGGTGCTTTTTGCACAAATATCTAAATGATCTCCAAAATTTTTTATGACAAATTTGTGAATCTATACGCGTAGATGCAAAGAATATAAGCATCATTGGGGAGAACCTCTCGCAATGCAAGTCACGCCTCTATTCAGATAATTTTAAGGAGACATTCAAGACAACTTTGCAGCATGCGAGGGAAATATCACTATAGCGAGGTTATCATTGTGGTGATACTTCAGAAAGAATCTAATTGTTCCATGTTTCATATTTTTTTCTAAAGAAATGTGTTCTAGTTTCGCTTTAGTGACAAACAGTGTCACTACAACGAAATTGATTAGCCCCAATTAAATTTTGTTATTTTTTATTTTTCAAACATTTGTTTATACAATCAAAATCAATATAGAATAGTCTCCAGAATTACACACACAAAGTTTTCACCAAAACATTTTGAAATAGGTTTGTAAAAACACGTGATGTGTGTGAGGATATTCTGCAAATTACCTTTCATCCAATAATGTGATAAGCGTGACAACGGGGATGAGAAATAATCAGCTTTAAGGGCTTGAATGTTGATGAAGCTTTCGGCAGAGGCCAACATGGGACCCAAAGTGATTTGAAAAATCGAAATAATACAGCTACCGATGAAGGCACAAATGAGTACATGAATACTCTTACAATATCCCCATTTGTCTATTCCATTAACAAAACACAATAACCAAATATTACAAGCAATGTAATGAAATCCTTACAAACTATGACGGAAGGCTCAACAAAAAGAACAACCAAATATAAATTACAAATGCTTACAACCCAAGGACTACAAGATACTTCTTCAAATTATTTTGAACAACATTTCTTGAAATAAAGTAGGAAACTTTATCAAAATACCAATGTCTGAAGAAATTTAAACTATGCAAAAGTTAATCATAAGAGATATAGATATGAATTCTATACTAACTAGCATATGAAACAACATTCAAGTCTGCCTTAAATATGAAAAATCATCCTTTCTATAAAGAACATCTCCCCAAAACTTCTCCCCTTTTTTTTGTCAAGGAAGTAGATAAAGAAAAGCAGTCAAGAAAAGAGAATCATTTAAAGCATAAGGAGCACATGATGTTGAAAAATAGATCTAAAAGTTGCATATTCTATAAGAATATTTTGTTAAGAACAATTTTAGATTTGCAATACAAAGTGAACAAAGACTCCAACACTTTTATTTGGATAAGGAAAAATATAGATTAAATTTTACTATTTACCAAACGTTATGAGATATATTCATAAGAAATCAAGGCTAGCTTAAAGGCTAATAACATGTTGAGGTTTATTAATCGAGAACATAAGAAGAAAAACCAGAGAACACCATTGAGAGATTAAAACCAATATTGAGTTCAAATAAGAATTACAATTTAAGAACAAATGACTCAAAGTTTTAATAGTAGTGAAAATTTCCAATACCTTTTGAGATATTTTCAGCTAACGCTTTTTTCTTCATCAACGAGTGATTTGTTTAAAACCTTTTGCTTCACATCCTTGATGTTACTCATTTTTTGGATGGATTTTTATCTTTGAAACATCCCTTTGTTAAAAAAATATTTTTGCAGGTAGTAACTTTCACACAATCATTACTAAGATGGGATACTATTTCCAATTATCAAAGGTGGCATCATATAGTCAAAATTGTAGACCTAACCACATCATCTATCATGATTTTTACATAGCATTTATATTTTCAACATCTTAAACTCATGAATAAATCTCACATATACACATTTGATGATAATTGACTCTCATTCACAAATATTCGAAGCTTTTAACCGTTTGAAAATGGTTTTTACAACTTAACTACTCTTCATTAAGTTGCATCTATAAAATGTGTAGTGCGGTATAAAGTGAAATAATATATGAGAATGAGTTCCCAATAATAAGTTTCTCATAGTTTTTAATACTTTAAAAGAAAATAGAAACTTGTCTTAGGATGCACGAAATCATTTTTATCCAAATAAAAGGAAAAGTAATAATAAAAATAATCATTTGATATACGAAGATATGACAAGAAGTATATCATCTAAAGAGCATGTAAATGATTGCATTTAACAAAACATTTTATGGAAAATAATACAACCAGCTCCGAAAAAAAAATGGCATGAGATAGAAATTACAATAAAAAAAAGGGGCACAAATCCTAGACATATTATCAAATCACTCAATCAATGATTCAATTTCATAATGATGACTTAAGATTCTAAAATATAGTCCAATCAAGAGGTTTCATTAAAATATATGATAATTTAAGATCGATAGAAACATATCTCAACGGCACAACTTTATCTTCAACATGATCTCTAATAAAATGGTGTTAAATGTCTTTATGCTTTGTTCATAAATGTTGAATTGGATTTTTGGATATATAAATAGGATTAGTATCAACGTAACATATAACCATGAAATATTTACCAATACTATAGTCTTCCAACATTTGTTTCATCCAAAGGACTTGAGATCAATAACTTCCCATGATAATGCACTCTGTTTCGGTCGTGGAAAGTGAAACACAATTTTGTTTTTTAGGATGACAAGAGACTAAGGATCTTCCAAGATGAAATCATCCACTCGATGTAATTCTCCTCCCATTAACATCTCCCGCTCAATCGGCATTCGAAGAAGATGACAAGGATGTATTGATATATCTTGAATACCAAATACCAAAGCTTGTGGTCCCATAAACATACTTGATAATACGTTTAGTAGATTTCAAGTAGGACTCTTTAGGATAAGATTGGTAGCGATAACATACTCCTACACTAAAAGATATGTCATGACAGCTAGCCATTAGTTACAACAAACTACCTATCATTCTACAATAAAGCGTCTCGTCGACATCCTTTAATATCTTAACAAAAGCACCCACGAGAGTATCGTTGGGCTTAAAAGGGTCGAGGTTAATTTTTTTCATAAGTTCCTTTGCATATTTAGATTTCGAAATACAAATTTCCATATCCATTTGTCGTAGTTGGAGACCAAGAAAGAAAGTGAATTCCCTAACATGATCATCTCAAATTCTTTTTGCATTAAAAAAGAAATTTTTTGAGCATGATCTTCATTTTTGGATCCAAAAACAATATCATCAACATATACTTGAGCTACCACAATATCATACCCACAAGATCTAAAAAATAAGGTCTTATCCACATTTCCTCTTTTGAAGCTTTTTCTAAGAGATATGAGGTAAATATTGCATACCAGATCTAGGTGCTTGTCTAAGTCCATACAAAGACTTTTTTGAAGTGATAGACAGGTGTTGAGAATTTGGGATTCTAAAAATCCTTCGGTTTTGACACATAGAATTTCTCTTGACATTAGCCACAAAGAAATTCTCTCTTTATATCCATTTGATGGAGCTTAAAGTCTAAGGCACATGTTATGGCTAAGAGTAAATGAATCGATAAAAGCCTAACAACGGGGGAGAAGGACTCATCAAAGTCTACACCTTCAACTTGTAATCATAAGGCAAGACCTTGATTTGTTACTAAAAAATGGCACTATTCGCATCACATTTTTTTTGAAGACCCACTTAGTACCCATAAAATGAACATCCTTAGGCAAGGGGAGAAGAGTCCAGACTTTTTGTTTAGCTAATTTTTCTAATTCATCTTGCATAGCACTGACTCAATAGTTGTCTAACAAGCTATCCTTTATAATCTTGGGTTTGATCGTGAAAGTGTAACAAAGAAGGTTAACTTCTTTTTGAAGTTGAGATCTAGTCTTTAATCAAAAATTTGGACTACCAATGATTTTGATAACGTCATGGTCTTTCCTAACTGAAGTAGGGGATCTTTCACATTCACAACCTCACAGGGTAGTGGGTCAACCTCTTCAAACTCATCTGTTTCATCATATCATTGTTCTTTAATATGTGGAAAAAATAAAAGATGTGTCTTTATAAGCAATCTTTTTAAAGTCAAGGGATTCACTATCATCAATGAGAAAGTTAATGTTTTCCATAATTTTCTAAGAGACATAATTGAAACTATGATAGGCACGACTATTAGTGGAATAGGAAAGAAAGATGCTTACCTCAATTATACATTCAAGATTTATTAGATATTGTTTATCCTTAAGTATGCAACATTTGCTTCCAATTAATCTAAAGTGTTTTAGTGTGTGTTTCTTTCCTTTCGAAATCTTATAAGTGGTTTGGTTAGTACCGTACCGCTTAGATACTCTGTTGGTGGTGTGAAAAAATTCATCCCAAAATCCTTTTGGAACATTTTTACCAATCGACATGAACCTAGAAATATTTTTAATAGTTCAATTTTTCCTTTCGGCTATTCCATTTTGTTGAGGCAGTTTAGGGCCGAAAAATTCATGGTGTATTCCAACTTCACTACACCATTTTTTATATACTCGTTACTTCAAATTACTTATCGTGGTCACTGCGAACTCTCACGATAATGTACACCTTTTCATTTGGAAGTTATTTGCAGTTGGGAATAAAAACGTCTTTAACTTCGGGCTTATTATGAAAATTCTACAAAAGTGAATATTGAGAGTCATCTATAATCACAAGAATGTAGTCCCTATAATGTACGATTTTCATATGTATTGGACCCGTAGTTTTATATGTAGAAGTTGTAGTACACATCAGGTATCCATAACATTAAACTTCTTTTATTGACTATCAATTTGTTTTCCCATTTGACAAGTATTACACACACACACACGAGAAAACGTTAGCTCTGGAGGAGGTAAATAACGAGCAAGTTCATTCCTAGCAAGTATACTAAGATGTTTACAGTTTACATGATCTAACCTCTTATGACAAAGATTCGCTACATCCTCATTAGCAGTATGACAAACCATACTCGAACATACATTGATTACGTAATAGTTCTACATGGTGCTAGTACCTTTTAAAGTGCATTTACCTTTTGGATCAAGTACTTGACATTAGTTTTTTGTAAAAGGCACATTGTGATGATTATTATACATTTAACTTAGGCTAAGAAAGTTCGTATTTAACCCATCAACCAAAAGTAGATTATCTAACCTAGTAAAACCATCAATATCTATGGTTCCCTTCCCCGCAATATTAGATTTGTTATCATCTCCAAAAGTAATAGATTCAAAATCCTTCCTATCATGTTTAGAGAATAAAGTTAGTTTCAAGTGATATGCCTAGAACACCCATATCAAAATACCATTGTGAATCATATTGGGCAACTAAAGTGGTGTGAATAACAAGACATTTTTCTTTCTTGGTCTAAATAACTTTGGTGTTATTACTCTTCCTCAAACCCCCCAAACAATTGTCAATGCATTTAAATTTTAACATCTTGTCAACTTTTGAAAAAGTAGTTCGAGATTTATCAAAAAAGGAATCAAATTCACGTTTGAATGTGGAAACTTCATCGAAGTGAGATTTTATATTCACTTAGATTTTTTCAAAAACCTATAGCGATGTTTTTTCAAATTACTATCATGCTTGAAAAAAGTGAAATGATACACAAAACGATGATCAATTTCCTTTAAAGGTTTTGAAATAACTTTCTTCTCAAAAGATGGCGAAGATTATTCAACAACATGATTCTTTTGAGATTTTTTATAAAATAGTGTTGTCCTCATATTTAGATTTGTCATGAGGATTTTCAAAACCAATTCTATGTTACTAACCAAAGATGTAGTTCGGGCTAAAATCAACTTTCCCATCCTCTTAGATCAATTTTTGATGGTAACCTTGAGATCTTTAGCCGGGATTAACTCATTTTTAAGAGAGGTTATTGATATGAAAAAATATACCCTCATCCCAGCCGAAGGTATACTCGGACTGCTACCAGGGTGCAATTGAACCAGACTACCTTATTCATGGGGGTTATACCAGAGATCATCATAGGCCTCGACCTCAGCGATCAACTGACCTCCCACTTTCTAGTAGCTTATGCTTGGAGCCTTATCCTAGCCTAAAGTCTCAGCTCAACCTCTAGTAAATGTAAGACCGAGGCCGACCTAAGTCACTACGGTGCCCAATGGTATGAACATCATCTCTTCATGTCCCCGACCTCGGATGATGTGTTAGGCCAGGGGTGACATCAACACAATACGTGGTTGGGGAGACATATGGATCAGTGCGCGTAAGACACATGCATTATGTGGAAGAAACCATTACTACCAGATCATTCCCTCACGTGAGGGAATATTTGGTCATCATGATCTACATGTAGAACATTCGTGTGTCCATTCTAGATTGGCTAAGGGGTACATATTCATGCATACTACATGCTTGGGGGGACATAAACCTTTCATCTTCTATATTGTAAAGGATCTCATTATTCACAACCCTAGCAGAACGCTGTCAAAATATACAGTAGAGAGAGAAAGGCTTGAGTGTTGTATTTACAGGACATTAGTGTTATACTTATAGTGAAAACCATCATTCAGACTGCACAATGGATGTGGGCTCTAGACGAACCACTTATATTTGGTATCAACTTGTTCTTTGACTCATCTCCTTCTGTCTATACATTTATATCTTATGTACACCATTGTTGTCTGGTTTGAGCTTACATACATCTTGACCCAGTGATACCATTTTCGGTATCATCAGTCTGGCACCGTCTATGGGAAGAGAGTAGTATCATCACTTCTGTCCTTTAGCTTGTCCTCATTGGAATATCTGATGATGAACCAATTATCCCCTCTTATGGAGCTATTTCACCTTTAAAGAGGTCTTATTGAGCTGCAATACTTTCACTATTCGATTCTAAACTCATCCACCAGGCTTTAAGAAGGCGTCAGAATTTACACCACCACCACCTACCAGCTCATGGTCCTAGTTTCAACAACGCACCTCCTCAGTCAGAAATGGGTGAAGTGTCAACCGCTTTAAAATCCTTGGCAGCAAGCCAGCAAGCAATACAAGAGTAGCTGGTTACCTTCAGCTAGAACTTAGTAATCATGCCAACGGGAGCCCCATCGGAGATGATAACTCCGATAGATTGGGAACCTCACTAGAGGGCGAGGGGACCACCCCAAGCACCTCGTAAGGTTCTACCTCCTCTTCAGCGGTGGAGGGACGTTATTGACCCTAGGCATTTATGCTTGGGGAGGTAAGGACAACCCTTCACGGAGGATCGATATGATGATTACGAGGCTGAGGATGCTCAAATTGATTACTGGGAGCCATATAAAGTATTTAGAAATACGGTATTCCCCATTCAAAGAAGTCGAGGCCATGATAGGAGGTCGAGTCTAGATGCCGGACCAATGGGCTCAGTTTTTGACGGATTAAGTAGAGACCTTTGAAAGGCTCGACCCAGTTAGATATTTAAAAGAGAGGCTTCCCAGTTCAGGGATCAATGCTGGCTCAAGGAGGGAGGGGGTAAATGTATGAATAAGTATGTTTAAAATTTAGAGAGAAATTTGAGTACGATTCGACTGTGAAGTCTCCCATTCGATGTGGTAACAAAATTTGAGTGAAATTTTGATGTTTAGCACAATGGGTAAGATAAAAACCGATCATGAGAGAGAGGTTGAATTGCATAATGAACTTCGTACCTGACAGATGGGTATAAATTATCCAAAGGGTCTATAGATGACAAGGTACCCGTGAGTAGAATACAAGTATGGATGAGAAATCCACCAAGGATGACTAATGTTGATGTCATCAAGGTTATACGGTGACTAGTTATTACGTTCTTTTCGGAAGAAGTAAGCCAGGAAAGTTAGAGAACCTACTGAAGAGCAGAAACTGAATTTAACGGTGTTAGTAGAACACCACATGAGAGTATACCCAATAGGGAACTCGGTTAGATGATTTTAAGTGATTAACTTCAAGAGGACGATGAAGTCAATCAGGCTGTAGAGGCCAACCATAGTTTCGAATAGCTAACATATCCAAAGGGATAATGGAAGAATAATAGTGAGTTGAGACTGTCGGTCCGAGAGAAGGACATTCCCATAATTGTCAGTGGGATGAATGATGGGGAAATGGTTCGTGAAGTTTTCCTTATGTGAAGGAAGTAGGACTACAAGTGTTAAATGTGTCCATAATTGAGAAGTGAGACCGAAGAGATTAGAAATGGTAAACCGTGCCAGTTAAGCATAACGACTGGAGGAGAGAGACTTCTAGCAAAAGAATTTGGGGTCAAGAGAATTAGGCCCAGGAAATTTACAACCCGAGAGTGATGGGTTCAGTATGGACCAGTAGAGTCCTCGTTAATAGTAACATACAGTATGTCAGGGTCTACGGGGCCCATGATGTAAATGGGAGTTCAATAAAGCTATAATTGAGGCCTGGAGAGTTTGGACCAACGTTTTAATAATGGTCGTGAAATCCACAACATGGAATAAATTATCCATGGTGAGAGGGGACAACTATAGGATGAAATCCTAGGATGTATGACGATTGCAGATGTTCATGGGTCGTGACGGGAGCCACGTGCTGAGACCCTGTGATTTGGCGTGCCTGGTGAGGTTTTGCTTCTTCCTTGTGTGTAAAGGATAGATTCTAGTGACACGGGTGTGCCACAACTTTTATGTAAATTGGAAAGCCTACACTTCGCGTGCGGGTCAAGTTTAGTGGGAACATTAGTTTTAACAGTCTTGTTACAAACATATTTCTCGTCGTTAGCAGGGCATTTTGATGATTGCTCGTGAGGGAACCGGGCGGGCCCTAGGAATATGTTTTGTCGTTATAATTTACTACTGCATTGAGTCAGCTTTAGTAGAGTTTATTATGGTAATGTGTAGTGATTAATTATCGTATGGTTAAACGATAGTAAAAATGTCGTGATATGACTGTCGTGCAGGATACTCCGGGAGGAGTGATCTTAGTTTTGTGTGGCGCCACCTAAAATAGGTTTGGGCCCAGATATGGGTATATATGAAACTTTCATGGTATTATAGACCTCAGGGAGTATAGTGTCTAATTATATGCGATTCCCGAGCATAGGGATTTATTTGTCTGTTAAGACTTAGAATACATTGTGTTCTTATCGAGCGGTGAAATATAGCTCGTTATATATCTATAGCACCAAGTACTTGGGATAGTGAGGGCGCCATGCTTCAGGTTACATTTTTAGAGACATGAGAGTGGATGAGTAAACTTTTATGTCACAATGCGTAGATTATGGGAAAGTACTTATTAGGTACTGAAGGCCTTACAGACCTCAACAACCGACTAGGTTAGATAGTAGTGTATCGCGGGGGTTGCTTGTTTGGATTTTGCTTTGCGAGACATCCCACGCATGAAACTAGTGAACGTCGGGAGTTGGAGAGAAATTTGGTCGATAGTACATAAGTTTGTTTGTTGGTTATTGTACCTATAGGAGAATATGTTTGATAGTTGATAATTCTTTTATAACTTAAGGCCACTAGAGTAGCCTGGCCTTAGTATTTTTTGGAATAGATGAATGATGCCATTGAAGGATGGTTTAAGTTTTGACTAGTGGGGTGGTTGAGTGTACCCCTACCACATCAGCATACCGAGTGTGAAAGAATTGAGGTAAGAAAATTTTATGTCATTTGTATAATGATGCGTGAGGCATAGGGTGTATGGGCACCCTAGGGGATTGAATCAAATGGTGGACAATTTGAAACCAATAGGGACTCCTTCCACTAGAGAATGGAAGAGTAACCCAAGGATCTTCTCATGTAGCTGAGATGGTGAGACTATAGGTACTAAGATGCGATTGAGTAGAACCTAATACCCACAGAGGGATGGGTAAGGACAAGCGGTCTAACCGGATGCGGGAGAGAAAATTTTATGTGGACCCTGAGATCTTAGGGGAGGACGAGAGTAGTACCTTCCACTAGTGGAGTTTGTGTCCAAATAATTCCTATAAGTTCACGTAGAGGCAGAGTGACAGTGGAAGTATGGCATGATAAACTTTGTTGATGTCCTACTTGATAATTAAAGGTGAGGGACCAGTTATGATTACAAATGTCGGAGAAGAATCGATATTATCCTATATATTGTGTGTGAAATATATATTGCACAACGAATTTACTTGTATGCACGACACAAGAAAGAGTCGTATGTATCTGAAAAGAGGATAGATCTACTAAGGTGCAAATAGTAGAAGGCTAGATAGTGAATATCTAAAATAAAGTTGAAGTAGTGAAACTTAAGCAGAAAGGCTTGGGCAAGAGCCTATATGACGGGGTAACCTAGAGTTTAAAGAAAGCACATGTGTAGTGTTCATTATTAAGTGTATTCGATAGAGTACTATATGGGTGGTATGTAGTAGCTTACTTCAGAGTGCTAGGATGCGATGCGCAATATTTTTATAGCATTGTCTGTACCTTGGATACTTTTTCCGAATTTCGGGACGAAATTCCATTGTAAGGGGGGAAGTATGTAACACCCCGTATTTTTGACGATTTATATAATTATGTGATTTATTATTATTATGGGAATATATATGCGATTAATTATTGTTGTTGGATTAATTAAATTAAAATGTGAGAAATTAATTTGTTATTAATCCAGATTAAAATAATTATTAACTAGCGTGCCAACGGTTAATACTTATTGTTGTGAACTATTTAATATTACTGTGTGATATGTGATATGGAATTATGATATTTGATAAATTTTCGGAAGTGAGAAATACAGCAGTTTGGTAATTTAAGTCTGTCACGCGTGTGAGTCGTGTCGGGACTAATTGAATGGAATAAAAAGAGAATATATTTTCAGTAACTCGTATGGTCATTTTGAGTGCACCGTTGAGTTCTGAAGGGTCGAGATAGTCAAAATAGTATACCCGGGTGTTTAGTTTGGATCCCAGGGTGATTTTAGGCCTAACCGGCACCCCGAGAGGGCATTTTGGTAAATTGTATTTTGGGCTAAATTAATGGACGAAAATTGGGATTTATTATATCAGCCAAGAAGGTCCATTAGGGTAAAGAAGTGACAGGAAGTTAGAACGACCATGGAGGGTGTGAGGGAGAACCAAATTCCAAGAGAGAAGACTCATTTGGCATCACCTTGCACAACCGTGACCACCAACGCGTAGATCAAGAAGAGAGGAATGCATATGTACAAACATCACCAACGGATCAGTCCATCATATTTTAGGCAAGTGTTTATTACTTGCTTTCTTTTATAAATAATCATGCTCATGTTAGTATAGGTGAATTTAATCATGATTTATATGTTAATTGGGTGAAAATTGGAGATTTATATTATGATTAAGGATTGGTTTAATTAGTGGTTGGAATTCCTTCATGTATGTAGAGGATTAATCACGGAATTTGATTATATATTGATGAACGAATCTGGGTTGATTAGGTTCTTTAATTGGAATTTTGGAAACTAGGGTTCATGTGAATTAATTTGGGGGTTTTATGTAATTATAATGATTAATCACGAATTACGGATCCTAGTATGATAGAAATGATCTGTAATCTATTAGGGGTTGATGGGTATTGATTATGAGTTGTTGGGAATCGAATCTTAGAGGTTTTTAGGTTTAAAATGGTGAGAAACGATGAAGTTTGGTGAAGAAGACGAATAGTGAAATCTCGCACGAAGTCGCGCGAAGTGGTTCAAACGAGATGGGGATCTCCCGCAAAGTGGTTCAAATGACATATTATTCTGGTTCGAACGACATGTCATAGTGGTTCAAATGACATCTCATTCTGGTTCGAGCGACATGCATTCTGGTTCGAACGACATGCATTCTGGTTCAAACTACATGTCATTCTGGTTCAAACCACATGGTGAATTTCTGGGAATTTGCTTAGAGCCCAGTTTGGAGTTCATTGGTTTATTGGAGTGAGAGAAACTACCAAATAGTAAATTCAAATAAGAAGGGATTTTGGGAAAAGTATGTGGGAATTGATACTTTACTTATTTCGGTATAGAGAGAATGTACCTTGGAGATTACGAAAGAGATAGTAATCTAATTATTTATACTATATGTAATAATGAGGTTAAAATACGTATGAAGAGTATATATGTAGGTTAGAGAAATACCTATAAATTATAATAGGATATGTGTATGCCTATTATGTGAACTTATTATTAAGAGCACTAATGAGTGATAACCCGAGGGTGCAAGAACCTTATAGTTACGAGCACTAATGAGTGATAACTCGGGGGTGCAGAAACATTATTATTAAGTGTACTAATGGGTGATAACCCAGGGGTACAAAGATGATTATTGTTTGGCGCACTAATGGATGATAACCCGGGGGTGCTGGATTAATATTGATAGATGCATTAATGGGTGCTAACCTGGGGATGCAATATTCTATTGGTAGGTGCACTAATGGGTGATAACCCGGGGGTGCTGAATTATTATTGATATGTGCATTAATGGGTGCTAACCCGGGGATGCATGATTTCCAGAATATGTGCACTAATGGGTCTAAGCCGGCGGTGCAAGATTAGTATATATATATGTATAGGGATGATGTGACTATATATATATATATATATATATATATATGAACTTGTGAATATTGCTACTGTGTGAAATTAGTAGACTTGGTAATAATAATAATCATTTCATTGCACCAAGTGGTCTTAACCTAAGAGTGCAGGATTAGTGTATGTATATAGGGATGATGAGACTATATATATGTATGAGTGTACTTGGGTAACTTCCTACTTTGTGAGACTAGTAGATAAAATGAAAATGAGAAGTAAAATGATCTTAGTGAATAAAATATTAACCATTCAAATGGTGAATAATGAAATTTAATATGTGATATAAACTATCTGAATAGCGTATTGTATGGGCCATACGGGAATACTACTAGTGAGCATAGTTAGTATTAGTATGGTTTCTGACTAGTTATACTGGGAGGTATAACTAGGGGGAGATTAGATGTACGTTAGGTGTGCACAATAGACGAGAGGTGAGAAACTCATGTGAGAGTTCGATAACTAACATGCGTATAAGACTTGTTTTAAGAACCAATTTTAAATACTGGCTAAAATATTTTTACACATCGGGCTCTGACCCATTTCTTGTATCTCTTCTCTCTTTTGCTATATATATGTATTATATCAGGCGCTCATCCACAGGAGTATCAGATTTAGAGATTTGGATTGCTTGACGTGCTGCAGTTGTTGTGGAAGCTGTAGGTCCTTGCAGTAGACGCATCTATCCTTTCCATTCAGTTTCATCTAGACTCCTTGTTTAGGGCATATGTCGCCCACTTCTAGTTCTTTCATCAGAGATATTGTATTCAGTTTATTTTGTGGTTTGGAGTTTTGAAATGGGAAGTTCTATCCAGTCTTATTTATTTCAGTATTTGATTCATGTTCATTATTTATTTACATTCCTATGTGTGGTGAATGGTTTATATTTTAAGATGGAAAGAAATGGATTTACTTGGTTTTGTTATATTGGAAATGTTTTGACAACTAGCTTAATTTTATAATAGGTGATTAATATGTTAAAAAGTTTTTCGACAGTGATGCTGAGAATGAACCAACTAAATACCATGTTTTAAATTGGTAGATGACTGATCACCCTATATTTAATTGGGCGGGGTGTCACAGTCGTAGAGTTATACGAGATGTCAGAGCCAGAGGTTCTCTCATCATCCATCGCAACCATCGTAGGTGAACTAAGAGGCCTAAAATGAAGTCGATATTACATTTCTTCTTCGAAACAAGACCCAAAACCAACTAAATAAACCTCATATGCCATGTTTTTATAATTTATACTCCTAATTGATGGTAGGAACCTTCAAAATTGGTGGATCCTATAAATTTTGACCTACTATATTAAACACTTGGGGGCTGAGGAGCCGACCAAATAGAAGATGGAATACGGGGAACAAAATTGGGATAATTATGATCCTATTCAATGTAAGGAATTAATTCCAAAGGCATTAGCCTTATCACTTTAAATAACCCATGACAACTCTCATTCATCTCACTAATGCATCTCAACAACCTCTCAACCGATGAAGCTTCAATCATAAAGGGTGGACGCTAGGAAAAGAAAGGTATTCATAGAAGTTTTAACTTGGAATGGAAGAATATGGGTGAGAAAACTAAGAAAAACCTAATATCTATAAAACCCTAAGCCAACCAACTTAATGGATACCTAAATTGATGAATCCACCAACCAACAACAGATTCAATAGCAACAACAATAAATATTTATAAAATCCCAACTAATAACAAAGAGATAGAAGAAAGCCCTAAAAATCAGATGAAAATGGGCAAAGGCATACATTGTAACAACCTACCCTAAATAGACATTTAGTCACTCTAAAATTCTAAAATTCCCAAAAACCCTAGATTATGTCAAAATTACCAAAATAAGCTTAAGTGATGAATCATGTTGTTATATACCTTCCTATACCAATTAAGTCCTAACCTTAACCCAAAGTTCGACCAAATAACTTACATTTTATAGGAATGTCAAGGAAAAATCCCCTAAGTTTAAGAAATTTCGCTTAAGCCCTTAAAACTTTCAAAAATTAACTCATAGGCCCTAAACTCTAAACCAAAACTACATAAGGACCAAACCAAGAACCAAACTTGCTTCCACTTACCTCCTTACTAAGGTGGGACCAGCTGGATTGACAACATGGCATTTACCAAATGGAGTAAACAAGGTACCCGTTTAACCCCACATGTACTTGGGTTGAAACTTGTACAAAACTAGGATAAAAATCACCTCTAATTCCACAAATGAACTCTCCTCTATGAACCCTATAAAAGTCACCCTTTACCCTTAAGAAAACCAATCTCACCTCAACATAATTTCAAAGTAAAATTTACAGTTTTTATGAATTTCTATCATTTTATGTGTGAATGTTGTTTTCTTTCATTTGGTTATGTTTCTACACTTGTATTGAGTAAATATATGTAGTCATATGTGAATGTTAACGTGTGAATGCACTTTATAATCTTAAAAACCAAAAATCTGCATTAAAGCTTGAGCTTCAATGGTGGATTATGCTTACTTGACTTTGAACCAATTTTAAATCAAGAAAACTTGAGCACTGGTCTTCAGAAACCTAGGTGCAATGTGTAATTGAACCAAAACCAAGCTTTAATGGCCAAAATCGAAGTTTGAATTTTCTAGCCCTGAAAATTTCAGAGTTTAAATTCAGGAGTTATACTCAACAAAAATCATTCAAACCAGTCCTGTTTTATTGTATTTTCAACATATAAATTGACCATTATTATGCCGGAATAAGAATCATAGCTTTCAATCACTTATCCTCCAGTCAAAATTTTACCATTTTTATAGAAAATCAATAACTAAAATTAACCCACCAAAATCTTTGAAACCAATATGATTGGATTCCTTTTCAAAAATTGCACAATTTTCATTCAGGAACCAACTCAAATGGATTTTTAAAACATCTCGAATTTGAGGTAAAGTTTCAAAACCCTAAAGTCAAATTATCGAAAGTTGAAGGTGAAGTGGATTACATGCGCACGAGTAAAGGTCAAACCAAAGGCATGTAATGTTTGACTGAGCGCACGCAAGCGGATCTCCAATCAGGAAAATGTGTTTTTTTTCCACACTTTTTCTTTTTAAATTTTGAATAAAATGGAATATTACATCACCCTCTTTCGAGCCCTAGAAGGCATAATCTCGAGAAAATCAGTTTTAAGTTTAAAAACTCAATTTTCAATTTACAGATAACCCCTTGGCTAATTTCCAAATATTTAAAAACATTTCCAACCTTTTATAATAAAATATTTAGGACAAATAGAGTATTTTTTTCTCGTTCCACTAAACCCAAATCCCAATGGAAATTAAGAAAAATATTACCTCTTAAACTTTTAAAATTCCATATAACAGCATTATCTGATTATTTTTATAATGCAATATATTTTAATTCTCCACTCATTTGCATCACATAAGCATTAATTTAGACCTATACTACATACTTATACTCTCCCTGATTTCAAACTATCTCGTCAACCACCATGAGATAGACGTACAAAATTGCAAACTCTATTTTCAAAGTAGGTGATTCTATTTTCAATATTAAATAATTGAGCTTATGTCTTTGTACATTACTGTGTTATTGTATCATTGTGTGATAATTTGATCTTATACCCTTATTACGAACTCTTTTTTCTAGTTCATATTTATCGTGAATAATGATTCTATCGATATCTCAGTTATTCTTGAAACTCGATACACCCCTACAACCTTAAAATTCAGTACACCGCTGAATTGCTTTTAACCATTAATTGTGGTATAACCTTGTAGCCTATTTGATTCAATTGCAATAAACTGTGAAATTTATATTTTTTATCAGTGAAACCCTAGTAGCATACCTTACGATTCAGGGATTAGACCTCGATATACCACGACAGTTCTAATTGGCTTGTAGGACTCAGATGGTGGGTGCCTAGTTTTTATTTGCTATATACGTATGAGTGCCACTCTGAATAAGTGTTCCAAGATATGTATTATTCCTTAATTATTTGGTATTGCCTGTCCAAATTTATTATATATTTGGATGATATCGTGATGGTATGACTACTTAGTTGCAGCCCCTCCCTATAACCAATCATTTATAGGTTATCTAGTTATCATTTGAACTCTTATCATTGCAATTTAATATAATTAGTTGTAATTCACCATATTATTCTTTTATATATCGATAGACTTCAACATATCCTTACTAGTTCTATGATTTATAATTTTATTTCTATCTATAGCATCCGTAAAAATTAATTCCAGTTATATTCTGATAGTACATGCCACTCACATCTTGTATAGAATAAAATTATGTACTTGGAATACTTTCTTAGTTGTTTTTATTCCAGATGAACACTGAGACTAAAGAAGATGACATGCCACCTTCACCTATGAACTTTTACTCTGTTTTACTTCCTAAAACTATTTCGATAACCTGCATATGGGTGGTAAAAGAAAAGGTTGGTAGTCCTTGCTGTAATGTCTATACTATAATTATCAGTTATGTTATTCCCTTATGTTCACTACAAGTTTCTACGATTATGTGTGGAATGTACGAATAAAGATGTATTTTCGTTTATTTTAGATGAAGGATGTTATAAGATGCCTATCATCCCTGTATAATAATATAATTTAAATTCCGCCTTCCTTCCATTATTTTTTTATATTTGTATCCCTTTGTTACCATTAAATCATAAAATCGCGGACGCGACAACATGGTATCAGTGCATCGTCAGGTTTTATACCTATACGGGACCGAGTATAAGATTCTTCCGTCTACAAATTATAACCTTATTATCCTATAAGTTATTTGTTATATTTTGGAACTCAAACTATTATACAGTAAAGAATATCTAGGATGACAACTATCTCGATAACTGTGGAAGTACTCACAAGAGGTTTGAACAAGCAATAAAAGTTGTGGTCTATGAAAAGCTATGTTGACACATAAGGAATATCGATACGTTGCAATGGGGTATTCATCTTGCATGGGATATAGTGCCACCAAATAAGATCATAGGAACTCCTCCTGACTCCCCAATTGACTATGGCTCAATTTCACCAAATACTACTTGTTTTACCCATTCAACAACTAGGACCTCTTCCAATGATTCCGATCCTTCAGAACCTGACCCCGAGTTTGACAAGGTTGTTCCTCAGATCGCTTGAAAACTTTTGACGGAATATGGCTATAAAAAAATGAAGTGTGGGTGTGTCCGTTAAAGAATACCATATTCCCTAATGATGATAGTAGTTGAACTAATCGTCCTTTTGTAGTATTTAATCATTCTTTTCTTATAAAATAGGATCTTATGGTCACGTACTTTCTTTGGGTTTTTTAACTTCACTATGTAATAATATGTGTACCTGACCTAAGATAATACGACATGTTGTTTTCTTTATCTCTACTTGTTATTTATCCATCAATATATTGTTTATATATGATGGTTAATAATCGTGCAACTACGAATGAGACCAAAGAAGAACGACCAATTCCAGAGATGCCTAATCCAAATACCACTATTGAAGGAATTCTGTGTTGTATACAAGAATTAACTATACTAACCCAATGATAACAAAACATACCACCCCCACCATTTGTTAATAATAAAATACCTAAAGAAAAACGAAGGATGAATGCTCTTAAGGATATCTGAGGCGAAACACCCCCAACATTTTTCAAAAAGACTGGTGTAGCCGAAGCAAGAAAATGGTTCTACCCAACATTCAAAGTAGGGCTGTCAATGGACCGGGTCTGGACCCGGACCCGATCCGGGCCCGACTTAAATTAACGGATCTGAGCAAATTTTATAGACCCGATTATCCGATTACCCGATTACCCGATTACCCGATTAGTTAATGGATCGGATCTGGATATACATGACTCCGATCCGATAAGGACCCGACCCGAATGTGTATATATATAATATAATAAATATATATTTATATATAATATTATATATATATATATATATATATATATATATGTAAGTTATATTTATATAAAAACAGTTTTATATAAAAAAACTGTTTTTATATAAAACTGTTTTTTATATAAGTTATATTTATATAAAAACAGTTTTATATAAAAAAACTGTTTTTATATAAAACTGTTTTTTTATATAAAACTGTTTTTATATAAATATAACTTATATATATATATATATAAACAGTTTTTATATTGTTTTTATATAAAACTGTTTTTATATAAATATAAGTTATATTTATATAAAAACAGTTTTATATAAAAACAATATAAAAACAGTTTTTATATATAGATATATATAATCGGGTCGGGTCTCCGGGTCCTTAACGGATCCGGGTCTGGATCCATTTTCTGAGACCCGTCGGGTAATCGGGTAAGACCCGATCCGTTAAAAATATACCCGGATCGGATCTGGATATACCCAGACCCGATCCAGACCCGACCCGTTTACACCCCTAATTCAAAGTACTTAATAGAGTTAGCATTAGTCCTGAATTCAGGATAAGATTGGCTTCATATTTATTCGAAGGAGAGGCAGCCTTCTGGTGGCAGTCTATTCTACAATCCCAAAATGTGAATGAGTTAACTTTAGAGAAATTTGAAGAAATCCCATTCAACAAGTAGCTTTCAGAGTCCACCAAGGATCAGATGATCATGGATTTATTAAACCTACAACAACAACAGACGACTGTGGCTCAATATGAGGCAGATTGGATGATCATGGATTTCTTAAACCTACAACAACAGACGACTGTGGTTCAATATGAGGCTAAGTTCACAGAATTATCTCGTTATGCACAAGAGTACATTAATACATAAATAAAGAAAAGAAAGCATTTTGAACTAGGGCTATGGCAAAATATCAAATCCTCTATTATTCCTCTACAACTTTGGGAGTTTAACCGAATAGTCGAAGTAGCTTCCCTTATAGAAAGGAACCCAACATCTAGTAACACGACTCGAAATTCTACTCCTCCTCGAAATCCTTATGTCATTAGAAACCAACCCAATTAGGGTGATCATCCACACATTAAGCCTAATGATGGTCAAAATTTCAGTTAAATCCATCACAACAACAGTCAATCTTTTGTGTGTTGTCACGAATGCAACCATGTAGGACATTTTAGGCCCCAATTCCCTCTTTGACAAATGTCTCCTCTCTCTACCTCTCCTCATTTTACCTAGTCTTCCTTAAAAAATTCAAATAATTATTATAACCTTCTAGTGCAACCGAATTTTTGTGACAAGAAGGAAGAACCACTTACTAGGACACGATATTAAAATTTCTCCCTTATCCCAATGAAAAATCCAAATCACCATGTTGTGGTAAAAGGTAATCTTATTTTATATAATATTTCATCACATATATTATTTGATTATGGAATCACACACTCTTTCATTAGTCATTAATGTATTAGTCGTCTGTAATTATCTTCATGTCTGTTAGCGTATCCTTTCACCATTGGAATGCCAACGAAATAAATGGCTATCTCCGATAGGATTTGTATGCTTCACACTTTACACTTTCGAACCAGCATCTGAAAAGGGTGGTCCTTATTCATGTGTTTCAAATCAACTAATTTTCACCAAAAATTATCCAACTTTTAATTAGCACCAAACCAAGTTGTGAAAAACAAATTTTTACTTTAAACCATTTTTATCTTCATTAATCCTAAACATGCATCTAGTGATTAAAGCAAGTAAAGTAAAGTAAAGAATACTCACAACGCTGGATGTATGAGGAAAAAACCCAAGACGAGAAAACAACCTCGGACGACCCAATCCATATAATCCCTATGCATGTGGAATTATAACGAACGGACAAAGACTCACTCAACAAATCGATCCCCACGGTCTTCACGCTCTTCTGATCTTCAACAACTCCATCACAGTGCCCATGTAGAAAGTACTTCTTCCATGATACCTGTCAACAACACATGCGTTCACGTATGTCTCGATGTCCACCGAATGACTTTGATACGTCTACGATGTCGAACAAGAAGTCCTCCTCTTTTCTTCACTGTAAAACCTAAATGTTCAAGTATAGAGCAAACCTTCTTGGTTCAGCAAGATCACATAAACATATAGTAATGATAACTCGAATCTTCTCAAACTCTAAGGATGTGTTTAAGCTTTGAAACATTAGAAAAACATGTGCAAACAAGTTTCTGGATCGTAAACTATTTTTCCAGAACGCAGACTTTTTAATTCTGACAAAACCACACTTTAAATAAGAAAAATTCACCACCTCGAAAACAATGTCGCTTAAACGAGATTGGCCTGTTGTTCGTGCGATATAGCCATCTCGCTTGAACGAGCCAGCTTATCATTTTAATGACGCGCGTGTCAGTTTGACTTTTTAACTTTTTAGACTTTTTCTTTAAAACGTATCTTCTAAAAGGGATTCAATTAAGTTAAACTCTTTTTCGATCTTATCAGAATAAAACTTAGTTTAAAACATTTAAAACACTTTTAAAAACATTTTACAACATTTTCCTTATAAAAATTACATCCTTTTCTTTTATAAAAACAATTCCAAGCACCATTAATTATAAACATTCATACCTGTGTGATCTCGGAATGCAATTAACTTAAAAACGAATAAACTTGCACCAATTAAGATCGAAAGGATTAATTCTTTGAAGCTTTGCCGCAATGTTTTCAATTTCTTTAATACATCATAGACCAAGTGGGATCGTGACAAAAATAAAATCTCCCTATGACATATTACAAACACAACTTTGTTCACGAAATTAAGTCAAAACAATGCAGGAACTCAATTGGAAATTTATATCCTTATTGTATCTTAACTATAGATTTAATAGTCCTTGATCTAACCAAATTTTATTTAATCATAGAGATGGATACATTATCCCCAAACTTTTCTCATATTGATAGTTATGCAAAGGCGGTAACATTCAAACCACCCCATGAACCTTCATTTCATTTTTAAGGAAACAATCCCCAGCAACCCGTACTTTTTCAAATAGGTAAAAAGGAAAATTCCTCCCTTTCCCCCCTCTTAGACAAATATAAGGACGTGTTTCCAGAAGAATTACTTGAAATACCCCCACCTTGAGAGATTGAATTCTTTATCAATTTGTTACCAAATACCTCTCCTATCTCAATATCCCCTTACTTTATGTCTCCTATAGAATTGCAAGAACTTCGAACACAACTAAATTATTTGTTAACAAAAGTATTATTACTTCATGGCACATCACCTTGGGAGGCTCCAGTTCTGTTCGTGAAAAATAAAGACGAAAATTGTCTATTATGCATTGATTATTGAAAGTTAAGCCAGGTAACCAGGAAAAACATATACCCTTCGCCCTGAATAGGAGATATATTTGACCTATTACGAGGATCAAGAATATTCTCAAATATTTATTTAAGATCTAGTATCATCAACTTCGTGTCAAGGAAGAAGATATAACCAAGTTCATTTTTCAAACATGATATGGTCATTTTAAGTTCTTAGTCATGTCTTTTGGATTGACAAACTCGCCCGCCGCTTTTATGGACTTAATGCATAGAGTCTTTCACCATTTTTTTGGATCAGTTTGTAATCCTCTTTATCGATGACATATTAATTTATTCCAAGATCGGTCAGAACATGAGGATCACTTATACATAGTGTTGGGACACTCTTCATAAACATTAACTTTATACCAAGCAGAGTTAGTGTCACTTTTTCATGAAACGGATGAAATTCCTTAGACAAGTAGTCACTGAAGCAGGAATACAAGTATACCTGACCAAAACCACTGTCATACTAAATTAGCCTCAACCTACTACCATTATGTAAATATGTAGTTTTCTTAGACTTTTTGAATATTATCGATGGTTCATAGAAGGATTTTCTCGAGTTGCCTTACCTTTGATGAGACTAACCTGAAAGGATGTATGGTTTGTATGGACCTCCTAGTGTGAACAAGCTTTCTGTATACACTCAATGAAAAATTAACCACTACCCCTGTCCTTTCCATTCCTTCCAATAATAGTAGCTATTATATTTATAATGTTGCTTCCTTACAAGGACTCGATTGTGTGTTAATGCAACAAGGAAAAGTGATCGAATATGAGTAAAGACAATTAAAAATTCATAAGCGTCATTACCCAGTACATAACGTAGAGTTAACGACGGTAGTCTTTGCCCTGAAAATCTGGAGGTGTTATCTATCTGGAGAAGAATTTCAGGTGCTCTCTGACCATAAAAGCCTTAAGTACATCTTCACTCAAAAGGATTTAAACCTTCGACAGAGGTGATGGATTGAATTATTAGGAGATTATACATTTAATCAACTCTATCATCTTGCAAAAGGTAACGTAGTTGCTACTGCCTTAATCTGTAAAGCCCAGGGTAAACCCTACAGTATGTTTGTATTCCTAGAAACCAGATGAGATTATAGCCTATAGAGAGACTCTCTCGAAAACCAAATTGTCCAATGAAACATTTTAAATCACCCCACCCTGCGCAATAAAATCATTTACCTTCAAGACCACGATGAATATTTGAACTCCCAAAAGGAGAAACTCCAAAATAACCACTCTGACAAAGATTGGACCCTTGACCCGGAGCGAGGATTAAAATTCAAAAATAGAACATTTTCCCCTTTTATACCCATATTACGGGAAGAAATACTATAAGAACCTCACCATTCCAAATTCATGATTCACCCCGACAACACCAAGATGTATCAAACCTTTAAACAACATTATTGGAGTACGGTATGAAGAAGGATATAATCCATTTCGTATTCAAATGTTTAACTTGTCAACAAGTGAAAATTGAACATCAACACCCTTGAAAATTACTTCAACCACTCCCTATCCCAAGGTGGAAATAAGATCACATTACCATGGATTTTGACAACACTTCTTAAGGGTACAATTTGATATGAGTTATTGTTCGCCATCTTACAAAATCTTCCCATTTTACACCAACTCAATCCATCGATTCTTTCCAAAGACTTAGTGAGATCTATATCAGAGAAATTGTTTGACTCCGTGGTATATCTATTTCTATTATTTTCGATCGAGACCCCCGATTGATAGGAAAAATATTGGCAAGCCCTATAAATAGCAATGGGAACCAAAGTTTATTAAAGTAGTGCCTTCCATCCTCAAACCGATGGACGACCATGTCAATCACCCCTATACCGGAACACATCAGGAGAAAATCATATGCTTGGCGACGAAATTATCACTAAAATCACGAAAAAGATACATCTTATTCGAGAAAGATTGCATTTATCCCAGAGTCGACAAAAAAGCCACGCCGATGACCAAAGAAAGCCTTCATAATTTCAAGTGGATAATCAAGTAATCCTGTGTGGGTTCCTAAGAAAAAGAATCAATCGATTTGGAAAAATAGAAAAGTTAGTAACCCGTTATATTAATCCCTTTAGAATCATCCAACGTATTGGACCAGTAGACTATTGGTTAGAATTACTACTCGAATTATCCCATATACATGATGTGCTTCACGTTTTCATGTTATGAAAGTACGTCCCTGACCCAATTCACGTTATCACTTGGAAAGGTAGAACCATCAACCCCAATCATGAATTAATCCAGATGCTCGATCGACAAGAGAAGGTTCTCCACTATAAAATCATCCCACTCGTAAAAGTTCTTTGGAAGCACTAGGAAACTAAAGCAGCAACATAGGAGACTGAAGATGCAAAAAGATAATAGTACCCCGTGCTTTTCACAGGTAATTTTGAGGGAAAATTTTTTTAGGTTGAAAGATTGCAATAACCTACCCTAAATAGACATTTAGTCCTTCTAAAATTCTCAAAAAAACCTAGACTTTGTCAAAATTACCAAAATACCATTATGTGAATAATCATGTTATTATATACCTTCCTATACCAATTGAGTCCTAACCCTAACACAAAGTTTGACCAAATAACTTGCATTATATAGGAATATCATGGACCAATCCCCTAAGTTTGAGAAATTTCACATAACCCACTACTTTTAAAAATTACCTTATAGGCCCTAAACTCTAAGCTAAAACTACCCAAGGACCAAACCAAAAACCTAAATTATTTCCACTTACCTCCCTGCTTATGTGGAACCAACTGGACTACCAACATGGTATGTGCCACATGGAGTACACACGGTATTCATTTATCCCCCACATCTACCTTGGATGAAACTTGTATAATACTAGGATAAAATTGACCTCTAATTCCACTAAGGAACTCTTCCACAAGAACCCTATAAAAGGCATCTTTTACCCTTGAGAAAACTCACTTCCGTTCAACATAATAAGTAATTTTTTATATTTTATGAATCTATATCATTTTATGTGTGAATGTTGTTTTCTTTAATTTGGTTATGTTTATGCACATATTTAGAGTACATGTATGTTATTACATGTTAATTGTAACGTGTGAATGCAATAAATAAGCTTAAAAGCTAGAAAACTAAATTGAACCTTGAGCTTCAATGTTGGATTCTGCTTCCTTGACTTTGAACCAGTTTTGAAGCAAGAAAACTTGAGCTTTGGTCCTTATCAACCTAGGTACAATGTGTAATTGGACCAAAACCAAGCTTTAATGGCCCAAATCGAAGTTGGAATTTTTTGGCCCTGAAAATTTCAAAGTTGGAATTCAGGTGTTGTAGTCAATTAAAATCCTTAAAACCAAGCATGTTTTTATTGTATTTTTAGCATAGAATTTGACCATTACTATGCCGAAATAAGAATCATAGCTTGCAATTACTTATCCTCAAATAAAAAAATTTACATTTTTACATATAATCAATAAGTCAAACTATCCCACCAAAATATTTGAAACAGATATGGTTCGATTCCTCTTCAAAAATTACAAAACTTTCATTTAGGAACCAACTCAAATGGATTTCTAAAATGTCTTGAATTTGAGGTCAAAGTTTTAAAACCCTAAAGGGAAATTGATGAAGGTTGAAGGTGAAGTTTATTACACACGCACGAGTGAAAGTCAGACCAGGTGCATGTAATGTTTGATTGAGCGCATGATAGCACGTCTCCAATCCAAAATATTAGATTTTTTTTTCCAAAATTTCTATTTTCAAATTTTGAATAAAATGGTATATTACATCACCCTATTTGGATCCCTGGAAAGCATAGTCTCGAGAAAATTAGTTTTAAGTTTAATAGATTTTCCGCAATACAATGAATGGATAAGAGAGAATATTAGAGTCTCTGAAAATCATGTAAAGGTCATTCGTGAATTTGTTAAATATGCAGAAAGAAATATTAATAGTGACAAGATCCCGTGTTTATCCACCCATTGTATGAACGAAAAGTTTAAGTCCTTGGAAGATGTTGGGTTTCATTTGCTAAGGTGGGGTATGTAGCAAGACAATAAGATATGGACATTCCATGAGGAAAAGAATGTATCATATGTTGTAGAAGAATTATCAGTACCCAATAGGATGGAAGTGATGAATAATTCTCCACCACATCGTCCTTTTACCGACCTAATTGATGATGATTAAGGAATCCACCACTATCAAAACCACTATCCTATGGATTCAAATAATGTTCATTATGACCAAGTCAATGAACAAGTTGAATCTTAATTACACGAAGATAGGGATTACATACAATTAAAATTCGAAGATTCTAGACCATTATATAAAACTTGAGACGAAGATCACTTGATATTGATTGTAATGATATATTTGCATAATTTAAAGAGTCTGTTCATTTTTTGGGGAAACAGCGTCACCTAAATTCTTAAGTGGGATAGAGACATTCTCCAAAAATATAACATGTTACAAGATAATTATCCATACAAATTGATTCATGCATGCAAGTATGATTACAGATTCTATCGCAACGAACAAAAACTGAAGGATAAGAGCCATGTATGCAATGATTCAAGATATACAGATTGTGTGAGTGTAAATGTGAAACTCATTAAATTTCATAAGTGCTCATAAGTTCCACATAAGGCTATTAAATTATTTTTACCTTAGGACATGGATAGAAATATTTTCACTATATTATAAACAGAAGAGGCCATGATATGGAACGCTCAACCCGAGGTGAATGGGAATCTCATGTGTCACCCTATTAATTCAATTATATGGAAACTGTAAAATAGACGACAACCTGAATTTGCAAAGGAACCGCACAATGTTCATTTTGTATTATTAATACAATTGTCTAACCCTTTAGGTAATTTAACCACTAATTAGACTCATTGGCTAGTTCTCTTGGGGCATTTAGGTCTACATCCAACAATGTGCATGAGAAAAATAGTTCACATTATTTTCATTGTTGATACCTGGGCCAAAGGCTCCCATCGACATTATTCATATTTTTTAGCCCTGTTAATTGTATAACTTAAAGAGTTATGGGATGAAAGTGTGAAGGCATTTAACACTCATATATGGGAAGAAAACTAATTCCACTTGGCTACATCATAGTTGTAAGATATGTTATGCCGTTTATTGTAGATTTTTGCGCAACAGTCACACTTTAAGGAATGATAAGTCTAACTCTTTACATTTTGGTAACGAGCATAGGATGCAACTTGCTCAACTTTTTAGTTATCTAATCGAGGAAGAGGTGAAGGTTGTTCTACGGGGAATAAGTTTGTAGGCAAGTAACCTTAGTAAGGAGGTTAGAAGCCAAAATTTAGGGAGAATTTGAAAGATACTAGAAAAATGTAGGCATGGTAGAGGAGGTCAATGTTATATAACTTGTTGTATTGGAAAGAGCACCGCATACGCAGAGAAGAATTTTACGAAACATATAATAGGAACATATCTGGGTGGATATCATTTGAAAGATTGGGAGAAGACGTGCCATGATCTAAATGAGATAAAAGAAATGTTCTTAAAAATTGATCCACCAACACGAAGAAATTCGATGATTGCAGTTTCTTTCACTTTGACTGTAGTGAGAAAAAGATCCTTCTAGACACGGTGTTTAACATGAAGACTCTTAGTGGTTATTTCAGAAATTTGTGCAGGGTTGTTAACTATCAAATAAATGATCTGAAATACTGCAAGTCTCATGATTGACATGTCATCATTCAATTAATCCATTTTAGTTTGGGCATTTATGTTCTGAGCACAAAGATCTCATAGAAGCTATGCAGATTACTTTGTGCTTCACATTACTTTGCGAAAAAGTGGTAAATAGAAAGCAAATTAAGGCTATGAAAGAAACCTTTGCTGAGGCGATTTATCTCTTAGAGAAATATTTTCCTCCATTATTCTTTAACATCAGCGTCCACCTGTTTGTGCATCTATCCGACGGTGTTGTGACACCTCGTAAAATCAATAATAGGATGATAATATCTAAAATAAAAATTATATGTCTCTATACAATTTAATACCATTCTAATCGTGATCGACCCTAAAGTACAATTTGTAAATTAAATAATTAAATGCAAGTAAGTGGAAACCCAATCGTATATGTTACCATCCCTGACTATCTTAAAATCAAAACAAATGAAATAAAACTACTATATAAATCTGACTCGACTGAATATAAAGAGTAAAAAAGAGAGTGAGAATGTAGGCTCGATGTGACAACCCGCATTCCGAAATAAGTTGTGGCCAGCCCGATACCTCGACATAACGGAATCATGAATGGATATCATCCTCAACATCATAACAATAAAACAGGTATACGGGAAAACCACATAACAAATCAGAAAGCAGGTTGTCAAAATTTTTAGTTTGATTACGATTTAAGAAATAAATTAAATTTTAACAACCCAATCCGATGAAAGTGGAGTTCCAAAGGAATGTATATATTAATATGGAAATCACATACAATAAAAGGACTGAATAATCTGTCGGTCCACAGTTACATCCAAAGTGTTTCAAAAATTTAATATTTCATAATACATCCATTAACAAGTATAAAAGTTGGGCTACACCCCAAAATGGGAGACACGATCGTATCTAGAATCCAAAAAAATCAGGGCGTCTAACATCCTGTAATAATCCGCAAAATCATACAGGTCGTCAAAAGTATAGGGATAGGAAGATCATAACGGGCGCCCTTGCGGAGGAGCACCTGAGCGGATACAATAACATGCACAACATGGAAAATGAACGGGTCAGGGCCCGGTTTATATATGATTCCCAGTAGTATAAGAAGCATGATAGATATAGACAATTTATCATGAATGACAATAGATGAAAATCTAACAACCTAAATGTCAATGCATGATAATGCAGTTTAAATGTTTCTAACAGTTATTAATTTAGAAAGAGAGTTATAATTAAATCTCATTTCTTATCCTTTTCCATTCCTTAGTAGCAATATAATTTCCATCATATCTTTCCGTTTTCCATTCCTTAGCAGGAATATAATTACCATCTCATTTCTGATGGAAATTAACATATCTCAAGTCCCACTTGAGTTAGAAAGGTTATATTCTTATACATATAACGTTTCTAAGACCTCCCCTCCGAGTTTCCCCACTGGGCACACCCCTAAATGACTATCATCTTCCAGGGCCTATCTTTACAAGACAACCTGGGCACCTAACGCACGTCAGGAAGTGGCCATATGCCTGCGAGTGAGTCATAACCACATCCAGAATTACATCACTAGCGCAGAAAAACATATACAAATCCTGCATATGGCCGATGACTATAGTCAGCCTGCATTGATTAGTCAGGTGACATCACCTCTTGCGCGAGCTTCCCTTATGATAGCATTTAGAGAGGTGTGTTTAAGTAAATTAACAATTACCCAATTTATCTCCTTTTCATTACCATTAGTCTCATGTGTTTCATTTTATTTGAAACCATCATGTTTGAATATTTCTTATTCCATTTCATCATGTATTTAAGCCCCGAAGTGTTCTCTATAAAATTCCCCAAAGTCTCATAAGTCCCAAGGTTTTATATACCTCAAAAGGGCTTCTAAAATCTCCACATATGGGCTTACAACTCTAAATTCCAACTAATTTACTAAATGAGAAGTGATGCCTAAACATCAGTTTAAGTACCCCTGAATTAACCCCAAGTGATCCCATTCCACTATAGGGTAACGACCAAACTCAACTAAAACTCTAGGATCCTATGTTTAATTCTTACAAGAAGGGTCCTAGGTTCTAATCCTAAGGGAAAGCGTCAAAATTCAAAAAGAAAAACAAAAGAAAATTAGCAGGGTATCCGAATCGATTCGGACTAGCCGAATCCATTTGGGTTCATAAAGGCGAATCGATTCGGACTAGCCGAATCGATTCGATCAGGAAAAGTGAGTTTCTACATAATTTCCGAATCGATTCGGTCGACCCAGACCTGGACACTGCCTCAAGGCGAATCGATTCGGCTAGGCCGAATCGGTTCGGTTCTACAGAAATGCCAAGTTTTGGCTAAGGAGTGTTTAACTCCAAATTCTACCGAACTTTAACCAACTCAAATCCCTATCATTTTTTGCCATCATCTAATTATAAATGCATCTAACAACTAAATTTTACACCAATATCCAATCAATTCATCCTCCCAAGGATCAAAGCCCATAAATCAATTAAAAACCCTAACTTTCATAAACCATACATAACCACAACTATCAATGCTAATTAATCCACTTAAATCATACAATAGCAAGTAAATAACTTGCCTCAAGTCTGCAAATTCAGATTTTGATGAAATTGTGTGCAAGATTGGTCTCCAAATCTTCAATTTCTCACTTTCTCCACAATTTCTCTTCCTCTCTTTCTTTCTCCAGGTTTAGTGATGTAATTAGTGGAATAGTGACTTAATTAAGACATAAATCATGGCTTAAGCTTAAAATTGTAGCTTTAAGTGATGAATACACGATAAAATGATACGCAACTACTCAATTAAGCTACAACCAGTCAAGCGTGGGTTTCACTTTCTTTACCCATTTATATAATTTATTATTATTATTAATTGAATAGTAATGTGAGAAGTAATGTTCTGACAACAAGGTAGGTAGAGGGCAGCGTCTACCTTTCTTTGTTTTATTCGGATCTTTGATATTATTGTCACATTATGTTGATATTATTGTCACCTTATGTCGATTCGGATCAAGAAAGTCGTCTCCATTAGTGAAGACATGATTTGTAACATCAACATCAAGTCAGCTAATGTTATAGTTGTAGACAAGGAATAATATATTGTAAATCAGTAACTGTTCATAGTTCAGTAAGAATTCATCAAGTTTAGTATAACCAGCTCTACCTTTGTTCCAAGTTGACTATTATCAACATTATTGGTAGCCTCTTGGATTATAATTCTTTATAGTTTCCATCAATCTTCAAAGGTATGCAAATATGTACGTGGTTTGGTCATAATTGTACCCCCCCCCCCCCAATGAACTGTGGGAGCTTCTCAAGAACAAGGTATGTAATTGATATCTCAATCACACTTGGTCTCCTAATCCAATTGCTAGTACAACCCTCACACAAATGACAAGTTGTGGGCTTAAAATTTGAAGTGAGGATTTGACCTCAATTCGAAAATGAGTTGTGTTAAACGCACTCCCCATTTCCCGTCCTTAATATATACTCCCCCTACCATTCCTTCATAGATCTTGGGCATGCGCTGACTGGTCCAATCTGCTTGGAGCCAGTTAGGGGGTGCAACCTTCCATAAATAATGCAGGGTATGGAAACCATGGCGATGGCAGTACTTAAGGCTATGGAAGACATCCACAGAGTGGTGGGTATCAGGGTCGGTAACTAATTAACACTTTCTTGGAGCATTTACCTCCTGCTATACTTTGATTTGTATTTATAATGAACTTTACTGTTTTTGGGATTTAGTAGTTTCCTGTTCCCGCTCTCTCTCAATGTTTCATTTATTATTTATTTCCTTTTAATTTTTATGTCATATTCCACAAGAGTTACAAAAAGCCTTCCTTTTTGATCTTTCCACTATAACTTAGTTATTATTACTATTGGTTCCATATTCTGTTCTATGATCACTTAGTTGTTTTTACCTTCTGTTTTACTGATTTTAGTCATTTATTCAATTCATGAATATGCAGGGGCACATTGTTGAACATAGTTGAAAGTATATTCATGTTTAAATACTGATTCTCATAATGAACACGTGTTCATTTTGCTATCGAAGCCAGTAGTTGATCATGGATCGCTGTCTCATATGGGTAAGGTGAGACCGTTTTGTCACCGTCGTTGCTAGTTTCAGAAAGAAGAACTGGACAAACTCCTCATAGAAGTAACTTAATAGGGATGGTAGATAGTGGATATGTATTGGAGTCTCATGTTTCATAGTTTAATTTTGAGAACTTATTTGCATATTTTGTAAAATATTTATTTTATTTGGACGCACTGTATACATGGTTGTTTGACACTATGAAAAATGTGAAAGTTACATAGACAATGATGGTGTATTTGAATTAGAGACTATTGGTTTTGTTATTGGTGTATTTTTTATTTATGAAACTGGGTGGATAGTCCTATCAACTAAGGAATCTTTGTCCAATTTATTCAAATTGTTTAGAATTTTTTTTATGTAAATAAAATTCGACTTTGATTACACATGAATTAATATTTGGGCCTTAACCTTATAAACAGATGAGATTATAAATACTGTTTTTTTAAATTACACTATTTTGTTGGGGAATGAATTTTTTGTCATTTTGTAATTACGCACTTTGAAATTTTTTGTCGTTTTGCGATTATGTACTTTCAAATAACTTCTCCATTTCGTGATTACGTACTTTGAAAATTTTTCGTCGTGCCTTCAGGCACGGGTATACGCTAGTATATATATATATATATATATATATACGATTTCGTAGTTTAGTTACGGTTGCAGTTGGTTTGAATCATCTGCTAAAAATTTAATCTGGTGTTTAATTCATCAGATCTAGTTGCATACTGTTTGGTTGAATTTTTTTTTATATATAAAAATTTGTTTGATAAATGTTTATATATAGATAAAACAAACTTTGTTTGATAAAACGAATCTTTTTTAGATCTAACTTTTATTTTTTTTAATCAACTTGAAATTTTTTATATTTTGTTTGGGTTAAATTTAGACTGTTGTTTAAACTTTAAATCAGAGTGTAATGACTCATTTTGTTAACTTCATGTATTAATCTGTGTTTAACTCAGTTTGTGTCACTTGTGGTTAAATCAATGCGTATTAACACTCAGATAAGTTCTTTTTTTAAAGAAATTTGGAGTATATTTTTATCTTGTGCAAAAACCTGTTTAGGAGTGTGTGTTTGGATATTTACCTACCTTTCATTCAGTCACTGGTTGGTATTTTCCTTTTTAAATAAAATTAACACATAACCTGGTGTGTGTTTTTTCTCACTTTATTAACTAAGATATTTTTTTATGTTCTGATTAAAACAAACGTTTTAATTGATTTTGTGTCTTGCACAACATCACGGATTCCCGGGTTTAAGCGTGTGGTTGTGCGTGTGTAGTCACTATTACTTAGGTGTTAGTGGGTTGACTGATTCTCAGTCAAGTTGGGTTGTATTTAGACTAGGCTGGGTGTATGGGCTTGTATTTTCTTAGTTTAAATCATTGTAAATTGGTGGACTGTAATCTATAAGTTATAATTGGTAATAGTGTACTTGGGTATGTGAGTTGTCCTAGAACTTGGGACATGGGTTTTTCACCACGGTGGTTTCCTCGAGAACAAAAACTTTGTCACTCTTTACTTTTTCTTATCCCATTTTAATTTATTTATTTTAGCAACATCATTAAAAAATTGTTTTATTTATATGTGTGCGTGCAACCGTTTCAATTATCTTTTAGAACATATTTAGAAGGAGTTGGTATTTTTTTTAATAACTAATACACGTTAGGGTGGTTAGGTTTTTACATGAGGTATCAGGCCATCAGGATTCACTTTTTAAAAGTTTTTATTCTGCAAAGATCCTGAACTCTTTTTTAGAATTATTTTAAATCAACTTTTTATTATGGGTGATCAAAATGGCTATTTCTTACGTCCTTCCTTGTTTGATGGTGACAACTTCGCTTACTGAAAAGTAAGAATGGTTGCACACCTCCAACAATTGGGGCATGAGGTATGGGATGCGATTGAAACTAATTTTTCTATTCCTACTCATTTAATTGGTGATGATGGTGCTGAAATTTCAGTTAGAAAACCCCTTTCCGAATGGACTAAAGAAGAAAAGTTAAATTCTCACCATTACAATAAAAGCCAAAAATATTATTTTTCAAGAGATAAATGCAACTGAATTTAAAAGGATTTTAGCTTGCAACTTATCTAAAGAGGCTTGGGACATTCTAGTGACCACTCATGAAGGAGACTCTATAGCTAAAAGAGTTAAGTCTCAAATGTTAGTTAGAATATATGATTCTATTTTTTATGAAAGATAACAAGAAATTTAATAAATTTTACCTTAAATTGCAACATGTTTTAAATTAATCACATGTTAATGGTGTAGTTTATATTGATGTTGAAATATGTGATAGAATACTTAGGTCTCTTCCTAAGAGCTTTGATTTAATTTCTCATACTATTGGTGATAATTTAGATAGTTACACCCCTCATCTTTTGTGTAGTAAACATAACGCTTTTGAATTACATAACACACTTAGAAACTACCAAAGGGGAAAATTTCCTGGACAAAGTGTGCTGAATTTTAGTTCAAATATTAAAAATTTAGTGTTTATTTCTTCCTTATCTAATGTTGATGATTCTTCTATTACACTTGAGTCTTTGAACAAAGAAATTAATTTTCTCTCTAATCACTTCAAGAAGTTTGTTAAGTTTAGGAATAACTTTGTTTCAAGTGAAGGTCAACCTAGCTTTTCAAAAGAACCTCATCATAACTTTTTGGAAAAGAAAATTTGTGAAAAATCAGAACCTAACAGTGATATCAGTCATATTCAATGTAGGAAATGCAATAAATTTTGTCACTATGCTAATAATTATTTTTCCAAATCAATAACGGAATCTTCATGTAAAGCTCATATTTCTAAAACTTGGGATAATAATTTTGATAGTGTCAATGACAATGACAATGATGAAATGAATAAAAAATTTACGGCATTTGTATCATTTTGTGATATTAAGTCAGAAAACATATTTGATAGTTTTTCAATGCTTCTGATGATTCTGATTTAAATGTAGATTATTCTGCGTTAGATATTGTGATTGTATCTCATGTTATTCCTGCTCATACTCACCTTACTACCACTGCATCCTTTTCACATATTGGTAGTATATTTGATAATGTTAATGAATCTACTATAGGCAATTCTTCCATTTTAGAAGGGTGCGTGAGTACGAATTTGGAAGGTTATGTGAGTACTAATGTCATTGATAACGCTATTGACGACTGCAGTAACTTAGTTCATATTAATTCTAGGTTGATGGCTAAAAATGATGTTTTAAACAATCAAATCAAGTCTATAACTAAAGAATCTATTTTTCACATAGGAGAACTTGAAAATACTGTTTCATTTTTAGAGAAAAGAACAATTATGCTAACTGATCTTAATCACTCTCTTGATACTAAAAACAAGGAAATTTTATTTAAATTTGATGAATCTCAAAATGAACTTAAGGCTTATGTAAAAAGGAACTAGAGGTCACTTTTAAAAAATTAAATAGTTATTAGAATGTTGGTGATGCAATTATGTCTACTAATCAGAAAGCGTGTTATGACCCAACCAACTCTTATTCTTATTTTGTTCCTATAAAAGGACTTGGTTTTGAGGGTAAAGAATTTGATGTAACTAATTTTGTCAATTCTAAGGACCAATTTCCAGACTCAAATGAGATTATGCTATCTTATAAACATGCTGAAAATGAAGGTTGTTCAACTTATGCTAAACCAATTTCGTTATGCAACTTTTGTCACAAAACTGGACACTTAGAAAAATTATGTTTTAAGAAGTTAGGACAGAATAAACTAGATTAGGTAAATTCGCAATGATGGTAATATTAAAATTGCAAAATCTTCTTTTAAGTGTAATTTTTATTCTAAGTTAGGACAATTAGAGAATTTTTTTTATAAAAAGTTGAATTTAATTAGGAATATTTAAGTTAAAAATTAGCACCATTGCAATATTTCCATGTGTGCTGAAAGAAAAGTGTTTCGCTGCATTTTTTGTTCAAAATTTGGTCACTTAGAACAGTTTTGTTTCAAGAATTTGAACTTATCTAGACAAACTGTGAATGATAAACAAAGGGTCCCTGTTAATGTTAAGTTGGATTTTAGACAAGTTTACAAATGTAATTATTGTCTGAAAATTAGACATTTAGGACAATTATGTTATAAGCGTTTGACTAAAAAACAAAATGGTGTTAATACTTATCCCAGGATCTCTTTAAAATCTAAATTTGATGTTAATTAAACTAAAATTATTTCTGGTAATACCCCTTTTAAAACTATTGCTCCCAATGTTGATTACAAATGGTTTAAGAAAAATGACTTGGGATGTCAAAAGGATTGTGACTTTATCTCTACCTAATTTAATTTTAGTTTCCTCCCTTTGTCCTTTTGAGACAAATAGGGGGAGAATTTCAGACTATGTCTTTATGGTCCTTTAGGATAAATGTTGTTACTTGAGTTATGTATTTGGTTAGGGGACTGTGTCTTTATGGTCTTTTACGATAAATGTTGTTACTTGAGTTCTGCATTTGGTTAGGACTCGAAATGTTGTTAGTTGAGTTATGTATTCGGTTAGGAGCCAAAATATTGTTAGTCACTTTATGTACTCCTTTTTTTGATAGGATGTCAATATTGTCTCAAAGTCTTATTTGTCTCAAAATCAACCAAAGGGGGAGATTGAAATTGTCCTTTATTTTTATTTTTTTTGTCTCAATTTTAAGACTGTGTTGTTTGCCCATATTAAGAGTCCCTATTTCTGTATATAACATTTTGGTGCTAAATTTTTTTACACTATTTAGTTATATAATTTATTTCCTAAATCATTTTCTGCTATTAAAATAATTTTTACGTTAACCATATATTATTTTCTGCTATTAAAATAATTTTTTTTAAATTTGTTGTATTTCTTATTTATTATGGGTGAAAAATATTAATTAAACTTAAGTTTATTTAATTAATATCATAACCCTAAATTAATTGGGAGCGTGTGGGGTTGTAGGCCGTTGGTTTTCCTAGCTTGGTAAGTCTTGTAATTTGTTGTTTCCAGCTATACGTATCTTTTACTCGATTTTGTCTTAACCTTGAGGTATGGGTCTGAGTGACAGCTGTTGTCATATGTGTCCAGTTAGGATTTCCCATCGCGCCCCTACTGTTAACGGTTTGCGTTATGCTTGCATCCCTTTACTATTTATTTACGGTCGTGTCCCTAGCAGCCCAAAGCATTTTGCCAAAATACCCACCTGAATTAGCGTATTATAATTACAAACCAGTGTCATTTCTGCCTTCCAATTTGTATGCATTGTAAGGTTTGTTAAAAGGTGAGACTTTATTACGTTTTGAGCCAAAACGCTGCCAAACATATTCTCTAATTTTTTCTCCATTTTTTTTAACATTCTCGTGTAATTCAGTCTTGAGAGAGTTCCAGAGTTTGTTCGTTTACCTCCTAAAGATCAACGTGTATACACTTTTATGGACGTGAGCTTTGTGTGTTAGATTTGAGTTAGTTTCAAGAAGTGGGTGTTGGGATCTTTTTTTTATCTATGTTGGATTTCTTTAATACATCCATACCAACTCATTTCTTCTTACTTAGAGAAAGTTTCTTCTGGTGTTGGTCTTGTGTGACTATCGTTTGTTGTGCCTTTTGGGTTGCCTTTAAGTGGTGGTTCGGTTGTCGTTGGAAGCTTGACCAGAGTGGCTGTGACTGTGTGATCGTCTAATTTTGCCAAAGCCATTTTCAGTTTTCTTTGTGAGTTTGTTTTACACTTCCTCTCTTATATATATATATATATATATATATATATATATATATATTACGGTTCCTGTTCGTTTGCATCATCTGTTAAAAATCTAATTCTGTGTTTAAATCTTCAGATCTAGTTGCGTACTGTTTGGTTGAATTTTTTTATATATATAAATTTAATTGATAGATGTGTATATACAGATAAAACAAACTTCGTTTGATAAAATGAATATTTTTTAGATCCGACTTTTCATTTTCTTAATCAACTTGAATTTTTTTATATTTTGTTTGGGTCAAATTTAGACTGTTGTTTAAAGTTTAAATTAGAGTTTACTAACTCAGTTATTTAAATCAGTTTGCTAACTTCGTTTGTTAATCAGTGTTTAACTCAGTGTGTGTGACTCGTGGTTAAATCAGTGTATTAACACTTAGTTAAGTATTTTTTTAAAGAAATTTGGAGTATATTTTTGTCTTGTGCAAAAACCTGTTTAAGAGTGTGTGATCGGATATGTACCTACCTTTAATTATTCACTGTTAAGACATAACCTGTTAAGACATAACCTGGTGTGTGTTTTGTCTCATTTTATTAACTAAGTTATTGTTTTATGTTCTGAATAAAACAAGCATGTTAATTAATTTTGTGTGTTGCACAACATCACGAGGTCTAGGGTTTGAGTGTGTGGTTGTGCGTGTGTAGTCACTATTACCTAGGTATTATTGGGTTGATTGATTGTCAGTCAAGTTGGGTTGTATTTAGACTAGGTTGGGTGTACGGGATTGTATTTGCTTAGTTTAAATCATTGTAAACTGGTGGACTGTAATCTGTAATTTATAATTGGTAATAGTGGACTTGCGTGTGTGAGTTGTCCTCGGACTAAGAACACGGGATTTTTCACCACGGTGGTTTCCTCGAGAACAAATATTTTGTCACTCCCTACTTTTCCTCATCCCATTCTAATTTATTTATTTGAGCAACATCATTACAAATCTGTTTTATTTGTGTGTGTGCGTACAACGGTTTCAATTATCTTTTAAAAATCATTTAAAAAGAGTTGGTGTTTTTATTTAATAACTAATAAACGTTAGAGGGGATAGGTTTTTACAACTATGTCTATACCTGTACATATAAATAAATAGAAATTCGGTGAAACTGTGCCTAACACCCGTAGCACCAGTCAATAATCCCTTAGTCTATCTCGACTCAAATTTTATTTAAATTTATAACAATTAAATAACTAATGTAGAATTATCTTGATAAAATACACGGACTCACCCAATCGTCTAATTTCCATCTGAAATTCCCATTCGAATCTCAAGGGTCCTTATCCCATTAGAATTCGTAAAAATCACAAATTCGCACAACTTTAATATTCGAACTAATTAGATAACTTTCACTAAAATAACTATAACTCTCTCCAAAAAAGTCCAAATGATCTCATTCAAATCTCTTTAGAAATCTAATATCCATTCCTTTCTTTTCATCTATGGAGCATTTTATAATTCAAATTATACAAAAAATGTCATGCATTTGAGGTGATGCCAACATCTGGGATACTGAGGTATTTCGACAAATCAAACATCCTTTACTAAAATAGCTATAACTCTCTCCAAAAAAATTCCAAATGACCTCATTCAAAGCTTGTTAGAAATATAAGATCCATATCTTTCTTTTCATCTATGGCCCATTGTCTAACTCAATTCACACTGAAAATGGCATGAATATGAAGTGACGAAAAAATTTACGGAACTCAGGTATTCTGACAGACTAAACACCCTTTACTAACATAGTTATAACACTATCCACAGAACTCCATATTAACTCATTAAAATCTCATTAGTAAGATAAGATCAGTACCTTCCTTTTCATATATTTCCCATTGTCTAATTTAATTCACATATAAAATGGCATGCATTTAAAGTGACGCCAAAATCTACGTAACTTAGGTATTCTGATAGTTTAAATATCCTTTACTAAAATAGATATAACTCTCTCCATGGAAGTCCAATTGACGTCATTCTAATCTTATCAGAAATCTAAGATCGATATATTTCTTTTAATCTATGGCCCATCATCTAATTAAAATTATAAAAAAATTACATGCATTGTAAGTGGCGCAAAAATTTCTGGCAGATTCATTAATTTTCTTAATTCAATTTCAAGGTTTCATTAATCCTCACGAGAACCATTCAAAATCATATTTTTTTAATTAATCTTATATATATTTATCAAAATTTTATCCATCATATAGGGTTCAATTCTCAGATTTCATATGGTTTAATTATCACATCCAATTTTTATGAATTCATGTCCAAAAATATCATTTACATGTGGCAACCCTCCCCAAAAATGAATTTGTCTAAACCTACCATGTTATGAACATGAATTTCAACAAATTAAATTGAAACCACATTAATCACTTGCCTTTTTATGTTAGTAGGGTATGATTACACATTGTAGAAGACAGATTGATGATCGCACACCCCATTCCTCCCTGAATTTGGCCTCTCAAGTCACCTTCTTTTTTCCCTTCTCTCTTCTCTCAATTTTAAGAGTTTAGAGTTTGATTAATGGCTGGCTCTAACTCTAAAACATAGGTTAAATATCCCTAATCCCGAAATTAGGCTAACAGGCCAAGCCCAAATGACTCGAATACCCCATGTGTGGACCTAGTTATGTGTAAAAAGGCCTCGTGACCCGATACTACCCCCTGGTACACTATTATGACTATCTTAGCCCATCCGGAGCCAACCATGATATTAAAATTTCCATCTGAGTCACTCTATAGTAATTTCCTATCTCGACCCTATATAGTCTTCACATGACTCCCGGTTGAGATATAACACTGTCACATCACTATCACTTGTCAGGACGTAAAATAATCATTTACCATACACTTAGTAATTATACTACATAAATATTAATCATTCTCTCTCCCGATTAATATTTTAATAACCACATAATAATTAATTCAATTAAATAACTGTACACGTAATTTAAAAATACTCGAATTAATTTAAATTATAAATACTCAGAAATACGGGTGTTACATACTTCCCCTCTTACAAAAGAATTTCGCCTTTGAAATTTGGATAAGTCTCGTACTAATAGTTGCGGATTCCTCCACGCCCAACATCCATCTCTTTCCAAAGTTGAAACTATTATGTTATTCCCGCTATACCTCTACTGACGGTCCTCTTCTCCCTGACTGTATATACAATCGCATTCAAACTAGTGACCAATCCATTCTAGTCACATTACTTCAAAATACTCCATTAATATTTACCATTTCATCTTGGCTATTGTACATCATTTAAAATTTTCCCAACTCCTTCCACTACGATAAGCTTATATTGTAACGGCTATAGCATTCCCTCCATTGGGGAAGGCCCCAATGTACCCACGTGCAAACTCCTTCATTCACATGTGCCTATATTCAACACATTCATTTCCACGTCTTCTCATTGCGAATGATACTCAAAGTTCAACTAGTTAGGGCTCCCATACACCCTATACATCATGCATTTTAGCACAAATATACAAAATGTAACGTATTTAACTCAAACTATGCCAACTAGTTGCAGCTTAATTGTTCTTGAAGTTCTCTCACTCGATTATGAGTGGTGCAAACGTTCCACAATGTTTCATACATCAAAGTAATACTCGGTTCCTCTAGGCTTAAATCATAACATAACTCTCCCTCTGCTATAACCAGACATCCATGCAACAACTAGTGTACTAGATCCATTTCCTAAGGACCACACATCTCCCGACTTCCGACGTTCGCTAACATTCATCCGTGGGATGTCTCCCAAGAAAAATCCAAACAAAGAACTCCGCCTGATACACTACTACCTAGCATTAGCGGTCATCATGACCCGTGGGTCCAAAGCACATAACTAAGATACCTCAAATCATTTCCCCGACACATAAATCAAATCGTTCATGCCCATGTCACTCAATGCATCTTACGATATGGTGCTCTTACTATCATTAAGTTCCATGTGCATTAATAATGATCTCAATCTCTTTGATTGATGATAAACCCGATATACCCTAAATTACATAAGCAAAATCCCTATGCACCAGGATCCAATATAACTAAACAACTACATTCTCTGATGTCTACTTCATAAAATAATACAAACGTGAGCTCGGCCCTCTTTCAGGTGAGACGTCGCAAAAATAACACATCTTGCTCTAGAAGAGCGAATAAGATAGCCTTGATGTAACCGCCCACCATTGCTCTACATCGCTAACCAGTCCATACCCAGGATTTCATCATACTGGAATATCATCTCTCAAGACAAGCTATCCCACTAAAATATACACTCTCAGTCTCCATACCCACTCGAATATCATTTATCAAGACAAGCTATCCCACTAAAATATAACATCTCAGTCTTCATACCCCCTGCATAAGGAACTAAAGAGATCCTCGCTACTCAACGATAATTATATACAAACTATAGTACTACTAACGATACCTCTACTAAACTCATTTCACGCGCAAATCTAGTGCTAACGAACTACTGTGAGTTGCATGTGTCACACAAAACATACCCCATTCACCTTTGAATAAAGCTCATACTTTCAATTGTCAACAGCACTAGCGATTCAAAAGGTCCCTAGACATAACACTCTCATCCAAGCCGAACCAAAAACTTCTGATAATTGTTGCCCCAACTGGGCATCCCATTTCTATCATATAACTCGTTGCAGACAAGATCCACATATGTGGTTCTACTCTTCACACATAAGAAACCTCTTTGTGTTATTCCCTTTTTTCTCTCCCCAATGGCCATGTTGTGATTGTCCTTCTCTTAAACCTAGTAGCCTAGACTTTGCTCCGATTCCTACCCCCATTGTTCCCTAGGCTCTACCGACCCTATGAAGCATATTACTGGCTCTGACGGTCCCAACTAAATCCCCCATCACTTAGAAAGAATTTCCATTAATTTGAATTATTTAAACAAGTCCTCTACTGGTTATACCCCTATGGTGCCTCACTAGCACCGTTAAATCCAATCTTGTCCTTCAGCTAGATTTTCTAACTCTCTTGTCTCCCTTTTCATGGAAGCGTTAATGTAAGCATGTAAACGTATGAGCTTAACGACATAGGAAGCGGTCATCCCAGCCGTATTTCCCTATCCATGACTGGGTATTCTACTCACGAGTCCATTTTTAACTTCTCATCGGGTACGAAGTTTCACTCAATAAGTCAACTCTCCTTTATGTTCGACCATTGTCTGGCCCTTCTGAAACAAGTGAGCTAATGAGAGGATTTTCAGTCAAGTTACACCCCAAATTTCTCTTTACTAATGGTATATATCCATGGTTACGGTGACTAACTCCTATCACTACAACCCTGCTCCTATAAGAAAAAAATTGGCCTGAAATTTAATCATGGGTGTCACCGCACTCCAACCTACACAATTATCTTTGGATTATCTCCTTCCATTGGACCATAACACTTCCTATCTTCCCCTAACTCTTACATATTTCTCTTCGAAAGACTCCCTCCAACTCCTCCCTTTACCGAATATGTTGGGTAAGTTTGAATTTTCACTATTGTTATCTACAACGGTGTTTGGGGAAGCTACCGCTCCCTAGTAATTATCCTATTGTCTTATACCTAAACAATACTCATGGTGTCTTTTATCGCGCTCACCATTCCTAGAATGCTCTACGACTTCTGTTGAGCCTCTCCTCCTGCAATTCGCCTAACAACCCCCTTTGGCCATCCTCTATTGTTCGGGGTATGAAATCCAACCAAAATCATATATGATTCACATAAACTATATTTAATAGAAGGAGAATGCAAACGTGTGTACACAGAGGAATAAAACAATCTTATAAGAGGGCTCTATATCAAACAACGCTACACTAGAAACATAGTAAGCTACACATATCCTATGGAATCTAGAACCTAATGCTATGATATCATCTGAGACACCCCACCTACTTCAATTATGTGTGATAAGTCCTTTATCAAAATGAATAGGAATCGCATTTGGTTCATTATTACCATCACTGTCAAAAACCATTTAAATTACTAACTACCTATGTTAAATTAAGCGGGTGTCAATTTTTTTTATCTTTCATTAACATAACAACATGCGGAAAATAAAACGGAATAACTCAACCATAATAAATATTGAAGTCTGAATCATCACTCAATAAATATATAAATAATTAGTATCGAATAAACCATCGGTTCCAAAACAAAATCAAAACCATAAGTCTAAAGAAAGTAAACTGAATGTAACAACATCATCGGATAAATAAAACTGAAATAATGTACCAATTGAAAGGGGCAACATGCCTAAATGAAACTACTAAATTAACAACCTAGTCTAGGAATGAATAACTGAGGCATTGTAATACCCCGTAATTTTATTGATTATTATTTAAGGGATTAATTAAATTAAATGAGAATTAATTGGAAATTAATCCGGATAAAAATACTAGCGAGATGTGAGTTAGTATTTAATTATGATACTAAAATTGAATATTTCTGAGTATGTATGGTAATACATGAGTATTGAAAATATTTAAATGTTCATGAGACAGAAATACGACAATTTGGGAAATTTAGTTGGGACGCGTTTGTTAGTCGCGTCAGGAATGAAATTATTTAAATTAAAAATTGAAGTATATTTTTATCAACCGAATGGTCATTTTGAGTGCCCCAACATGTCCGGAAGGGTCGATATAGTCAAAAAACACTAGCCGGGGGTTTAGTTTGGGTCTCGGGGCACTTTTAGGCCAAACCGGCAACCTAGCAGGGCATTTTGGTAATTTTAAAAATTAAGGAATTAAGACCCACGAATTTTAGTGTTAATTTAGATATTTTAAAAGAGCCACCAAGGCCATTATCAGCGAAAAAGGGAGTTAGTGGGCTACGGGGGTTTAAGGGAGAGTTTGTAGAGGTTCCAAAAGAAACCTCCAACCACCATCACCATCCTTGGGAGAATTGTGTAGAGAAAGGGAAAAATCAGCCTTCATTCACCAACATTAATTCAGAAGAACAAATCTAAGGCAAGTGTTTTGATGTCGTTATTTGCATTGAATATTCCCTCCATGTGTAGTGTAGAAAACTGTTTATGCCTTGGAAATTTTGATGAAGAATACCCAATGGAATTATTGTGAATCTTGTGGTTTTGTGTAGGAATTTGCATGTAGAACGTTAATGGATGAATTCAATATACAAACAGAACTTTTGATGATCTGAAAATGGATTAATAAGGAGTCTTTTTATGAAATTAAATTCTGGGTTCAAGTTCATAGGGTTTGGGGCAAGAATTGGGGATTTATGATTTTGGCATGTTAATTTGTAAGATTTGACCCCGAAAATATGTTAAGGGATGATCTAGGTGACTAAAAATAGTTTACAAACGTTAAAACATAATTTGGATTGTCTTAGGGTGGATTTATAGAAGAGAAGAAAGAAGAAAAATGGATTTTGGGATTTCTGTCTCGTTAGAAGACCTGTCCAAGTCGTTCAAACGACCTCGTTCGAACGAGCTTCTAACGAGATGATAGTATCCCTTCTAACGAGTTGGTAGTTCGTTCGAAATCTTTCGTTCGAATGACACTCGTTCGAACGACCTCGTTCGAACGAGACTTCTTACCAGTTGACAGAATGGCCTTTTAGGCCTGATTTTATTTCAAATGTCCTGTAGACTTATTTAATGGAGTAATAACCTTCCCTTATTGACTAGTGGGTATATTTGGGAGATTGGAGTACATTGAGGAGTAAAACTTAGAATCTTGTAGTAAATCGAATGACCTGTATGGATTAGGAAACGAGTACCTAATTACGACGTGAGAAGAGTTGACAACTTTAATGTATATAAATCGGGGACTTATAAACGTATAACATTAAATGATGGTATAAGAACGAGAAGTATACCTCTATTAAAATTATGAGATATCTAAGATGTGCGAATGCTTAGTATCTGTGGTTATCTGTGTATAACATACCTACCATACTTGCTATCATGGGAGGTCGACGTTCGATCAGGTCCATCTAATCTTTGTGTGCTTACGGGGGGATTTAGATTGGCACCTCGAGGGCATAGGTCGGAGAAGGACTTATTGAGAAGTTAATAAGTCTGTTGCTCATAGGAGCGTAGGTATGTGTGTGACCCATGTGATGTGAACTATGTTCGCCTCCATTATGTGTGATTGTTGTTATTTGAGAACGATTCCTGAGAGATTCGGAATGCGTGGTCCTTATGTACGTGATGTACCGGGATTGGACAGTAGAGTATGTGTGCACCGCAGCTTAGTCTCGGGGTGCTAGTATTGTATATTTATGATGAGAATAATATACTGATAATTGAAATGAACTGTCATGTATAAATGTGAGTATAAATAATAGTAACGTTTTGCAAAGATAAAATGGAAGATCTCTAGTAATTAGTATTACTAATATGGGAAAACGGTCAAGAAAAGTAAAACTCTCTGTTTAAATGAAGATACCGAAATTAAATTTTGAATCGTACAGTAATGTTAGATTTTGTATTGGACTTATTAGATATGGGAATAACTAGAACGGGTACAATAGGAGTGCACACTTAGTTGAGAGGTGAGGAACTCATGTGAGTGCACACACTATCATGTACTTTATATTCATTATTTAATGATATTAAACACTTGCTATATTTTAAACTGTTTTCACAATCGGGCTCTGACCCGTTTGCTTTCAAATATATTTTCTTGTAAAAACCTTTTAGGTGCCCAGCCACAAGGACACCAAGCGCAGGAGTTTCATTCAGGTGACGTGCTGTAGCTGTTGTGAAAGTTACAGGACCTTGACAATAGACGCCTCCACTTTCGATCTTGACTCTATTATCAGATTTTCTCATTTGTTGGGCATATCGCCCCATTTCGTTCAGAGACATCTTACTTATTCGGTCTTATTTCAGATTTTGGGTTGTAATTAATTCATGATTCAGGTTTTGTATTTGTTTATTTCAGTATTCGGATTGTTGTGAGGTGTATTCCTCCAGATTCAGTTTATTACATGGTTATTCTTTTGTGACTATGTTGTAGTGGTTATGTTATCATTTCATAATCTATCTTATTGCATGTTAATCGGATTTAATTAAAATTGGCAACTCACTTTTTAAATATTAGGTGGCTAGTAATTGTTAAAAATGTTTTTCGACAGTGATGCTACGAACTGAACCAACTTGACATTTTGAATTAATTTGAACAAAGGAGTAGCTACCCGGTATTTAATTAGTCGGGGTGTCACAGGCATCTACTCAAATTTTTGGAAGCCTCCACAATGTTATTGTTACGCATCCCTAGAATGAGTTATTAATGTTATCCTCCCTCTGGCTGGACACCTAAAATGTTATGAAAAAAGATAATTTGACACGGGTAAGAGCCCAAAATTATTTGAAAATATTTAGCTAGTAATTAAGATTCAACAATATATGCATTAACACTTTTCATATTTAAGTGGGTGTCACGCTCTTTTGTGATATTACTCACCCTTAAACTATTGTGCACACCTAATACTGACCTTTGAACCCAACTAATTATGCTACACCATCTAACAAGCCTCGTTACACTTCTTTCTATCGCACCACTGTTACCTGAGTATTCCTTACTTTAATTTATAAGTTGTTCTACTCATTAACTTATTTAATCATTTCAACTTTAATTAATTATATAACGTTCAGACTAGTTATGCATGGAATGCCAATTAATCATATAACGTTCGCACTAGTTATATTTGAAATACTAATAAATCATATAATGTTCACACTAGTTATATATGGAATACAACTTAGTCATATAATTTTCACGCTAGTTATTTATGAAATACATTCATAGTTTCTGTATGTATCCTGTATATAATTATTTACTCGTATTATATACTACTAGTACACTACAACATTCAGGCACTTGTCACGTATTGTAACCATCCTCTCGATTAATAACTCATCGGATGCTTCTATCTACAATGCTATCATATCCCAGGTATGCTCACTCTAACCTAGTTACCACAAGTCGGACTAGCACACACCGAACTTTGGTAAAAATATCACAAACAGTGTGGAGGCGATTATATTTTCCCGAGAGTTAGACCGAATCACACCCAAAACGTTTGACCTTGAAAATAAATCACACAATAAAATACCGGACGATATGACCTGGGGACTATACTCTCCCTGCATTCACTAGCCATGGGTTTCACCTACATCGCGTAACCTTCGATGATATCACTAAAGGGGTTTGATTTCACATAAATATCATTCACATTGGTATTTATAAAATACACACATAAATACACATACTACCTCTATACCCGTATATATAAATAAATACAAATTCGGCAAAACCATGCCTAACACTCGTAGCATACGCCAATAATCCGCGAGTCTACCTCACGACTCAAATTTTATTTAAATTTACACTAATTAAATAATTAACATGGCATTATCTTTTTAAAATAATCGGACTCACCCAATCGTCTTGTTTCCTTCTAAAATTTCGACTCGAATCCCAAGGGTCCTTATCCTATTAGAATTCTTAAAATTCATAAATTCTCACAACTTTAATACTCTAATCGATTAAACACATTTCACTAAAAACAACTATAACTCTATCCACAGAAGTCAAAACGACCTCATTAAAATTTATTTAGAAAGCTAAGATCCATACCATTGTTTTCATCTATGGCCCTTTTTTTAATTGAAATTACACAGAAAATGGCATGCATTTGAAGTGATGCCAGAATTTGCGTAACTCGGGTATTATGACATATTAAACACCCTTTGCTAAAATAGATACAAATCTCTCCATTAAAGTCCAAATGACCTTATTCTAAGCTTATTATAAATCTAATATCAATATCTTTCTTTTCATCCATGTCCCATCGTCTAATAAAAATTACACAGAAAATTACATGCATTTTAAGTGGTGCTAAAATTTCTATCAGAATCATCCATTTTCTCAGTTCAATTTCAAGGTTTCTTTAATACTCACAAGAACAATTAAAGATCATATCGTTTTTTTATGAATCAATCTTACGTTTATTTATTAAGATTTTATCCATCTTATAGGGTTCGATTCTCATATTTCATATGGTTTAATTATCACGTCTAATTTCTGAGAATTCATTCCCAAAAATATCATTAACATGTGACAACCCTCCCCGAAAATGGATTTGTCTACACGTACCATGAAATGAACATGAATTTCTACAAAATAAATTGAAAGAAAGTTAATCACTTGCCTTTTTATACTCGTAGGGTTGATTACAAATTGTAGAAGACGGATCAATGATCGCACACCCAATTCCACCTTGAATTTGGCCTCTAAAGTACCCTTATTTACAAGCTTCTCTCTTCTCTAAATTTCTAAGATTTAGAGTTTAATTAATTTATGCCTATAACTCTAAATGTTGGAGACAATGCCTCTAAATTTTAAACTTCAAATTATGAGATGGTTCAGTGATATACCAAATTTTAATTTTTCAAATATTATTTAATTTTCTCTACTTTAAAAGAACAACCAAACAAAATGAAAAATTAAATTAACCTTAAACTGAAATTAACATCCCTTTTCAATTTTAAACAATTGTAAAATTTAAATTTAAATTTCTTCAAAATTAAAATTTACTAAACAAATATTTCAACTTAACCTAAACAAAGTTAATTCCAATTTTCTTTTAAATTCAAGTTAATTCAACTCAAGTCCAAATTAGCATAACAAAACTAATTCATGATTAAATATAGGCCAAACAAATTTAAACACCAATTTTGCCAAATTAATTTTCTGACTTTAATTAAATTAAACTAAAATTACCCAAATATTAATTAGCACCAAATTAATCTATAATTGTGATTTAAACTAATTTTATCTTGATTAACCTATCATGCATCTAAGTGATATTTTTTCAAGATAAAGTAAACCACAAACACACTATGCCGCAATGTACGAGGAAAACCCAATTGGGGAAACCTCGGACGACCCTGCCTGCAAATCCACTAGGTATGGTAATTTTTACAAAAACAAGACAACAGACTTACAACAATGACTTGTCTCCATCCAAGCCTTGACGCTCCTTCTTGCTTCAACCTCCACCTAGTTGATAACTATGCACTCCACCGTAGTCTCAAAATCCACCGATGAGGTCGGTCGCCGTCAATCCACACACGGTGCCTTTCACCATATGAGCAGCAAAAACCAAACTATCTCCTTTGATGGGTAGAGAAGAACCCGGTGCCAATATATATATATATTTGAAGAACTTGGATTTTAAACAAACATATGGGTGTATATTTGTTCTTGAAAACTTAACACGTGAAATGAATGTTTTCTTTGAAGAATATTTCTCTCCTTTTTTCTCTTGAAAGGAATGAAAAAGTTATGAGAAAAAATGGTTCCCGCACTTAGATTATCAGGAAAAAGAAGTGGGAGAGTGGGATAAAAACTGGAAAAAATGGCAAACACTGTCAGTTCATTAGAAGGTTTTTCGAACATGGTTGTTCGAACATCGTTGTTCAAACATGTATGTTCAAACCAACTTCTAATGATAATTCAGAAGATGTTTGTTTGTAAAATTTTCCAGGTCATTCGAACATGGTTGTTCAAACATGGTCGTTCGAACATGTATGTTCGAACCAACTTCTAACGACATTTCATAAGATGTTCGTTTGCAAAAATTTCCATGTCGTTCGAACATGGTCATTTGAACTTGTATGTTTGAACCAACTTCTAACGACATTTTAGAAAATTTAATTTTTCTTTAAAAAGTTATAAAAACAAATATCAAAATAATTTTAACAAAACATTATGGCCACAATAAATTTACAAGCTCCTATATATATAAATGCATTCATACCTTTGGAGTTATTGGAATTTGATAAACTGTTGAGGATGCAAAACGAGGCCCTTGAAAAATCAAGAATGATGATACTTTTATTACTTGGCCATTGTGTCTTCAATTATTCGAACGTCATAGGCTTGAAAGGATACAACTTGAACAACTATCATATGACTCAAATGGTTTTGTCCGAAATTAATCCAATACTAAAAACTGACTTGATTAGAAATTTTCCCTTACAAATCTCCCCTTTAGCTATTCTGGGACAAAACCAAATGAAAAATCCTAAGGGCCGTCAAGCACGTCTAAACACAATCCCACCCAAAAAAATAAAAATTCAGACGCTTGACTCGACTCATAGGAAATGCTTTGCCTCTTTAAGTAATTCCACTAAAAGGAAATTTCCTACACACTTAAACAAACCATTAAATGCATAGGGAATGTCAAAAGATTAAATGCAAAAAATAAATTCTCCCCTTTAATTAATTTCCCCCTTTACCTAACATGATCTGCTCGAGAAGACAGCGACTCCCCTTTAGTTAAATATCCCCATATCCCAAGGATTAGATACCATTTCTCCCTCTTTTTGTTCAGGAATAGACAAAGGCAAAAGAACTAAAACAACTCATTTCCCCCACTTAAGTCTACACAAGGGTTATGAACTAAGGAAAAAAAACAAGTTAAGCATGCAAAGGTTTATAAAATAACAAAAGCATTAAAGCATGTGGACAATAATGAAGTACAACTACTCCCTACAAAGACTAATAAATATCACATATGATACTATGACAAAAGGATATCACTAATAATCTATTATGATAAGCATGGGATCTTAAAATAAAATTCGCAACAAGTTATATAACAATTTTTGAATTCAATGCATGCATGAACTAGCTAGCAAGGGAAAGACTCAAACAACCACAAAATATCATATATATACATGCACAAATATATTAATGAAGCATAATCACACACACACACACACACACACACACACACACACACACACACATATATATATATATATATATATATATATATATATATATATATATATATATATATATATAAACACCACAAATGACACAACACAAACTAAAATGAGCCTTCCACACTCTTATGGCATAAATGTGTCATATGGAAATAGAAGTATATGGGTATGAACTAGTAACACTTACATTATGAACCAATCACTTAAACATGTTCATGACATTCCATTTGATTGAGAAACTTTATCAAACATTTATTGAACCTCATGTGATAAAATAGAGGAACTCAATGAACAAAACAAGCACAATTCATACAAGCTTAGTATTTTGATGATTTTACAATACAATAGAGTCATGACAATATAGCACAAGTAGGATACAAAGCCATTGTGCAAACTCGTTGATATATCAATCCAAACTCCCTCAAAGATGATAAACATGTTATTTTCTATTATTGGGAGTGAACACATCAAACTAAACAATATTGACCTTAGAAAGTTTTTCTTTTCAATGTCATTCAATTTTTAAGGCCTTTTTGGATCGTGGGTAATTTTTCTTATAAGTACCACAATTTTTAGGTCCATTACAAACGGTGGGTTAATCACAAAGGACAAAAGTTCCATTCGTAGACCTTCCCCGTGCACTATCATATATACATTTTTTCACACATAAATCTCACATGCAATGGTATAACATGCACAAATCCTTCAAAGTCACAAAACGTGTTGATGACTAAATTAGTAGGAGAACATCTCACTTCACTCAAATAATCATGTGAGGTTAAAGTTCAAACGAGCTCGTGTATATGTGCAGGATATGCATAAAAGTAGAATCCATTACGAAATTCAAATACAAACTACTCCATGCAACTATGATAAAGAACAATTTAAGAATTAAAAATACAAAACCCAAATTCTAGCCATATGGGAGCGAAAAATGAGGATTCAACACAAGTAGGTGCCACAAAAAGCGTGTAAAACTCAAATATACACTAAAATATTTTCTAGTTTTTCAAAAATTTTGACACAAAAAAAAATTAACTAAAAAGATAAATAAAATATTTGTTTAGTTTTCATTTAATACCCAAAGAAAATGAAAAGAATATAACTCAAAAGATAAACAAGTCATGATTCTAGCAAAGCATATTTAATGAAGCATGGACTAGAAAATGACAAACAAACATACAACTAGCAAGAATATATAACATGAAGGACAAAAATTAGTGTATGAAAATAAAGCTAACACATTCAGCCTTTAGATTTTGCAAGAGAGGTATCACGTGTTGGAAAACGATAATAAAAATCCTATATTGTAAATCCACTAAATCGGATCTCCTAATCCAAACTAGTGAAGAGTGACACTCTTGGGATTTGGAACTTTTGGTGACTCTACCATTGGACTTCCTAGGATCCTTCTTAAGATCAAAACAAAATTTCTTAAGATGTCCTTTTTTACCACAATGTGAGCTTTTAAAGACTTGACAAAAAGTAGTACCTAAAAATTGACCTTTAAAAGTGATCCTTGTAGATTCCCTAAAACATATGGTTTTGGCTTTATTAGTTGACTCATTTTGACTATCGAAGCCAATGCAACACAATTCATTTATAATTTGGATAGTTGCAAGTATTTTATCTTATTTTTTTAGACTTACATTCCAAATCAAATTTGACCCTACTTGAATCTCTTAACGGCTCTTCTAATTCCAAAATTCTAGATTCAAGTAAAATCCTACTCTCTTCAAACCCAAGAAGATCTTTCTTCATAGCCTCCTTTAAAACTCTAAGGCCATCTCTCTCACCTTCTACGTACTCCTGATTCACACAAAGATCTCTCTCACGTGTCCTAATTTCTTCCACTAAAGCACTCTCATTATTAACCTTGGCATATACTCTCAAACTAGCTTCTAACTTCAAATTAGCCCTTTTTTAATTTAATTTATTCCTCGTATAACTCTTGAAAGGATATTTGAAGCTCACTCTCATCAACCACTTCTTCATTCTCACTCTCACATTTTTCTCCACTCTCTAAACCAACAAATTTTAGGGATTCACAAATAATGGCCTCAGTAGTGTCATGTGTTAAGATGTCGTCATTTGATGATTTCTCACTTTCACTTATGTGAATTGCTATGAATGCGGTAAAGTTGCGCTCAATGGGAGAATCAGGACCCTCTTGCTTTTCACTATCACTAAGGGTTGCATTGGATGAAATTGGTTGTTTGGCCTCCCTCATTAGTTTAGTGGGACACTATCTTGCCCTATGGCCATAACCGTCACAACCATAACATCTATTCGACTCGTCCCTATTAAGATTTTCATTATACTTGGTAAGGAATTTCTCGACTTTGTTGTACTTAGACTTATCAAATTTCTTAAAATCCTTTTTAATATTATGTTTATTAAACTTAAGAAATTTTCTAAATTTCCTAGCAAACATCGCCATATCCTCGGAGTCGATATCACTCTCATCATCCGAAACTTGCTTTTCCTCCTTTTGGGGTTTCAAAACGATGCCCTTTTCTTTCTTCTTCTCATTCTTGGAGGTAAACATGTCAAGTTCATAGGTTTGTAAGTCACCTACAAGATCTTCAAGTTTCGTAGAGGCTAAAGTGGGTAAAGAATTTAAAACTGTCACTTTTGGAATGAACCTATCGGGTAATGACCTTAATATTTTCTTTACTACACAGTTGTTGGGTATATTTTCCTCCAAATTAAAATATGAATTTACAATTTCGGAAAGCCTAGCATAGAATTCATCAAAAGTTTCAATTTCAAGCATTTTAATGGTTTCAAATTGAGTGCTGAGGTTTTGGAGTTTAAATCCTTAATGACACTTGTTCCCTCATGTGTGACTTGGAGTATATTCCAAGCCTCCTTAGACATTTCACACGTCATAATACGCTGGAACTCATGGGGAGTAACCACACTAAAAAGGACATTTAAACCACGGGAATTAAAGTTTTCAAATTTAAGTTCATTTTCACTCCATCTCTCTATGGGGTTAGGTGTACGCATATTTTTAACAAGACATGTAGGTGGAGACCACCCATTAACTACGGAATTCCACACTTTCTCATCTAAGGACTTAAGTGCCGATTTCATTCGCGCTTTCCAATACGCATAATTTGAACCATAAAAAATAGGAAATTCTGAAAACAATGACTTTTCCATTATTAAACCAAACAAAATTATGGATCTTAACGGAATAAATTAGCGCTCACACTCTGATACAACTTTTTGGAGCGAATGCCCCCAAATTTTAAACCTCAAATTATGAGATGCTTCAATGATATACCAAATTTTGATTTCTAAAAAATTATTTAATTTTCTTTACTTTAAAAGCAAATCAAACAAATCGAAAAAATTAAATTAACCTTAAAGTGAAATTAAAATTTCTTTTAAATTTTTAGCAATTATAAAATTAAAATTTTAATTTCTTCAAATTTGAAATTAACTCAAAAAATATTTCAATTTAACCTAAACAGAGTTAATTCCAATTTTTCTTTTAAATTCAAGTTAATTCAACTCAAGTCCAACTTAGCCTAACAAAAATTAATTCATGATTAAATATAGGCCAAACAAATTTAAAGACCAATTTTGCCAAATTAATTTTCTGAATTGAATTAAATTAAATTAAACTAAAATTACCCAAATATTAATTAGCACCAAATTAAACGATAATTGTGATTTAAACCAATTTTATCTTGATTAACCTAGCATGCATCTAACTTATATTTTGGCAAGATAAATTAAATCACAAACACACTACCCTGCGATGTACGAGGTAAACTCAAATGGGAAAAACCTCGGATGGCCCTGCCTACAAATCCACTAGGTATGGTAATTTTTACAAAAATAAGACAACAGACTTACAACAATGACTTGACTCTGTCCAAGCCTTAACGCACCTTCTTGCTTCAATCTCCACCTACTCAATAACTACGGAGTCCACCGCAGTCGAGGAATCCACCAATGGGGCTCAATCGCCGTCAATCCACACATGATGCCTTTCACCATATGAGCACGCGTAGCAAAAACCAAATTATCTCCTTTGATGGGTAGATAAGAACCTGGTGCCAAACAATCTCCAAGAAATATATATATATATATATATATATATATATATATATATATATATATATATATATATATATATATATATTTGAAGAACTTGGATTTTAAACAAACATATGGGTGTATATTTGTTCTTGAAAACTTAACACATGAAATGAACTTTTTCTCTTAAGAATATTTCTCTCCTTTTTTCTCTTGGAGGGAATGAAAAAGTTGTGGGAAAAGTGGTTCCTGCACTTAGATAATCAGGAAAAAGAAGTGGGAAAAGTAGTGGGTGAGTGGGACAAAAAATGGCAAAAATGGACAAAAACTATTAGTTCATTATAAGGTCGTTTGAACATTGTTGTTCGAACATGGTTGTTCGAACATGTATGTTCAAACCAACTTCTAATGAGAATTTAGAACATATTTGTTTGCAAAAATTTCCAGTCAATTGAACATGGTTGTTCGAACATGGTCATTCGAACATGCATGTTTGGACCAACTTGTAGCCACATTTCCGAAGATGTTCATCTGCAAAATTTTCCAGGTCGTTCGAACATGTACGTTTAAACATGTATGTTCGAACCAACTTCAAAAGACATTTCAGAAAATCTAATTTTTCTTTAAAAAATTATAAAAATAATTTTTAATATAATTTTACCAAAATATTACAACCGAAATAAATTTCCAATCTCCTATATATGTAAAAGCATTCATACCTTTGGAGTCATTAGAATATGATAAACCATTGAGGATGCGAAACAAGGCACTTTAAAAATCGGCAATGATGATACTTTGATTACTTGGCTACTACGTCTTCAATTCTTTAAACGTCATAGGCTTCAATGGATACAACATGAACATCTATCCCATGACTCAAATGGTTTTGTCCAAAATTAAGCCAATAATAAAAATTGACTTGATTCAAAACTTTTCCTTACACTAAAACTTCGATTAAATATCTCTAATCCCAAAATTAGGTTAACAGGCCAAGACCAAAATGACCCGAATACCCCGGTGTGGGCCGATTATGTCTAAAAAGACGTCGAGACCCAATTACTACCCCTGGACACACTATTTTGCCTATATCAACCCATCCGAAACAAACGTGACCTCGAAATCTCCATCTGAATCACTATATATTAATTTACTATCTCGACCCGACATAGTCTCCACGCGACTCCCAGTTGAGATATAACACTGCCACATCACTATCACTTGTTAGGAAGTAAAATAATCATTTACTATTCACTTTGTAATTATACTACATAAATATTGATCATTCTCTCTCCCGTTTAATATTTTAATAACAATATAATAATTGATTCAAATAAATTATGGCATAAGTGTAATTTAAAAATACCGAAACTATTTTAAATTACAATTACTCATAAATACAAGGTGTTACATCTATGAATATACATCATATTCATACATACGTTGTGTATCGTTTACAAAATAATTTGAGTATGTTACACAAATTTGGATTCACTTTGAGAGTATATACACCCACAAATTCCATATGGTGTGTGCTTAAACGACATTAAATTATACATGATACACCTACTAGTATGTGTTACTATGATTCATTATATAAATATCTCCACACTTTAATTTATTTATTACATTAAATAAAATAACATAAAAGGGGCATGATGAGAATTTCACTTGGATATTTTCTGATTTTTACTAACCATTTGCAATATTATGTTATTTTTTCTGAAACGCTATCTTATTTTCAGAGGCCTCTGAATGAGTCCAATATTGAGTTGCGCAAACGCCAAGCCATCGTTCAAAGATACGACAGTTTGAAACATACCCTATGAAATGTAACAATTAGGGTTCCTTTATTTGAAGGGTGGCCATTGTAAAATGGTATATGTAATTTATTTTATTTTATCTTATCACGAAATGATATAATTAGGGACAAATGGATGTTATGATGTAACATTCTTTTTTACATTAAAGCCTCTTTGATAGCCTCTGTGACAAAGTTAGATTGATGAACCTTAAGAGTTAAAGTAGTAGAGATCATTGAACAACCTTGATTTTGTTCTCGATGATTCATGCTTGAGAAATTGACGTAAAAGAAAGTTCATAATCAAATTGTCGAAGACACTATCTATTACAAATTTACCTTACATACAAGACGCCTGTTTGAGCGTCATTAGTTTCAATCAATTAAGTGACAGTGTGGAGATGACCCTCCGTGAAACTTCATCAACTTATAAAGAGTTGAAATCAGAGTCATCATGTGGCGAATTCATCGATTAATCTCAACAGGGCTCATAAAAGCACCATCTATTGTAAATGGTGCATTATGCTAGAAAAACCTTACCAATAATATGGTAAGTCTCCCTCAGCGGTTCATTATATCATAAAAACGTTGCCAATATTGTTGTAATTCGCCCTCAGCAACGCATTATGTTATTAAAAAACCTTACCAAATACTATTGTAAATCGCCCTCAACAGTATAATAGTGCGAAAACCATACCATTATTCTGGTAAGTCACCCTCAGCGGTGCATTATAGCATGAAACTATATTTTAACCAGCGTAATACAAATCTTTTACAAAATTTGACAGTTATACTTTAAAATACTATCATATTGTACACCATTTAACAAAGTTGCACAAAAAAGTTTAAGCATCATCCTATGTTGTTTAAGTATACCATATCATTCCATATTCTTCTTGGGATTATGGTGTTTTTCCATTAAAAATCTATGTTCTGAATACACCATGTTTAAAAATCGATTTTCTCCATTAACTTAATTTTATAAACATAATTATTTTTTCAATATGTATAGCGAGTACGAAGTACCTTATTTGAAATAATGGTTCGTTTTATAGCATGGACAATTGATATTCTTTTGGATTTTCCATATGTTTATTATGTTTGATACGTTTCATATACAATGCTAAAAAAAATTCAATGTAACAAAATTTTCTCTCGAGGTTGGGGAGGCAACTTTTGCTATGTAAATTTGTTGTGACCTTGCTATCAATCAAAGCATAATAGTACATCAATGAATAAAGACAAATCTTAATTTTAAAATAATAAAAATTTAATAAATTAAAATTATTTAAATTTGTAATTGTTACATATCGTACTCGTATTTTTCGTGCCCGGGTCCAACAATAATAGCACCGGACATATACTTATGCAAGAACAACAAGTAAATGTGTCACACAATTGTGTTGAATTTGAATTCGCCAAGAATTGTCGAACCCATAAATATATATAACTCTACTCCCTTAAATTTAACATGTGTATATATTTTACTAATACACCAATGGTGTGTTTTACCCAAAACAAATTTACAGAGAAAATAATTAAACCAAAAAAATGAATACGGAAATGTTTTGTTAATAACTATACCTAACATAATACTATAATAACACAATTTTACATGGAAATGACCAACTTAAATATACAACTCCCATACCAAAAGCAAGAAAACTGACTCCAATAATTCAAACTACATTGTAAAGTTTCCCCATTTTGCTCTCCCTCGTCAATCTGCCAAAGACACTCTAAAAAATACCAACTATAAAAGCATCTCAACACTTAAAGCTACATTTCAAATTATCTCTCGTAATCCAAAATACATAATAAACATATAAAAATGATTTAAGTCAAATATACAAAAAAAATAGATGTAATGAGATACATAAAGGTAATATGAAGAGTTTGATTCAATGAGAGAGAGAGAGAGAGAGATTAAAAAGTTTGGTAAGATTCCTATTTTTCCACTCCAAGAATATTAAATTATAAAAATGAAGCTTCTTGCTTTGATTCCATCTTTAAGCTCTCTGTATTTGGAAGAAATTACATGCAGTTGTACAGACAGGTTAAAATATCGCATGTAAGAAAACTAAGCAGTGGGAGAGATGAAACAAAGTTCTTGGAATTTGGCAGTCCATGAGTAGAGGAGGGGTCTACATCAAGTCTTTCAATATCAAAACGTTTTTTTTTCATAACAAACAAGCAATAATATCTAATTGATAGCTATTGATTGAAAACAACCGACATCATACAATTTAGAGACACCCTTTTTATATTATTATTATTATACTAAATAAGGGTTATATTTTAAATTTAAAAATAATATCGATAAAATTTTAATATATAATTAATAGGACAAATATTCATATAAAACTTCTGTATTTATTATTTGAAGTTCAAAACATGTGTTTTTAGAGTCAATATTAACATTTTTTATAATATAACAGTTACGGCGTAAGTGCATTGCACACGTAATCAACTGTTCAAGTCATTTTTCCAAATAGTATTGGAATTTGAAAATATCATATTACCAATGAAAATGATACAATTTTAAAATAATGAAACATAAAAATATTGCTATGTTACTCCCGAGGTGAGGAAGAGACAATCCAATTTAAATGGAGTATTTGAATACTCCCCTCTATGATAAGTGTTTATTTAATAATAAAAAGTTGATTTTATTCTTTTTTTCCTTTATTTTTTTATTTGTGAGAAGCAAGAAAAAAATATTTTATCATTTTTTTGCCAAAAAAAATATATATTTGTAAAAAATAATAGATTAACATGCAGAAACATTTATTCATTCAAATAATGAACCTGATAGAACATGATATTTCAAAAACCCTCCACTTCACATTGAGTACATAAATTTCTAATGACTTGTAAAGACTCTAAAGGAAAAAATATCTATACGATAACGATACATAAGAGACAACACCAGTAAGGAAAATTATATATTTTTATTTAACAAACTGTTTCACGTGTAATGACTTTTTCTTCTCTTGATATATCACATTAATAATTTCCAAAGTAAATTTACAAATCGGAGGTGATGAGATAATCAGATGGCATGAGTCGACATGGTAATCTTCCTCCTGATACAAATCTACTAGGTTTTTTTAACTCAAGTTAAGAAAACTGAGAAAAAGGGCGAGGGTGAGAAAGGCGGATAGAAGGAAAAAAAAATATAAGAGAGAGAGAGAGAGAGAGAGAGAGAGAGAGAGAGGATTCGACATATCGACTAAGTGGGGGATAGAATATGGAGTTGGGACTCATTTATTGAATCGGGTGTTGGAGGGTGAAAAGCCATCCCTTAAAGGCAGCTTTAACTTTTAGAGTCTCGACTATGTAAAGGAAAACTGAAATAGAGGGAGAGAGTGGGAATTAGTCGAGGTGCGCATAAGCTTGCCCAGACACCTCATGGTATGCTACAAAAAAAAGAGGAGGAGACAGAAATAATAACTATATGGTGTGACATGGACAACTTAATTGAAGGGGAGTTATAACTCTTATAATGCATTTTATAATATATAAAAGATATTACCAACATTATGGTAAGTCTCCCTCAGCGGTGTATTATATTACACAAACCTTTGAAATATTGTTGAAAGTCTCCGTTAGTGGTGTATTATATTACAAAAGCCTTACCAATATAATGGTAAATCACCCTCTGTAATGCATTATATTATAAGAAACTTATCAATATTTAATGGCAAGTCTCCCTCAGTGGTGCATTATGTTAGAAAAACCTTACCAACATTGTGCTAAGTCGCCCTCAACGGCTCATAGTATTAAAAAAAATCGGCCACGTAGGCATTATTTTGGATAATCTGGTCGAGTTGCCAAGGAGACATTTTTTATGAAAAAACAGACCTTAACAAAATTGTTCCTAAATTTACTTAAAAAATGTAAACAAAACATAGAAAATGTTTCTAAGTTTACTTACAAAGGGTAAACTAATCTTAGCAAAATTGTTTCTAAGTTGACTCACAGAGTGTAAACAAACCTTAAAAAACTTATTATTAAGTTGACTTACAAAGTGCAAGCAAACCTTGGAAAAATTATTGCAATGTTGACTTACAAATTGTAAACAAACCTTAGAAAAATGGTTGCTAAGTTGACTTACAAATTGTAAAAAAAACATAGAAAATTCATTGCTAAGTTGACTTATAAAGTGTAAACAAATCATAGCAAAATAATTGCTAAGTTTACTTACAAAGTGTAAACAAACCTTAGCAAAATTGTTTCTAAGTTGACTTATAAAGTGTAAACAAAACTTAGCGAAATTGTTGCTAAGTTGACTTACAAAGTGTTACAAAAATCTTAGCAAAATCATTGCTAAGTTGACTTAAAATGTGTAAAAAAAAACTTAATAAAATTATTGCTAAATTAACTTACAAAGTATAAGCAAACCTTAGAAAAATTATTTCTACCTTGACTTACAAAGTCGAAACAAACCATAGAAAAATTATTTCTAAGTTGACTTACAAAATGTAAACAAATATGAGCAAAATTCTTATTTGGTTCACTTAAAAAGTGTAAACATACCTTAGTAAGTTCGTTGCTAAGTTGACTTAATTAGGGTAAATAAATATTAGCATGTTTTGTGCAAATTTGACTTATAATACGTAATGAAACCTTAGCAAAGTTTATGCCAAGTTGACTTACAAAGCGTAAACAATCCTTAGCAAATTTGGTGCTAAGTTGACTTATAAAACGTCAACAACCCTTATAAAGTTTTGTGCTAAGCTGACTTACAAAGGGTAAACATATCTTAAAAATTTTGATGCTAAATTGACTAATTAAGAATAAAGAAATCTTAGCAATTTTTGTGCTAAGTTGACTTACAAACTTTAAACAAATCTTAGCAAATTTTGTGCTAAGTTGGCTTACAAAGTGTAAATAAACCTTAGAAAATTTTGTGCTAAGTTGACTTACAAAGTGTAAATTTGAAAAACACTTAGCAAGATTAGTGCTAATTGCCTTACAAAGCATAAATTTGAGAAAAATCTTAGCAAGATCGTAAATAAGTTCATTTATAAACTCTAAACTTGAGATAATCCTTATCAAGATATATGCACTTACAAAGTGTAAATTTGAGATAATGTTTAGTAATATTTGTGCTAAGTCACCTTAGAAAGTGTACTTTTGATAAAATCGTAGCAAAATTTGTGATAAGTCACCTTTCAATGTGTATTTTTTAGAAAATCTTAGCTATAGTTGAGCTAAGTCACCAAGAAAGTATATTTTTCACAATTTCATCATGATTTAGATGAGTCACTAGCATGTGTATCCATAAAAATATTACCCAAATTGGGAAAGTCACCATCATGTGTATCCATAAAAATATTACCCAAATTGGGAAAGTCACCATCATGTGTATGCTCAAAATCATACACAAAATATGAAGCAACTGTAATATTCAGTGTTACCAGCACATCCTGAATCTGGTAAAAAATATAGTTACGAACAACCACTATAAAATAATGGATACATTTTCATTCAAGAGGAATGGGGGCAACTCCCAAACATTAATCCGAACCAAAATAGGGGGCACCTGAAAAAACTCAAAGTATATCATTTAGATAAAAATAATGACCATAAGGTCCATCGGAATAACCCATGAGATCAAAATATGAGATCAATATCCGTGATCCACATGTTGATTGAAAGCGTCAAAACCGACTAAAATTATTTTTATGAATAGTTAATATGTTTCATTTAGGCATTGAGACATCAATTATGTGTGGGGGAGAATGTAGGAGGAGTTTAATGATAACACTCCCATTTAAATAATTAAATCGTATTAGAATTGATTAATCTCCATAAAATTCCATAATATTTCGTGTGTTTATGTGACTCGAATATTATTGTGCACGTCCAACATATCGTGTATATTTGTGTATTATTTATGCATCTACTAGAAAACATTCTAGCATTGAGGTGAAACATATGTTATGTGATACATACCATCCAAATTAGGACAACTTCAACACTTGTTTTTATCACATGTCTCCATAATATATTTGACATGTGGTATCCAACTTGTCTTGGTTCTTCTATAAATAAAGTCTTACTTCCTTACATTTGATAAGAGATTTTGGGGAGAGAATACTTTATATGGTAAGTGTCATTTGAGAATAGTTTTTTTAGAATAGTCTTGAGAGAAGTTTAGAGAAGAATTTCACCACCACTCAACTCTGTGAGAGCCACCACATTGAGTTTTTCAATAAATAGTATGAATCCAATAACTACGGTGACTTTGATTCAGACCGTGATGGACACGTAGGTGCAAATGAATTTGTCGAAGTAAAAATCAACTAATATATGGTATTTTTCACAATTAAACTACTATCTTACAAGTTCAAACAAAATAAGTTGCCCAAAACTTCAGTTTTCATAGTACAAAGAAAATGCAAGGCCCTAAGTCCAGAGGTATTAGGCCCTTATAACGAATTCAACTTTCAAAATTTATAAGTCTGGGGGTCTTAGGACTTTTATAAGGACTTCAATTTCCAAACATTTCTAAGTTTGAAGGCCTAAGGACCCTTGTAAGGGCCTCAATTCCAAAAGTTAATTAGTCCAACGTTTGAAAGACCCTTAGAAGGACTTCATAATTTAAAGAAAATATCAGTCCGGAGGTCTTAGAGCCGATATAAGGACTTCAAATTTCAAACATCATCAAGTATAAAGGTTGGTGACTCATTTATAAATCATCATCATTCAATCCACCTAATATCAGAGGTCTCGGGACCCAATGAGGGGTTAAAGGTTAGCAAAAATTTAAACCTAAGGTCTTAGGATCCCAAATCATCAAAATGTCCCACAGACAACCAATAGTTATAATTTTTTTTTACATAAAATCGATTCATGGCTAGAGATTGTGGGGATCCATAAGAGCTTTACTAAAACTTCCTTGAGCTCTTCTCCTTAAGTAGGGATGCCTTTATTATCTAAACTCTCGCCGTCATATTCAGGGGCTTCAAAAAAAGCCTGAAATGTTGACATTGAGAAACAACAGTTGAAATTTTGCCTTATAAGCGTCAAATAAAGAATTACAATTTTGGAAAAGATACTTCTTATATGGACCAGACCTGAGGTAGGCGTCCACATTAGTCTTGATGGTGGAATGAATCATTCAGTGAAGAGAAGAATTGATAATTGACTACTTAATATATTTTCTATGAATCAGATCTATGGACCCTGTCCCTGAAGATGAGTTAAATATATGGTAGTGAGCTCTCTAATTTATGGCATGGATAAGTTTTTCTTCCGGACCTTGTATCTCATCATTGTAAAATCAAAGATCTTTTTCCTTCCCCCTAAGATCAATGTGAATAAGAGCATAAAGTTCCTCAACATTGGACAGGGATTCCTACGTACCAGCTAGTAAGGAAGCACGATCCCTCGATGTTTGGGCATCCAAGATCCTCTCTTGCTCTAATATTATAAGTCGAGCCTTCAAGGAATCCTTTTAATTCCTAAGGAAATATATATCCACCCTCTAACCATTGAGCGTTTGATCCAATTGCATCTGAGTAAGGGCCTACCCACTACACCAAAACTGGCGAATGGTCACGGCCAAAATCCCTGACCAAGGCTGTGGGTGACGGAGTTGGGCCGTGACCATTTTGGGCGCGACCAATTTCCTGGATCACGGCCCAAGTCTGTGACCAAAAATGGTCACAGCCTGCAGGAGTCATGGCATATGGTCGCGGACTTGGGCCGTGACCCACACCACGACGGGAAAAAAACGATCGCGGCCAAAGTCCGTGACCCCAAACCGTGATAAAAATTGGTCGCAGCCAAAGTCCATGACCCACACCGCGATGAAAAAAATGGTCGCGGCCCAAGATCGTGACTTACAACTGTGACAAAAACTGGTCGTTGCTAAAGTCCGAGACCCACACCGCGACGAAAAAAAAGGAAAAAAATGGTCGCGGCAAAATTTCGTGACCCATACCGCACCCATTTTTTCCATTTTCGTCGCGTTGTCAGTCACAGACTTTGGTCGCGACCATTTTTATGCGCGATAGAAAAAATAGAAATTGTCATGGACAAAGTCCATGACCATATTTAAATATAATTAAAAAAATATTTGTTTTGTCCAATCCTAAAATTGGGGGTCCTGCGCCTACACGGTTGGTTGCTACCTATAAGGTTGGACGCGTACGAGGTTTTACAAATATTTATTATTGGCAGAACGATAAAAAAATACAAATTGCGAATCGAGAACGTTGTTAATAAACTAATATATCTACAAACTGAAAAATCATACATGTCTTAATAATTCACAGACCAAAAAAATTGGGCAGAGTTTCCTCTGTTTTGTGGACATTCCAAACCCTATTAATATAAAGCATGCTTATTATAAAGGTTGCACAGATATAAAATTTATCAATCAAATTATAAAAGCTTGCACAGACATAAAACAATAAACGATCGCACGGATGTAACACATAAAAAATCATAATCTTGAATGTCCACAACATTATATAAACAAACTTTTAATGTTGTAAACCATTGCCTCCTTCATTTGTTCCACATGCAAAAAAGCAAACGATACAATGTTATCCTGCAAATGATAGGATACAAAAAAAAGTGATATCAGTAATCAAGTAGTTTTACAAAAATCTTATTCAAATTATCAGTAACCAAGCCTAGGTCTAAGTCTAAATATTTTCAAATTATCGTCATATTCTCAAACCGCGAGTACTGTGATCGTACGGCCAGTTCCTTTGAGTTACATTGGTCCCATGCGAGGTGTCGGTGCCTCTCATGGGGTCGTTCGGTGGCTGTTTCGAGTTATCGCACTCTGATGCAAGTCTAGATATTTATAAATTATCATCATATTCTCAAACCGAGAGTACCGTGATCACGCGACCAGTTCCTACGAGTTATATTGGTCCCGTGCGAGGTGTTAGTGCCTCTCACGGGGATGTTCAGGGGTTATTTCTAGTTTCCCACCTCTAGCGCCATGTTTTTAAGATTAAGTCAATATATTTTCAAATAATCATTGCATTCTTAAACCGGGAGTCCCGTGACCACACGGTCATTTCCTACGAGTTACATTGGTCCCGTGCGAGGTGTTGGTGCCTCTCACGGGGCCGTTCGGGGGCTATTTCAAGGTATCGCACTGTGACTCCAAGTTTTAATCATAAGTCTAGATATTTTCAAATTATCCTCGCATTCTCAAATAGAGAGTACTATGACTACGCAATAAGTTCCTACGAGTTACATTGGTCCCGTGTAAGGTGATGGTGCCTGTCATTGGACCGCTTGGGGGCTATTTCGAGTTTTCGCACTCTAATGCCAAATTTTAAGCCTAAGTATACATGTCTTCAAATAATTTTCGTATTCTCAAATCGGGAGTACCGTGATCGCACGGTTAGTTCCTATGAGTTAAATTGGTCCCGTACGAGGTGTTAGTACCTCTCACGGGGCCTCTTGGGGGCTGTTTCGAGTTTTCGCACACTCTGATGCCAAGTTTTAAGCCTAAGTCTAGATATTTTTCAAATTATCATCGAACTCTCAAATCAGGAGGACCATGATAGCACATTCAGCTCGTATGAGTGAAATTGGTCTGGTGTGAGGTGTCGGTGCCTCTTACAGGGCCGTTCGGGGGATGTTTTGAGGTTTCGCACTCTAACACCAAGTTTTAAGCCTAATTCTACATATTTTCAAACCATTATCTTATTATCAAACTGGGAGTGCATGATCACACGGTCAATTCCTATGAGTTACATTGGTCCTGTGCATGGAGTTGGTGCCTCTCACGGGGGCCGTTAGGGAGCTGTTTCGGGTTTCCCACCTCTAGCGCCATGTTTTTAAGCTAAGTCTGGATATTTTGAAATCATCACTACATTATCTACCTGGGAGTCCCGTAATCACGCGGTCAGTTCCTACAAGTTACATTGGTCTCGTGCAAGGTGTTGGTGCCTCTCATGGGGCCGTTCGGTGGTTGTTTCAGGTTTTCGCCCTCTAACACCACTTTTTTAAGCCTAAGTCTACATATTTTCAAATTATCATCGTATTCTCAAACCGTAAGTTCCGTGACCAGACGATGAGTTCCTTTTAATTACATTGGTTCCATGCAAGGTGTCAGTGCCTCTCATGGGGTTGTTCGGGGGATGCTTCGAGTTTTCGCACTCTGACGCCAAGTTTTAGGCCTAAGTCTAAATATTTTCAAATTATCATTGTATTCTCAAACCACGAATACCATGATCGCGCAATCAGTTCCTACGAGTTACATTAGTCCAGTGCGAGGTGTTGGTGCCTCTCACGGGACGTTCGGGGGCTGTTTCGAGTTATCGCACACTGACGCCAAGTTTTAAGCCTAAGTATAGCTATTATCAAATTATTTTCGTATTCTCAAGATGAGAGTACCATGATCGAGCGATCAGCTCCTACAAGTTACATTGGTCCCGTGCTAGGTGTTGGTGCCTCTCACGGGGCCGCTTGGGGGCTGTTTCGAGTTTTTGAACACTGATGCCAAGTTTTAAGCCTAAGTGTACATATGTTCAAATAATCATCGTATTCTCAAATTGATAGTACCGTAATCGCGCGGTCACTTCCTATGAGTTACATTGGTCCAGTACGAGGTGTTGGTGCCTCTCACGGGGCCGCTTGGGGGCGGTTTCGAGTTTTCACACTCTGACACCAAGTTTTAAGCCTAAGTCTAGATATTTATAAATTATCGTCGTATTCTCAAACTGGGATTACCGCGATCGCGCAGTCAGTGCCTACGAGTTACATTGTTCCCGTGCAAGGTTTCTGTATCTCTCATGGAGCCGCTTGGGGGCTATTTCGAGTTTTCGCACTCCGATGCCCAGTTTTAAGCCTAAGTCTAAAAGTTTTTAAATCATCGTCATATTCTCAAACCGGGAGTACCGTGATCACGCGATCAGTTCCTACGAGTTACATTGGTCCCGTGTGAGGTGTTGGAGCCTCTCACAGGGCCTTTTGGGGGATGTTTCGAGTTTCCCACCTCTTGCGCCATGTTTATAAGCCTATGTCTAGATATTTTAAAATTATCATCATATTCTCAAATCGGGAGTCCCGTGACCACCCAGTCAAATACTACGAATTACATTAGTCCTGTGCGAGGTGTTGGTGCCTCTCATGGGGCCGTTGGGGGGATGTTTCTGGTTTTCGCCCTCTAACGCCATGTTTTTAAGCCTAAGTCTACATATTTTCAAATTATCGTCGTATTCTTAAACCACGAGTACCATGAACACGCGGTCAGTTCCTACGAGTTACGTCAGTCCCGTGCAAGGTGTCGTTGCCTTTCATTGGGCCGTTCGGGGGTTATTTCAAAGTATCGCACTCTGACTCCAAGTTTTAATCCTAATCCAATTCTCAAATGGGGAGTACTGTGATCACACGGTCAGTTCCTACGAGTTACATTGGTCCCGTGCGAGGTGTTTGCGCCTCTCACGGGACCGTTCAGGGGTTATTTCGGGTTTCCCACCTCTTGCGCCATGTTGATAAGCTTAAGTCTAGATATTTTTAAATTATCACTGTATTCTCAAACTGGGAGTCCCGTGACCACGCAATTAATAACTATGAGTTACATTAGTCCCGTGCGAGGTGTTGGTGCCTCTCATGGGGCAGTTCGGGGGATATTTTAAGGTATCGCACTCTGACTCCAAGTTTTAATCCTAATCCTATTCTCAAATGGTGAGTATCGTGATCGCACGGTTAGTTCCTATGATTTACATTGGTCCCGTGCGAGGTGTTGGTGCCTCCCACGGGGCCGTTCGGGGGCTGTTTTCGGTTTCCCACCTCTTATGACATGTTTATAAGCCTAAGTCTAGATATTTTTAAATTATCACCGTATTCTCAAACTGGGAGTCTCATGACCACGCAGTCAATTATAACGAGTACATTTGTCCCGTGCGAGCTATTGGTGCCTCTCATAGGGCAGTTCGGGGGTTGTTTCAAATTTTCGACCTTTAACGCCATGTTTATAAGCCTAAGTCTAGATATTTTCAAATGATCACTGTATTCTCAAACCGGGAGTCCCATGACCAGGCAATCAATTACAATGAGTTACATCGGTCCCGTGCGAGGTGTCGGTGCCTCTCATATGGCCGTTCGAGGGCTATTTCAAGGTATCACACTCTGACTCCAAGTTTTAATCCTATGTCTAGATATTTTCAAATTATCGTCATTTTTTAAAATTGGGAGTATTGTGATCGCGCGGTCAGTTCCTACGAGTTACATTGGTCCCGTACGAGGTGTTGGTGCCTCTCACGGGGCCCCTGGGGGGCTATTTCGTGTTTTCGCACTCTAATGCCAAGTTTTAAGTCTAAGTCTAGATATTTTCAACTTATTGTCATATTCTCGAACCGGTAGTACCGTGATTATGCAGTCAGTTCCTATGAGTTACATTGGTACTGTGAGAGGTGTCGATGCCTCTTACAGGGCCGCTCAGTTTTTTTGAGTTTTCGCACTTTGACACCAAGTTTTAATACTAAGTCTACATATTTTAAAATCATCATCGTATTATTAAATCGAGAGTACCAGGAGTACCGTGATCACGCGATCAGTTCCTATGAGTTACATTGGTCTCGTGTGATGAGTTCATGCCTCTCCCGGGACCGTTCGGGGGTTATTTCGGATTTCCCACCTCAAGCGCCATGTTTTTAAGCTTAAGTCTCGATATTTTCAAATTATCACTTCATTCTCAAACCGACAGTACCGTGACCATATGGTCAGTTCCTAAGAGTTACATTTGTCCCGTGCGAGGTGTTGGTGCCTCTCATGGGAATGTTCGAGGGCTGTTTCGGGGTTTTTCCCTCTAAAGCCACGTTTTTAAGCCTAAATCTACATATTTTCAAATCATAATCATATTCTTAAACTAGGAGTACCGTGATCACACGGTCAGTTTGTACGAGTTACACTGGTCCCGTGCGAGCTGTTGGTGCCTCTCATGGGGCCGCTTTAGGGATGTTTCGAGTTTTTACACTTTGACGTCAAGTTTTAAGCCTAAGTTAAGATGTTTTCAAATTATCATTGTATTTTCAAACCAGGAGTACTGGGATCGAGCAGTCAGTTCCTACGAGTTACATTGGCCCCATGAGAGGTGTTGGTGACTCTTACGGGGCCACTCAGGTTCTGTTTTGAATTTTCGCACTCTGACGCCAAGTGTTAAGTCTAAGTCTACATATTTTCAAATCATCGTCGTATTCTCAAACTGCGAGTACCGTGATAACGTGATCAGTTCCTACGAGTTACATTGGTCCTGTGCAAGGAGTTAGTGCCTCTCATGGGGCCGTTCGGGGGCTATTTTGGCTTTCCCACCTCTAGCGCCATGTTTTTAAGCTTGAGTTTAGAGATTTTGAAATTATTACTGCATTCTCAAATTAGGAGTGCCTTGACAACATGGTCAGTTCGTACGAGTTACATTCCTCCTATGCGAGGTGTTGGTGCCTTTCGTGGGCCCGTTTGGGGGTTGTTTCTGATTTTTTCCCTCTAAAGCCACATTTTTAAGCCTAAGTGTACATGTTTTCAAATCATCATCATATACTCAAACTGAAAGTCCCGTGACCAGGCAATCAGTTCCTACAAGTTACATTGGTTTTGTGCGAGGTGCTGGTGCCTCTCATAGGACCGTTCGGGGGATTCTTCGAGTTTTATCACTCTAAAGCCAAGTTTTAGGCCTAAGTCTACATATTTTAAAATTAACATTTTATTATCAAACCGTGAGTACCGTGATCGCCCTATCAGTTCCTACAAGTTACATTAGTCCCACGTGAGGTCTCGGTGCCTCCCACGGGGCCGTTCGGGGCTGTTTTGAGTTATCACACTCTGACGCCATGCTTTGATCCTAAGTCTACATACAATTAAATTATCATCGTATTATCAAATCGGGAGTATCATGATCGCGTAGTCAGTTCCTACGAGTTACATTGGTTCTATGTGAGGTGTCGGTGCCTCTCACGGGGCCGCATGGGGGTTGTGTCAAGTTTTTGCACTCTGATGCCAAGTTTTAATCCTAAATATACATATGTTCAAATAATCATTGTATTATCAAAATAGGAGTACCGTGATCGCACGGTCACTTCCAATTACATTGGTCCCGTGCGAGGTGTTGGAGACTCTCACGGGGCCGCTAGGGGGCTATTTCGAGTTTTCGCACTTTGATGCCAAGTTTTAAGCTTAAGTCTACATATTTTCAAATCATCTTATTCTCAAACCGGGAGTAACGTAATCACACGATCAGTTCCTACGAGCTACATTGATCCCGTGCGAGGTGTTGGTGCCTCTCACGGGGTCGTTTCGGGGTTGTTTGGAGTTTTTGCACTCTAACGCCAAGTTTTAAGCCTAAGTCTACATATGTTCAAATAATTGTTGTATTATCAAACTGGGAATACCGTGATCGCGCGGTCACTTCCTACGAGTTACATTCTCCCGTACGAGGTGTTGGTGCCTCTCACGGGGCTGTTTGGAGTATTTGCACTCTGACGCCAAGTTTTAAGCCTAAGCCTACATATGTTCAAATAATCGTTGTATTATCAAACTGAGAATATCTTGATCACGCGGTCACTTACGATGAGTTACATTGGTCCTGTGCGAGGTGTTGGTGCCTCTTATGGGGCCGCTTGGGGGCTGTTTCGAGTTTTCGCACTCTGACACCAAGTTTTAAGCCTAAGTCTAAATATTTTCAAATTATTATCATATTCTCAAACTGAGAGTACCGCGACTGCGTAGTCAACTTGAACGAGTTACATTGGTCACGTGCGAGGTGTCGGTGCCTCTCACGGGGCCGCTCAGGGGTTGTTTCGAGTTTTCACACTCTAACACCAAGTTTTAAGACTAAGTCTACATCTTTTCAAATCATTATCATAATCTCAAACTAGGAGTACCCTGATCACGCGGTCAGGTCCTGTGAGTTACATTGGTTTCGTGTGCGGTGTTGGTGCCTCTCCTGGGGCCATTCGGGGGCTGTTTCGGGCTTCCCACCTCTTGTGCCATGCTTATAAGCCTAAGTCTATATATTTTTAAATCATCACCATATTCTCAAACCGAGAGTCCTGTGATAACACGGTCAGTTACTACGAGGTACATTGGTCCCGTACGAGGTGTTTGGTGCCTCTCATGGGGCCGTTCGGGGGCTGTTTCGGGTTTTCATCCTCTAACGCCATGTTTTTAAGCATATGTCTACATATTTTCAAATTATCATGGTATTATCAAACCGTGAGTACCGTGAACGCTCGGTCAGTTCCTACGAGTTACATAGGTCCCATGCGCGGTGCTTGTGCCTCTCGTGGTGTCGCTCGGGGGCTATTTCAAGGTATCCCACTCTGACTCCAAGTTTTAATCCTAAGTCTACATATTTTCAAATTATTGTCATATTCTCAAATTAGGAGTGTCGTGATCGTGCGCTCAGTTCCTACGAGTTAATTAGTCCCGTGTGAGGTCTCGGTGCCTCTCACGGGGCCGTTTCGAGGTTGTTTCGAGTTATCGCACTCTGGCGCCAATTTTTATGATTAATTCTAGATATTATAAAATTATCATCGTATTCTCAAACTAGGAGTACCGTGATTGCGCGGTCAGTTCCTACGAGTTACATTGGTACCGTGCGTTGTGTTGGTGCCTCTCACGGGGCCGTTTAGGGGTTGTTTCAAGTTTTCTCACCCCGACGCTAAGTTTTTAGCCTCAGTCTAGATATTTTCAAATTATTTTTGTATTCTCAAACCGGGAGTACCGCGATCGCACAGTTAGTTCGTACGAGTGACATTGGTCCCGTGAGAGGTGGCGGTGCCTCTCACGGGGCCACTCGGGGGCTGTTTCGAGTTTTCGCACTCTGACGCCATATTTTAAGCCTAAGTCTACATATTTTCAAATCATCACCGTATTCTCAAACCAGGAGTACCCTGATCACGTGGTCAGTTCCTACGAGTTAATTTGGTTTCGTGCGAGGTGTTGGTGCCTCACCCGGGGCCATTCGGGGGCTGTTTCGGGTTTCCCACCTCTTGCGCCATGTTTATAAGCCTAAGTCTAAATATTTTCAAATTATCATCGTATTCTTAAACTGGGAGTCCCGTGACAACACGACCAATTACTACTAGTTATATTGGTCCCGTGCGAGGTGTTTGGTGCCGTTCGGGGGCTGTTTCGTGTTTTCGCCCTCTAACGCCATCGTTTTAAGCATATGTCTACATATTTTTAAATTATCATGGTATTCTCAAACTACGAGTACCGTGAACGTGCAGTCAGTTCCTACGAGTTACATCGGTCCCGTGCGAGGTGCTTATGCCTCTCGTGGGGCCGTTCGGGGGCTATTTCAAGGTATCCCTCTCTGACTCCATGTTTTAAACCTAAGTCTACATATTTTCAAATTATTGTCGTATTTTCAAATTGGGAGTGTCGTGATCGCGCGCTCAGTTCCTACGAGTTACATTAGCCTCGTGCAAGGTCTCGGTGCCTCTTGCGGGGCAGTTTCGAGTTATCGCACTCTGGTGCCAAATTTTAAGATTAAGTCTAGATATTATCAGATTATCATCGTATTATCAAATCGGGAGTACCTTGATTGCATAGTCAGCTCCTACGAGTTACATTGGTCCCATGTGAGGTGTCGGTGCCTCTCACGGGGCTGCTTGGGGTTGTTTCGAGTTTTTGCACACTGATGCCAAGTTTTAAGCCTAAGTCTACATATGTTCAAATAATCATTGTATTCTTAAAACGGGAGTACCGTGATCGCACGGTCACTTCCTATTACATTGGTTGCCAAGTTTTAAGCTTAAGTCAACATATTTTCAAATCATTGTCGTATTCTCAAACCAGGAGTAACGTGATCACGCGGTCAGTTCCTAAGAGTTACATTGGTCCCGTGCGAGGTGTTGCTGCCTCTCACGGGGTCATTTGGGGGCTGTTTGGAGTTTTTGCACTCTCACTCCAAGTTTTAAGCCTAAGTCTACATATGTTTAAATAATTGTTATATTATAAAACCTAGAATACCGTGATCGCGCGGTCACTTCCTACGAGTTACATTTGTCCCGTTCGAGGTGTTGGTGACTCTCACAGGGCCGTTTAGGGGCTGTTTGGAGTTTTTGCACTCTGACGCCAAATTTTAAGCCTAAGTCTACATATGTTCAAATAATCGTTGTATTAACAAATCGGGAATAACGTGATCACACGATCACTACCTACGAGTTACATTGGTCCCATGCGGGGTATTGGTGCCTCTCATGGGGCCGCTTGGGGCGGTTTTGAGTTTTCTCACTCTGACACCAAGTTTTAAGCCTAAGTCTAGATATTTTCAAATTATCATCGTATTCTCAAACCAGTAGTACTACGATAGCGCAATCAGTTCGTATGAGTTGCATTGGTGCCGTGCGAGGTGTCAGTGCCTATCACGGGGCCACTCGGGGGCTGTTTCGAGTTTTCACACTCTGACGCCAAGTTTTAAGCCTAATTCTACATCTTTTCAAATCATCATCGTATTCTCAAACCAGGAGTACCCTGATCACACGGTCCATTCCTACGAGTTACATTGGTTTTATGCGAGGTATTGGTGCCTCTCCTGGGGCCATTCAGGGGTTAATTCAGGTTTTCCACCTCTTGCGCCATATTTATAAGCCTAAGTCTAGATATTTTCAAATTATCACCGTATTATCAAATTGGGAGTCCCGTGACAACACAGTCAGTTACTACGAGTTACATTGGTCCCGAGCGAGGTGTTTGGTGCCTCTCATGGGGCCGTTCGGGGGCTGTTTCGAGTTTTCACCCTCTAATGCTATGTTTTTAAGCATATGTCTACCTATTTTCAAATTATCATGGCATTCTCAAATCGTGAGTACCGTGAACGTGCGGTCAGTTCCTACAAGTTACATCAGTTCCGTGCGAGGTTCTTGTGCCTCTCATGGGGCCTTTCGGGGGTTATTTCAAGGTATCCCACTCTGACTTTAAGTTTTAATCCTAAGTCTACATATTTTCAAATTATTATCGTATTCTCAAATTGGGAGTGTCATGATCACGCGCTCAATTCCTACGAGTTACATTAGTCTCGTGCGAGGTCTCGGTGCCTTTCACGGGGACGTTTGGGGCTGTTTCGAGTTATCGCACTCTGGCGCCAAGTTTTAAGATTAGGTCTATATATTATCAAATTATCGGCGTATTGTCAAACCGAGAGTACGGTGATCGCGCAGTTAGTTCCTACGAGTTACATTGGTACCGTGCATTGTGTTAATGCCTCTTACGGGACCGTTCAGGGGCTATTTCAAGTCTTCGCACTCCGATGCCAAGTTTTAACTCTAAGTCTATATATTTTCAAATAATCATCGTATTCTCAAACATGGAATAACATGATCACCCGGTCAGTCCCTATGAGTTAGATTGGTCCCGTACGAGGTGTTGGTTCCTGTCACGGGGCCGTTTGGGGGCTATTTCAAGTTTTTGTACTGTGATGCCATGATTTTAGCCTAAGTCTAGATATTTTCAAATTATCATCGTATTCTCAAATTGGGAGTACTGTGATCGCGCGATCAGTTCCTACGAGTTACATTGGTCCCGTGCGAGGTGTTGGTGCCTCTCATGGGGCCGTTCGGGGGTTGTTTCAAGTTTCCCACCTCTTGCTCCATGTTTACAAGCCTAAGTCTATATATTTTCAAATTATCATCGTATTCTAAAATCGGGAGTCGTGTGACCATGCAATCAGGTCCTACGAGTTACATTAGTCCCGTGCGAGGTGTTGGTTCCTCTCATGGGATCGATCGGGGGCTATTTCGGGTTTTTGCACTCTGATGCCAAGTTTTAAGCCTAAGTCTAAATATTGTCAAATTATCACTGTATTCTTAAACCGGGAGTATCATGATCACGCAGACAGTTCCTATGAGTTACATTGGTCCCGTGAGAGGTGTTGGTGCCTCTCACGGGGCCGCTCGGGGGATATTCCAAGGTATCGCACTCTGATGCCAAGTTTTAATCCTAAGTCTAGATATTTTCAAATTATCAAAGTATTCTCAAGTCGGGAATACCTTGATCGGGTGATCAGTTCGTTTGAGTTACATTGGTCCCATGCGAGGTGTTAGTGCCTCTCATGGGGCCGTTCGAGGGATGTTACGGGTTTCCCACCTCCGGTACCATGTTTTTAAGCCTAAGTCTTCATATTTTCAAATTATCATCGTATTCTCAAATTGGTAGTAACGTAATCCCGTGGTCAGTTCCTACGAGATACATTGGTCCCATGCCAGGTGTTGGTGCCTCTCACGGGGCCGCTCAGAGGCTATTTCAATGTATCGCACTCTGACGCCAAGTTTTAATCCTAAGCCTATATATTTTCAAATTATCGTATTATTCTCAAATCGGGAGTACCATGATCGTGCGGTTAGTTCCTTTGAGTTACATTGGTCCCAAACGAGGTGTCAGTGCTTCTCACGGGGCCGTTCGGGGGTTGTTTCGGGTTTTCGACCTCTAGCACCATGTTTTTAAGCCTAAGTATACAAATTTTAAAATTATCATCATATTCTAAAACCAAGAGTACCGTGATCGCAGGGTCAGTTCCTACGAGTTACATTAGTCCTGTGTGAGGTGTTAGTGCCTCTCACGGGGCCGCTTGGGGGCTTTTTCGAGTTTTCGCACTCTGACGCCAAGTTTTAAGCCTATGTCTACATATTTTAAAATTATTATCATATTCTCAAACATGGACTACCATGATCGTGCGATCAGTTCCTACGTGTTACATTGGTCCCGTATGAGGTGTCGATGCCTCTCACGGGGCCGCTCGAGGCCTGTTTTGAGTGTTCGCACTATGACGCCAAGTTTTACGCCTAAGTATACATATATAGAAATTATCGCCGTATTCTCAAATCGTGAGTACCGTGATCACGCAGTCAGTTCCTACGAGTTACATTATTCCCATACTAGGTGTCGGTGTCTCTCGCGGGGCCGTTCCGGGGCTATTTTGGGTTTCCCACCTCTAGCGGCATGTTTTTAAGCCTAAGTCTACATATTTTCAAATTATGATCGTATTATCCAATCAGGAGTACCGTGATCGTGCGGTCTATTCCTACGAGTTACATTGGTCCCGTGCGAGGTGTTGGTGCCTCTCATGGGGACGTTTGGGGGCTATTTCCGGGTTTCTCCCTCTAACGCCATGTTTTTAAGCCTAAGTGAACATATTTTCAAATTATCGTCGTATTCTCAAACCAAAAGCCCCGTGACCAGGCGATCAGTTCCTGCGAGTTACATTAGTCCCATGCGAGGTGTTGGTGCCTCTGACGGGGCCCCTAAGGGGATGTTTTGAGTTTTCGCAATCTGACGCCAAGTTTTATGCCTAAGTCCAAATATTTTCAAATTATCGTCGTATTCTTAAATCGGTAGTAGCGTGATTGCGCGGTCAGTTCCTACGTATTACATTGGTACCGTAGGAGGTGTGGGTGCCTCTCATGGGGCCGTTCGGGGGTTGATTCAGGTTTTCGCCCTCTAACGCCATGTTTTTAAGCCTAAGTCTACATATTTTCAAATTATCGTCGTATTCTCAAACCTTCCTAGATTGATTTAGTGTAAATTAACACCTGCCTAGATTATACAACAAGTGACGGGGGTGAAAAGTTAATAAGTAATCGTATAGAGGTTGATTTCATGTAAATTTACACCAGCCTAGATTATAGTAATGAGAACCGTCTAAATCAACTTGTATACGATTACTTATTACATAATCTTTTCACCCACGTTATTTGTTATATATATATATAAAGAGAGAAAAATGTACCGGAATATTTGTAGAGAGAGAGATGGTCGTCGAAATATGTGAGGAATAGGAAAGAGGGTCGTTGTTGCTGCAACCAAAAGAGAAACAATTATCGTCATATTCAGATATTTAACAAATTTAGTACAAAAATAAACTATGAACAAACATATTTAATACACCCACCCCACCCCCACCCCCACGCCCAACCCCTAACAGTTTTGGACTATATCCCCCCTCCCCCCCCCCCCCCCGCCCCCAACTGGTATAAGTCTACCCTTTTTGCGTTGGTTTTTTTGGATCATTTAACCCCTTGGACAGATGGGCTCTGTTTGGTCAGGCCTTGGGGAGATTTTGGTTGATACAATCTCTCCCCACACTCAGGCTTGGTCTCCCAAAAAAGACACTCGGACTTGCTATATATAGCAGTTATATAGAGATGCTGCCATATATAGCTACTATATATAGTTGCTACTGCTTGCTGTTATATATAGTTGTTGCTATATATAGTTCCTACTATATATAGCTGCTGCTATATAGAGCTATAGTTCCTGCTATATATAGCTGCTGCTATATAGAGCTATAGTTCCTGCTATAGTTGTTGTTATATATAGCAGCTATATATAACTGCTTCTATACATAGCTACTATATATAACTGCTATTGTTATATATGTGCTATATATAACTACTATATATAGCTCCTACTTCTATATATGTGCTATATATAACTGCTACTTCTATATATGTGCTATATATAGCTACTAAAATAGCTCTTGCCGCCGATATAGCTACAACATCTAAGTGACTTCAAAGTTACAAAATATGTTAACCCTCAACGAAAAATATAAAACTCTTACCGTTAGGAGTGAGTTTCCATGTAATATGCAGAAACACCTGCTTGGCTTCTTCACCCATCACTACTAACATCAATGGAAATTTTTTATATTTTCCACTTCTCGTGCAGATAACATTCAAATCAGTAAGCCAAGTGTAATATGCAGAAACACCTGCTTGGCTTCTTCACCCATCACTACTAACATCAATGGAAATTTTTATATTTTCCACTTCTCGTGCAGATAACATTCAAATCAGTAAGCCAAGTGTAATAGTAAAATAAATAAATGAAAACGTATATAGTGTAAAAAAAAGAACCGATCGAGGTCACCTACCATATCTAGTCCAGATATTTTCAAATTATAATTGTATTCTCAAATCGGGAGTACCGTGATCACGCGGTTAGTTCCTACAAGTTACATTAATCCCTTGCGAGGTGTCGGTACCTCTCACGGGTCCGTTAAGGGGTTGTTTCTGTCTTTCCCCCTCTAACGCCATGTTTTTAAGCCTACGTGAGCATATTTTCAAATTATCTTGGTATTCTCAAATCGGAAGCCCCGTGACCTGGCAGTCAGTTCCTACAAGTGACATTGGTCCCGTGCAAGGAGTTGGTGCCTCTCACGATGCCGCTTGGGGGCTATTTTGAGTTTTCGAACTCTGACGCCAAGTTTTAAGCCTAAGTCTAGATATTGTCAAATTATCATCGTATTATTAAACTAGTAGTACCGTGATCGTGCGGTCAGTTCCTGGGAGTTACATTGGTTCCGTGAGAGGTGTTGGTGCCTCTTACGAGGCCACTTGGGGGTGGTTTCGAGTTTTGGGACTCTGATGCCAAGTTTTAAGCATAAGCCTACATATTTTTGAATTATTGTCGTATTCTCAAACTGAGAGTATCATGATCGCGCTGTCAGTTCCTACAAGTTACATTAGTCCCGTGCAAGGTGTTGGTGCTTCTTATGGGGCCGCTAGGGGGCAATTTTTAGTTTTCGCATTCTGACGCCAAGTTTTAAGCCTAAGTCTATATATTGTCAAATTATCATCGTATTCTCACACTGGGAGTCCCGTGATCTCGCGATCAGTTCCTACGAGTTACATTGGTCGCATACGAGGTGTTAGTGCCTCTCACGGGGTCACTCGGGGGTTGTTTCAAGGTATCGAACTATGACGCCAAGTTTTAATCCTAAGTCTGGATATTTACCAATTATTATAGTATTCTCAAATCGAGAGTACCGTGATCACGCGGTCAGTTCCTTTGAGTTACATTGGTCCCATACGAGGTGTTGGTGCCTCTCACCGAGCCGTTTGAGGGTTGTTACGGGTTTGCAACCTATAGCATAATGTTTTTAAGCTTAATTCTACATATTTTCAAAATATCGTCATATTCTCAAACAGGAGTACCAGGATCGCGCGGTCAGTTTCTACGAGTTACATTAGTCTCGTGTGAGGCGTTGGTGCATCTTACGGGGCCGCTTGGGGGATCTTTCGAGTTTTCTCACTCTAACGCCAAGTTTTAAGCCTAAGTCTACATATTTTCAAATTATCATCGTATTCTCAAATTGGGAGTACCGTGATCGCACGGTCAGTTCCTATGAGTTACATTCGTCCCGTGCGAGGTGTTGTTACCTCTCACGGGGCCGCTCGGGGGTTGTTTCAATGCATCGAACTCTGACGCCATGTTTTAAAAAAAATTCTAGATATTTTAAAATTATGGTAGTATTCTCAAATCAGGAGTACCGTGATCGCGCGGTTAGTTGTTTTTGAGTTACATTGGTCCTATGAGAGGTGTCGGTGCCTCTCACGGGGCCGTTCGGGGGCTGTTTTGTGTTTCCCACCTCTAGAACCATGTTTTTAAGCTTAAGTCTACATATTTTCAATTTATCATTGTATTCTCAAACTGAGAGTACCGTGATCGTGTGGTTAGTTCCTATTAGTTACATTAGTCCATGCGAGGTTTTGATGCCTCTTATAAGGTCGCTTGGGGGCTCTTTTGTGTTTTCGCACTCTGTCACCAAGTTTTAAGCATAAGTCTAAATATTTTCAAATTATCATCGTATTCTCAAATCGGGAGTACCGTTATTGCGCAATCAGTTCCTTTGAGTTACATAGATCCCATGCAAGGTGTCGGTGCCTCTTACCAGGCCGTTCGAGGATTGTTACGGGTTTCCCACCTCTAGCACAATGTTTTTAAGCCTAAGTCTACATATTTTCAAAATATCATCGTATTATCAAACCGGGAGTACTGTGATCACGCGGTCAGTTCCTATCAGTTACATTAGTCCAGTGGGAGGTGTTGGTGCCTCTTACGGGGCCGCTTGGGGGCTGTTTTGAGTTTTTACACTATGACTCCAAGTTTTAAGCCTTAGTCTATATATTTTCAAATTATCGTCGTATCCTCAAACCGGGAGTAACATGATCACGTGGTCAGTTCCAATGTGTTACATTGGTCCCGTACGAGGTGTGGGTACCTCTCACGGCGTCGTTTTGGGGTTGTTTTGGGTTTTCACCCTCTAAGGCCATGTTTTTAAACCTAAGTCTACATATTTTCAAATTATCATCATATTCTCAAACCTGCCTGGATTGATTTAGTGTAAATTTACCCCTACCTATGTTATATAACGAGTAATGAGGGTGAAAAGTTAATAAGTAATCGTATACAGGTTGATTTCGTGTAAATTTACACCTGCCTAGATTATAGTAATGAGAACCGTCTAAATCAATTTGTATATGATTACTTATTACTTATTATCTTTTCACCCTCGTTATTTGTTATATATGTGTGTGTTTGTGTATATATATATATAGAGAGAGAGAGAGAGAGAAAGAGAGAAAGATGTACCGAAATTTATGCAGAGATAGATATGGTCATCGGAATATGTGAGGAAGAGGAAAGAGGGTCGTCGCTGCTACAACCAAAAGAGAAACAATTATCGTCATGTTCACATATTTAACAAATCTAGTAGAAAAATAAACTGTGAACAAACATATTTAAAACACCCAACCCAACCCACCCCTTAACAGTTTTGGACTGTATCCCCCCCCCCCCCACCACCACCGGTACAAGTCTTCCCTTTTTGCATTGGTTTTTCTTGAATCATTTAACCCCTTGGACCGATGGGCTCTGTTTGGTCAGGCCTTGGGGAGATTTTGGTTGCTATAATCTCTCCCCACTTTCAGGCTTGGTGTCCCATGAAGACACTCAGCCCTACTATATATAGCACCTGTATATAGATGCTTCCATATATAGCTGATGTTGCTTGCTGCTATATATAGCTTCTGCTATATATAGTTCCTGCTATGTATAGCAGTTATATATAGTTGCTGCTATATATAGCTATAGTTCCTACTATTGTTATTGTTATATATAGCAGCTATATATTACTCCTGCTATATGTAGCTACTATATATAGTTGCTACTTCTATATATGTGCTATATGTAGATACTATAATAGCTACTGCGGCCGGTATAGCTACAAAATCTAAGTGACTTAAATGTTACAAAATATGTTAACCCTCACCGGAAAATATAAAACTCTTACCTTTAGGAGTGAGTTTCCATGTAATATGCATAAACACCTGCTTGGCCTCTTCACCCATCACTACTAACATCAGTGGAAATTGTATGCTTTCCACTTCTCGTGCAGATAACATACAAATCAGTAAGCTAAGTATAATAGTAAAATAAATAAATGAAAACATATATATTCTAAACAAAAGAATCGATCGAGGTCACCTACAATATCTAGTCTAGATATTTTCAAATTATCATTATATTATCAAACCGGGAGTACCATGATCACGCGGTCAGTTCTTACGAGTTACATTGGTCCTGTACGAGGTGTTCGTACCTTTCACGGGGCCGTTTGGAGGCTGTTTCGAGTTTCCTCACTCTGACGATAAGTTTTTAAGCCTAAGTCGACATATTTTCAAATTATCGTTGTATTCTCAAACCTGCCTAGATTGATTTAGTGTAAATTTACATCTTCCTAGATTATAGTAACAAGTAACGAGGGTGAAAAGTTAATAACTAATCTTATACAGGTTGATTTAGTGTAAATTTACACATGCCTAGATTATAGTAACGAGAATCATCTAAATCAACTTGTACACGATTACTTATTATCTTTTCACCCTCGTTATTTGTTATATATATATATATATATATATATATATATATATATATATATATATATATATATATATATATATATATATATATATATATATATATATATATATATATATAGAGAGAGAGAGAGAGAGAGAGAGAGAGAGAGAAAAAAGAGAGAGATGTACCGAAATATGTGTACAGAGAGAGATGGTCGCCAGAATATGTGAGGAAGAGGGAAGAGGGTCGTCGTTGGTGCAACCAAAAGAGAAAAAATTATCGTCATATTAACATATTTAACAAATTTAGTATAAAAAGAAATGGTGAACAAACATATTTAAGACACGCACCCCACCCCCACCTTCACCCCCTAACAGTTTTGGACTATACTCCCCCCCCCCCCAACCAGTACAGATCTTCCCTTTTGGCATTGATTTTTCTTGGATCATTTAACCCCTTGGACATGTGGGCTCTGTATGGTCACGCCTTATGGAGATTTTGGTTGGTATAATATCTCCCCACACTCAGGCTTGGTCTCCCAAGAAGACACTCTGACCTATTATATATAGCTACTGCTATATATAGCTACTACATATAGCTGTTTGCTGCTATATATAGCGACTATATATAGTTGTTGTTGCTACTATATATAGTAGCTATATATAGCTGCTGCTATATATAGTTCCTGTTATATATAGTTGCTTCTATATATAGCTATAGTTCCTGCTATAGTTACTGCTATATATAGCAGCTATATATAGCTGTTGCAATGTATAGCTACTATATATAGTTGTTGTGGTTATATATATGCTATATATAACAACTATAATAGCTGCTGCAGCCGATATAGCTACAAACTCCAAGTGACTTCAATGTTACAAAATATGTTAACCCTCACCGGAAAATATAAAACTCATACCTTTAGGAGTGAGTTTCCATAAAATATGCAGAAATACCTACTTGGCTTCTTTACCCATCACTACTAACATGATTTGAAATCTGTATGTTTTCCACTTCTTGTGTAGATAACATACAAATCATTAAGACAAGTGTAATAGTAAAATAAATAAATGAAAACATATATATTCTAAACAAAAGAACCGATTGAGGTCACCTATCGTATCTAGTCTATATATTTTCAAATTATCATCGTATTCTCAAATCGGGAGTACCGTGATCGCTCGATCAGTTCCTACGAGTTACATTTGTCCCTTGTGAGGTGTCGGTACCTCTCACGGGGCCGTTAGGGTGTTATTTTGGGCATTCCCCCTCTAACACCTTATTTTTAAGCCTAAGTCGAGATATTTTCAAATTATCATCGTATTCTTAAATTGGGAGTCCCATGATCGCGTTGTCAGTTCCTATGAGTTACATTGGTCCCATTCGAGGTGTTCGTTCCTTTCATGGGGCCGTTTGGAGGCTATTTTTGGGTTTTCACACTCTGATGCCAAGTTTTTAAGCCTAAGTCTACAAATTTTCAAGTTATCATCGTATTCTCAAACCGGGAGTCTCATGACCATGCGATCAGTTCCTATGAGTTATATTGGTCCTGTGCGAGGTTTACATGCCTCTCTCAGGGCCATTTTGGAGCTGTTTCGAGGTTCACCCCTCAAGTGCCATTTTTCAAACATAAGTCTATTATTTTAATATCATGGTTTGGACATCCCCATCGCTCTTCAACTGGTGTTCCTTTTCGGATGACTTACAATTATTGACCGAAGAAGGCTCATCCACAAGAGGTGCAGTGTGTTGAAGTTTTATTTGGGGCATATATGAGCCAACAACTCTCATCTTCCCCCTTTTTTCCTTTCTAAAGGTCTAGGTCAGGGCATCCTTTTCAAGGTTAAAGTCATTAGTAGGGCTCGAATTGGATTGACTGCTGATGGATTCTATTGATTCTAGTGTCTTAGTCAAGTGCGAAGGGAATTTATTATCATTATCCCGTCAAGCATGAATGAATAAGTTGAACCGATTTGGGTTTTTCTCCTTCGCCTCATGCTCCAAAAAATTATTTCACCGTTCCAACGACATTTCAACATTGGGAGGCACTCTCTCTTTCATAGACAAAATATCTGAGCTCGCTACCTCTTTTGGGAAATGTTTCTTCCAAAGATTTCTCGTTTATGTCCTCAATCCTTTAGCAACCCGAGATAAAACCCTATTATTGGAATGGTGAGGAAATGAGAAATGATTGCAGAGTTAATCATATATGTCATCTTTGATAGCTTGATCAACAAGGTTCCATTTGTCTAGTTAACCGACTCCCACGTTCATTTTTCCCTATGACAAACACGAGGCTTTGAAGTTTAGCACATCATTCCTATCACCCGTCAGATTGATCTCGAGAAGGGAGAACCTAATGGGCTTCTTTACATTTGATCGAGAGGCATCGGGAGTGCTTGATGGGGGCATTGAAGCAACGGGAGTGCTGGATTGGGGTGTAGGACCACTTGGAGGTGGTCTTGGTGAGGAGTGAACCATTGGTGGAGTTGTGAATTGCTCAGCCATTGGTGTTGAGAATTCGGGATCTTCACGAGATAGTGAATCTCGTTGTGGTGTCACCTCGGCACTTGGTACCGTTCGGTTGTTTCCTCTCGACATTATATACAAAAATGAAATACTACAAGTGACTAAAGAATTATAATAATATGAAATTGTAACTAATTAATCAAGCTTGTGACGATAGATGGATAGATAGATAGTTAGATAGATAGATAGATAGATAGATAGATAGATAGATAGATAGATATATAGATAGATAGATAGATAGATAGATAGATAGATAGATAGATAGATAGATAGATACCTTTTCAGAGTAAGGGTTTAGAATAAGTTCAATGTGTTCGATCTCCATCCATTCGGTATTAGTTTTTAAGCACCTATGATTTTTTTCACGTGGCCAACTAGGAGGAAGGGTATCTATGATTGATGTGTAGATATCCGTGGCATGAACTCGGAATCCCATATTTCTCAACTTATTGGCAAGATTCAATTTTATGTGCATGTGGCACGAAACATCACAGTCTGTGTCAATGCTCTCTATACGGAGTTGTATCCATAATGGGTGGATTTTTTATTCGCCTTCTCTAATAGCGTAACCAAGGTCAGGGCTATGTCGGGATTATGTGTGTGAAACTTATTTTGTATAACGTCATGCCAATTTTCTGGTAGAGAAAATAGAATACGATCGAACAAGTAATATTGCTCGAGATCAACTCCACGATTTACAAGGTAGTTAAATTATTCGATATTTTTATTTTCATACCTATAAATAGGAGTACTCTCTGTATGACGCACACTAATAAAATAGTTATGTGTGCGGCCTAGTTGCAACCTCTCCCACTCTTCTTGACAGTAATTATCACCGTGCCTCGTTTTTCCTAAGAAAAGTATACCTGCCGTAATTATATATAACACGTTTTGTTAGGGTTTATTATGGGAGAGTTTAAAAGTATAGGTGTATTATATATTCAATAAACATACAAACTCCAGAATCAACAAAAACACACAATGTACTTACGCACATATTGTAATGCAAACAAACAACCAATGCCTACACACTATTGTAGAAAGGTAGATGTACAAAATCACATATTGTAGTACTTACACACATATTGTAGTGTAAAAGATCACGACATGCATATAACCCCTAATATAATATGATGGCACGCATATAACCCCTAATAAAATCACGACAAGGTGGATGTAAATTTTTTTACTCATTAAAAATCCATTTAATTATATTTTGTCAAAAAAAATATAATGTCTAGGGTTTTGAATAATATTTTGTCAAAAACAATATACCACTACACCAAATCCTGCGAATGGTCACACCAAGTGGGTCAAGGCCTAAGTCCGCGACCAGCTGGTCGCGGACTTAGGTCGTGACCCACTCAATATTTGGCATGACCAATTTTATTACCACATTAAATTATCCATGCTTTGGAAATGGTCACGGACTAAATCCCTGACCATAGAGGGTCACGGCCCGAGTCCCTGACCAGGTCGTGACCAGTTTGGCGCCAAAATTCCCTCCAAACTGGTCGCGGGTCGGTCACGGCCCAAATCCGTGACCAGGTCGTGACCAGTTTGGCGCCAAAATTTCCTCTAAAATGGTCGCGGATGGTCACGGACTTGGGCCGTGACTAATGGCGCGACGAAGCAGAAAACACACACATTAAGGGTCACGACTATGGGCTGTGACCATTTGTGGGACTGGGCCACGGCTATGGGCCGTGACCATACATCATTCAAACACGAAGGCTGTTGGAAAAGGGTCACGCATTATGGTTCACGACCCATAGCTGTGACCAGATCGAAATCCCCATTGTTCTGCAAAAAAGTGATGGTTCGCGCGCATGGGTCATGGCTCTTGGCCGTGACCAGTTTGGAATCGCCATTGTCAAAGTCATTAATGGGTCACGGCTCTTGGCCGTGACCAGGTTGAAATCGCCAGAATTCATGCTCATTAATGGGTCGCGCACATCGGGTCAGGGCTCTAGGCCGTGACCATAGTCTGGTCTTAAAAAGAAATATTCCCAGCTCTCATTTATTACGTCCGACTTCGTTGCTGTTAGGGTTTTTGCGATTTCGAGCTCCTGCGATTTCGGTTGGATTTATATTGGATTTGCATTTGGATTTGCATTTGGCTAATCGATTTCAGTTGGTATCTATTGATTCATTTGGATTTCGTGATTTCTAACTAAAGCCCTAATTTTTGTGTATGTATGTGTAGATTTATGTTTGTATGTGTGTATGTGTGTGTATGTATAGATTGTATGTATGTGTATGTATAGGTTTATGTCAAAAAAAATATTATGGTTTAGTAAACCTTAAATAGTATGTGTGTGTATGTATAGATTATGTCAATAAACCCTAGCTTGTATGTGTGTGTATGTATAGATTATGTCAATAAACCCTAGATTGTATATGTGTGTATTTTTTTTAATCAAAATATGCCTGTCTCTTTTTTTTTGAGAAAATATAATTAAATGATTTTTTTTACATATGAGCCGCAAACACGTGTACACATTACTATAGTGAGATATTGTTGGCTTGGTTGTTGGATACTATGTTGAATTTATTAAATTGATACTAGTGTCGATAAATGTATATGTTATTAAATTTGTTGGGTGTGCTCTTGATTTGCCTATGAAAAAGTATATCACATATGCTTGTCTTGTTTATGTGTATATGTATGTTTAAACTCTCATAACTTTCAAACCTAAACCTTAATAGCAGGACTCTTCTTCATGCCCTCGTATACTTTTCTTAGGAAAAATGAGGCACGATGATAAATACTGTCAACAAGAGTGGGACAGGTTGGAATTAGACCTCACACATAACTCTTTTATTAGCGTGCATCATATAGAGGGTAATCCTATTTATAGGTACGAAGATAAAAAGATCGAACAATTTAACTACCTTATAAATCATGGATTTGATATCCAACAAGATTACTTGCTCGATCGTATTCTATTTTCTCTACCAGAAAACTGGGATGACGTTATACAAAATATATTTCACACACATAATCCCGACATAGCCCTGACCTTGGTTACGTTGTTGGAGAAGGCGGGAAAAAAAATCCACCCGTTATGGATACAACTGCGTACAGAGAGCATTGACATAGACTGTGATGTCTCGCACCACAAGCAGGTAAAATTTACTCTTGCCAACAAGTTGAGAAATTGGGGATTCCGAGTTCATGTCACTGACATCTACACATCAATCATAAATACCCTTCCTTCTAGTTGGCCACGTGCAAAAATTCATAGGTTCTTAAAAACTAATACCGAATGGATGGAGATTAGACACATTGAACTTATTCTAAAGTCTTACTTTGAAAAGGTATCTATCTATCTATCTATATAAAACTAATTAAGCTTGATTAATTAGTTATAATTTCATATTATTATAGTTATTTAGTCACTTATATTTTTTAATTTTTCTAGATAATGTCGAGAGGAAACAACCCTAAGGTACCAAGTGCCGATGTGACACCACAACGAGGTTCACCATCTCGTGCAGAACCCGAATTCTCAACACCAATGGCTGAGAAATTCACAACTCCACCAATGGTTCACTCCTCACCAAGTCCAACCCCAAGTGCTCCTACGCCCCAATCCAGCACTCCCATTGATTTAACGCCCCAATCCAACACTCATGATGCCTCCCGCTCAAATGAAAAGAAGCCTATTGGCTTCTCCCTTCTCGGGAATAACCCGACGGGTGATAGGAATGACGTGCTGAACTTTAAAGCCCAGTGTTTGTCGCTGGGAAAAATGAACGTGGGAGTCGGTGGACCAGAAAATTGGAACCTTGTTGATCAAGCTGTCAAAGATGACATATATGACCAACTTTGCAAGCATTTCTCATTTCCTGACCGTTCCAAGAATAAGGTTCTATCTCGGGTTACTGAAGGATTGAGGACATACAGGAGAAACCTTCGGAAGAAACATTTCCCTAAAGAGGCAGCGAGCTCCGATATTTTGGATTTGAAAGAGAAAGTGCCTCCTAATGTTGAAATGACGGTGGACCAGTGGAATAAGTTTTTGGAGAATGAGGCGAAGGAAAAAAATTTGGTCCAGAGGGAGCAAAACAAAAAAAATAGGGCACAAAAAACTGATATCCATAGGCTGGGATCCAAATCATATGAGGATTTGAAGAATGAATGGGAGAGTAGGACAAAAGATGGTCCAGATGCCGGTAAAAACCCAAATCGGTCCAACTTATTCCTTCATGCTCGACGGGACAAAGATAATAAATTCTCGCTGCACTTGGATAAGACATTGGAATCAATAGAGGCCATCAACAGTCAATCAGATTTGATCCCTACAGATGACTTTGACCTTGAAAATGATGCCCTGACTAAGACCTTTGGAAAGGACAAAAGGGGGAGGACGAGAGGTGTTGGCTCACATATGCCAAAAACAAAACTTCAACACATTGCACCTCTTGTGGATGAGCTTTCTTCGGTCAAGAATTGTATCTCATCCCAAAAGGAGCACTAGTTGAAGACCGATGGGGATGTCCATGAGATTAAAAATTCCCTGGGATTATTGACAAATCAAATTGGGAAACTTGTGAATCTTATTGAAAGTTATAGGCCCCCAATGACTCCTCAAGGTTTCACACATCCTTCCCCTCCAACATTCCCCTCTCAAATGCCTCATCCTCCAACATTCCCCTCCCCTGCACCTCCGCCAATCACGGGGCTCGGATCATCGTCAACAACTCACGGTGACTATGGCGAAGAGTACTATATCAAGGACATGAGCAATTCGAGGTTTGTTGGTGTGTGCATACTCATCTCCATGGTTCCTGGAACTCTAGTACATCACCGACCTTTGGATAAGGGTGAGGCTAAAATAATGGTCGATGAAATATACAACGGCTGCGGAGATGTACCTGTGTACGTTAACAGCGGGGATGGGATGGAATTGAGGAATTATGCAAAATCTTTTATTACTTGGCCACTTTTTCTGTTGGCCAAGATTTAATAATATTTTCTTTCGTTTCAGTTGTAATAATTTTTTTGTTTTAGTTGTAAGAATATTGTTTTTGCTTCAGTTGGAATGATATTTTTTTGTTTCAGTTGTAAGAATATTGGTTTTGTTTCGTTTGGAATGATATTTTTTTTGTTTCAGTCGTAAGAATATTCTTTGTGTTTCAGTTGTAATAATATTTTTTAACCTATTACCACAGGACTGAAATTTGAAGATTATTACATGGATTTCCCACAATATAAAGAGTGGATGGGAGAGACTAACCGGATATCAATTAATCATGTAAAGGGCGTTTATTAATTTGTTAAATATGCTTCCAAAAATCTTAAAAGTGAGAAGATTCCGTGTCCGTGCACTCATTGTATTAACGGAAAATATAAGTCATTGGAAGTTGTTGAGTTGCGTTTACTAAAGTGGGGAATCTGTCAAGACTATATAATATGGACATACCATGGTGAAAAAGTTGTACCTTATGTTCCAGAAGAATTACCGGGAGTCGACCGTGTAACGGAACCTCAAGGAGTAGAAGTGGTACATAATTCACCAACACATCGTCTATTGACCGACTTAATTGATGATGCTTACGGACTCCACAACCAACAAAACCACCAACCTATGGATACAAATAATGCGCATTATGACCAAGTAAATGAACAAATTGATGCTTAACTACTAGGAGATCGGGAATACATACGGTTGAAATCCGATGCGGCTAGACCGTTGTATAAAGATTGCGATGAAGATCACTCGGTATTATATGCAATGATTGGTTTGCATAATTTGAAGAGTCAATTTGGTTTGTCTGGAAACAGCGTAACCGGAATTCTTAAGTGGGTTAAAGAAATTCTCCCAAAAGAGAACATGTTACCAGACAATTATCCTACCATGAAGAAGAGTTTGAAGGGTTTAGGTTTGAAATAAAAATCTATTCATGCTTGCAAGTATGATTTCATATTGTACCGAAATGAGCACGAAGAGAAGGATGAATGTCCTGTATGCATTGAGCCAAGATATATGGTTTGTGAGAATGGAAATGACAAACATGCAAAAAATCGCAAGTGCTCGCAAGTCCCACAAAAGGTTTTGAAGTATTTTCCACTTGGGCCACGGTTAAAACATTTTTTTACTGTACCGTGGATAGCGGAGGCCATGACATGGGATGCTCGATGTGAGGTGGGTGGGAATTTGATGCATCATCCGGTTGATTCACTCATCTGGCAAATTTCAAATGCACAACACCCTGAATTTGCAAAGGAACCGCGCAACATTTGTCTCGTAATCTCAACCGATGGGTTTAACCCTTTCGGTAATTTAAGTACTAGTCAGAGTTATTGGCCAGTTCTTATGGCGACTTTAAGTCTTCCTCCGACGTTATGCATGAGAAAGGAGTTCACATTGTTATCTCTGTTGATACCCGGGCCGAAGGCTCCCAGTGATGATATTGATATATTCTTAGCACCATTAATCGAAGAACTTAAAGAGTTGTGGGATAAAGGCGTGACGGCGTTCAATTCTCATAAGGGTGAAGAGTTCACACTTAAAGAAATGGTGATGTGGGCGATCCACGATCTTCCTGCTTATGGGACCTTGTCCAGTTGTAATGTTCATGGTTATTATGGATGTCCCATATGTGGGGAGGAAACTGAAGCCTGTTGGTTAAAACATAGTGGTAAGTTGAGTTACATGGGTCATCGTAGATTTTTGTTGACCAGTCACCCTTTTAGGAACGACAAGTCTAACTTTTTGCCTGTCGGTCACGAGCGAAGAACGGCACCTATTCAACTTTCTAGTCAGTAAATTGAGGAGAAGGCGGTGGCTGCAACTGCGGGGAATATGTATGTAGGCAAACACCCCCAGTTTGTAAACCTAAAGCGTAAAGCTAGGGAGGATCCGAACGACCCTAGTAAAGCGAAGCCATGGTCCAGGCGATCAATAATTTTTGATTTGCCGTATTGGAAAGATCATCGTGTAAGGCATATAATTGATGTGATGCACACAGAGAAGAATGTTGCAGAACATTTGATAGGAACATGTCTGGGTGGATCTCATTCCAAAGATGGCGAGCGTGCCCGCCGAGATCTACGGGATATGAAAATAAAGAAGAAACTGTGGTTAAAAAATGATCTAACGACAGGAAGAATTTATATCCCCCCGACTGCTTTCACTTTGACTACTAGTGAGAAGAAGATCCTCTTAGACACGTTGTTCAACTTGAAGACTCCAACCGGTTATTCTGGTAATTTGCGTAGGGTAGTAAACTACCAAGCAAATGACTTGAAACAGTGCAAGTCTCACGACTGGCACGTAATCATCCAATTAATCCAGTTGTTATTTCGGCATTGCTTCTATGAACACAAAGATCTCCGTCGGGCAATTATGCAAATCAGTTTGTGTTTTACCCTACTTTGTGAAAAAGTGGTAAACAGAAGACACATTAAAGCTGCGAAATCAACTTTATCCGAGGCAGTTTGTGTGTTAGAGAAATATTTTCCTCCGTCATTCTTCGATATCAGTATCCACCTGCTTGTGCATTTGTACGATGAAGCTTTATTATGTGGTCCCGTGAGGTATCGTTGGATGTATCCTTTTGAGCGCTTGATGAAAACCTTCAAAGATTATGTAAAGAATACACGGTATATTGGAGGGTCAATTGCTGAAGAATACGTAACGGTGGAATCATCGCTATACGCTAGGGAACATATTCCAGAACAAGAGGTGAAGAGATTTAATCCTCGTGGAGAACGAGTGATAGAGGAACCTGATGAGTTTGAGGATGAATTATCGTTTGGGAACCCTAAAGAGGTGAAACTCACAAACCTACAATACGAGCAAGCAACTCGTCATGTCTTCGAATCTCAAGATGAAGTCCAAGACTGAAGAGAGTGAGTATCTACTGAATTCTTCTTCTTTGATTATATGTATTTTTTATTTTATTATCTAAACTCAATAATTTTTCGGTAGGAAGTACGAGAACGAAATTATCCAAAATCAAAGGAGAAATTGGACGACAAATGACTTTAGGGCATGGGTGTCAAAAGAGGTACTTTTCACATCTTATGTGTGCGGTTATTTATTCATGTGTGGTAAAAACATGCCCTAATACAAATTTATTAATAAATGCAACTTCTAAAAAGAGGTGATGTCTCTTCCAGACTTGCACGCCTAGCAAAAGGTCCTAGTTTTCGTTCAAAAGAGTTTAAGAAATTCCGCACCAACGGTTTTGATTTCATTTCATATCCATATGAGGAAAAACTTTTGATGCAAAACAGTGGAATATCAATTTCTGCCTTGACCACCTGTATCGCTAGCAAAAGTGATAAAAATCCAAAGAATACGGTGCTAACCTATTATGGGATAATTCAACAAATCCTAGAACTTGATTACTTGGATTTCACAGAAATCGTATTCTATTGTGATTGGGTAAAGGTGGAGGATACAACGAATGCTTGGAAAGTTGATCCCGACTCCAAACTTATTATGGTAGATTTATCAAAGCTGAAGACTAAAGATCTCATAGTCGACGAGCCTTTTATTTGTGCCTTTCAGAATGTAAAGAAGGTATTATACTCGAAGTGCATAAACGATGGCAATTGGTCTATTGTTGTGCATGAACCAAAGGGTATGACTACTGAAGTAGACGCATTAAAGGCTCCAAAAGAGTTCCAGTCAGCTCTTGATGGCAACCCTAATTTGAAGGATCTTTTAGTTGATTTAGAGGAAGATTGAGTATCAAAATATTATTTTATCCTCATCAATCTTAGTTGTATCCTATTATGATATTGACATTGTATTAGCACTTTACATTAATTTATGAATTTCATCTACCTTTAAGTGTAATGTCCCGCTATTGAACATAACTGTTTGCAAAAATATTTTTTGGTTCTACCATTTTTTTAATTGAACATAACTGTTTGCAAAAAATTCATTATTTTTTCACTGTTATAGGATACATTGATGTTGGGGTCGAACTACAATCAAACATAATCTGAAATTGCATCGCTGCTGGCATAGAGAAGGTTCTGATTGGCGTTGGGTGTAACAAAATATCCAGGTAATGGATAGACCTATGATGAACTTTATTTTAAGGTTAAATATGCATTGATTCAATTTTTTTAATTATTTTGGGTTTGGATAACTTTTGAACAAATAATAGTTAGGGTGAACACTAGAAAAAGAAGTCATTATCCAACGGATTGCCACTTTCTATGTTTAGGGCGCTCCCGGTTTGATTGTACGACGTAAATTTGCAAAAAATTAGACTTAAGCATAAAAACATGCCATCGAATGGTGAAAATGTAAAATAGCCACAAAACAGTCCCATAAGAGTCACGAACACCTCTCACGAGACCAATGTAAATCGCAGGAACTGACCGTGTAGTCACGGCGCTCCCAGTTTGAGTGTATGACGTAAATTTGCAAAAAAATAAACTTAAGCATAAAAACATGCCATCGAAGGGTGAAAACGTAAAACGGGATTAAAACGGTCCCGTAAGAGTCATGAACCCCTCGCATGGGACTAATGTGACTTGTAGGAACCGACCGCGTAGTCACGGGGCTCCCGGTTTGAGTGTATGCCGTAAATTTGTAAAATGTTAGACTTAAGCATAAAAACATGCCATAGAAGGGTGAAAACGTAAAATAGTCATAAAACGGTCCGGTAAGAGTCACGAACACTTCGCACGGGACTAATGTAACTCATAGAAACCGACCGCGTAGTCACGGGGCTCCCGGTTAGAGTGTACGACGTAAATTTGCAAAAAAATAGACTTGAGCATAAAAACATGCAATCGAAGGGTGAAAACGTACAACAAGCACAAAACGGTCCCGTAAGAGTCACGAACACCTCGCACGGGACCAATGTGACTCGTAGAAACCGACCGCGTAGTAACGGGGCTTCCGAGTTGAGTGTACGACGTAAATTAGCAAAAAGTTAGACTTGCATGCCATCGAAGGGTGAAAACGTAAAACAACCTTAAAACGGTCCCGTAAGAGTCACGAACACCTCGCACGGGACCAATGTAACTCATAGGAAATGACCGCGTAGTCACGGCGCTCCCGACTGGAGTGTACGACATTAATTTGCAAAAAATTAGACTAAAGCATAAAAGCATGCCTTAGAAGGGTGAAAACGTAAAAAAGCCACAAAACGGTACCGTAAGAGTCACAAACACCTCGCACGGGACCAATGTTAATAGTAGGAACCAAACGCGTAGTCACAAGGATACCGGTTTGAGTATACAGCGTAAATTTGCAGAAAGTTAGACTTGAGAATAAAAAAGATGCCATCGAAGGGTGAAAATGTAAAACACCCGCAAAATGGTCCCGCGAGAGCCACGGTTGTCTCGCACGGGACCAATGTAAGTCGTAGGAACCGACCGTGTAGTCACGGCGCTCACGGTTTGTGTGTGTGCGTGTGTGCATGTTTGTGTGTGTGCGCGTGTGAGTGGGAAATGGGGGAGGGGATGGGCAGGGGGCGCGTGTGTGCATGTTTGTGTGTGTGCGCGTGTGCGAGTGGGGAGAGGACGAGCAGGGGGCGCGCGTGTGTGCGTGTGCGCGCGCGTGTGTGTGTGTGTGTGTTTGTGTGTGTGTGTGTGTGTGTGTGTGAGTGGGGAAGGGGGGAGGGGACGGGGCATGTATGCATATATGTAGTGAGAGTGTGTGCATATATGTATATGTGTAGTGAGAGTGTGCATGTGTGCGTGCGTGTGTTTGTGTGCGCGTGTGAGTGTGTGAATATTGGTGATAAAATCCAAAATAAAATAGAGAGTATACCTGATCTAGGGTGAATCCAAGAGTGGGATCTACAAAACAAACCTCCTGACACTCATATTCGGTCATCTGATCCGTTACGGTTGCCTCTGGTTCCGGTATCACGTAGGACTTTAAATAATTGTCACCTGAAAGAGAAATAACATATCTGCATATATAATTATTAATATGAAACTAAATGAGAGATTTAGGAATAAAACATACCACAGTGATAAATCATATTTGCTGAAACAAAAGATTCAACAAAAATATATTAAAACAAATTCGTGAGGTATACCTCATTTTTGGCAACAATGTGAAACCCCCAATCCAAAAACTTAACAGATATGCCAATGTATACATGTTTGTGTGTGTGTTTGTGTGCGTGTGTGCGTGTGTGAGTGGGAAAGGGGGGAGGGGACGGGGCAGGGGGCAGGGCGGGGCAGTGTTTCATATATATGCAGTTGCATCTGCATATATATGCAACTGCTGCATATATATGCAGGTGTGCGTGTGTGAGTGGGAAAGGGGGGAGGGGACGGGGCAGGGGGCGGGCGAGGCAGTGTTGCATATATATGCAGGCATAAATATGCAACTGCTGCATATATATGCAGGCATATATATGAAGTGCAGATATATGCAGTGCATATATATGCAACTGCATATATATGCAGATGCCGCTTACAATCGACTTTTGATGAAGGTTTGTCTGCATATAAAACGCAAGTTCGCGTGCCAGGTCATCATTCACGTCCACCTCTTGCTCTTGGTCAATGTTAACAGATAGGTTGTGAATCCAATCCACGTTTTCAGTAGACCACCCTTGTTGTATAGATCTAATAAATATTTATAATGCTCCTACCTCTATTCAAACTGTTCGAAATTTCACCCTTGTTGTGACAAAGAAATCCACATTGACCGGGGGCTTTATCCTCCACATTTGCCTCCATGGGTACATAATATCCCTCCTACCAATAAGCACCGGGGGTATGCTTATTTAAAGTAAAGAAAAGTAATTATTTATCAATGAATCGAAATACCTGGAAAATAAAACCAAACAATCATGTCAAGTTTGCAATGGGTTTGAAATCCTAAATGTTTTCGAGACTATCCAATATCCTAACCATCTACAATAATTAAGGCTCTAAATCAATCAACCGTCCATAACCGCGTGTGAAAACTCGAAAACTCGAAACAACCCCAAACGGCCCCGTGGGTGGCACTAACACCTCCCACGGGACCAACGTAACTCGTAGGAAATGACCTCGGAGCCGCGGGTCTCCCGGTTTGAGAGTAATACGGTAATTTGCATATTTCAAGACTTAGATTTAAAAACATGACGTTAGAGGGTGACAACTCGAAACAGCCCCCGAACGGCCCCGTGGGTGGAACCAACACCTCCCACGGGACCAACGTAACTCGAAGGAACTGACCCCGCAGTCGCGGGACTCCCGGTTTTATAGTACGATGGTAATTTGCTTATTTCTAGACTTAAGCTTAAAAACATGATGTTAGAGGGTGAAAACTCGAAACAACCCCCAAACGGTCCCGTGGGTGGCAACAACACCTCCCACGGGACCAACGTAACTCGTAGGAACTGACCTCGCAGTCGCGGGTCTCCCGGTTTGAGAGTACGACGGTAATTTGCGTATTTCTACACTTAAGCAAAACATGGCGTTAAAGGGTAAAAACTCGAAACAGACCCCGAACAGCCCCGTGGGTGGCACCAACACCTCCCACGGGACCAACGTAACTCGTAGGAACTGAACTCGCAGCCGCGGGTCTCCCGATTTGAGAGTAATACGGTAATTTGCATATTTCAAGACTTAAGCTTAAAAATTGATGTTAGAGGGTGAAAACTCCAAACAGCCCCCGAACGGTTCCATGGGTGGCACCAACACCTCCCACGGGACCAACGTAACTCGAAGGAACTGACCTCACAACCACGGGTCTCCCGATTTGAGAATACGACCGTAATTTGCGTATTTCTACACTTATGCAAAACATGGCGTTAGAGGGTGAAAACTCAAAACAGCCACCAAACGGCCCCGTAGGTGGCACTAACACCTCCCACGGGACCAACGTAACTCGTAGGAACTGACCTCGCAGCCGCGGTTCTCAAGGTTTGAGAGTAATATAATAATTTGCATATTTAAAGACTCAGGCTTAAAAAATGACGTTAGAGGGTGAAAACTCAAAACAGCCCCCGAACGGCCCCGTGGGTGGCACCAACACCTCCCAAGGGACCAACGTAACTCGTAGGAACTGACCCCGCAGCCGCAGGACTCCCGGTTTGAGAGTACGACGGTAATTTGATTATTTCTAGACTTAGGCTTAAAAACATGACGTTAGAGGGTGAAAACTCGAAACAGCCCCCGAATAGCCCCGTGGATGGCACCAACACCTCCCACGGGACCAACGTAACTCGTAGGAACTGACCCCGCAGCCGCGGGACTCCCGGTTTGAGAGTACGATGGTAATTTGCTTATTTTTAGACTTAGGCTTAAAAACATGACGTTAGAGGGTGAAAACTCGAAATAGCCCCCGAATAGCCCCATGGGTGGCACCAACACCGCCCACGGGACCAACGCAACTCGTAGGAACTGACCCCGCAGCCGCGGAACTCCCGGTTTGAGAGTACGACGGTAATTTTCTTATTTCTAGACTTAGGCTTAAAAACATGACGTTAGAGGGTAAAAAACTCGAAACAGCCCCCGAACGGCCCCGTGGGTGGCACCAACACCTCCCACGGGACCAACGTAACTCGTAGGAACTAACCTCGCAGCCGCGAGAATCCCGGTTTGAGAGTAATACGGTAATTTTTAAATTTCAAGACTTAGGCTGCAAAACATGACGTTAAAGGGTGAAAACTCAAAACAGCCCCCGAACGGCCCCGTGGGTGGCACCAACACCTACCACGGGACCAACGTAACTCGTAGGAACTGACCCCGCAGCTGCGGGTCTCCCAGTTTGAGAGTACGATGGTAATTTGCATATTTCTAGACTTAGGCTTAAAAACATGACGTTAGAGGGTGAAAACTCGAAACAGCCCCCGAACGGCCCCGTGGGTGGCACCAACACCTACCACGGGACCAACGTAACTCGTAGGAACTGACCTCGCAGCCGCGGGTCTCTCGGTTTGAGAGTACGACAGAAATTTGTGTATTTCTAGACTTAGGCTAAAAAACATGGCGTTAGAGGGTGAAAACTCGAAACAACCCCCAAACGGCCCTGTGGGGGGCACTAACACCTCCCACGGGACCAACGTAACTCGTAGGAAATGACCCCGCAGCTGCAGGTCTCCCAATTTGAGAGTAATACGGTAATTTACATATTTTAAGACTTAGGCTTAAAAACATGACATTTGTAGGTGAAAACTCGAAACAGCCCCCGAACGGCCCCGGGGGTGGCACCAACACCTACCACGGGACCAACATAACTCGTAGGAACTGACGTCGCAGCCGCGGGAATCCCGGTATGAGAGTAATATGGTAATTTGTATATTTCAAGACATAGGCTTAGAAACATGACGTTAAAGGGTGAATACTCGAAACATACCCCGAACGGCCCCGTGGGTGGCACCAACACCTCCCACGGGACCAATGTAACATGTAGGAACTGACCTCGCAGCCGCGGGTCTCCCGGTTTAAGAGTACGACGGTATTGGGCGTATTTCTAGACTTAGGCTTAAAAACATGGCGTTAGAGGGTGAAAACTTGAAACAGCCACCAACGGCCCCGTGGGTGGCACCAACACCTCCCATGGGACCAACGTAACTCGTAGGAACTGACCTCGCAGCCGCGGGTCTCCCAGTTTGAGAGTACGATGGTAATTTGCTGATTTCTAGACTTAGGCTTAAAAAAATGACGTTAGAGGGTGAAAACTAGAAACAGCCACCGAACGACCCCGTGGGTGGCACTAACACCTCCCACGGGACCAACGTAACTCGTAGGAACTGACCTCGCAGCCGCGGGAATCCCAGTTTGAGAGTAATACGATAATTTGTATATTTCAAGACCTAGGCTTAAAAACATGACGTTAAAGGGTGAAAACTCGAAACAGCCCCCGAACGGCCCTGTGGGTGGCACCAACACCTCCCACGGGACCAACATAACTCGTAGGAACTGACCCCGCAGCCGCGGATCTCCCGGTTTGAGAGTACGACGGTAATTTGCTTAATTCTACACTTAGGCTTAAAAACATGACGTTAGAGGGAGAAAACTCGAAACAGCCCCCGAACGTCCCCGTGGGTGGCACCAACACCTCCCACGGGACCAACGTAACTCGTAGAAACTAACCCCGCTGCCGTGGGTCTCACAGTTTGAGAGTATGACGGTAATTTGCTTATTTATAGACTTAGGCTTAAAAACATATTGTTAGAGGGTGAAAACTCGAAACATCCCCCGAACGGCCCCGTGGGTGGCACCAACACCTACCACGGGACCAACGTAACTCGTAGGAACTGACCTCGCAGTCTCGGGTCTCCCGGTTTGAGAATACGACCGTAATTTGCGTATTTCTAAACTTATGCAAAACATGGCGTTAAAGGGTGAAAACTCGAAACAGCCCCCGAACGGCCCCGTGGGTGGCACCAACACCTCCCACGGGACCAAAGTAACTCGTCGGAATATGACCCCGCAGCCGCGGGTCCCCCAGTTTGAGAGTACGACGGTAATTTGCTTATTTCTAGACTTAGGCTTAAAAACATGACGTTAGAGGGTGAAAACTCGAAACAGCCCCCGAACGGCCCCGTGGGTGGCACCAACACCTACCACGGGACCAACGTAACTCGTAGGAACTGAACTCGCAGCTGCGGGTCTCCCGGTTTGAGAATTCGACCGTAATTTGCGTATTTCTTCACTTATGCAAAACATGGCGTCAGAGGGTGAAAACTCGAAATAACCCCCAAACGGCCCCGTAGGGGGCACTAACACCTCCCACGGGACCAACGTAACTCGTAGGAACTGACCTCGCAGCCGCGGGTCTCCCGGTTTGAGAGTACGATGGTATTTTGCGTATTTCTAGACTTAGGCTTAAAAACATGGCGTTAGAGGGTGAAAACTCGAAACAACCACCAAACGGCCCCGTGGGTGGCACCAACACCTCCCATGGGACCAACGTAACTCATAGGAACTGACCTCGCAGCTGCGGGTCTCCCAGTTTGAGAGTACGATGGTAATTTGCTTATTTCTAGACTTAGGCTTAAAAAAATGACGTTAGAGGGTGAAAACTCGAAACAGCCCCCGAACGGCCCCGTGGGTGGCACCAACACCTCCCACGGGACCAACGTAACTCGTAGGAATTGACCTCGCAGCCGCGAGAATCCCGGTTTGACACTAATACGATAATTAGTATATTTCAAGACTTTGGCTTAAAAACATGACGTTAAAGGGTGAAAACTCGAAACATCCCCTGAACGGCCTCGTGGGTGGCACCAACACCTCCCATGGGACCAACGTAACTCGTAGGAACTGACCTCGTAGCCGCGGGTCTCCCGGTTTGAGAATACGACCGCAAATTGTGTATTTCTACACTAAAGCAAAACATGGCGTTAAAGTGTGAAAACTCGAAACAACCTCCGAACGGCCCCGTGGGTGGCACCAACACCTCCCACGGGACCAACGTAACTCGTAGGAACTGACATCGCAGCCGCGGGAATCTCGGTTTGAGAGTAATACGGTAATTTGTATATTTTAAGACTTAGGCTTAAAAACATGACGTTAAAGGGTGAAAACTCGAAACAGCCCCCGAACGGCCCCGAGGGTGGCACCAACACCTCCCATGGGACCAACGTAACTCGTATGAACTGACCTCGCAGCCGCGGGTCTCCCGGTTTGAGAGTACAACGATAATTTGCGTATTTCTAGACTTAGGCGTAAAAACATGGCGTTAGAGGGTGAAATCTGGAAACAACCACCAAATGGCCCCGTGGGTGGCACCAACACCTCCCACGGGACCAATATAACTCGTAGGAACTGACCTCGCAGCCGCTGGTCTCTCGGTTTGAGAGTACGACGGTAATTTATGTATTTCTAGACTTAGGCTTAAAAAAATGGCGTTAGTGGGTGAAAACTCGAAACAGCCACCGAACGGCCCCGTGGGTGGCACCAACACCTCCCATGGGACCAACATAACTCGTAGGAACTGACCTCGCAGCCGCGGATCGCCCGGTTTGACAGTACGACGGTAATTTGCTCATTTCTAGACTTAGACTTAAAAACATGACGTTAGAGGATGAAAACTCGAAACAGCACCCGAACGGCCCCGTGGGTGGCACCAACACCTCCCACGGGACCAACGTAACTCGTAGGAAGTGACCTCGTTGCCGCGGGTCTCCCGGTTTGAGAATACGACCGTAATTTGCGTATTTCTACATTTAAGTAAAACATGGCGTTAAAGGGTGAAAACTCGAAACAGCCCCCGAACGGCCCCGTGGGTGGCACCAAAACCTCCCACGGGACCAACATAACTCATAGGAACTGACCTCGTAGCCGCGAGAATCCCGGTTTGAGAGTAATACGGTAATTTGTATATTTCAAGACATAGGCTTAAAAACATTACGTTAAAGGGTGAAAACTCGAAACTGCCCCCGAACGGCCCCGTGGGTGGCACCAACACCTCCCATGGGACCAACGTAACTCGTAGGAACTGACCTCGCAGCCACGGATCTCCCGGTTTGAGAGTACAATGGTTTTTGCGTATTTCTAGACTTAGGCTTAAAAACTTGGCGTTAGAGGGTGAAAACTCGAACAACCCCCAAACGGCCCCGTGGGATTCCCGCGGCTGACCTCACAGCCGCGGGAATCCCGGTTTGAGAGTAATACGGTAATTTGTATATTTCTAGAATTAGGCTTAAAAACATGACGTTAAAGGGTGAAACCTCGAAACAGCCCCCGAACGGCCCCGTGGGTGGCTCCAACACCTCCCACAAGACCAACGTAACTCGTAGGAACTGACCTCGCAGTCGCGGGAATCCCGGTTTGAGAGTAAGACGGTAATTTATATATTTCAAGACTTAGGCTTAAAAAATGACGTTAAAGGGTGAAAACTCAAAACAGCCCCCGAACGGCCCCGAGGGTGGCACCAACACCTCCCACGGGACCAACATAACTCGTAGGAACTGACCTCGTAGTCTCGGGTCTCCCGGTTTGAGAATACGACCGTAATTTGCGTATTTCTAAACTTAAGCAAAACATGGCGTTAAAGGGTGAAAACTCGAAACAACCCCCGAACGGCCCCGTGGGTGGCACCAACACCTCCCACGGGACCAAAGTAACTCGTAGGAACATGACCCCGCAGCCGCGAGTCTCCCAGTTTGAGAGTATGATGGTAATTCTCTTATTTCTAGACTTAGGCTTAAAAACATGACGTTAGAGGGTGAAAACTCGAAACAGCCCCCGAACGGCCCCGTGGGTGGCACCAACACCTACCACGGGACCAACGTAACTCGTAGGAACTGACCTCGCAGCTGCGGGTCTCCCAGTTTGAGAATTCGACCGTAATTTGCGTATTTCTACACTTATGCAAAACATGGCGTTAGAGGGTGAAAACTCGAAACAACCACCAAACGGCCCCGTGGGGGGCACTAACACCTCCCACGGGACCAACGTAACTCGTAGGAACTGACCCCGCAGCTGCAGGTCTCCCGATTTGAGAGTAATACGGTAATTTACATATTTTAGGACTTAGGCTTAAAAACATGACACTAGATGAAAACTCGAAACAGCCCCCGAACGGCCCCGTGGGTGGCACCAACACCTCCCACGGGACCAACATAACTCGTAGGAACTGACCTCGCAGCGGCGGGAATCCCGGTTTGAGAGTAATATGGTAATTTGTATATTTCAAGACTTAGGCTTAGAAACATGACGTTAAAGGGTGAATACTCGAAACAGCCCCCGAACGGCCCCGTGGGTGGCACCAACACCTCCCACGGGACCAATGTAACATGTAGGAACTGACCTCGCAGCCGCGGGTCTCCCGGTTTGAGAGTACGACGGTATTTTGCGTATTTCTAGACTTAGGCTTAAAAACATGGCGTTAGAGGGTGAAAACTTGAAACATCCCCCAACGGCCCCGTGGGTGGCACCAACACCTCCCATGGGACCAACGTAACTCGTAGGAACTAACGTCGCAGCCGCGGGTCTCCCAGTTTGAGAGTACGATGGTAATTTGCTTATTTCTAGACTTAGGCTTAAAAAAATGACGTTAGAGGGTGAAAACTCGAAACAGCCCCTGAACGGCCCCGCGGGTGGCACTAACACCTCCCACGGGACCAACGTAACTCGTAGGAACTGACCTCGCAGCCGCGGGAATCCCGGTTTGAGAGTAATGCGGTAATTTGTATATTTCAAGACTTAGGCTTAAAAACATGACGTTAAAGGGTGAAAACTCGAAACAGCCCCCGAACGGCCCCGTGGGTGGCACCAACACCTCCCACGGGACCAACGTAACTCCTAGGAACTGACCTCGCAGCCGCGGGTCTCCCGGTTTGAGAGTACGATGGTATTTTGCGTATTTCTAGACTTAGGCTTAAAAACATGGCGTTAGAGGGTGAAAACTCGAAACAACCCCCAAACGGCCCTGTGGGTGGCACCAACACCTGCCATGGGACCAACGTAACTCGTAGGAACTGACCTCGCAGCCGCGGGTGTCCCAGTTTGAGAGTACGATGGTAATTTGCTTATTTCTAGACTTAGGCTTAAAAAAATGACGTTAGAGGGTGAAAACTAGAAACAGCCCTCGAACGGCCCCGTGGGTGGCACCAACACCTCCCACGGGACCAACGTAACTCGTAGGAATTGACCTCGCAGCCGCGAGAATCTAGGTTTGAGAGTAATACTGTAATTTGTATATTTCAAGACTTAGGCTTAAAAACATGACGTTAAAGGGTGAAAACTTGAAACAACCCCCGAACGGCCTCGTGGGTGGCACCAACACCTCCCATGGGACCAACGTAACTCGTAGGAACTGACCTCGTAGCCGCGGGACTCCCGGTTTGAGAATACGACCGCAAATTGTGTATTTCTACACTAAAGCAAAACATGGCGTTAAAGGGTGAATACTCGAAACAGCGCCCGAACGGCCCCGTGGGTGGCACCTACACCTCCCACGGGACCAATGTAACTCGTAGGGACTGACCTCGCAACCGCGGGTCTCCCAGTTTGAGAGTACGATGGTATTGGGCGTATTTCTAGACTTATGCTTAAAAACATGGCGTTAGAGGGTGAAAACTTGAAACAGCCCCCAACGGCCCCGTGGGTGGCACCAACACCTCCCATGGGACCAACGTAACTCGTAGGAACTGACCTCGCAGCCGCGGGTCTCCCAGTTTGAGAGTACGATGGTAATTTGCTTATTTCTAGACTTAGGCTTAAAAAAATGACGTTAGAGGGTGAAAACTCGAAACAGCCCCCGAACGGCCCCGTGGGTGGCACTAACACCTCCCACGGGACCAACGTAACTCGTAGGAACTGACCTCGCAGCCGCGGGAATCCCGGTTTGAGAGTAATACGGTAATTTGTATATTTCAAGACTTAGGCTTAAAAACATGACGTTAAAGGGTGAAAACTCGAAACAGCCCCCGAACGGCCCCGTGGGTGGCACCAACACCTCCCACGGGACCAACGTAACTCGTAGGAACTGACCCCGCAGCCGCGGATCTCCCGGTTTGAGAGTACGACGGTAATTTGCTTATTTCTAGACTTAGGCTTAAAAACATGACGTTAGAGGATGAAAACTGGAAACAGCCCCCGAACGGCCCCGTGGGTGGCACCAACACCTCCCACGGGACCAACCTAACTCGTAGGAAGTGACCTCGTTGCCGCGGGTCTCCCGGTTTGAGAATACGCCCGTAATTTGCGTATTTCTACATTTAAGCAAAACATGGTGTTAAAGGGTGAAAACTCGAAACAGCCCCCGAACGGCCCCGTGGGTGGAACCAACACCTCCCACGGGACCAACATAACTCGTAGGAACTGACCTCGTAGCCGCGGGAATCCCGGTTTGAGAGTAATACGGTAATTTTTATATTTCGAGACTTAGGCTTAAAAACATTACGTTAAAGGGTGAAAACTCGAAACTACCCCCGAACGGCCCCGTGGGTGGCACCAACACCTCCCATGAGACCAACGTAACTCGTAGGAACTGACCTGGCAGCCGCGGGTCTCCCGGTTTGAGAGTACAATTTTAATTTGCGTATTTCTGGACTTAGGCTTAAAAACTTGGCGTTAGAGGGTGAAAACTCGAACAACCCCCAAACGGCCCCGTGGGATTCCCGCGGCTGACCTCACAGCCGCGGGAATCCCGGTTTGAGAGTAATACGGTAATTTGTATATTTCAAGACTTAGGCTTAAAAACATGACGTTAAAGGGTGAAACCTCGAAACAACCCCCGAACGGCCCCGTGGGTGGCCCCAACACCTCCCATGGGACCAACGTAACTCGTAGGAACTGACACCGCAGCCGCGGGTCTCCCAATTTGAGAGTACGGTGGTAATTTGCTTATTTCTAGACTTAGGCTTAAAAACATGACGTTAGAGGGTGAAAACTCGAAACAGCCCCCGAACGGCCCCGTGGGTGGCACCAACACCTCCCACGGGACCAACGTAACTCGTAGGAACTGACCTCGCAGTCTCGGGTCTCCCGGTTTGAGAATACGACCGTAATTTGCATTTTCTACACTTACGCAAAACATGGCGTTAAAGGGTGAATCCTCGAAACAGCCCCCGAACGGCCCCGTGGGTGGCACCAACACCTCCCACGGGACCAACGTAACTCGTAGGAATTGACCCCGCAGCCGCGGGTCTCCCAGTTTGAGAGTACGATGGTAATTTGCTTATTTCTAAACTTAGGCTTAAAAACATGACGTTAGAGGGTGAAAACTCGAAAAAACCCCTAAACGGCCCCGTGAGTGGTACTAACACCTCCCACCGGACCAATGTAACTCGTAGGAACTGACCCCGTAGCCGCAGGTCTCCCGATTTGAGAATAATACGGTAATTTATATATTTGAAGACTTAGGCTTAAAAACATGACATTAGAAGGTGAAAACTCGAAACAGCCCCCGAACGGCCCCGTGGGTGGCACCAACACCTCCCACGGGACCAACATAACTCGTAGGAACTGACCTCTCAGCCGCGGTAATCCCGATTTGAGAGTAATATGGTAATTTGTATATTTCAAGACTTAGGCTTAAAAACATGACGATAAAGGGTGAAAGCTAGAAACAACGCCCGAACGGCCCCGTGGGTGGCACCAACACGTCCCACGGGACCAACGTAACTTGTAGGAACTGACCTCGCAGCCGCGGGTCTCCCGGTTTGAGAGTACAATGGTATTTTGCGTATTTCTAGACTTAGGCTTAAAAACATGGCGTTAGAGGGTGAAAACTCGAAACAACCCCCAAACGGCCCCGTGGGTGGCACCAACACCTCCCATGGGACCAACGTAACTCGTAGGAACTGACCTCGCAGTCGCGGGTCTCCCAGTTTGAGAGTACGATGGTAATTTCCTTATTTCTAGACTTAGGCTTAAAAAAATGACGTTAGAGGGTGAAAACTCGAAACAGCCCCCGAACGGCCCCGTGGGTGGCACTAACACCTCCCACGGGACCAACGTAACTCGTAGGAACTGACCTCGCAACCGCGGGAATCCCGGTTTGAGAGTAATACGGTAATTTGTATATTTCAAGACTTAGGCTTAAAAACGTGACGTTAAAGGGTGAAAACTCGAAACAGCCCCCGAACAGCCCCGTGGGTGGCACCAACACCTCCCACGGGACCAACGTAACTCGTAGGAACTGACCTCGCAGCCGCGGGTCTCCCGGTTTGAGAATACGACCGTAATTTTCGTATTTCTACACTTATGCAAAACATGGGGTTAGTGGGTGAAAACTCGAAACAACCCCCAAACGGCCCCGTGGGTGGCACTAACACCTCCCACGGGACCAACGTAACTCGTAGGAATAGACCTCGCAGCCGCGGGAATCCCGGTTTGAGAGTAATACGGTAATTTGTATATTTCAAGACTTAGGCTTAAAAACTTGACGTTAAAGGGTGAAAACTCGAAACAGCCCCCGAACGGCCCCGTGGGTGGCACCAACACCTCCCACGGGACCAACGTAACTCGTAGGAATGACCTCAGAGCCGCGGGTCTCCCGGTTTGAGAGTACAACGGTAATTTGCGTATTTCTAGACTTAGGCTTAAAAACATAGCGTTAGAGGGTGAAAACTCGAACAGCCCCCAAACGGCCCCGTGGGATTCCCGCGACTAACCTCATAGCCGCGGGAATCTCGATTTGAGAGTAATACGATAATTTGTATATTTCAAGACGTAGGCTTAAAAACATGACGTTAAAGGGTGAAATCTTGAAACAGCCGCTGAACGGCCCCGTGGGTGGCCCCAACACCTCCCACGAGACCAACGTAGCTCGTAGGAACTGACCCCGCAGCCGCGGGTCTCCCGGTTTGAGAGTACGATGGTAATTTGCTTATTTCTAGAGTTAGGCTTAAAAACATAACGTTAGAGGGTGAAAACTCGAAACAGCCCCCAAACGGCCCCGTGGGTGGCACCAACATCTCCCACGGGACCAACGTAACTCGTAGGAACTGACCTCGCAGTCTCGGGTCTCCCGGTTTTAGAATACGACCGTAATTTGCATATTTCTACACTTAAGCAAAATATGGCGTTAAAGGGTGAAAACTCGAAACAGCCCCCGAACGGCCCCGTGGGTGGCACCAACACCTCCCACGGGACCAACGTAACTCGTAGGAACTGACCTCGCAGCCGCGGGTCTCCCGGTTTGAGAATACGACGGTAATTTGCGTATTTCTACATTATGCAAAACATGGCGTTAGAGGGTGAAAACTCGAAACAACCCCCAAACGGCCCCGTGGGTAGCACTAACACCTCCCACGGGACCAATGTAACTCGTAGGAACTGACCTCGCAGCCGCAGGTCTCCCGGTTTGAGAGTAATACGGTAATTTACATATTTTAAGACTTAGGCTTAAAAACATGACATTAGAAGGTGAAAACTCGAAGCAGCCCCCGAACGGCCCCGTGGGTGGCACTAACACCTCCCACGGGACCAACGTAACTTGTAGGAACTGACCTCGCAGCCGCGAGAATCCCGGTTTGAGAGTAATACCGTAATTTGTATATTTCAAGACTTAGGCTTAAAAACATGACGTTAAAGGGTGAAAACCCGAAACAGCCCCCGAACGGCCCTGTGGGTGGCACCAACACCTCCCACGGGACCAACATAACTCGTAGGAACTGACCCCGTAGCCGCGGATCTCCCGGTTTGAGAGTAAGACGGTAATTTACTTAATTCTATACTTAGGCTTAAAAGCATGACGTTAGAGGGAGGAAACTCGAAACAGCCCCCGAACGGCCCCGTGGGTGGCACCAACACCTCCCACGGGACCAATGTAACATGTAGGAACTGACCTCGCACACGCGGGTCTCCCGGTTTGAAAGTACGACGGTATTTTGCGTATTTCTAGACTTAGGCTTAAAAACATGGCGTTAGAGGGTGAAAACTTGAAACAGCCCCCAACGGCCCCGTGGGTGGCACCAACACCTCCCATGGGACCAACATAACTCGTAGGAACTGACCTCGCAGCCGCGGGTCTCCCAGTTTGAGAGTACGATGGTAATTTGCTTATTTCTAGACTTAGGCTTAAAAAAATGACGTTAGAGGGTGAAAACTCGAAACAGCCCCCGAACGGCCCCGTGGGTGGCACTAACACCTCCCACGGGACCAACGTAACTCGTAGGAACTGACCTCGCAGCCGCGGGAATCCCGGTTTGAGAGTAATGCGGTAATTTGTATATTTCAAGACTTAGGCTTAAAAACATGACGTTAAAGGTTGAAAACTCGAAACAGCCCCCGAACGGCCCCGTGGGTGGCACCAACACCTCCCACGGGACCAACGTAACTCGTAGGAACTGACCTCGTAGCCGTGGGTCTCCCGGTTTGAGAGTACGATGGTATTTTGCGTATTTCTAGACTTAGGCTTAAAAACATGGCGTTAGGGGGTGAAAACTCGAAACAACCCCCAACCGGCCCCGTGGGTGGCACCAACACCTCCCATGGGACCAACGTAACTCGTAGGAACTGACCTCGCAGCCGCGGGTGTCCCAGTTTGAGAGTACGATGGTAATTTGCTTATTTCTAGACTTAGGCTTAAAAAAATGACGTTAGAGGGTGAAAACTAGAAACAGCCCCCGAACGGCCCCGTGGGTGGCACCAACACCTCCCACGGGACCAACGTAACTCGTAGGAATTGACCTCGCAGCCGCGAGAATCTAGGTTTGAGAGTAATACGGTAATTTGTATATTTCAAGACTTAGGCTTAAAAACATGACGTTAAAGGGTGAAAACTCGAAACAACCCTCGAACGGCCTCGTGGGTGGCACCAACACCTCCCATGGGACCAACGTAACTCGTAGGAACTGACCTCGTAGCCGCGGGTCTCCCGGTTTGAGAATACGACCGCAAATTGTGTATTTCTACACTAAAGCAAAACATGGCGTTAAAGGGTGAATACTCGAAACAGCGCCCGAACGGCCCCGTGGGTGGCACCTACACCTCCCACGGGACCAATGTAACTCGTAGGGACTGACCTCGCAGCCGCGGGTCTCCCGGTTTGAGAGTACGATGGTATTGGGCGTATTTCTAGACTTATGCTTAAAAACATGGCGTTAGAGGGTGAAAACTTGAAACAGCCCCCAACGGCCCCGTGGGTGGTACAAACACCTCCCATGGGACCAACATAACTCGTAGGAACTGACCTCGCAGCCGCGGGTCTCCCAGTTTGAGAGTACGATGGTTATTTGCTTATTTCTAGACTTAGGCTTAAAAAAATGACGTTAGAGGGTGAAAACTCGAAACAGCCCCCGAGCGGCCCCGTGGGTGGCACTAACACCTCCCACGGGACCAACGTAACTCGTAGGAACTGACCTCGCAGCCGTGGGAATCCCGGTTTGAGAGTAATACGGTAATTTGTATATTTCAAGACTTAGGCTTAAAAACATGACGTTAAAGGGTGAAAACTCAAAACAGCCCCCGAACGGCCCCGTGGGTGGCACCAACACCTCCCACGGGACCAACGTAACTCGTAGGAACTGACCCCGCAGTCGCGGATCTCCCGGTTTGAGAGTACGACGGTAATTTGCTTATTTCTAGACTTAGGCTTAAAAACATGACGTTAGAGGATGAAAACTGGAAACAGCCCCCGAACGGCCCCGTGGGTGGCACCAACACCTCCCACGGGACCAACGTAACTCGTAGGAAGTGACCTCGTTGCCGCGGGTCTCCCGGTTTGAGAATACGCCCGTAATTTGCGTATTTCTACATTTAAGCAAAACATGGTGTTAAAGGGTGAAAACTCGAAACAGCCCCCGAACGGCCCCGTGGGTGGAACCAACACCTCCCACGGGACCAACATAACTCGTAGGAACTGACCTCGTAGCCGCGGGAATCCCGGTTTGAGAGTAATACGGTAATTTTTATATTTCGAGACTTAGGCTTAAAAACATTACGTTAAAGGGTGAAAACTCGAAACTACCCCCGAACGGCCCCGTGGGTGGCACCAACACCTCCCATGAGACCAACGTAACTCGTAGGAACTGACCTCACAGCCGCGGGTCTCCCGGTTTGAGAGTTCAATTTTAATTTGCGTATTTCTGGATTTAGGCTTAAAAACTTGGCGTTAGAGGGTGAAAACTCGAACAATCCCCAAACGGCCCCGTGGGATTCCCGCGGCTGACCTCACATCCGCGGGAATACCGGTTTGAGAGTAATACGGTAATTTGTATATTTCAAGACTTAGGCTTAAAAACATGACGTTAAAGGGTGAAACCTCGAAACAACCCCCGAACGGCCCCGTGGGTGGCCCCAACACCTCCCACGGGACCAACGTAACTCGTAGGAACTGACCCCGCAGTCGCGGGACTCCCGGTTTTATAGTACGATGGTAATTTGCTTATTTCTAGACTTAGGCTTAAAAACATGACGTTAGAGGGTGAAAACTCGAAACAGCTCCCGAACGGCCTCGTGGGTGGCACCAACACCTCCCACGGGACCAACGTAACTCGTAGGAACTGACCTCGCAGTCTCGGGTCTCCCGGTTTGAGAATACGACCGTAATTTGCGTATTTCTACACTTACGCAAAACATGGCGTTAAAGGGTGAATCCTCGAAACAGCCCCCGAACGGCCCCGTGGGTGGCACCAACACCTCCCACGGGACCAACGTAACTCGTAGGAATTGACCCCGCAGCCGCGGGTCTCCCAATTTGAGAGTACGATGGTAATTTGCTTATTTCTAAACTTAGGCTTAAAAACATGACGTTAGAGGGTGAAAACTCGAAACAACCCCTAAACGGCCCCGTGGGTGGTACTAACACCTCCCACCGGACCAATGTAACTCGTAGGAACTGACCCCGCACCCGCAGGTCTCCCGGTTTGAGAATAATACGGTAATTTATATATTTTAAGACTTAGGCTTAAAAACATGACATTAGAAGGTGAAAACTCGAAACAGCCCCCGAACGGCCCCGTGGGTGGCACCAACACCTCCCACGGGACCAACGTAACTCGTAGGAACTGACCTCACAGCCGCGGGTCTTACGGTTTTAGAATACGACTGTAATTTGCGTATTTCTACAGTTATGCAAAACATGGCGTTAGAGGGTGAGAACTCAAAACAACCCCCAAACGGCCATGTTGGTGGCACTAACACCTCCCACGGGACCAATGTAACTCGTAGGAACTGACCTCGCAGCCGCAGGTCTCCCGGTTTGAGAGTAATATAGTAATTTGCATATTTTAAGACTTAGGCTTAAAAACATGACGTTAGAGGGTGAAAACTCGAAACAGCCCCCGAACGGCCCCGTGGGTGGCACCAACACCTCCCACGGGACCAACGTAACTCGTAGGAACTGATCTCGCAGCCGCGGGAATCCCGGTTTGAGAGTAATACGGTAATTTGTATATTTCAAGACTTAGGCTTAAAAACATGACGATAAAGGGTGAAACCTAGAAACAACGCCCGAACGGCCCCGTGGGTGGCACCAACACGTCCCACGGGACCAACGTAACTCGTAGGAACTGACCTCGCAGCCGCGGGTCTCCCGGTTTGAGAGTACGATGGTATTTTGCGTATTTCTAGACTTAGGCTTAAAAACATGGCGTTAGAGGGTGAAAACTCGAAACAACCCCCAAACGGCCCCGTGGGTGGCACCAACACCTCCCATGGGACCAACGTAACTCGTAGGAACTGACCTCGCAGTCGCGGGTCTCCCAGTTTGAGAGTACGATGGTAATTTCCTTATTTCTAGACTTAGGCTTAAAAAAATGACGTTAGAGGGTGAAAACTCGAAACAGCCCCCGAACTGCCCCGTGGGTGGCACTAACACCTCCCACGGGACCAACGTAACTCGTAGGAACTGACCTCGCAACCGCGGGAATCCCGGTTTGAGAGTAATACGGTAATTTGTATATTTCAAGACTTAGGCTTAAAAACGTGACGTTAAAAGGTGAAAACTCGAAACAGCCCCCGAACGGCCCCGTGGGTGGCACCAACACCTCCCACGGGACCAATGTAACTCGTAGGAACTGACCTCGCAGCCGCGGGTCTCCCGGTTTGAGAATACGACCGTAACTTGCGTATTTCTACACTTAGGCAAAACATGGGGTTAGTGGGTGAAAACTCGAAACAACCCCCAAACGGCCCCGTGGGTGGCACTAACACCTCCCACGGGACCAACGTAACTCGTAGGAATTGACCTCGCAGCCGCGGGAATCCCGGTTTGAGAGTAATACGGCAATTTGTATATTTCAAGACTATTGCTTAAAAACTTGACGTTAAAGGGTGAAAACTCAAAACAGCCCCCGAAAGGCCCCGTGGGTGGCACCAACACATCCCACGGGACCAACGTAACTCGTGGGAATGACCTCAGAGCCGCAGGTCTCCCGGTTTGAGAGTACAACGGTAATTTGCGTATTTCTAGACTTAGGCTTAAAAACTTAGAGTTAGAGGGTGAAAACTCGAACAGCCCCCAAACGGCCCCGTGGGATTCCCGCGACTGACCTCATAGCCGCGGGAATCCCGATTTGAGAGTAATACGGTAATTTGTATATTTCAAGACGTAGGCTTAAAAACATGACGTTAAAGGGTGAAAACTCGACACAGCCGCTGTACGGCCCCGTGGGTGGCCCCAACACCTCCCACGAGACCAACATAGCTCGTAGGAACTGACCCTGCAGCCGCGGGTCTCCCGGTTTGAGAGTACGATGGTAATTTGATTATTTCTAGACTTAGGCTTAAAAACATAACGTTAGAGGGTGAAAACTCGAAACAGCCCCCAAACGGCCCCGTGGGTGGCACCAACACCTCCCACGGGACCAACATAACTCGTAGGAACTGACCTCGCAGTCTCGGGTCTCCCGGTTTGAGAATACGACCGTAATTTGCATATTTCTACACTTAAGCAAAACATGGCGTTAAAGGGTGAAAACTCGAAACAGCCCCCGAAAGGCCCCGTGGGTGGCACCAACACCTCCCACGGGACCAACGTAACTCGTAGGAACTGACCTCACAGCCGCGGGTCTCCCGGTTTGAGAATACGACGGTAATTGGCGTATTTCTACATTATGCAAAACATGGCGTTAGAGGGTGAAAACTCGAAACAACCCCCAAACGGCCCCGTGGGTAGCACTAACACCTCCCACGGGACCAATGTAACTCGTAGGAACTGACCTCGCAGCCGCAGGTCTCCCGGTTTGAGAGTAATACGGTAATTTACATATTTTAAGACTTAGGCTTAAAAACATGACATTAGAAGGTGAAAACTCGAAACAGTCCCCGAACGGCCCCGTGGGTGGCACTAACACCTCCCACGGGACCAACGTAACTTGTAGGAACTGACCTCGCGGCCGCGGTAATCCCGGTTTGAGAGTAATACGGTAATTTGTATATTTCAAGACTTAGGCTTAAAAACATGACGTTAAAGGGTGAAAACCCGAAACAGCCCCCGAACGGCCCTGTGGGTGGCACCAACACCTCCCACGGGACCAACATAACTCGTAGGAACTGACCCCGCAGACGCGGATCTCCCGGTTTGAGAGTAAGACGGTAATTTACTTAATTCTATAATTAGGCTTAAAAACATGACGTTAGAGGGAGGAAACTCGAAACAGCCCCCGAACGGCCCCGTGGGTGGCACCAACACCTCCCACGGGACCAACGTAACTCGTAGGAACTAACCCCGCAGCCGTGGGTCTCAGAGTTTGAGATTATGAAGGTAATTTGCTTATTTCTAGACTTAGGCTTAAAAACATGACGTTAGAGGGTGAAAACTCGAAACATCCCCCGAACGGCCCCGTGGGTGGCACCAACACCTACCACGGGACCAACGTAACTCGTAGGAACTGACCTCGCAGCCGCGGGTCTCCCGGTTTGAGGATACGACCGTAATTTGTGTTTTTCTACACTTATGTAAAACATGGCGTTAGTGGGTGAAAACTCGAAACAACTCCCAAATGGCCCCGTGGGTGGCACTAACACCTCCCACGGGACCAACGTAACTCGTAGGAACTGATCTCGCAGCCGCGGGAATCCCGGTTTGAGAGTAATACGGTAATTTGTATATTTCAAGACTTAGGCTTAAAAACATGGTGTTAAAGGGTGAAAACTCGAAACAGCCCCCGAACGGCCCCGTGGGTGGCACCAACACCTCCCAGGGGACCAACGTAACTCGTAGGAATGACCTCACAGCCGCGGGTCTCCCGGTTTGAGAGTACAACGGTAATTTGCGTATTTCTAGACTTAGGCTTAAAAACTTAGCGTTAGAGGGTGAAAACTCGAACAGCCCCCAAACGGCCCCGTGGGATTCCCGCGGCTGACCTCACAGCCGCGCGAATCCCGGTTTGAGAGTAATATGATAATTTGTATATTTCAAGACGTAGGCTTAAAAATATGACGTTAAAGGGTGAAAACTCGAAACAACCCCCGAACGGACCCGTGGGTGGCCCCAACACCTCCCACGAGACCAACGTAGCTCGTAGGAACTGACCCCGCAGCCGCGGGTCTCCCGGTTTGAGAGTACGATGGTAATTTGCTTATTTATAGACATAGGCTTAAAAACATAACGTTAGAGGGTGAAAACTCGAAACAGCCCCCAAACGGCCCCATGGGTGGCACCAACACCTCCCACGGGACCAACGTAACTCGTTGGAACTGACCTCGCAGTCTCGGGTCTCCCTTTTTGAGAATACGACCGTAATTTGCATATTTCTACACTTAAGCAAAACATGGCGTTAAAGGGTGAAAACTCGAAACAGCCCCCGAACGGCCCCGTGGGTGGCACCAACACCTCCCACGGGACCAATGTAACTCGTAGGAATTGACCTCGTAGCCGCGGGTCTCCCAGTTTGAGAGTACGACGATAATTTGCTTATTTCTAGACTTAGGCTTAAAAACATGACGTTAGAGGGTGAAAACTCGAAACAGCCCCCGAACGGCCCCGTGGGTGGCACCAACACCTACCACAGGACCAACGTAACTCGTAGGAACTGACCTCGCAACCGCGGGTCTCCCGGTTTGAGAATACGACCGTAATTTACGTATTTCTACATTATGCAAAACATGGCGTTAGAGGGTGAAAACTCGAAACAACCCCCAAACGGCACCGTGGGTGGCACTAACACCTCCCACGGGACCAATGTAACTCGTAGGAATTGACCTCGCAGCCGCAGGTCTCCTGGTTTGAGAGTAATACGGTAATTTACATATTTTAAGACTTAGGCTTAAAAACATGACATTAGAAGGTGAAAACTCGAAACAGCCCCCGAACGGACCCGTGGGTGGCACCAAGACCTCCCACGAGACCAACATAACTCGTAGGAACTGACCTCGCAGCCGCAGGAATACCGGTTTGAGAGTAATACGGTAATTTGTATATTTCAAGAGTTAGGCTTAAAAACATGACGTTAAAGGGTGAAAACTCGAAACATCCCCCGAATGGCCCCGTGGGTGGGACCAACACCTCCCACGGGACCAACGTAACTCGTAGGAACTGACCTCGCAGCCGCGGGTCTCCCGATTTGAGAGTACAATGGTAATTTTCTTATTTCTAGACATAGGGTTAAAAACATGACGTTAGAGGGTGAAAACTCGAAATAGCCACCGAACGGCCCCGTGGGTGGCACTAACACCTCCCACGGGACCAACGTAACTCGTAGGGACTGACTTCGCAGCCGCGGGAATCCCAGTTTGAGAGTAATACGGTAATTTGTATATTTCAAGACTTAGGCTTAAAAACATGACGTTAAAGGGTGAAAACTCGAAAAAGCCCCCGAACGGCCCTGTGGGTGGCACCAACACCTCCCACGGGACCAACATAACTCGTAGAAACTGACCCCGCAGCCGCGGATCTCCCGGTTTGAGAGTACGACGGTAATTTGCTTAATTCTACACTTAGGCTTAAAAACATTACGTTAGAGGGTGAAAACTCTAAACAGCCCCCGAACGGCCCCGTGGGTGGCACCAACACCTCCCACGGGACCAACGTAACTCGTAGGAACTAACCCCGCAGCCGTGGGTCTCACAGTTTGAGAGTATGACAGTAATTTGCTTATTTCTAGACTTAGACTTAAAAACATGACGTTAGAGGTTGAAAACTCGAAACATCCCCCGAACGGCCCCGTGGGTGGCACCAACACCTCCCACAGAACCAACGTAACTCGTAGGAACTAACCCCGCAGCCGCGGGTCTCCTAGTTTGAGAGTACGACGGTAATTTGCTTATTTCTAGACTTAGGCTTAAAAACATGACGTTAGAGGGTGAAAACTCGAAACATCCCCCGAACGGCCCCGTGGGTGGCACCAACACCTCCCACGGAACCAACGTAACTCGTAGGAACTGACCTCGCAGCCGCGGGTCTTACGGTTTTAGAATACGACCGTAATTTGCGTATTTCTACAGTTATGCAAAACATGGCGTTAGAGGGTGAGAACTCAAAACAACCCCCAAACGGCCATGTTGGTGGCACTAACACCTCCCACGGGACCAATGTAACTCGTAGGAACTGACCTCGCAGCCGCAGGTCTCCCGGTTTGAGAGTAATATAGTAATTTGCATATTTTAAGACTTAGGCTTAAAAACATGACGTTAGAGGGTGAAAACTCGAAACAGCCCCCGAACGGCCCCGTGGGTGGCACCAACACCTCCCACGGGACCAACGTAACTCGTAGGAAGTAACCCCGCATCCACGGGACTCCCGGTTTGAGAGTACGACGGTAATTTGCTTATTTCTAGACTTAGGTTTAAAAACATGACGTTAGATGGTGAAAACTCGAAACAGCCCCTGAACGGCCCCGTGGGTGGCACCAACACCTCCCACGGGACCAACGTAACTCCTAGGAACTGACCTCATAGCCGCGGGTCTCCTGATTTGAGAATACGACTGTAACTTGCGTATTTCTACACTTAAGCAAAACATGGCGTTAAAAGGTGAAAACTCGAAACATCCCCCGAATGGCCCCGTGGGTGGCACCAACACCTCCCACGGGACCAACGTAACTCCTAGGAACTGACCTCGTACTCGCGGGTCTCCCGATTTGAGAATACGACTGTAATTTGCGTATTTCTACACTTAAGCAAAACATGGCGTTAAAAGGTGAAAACTCGAAACAGCCCCCGAACGGCCCGTGGGTGGCACCAACACCTCCTATGGGACCAACGTAACTCGTAGGAACTGACCTCGCAGCCGCGGGTCTCCCGGTTTGAGAGTACAATGGTAATTTGCGTATTTCTAGACTTAGGATTAAAAACATGGCTTTAGATGGAGAAAACTCGAAACAGCCCCCAAACTACCCCGTGGGTGGCACCAACACCTCCCACGAGACCAACGTAACTTGTAGGAAGTGACCTCGCAGCCGCGGGTCTCCCGGTTTGAGAGTACGATGGTAATTTGATTATTTCTAGACTTAGGCTTAAAAACATGGCGTTAGAGGGTGAAAACTCGAAACAGCCACCGAACGGCCTCGTGGGTGGCACTATAACCTCCCACGGGACCAACGTAACTCGTAGGAACTGACTTCGCAGTCGCGGGAATCCCAGTTTAAGAGTAATACGGTATTTTGTATATTTCAAGACTTAGTCTTAAAAACATGACATTAAAGGGTGAAAACTCAAAACAGCCCCCGAAAGGCCCATTGGGTGGCTCCAACACCTCCCACGGGACCAACGTAACTCGTAGGAACTGACCTCGCAACCGGGGGTCTCCCGGTTTGAGAGTACGACGGTAATTTGCGTATTTCTAGACTTAGGCTTAAAAACGTGGTGTTAGAGGGTGAAAACTCGTAACAGACCCCAAACGGCCCCGTGGGTGGCACCAACACCTCCCACGGGACCAAAGTAACTCGTAGGAACTGACCTCGCAACCGCGGGTCTCCCGGTTTGAGAGTACGACGGTAATTTTCTTATTTCTAGACTTAGGCTTAAAAACATGACGTTAGAGGGTGGAAACTCAAAACAGCCCCCGAACGTCCCCGTGGGTGGCACCAACACCTCCCACGAGACCAACGTAACTCGTAGGAACTGACCCCGCAGCTGCGGGTCTCCCGGTTTGAGAGTACGATGGTAATTTGCATATTTCTAGACTTAGGCTTAAAAACAGGGCGTTAGAGGGTGAAAACTCGAAACAGACCCCAAACGGCCCCGTGGGTGGCACCAACACCTCCCACGGGACCAACGTAACTCGTAGGAATAGACCCCGTAGCCGCGGGACTCCCGGTTTGAGAGTACGACGGTAATTTGCTTATTTCTAGACTTAGGCTTAAAAACATGACGTTAGATGGTGAAAACTCGAAACAGCCCCCGAACGGCCTCGTGGGTGGCACTAACACCTCCTACGGGACCAACGTAACTCGTAGGAACTGACTTCGCAGCCGCGAGAATCCCAGTTTGAGAGTAATACGGTAATTTGTATATTTCAAGACTTAGGCTTAAAAACATGACGTTAAAGGGTGAAAACTCGAAACAGCCCCCGAACGGCCCCGTGGGTGGCACCAACACCTCCCACGGGACCAACGTAACTCCTAGGAACTGACCTCGTAGCCGCGGGTCTCCCGATTTGAGAATACGACTGTAATTTGCGTATTTCTACACTTAAGCAAAACATGGCGTTAAAAGGAGAAAACTCAAAACATCCCCCGAACGGCCTCGTGGGTGGCACCAACACCTCCCACGGGACCAACGTAACTCCTAGGAACTGACCTCGTAGCCGCGGGTCTCCCGATTTGAGAATACGACTGTAATTTGCGTATTTCTACACTTAAGCAAAACATGGCGTTAAAAGGTGAAAACTCGAAACAGCCCCCGAACGGCCCGTGGGTGGCACCAACACCTCCCACGGGACCAACGTAACTCCTAGGAACTGACCTCGTAGCCGCGGGTCTCCAGATTTGAGAATACGACTGTAATTTGCTTATTTCTACACTTAAGCAAAACATGGCGTTAAAAGGAGAAAACTCAAAACATCCCCCGAACGGCCCCGTGGGTGGCACCAACACCTCCCACGGGACCAACGTAACTCCTAGGAACTGACCTCGTAGCCGCGGGTCTCCCGATTTGAGAATACGACTGTAATTTGCGTATTTCTACACTTAAGCAAAACATGGCATTAAAAGGTGAAAACTCGAAACAGCACCCCAAACGACCCCGTGGGTGGCACCAACACCTCCCACGGGACCAACGTAACTCGTAGGAAGTGACCTCGCAGTCGCGGGTCTCCCGGTTTGAGAGTACGATGGTAATTTGATTATTTCAAGACTTAGGCTTAAAAACATGATGTTAGATGGCGAAAACTCGAACCAGCCACCGAACGGCCTCGTGGGTGGCACTAACACCTCCTACGGGACCAACGTAACTCGTAGGAACTGACTTCGCAGCCGCGGGAATCCCAGTTTGAGAGTAATACGGTAATTTGTATATTTCAAGACTTAGGCTTAAAAACATGACGTTAAAGGGTGAAAACTCGAAACAGCCCCCGAACGGCCCCGTGGGTGGCGCCAACACATCCCACGGGACCAAAGTAACTCGTAGGAACTGACCTCGCAACCGCGGGTCTCCCGGTTTGAGAGTACGACGGTAATTTTTCTTATTTCTAGACTTAGGCTTAAAAACATGACGTTAGAGGGTGGAAATTCGAAACAGCCCCCGAACGGCCCCGTGGGTGGCACCAACACCTCCCACGGGACCAAAGTAACTCGTTGGAACTGACCCCGTAGCCGCGGGACTCCCGGTTTGAGAGTACGACGGTAATTTGCATATTTAAAGACTTAGGCTTAAAAACATGTCATTAGAGGGTGAAACTCGAAACAGCCCCCGAACTTCCCCGTGGGTGGCACCAACACTTCCCACGGGACCAACGTAACTCGTAGCAACTGACCCCGTAGCCGCGGGACTCCCGGTTCGAGAGTACAACGGTAATTTGTGTATTTCTAGACTTGGCTTAAAAACATGGCGTTAGAGGGTGAAAACTCGAAACAGCCCCCAAACGGCCCCGTGGGTGGCACCAACACCTCCCACGGGACCAACATAACTCATAGGAACTGACCTCGCAACCGCGGGTCTCCCGGTTTGAGAGTACGACGGTAATTTTTCTTATTTCTAGACTTAGGCTTAAAAACATGACGTTAGAGGGTGGAAACTCGAAACAACCCCCGAACGGCCCCGTGGGTGGCACCAACACCTCCCACGGGACCAACGTAACTCGTAGGAACTGACCCCGCAGCTGCGGGTCTCCCAGTTTGAGAGTACGATGGTAATTTGCATATTTCTAGACTTAGGCTTAAAAACAGGGCGTAAGAGGGTGAAAACTCGAAACAGACCCTAAACGGCCCCGTGGGTGGTACCAACACCTCCCACGGGACCAACGTAACTCGTAGGAACAGACCCCGTAGCCGCAGGACTCCCGGTTTGAGAGTACGACGGTAATTTGCTTATTTCTAGACTTAGGCTTAAAAACATGACGTTAGAGGGTGAAAACTCGAAACAACCACCGAATAGTCCCGTGGGTGGCACCAACACCTCCCACGGGACCAACATAACTCGTAGGAACTGACCCCGCAGCCGCGGGACTCCCGGTTTGAGAGTAATACGATAATTAGCATATTTAAAGTCTTAGGCTTAAAAACATGATGTTAGAGGGTGAAAACTCGAAATAGCCACCGAACGGCCACGTGGGTGGAACCAACACCTCCCACGGGACCAACGTAACTCGTAGGAACTGACCCCATAGCCGCGGGACTCCCGGTTTGAGAGTACGACGATTATTTACTTATTTCTAGACTTAGGCTTAAAAACATGACGTTAGAGGGTGAAACTATGAACAGCCCCCGAATAGCCTCGTGGGTGGCACCAACACCTCCCACGGGACCAACGTAACTCGTTGGAACTGACCCCGTAGCCGCGGGACTCCCGGTTTGAGAGTACGACGGTAATTTGCATATTTAAAGACTTAGGCTTAAAAACATGTCATTAGAGGGTGAAACTCGAAACAGCCCCCGAACGGCCCCGTGGGTGGCACCAACACCTCACACGGGACCAACGTAACTCGTAGCAACTGACCCCGTAGCTGCAGGACTCCCGGTTCGAGAGTACAACTGTAATTTGTGTATTTCTAGACTTGGCTTAAAAACATGGCGTTAGAGGGTGAAAACTCGAAACAGCCCCCAAACGGCCCCGTGGGTGGCACCAACACCTCCCACGGGACCAACATAACTCGTAGGAACTGACCTCGTAGCCGCGGGTCTCCCGGTTTGAGAGTACGATGGTAATTTTCTTATTTCTAGACTTAGGCTTAAAAACATGACGTTAGAGGGTGAAAACTCGAAACAGCCCCCGAACGGCCCCGTTGGTGGCACTAACACCTCCCACGGGTCCAACGTAACTCGTAGGAACTGACCTCGCAGCCGCGGGAATCCCGGTTTGAGAGTAATACGGTAATTTATATATTTCAAGACTTAGGCATAAAAACAAGACGTTAAAGGGTGAAAACTCGAAACAGCCCCCGAACGGCCCCGTGGTTGGCACCAACACCTCCCACGGGACCAACGTAACTCGTAGGAACTGACCCCATAGCCGCGGGACTCCCGGTTTGAGAGTACGATGGTAATTTTCTTATTTCTAGACTTAGGCTTAAAAACATGACGTTAGAGGGTGAAAACTCTAAACAGCCCCCGAATAGCCTCGTGGGTGGCACCAACACCTCCCACGGGACCAACGTAACTCGTAGGAACTGACCCCGTAGCCGCGGGACTCCCGATTTGAGAGTACGACGGTAATTTGCATATTTAAAGACTTAGGCTTAAAAACATGACGTTAGAGGGTGAAAACTCGAAACAGCCCCCGAACGGCCCCGTGGGTGGTACCAACACCTCCCACGGGACCAACGTAACTCGTAGCAACTGACCCCGTAGCCGCGGGACTCCCGGTTTGAGAGTACGTCGGTAATTTGCTTATTTCTCGACTTAGGCTTAAAAACATGACGTTAGAGGGTGAAAACTCGAAACAACCCCCGAATAGCCCCGTGGGTGGCACCAACACCTCCCACGGGAACAACGTGACTCGTAGGAACGGACCTCGCAGCCGCAGGTCTCCTGGTTTGAGAGTACGACAGTGATTTTCTTATTTCTAGACTTAGGCTTAAAAACATGACGTTAGAGGGTGAAAACTCGAAATAGCCCAAGAAGGGCCCCGTGGGTGGCACCAACACCTCCCACGGGACCAACATAACTCGTAGGAACTGACCTCGCAGCCGCCGGTCTCCCGGTTTGAGAGTACGATGGTAATTTGCTTATTTCTAGACTTAGGGTTAAAAACATGACGTTAGAGGGTGAAAACTCAAACCAGCCCCCGAACGGCCCCGTGGGTGGCACTAACACCTCCCACGGGACCAAAGTAACTCGTAGGAACTGACCTCACAATCGCGGGAATCCAGGTTTGAGAGTAATACGGTAATTTGTATATTTCAAGACTTAGGCTTAAAAACAAGACGTTAAAGGGTGAAAACTCGAAACAACCCCCGAACGGACCCGTGGGTGGCACCAACACCTCCCACGGGACCAATATAACTCGTAGGAACTGACCCCGCAGCTGCGGGTCTCCCAGTTTGAGAGTATAACGGTAATTTGCATATTTCTAGACTTAGGCTTAAAAACGTGGCGTTAGTGGGTGAAAACTCGTAACAGACCCCAAACAGCCCCGTGGGTGGCACCAAAACCTCCCACGGGACCAACGTAACTCGTAGGAAGTGACCTCGCAGCCGCGGGTCTCCCGGTTTAAGAGTAATAGGGTAATTTGTATATTTTAAGACTTATGCTTAAAAACATGGCGTTAAAGGGTGAAAACTCGAAACAACCCCCAAACGGCCCCGTGGGTGGCACCAACACCTCCCACGGGACCAGCATAACTCGTAAGAAGTGACCTCGTAGCCGTGGGTCTCCCGATTTGAATATACGACCGTAATTTGCATATTTCTACATTTAAGCAAAACATGGCATTAAAGGGTAAAAACTCGAAACATCCCCCGAACGGCCCCGAGGGTGGCACCAGCACCTCCCACGGGACCAACGTAACTCGTAGGAACTGACCTCGCAGCCGCGGGCATCCCGGTTTGAGTGTAATACGGTAATTTGTATATTTCAAGACTTAGGCTTAAAAACATGACGTTAAAGGGTGAAAACTCGAAACAGCCCCCGAACGGCCCCGTGGGCTGTACCAACACCTCCCACGGTACCAACGTAACTCGTAGAAACTGACCTCGCAGCCGCGGGTCTCCTGGTTTGAGAGTACGACGATAATTTGCTTATTTCTAGACTTAGGCTTAAAAACATGACGTTAGAGGGTGAAAACTCGAAACAGCCACCGAACGACCCCGTGGGTGGCACTAACACCTCCCACGGGACCAACGTAACTCGTAGGAACTGACTTTGCATCCGCGGAAATCCCGGCTTGAGAGTAATAGGATAATTTGTATATCTCAAGACTTAGCCTTAAAAACATGACGTTAAAGGGTGAAAACTCAAAACAGCCCCCGAAAGGCCCATTGGGTGGCTCCAGCACCTCCCACGGGACCAACGTAACTCGTAGGAACTAACCTCGCAACCGGGGGTCTCCCGGTTTGAGAGTACGATGGTAATTTGCGTATTTCTAGACTAAGGCTTAAAAACGTGACGTTAGAGGGTGAAAACTCGTAACAGACCCCAAACGGCCCCGTGGGTGGCACCAACACCTCCCACGGGACCAACGTAACTCGTAGGAACTGACCTCGCAGCCGCAGGTCTCCTGGTTTGAGAGTACGACGGTAATTTGCATATTTTAAGACTTAGGCTTAAAAACATGACGTTAGAAGATGAAAACTCGAAACTGTCCCCGAACGGCCCAGTGGGTGGCACGAACACCTCCCACGGGACCAACGTAACTCGAATGAACTGACTTCACAGCCGCGGGTCTCCTGGTTTGAGAAAACGATCGTGATTTGCGTATTTCTACACTTAAGCAAAACATGGCGTTAAAGGGTGAAAACTCGAAACAGCCCTCGAACGGCCCCGTGGGTGGCACCAACACCTCCCACGGGACTAACATAACTCGTAGGAACTGACCTCGCCGCCGTGGCTCTCCCGGTTTTAGAATATGACCGTAATTTGCGTATTTCTACACCTATGCAAAACATGGCGTTAGAGGGTGAAAACTCCAAACAGCCCCCAAACGGCCCCGTGGGTGGCACTAACACCTCCCACGTGACTAATGTAACTCATTCGAACTGACCTCGCAGCCGCAGGTCTCCCGGTTTGAGAGTAATACGGTAATTTGTATATTTCAAGACTTAGGCTGAAAAACATGACGTTAAAGGGTGAAAACTCAAAACAGCCCCCGAACGGCCCCGTGGGTGGCACCAACACCTCCCACGGGACCAACGTAACTCGTAGGAACTGACCTCGCAGCCGCGGGTCACCCGGTTTGAGAGTACGATGGTAATTTGCGTATTTCTAGATTTAGTCTTAAAAACATGGCGTTAGAGGGTGAAAACTCGAAACAGCCCCCAAACTATCCCGTGGGTGGCACCAACACCTCCCACGAGACCAACGTAACTCGTAGGAAGTGACCTCGCAGCCGCGGGTCTCCCGGTTTGAGAGTACGATGGTAATTTGATTATTTCTAGACTTAGGCTTAAAAACATGACGTTAGAGGGTGAAAACTCGAAACAGCCACCGAACGGCCTCGTGGGTGGCACTAACACCTCCCACGGGACCAACGTAACTCGTAGGAACTGACTTCGCCGCCGCGGGAATCCCAGTTTGAGAGTAATACGGTAATTTGTATAATTCAAGACTTAGGCTTAAAAACATGACGTTAAAGGGTGAAAAGTCAAAACAGCCCCCAAAAGGCCCATTGGGTGGCTCTAACACCTCCCACGGGACCAACGTAACTCGTAGGAACTGACCTCGCAACCGAGGGTCTCCCGGTTTGAGAGTACGACGGTAATTTGCGTATTTCTAGACTTAGGCTTAAAAACGTGGTGTTAGAGGGTGAAAACTCATAACAGACCCCAAACGGCCCCGTGGGTGGCACCAACACCTCCCACGGGACCAAAGTAACTCGTAGGAACAGACCTCGCAACCGCGGGTCTCCCGGTTTGAGAGTACGACGGTAATTTTCTTATTTCTAGACTTAGGCTTAAAAACATGATGTTAGAGAGTGGAAACTCGAAACAGCCCCCGAACGTCCCCGTGGGTGGGACCAACACCTCCCACGAGACCAACGTAACTCGTAGGAACTGACCCCGCAGTTGCGGGTCTCCCGGTTTGAGAGTACGATGGTAATTTGCATATTTCTAGACTTAGGCTTAAAAACAGGGCGTTAGAGGGTGAAAACTCGAAACAGACCCCAAACGGCCCCGTGGGTGGCACCAACACCTCCCACGGGACCAACGTAACTCGTAGGAATAGACCCCGTAGCCGCGGGACTCCCGGTTTGAGAGTACGACGGTAATTTGCTTATTTCTAGACTTATGCTTAAAAACATGACGTTAGATGGTGAAAACTCGAAACAGCCCCCGAACGGCCTCGTGGGTGGCACTAACACCTCCTACGGGACCAACGTAACTCGCAGGAACTGACTTCGCAGCCGCGGGAATCCCAGTTTGAGAGTAATACGGTAATTTGTATATTTCAAGACTTAGGCTTAAAAACATGACGTTAAAGGGTGAAAACTCGAAACAGCCCCCGAACGGCCCCGTGGGTGGCACCAACACCTCCCACGGGACCAAAGTAACTCGTAGGAACAGACCTCGCAACCGCGGGTCTCCCGGTTTGAGAGTACGACGGTAATTTTCTTATTTCTAGACTTAGGCTTAAAAACATGATGTTAGAGAGTGGAAACTCGAAACAGCCCCCGAACGTCCCCGTGGGTGGGACCAACACCTCCCACGAGACCAACGTAACTCGTAGGAACTGACCCCGCAGTTGCGGGTCTCCCGGTTTGAGAGTACGATGGTAATTTGCATATTTCTAGACTTAGGCTTAAAAACAGGGCGTTAGAGGGTGAAAACTCGAAACAGACCCCAAACGGCCCCGTGGGTGGCACCAACACCTCCCACGGGACCAACGTAACTCGTAGGAATAGACCCCGTAGCCGCGGGACTCCCGGTTTGAGAGTACGACGGTAATTTGCTTATTTCTAGACTTATGCTTAAAAACATGACGTTAGATGGTGAAAACTCGAAACAGCCCCCGAACGGCCTCGTGGGTGGCACTAACACCTCCTACGGGACCAACGTAACTCGCAGGAACTGACTTCGCAGCCGCGGGAATCCCAGTTTGAGAGTAATACGGTAATTTGTATATTTCAAGACTTAGGCTTAAAAACATGACGTTAAAGGGTGAAAACTCGAAACAGCCCCCGAACGGCCCCGTGGGTGGCACCAACACCTCCCACGGGACCAACGTAACTCCTAGGAACTGACCTCGTAGCCGCGGGTCTCCCGATTTGAGAATACGACTGTAATTTGCGTATTTCTACACTTAAGCAAAACATGGCGTTAAAAGGAGAAAACTCAAAACATCCCCCGAACGGCCCCGTGGGAGGCACCAACACCTACCACGGGACCAACGTAACTCCTAGGAACTGACCTCGTAGCCGGGGGTCTCCCGATTTGAGAATACGACTGTAATTTGTGTATTTCTACACTTAAGCAAAACATGGCGTTAAAAGGTGAAAACTCGAAACAGCCCCCGAACGGCCCGTGGGTGGCACCAACACCTCCCACGGGACCAACGTAACTCCTAGGAACTGACCTCGTAGCCGCGGGTCTCCCGATTTGAGAATACGACTGTAATTTGCGTATTTCTACACTTAAGCAAAACATGGCGTTAAAAGGAGAAAACTCAAAACATCCCCCGAACGGCCCCGTGGGTGGCACCAACACCTCCCACGGGACCAACGTAACTCCTAGGAACTGACCTCGTAGCCGCGGGTCTCCCGATTTGAGAATACGACTGTAATTTGCGTATTTCTACACTTAAGCAAAACATGGCGTTAATAGGTGAAAACTCGAAACAACCCCCAAACGACCCCGTGGGTGGCACCAACACCTCCCACGGGACCAACGTAACTCGTAGGAAGTGACCTCGCAGCCGCGGGTCTCCCGGTTTGAGAGTACGATGGTAATTTGATTATTTCTAGACTTAGGCTTAAAAACATGATGTTAGATGGCGAAAACTCGAACCAGCCACCGAACGGCCTCGTGGTTGGCACTAACACCTCCTACGGGACCAACGTAACTCGTAGGAACTGACTTCGCAGCCGCGGGAATCCCAGTTTGAGAGTAATACGGTAATTTGTATATTTCAAGACTTAGGCTTAAAAACATGACGTTAAAGGGTGAAAACTCGAAACAGCCCCCGAACGGCCCCGTGGGTGGCACCAACACATCCCACGGGACCAAAGTAACTCGTAGGAACTGACCTCGCAATCGCGGGTCTCCCGGTTTGAGAGTACGACGGTAAGTTTTCTTATTTCTAGACTTAGGCTTAAAAACATGACGTTAGAGGGTGGAAACTCGAAACAGCCCCCGAACGGCCCTGTGGGTGGCACCAACACCTCCCACGGGACCAACGTAACTCGTAGGAACTGACCCCGCAGCTGCGGGTGTCCCAGTTTGAGAGTACGATGGTAATTTGCATATTTCTAGACTTAGGCTTAAAAACTCGGCTATAGAGGGTGAAAACTAGAAACAGACCCCAAACGGCCCCGTGGGTGGCACCAACACCTCCCACGGGACCAATGTAACTCGTAGGAACAGACCCCGTAGCCGCAGGACTCCCGGTTTGAGAGTACGACGGTAATTTGCTTATTTCTAGACTTAGGCTTAAAACATGACGTTAGAGGGTGAAAACTCGAAACAATCACCGAATAGCCCCGTGGGTGGCACCAACACCTCCCACGGGACCAATGTAACTCGTAGGAACTGACCCCGCAGCCGCGGGACTCCCGGTTTGAGAGTAATACGGTAATTTGCATATTTAAATTTTTAGGCTTAAAAATATGATGTTAGAGGGTGAAAACTCGAAATAGCCACCGAACGGCCCCTTGGGTGGAACTAACACCTCCCACGGGACCAACATAACTCGTAGGAACTGACCCCGTAGCCGCGGGACTCCCGGTTTGAGAGTACGACGGTAATTTGCTTATTTCTAGACTTAGGCTTAAAAACATGACGTTAGAGGGTGAAAACTCTAAACAGCCCCCGAATAGCCTCGTGGGTGGCACCAACACCTCCCACGGGACCAACGTAACTCGTTGGAACTGACCCCGTAGCCGCGGGACTCCCGGTTTGAGAGTACGATGGTAATTTTCATATTTAAAGACTTAGGCTTAAAAACATGTCATTAGAGGGTGAAACTCGAAACAGCCCCCGAACGGCCCCGTGGGTGGCACCAACACTTCCCACGGGACCAACGTAACTTGTAGCAACTGACCCCGTAGCCGCGGGACTCCCGGTTCGAGAGTACAATGATAATTTGTGTATTTCTAGACTTGGCTTAAAAACATGGCGTTAGAGGGTGAAAACTCGAAACAGCCCCCAAACGGCCCCGTGGGTGGCACCAACACCTCCCACGGGACCAACATAACTCGTAGGAACTGACTTCGCAACCGCGGGTCTCCCGGTTTGAGAGTACGATGGTAATTTTTCTTATTTCTAGACTTAGGCTTAAAAACATGACGTTAGAGGGTGGAAACTCGAAACAGCCCCCGAACGGCCCCGTGGGTGGCACCAACACCTCCCACGGGACCAACGTAACTCGTAGGAACTGACCCCGCAGCTGCGGGTCTCCCAGTTTGAGAGTACGATGGTAATTTGCATATTTCTAGACTTAGGCTTAAAAACAGGGCGTTAGAGGGTGAAAACTCGAAACATACCCCAAACAGCCCCGTGGGTGGCACCAACACGTCCCACGGGACCAACGTAACTCGTAGGAACAGACCCCGTAGCCGCAGGACTCCCGGTTTGAGAGTATGACGGTAATTTGCTTATTTCTAGACTTAGGCTTAAAAACATGACGTTAGAGGGTGAAAACTCGAAACAACCACCGAATAGTCCCGTGGGTGGCACCAACACCTCCCACGGGACCAACATAACTCGTAGGAACTGACCCCGCAGCCGCGGGACTCCCGGTTTGAGAGTAATACGGTAATTTGCATATTTAAAGTCTTAGGCTTAAAAACATGATGTTAGAGGGTGAAAACTCGAAATAGCCACCGAACGGCCCCGTGGGTGGAACCAACACCTCCCACGGGACCAACGTAACTCGTAGGAACTGACCCCGTAGCCGCGGGACTCCCGGTTTGAGAGTATGAAGATAATTTACTTATTTCTAGACTTAGGCTTAAAAACATGACGTTAGAGGGTGAAAACTCTAAACAGCCCCCGAATAGCCTCGTGGGTGGCACCAACACCTCCCACGGGACCAACGTAACTCGTTGGAACTGACCCCGTAGCCGCGGGACTCCCGGTTTGAGAGTACGACGGTAATTTGCATATTGAAAGACTTAGGCTTAAAAACATGTCATTAGAGGGTGAAAATCGAAACAGCCCCCGAACGGCCCCGTGGGTGGCACCAACACCTCCCACGGGACCAACGTAACTCGTAGCAACTGACCCCGTACCTACAGGACTCCCGGTTCGAGAGTACAACGGTAATTTGTGTATTTCTAGACTTGGCTTAAAAACATGGCGTTAGAGGGTGAAAACTCGAAACAGCCCCCAAACGGCCCCGTGGGTGGCACCAACACCTCCCACGGGACCAACATAACTCGTAGGAACTGACCTCGCAGCCGCGGTTCTCCCGGTTTGAGAGTACGATGGTAATTTTCTTATTTCTAGACTTAGGCTTAAAAACATGACGTTAGAGGGTGAAAACTCGAAACAGCCCCCGAGCGGCCCCGTTGGTGGCACTAACACCTCCCACGGGTCCAACGTACCTCGTAGGAACTGACCTCGCAGCCACGGGAATCCCGGTTTGAGAGTAATACGGTAATTTGTATATTTCAAGACTTAGGCATAAAAACAAGACGTTAAAGGGTGAAAGCTCGAAACAGCCCCCGAACGGCCCCGTGGTTGGAACCAACACCTCCCACGGGACCAACGTAACTCGTAGGAACTGACCCCATAGCCGCGGGACTCCCGGTTTGAGAGTACGATGGTAATTTTCTTATTTCTAGACTTAGGCTTAAAAACATGACGTTAGAGGGTGAAAACTCTAAACAGCCCCCGAATAGCCTCGTGGGTGGCACCAACACCTCCCACGGGACCAACGTAACTCGTAGGAACTGACCCCGTAGCCGCGGGACTCCCGGTTTGAGAGTACGAAGGTAATTTGCATATTTAAAGACTTAGGCTTAAAAACATGACGTTAGAGGGTGAAAACTTGAAACAGCCCCCGAACGGCCCCGTGGGTGGTACCAACACCTCCCACGGGACCAACGTAACTCGTAGCAACTGACCCCGTAGCCGCGGGACTCCCGGTTTGAGAGTACGTCGGTAATTTGCTTATTTCTAGACTTAGGCTTAAAAACATGACGTTAGAGGGTGAAAACTCGAAACAAACCCCGAATAGCCCCGTGGGTGGCACCAACACCTCCCACGAGAACAATGTGACTCGTAGGAACGGACCTCGCAGCCGCAGGTCTCCTGGTTTGAGAGTACGATAGTGATTTTCTTATTTCTAGACTTAGGCTTAAAAACATGACGTTAGAGGGTGAAAACTCGAAATAGCCCCCGAACGGCCCCGTGGGTGGCACCAACACCTCCCACGGGACCAACATAACTCGTAGGAACTGACCTCGCAGCCGCCGGTCTCCCGGTTTGAGAGTACGATGGTAATTTGCTTATTTCTAGACTTAGGCTTAAAAACATGACGTTAGAGGGTGAAAACTCAAAACAGCCCCCGAACGGCCCCGTGGGTGGCACAAACACCTCCCACGGGACCAAAGTAACTCGTAGGAACTGACCTCACAATCGCGGGAATCCAGGTTTGAGAGTAATACGGTAATTTGTATATTTCAAGACTTAGGCTTAAAAACAAGACGTTAAAGGGTGAAAACTCGAAACAGCCCCCGAACGGACCCGTGGGTGGCACCAACACCTCCCACGGGACCAATATAACTCGTAGGAACTGACCCCGCAGCTGCGGGTCTCCCAGTTTGAGAGTATAACGGTAATTTGCATATTTCTAGACTTAGGCTTAAAAACGTGGTGTTAGTGGGTGAAAACTCATAACAGACCCCAAACGGCCCTGTGGGTGGCACTAAAACCTCCCACGGGACCAACGTAACTCGTAGGAAGTGACTTCGCAGCCGCGGGTCTCCCGGTTTGAGAGTAATAGGGTAATTTGTATATTTTAAGACTTATACTTAAAAACATGGCGTTAGAGGGTGAAAACTTGAAACAACCCCCAAACGGCCCCGTGGGTGGCACCAACACCTCCCACGGGACCAGCATAACTCGTAAGAAGTGACCTCGTAGCCGTGGGTCTCCCGATTTGAATATACGACCGTAATTTGCGTATTTCTACATTTAAGCAAAACATGGCATTAAAGGGTGAAAACTCGAAACATCCCCCGAACGGCCCCGAGGGTGGCACCAGCACCTCCCACGGGACCAACGTAACTCGTAGGAACTGACCTCGCAGCCGCAGGCATCCCGGTTTGAGAGTAATACGGTAATTTGTATATTTCAAGACTTAGGCTTAAAAACATGACGTTAAAGGGTGAAAACTCGAAACAACCCCCGAACGGCCCCGTGGGCGGTACCAACACCTTCCACGGTACCAACGTAACTCGTAGGAACTGACCTCGCAGCCGCGGGTCTCCTGGTTTGAGAGTACGACGATAATTTGCGTATTTCTAGACTTAGGCTTAAAAACATGGCGTTAAAGGGTGAAAACTCGAAACAGCCCCCAAACGGCCCCGTGGGTGGCACCAACACCTCCCACGGGACCAACATAACTCGTAGGAAGTGACCTCGCAGCCGCGGGTCTCCCGGTTTGAGAGTACGATGGTAATTTGCTTATTTCTAGACTAAGGCTTAAAAACATGACGTTAGAGGGTGAAAACTCGAAACAGCCACCGAACGGCCCCGTGCGTGGCACTAACACCTCCCACGGGACCAACGTAACTCATAGGAACAAACTTCGCAGCCGCGGGAATCCCGGCTTGAGAGTAATAGGGTAATTTGTATATTTCAAGACTTAGGCTTAAAAACATGACGTTAAGGGGTGAAAACTCGAAACAGCCCCCAAACAGCCCCGTGGGTGGCACCAACACCTCCCACGGGACCAACGTAACTCGTAGGAACTGACCTCGCAACTGCGGGTCTCTCGGTATGAGAGTACGATGATAATTTGCTTATTTCAAGACTTTGGCTTAAAAATATGACGTTAGAGGGTGGAAACTCGAAACAGCCACCAAACTGCCCCGTGGGTGGCACCAACACCTCCCACGGGACCAACATAACTTGTAGGAACTGACCTCGCAGCCGCATGTCTCATGGTTTGAGAGTACGACGGTAATTTGCTTATTTCTAGACTTAGGCTTAAAAACATGACGTTAGAGGGTGAAAACTCGAAACAGCCCCCGAACGGCCCAGTGGGTGGCACGAACACCTCCCACGGGACCAACGTAACTCAATGAACTCACTTCGCAGCCGCGGGTCTCCTGGTTTGAGAAAACGATCATAATTTGCGTATTTTTACACTTAAGCAAAACATGGCGTTAAAGGGTGAAAACTCCAAGCAGCCCCCGAACGGCCCCGTGGGTGGCACCAACACCTCCCACGGGACCAACGTAACTCGTAGAAACTGACCTCGCAGCCGTGGCTCTCCCGGTTTTAGAATATGACCGTAATTTGCGTATTTCTACACCTATGCAAAACATGGAGTTAGAGGGTGAAAACTCCAAACAGCCCCCAAACGGCCCCGTGGGTGGCACTAACACCTCCCACGTGACTAATGTGACTCGTTCGAACTGACCTCGCAGCCGCAGGTCTCCCGGTTTGAGAGTAATACGGTAATTTGTATATTTCAAGACTTAGGCTGAAAAACATGAGGTTAAAGGGTGAAAACTCGAAACAGCCCCCGAACGGCCATGTGGGTGGCACGGACACCTCCCACGGGACCAACGTAACTCGTAGGAACTGACCTCGCAGCCGCGGGTCACCCGGTTTGAGAGTACGATGGTAATTTGCGTATTTCTAGACTTAGTCTTAAAAACATGGCGTTAGAGGGTGAAAACTCGAAACAGCCCCCAAACGGCCCCGTGGGTGGCACCAACACCTCCCACGGGACCAACGTAACTCGTAGGAAGTGACCTCGCAGCCGCGGGTCTCTCGGTTTGAGAGTACGATTGTAATTTGCTTACTTCAAGACTTAGGCTTAAAAACATGATGATAGAGGGTGAAAACTCGAAATAGCCACCGAACGGCCCCGTGGGTGGCACTAACACCTCCCACGGGACCAACGTAACTCGTAAGAAGTGACCTCATAGCCGCGGGTCTCCCAGTTTGAATATACGACAGTAATTTGCGTATTTCTACATTTAAGCAAAACATGGCATTAAAGGGTGAAAACTCGAAACATCCCCCGAACGGCCCCGTGGGTGGCACCAGCACCTCCCACGGGACCAACGTAACTCGTAGGAACTGACCTCGCAGCCGCGGGCATCCCGGTTTGAGAGTAGTATGGTAATTTGTATATTTCAAGACTTAGGCTTGAAAACATGACTTTAAAGGGTGAAAACTTGAAACAGCCCCCGAACGGCCCCGTGGGTGGTACCAACACCTCCCACGGTACCAACGTAACTCGTAGGAATTGACTCGCAGCCGCGGGTCTCCCGGTTTGGGAGTACGACGGTAATTTGCGTATTTCTAGACTTAGGCTTAAAAACATGGCGTTAGAGGGTGAAAACTCGAAACAGCCCCCAAACGGCCCCGTGGGTGGCACCAACACCTCCCACAGGACCAACATAACTCGTAGGAAGTGACCTCGGAGCCGCAGGTCTCCCGGTTTGAGAGTACGATGGTAATTTGCTTATTTCTATACTTAGGCTTAAAAACATGACGTTAGAGGGTGAAAACTCGAAACAGCCACCGAACGACCCCGTGGGTGGCACTAACACCTCCCACGGGACCAACGTAACTCGTAGGAACAGACTTTGCATCCGCGGGAATCCCGGTTTGAGAGTAATAGGATAATTTGTATATTTCAAGACTTAGCCTTAAGAACATGACGTTAAAGGGTGAAAACTCAAAACAGCCCCCGAAAGGCCCATTGGGTGGCTCCAACACCTCCCACGGGACCAACGTAACTCGAAGGAACTGACCTCGCAACCGGGGGTCTCCCGGTTTGAGAGTACGACGGTAATTTGCGTATTTCTAGACTTAGGCTTAAAAACAAGGCGTTAGAGGGGTAAAACTCGAAACAGACCCGAAACGGCCCCATGGGTGGCACCAACACCTCCCACGGGACCAACGTAACTCGTAAGAAGTGACCTCGTAGCCGCGGGTCTCCCGGTTTGAGAATACGACCTTAATTTGTGTATTTCTACATTTAAGCAAAACATGGCATTAAAGGGTGAAAACTCGAAACAGCCACCGAACGGCCCCGTGGGTGGCACCAGCACCTCCCTCGGGACCAACGTAACTCGTAGGAACTGACCTCGCAGCCGCAGGGATCCCGGTTTGAGAGTAATACGATAATTTGTACATTTCAAGACTTAGGCTTAATAACATGACGTGAAAGGGTGAAAACTCAAAAAAACCCCGAACGGCCTCGTGGGTGGCACCAACACCACCCACGGGACCAACGTAACTCGTAGGAACTGACCCCGTCGCCGCGGGTCTCCCGATTTGAGAGTACGATGGTAATTTTCTTATTTCTAGACTTAGCCTTAAAAAAATCACGTTAGAGGGTGAAAACTTGAAACAACCCCCGAACGTCGCCGTGGGTGGCACCAACACCTCCCATGGGATCAACGCAACTCGTAGGAAGTGACCTCGTAGCCGCGGGTCTCCCGGTTTGAGAATACGACCGTAATTTGCGTATTTATACATTTAAGCAAAACATGGCGTTAAAGGGTGAAAACTCGAAACAGCCCCCGAACGGCCCCGTGGGTGGCACCAACACCTCCCACGGGACCAACGTAACTCGTAGGAACTGACCTCGTAGCCGCGGGAATCCCGGTTTCAGAGTAATACGGTAATTTGTATATTTCAAGACTTAGGCTTAAAAACATGACGTTAAAGGGTGAAAACTCAAAACAACCCCCGAACGGCCCCGTGGGTGGCACCAACACCTCCCATGGGACCAACGTAACTCGTACAAACTGACATCGCAGCCGCGGGTCTCCCGGTTTGAGAGTACGACGGTAATTTGCTTATTTCTAGACTTAGGCTTAAAAACATGACGTTAGAGGGTGAAAACTCTAAACAGGCCCCGAATAGCCTTGTGGGTGGCACCAACACCTCCCACGGGACCAACGTAACTCGTTGGAACTGACCCCGTAGCCGTGGGACTCCCGATTTGAGAGTACAACGGTAATTTGCATATTTAAAGACTTAGGCTTAAAAACATGACGTTAGAGGGTGAAACTCGAAACAGCACCCGAACGGCCCCGTGGGTGGCACCAACACATCCCACGGGACCAACGTAACCCGTAGGAACTGACCCCGCAGCCGCGCGACTCCCGATTTTAGAGTACGATGGTAATTTGCTTATTTCTAGGCTTAGGCTTAAAAACATGATGTTATATGGTGAGAACTCGAAACAAACCCCGAACGGCCCCGTGGGTGGCACCAGCACCTCCCACGGGACCAACGTAACTCGTAGGAACTGACCTCGTCGCTGCGGGTCTCCCGGTTTGAGAATACGACTGTAATTTGCATATTTTTACACTTAAGTAAAACATGACGTTAAAAGGTGAAAACTCGAAACAGCCCCCGAACGGCCCCGTGGGTGGCACCAACACCTCCCACGGGACCAACATAACTCGTAGGAACTGACCCTGTAGCCGCGGGAATCCAGGTTTGAGAGTAATACGGTAATTTGTATATTTCAAGACTTAGGCTTAAAAACATGACGTTAAAGGGTGAAAACTCGAAACATCCCCCGAACAGCCCCGTGGGTGGCACCAACACCTCCCACGAGACCAACGTAACTCGTATGATGTGACCTCACAGCCGCGGGTCTCTCGGTTCGAGAGTACGATGGTAGTTTGCTTATTTCTAGACTTAGGCTTAAAAACATGACGTTAGAGGGTAAAAACTCGAAACAGCCACCGAACGGCCCCGTGCGTGGCACTAACATCTCCCACGGGACGAACGTAACTCGTAGGAACAGACTTCGCAGCCGCGGGAATCCCGATTTGAGAGTAATAGGGTAATTTGTATAATTCAAGACTTAGGCTTAAAAACATAACGTTAAGGGGTGAAAACTCGAAACATCCTCCAAACGGCCCCGTGGGTGGCACCAACACCTCCCACGGGACCAACGTAACTCGTAGGAACTGACCTCGCAACTGCGGGTCTCTCGGTTTGAGAGTACGACGATAATTTGCTAATTTCAAGACTTGGGCTTAAAAATATGACGTTAGAGGGTGGAATCTCGAAACAGCCACCGAACGGCCCCGTGGGTGGCACCAACACCTCCCACGGGACCAACATAACTCGTAGGAACTGACCTCGCAGCCGCAGGTCTCATGGTTTGAGAGTACGACGGTAATTTGCTCATTTCTAGACTTAGGCTTAAAAACATGACGTTAGAGGGTGAAAACTCGAAACAGCCTCCGAACGGCCCCGTGGGTGGCACTAACACTTCCCACGGGACCAACGTAACTCGTAGGAACTGACCTCGCAGCCGTGCGTATCCCGGTTTGAGAGTAATAAGGTAATTTTCATATTTCAAGAATTAGGCTTAAAAACATGACGTTAGAGGGTGAAAACTCGAAACAGCCCCCGAACTTCCCCGTGGGTGGCACCAACAGCTCCCACGGGACCAAAGTAACTCGTAGGAACTGACCCCGCAGCCGCGCGACTCCCGGTTTGAGAGTACGACGGTAATTTTCTTATTTCTAGGCTTAGGCTTAAAAACATAACGTTAGATGGTGAAAACTCAAAACAGCCCCCGAACAGCCCCGTGGGTGGCACCAGCACCTCCCACGGGACCTACGTAACTCGTAGGAACTGACCTCGTAGCCGCGGGTCTCCCGGTTTCAGAATACGACTGTAATTTGTGTATTTCTACACTTAAGCAAAACATGGCATTAAAAGGTGAAAACTCGAAACAGCCCCCGAACGGCACCGTGGGTGGCACCAATATCTCCCACGGGACCAACATAAGTCGTAGGAACTAACCCCGCAGCGACGGGAATCTCGGTTTGAGAGTAATACGGTAATTTGTATATTTCGAGACTTAGGCTTAAAAACATGACGTTAAAGGGTGAAAACTCGAAACAGCCTCCGAACGGCCCCGTGGGTGGCAATAACACCTACCACGGTACCAACGTAACTCGTAGGAACTGACCTCGCAGTCGCGGGTCTCCCGGTTTAAGAGTACGACGGTAATTTGCGTATTTCTAGACTTAGGCTTAAAAACCCGGCGTTAGAGGGTGAAAACTCGAAACAACCCCCAAACGGCCCCGTGGATGGCACCAACACCTCCCACGGGACCAACGTAACTCGTAGGAAGTGACCTCGCAGTCGCGGGTCTCCCGGTTTGAGAGTACGATGGTAATTTGCTTATTTCTAGACTTAGGCTTAAAAAGATGACGTTAGAGGGTGAAAACTCGAAAAAGCCACCGAACGGCCCCGTGGGTGGCACTAACACCTCCCACGGGACCAACGTAACTCGTAGGAACTGACTTCGCAGCCGCGGGAATCCCGGTTTGAGAGTAATAGGGTAATTTGTATATTTCAAGACTTAGGCTTAAAAACATGACGTTAAAGGGTGAAAACTCGAAACAGCCCCCGAACGGCCCCGTGGGTGGCACCAACACCTCCCACAGGACCAACGTAACTCGTAGGAACTGACCTCGCAACCGCGGGTCTCCCGGTTTGAGAGTACGACGGTAATTTTTTTATTTCTAGACTTAGGCTTAAAAACTTGATGTTAGAGGGTGGAAACTCGAAACAGCCCCCGAACGGCCCCGTGGGTGGCACCAACACCTCCCACGGGACCAACGTAACTCGTAGCAACTGACCCCGTAGCCGCGGGACTCCCGGTTCGAGAGTACAACGGTAATTTGTCTCTTTCTAGACTTGGCTTAAAAACATGGCGTTAGAGGGTGAAAACTCGAAACAGCCCCCAAACGGCCCCGTGGGTGGCACCAACACCTCCCACGGGACCAACGTAACTCGTAGGAAGTGACCTCGCAGTCGCGGGTCTCCCAGTTTGAGAGTATGACGGTAATTTGCGTATTTCTAGACTTAGGCTTAAAAACATGGCGTTAGAGGGTGAAAACTCGAAACAGACCCCAAACGGCCCCGTGGGTGGCACCAACACCTCCCACGGGACCAACGTAACTCGTAGGAACTGACCTCACAGCCGCAGGTCTCCTGGTTTGAGAGTACGACGGTAATTTGCATATTTTAAGACTTAGGTTTAAAAACATGACGTTCGAGGGTGAAAACTCGAAACAGCCCCCGAACGGCCCCGTGGGTGGCACCAACACCTCCCACGGGACCAACGTAACTCGTAGGAACTGACCTCGCAGCCGTGCGTATCCCGGTTTGAGAGTAATAAGGTAATTTTCATATTTCAAGAATTAGGCTTAAAAACATGATGTTCGAGGGTGAAAACTCGAAACAGCCCCCGAACGGCCCCGTGGGTGGCACCAACACCTCCCACGGGACCAACGTAACTCGTAGGAACTGACCCCACAGCCGCGGGACTCCCGGTTTGAGAGTACGATGGTAATTTGCTTATTTCTATACTTAGGCTTAAAAAGATGACGTTAGATGGTGAAAACTCGAACCAGCCCCCGAACGGCACCATGGGAGGCACCAACACCTCTCACGGTACCAACGTAACTCGTAGGAACTGACCTCGTAGCCGCGGGTCTCCCGGTTTGAGAATACGACAGTAATTTGAGTATTTCTACCCTTAAGCAAAACATGGCGTCAAAAACGTGAAAACTCGAAACAGCCCCCGAATGGCCCCGTGGGTGGAACCAACACCTCCCACGGGACCAACATAACTCGTAGGAACTGACCTCGCAGCCGTGGGAATCCCGGTTTGAGAGTAATACAGTAGTTCGTATATTTCAAGACTTAGGCTTAAAAACATGACGATAAAGGGTGAAAACTCGAAACAGCCTCCGAACGGCCCCGTGGGTGGCAATAACACCTCCCACGGTACCAACGTAACTCGTAGGAACTGACCTCGTAGCCGCGGGTCTCCCGGTTAAAGAGTACGACGGTAATTTGCGTATTTCTAGACTTAGGCTTAAAAACCCGGCGTTAGAGGGTGAAAACTCGAAACAACCCCCAAACGGCCCCGTGGGTGGCACCAACACCTCCCACGGGACCAACGTAACTCGTAGGAAGTGACCTCGCAGCCGCGGGTCTCCCGGTTTGAGAGTACGATGGTAATTTAATTATTTCTAGACTTAGGCTTAAAAACTTGACGTTAGAGGGTGAAAACTCGAAAAAGCCACCGAACGGCCCCGTGGGTGGCACTAACACCTCCCACGGGACCAACGTAACTCGTAGGAACTGACTTCGCAGCCTCGGGAATCCCGGTTTGAGAGTAATAGGGTAATTTATATATTTCAAGACTTAGGCTTAAAAACATGACGTTAAAGGGTGAAAACTCGAAACAGCCCCCGAACGGCCCCGTGGGTGGCACCAACACCTCCCACGGGACCAACGTAACTCGTAGGAACTGACCCCGCACCTGTGGGTCTCCCAGTTTGAGAGTATGACGGTAATTTGCGTATTTCTAGACTTAGGCTTAAAAACATGGCGTTAGAAGGTGAAAACTCGAAACAGACCCCAAACGGCCCCGTGGGTGGCACCAACACCTCCCACGGGACCAATGTAACTCGTAGGAACGGACCTCGCAGTCGCAGGTCTCCTGGTTTGAGAGTACGACGGTAATTTGCATATTTTAAGACTTAGGCTTAAAAACATGACGTTCGAGGGTGAAAACTCGAAACAACCCCCGAACGGTCCTGTGGGTGGCACGAACACCTCCCACGGTACCAACGTAACTCGTAGGAACTGACCTCGTAGCTGCGGGTCTCCCGATTTGAGAATACGACCGTAATTTGCATATTTCTACACATAAGCAAAACATGGCGTTAAAACGTGAAAACTCAAAACAGCCCCCGAATGGCCCCGTGGGTGGAACCAACACCTCCCACGGGACCAACATAACTCGTAGGAACTGACCCCGCAGCCGTGGGAATCCCGGTTTGAGAGTAATACAGTAGTTTGTATATTTCAAGACTTAGGCTTAAAAACATGACGTTAAAGGGTAAACTCGAAACAGCCCCCGAACGGCCCCATGGGTGGCACCAACACCTCCCACGGGACCAACATAACTCGTAGAAACTGACCCCACAGCCGCGGGAATCCCCGTTTGTGAGTAATACGGTAATTTGTATATTTCAAGACTTTGGCTTAAAAACATGACATTAAAGCGTGAAAACTCGAAACAGCCCCCGAACGGCCCCGTGGGTGGCACCATAACCTCCCACGGGACCAACGTAACTCGTAGGAACTGACCTCGCAGCCGCGGGTCACCCGGTTTTAGAGTACGATGGTATTTTGCGTATTTCTAGACTTAGTCTTAAAAACATGGTGTTAGAGGGTGAAAACTCGAAACAGCCCCCAAACGGCCCCGTGGGTGGCACCAACACCTCCCACGGGACCAACGTAACTCGTAGGAAGTGACCTCGCAGCCGCGGGTCTCCCGGTTTGAGAGTACGATCGTAATTTGCGTACTGCTGGACTTAAGCTTAAAAACATGACGATAGAGGGTGAAAACTCGAAATAGCCACCGAACAGCCCCGTGGGTGGCACTAACACCTCCCACGGGACCAACGTAACTCGTAGGAAGTGACCTTGTAGCCGCGGGTCTCCCGGTTTGAGAATACGACCGTAATTTGCGTATTTCTACATTTAAGCAAAACATGGCGTTAAAGGGTGAAAACTCGAAACAACCCCTGAACGGCCCCGTGGGTTGCACCAACACCTCCCATGGGACCAACGTAACTCGTAGGAACTGACCTCGCAGCCGCGGGAATCCCGGTTTGAGAGTAATACGGTAATTTTTATATTTCAAGACTTAGGCTTAAAAACGTGACGTTAAAGGGTGAAAACTCGAAACAAGCCCCGAACGGCCTCGTGGGTGGCACCAACACCTCCCACGGGACCAACGTAACTCGTAGGAACTGACCCCGCAGCCGAGGGTCTCCCGGTTTGAGAGTACGACGGCAATTTGCTTATTTCTAGACTTAGGCTTAAAAACATGGCGTTAGAGGGTGAAAACTCGAAACAGCCCCCAAACAGCCCCGTGGGTGGCACCAAGACCTCCCACGGGACCAACGTAACTCGTATGAAGTGACCTCGCAGCCGCGGGTCTCCCGGTTTGAGAGTACGACGGTAATTTGCTTATTTCTAGACTTAGGCTTAAAAACATGGCGTTAGAGGGTGAAAACTCAAAACAGACCCCAAACGGCCCCGTGGGTGGAACCAACACCTCCCACGGGACCAACGTAACTCATAGAAACTGACCTCGTAGCCGCGGGTCTCCCGGTTTGAGAATACGACTGTAATTTACGTATTTCTACACTTAAGCAAAACATGGCGTTAAAAGGTGAAAACTCGAAACAGCCCCCGAACGGCCCCATGGGTGGCACCAACACCTCCCACGGGCCAACATAACTTGTAGGAACTGACCCCGTAGCCGCGGGAATCCCGGTTTGAGAGTAATACGGTAATTTGTATATTTCAAGACTTAGGCTTAAAAACATGACGTTAAATGGTGAAAACTCGAAACATCCCCCGAACGGCCCCATGGGTGGCACCAACACCTCCCACGGGACCAACATAACTCGTAGGAAGTGACCTCGCAGCCGCGGGTCTCCCGGTTTGAGAGTACGATCGTAATTTGCGTACTTCTGGACTTAGGCTTAAAAACATGACGATAGAGGGTGAAAACTCGAAATAGCCACCGAACAGCCCCGTGGGTGGCACTAACACCTCCCACGGGACCAACGTAACTCGTAGGAAGTGACCTTGTAGCCGCGGGTCTCCCGGTTTGAGAATACGACCGTAATTTGCGTATTTCTACATTTAAGCAAAACATGGCGTTAAAGGGTGAAAACTCGAAACAACCCATGAACGGCCCCGTGGGTTGCACCAACACCTCCCACGGGACCAACGTAACTCGTAGGAACTGACCTCACAGCCGTGGGGCTCCCGGTTTGAGAGTACGACGGTAATTTGCGTATTTCTTGACTTAGGCTTAAAAACATGGCATTAGAGGGTGAAAACTCGAAACAGCCCCCAAACGGCCCCGTGGGTGGCACCAACACCTCCCACGGGACGAATGTAACTCGTATGAAGTGACCTCACAGCCGCGGGTCTCCCGGTTTGAGAGTACGATGGTAATTTGCTTATTTCTAGACTTAGGCTTAAAACATGACGTTAGAGGGTGAAAACTCGAAACAGCCCCCGAACGGCCCCGTGGGTGGCACCAACACCGCCCACGGGACCAACGTAACTCGTAGGAACTGACCCCGCAGTCGCGCGACTCCCGGTTTGAGAGTACGACGGTAATTTGCTTATTTCTAGGCTTAGGCTTAAAAACATGACGTTAGATGGTGAAAACTCGAAACAGCCCCCGAACGGCCTCGTGGGTGGCACCAGAACCTCCCACGGGACCAACGTAACTCGTAGGAACTGACCTCGTAGGCGCGGGAATCCCGGTTTGAGAGTAATACGGTAATTTGTATATTTCAAGACTTAGGCTTAAAAACATGACGTTAAAGGGTGAAAACTCAAAACATTCCCCGAACGGCCCCGTGGTTGGCACCAACACCTCCCACGGGACCAGCGTAACTCGTAGGAACTGAGGTCGCAACTGCGGGTCTCTCGGTTTGAGAGTACGATGGTAATTTGTTTATTTCTAGCCTTAGGCTTAAAAACATGGCGTTAGAGGGTGAAAACTCGAAACAGACCATAAACGGCCCCGTGGGTGGCACCAACACCTCCCATGGGACCAACGTAACTCGTAGGAACTGACCTTGTAGTCGCGGGTCTCCCGGTTTGAGAATACGATTGTAATTTGCGTATATCTACAATTAAGTAAAACATGGCGTTAAAAGGTGAAAACACGAAACAACCCCCGAACGGCCCCGTGGGTGGCACCAACACCTCCCACGGGACCAACATAACTCGTAGGAACTGACCCCGTATCCGCGGGAATCCCGGTTTGCGAGTAATACGGTAATTTTTATATTTCAATACTTAGGCTTAAAAATATGACGTTAAAGGGTGAAAACTCGAAACATCCCACGAACGGCCCCGTGGGTGGCACCAACACCTCCCACGGGACCAACGTAACTCGTAGGAACTGACCTCACAGCCGCGGGTCTCCCGGTTTGAGAGTATGACGGTAATTTGCGTATTTCTAGACTTAGGCTTAAAAACATGGCGTTAGAGGGTGAAAACTCGAAACAGCCCCCAAACGGCCCCGTGGGTGGCACCAACACCTCCCACGGGACCAACGTAACTCGTATGAAGTGACCTCGCAGCCGCGGGTCTCCCGGTTTGAGAGTACGATGGTAATTTGCTTATTTCTAGACTTAGGCTTAAAAACATGACGTTAGAGGGTGAAAACTCGAAATAGCCCCCGAACGGCCCCGTGGGTGGCACCAACACCTCCCACGGGACCAACGTAACTCGTAGGAACTGACCCCGCAGCCGGGCGACTCCCGGTTTGAGAGTACGATGGTAATTTGGTTATTTCTAGGCATAGGCTTAAAAACATGACGTTAGATGGTGAAAACTCGAAACAGCCCCAGAACGGCCCCGTGGGTGGCACCAGCACCTCCCACGGGACCAACGTAACTCGTAGGAACTGACCTCGTAGCTGCGGGAATCCCGGTTTAAGAGTAATACGGTAATTTGTATATTTCAAGACCTAGGCTTAAAAACATGACGTTAAAGGGTGAAAACTCGAAACATCCCCCGAACGGCCCAGTGGTTGGCACCAACACCTCCCACGGGACCAACGTAACTCGTAGGAACTGACCTCGCAACCGCGGGTCTCTCGGTTTGAGAGTACGACGGTAATTTGCTTATTTCTAAGCCTTAGGCATAAAAACATGGCGTTAGAGGGTGAAAACTCGAAACTGCCCCCAAGCGGCCCCGTGGGTGGCACCAACACCTACCACGGGACCAACGTAAGTCGTATGAAGTGACCTTGAGCCGCGCGACTCCCGGTTTGAGAGTACGACGGCAATTTGATTATTTCTAGGTGTAAGCTTAAAAACATGACGTTAGATGGTGAAAACTCGAAACAACCCCAGAACGGCCCCGTGGGTGGCACCAGCACCTCCCACGGGACCAACGTAACTCGTAGAAACTGACCTCGTAGCCGCGGGTCTCCCGGTTTGAGAATACGACTGTAATTTGCGTATTTCTACACTTAAGCAAAACATGGCGTTAAAAGGTGAAAATTCAAAACAGCCCCCGAACGGCCCCGAGGGTGGCACCAACACCTCCCACGGGACCAACATAACTTGTATGAACTGACCCCGTAGCCGCGGGAATCCCGGTTTGAGAGTAATACGGTAATTTGTATATTTCAAGACTTAGGCTTAAAAACATGACGTTAAAGGGTGAAAACTCGAAACATTCCCCGAACGGCCCCGTGGGTGGCACCAACACCTCCCACGGGACCAACGTAACTCGTAGGAACTGACCTCGCAGCCGCGGGTCTCCCGGTTTGAGAGTACGATGGTAATTTGTGTATTTCTAGACTTAGGCTTAAAAACATGGCGTTAGAGGGTGAAAACTCGAAACATCCCCCGAACGGCCCCGTGGGTGGCACCAACACCTCCCACGGGACCAACGTAACTCGTAGGAACTGACCTCGCAGCCGCGGGTCTCCCGGTTTGAGAGTACGATGGTAATTTGTGTATTTCTAGACTTAGGCTTAAAAACATGGCGTTAGAGGGTGAAAACTCGCAACATCCCCCAAACGGCCCCGTGGGTGGCACCAACACCTCCCACGGGACCAACGTAACTCGTAGGAACTGACCTCACAGCCGCGGGGCTCCCGGTTTGAGAGTACGACGGTAATTTTCGTATTTCTAGACTTAGGCTTAAAAACATGGCGTTAGAGGGTGAAAACTCGAAACAGCCCCTAAACGGCCCCGTGGGTGGCACCAACACCTCCCACGGGACCAACGTAACTCCTAGGAACTGACCTCGTACTCGCGGGTCTCCCGATTTGAGAATACGACTGTAATTTGCGTATTTTTACACTTAAGCAAAACATGGCGTTAAAAGGTGAAAACTCGAAACAGCCCCGTGGGTGGCACCAACACCGCCCACGGGACCAACGTAACTCATAGGAACTGACCCCGCAGCCGCGCGACTCCCGGTTTGAGAGTACGACGGTAATTTGCTTATTTCTAGGCTTAGGCTTAAAAACATGACGTTAGATGGTGAAAACTCGAAACAGCCCCCGAACGGCCCCGTGGGTGGCACCACCACCTCCCACGGGACCAACGTAACTCGTAGGAACTGACCTCGTAGGCGCGGGAAACCCGATTTGAGAGTAATGCAGTAACTTGTATATTTCAAGACTTAGGCTTAGAAACATGACATTAAAGGGTGAAAACTCGAAACATTCCCCGAACGGCCCCGTGGGTGGCACCAACACCTCCCACGGGACCAACGTAACTCGTAGGAATTGAGGTCGCAACCGCGGGTCTCTCGGTTTGAGAGTACGACGATAATTTGCTTATTTCTAGACTTAGGCTTAAAAACATCACGTTAGAGAGTTAAAACTCGAAACAGCCCCAAAACGGCCCCGTGGGTGGAACCAACACCTCCCACGGGACCAACGTAACTCGTATGAAGTGACCTCGCAGCCGCGGGTCTCCCGGTTTGAGAGTACGATGGTAATTTGCTTATTTCTAGACTTAGGCTTAAAAACATGACGTTAGAGGGTGAAAACTCGAAACAACCCCCGAACGGCCCCGTGGGTGGCACCAACACCTCCCATGGGACCAACGTAACTCGTAGGAACTGACCCCGCAGTCGCGCGACTCCCGGTTTGAGAGTACGACAGTAATTTTCTTATTGCTAGGCTTATGCTTAAAAACATGACGTTAGATGGTGAAAACTCGAAACAGCCCCTGAACGGCCCCGTGGGTGGCACCAGCACCTCCCACGGGACCAACGTAACTCGTAGGAACTGACCTCGTAGCCGCGGCAATCCCGGTTTGAGAGTAATACGGTAATTTGTATATTTCAAGACTTAGGCTTAAAAACATGACGTTAAAGGGTGAAAACTCGAAACATCCCCCGAACGGTCCCGTGGGTGGCACTAACACCTCCCACGGGACCAACGTAACTCGTAGGAATTGACCTCGCAACCGCGGGTCTCTCGGTTTTAGAGTACGACGGTAATTTACTTATTTCTAGCGTTAGGCTTAAAAACTTGGCGTTAGAGGGTGAAAACTCGAAACAGACCCCAAACGGCCCCGTGGGTGGCACCAACACCTCCCACGGGACCAACGTAACTCGTAGGAACTAACCTCGCAACCGGGGGTCTCCCGGTTTGAGAGTACGATGGTAATTTGCGTATTTCTTGACTTAGGCTTAAAAACGTGGCGTTAGAGGGTGAAAACTCGTAACAGACCCCAAACGGCCCCGTGGGTGGCACCAACACCTCCCACGGGACCAACGTAACTCGTAGGAACTGACCTCGCAGCCGCAGGTCTCCTGGTTTGAGAGTACGACGGTAATTTGCGTATTTTTACATTTAAGAAAAATATGGCGTTAAAGGGTGAAAACTCGAAACAGCCCCCGATCGGCCCCGTGGGTGGCACCAACACCTCCCACGGGACCAACGTAACTCGTAGGAACTGACCTCGCAGCCGCGGGAATCCCGGTTTGAGAGTAATACGGTAATTTGTATATTTCGAGACTTAGGCTTAAAAACATGTCGTTAAAGGGTGAAAACTCGAAACAGCCCCCGAACGGCTCCGTGGGTGGCACCAACACCTCCCATGGGACCAACGTAACTCGTAGGAACAGACCTCGCAGCCGCGGGTCTCCCGGTTTGAGAGTACAATGATAATTTGCGTATTTCTAGACTTAGGCTTAAAAACTTGGCGTTCGAGGGTGAAAACTCGAAACGGCCCACGAACGGCCCCGTGGGTGGCACCAACACCTCCCACGGGACCAATGTAACTCGTAGGAACTGATCTCGCAGCCGCAGGTCTCCCGATTTGAGAGTAATAGGGTAATTTACATATTTTAAGACTTAGGCTTAAAAACATGACGTTAGAGGGTGAAAACTCGAAACAGCCCCCCGAACTGCCCCGTGGGTGGCACCAACACCTCCCACGGGACCAACGTAACTCGTAGGAACTGACCCCGTAGCCGCGCGACTCCCGGTTTGAGAGTATGACGGTAATTTTCTTATTTCTAGGCTTAGGCTTAAAAACATGACGTTAGATGGTGAAGACTCGAAACAGCCCCCGAATGGCCCCGTGGGTGGCACCATCACCTCCCACGGGACCAACATAACTCGTAGGAACTGACCTCGTAGCCGCGGGTCTCTCGGTTTGAGAATACGACTGTAATTTACGTATTTCTACACTTAAGTAAAACATGGCGTTAAGAGGTGAAAACTCGAAACAGCCCCCGAATGGCCCTGTGGGTGGCACCAACACCTCCCACGGGACCAACATAACTCGTAGGAACTGACCCCGTAGCCGCGGGAATCCCGGTTTGAGAGTAATACGGTAATTTGTATATTTCAATACTTAGGCTTTAAAACATGATGTTAAAGGGTGAAAACTTGAAACATCCCCCGAACGGCCCCGTGGGTGGCACCAACACCTCCCACGGGACCAACGTAACTCGTAGGAACTGACCTCGCAGCCGCGGGTCTCCCGGTTTGAGAGTACGACGGTAATTTGCGTATTTCTAGACTTAGGCTTAAAAACATGGCGTTAGTGGGTGAAAACTCGAAACAACCCATAAACGGCCCCGTGGGTGGCACCAACACCTCCCACAGGACGAACGTAACTCGTATGAAGTGACCTCGCAGCCGCGGGTCTCCCGGTTTGAGAGTACGATGGTAATTTTCTTATTTTTAGACTTAGGCTTAAAAACATGACGTTAGAGGGTGAAAAATCCAAACAGCCACCGAACGGCGCCGTGGGTGGCACTAACACCTCCCACGGGACCAACGTAACTCGTAGGAACAGACTTCGCAGCAGCGGGAATCCCGGTTTGAGAGTAATAGGGTAATTTGTATATTTCAAGACTTAGGCTTAAAAACATGACGTTAAAGGGTGAAAACTCGAAACATCCCCCGAACGTCCCCGTGGGTGGCACCAACACCTCCCACGGGACCAACATAACTCGTAGGAACTGACCTCGCAACCGCGGGTCTCTCAATTTGAGAGTACGACGGTTATTTGCTTATTTCTAGCCTTAGGCTTAAAAATATGACGTTAGAAGGTGGAAACTCGTAACAGCCCCCGAACGGCCCCGTGGGTGGCACCAACACCTCCCACGGGACCAACGTAACTCGTAGGAACTGACCTCGCAGCCGCAGGTCTCCTGGTCTGAGAGTACGATGGTAATTTGTTTATTTCTAGACTTAGGCTTAAAAACATGATTTTAGAGGGTGAAAACTCGAAACAGCCCCCGAATGGCCCTGTGGGTGGCACGAGCACCTCCCACGGGACCAACGTAACTCGTAAGAACTGACTTCGCAGCCGTGGGTCTCCAGGTTTAAGAATACAATCGTAATTTGCGTGTTTTTACACTTAAGCAAAACATGGCGTTAAAGGGTGAAAATTCGAAACAGCCCCCGAACGGCCCCGTGGGTGGAATCAACACCTCCCACGGGACCAACGTAACTCGTAAGAACTGACCTCGCAGCCGCGGGTCTCCCGATTTGAGAATACGACCGTAATTTGCGATTTCTAGACTTAGGCTTAAAAACATGACGTTAGAGGGTGAAAACTCGAAACATCCACCGAACGGACCTGTGGGTGGCACTAACAACTCCCACGGGACCAACGTAACTCGTAGGAACTGACTTCGCAGCCGCGGGAATCCCGGTTTGAGAGTAATAGGGTAATTTGTATATTTCAAGACTTAGGCTTAAAAACATGACGTTAAAGGGTGAAAACTCGAAACAACCCCCGAACGGCCCCGTGGGTGGCACCAACACCTCCCACGGGACCAACGTAACTCATAGGAACTGACCCCGCAGCTGCGGGTCTCCCGGTTTGAGAGTACGACGGTAATTTGCGTATTTCTAGACTTAGGCTTAAAAACATGGCGTTAGAGGGTGAAAACTCGAATCAGACCCCAAACGGCCCCGTGGGTGGCACCAACACCTTCCACGGGACCAACGTAACTCGTAGGAACTGACTTCGTAGCCGCAGGTCTCCTGGTTTGAGAGTACGACGGTAATTTGCATATTTAAAAACTTAGGCTTAAAAACATGACGTTAGAGGGTGAAAACGCGAAACAGCCCCCGAACGGCCCTGTGGGTGGCACGAACACCTCCCACGGGACCAACGTAACTCGTAGGAACGGACTTCGTAGCCGCGGGTCTCCAGGTTTGAGAATACGATCGTAATTTTCCCATTTCTACACTTAAGCAAAACATGGCGTTAAAGGGTGAAAACTCGAAACAGCCCCTGAACGGCCCCGTGGGTGGCACCAACGCCTCCCACGGGACCAACGTAACTCGTAGGAACTGACCTCGCAGCCGCGGGTCTCCCGGTTTGAGAATATGACCGTAATTTGCGTATTTCTACACCTATGCAAAACATGGCATTAGAGGGTGAAAACTCGAAACAGCCCTCAAACGGCCCCGTGGGTGGCACCAAAACCTCCCACGGGACCAACGTAACTCATAGGAACTGACCTCGCAGCCGTGGGTCTCCCGGTTTAAGAGTACGACGGTAATTTGTTTATTTCTAGACTTAGGCTTAAAAACATGATGTTAGAGGGTGGAAACTCGAAACAGCCCCCGAACGGCCCCGTGGGTGGCACCAACACCTCCCACGGGACCAACGTAACTCGTAGGAACTGACTCCGCAGCTGCGGGTCTCCCGGCTTGGGAGTACGACGGTAATTTACGTATTTCTAGACTTAGGCTTAAAAACATGACGTTAGAGGGTGAAAACTCGAATCAGACCCCAAACGGCCCCGTGGGTGGCACCAACACCTCCCACGGGACATACGTAACTCGTAGGAAGTGACCTCGCAGCCGCGGGTCTCCTGGTTTGAGAGTACGACGGTAATTTGCTTATTTCTTCACTTAGGCTTAAAAACATGACGTTAGAGGGTGAAAACTCGAAACAGCCCCCCAACGGCCCCGTGGGTGGCACCAACACCTCCCACGGGACCAATGTAACTCGTAGGAACTGACCTCGCAACCGCGGGTCTCCCGGTTTGAGAATACGATCGTAATTTGCGTATTTCTACACTTAAGCAAAACATGACGGTAAAGGGTGAAAACTCGAAACAGCCCTCGAACGGCCCCGTGGGTGGCACCAACACCTCCCACGGGACCAACGTAACTCGTAGGAAGTGACCCCGCAGCCGCGGGTCTCCCGGTTTGAGAGTAAGATGGTAATTTGCTTATTTCTAGATTTAGGCTTAAAAACATGACGTTAGAGGGTGAAAACTCGAAACAGCCCCCGAACGGACCCGTGGGTTTCACCAACACCTCCCACGGGACCAACGTAACTGGTTGGAACTGACCTCGCAGCCGCGGGTCTCCCGATTTGAGAGTACGAGGGTAATTTGCGTATTTCTACACTTAATCAAAACATGGCGTTAGAGGGTGAAAACTCGAAACAGCCCCCAAACGGCCCCGTGGGTGGCACTAACGCCTCCCACGGGACCAACGTAACTCGTAGGAACTAACCTCGCAGCCGCGGGTATCCCGGTTTGAGAGTAATACGGTAATTTGCATATTTCAAGGCTTAGGCTTAAAAACATGACGTTAGAGGGTGAAAACTCGAAACAGCCCCCGAACGGCCCCGTGGGTGGCACCAACACCTCCCACAGGACCAACGTAACTCGTAGGAACTGACCCCGCAGCCGCGGGACTCCCGGTTTGAGAGTACGACGGTAATTTTTTTATTTCTAGACTTAGGCTTAAAAACATGACGTTAGAGGGTGAAAACTCGAAACAGCCCCCGAACGGCCCCTTGGGTGGCACCAACACCTCTCACCAACACCTCTCAAAACGACGGTAATATTTATACTTCTACTTCGTTACTGATAATTTTAACTCATATATGCAATTTTTCAGCTTGATTAAATTTTTGTAAAAATACTTGGTTACTGATATTTTTATTTTTTGTATCCTATCATTTGTAGGATTTTTGCACGTGGATCAAATGAAGGAGGCAGTGGTTTACAACATGATGATTATTTATATGTTGTGGACATTCAGGATAATGTTTTTTATGTTTTATAGCCGTGCAGGCTTTTATTGTTTAGTTTTATGGTCGTGCGGGCTTTTATAATTTGATTGTTGAATTTTATAGCCGTGCGTGCTTTATAATAAACAAGTTTTTCATTTACAGGTTTTAGAATGTCAAGAAAACAGAGGAAACTCTGCCCAATTTTTTTTTGGTCTGTGAATTATTAAGATGTGTAATATTTTTAAGTTTGTATATATATTTGTTTATTAACAACATTCTCAATTCGCAATTTATGATTTTTTTATTTTTTTGCCTATAATAAATATTTGTAACACCTCGTAGCAACCAACGGTGCACTCACAGGACCCCCAATTTTAGGATTGGACAAAAAAGAAGACATTTTTTTTAAATTATAGATAAATATGGTCATGGACTTTGTCCATGACCATTTTTATTTTTTTTTGTCGCGCTTAAAAATGGTCGCGGCCAAAGTCCGCGACCATTTTTTTTATTTTTTTGTCACGGTTATGGGTCGCGGACTAGGGCCGCGGCCAATTTTTTTAATTTTTTTTTGTCACGCACGTGGTTCGCGGACTTTGGCCACGACCAATTTGTCACGGTTGTGAGTCACGGACAAGGTCCGCGACCAATTTTTTTAATTTTTTCTGTCATGGGCGTGAGTCGCGGACTTTGGCCGCGACCAATTTGTCACTGTTGTGGGTCACGGATAAGGGTCGCGACCAATTTTTTTTAATTTTTTTTGTCACGGACGTGGGTCGCGGACTTTGGCCGCGACTAATTTGTCACGGTTGTGGGTCACGGATAAGGGCCGCGACCCGTCACGGCATGGGTCACGGCCAAAGTCCGCGACCATATGTCGTGACCCCTCTTGGCCGTGACCATTTTTTGGTCACGGACTTGGGCCGCGACCCACGAAAATGGTCACGCCAGAAATGGTCACGACCGAAGTCCGCGATCCACAGTTTTGGTCAGGGATTTTGGCCGTGACCAATCGCCAGTTTTGGTGTAGTGCACATATAATCTAGGGTTTATTGGCATAATCTAGACATACACACATATACAATCTAGGGTTTATTGACATGATCTATATATACACACACATGCAATTTAGGGTTTACTAAACCCCAATATTTTTTTTTGACATAAATCTATACATACACACACATACAATTTAGGGTTTACTATATCATAATATTTTTTTGACATAAATCTATACATACACACACATACAATCTATACATACACACATACAAACATAAACATAAATCAATACATACACACACATATACACATACAAACATAAATCTAGACATACATACACAGAAATTAGGACTTTAGATAGAAATCATGAAATACAAATCAAATCAAAATTAATTTATACATACCAGCCCTTAGAAATCCAAGTGAAATCACTAAAATCGCATAGCCCTTAGAAATCTCCATAAATCACACAGCCCCTTAGGCACAGCCCTTAGAAATTGCAAATGAAATTGTAGTGTTTTTTTTTAAGTTCTGAATCTGGTCACGATGTAGAGTCGTGACCCCGCCAAGTGCGTGATCAATAAATTAAATGATGGTAGTGATAGATTGATCCTAGTCACGGCCAAGATCCATGGCCCACCATGCGCGACCCTTTTCCCATCAGCCCTAGTGCTTGAATGAGGTATGGTCACGGCCCACAGCCGTGACCCACACCAAGAAATGGTCATGCCCACAGTGTGTGTGTGTTTTCTGCTTCGTCATGCCTTTGGTCATGGCCCAAGTCCTTGACCCATCCACGACCAAGTATGGAGGGAATTTTGGCGCGAATTTTGCGCGAAGATGGTCACACCCTGGTCACGGCCCAAATTTGTGACCCACAGTGGTCAGGGACTTGGGTCGTGACCACTTCTAGAGCATCCATGACTTAATGTGGTAATGAATATGGTCACGCCAAAAAATATAATGGTCACGGCCCAAGTCCGCGACCCGTTGGTCATGGATTTGGGATGTGACCCACTGGGCATGACCATTTGAAGGATTTGGTGTAGTGAGCCATATGCCATCTCAACAACCTTACACTATCCATTACTTTCGTAAAGGGAATCAACCATAAGAGACACAATTCGGTGTTGATCCTATAGGAAAATAAGGATATATACGAATAGATTACAGAGAATAAAAGGGCGAATGGAAAACTAGAAGAAATTGAAGGATATGTTGTTTAACAAATGGATGAGCTCCTCGGCGTTGACGGAAGTGCCCCTAGTCCTCAAGCTCGACACAACATAAGTGCATCTCGTCTCGACCATTGAGTGGAGTCCTCATGAATATAAGAAAGATAATCGGTTTCTATAGGGGTTACACCTACCCTAGTGCTACTTGCACTAAGGTCATGATTTTAGATTTAAGATCCTCCACTAGCCCTTGAAAGGGACAAGGCCCCGAATCTTCCTCTTTTACCAGTTCAACATTAAGAGGTGGGGGACCCATCGACATGTTAAGATTTAACCTCTTTGTGTACCTAAAGCTCTTTCCCTTGACTGTAGCGACCCCATCATAGGTCTCCTTAGCGAGTTGTCTCATCATCCTTCCCTTTTCACCCTTCATTTAATGCATTAGTGATCAGTAAAAAGTTGGCTATTAGAAAAATTAAAATAAATGAAGAAAACAAATATTAATGTTGAATCGCTCACTAGGTCGGTCTTCCTCATCATCAGAGTCCAGTATCATAACCACTTTAACCATTAGAGGGGGCTTAACATTGACTTGAGAGTGGTCTTCCTCCTTATCAGAAGCCTTAGGGACCGCGGTAGCATATTTTCCTTTGTGAGACATGACAACAAGGGACTCAGGCCCCAGTGATTCCCCAACTATAATTTTGGGGGCAGGAGGGCATCCCTAAAGGTCACTAGCTTAGGCCTATGATCATGCCTTAACCCATTGCTAAAGAGGCTCATAGGCATAAAGTAAGAGGATAAGTGTAATACCCCTTAAATTTAATGCATTAATTAGATAGTGATTTTTATTATTTGTGATTGTATGTGACTATAGTGATATGTGATGTCACCAGTTATAATTCCATATGAGTTGTGTTATGTGTATTTTTTTCGAAATTGAAATGTGACTTAATATATATGAACAAATTAATAATTTTTTATAAATAAAAAATTTAATAATGATTTTTGGTACTTGTACAAATTAGAATATTTCAAGTTGGTTTGATACTTGGGTAGATGCTTGGGACATTTAGAATGCTGGAGCAAGATCTAAAAAAATTGATTTTAAGCCCCGTAGGCTAGATATTAGACTATTTAGAAATGATTTTGGGCTAAATAGACCAAGGGCCATATGAGAGTTAACTAAAAGTTTATGGTTAAGCATATAAAAAGATATATTTGTGCTATTAGATATCATTTTAACAATTAAGAAAGGAAACGTTAGAGTGAGAAGAATGAGACTACTTGGAGATGAAGAAAATAGGGATATTGAGCATTGGAGAATTGGAGAATTGGGCCTTTTCAATTGGAGTTCATAGTACTTGAATTTGGATACAAGTTTATTTATTATATTTGTGTAATTGCTTTTGTTACTAGAATATGACTATTCATCTGAGTCCAAATATAAATATATAACACTTTATTTTGATAGTTAAACAATAAATTTTGTTTTGATATTAATTAGTAAAATTAGTTTTTCTATCCAAAAATAGAATTTGATCCAACTTATCACGAATTTGGGTTATATGTAACAAACTGAGGTTTGAATTGTTTATACTTGATGAATTGGGAAAATGCCCCTTGATTTAGGCGTTAATGAATTGGAAATTTTGGAATATAGAATGAATTCAAAATTAGGGTTCTAATTCTGAAAAATATTTCTAAATCCTTATATAAATATAGTATAATTATATAGATATCATAGATTTTGATTTGGGAGTGTTTGTAGGACAATTTAGGGTACACGGGAGGTATTAAATCTTTAAGATAGGCCGTTAATGGTGCTTCTAGATAGAGAGGTCGTAACAGGGGCTAAAGGTTGAAAAGATATGGAATTCTTGAGAGTTGTGTGGCTTCTCAATTCAATGAACCGTAATATGGTCCGTATGCACGGGTCGCGCGAATGGCTAGGTCTTAGGGTCGTTCGGATGGATAGGGAAGAATTGGAATTTTGTTTCTTAATTTGGTAAATATGTTGTTGTGAATTGAATTCGGAGACTCAGATATTTTAGACGAAAATTGAAGACATTTAATCTTATACGCAAAATTACTTGCAAAGATAATAACACTCGTAATGTTCTTGAAATGTGAATAATTGTAGTCTACATTACATGCGATGTGTTGGTTATCTGTACATATATGATATATGTCCTATAAAGGAAATTCTTATGGACCCAAGGATGGGAATCCATTTTTGTTATCTCAATAGACAGAGTCAGGTTTACCCTAGACCGTACGACAACGATTAACATTTTGGTGCACCATGCAATGAGAATCCATCTTTGGTATCACAATAGATAGAAACAGTTTACTAAGGACCGTACATCGGAAATCATTTAAGTAATATGGTAAGTACAGATAATTTTTCCCCAAACAGGGCGACGGGAATTCATCTTAGGTATCCTAGTAGAAAGAGACAGGCTTTACCTTGGATCGTGCAACGAGAATCCATATTTGGTACTCCATTGACTAGATATAAAGTATTTGTTATGAGTAGTATTTGTTATGTGTGTGTGTGTGTGTGTGTGTGTGTGTGTGTATGTGTGGGAGAGAGAGAGACGTATAAATGATATCCAATTAAGATGAATAATACGTAATCATAAGGTTAATTGGGTCTTGGATTAGAAAAATGTGATATATAGGATTGTTGGGTTTGGGATTAACCTAAGTGTTACCAAACGACGAGAAGAAGATGCATAATTGTATTGTAGACCGTAATTATTTATATTATTATATTACTTAAACTTGTTGTTAACGTATCATATATACATTTTTAGGACATTGTCCACAAGATAAGCCTCACCCCTGATCTAGTATTGAGTTTTCAGTTGTTGATCTTCTACGATGTAGGTGTCGAGCCTGGGTGGTCACTCTTTCATTCTTATTTACTTTTCTATCGATTCGGTATTATTTTTATTATTATTATCTTGGTTTGGGATTTTATTTCAAGATAGTGTGGTATACGATGATTCTATTATTGTTGCTAGTTTGGTATCAAAGATTGTATGGTTCACAACTTTTATGTTGAGTTGTTTAGTTAAGTATTCAGTTTTAGTTTTTTTATTTATACTGAGAATGTTACCAAATTTTTTTGGTTCCCATGATTTTTTACTAGACCTAAACAATCTATTTATTAATATTACGGGGTATCACAGTTAGTATCAGAGCATTCCATATTTTAATGTCCTAGGGTCGTGAGTACGTCTATCTCCTTTACGCTACGAATTATTTGATTTAATTAGAGATTTTTATTTTAAGAGTTTCTCTTTAAAATGATGACTACTTAAGGAGTTTCACACCATAGTTCTGGAAGAACGATTCAAATATACCCAAGTGTATAGGGAGGGTTCCTTATTTGGATTTACTAGGTGATACATGCCACGCATGAGGCCAACTTTGTTCAGGTGTAAATTTTAGGCATGATACATTTAGTATGTGTTTATCATATGATTCGAGAGAAAATGTTTCCTCTCACCATCCATGATGAATTTGAGAGCAAGTTTCATCAGAGCTCGCTTGGACAACTACGTAGTAGCCAGTATGAGGAGAAGTTAAACTATCTTTCTCTAAATTTCCAGGATATATTAATACAGAAGCGAAGAATGACGTTGACATTACTAACAAACATATGAGAAAATTTGGTGTGTTATTAGAAAAATGTGTAAATGATTCGATTGGTTCTATAGGGTGACCGTCGTTCACCACATGCATTTAGGTCGTGGAAGTTTCCCTTATGCATTTTCACAAATCATTACAAATATATGGAGGATAGGGTTGATAAGATCGAGAAAGGGGTTGAATTAGGTATGACAAAGTAGGTCCGGTATAGAGTTATCCCGAGATAAGAAGGACCTCACATGCATAAAGTACCACTTCAGGGAGTGGACCCTAATAAGTTTTAGGATCACATAATCAAGGTTATTTTGGGCCATTAGGGCCAAGGTCTTTATGGATAGTAAAGTCAGAGCAGATAAGAATAAGGTCGACAAGGCCAGTTATATCAGAATCAACCATAGAAATAGGGTCAATAGGACCTCTTGTAGATCTTTTTTTTCCCGATAACTCCTTTAGATGAAATAATTACACTTATGGAGAGTGAGGACACTTAGTTATTAGATGCCTTAGAAAAACCTAATGACAAAGGATACCACCGAGGATGGGTGAGATTCTATCTACTTCTCGTGCACATGAGCCTTAGTTAGTCATTGAAGAGTTGTTGTTCTTTATTATTAGTAGGCTTACTAAGATTACGAGAACTCTAGATTTTTTACACCGGGCATTATTTATATGTGGAAACCTCAACAGGTATGGGCTAATTTATGTCGTGATTATGGAGGCGTGATAAATTGTTAGTAAGCTTGAGTGTTCAACCTCTTTGTTTATTTAAACATGTGGTCTTATGATTAGTATTATTTAGCTTGGATTGATAGCTATGAGTATTACGCTTATATTGACTACCGGGGGTAGGTTTCCACGACTGTCGAGTTAAGGAAAGGGGTGTTTCTTATAATTATTCACATTCCTAAGTGATGGTCTAGCACGCACTTGTATTACAATATATATAATTTCATTTGAAGAGGTCACAGTAACTTTAGTATCAATACTGACAATTCAAGAGTTTACGAACGTATTTGAGTAAGTAACATGTACCAATAGTAGAGATGTATTTTTTTGTATATATTTCATGACGAGTACCAATCCCAATGTGAGGGCATAGTTCCATATGACTTTATTAGAAATACAGGAGATGGGTGAGCAGATTCAGTAGTTTTTGAATGAGGGGTCATTAGTGCAGTATGCCTCCGTCATGAGCCCAATTTTGTTTATAAAGAGGAAGAATTGTTCTCTTCGATTATGTGTGGACTATCGAGAGTTGAACAAGATAACAATAGGGAACAAGCATTTGTCATCACCTATCGATGAACTATTAGACCATTTAAGGAATGCATCATTATTATTCAAGATAGACTTGCGCTTAGGGTATCGCCACTTATGTTGTGTGGACTATCGATGTCCTGTAATCTTATTAATCACTTAGCTTATATAGATGATGCAATTATCTTCTCCCCGGGTACCAAAGAATCTATTAGAGCTATGATTAATATTCTCTATGCCTATGAAAGTATTACAATTCAGTCCCACCCATAGATATCAAAGTAACCATCATATAAGCATTACAATCACATAATTATTACAATCCTCATAATTCTCAAGAATAAGAATCTATGCACCTTGTTTAAATGGCATGAGATTACCCGAGTCTAATCAAGACATCCCTTCGACTCAAATCTCATAAGTGGTCATATTCAATACATTCCTCGAATGTACCAATCACAATCATTTGTTTAACTATCACACAACTTCTCTTCCCATCAAACAGGTTCCCTGAGTTTGAGATAAACTACTAGGATTGCATCACAACCGTTATGATATCATGTCAACTCCATATCTATGTTATGAGCTTTATAATGGTGTAAAACCATAATCCCACTCTCCTTGTGATCAACCCGAAGATGATTAACTAGAATTTCCACTATGCTATAATGATTAATATATATATATATATATATATATATATATATATATATATATATATATATATATATATATATATATATATATATATATATATATACTAGAGGAATGTCCGTGCCTAAATGAACGATGAAAAATTCGAAAGCACGTAATCACAAAGCAGTAAAAAATTTCAAAGAACATAATTGCAAAATGGTAAATATATCGTTCGCCAACAAAACGAAGTGTAATTTTTTTTTTAAATGTCCATAATCTACTTTTTTGTAAGACTATCCACCGTACTTAACAAATAACAAATTGTTAAACATTCAAATAGTCTAAGTACCAATTTCATTCAAAACATCAATTTCTTTACAAACGTCAAACTAATATCATTTAAAATACCAACCCAATGGATTACAATAAAACTACTTTCATTCAAATTACGCCTTGCAATCAAGTTTCACAACAACTTAAGACAAATTCAAAATACATATTAAGACAAATTATAATTAGCACCACAAATTGAAACACCACGCACTTGAATCGAAAATTCATATTATCATATTTCAGGCCTAGCGCTTCGTATTTATATTTGAAATTAGCCATTGCATCGTTCGTAGTAGCACAAATCAACTCCAATTCTTTCATTTGTAATGACAACTCATGGTATCCGATATCCGATGACTTTGCTGGATCAATCCCATGAAAAAAATCATCTGAACGAACTTCACGATTTGGACACGAAAAAAAAAATTTCAACCATGATTTGTAGATGTCCTTGTAGTCCTGATAAGAGTGTGATCTCCACAATAACATGCTTGTTGTGAATTGATTAAAGAATGTAACGGTGCCATCCCCTGAAATAATAAATCAAATTAAGGCCACAATTACATGAAATATACGTACAAAGCATGATTGATGAAAATACAAAATTGATAATGTCATTTGTGTACATGTATGGGTAAAATTGACAATGTCATTTAATAGGCCGCCTAAACCTGCAAATTTAAAGTTTAGATAACTGACACGTAAATACAAAACCGAAACATTAACAGTAAACATGTTTGTAGCATAAAATTGTAGCATAACACAAATGATGTGAAATCAAACCATAGAACCTCTAAGAAACTAACCCCGTGTCTGAATCCTCATGTCAGAATCAAACACACTAACCCCGTGACAGAATCCTCATATAAATACTCTTAAATATCAGCAAATTGAGATGCAAATCTGATGCGGGAATCTAACCTGATATTGATTCAAAGCAATTCAGGTCTTATTCGAGTGGATGGCCATTTGATTGATATATGAGCGTAATCAATAACATTTTGAAAATGTAATTCTTCTTGATCTGATAAGATCACTGGGACACATTTTTGTTCTGGGACACATTCCTGTTTAGGACAAAAAAGTTGTACTTAAAAAAATCCCAGCTTATCAGAAACTGAGTGCATACGTGTGCGCGCGCGTGTGTGTGTGTGTGTGTGTGTCTGTGAGAGAGAGAGAGAGAGAGAGAGAGAGAGAGAGAGAGAGAGAGAGAGGGAGGGAGAGACCATAAAAAGGAATCATAAAAGGGAAGAGTCCATGATGATTCACCGCGAGGAGTAGGACAGAACTTGAAATTTCGAAGATGTTGAAAATAATTTGTCCTCCCCAATTTTTCAAGGCAGCTGAACTTCAACTCTGGAGATTCCAACTATTTATAAAATCAATATGCATATCTTTCAGAGAATATATCATTCCAAATAAAAACATAGAGATTTAAAGAAAAAGTACTTAAGTAATTTCAAAAAAACTTTCTGATTAACAAAATGTTACATGCATGAAACCCAAAAAAATGAATCCAAAAAATGTTGTGGAGCGCACAAAATTTTAACATATAGATGTAGTTCAAGACTGCTCATAATATTTGTAGTTAAAATGAATAAATATATTAATAATTTGTCCCTTTAAAATCAAAGAAGAGACGTGCATTAATAGCAGAGAATGTTTTGATTAATAAAAGAAAAAAACTCATATGAAGGGTTTCGGCACCCATGTTTCCATATAAATAATAAACATACAATAGCGAACTAAGAAAATCTTATTTTCTATCTTGAAAATATTTTCATAACATAGATGAGTGAAAGACTTTACAGTGACTGTGATGATTCGAATCATAAAAATTAAATTTTGACCTATATATATATATACTAGCGGATGCCCGTGCCCGAGGGCACCGCGATAAATTTGCCCCGTGATAAAACTCAGCGCATAACAACCCACCTTTTAAAAAAAAACTTTTAAAAAACTAAAAGAAATAAAATATATATATTTTTTTTAAAATAATATTTCAAAAAAAATATTTTTTTTAAATATTTTAATAAAAAAATAAAAAAATAATAATGTATGTATGTATGTATGCATGCATGTATGCATGGAAGCATGCAACACATAAAATGTCATGCATGTTTATCATGTATGTTTATCATACATGAGTTACTATTCATAACACCATTGTCCCATATATATATATATACATATATATATATATATACATATATATATATATATATATATATATATATATATATATATATATATATATATATATATATATATATATATATATCAATTGAAATTGAGAAGAATAACTATTGCACTCAGTTAGATCAACTTGATTGTCAATATAAACTGTGAGACGATTTTACCAAAATCTGGTGCGAACTCCTCTAGTATTGTGCATCGCAATACTAAAGGTTCAGTCGGTCTACTTGTGTTTGATATCAAGTTTCTTTCAATTCCTTTCAATGTATAATTCTATAATTGTTATAACTGTTGGAATGACCTTGTGTGAACTCCTCTGGTATAATTGCTATAACTGCTACAATGACCTTGTTTAAAGCAATAATGAATGGGGCATATATGAATGGGGCAAATCATTTAATTGTAAAACATCTGCATTAAGAATATTATATTTCATCATACAACTAATAATCAAATAACATAGTACACTACTAATTAAGGTACACCTGTAATAAATCAAAATATACAACTCTAAATCAATTAAGAACTTGATCGGTTACCTTTTATAACGGAGATTGAAGAGGCGCGAGAGAGAGAGATGATAGAAAAAGGATTATAGGAAGGCCTACTTAAGTCATCCACATAAACTAGATCATCGATGCGTGCCACGAAGCTAAATGCGAAGCTCTCTAAGACCCTTGAGTAACTCTCCAATATTCAGTTTCCTACATCCTTGTTGCATTGAATCTTTCTGCTATCCAATGTGGTTTTGGTTTGGACAGGGAATTTTGTTTCATCAAAGCAAGAGGCTTTAAGCTCTTTCGGCTAATAAAGCCCTCTTATCTCCATCAACCATTACATTCCTCGTCATTTCCCAATATGACTTGGTAATTGAATGGTTCGAGTTAATTACAGGTTTGAAATGATGCCTTTTATGCCAAACACAAATAGAGGCCTCCACGTGGTTTGCAATCTCTAAAGCAATCTCTTCAGAAGATAGGTCAAGCCAATCAAACAACTATAGATATTTTGAGAAAATCTATTCAAAGGGTAGGTCAAACCATTTTGAGACTACTTTGATAAGAAAAGAACATATTTATCTTATTATATCACATTGTGGAGAAATTCACATAGTGTCAAAATTCACATAAAAACCGAGGTAAAACCAAAGCGGATGAGACTTCTCTTCAAGAACCCTCCAAGAACCTAAGGAGAATTCTCTTTATCCTCTTGCGTAACAATGTCTATACCTGCTACTGACCACCTGATCCCACCTAAGCCTCCTGATCCCACCTGGTCTAAATCGTTCGCAACTATCCTCATGAACCAACAACCTAAAGAACTGCCATTGAAGAGTCCATCAATGTTTAAGGGAGAGCCAGCTGTCATGTTCTCTCAAGAAGACATTGAAGCCCTAGCTGAACCATTTAAACATTCAATTGTGGGGAAATTCTCTCATGGAAGACCTCCAATTGATTATATTCGGAAAATTTTCCAAACATTTTCCCTGAAATCTGCATTTTCGATTGGTCTTTTAGATTCAAAGCATATTCTAATTAGATTAAATAGTGAGGAAGACTATGTGAGACTTTGGCTTAGAGATATATGGTACATTGGGAAATACCCTATGCGAACTTTCAAGTGGACAATTGACTTCAAACCAGATGAAGAAAGCCCTATAGTTCCAATATGGATTAATCTCCCAAACCTTCCCTTACATTTCTATGCAAAATCTGCTTTGTATTCTATTGCCCAACTTGTGGGAAAACCTCTAAAGTTAGATGCATCTACAGCCTCTATATCCAGACCTAGTTTGGCTCGCATATGTGTTGAAATTAACATTTTGAGAGAAAGAATTAAAAGAATCTGGATTGGAAGTGGCAGCTCTGGATTCTGGCAGAATATTGTGTATGAAGATTGTCCTTTGTTCTGCGAATTCTGTAAAAAACAAGGGCATTCAGAGAGCAAATGTATGATCAAGTTCCCTCAATTAAAGCCTAAGAAAGATATTCCAAAAAATCATTCAAAGCGAGAGGAAACTCAAGAAGTTCCCAAAGAAACAGTTTCTAAGAAATCAGTGGATAAAGATCATCAGGTGGATACAACAGTAAACCACATAACTGTTTACAGTCCGGGTAATGCTGCTAAGGAGGATCATAACTGCTCTGATTCTCGTGATAATGGTAATCAGATTGCAAGATTATCTAATAAATTTGATGTCTTACAAGATGATTACAATTCGAATTCAGAAGATGATAATTTAGAATATCAAACCATCTATTCAAGAAAAGGGGATAACAGAGTCCAAGAGGTGCTGCTGTGATCTCACAATCTGAACTCGGAAGAAACTTACATTGTCAACCATATAAATCTATCTCCCAAAGCTTCTACATTACCTCCATCAATTAAACATCCAGCAGCAATAAAAGATAATGTATCTGACTCTGAAGTTTCTTTAAAAAAGTCTCCTAAGATTGAGGAGTTAATCAAGTTTGCAAAATGGTTTGATGTCAAATGGAATGGGATTCAGAAAGACAAAGAAGAAATGGAAAAAACTAAGAAGGGCCCAGATATAACGAAAGCATATTCCAAGATATCAAAGCAAGGTAATTCAACAAAGCAAGTTCCTATTGATCCTCTATTCAGAAGAATAACCAGACAATCAGGTAAGTTCTCTTCCTCAAACTTTAAATCTTCTGTTTAAATGCTGAATTTCTTGTGCTGGAATATTAGGGGGGTTGCCAATAAAGCAACTAATAGAAGATTGAAAAATCTTATTAGGAAATATAAACTACCTGCTATTGCCCTATTAGAACCTAAAGTAGGTATAGATAAGATTACTAAATATAAAATTAAGTGGCAATTCTCCTATAGTGCTTCTAATATATCCAATAAAATCTGGTTTTTTTGGCAAACTGAATTAAAAGTAAGTGTAATTTATAACACTGATCAATTACTATGTCTGAAAATTGACTTTGAATACCTGAATTCCTCTATAATTTTGGTTCTAATATATGCCAAATGCACCGCGATGGAAAGAAAAAGTTTATGGACTGATATTTGTCAGTTAACTTCTCAAAATACTGATTTGCCTTGGCTTATAATTGGTGATTTTAATGTTGTCTCGAAACAGGAAGAAAAACTAGGTGGTTCTGAAATAGATTTTCACTCTATGGAAGATTTTAATGATATGATAACTTCGTGTGCTTTGTCTGATCTTGGGTACTCTGGATCTCGATTTACATGGTCCAATAATCGTATCCATGGTACTATATTTTGTAGATTAGATAGAGGCTTGGTTAATACGCATTGGCTAAACAAGTTTCCTTCTACTAATATATCGCATTTACATAAGGCTTGTTCGGATCATTGCCCCCTGCTGCTGTCTATTAAAAGTAAGTTTGATAATCTGCCAAAACCTTTCAAGTTCTTATCTATGTGGTGTATCCATTCTAATGTGAAAGATATTATTCAGAATTCTTGGAACAGTGATGTTAATGCCCCTCCAATGAAACTTTTCTCTATTAAACTTAAAATGCTTAAAGAGAAACTTAAAATTTGGAATAAAGAAGTTTTCAAAAATGTGTTTCAATCTGTCAGTGATCTAGAAGATGAAGTTTTGGTGAAAGAGCAGGCTTTTGAGCAAAACCCTTCTTCATATTCTAGAACTGAGTTATTTAAAACTAGAGCAAATTTGAATATTGCTTTACAAAGGGAGGAAAGCTTTTGGTTCCAAAAAAGCAACAAAAAATGGCTTAAACAAGGGGATCTGAATACAAAACTTTTCCATGCTTCTGTTAAGATCAGTCATAGAAGATTGAACATAACCAAGATTAAAAACTCCCATAACATTTGGATTGACAAACAAGAGGACATTGATAGATTGTTTATATCCCACTTCCAAAATATTTGGAAATCCGATCTTATCACTATTAATAATAGCTTTCTTAATGTTATTGACAAAGCTATTTCTGAAGAGGAAAATAAAAATCTTTCGGATTTCCCATCTGAAGATGAAATATTTAGAGCTATTAAAAATTTGAATTCTGATAGTGCTCCTGGTCCTGATGGTTATGGGGGTGAATTTTATCAGAAATATTGGGACATCATAAAGCATGATCTTATAAAGGCAATTCACTCTTTTTTTGCTGGAGCTGAAATTCCTAAAAGCTGGTCAGCTACGAATATTGCTCTTATTCCTAAAGTGGATATGCCTATAAATTGCTCTCAATTTAGACCTATAAGCTTATGTAATTTTTCTAATAAAATTATCTCTAAGATTCTGAACGACAGAGTTGCCGTGATTCTTCCTAAAATAATATCCCCAAACCAATCTGGTTTCGTTAAAGGGAGAAGTATTAATGACAACATTCTTCTTGCTCATGAGTTATCTCAAAATATAGGTAAAAAAGTTCGCGGTCATAATGTTATTATTAAATTAGATATGGAAAAGGCTTATGATAAAGTGTATTGGCCTTTCCTATGTCAAGTTTTGAGGAAATTTGGTTTTAATGAAATGTTTATTGACATGATTTGGAGGTTAATTTCCAATAATTGGTTTTCTATTTCCATAAATGGCCAATGTAAAGGTTTTTTTCAATCTTTCAGAGGGCTTAGGCAAGGTGACCCTCTGTCTCCTAGCTTGTTTATTATAGCTGCTGAATGTTTAAGTAGGAATATAGATAATTTGTTCAAGAATGGTAAAGCCATTCCTTTTTCCCATCCTAGAAATTGTAATCTGATTTCCCACTTGGCTTATGCAGATGATATTATTATTTTTGCTAATGGGAACAAGAAATCTTTGCTTGCTATATCTAAATTGCTTAAAACCTATGAAAATACCTCTGGTCAGTCTATCAACATAGCTAAAAGCTCTATTTATATTGATAAAAATCTCTCTCCGTCTATTAGAACGAAGATGGAAACCATTTCTGGTATATCTATCAAAACATTGCCCATGAAGTATTTAGGTTGCAACATTAATAAAGGTAGAATTAAACTGTCTCAATTTTCTGATCTTATGAATTCTATTAGAGAGAAGCTAAATTCTTGGTCGTCCAAGCTTATTTCTCAAGCTGGTAGGGCTACTCTTATTAGAAGTGTTCTTTTATCTATCCCTATCCACATCATTTCTGTTATTTGCCCCCCTAAAACTATTATTAAAAGATTGCATAATATATTTTCTAAATTTTATTGGGGAGGTGTTAATAAAGAAAAACCTTACCAATGGGCTAAATGGTATGACATGTGTTTTCCGTTTGAAGAAGGTGGGTTAAACTTTAGAAAAATGGAAGATATTATTAATGCTTCTAGCATGAAATTGTATTGGAAATTTTTATTTGATAAAGGTATTTGGGCTTCTTTCATGCGTCATAAATATAAGGACATTACGGTTTTGAAGTTAGGTTCTTCCACTATTAAAAGAATAAAATCTATCTCTAGTTTAGCGGATGATTACATTGATTCTGAAAATCAAATATGGCTTCCTTCATACTCTGGTGAGTTCTCTTTGAAAGAAGCTTTTCAAATATGTAGGAAAAATAACCCAATCTCTCTCACTTGGAAAACTAATTGGACTATAGAATGTCCCACAAAAATTTCTAATTTCATTTGGAAGTTATTGAATCATTTTGTTCCTTTTGAGACTGAAATCCAAAAAATTGGTATAAGACTTGCTCCGGTTTGCAGGGAATGTTTAGCTAATGATGATAGCGATTCTCATGTGTTGTTAAATTGTAAGTTAGCTAAAAATGTTTGGAAATATTTTTGTCACCTTTTTAATGTTATTCCTAACAATCTTTCTTGTAGGGCTATGATTTTATCTTGGTGGATGACTAAAAATAACAAAGACTTTCTTAAAATTCTTTATGCCATTATTCCTAAAATTATATTTTGGGAATTATGGAAAGCAAGGAATAGATTGGTTTTTGAAAACTCCAAGTCTTCTGATAATTTTATAATCAATCAAATAATTTTTTTAGCTTCTTCCGTTCTTCAAAATCTAAAAATCTATGACCTTCCTAACTCGTTAGATATTCATATCATTAACCAATTCCAAGTTAAAATAAGCCCTAAAGTTGTTCATCTTATCAAATGCATTTGGTCTAATCCCCCTAGTGGGGTTTTTAAATTAAATATTGATGGAGCCTCTAAAGGTAACCCGGGTAATAGTGGTATTGGAGGGGTGATTAGAGATTCGGATGGAAACTTCATTGTTGGTTTTGAAAGGGCTATAGGAGTTCAAACATCTTTCTTTGCTGAAAGTTTGGCATTGGTTGAAGGTATGAAATTGGTTTCTCAGTTAAAGATTCAAAAAGTAATAGTGGAATCGGATTGCAAGCTATTAATAGATGTGATATTGAAAAAAGCTAAACCTCCATGGCAAGCTAGAAAGCTTCTTCAAGACTACAAATGCTCTGATGCAGTTACTTATAATCATATATGGAGACAATCAAACTCAGTTGCTGACCATCTAGCTTCAAGGGCTTCTCTTTTCAACACGAATTTTTTATATTGGGATTATTCCTCTCTCCCGAGGTTGGTTAAAGGTTTACTTAAGCTGGATAGTCTGCATACTCCTCAAATAAGGCATAGAATTCTAAAGTTGTAAATGGGGATAAGATAAATCTCCATATTTATTTCAAGTTCTCTCTATGTAATGGGGTTAATATAAAATCCCATATTTACTGCATTCCATCTAGAGTATTGGGCCCAACCTCTAGATTTTAAATTTGCTTGGGTTTGTAAGCTTCGGAGAGGCTTTTTCTCCTTTTATATTAATAATATGTGTGGGGGTTCCGTCCCTCTTTGTTAAAAAAAAAAAAAAAAAAAAATTCACATTGTAGAAGACCAACTTGCGAAACACATGCATAGTATTGTGGATATATGATATTGACCTATGTTTAAAAGAAAAAGAGACATTCCAAAGAGATATTCAACAACGAAGATGAAGAATACAAAAGGCTCAATCATTATAATAGATACAACTATGTTTCAAGGCCATATCAACATAAACCCCAATCATTATAATAGACACAATAAAACTATGTTTAAAATGTAAAAAAGGTTTCCACTTTAAAAACTAATTTACTTCTTTCTGTCAAAATGAGAAGCCAAAATTTTTATAAACGTACAATTTAATCCTTCATCAGTATATGCATAACTATGGCATTATGGTAATATATTCAAGAAATAGATCCCAACATACTTCCACTATACCACCATCCCTACCCTCAGATTTCCTCTGTACATCCCATCATAAAACCAAAAGGCAAAACTCCCAGAATTAGTGTAAAACAATAAAAGAATTATCAAGAAAACTCTCATCTTTGTTGATATTGATGGGGATATTTTGGAAAATGAGGTGATTTATATCCCGCTAAATGTCATAAAAATGAATAGAGATGATGAAATCCATATATTGAATATTTGAGAACAACTTTATAAGCTACTGATGTGGACCCATAGATATTGCACAGTAGTGAAATGAGGCATTTGCTTTTGGATGTTTTCAAAATTCCAGGACCATAGGAGTGAAGCATACTTGCAGTTCATGAACAATGGTCAGCTTTCTCAATATGATTGTCACAAATCACACATATGGAGTTAGAATTGATCTGAAGTTTGTAGAGACAATCCAATGTTGGAATCTTACCAAGTAAAACCCTCCAAGAAAGAATATATATTCTAAGAGATATAATGTTCTTCCAGAGATGCTTGGTCTATGGTGTATTTGGTTGGTGAGGGGAAAAGAATTCATAGGCATCTTTAAATGTGAGGGATCCATCAGTTGAGCAAGGCCATATTCTAGCATCATCAGTACGTGGATATGAGAGGGGAACTGAGTAAGTAGTGTTGGTGAGGTAAAGCATCTATGTTGATCCATGTATGTGGACGCAACTCCTGGACAAAAATGACTTTAAAGTCACATTTGTAAACAATATAAAGCTTTGACTCGCACTCCACCCAATTGCTAGGGAGATTCTACAAAATTAAGATTTCAACCAAATGAGAGAAAGACTAATACAATAAATAAATTTTTATGCTATGTCATGAACTAACTACTCTCCTTGCTTCAAACAATGAACATTATATATCAATCAATCTCATTGATATTCATGTGTAGTCAAAGGGATGCCATTACTTGAAATAAGATGTAACCAAACATACTTACGAAAACAAAATAGATGACTAAAGTGTCAAAATCATAAATATGTGGAAATAATAGTATTAAAATGTAACTATATTATACATACAGAATAAATTCCTTGCCTACATTAAAAACGTGGGGCATAAGCATACCAAACAGAGATCCTCGGCACGTTTCTAATTTTGTTTGGTGTCACGGTACCTTTATATAGGAATTCTAATTTCATAACGAACACATAAATCTGTATATATTTCAGGGAAACCGTAAGTTCTATTTCATAGACCAACCGTAGATATATTAAGAGTAAACAGATGTGAGCTCGTCAATTAACAACACCAACCATTTTAAGAAGTTGAGAAGCATGTTCTTTCAATTGGGGAGCTCGCGGTAGGAAAGTCTCATGATGTTGAAGATCTACTGGAGAAATATATTTTGTAAGCCCAAGATTTCCATCTGGCCTTATTTTTTCCCAATTGACAAATCCATGATAGTGTATTCCCAAAAGTAACCTTTCATCATCCTCTTAATAAGGATGTCAATAGGGAGATATCTAATGCATCAAATGACTAAAACAATTATATAAAAGAATAATTTTCTTAAAGAAAATGAGTGAATATTAATTTAGAAAGAGCATAAAAACATACTTTGACTCCAGCCATTTAGACCACATTGTAGGTCTGAGGTACATCAATGATTGGAATTGTGAGATGGGATTAGTGTAGAAACTAATGTGCTTTGCTAGGAGTTGAAGTTATTTGACGTGGATTAATATATCATCATCCTTTATATATAACGACAAATTTTAGGTCCAGATTTCCTCTAATTGTTTATCTACAACTGTCAATCTGCGCATCAAATAACTCAATCTCATCAAATGACTCAATCTGTGCATCACTTGGATACAGTGAATTTTCCGATGTCACAGTGTGTTGTATGTGTTCTGTTTTAATCTGGGCCATCATCCATAACATACATTTTGAAAAGCGTTCAAATAAATAAATTCCAATCAGTAACACATTTAGATATAAAGGCATACTAATAATTCATTAAGGTGTAAAATGTACAATGTCATAAACATTCAGATATAAAGGCATACTAATAAAGTGATCTAGGAAAATAAATGTTCTGAGTATATAGAGACAATCTTCTCACAGTGTTGAAGAAGCATTTTGTAATTTTATGATAAGGCCTATTAATGATTTGAGTCTTCAGTGACTGCACAATATAGCTGACAGCTACATGAAAATGAGTTTCATCCTTCTCTTCTTCTTGTTTATATTAACAAGACAAATAAATCATCATCACTGACCGATAAGCCCTTTAGCCATACATGAAATACTCAATCTTGTGACGCTCAAAACATAGGTTATTAAGAGATGGATTTTCATATAAATCAAATCAATAAAAAACTATCCATTTAGCGCAACCCAACATTTCAATGAAAATCAAGGATTAGAACACTTGTATTTCATAATGTAGCATGCATGTTACATTATGAACCAAATGAACCAAGATGTATACTACATTTTGCTCGACCTTTGCTCTGAACCATGAGCTACAACTTGGAAACATATGTTGCGCCCATGAACATAGAATATTTCACAACACCTAACTACAACATTATATACATGCAAACACAAAAAAAAGGTGAAAAAACAAAGCAAGATACATATGTGGAGATTTTCTCAAACACTTGGTAGGCATATAAATATTCATTATTTGAACATCCTTCTAAAAAATGAGCGCAAGAGAGAGAGTACCAAGAATAATCATACACATATGCATACATTTATACATTTAATTAGTAGTACCAAATCCCGGAATCTCTCATCCACCCAAAATGACTTCAACCAAAAAGAAATGCAATAATATTAGTAGAACTTTAAAATAATCCTTGGAAATCAGAGTATTTAACTTAAAGTGAAAATCAAAATGAAGGAAACACATCTGGAAGTTAGTAAATGCCTCCAGTAAATTTATTCCAATTGTTAACGCAAAAATTCTCCATCTACGAGGACCAATCAGAAAAGGACACATGTCATCCTACGTGGCAATATTCGACACCCGAGGAGAGTTGGTCGGCACCCAAGGAGTGTTGGTCGGCACCCGAGGAGTGTTAGTCGGCACCCGAGGAGTTGGTCGGTACCCGAGGAGAGTTAGTCGGCACCCGAGGAGTGTTGGTCGGCATACCAACCAGGAAGATCAAGGGATAACTATGCATTTAATGTGCATTAATGAAGATGACTATGCATTTAATGAGCATTAATGTACATTTATACTGTAGATGACAACACATAGCATACCAAGCAATTAGATTCGTTGAATGTAGACATAATGTATAAATGTCTACATACAATGAATCTCTTTATCTCCCATCACTATAAATACATGTATTCCCTTAGCCAAAAAGAAGAGAGATTCGAGAGATCCAAGAGATCCAGGAGATCCAAGAGATCCAAGAAACCCCATACACAAGATACACATCCTTTCTCTCTCTACACCCTATGATGCTATTGTAAACCCCTGGGAATAAAATAACAGTGGACGTAGGCTTTATTCATAGCCGAACCACTTTAAAAATCTTTGTCACTCATGTTCTTGATTGGATTTCTTTTATCTATTTATCTGTGATCATAAAAATGGGATTTGGTCCAGTTTTTTGCATCAACAGATTGGCGCCGTCTGTGGGAACGTGTTACAAGCGTTGTTCTCTATCAAAAGCTAAGTTTTTGTTTTTTTCTACATATAATCAATTATACATACATCTTTTGATTCAATCATGATTTTTATGTTTATATACATAAAATAATTGTCCAATTTTTAACTGCAAAATGTTGCATATCATGATTTTTAAATCATAACTGTTAGATTCATTCTTATTTAGAAATCTGAAAAATAGTGGATTTCATAAATCATAACTTTTTGCTTGATTCTCAAGTTTCAATTTTATATCATGGAATAAATATTTTAAATGATTACATATACCAATATATACGACGATGATAAGATTTGATAGTTTTCATTGTTAATTTTGAAATAATTTTTGAAAGATCTTTGATGACTATTCAAATTATCATTACATTTTTAATCAGAGAATGAAAAAAGGTTAAAGACAATAAAAAGTTTTCTCATGGAAATCATGACCCAGATCTACTTTTTCTCTCTTCAAGTTCGAGTCTCTTTGCATTCATTTTTATGAACTATATTTGGCTAGTCTTCCATCTATGTCAATAAAGTCAAATTGATTGATTTTTTATATAAATTTGGTAATAATTTCGATCATTCACGATATTTTTATATCTCCAAATAGGTAATAGGAGGGGGTCAATATAAAAAATATTTTTCTCTCACCTGAAAAACCATTACCCACCTCTTGTAAAAAAGGATCAATTAAACAATCATGACCATATCAAGATTCTGGGCACAAATTTGATATGTTGGCCCCTCGTTCATCACATCACAGGGTTTCTTTATCGAAATCACAAGATCTAGTGGATTATATGAGTATTCATTTAATTAACATTCTTAATGATTAGATTTTACATCGAATGTTATTTTTCTTATCTAAGGATTCGAGATATTCTGGTCAGCCATCCATATTGTTGATCGGCATCATCTTGGGCCATCTTTTATTAAAGGGAAGCTTAACCAGACCATTTTTGTTTGTCGAAGAAAAGATGTGAAGATCCATCAGCAACGTTGAAATCATTTTATCCAACTACGAGGTATCTTATTGTTAGTCGGAGACCCATATTGTATCTCGGTGGAACCAATTATAGGTCGACGATCATCTACTTCTTGATCGGCGACGTCTCAGTCTTGTTCGAAGGTTCCAATTTACTGGTCGACAACTATCCAACCATATATTCTATAATTTGAGATATCCTTAAATGTTGGTCGGCAACATCCATGTTGTTTGTCGGCAGCAGTAAAATCTTTGGGTATTAAAAAATGCGAAGCACCCTAGATATTTCTTTAAACACGAGTTCAACTTGGGGACAAGCAGGGGGCTTTTGTCTTTTCTAACTTGTGATCACCCCAAAAATATTTTTAAAACCAAGTGATAAATAATTTTCAAACAGCAACTTATACTTGATTAGTTGTTGGAGATTAAATAACTCTACATCTTATTTATGATGCATATCTGATAAAAATTTGTCCATCTCACACACATTTGGCACAAAAATATTATTTCATATTTTGAAATTTTTATTATTTTATGCTGATACACATCACATATTGTTTGGCTGAATAATTATTCTCATGATAATAATTATTTTTCCTAGTCTCGACAGGTGCTCGGGCAGCCTATTAAAATTTCATAGCAACCTATCAGCGGCTGATGAACAAGGTCTTTGCAAAGCAAATCAGTTGCAATATGGAAGTCTATGTTGACGATATGCTGACAAAGAGCAAGAAAGCTGCCGATCTTCTAGTTGACTTAGGCTAGACCTTTGATCAACTGGATAAATATCAAATGAAGCTGAACCCGACGCAGTGCATATTTGGAGTACGAGAAGGCATGTTTCTCGATTACATTGTCAATCAACAAGGCATATAAGCAAATACTAAAAAGATCAAAGCTTTATTAGGGCTGCGATCTCCAACGATGAAGAAAGAAGTGCAAAGCCTTACAGGACGAGTTGCAGCACTCAACAGATTTGTATCCCGAGCAACTGATAGATGTCTCCCGTTCTTCTAAACACTCTGAACAACTTTTGAGTGCAATGATGAATGTGAGAAGGCCTTTCAAGATTTGAAGAAGTATCTAGAAGCACCTCCGCTTTTATCCAGGCCAGTGATGGGAGAAAAAATATACTTGTATCTAGCAGTATCAGAAAATGCTGTTAGCTCGGCATTAATCAGAATGGAGAATGGAGTCCAGAAGCCAATTTATTACACAAGTAAGGCTTTCCGAGGTGCAGAGATCAAGTACTCAAAGTTCATATTCCACACTTGGGGGTTTCTATTACAAATTTAGTTGTTCATTCGGTGGCACATTCTCATAACATCATGCAGTCGAGTATTAAATTCAACTCCACAAACTTACACGCAGGCATATTGAAGTTCAGGAGTCAAATTCAGCATCTTCAGCACTGAGATCTTTACTACTAATGTCCCGACCAATAATGAAGAAGAAGTTGTATGAAAATGTTTCGAAGTCCACCACTAGCTTGGTACTAATCAGATTGAAGAGTTGGGTTCAAAATCTAGTATGTTACTCGACAAAGTATTCAGAGGAGCATAAATCAGAAGAATCAAGCACGTGATGTTATCATTCCGTTGCTCGGCACAGTCAGCAGTCGGTCGGCTAGCAAACCAATCAACATACTTGAAGATTATGACAAGCTACAAGCTGCATACTATGGCATGGATGCATCGAAATTCCCAGGGGTGATACATAGCACACGGAGTTCCTCAAAAGAAAGATTAGCAACCACCGATCAGCCTGCATCATATGTCATCCAGGAGATAATGCACTTTATGTTGAACAAATCAAGAAGGTAGATCAAGAATTTCACGAGCACCGAGCAGCACTGCAGAATAAATACTCCATCCTTTCAAGTAAACCATCAAGCATGGAGCATTGGGGGCTTCTGTTAACGTAAAAATTCTCCATCTACGAGGACCAATCAGAAAAGGACACATGTCATCCTACGTGGCAATATTCGACACCCGAGGAGAGTTGATCGTCACCCGAGGAGTGTTGGTCGGCACCCGAGGAGTGTTAGTCAGCACCCGAGGAGTTGGTCGGTACCCGAGGAGAGTTGGTCGGCACCCGAGGAGTGTTAGTTGGCATACCAACGAGGAAGATCAAGGGATAACTATGCATTTAATGTGCATTAATGAAGATGACTATGCATTTAATGAGCATTAATGTACATTTATACTGTAGATGACAACACATAGCATACCAAGCAATTAGATTCGTTGAATGTAGACATAATGTATAAATGTCTACATACAATGAATCTCTTTATCTCCCATCACTATAAATACATGTATTCCCTTAGCCCAAAAGCAGAGAGATCCAAGAGATCCGAGAGATCCAAGAGATCCAAGAGATCCGAGAGATCCAAGAGATCCAAGAGAACCTAGAAACCCCATACACAAGATACACATCCTTTCTCTCTCTACACCCTATGGTGCTATTGTAAACCCCTGGGAATAAAATAACAGTGGACGTAGGCTTTATTCATAGCCGAACCACTTTAAAAATCTTTGTCTCTCATGTGATTGATTGGATTGCTTTTATCTATTTATCTGTGATCATAAAAATGGGATTCGGTCCAGTTTTTTTGCATCAACACCAATTGCTCAAAATCTAAAACAAAAAAAATATACTGAGAGTTTAGACATACATCCTCAAACTCGTGGCGATGGTTCGCATAAAAAAAACATAAGCGAACCAAATATTAAAATGTTCGCACAAAAAAAATAATAAAGATCACACCGTGGGGATGGTTTGAATGGTGGTGGGAGAGAACATATCGTACCTGCAAAACAAAACCAAAAACAGAAAAACAAACCATTAATTTCAAAGCATTAAATACAAATTTAAAAAAACTATACATATAATCACAAACCCCATCCAACATTGAAAAAGAATCAAATTATATAAGAACCCAAAACAAAGTATTGTACAGAAAAAAGAATAAAACCATAACGGAACTCAAAACTCTCAATCAAACCACATCAGCTACAATCGACCCTTGATTACACATGAAACCTAAATTACGGTTTGATATGCAAAAAAATTACGCAACGATTTAAACCAAACATCTATATTGTGAAATCGTAAAACCAAAAAATGAAATCGCAATCCCTGATTTGACCTTGGAGAGGCAACATGATGAGGCTAGTGTGTTGCGTGTGGGGTGGGGGGGTGAGTTGAGAGGGTTTGTGTGTTGTGGGGGGAGTGAATGGGAGAGAGAAAGTCATGGTGTCTGTGAGCACCAAAGTACTTTTTTGTGTGTTACCAAAATGCCCTCTTTGTTTGAATCATAACTGAAATTCTAAGAAGAAAATGAGAGGGAAAGTATGTTTTTGTGGGTGAAAATTATAAATACAATATAGAGTATATAATGAGATATGGTGAGTTGTAGAGCTTATGGTGTGAATCGTGATCTCACCCTTCATCTAGTGCCTTATACGCAAAATCCTCACCTTTAATAAAATTATCAACTTATGGAATAGTGAAAACGTTTTTCTCTTTATTATTATTTTATATATATATATATATATATATATAATTAAAGCTTTCTCAAAAACTTGATTCTTATTTCAAAATGAATAAAATAATCCTTCATTAGAAAAAAAATTGTCTTACACATGGTTTCAAGAATAAAACCTCAACAGGTTTGCTGACAATCTCAAGGTAAGAGACACTACTATCATCTCCTAAAAACTACTCCAGAAATGGGGAACAAAAGTATGGTACCTATTAAACACTATATTGAGTGGTACCCCATATAATCATATAATATCTATAGTAAATATTCTAATGTATCCCTCTATGTTTTAGTAGTTCTGAACATGAAGAAAATATGCCACCTCAATTAGCGTGTCGATAACAACCTAAATGGCATATTGTCTCAGACGCAATGTTAGAAACCTTATGATAAAGTTCGTGGAGATGATCTCCCACTTCTATAGTAGGAACTCAAGTGGACTCACTATACTTAATGGTTTTGGGTGTTCAACCTACACCACCTAACAAGTGGTACATTTAGACATGATGTTTTGAATGTCCTTTTTCATTTATACCCGTGTATCCTGATACATCTTTTCAGTCCGTGATGCATAGAAAATTAAGAACAATTAGCCTTTTTCAATATTGATAGATGTAACTCCGAATCATTAGCCACTACAAGACCTTTTTGGAATATAAGTCCCCCGTCTAATCCAATAATATAAAATATCATAACTCTTATAATTAGCCATTAATTCTTACCCTAGCAATAAGAATCTGTGGCTTGGGTCTTCCCAGTTGAAACATAATGTTAGCAGTCACTAACAAATCTGCTAATAAACCCTTGACTAACTCATTCACTACTTGGAGTGAACTCCACTATGAAGACCATGACATTCATAAATTCACTAGTAATTTGGAGATCAAGTTGTCTACCATTACATTCACATTTACTGGATGATATTCAATAGCAAAGTGATAATCATTCCTTATATTTAACTCCTTGTAAGTGAACCAATATTGAATGCTCTCATTATCCACGAACATTGTAAATATCTCTCTCAGAAGATAGTGTTCCCAATAGATTAGCTAAAAACTCTTGACTCTAATTCTAAATCATATATGGGTCAGTTTCCTTAGGAGGTTGAAAATTATGAGAGACGTAAGAGATAACATGCCATCCTACATCTTAAGTATCCCAAGTCCCTATAACAAAGCATTTATGTAGACCAAGTAGTCAACGCCCCAGTGAGAAAATGTGATTACGAGTGGACAAGTGAGATTACTCTTCAGCTCCTGAAAAGCTCTATTAGTGATTGTTCTAAACAAGTGGTAACTCTTTCTTGGTAAATTGCATTAGTGGTTCAGAAACGTTATGGAACCCCAATAAAAATCGTTAGAAGTAACCTTATAGAACAAAATAAATACAGACGTACTACTACAAACACCTTACTAGGATCAACTAAAACCAAGCCTTTCAAATTAGGGTCCTTAAAAAATGAAATACTAACTTCTCATAACTAGAGTCCACATTTCAAGAATATATCATACAACTAGTGCTCCCTTGATGTGTGTGAGATAACTCTCAAATGTTGTACATGATCATTAGATGCTTTTGAATAAGCCATAACGTCATCAATGATGACAATGATGAACTAGTCTAAGTATGAGCTGAAAATCCAGTACATAAAGCCCATAAACATAGTTGGGACATCGGTTATCCTTAATGGTATAAGTAAAAACTTGAGTAATAAATGTTTTCTTCAAAATATACTCAATTGATAGTACCCTGACCTTAAATAAATCTCGGAGAAGTAAAAGGAAATTGTACATTGTTCAAAAAAATCATTTATACATGATAATAGATACTTGTTCCATATTTTTACCTAGTTTAACACTCGATATCTCTCACACACTTAAAGTGACCCGTTCACAAACAAGATTATGGTTGTCGATGATTATTTACTTGCCTAAATAAGTCCCTAAGTAAGTAAATAAAAAAAAATTCACCTCTGAAATCCCATACCTCAATTGAGTTTGTAAGGTAAAATTTCCAAGCTATTAGCAAATTACATGGGTCTACATCAATCACATCAAATTTCTCTGGGCTTGGTGGTAACCTAGGTATCTTCTAGAAATGCTAAGAAAATCCTGAAAAACATAAGTGAACTTTAAAGATATTTTGGCCTCCAATAGAATATTGTCCTCAAGATAGTATAAATAAGTATGAGACCCTCTATCGAGCCTCTTCATGGAAATCAAGTACATTTCCTTCTCGATAATGGAAAATTCTACCATTTTCTCATTGTAATCAATCTCATCACGGTACTCTAACATCCAATCCACACCTAAGATAACATAATATAAATGAGTATAGAGAACCAATATGTTCTTATGGCGCATAAATAACCAATGTCTCTACCCACATTATTATAGATGTCATATAAGAAAGAGTGAACAAAAATGTATTTCCTCACATCTTTACAGATGTGATATAATGAATAAAGGATCCACGTGATCTTAAATAGTGACAAAATAAAATCGCATCCACTATATATCATTAGGTTTCTTATCATCAACTGTCTTTATAAAAATAATTAGCGAGGTGCATTATATGTTTACAACTCTCAACATTATTCATCATCAACATCATTAACAATTAAAAATCTTACCCTAGGAACCTCACAAATAGCTTACTCTCTAGAGTATTAGATTGTAATCCAAAATAGTAAGGTCCTAATGTAACCATTTATGTCTTAGCCTCATATTACCCATTTGCGTATTAGGTAATAATGCCCTAACCACGTTATCATTGATTCGTAATCAAAACAACATATACAAACATTTCTCATATAATTTTGCCAACTATATATTAATGGCGGTAGACTCCGAAAACCACAAACGAATGTAGCGTAAGGCATTGTCCTAATAATATTTTTATGGACCAAACTAATTACACTCATAACCTAGAAATTAATCACCATTATGAACCAAATGGCGGAATACTCTGAGATACCTTACTCTGTTTTGAGTTCAAAGGTCGTGGACCACAAGTTTTATATCTTGCATCATTACAATACCCATTATAATTCTATAGAATTTTATTCTTACTCATCAAGGGTTTTTTTAACTCTCGCCAAAAGCTAAAATGTTTAGAAGCTCTCAATTCAATTGACAACTATGAAACTTACAATTGTCACTCATATTTACTAAAACATAAGATGCCAATAACTTCATAGAGCTACATGGCTTCTATAACATCTATCCATTAACATGAAATGTATTATATCAATTAATATAAATTTTATTCCCTAAAGAATCCTAATCTCCAACTAAATTTCTAGTCCTACATCTCAAAAGCTTATTACAACAGTTCCCTGTCATTAGTCTAACATATATATATACTAGGTTATCACCATAAGGACACTTATTTTCATTTTATGATAACTCCCAAATTAAAACATAAATATGTTATATGTCTCTAGAAAAAAACTAATTAAACCATGACCAGTTACTTAACACATATAAATATTACCGAATATCTATATACTAACACATATTCATAAATCATTTTGATTTCCTCTAAACCCTTAAAAGGTTTTCAGATAGAAAATCAAAATTTAATGGTTTTGATCAATTCCAATGATCTCCCCATATTAACAACTAGGGTTTCAAAAACTCGTGATCTAAGAAATTATATTTATAAAACTATTGATTCATTTTTTTTTAAAGAGTTGATTCAAAATGGGTATATTTTCTATGAAACCAGTTGGAATGAAGAATATTTTTTTGATTTAAAATGTATATTTTTCATGAGAACTTATTACAGATCTAAATACACACCATAACTTTTATTATTATTGAAATAGGTGTAATAAGGCATAAGATCTACTGAATCAAAGGAGAAAAGTTGAAGAAGATTTTTCAATAGTTGAGAATTAGCTATTTATAATATTCGATATTTGTGTTTGGATGGCTTGGTTTATTTATGTGTTTTGATGTGTGTGAGAATTCCATGCAAGGTTATGGTCTTTTCAACCAGACACTTATCTTATTCTTTCAATAATAAGACGATTGTGTAATATTCGATGCTTCAATTAAGAAGACTAGTGCTTCAATTTGAAGAGACTTAATAGCGAGTGCTAAAAATTTCTAAACAACTAGAATATAAGGAAAAATAAATAAAGTGAAGAACTAAAAATGAAGATAAGGTTTGAACTAAAATAAAAGAGTGAATTAAGATAAATAAATTAAAAGAAAACAGTTTACACTAAGGAATGTAAAGCGAGTTACACTAAGAAAAGTAAAGACAATTTAAATGTCAATGCAGGGGAGATTTTTATAAAATATAAAGAGAATTACAACAAATATACCTTAAAAACTAATTCGAAGAAGAAGAAAAATTACAAAGAAATGAAAAGAAAATGAAATAAAATAAAAAAACGAAAAAAAGAGTTTAAACGAGTAAATGTAGTTGTTTTTGTTGAGGGAGCCCTCTTTTCCTTTTTTGATTTAGTTCCTTATTTACAGAGTCCTTTGTCATCCGACCTCTATTGTAACTATTGGGTAGTTACCGAATTGAATCTTCATGTCTATGTGCACTCACGCCCCAAAAATTGTAACTTAAGTGGTTACCCCATGTACAAGGTATTGATAAGTGTTAATTGCCTATGTAGCCACTTATATTAATCTGGAACTTTATAATTCCTTACTAAATGACCAATTTTTATTTCCACATCGCGTCACTCTATTGGATGTTAATAATATATTTTAGACATACCCCATGCACAAATTTTGTTTGAGAAAAAATAATTAGCTGATTATTAATATTAGAATGATAAAACCCCACATTTTGTCATCATTACCTTATGGAAAATGGTGCTTAAATAAATGCCTTCTGGAAATTAAAGGATTTTCATCATTTACCCACTAGTTTCTTGGACTTTCAAATGAGGTTCTTGTCTTTTCTCCTCTTGTCTTCTCTATTTGAATATTTGCTTAAAAAAAATAATATCCACTCTAAGAGCAATTTTGAGTGTGGATCATCCTCAAACCCTGTAAGCGATAATGTAGATCCTTGTGTTATTTTCTTCATAGTCTTAAACCAGTTATATGATGATGAGTGGGATCAAACCGGTGCCTGGAATACCCAGAGTAAAGCTTGTTTTATTGAAAATGATTTGGCTTTGTATACTAACGTTATTGATCCATATACATTGGATGTAATTTGGTATGGTACTACCGGTAGACCAACTATTGCGATTAGAGAACTTCACATTAGAGATGAAGAAGATCCCTATGATGCATTAAATATTAGGGTTTGTGATGACTATGTGGGATTAGTTAATGAATACAAGCCTAGCTACCATATGCATATTGAGTCAAATGACTATATCTAGCATCCCACTTGGGTTCCTAGTGGTCATTTACTAACTCCTCATCTTCATGGGAAGAACCTATTCAACATTATGTTGATAAAATAGGTTATGGTTAAGACTATACCATCATTCTTTATTATTTTCTAATTGAGTATCGAACATAAGTGACATACCCAATTTCACTTGTCATGGTAAGGGATCTTATGTCTGGTCAAAACTTAGAGCAACCCCTTTTCCCTTTTAATACTCGTAAAAGTGCACATTTGAACCTCTTGGATGTCTAGCAATGTTCCACTTCAAGGATCCAAGAAATGGTGTTTCTAATTCCAACTCTACTTACTACACTTTTGTGCATCCTACATTGTATTATATCATAATGGCCTTTACACCTTCTATGTGTTGGATGATGCTAGAGACGATTTGACTTCCTTTTAGCTTTGGATGCTGAGTTAGTCTTATCTAATACTACTATTTTCGTCCTTATTTTTTCCACCGATGTTATCTCGAGATCCAATCCATGATTTGGAGAAATATGTCCAAGACGGTCTTAACATTGGTTACAACTTGTTGGTTTATCATTCCACTTCTAGCAATGTTGGCAGAGCTTTGGAGGTTCTTCATTAATTTTCCAATCTTCCGCTTGCATGTTGACGAAAGGATATGCTAAAAATAATTCGTTTGGGCCTCGATGATCATCCAAAACTTCTCCCATTACCAAGGATCTAATTGACTTTTTCTGTAAAAACCCTTCTTTTCTTTCATAACAATGCCGAGGCGAATTCTTTCTCGATTAGAAGATTATAATGATCGAATCACTACACTGGATGATAGGAGTATCTTAGGGAGTTTCTTAACATTTACGTCCACGACAATCACGCAGAGGGCTACGACCTTGAAGTTTTCTTCTCAAGGGGTGTTACTGTAATACCCCATATTTTTATGTGCATTAAATTAAATTATAAATTTTATAATTTCCTATAGTGACATGTAATATTACTATTTAAATTATCACGTGTTATATAATTCAATATCATGGAAATTGGACTTAATACAGAATAAGTCATTAAATTAAATATTTTAAAATGACTGTGTAGTACGGGCGACTATGAAATGATGAGGATATTAGTATTGAGGGTTTCCTTGTTTGTATTATTCCCTCTATGTCGAGTTCCACAGATCATGAAATAATTTACTATAATTATATGTCACGTTAAATTAATAAATGACTTAATAATTAACTTTGGACTCGTATTGGATAAAATAATTAGTTGTTTTGTCTTATATTTTATGTGAACGTTTGGGAGATTTAAGTAGCAAACCTTTCCATGAGTCCATGTTGGATAGTGTAGCAATGTCTAGTCTTATGATGGAGTTTTTTGTGCTTTAGTATTATAACACCAATAATTCCAACTTCAAAAAGTTTTTTGTTTCTTTTTGTAGATCCAGTTGAACCTTCAGTTGAGGTGAGAGAAATTTCCCAATTGATGATCCTACATACTCTCCTCACACATCTTTAATAACTTTTACAATTGATATTCATGTTCAATGTTTTACTCCAACCTCGAACCCAGTTCTTGGAGTGGAATGAAATCCAATAAATATTTTTTATCCATACTCCACTCCAATCCTTATAAATGAGGATGCTAGTAGTCTAAGTTTAATGGCGGAGGAGCCAAATAAAAATATTAACTCTACTAAGTTTACTCCTAAGTCATATTCTATTCCCAATTCTCTTGAGGTTTCTATAGAATCGAGGGTTTAACCCTTGAGGGAAACTCCTCCATCACTTGAGGTTATCCCACCAACTATGGATATTCTGGAGTTGATGTCCCCTAGGTTAGTTGATTCTTTCAAAGTAGAGATTCATCAATTCATGTCTCAAGCCTATCTATCAACATTAAATGTTTCTTCCCCTATTGCGCAACAACAATTGCATCACCTTCTCCAAGCTCAACCAACTCATTCATATTAACAGTTACAGACTTCTTAGTCTTTGTAGATGCTTCAAAGATTTGGTAGAGTACCTTTTAAAGATCTGACTGACTTCTCCTTCTTTATAAGGCTAAAACATCTTGTTCTTGACTTTTCCAATTTAATCATCTTGAGGAAGATGTTCTTCAAAAGATGAAAAAATGTCTCATCTCTCTCATTATTTTTGAGATCATGGCCCATGAGGATGAAAAAGAAAATTATATATCTAATGACGAAGCCTAAGATTCTAAATAAGAAGTTGAGGTAGCTAGAGGTCTACATGAGCTAAAGACTGTCCAAGCCGGGAGGGTTTCTCTCTTTGTAGAGAATGAATAACTTAACACAAGATTATCTCGAATTAAGGGTGAGATATGAGTTCTCGTCATTAAAGAAGTTGACCTCCAATAAAGGTTGAAATAGTTAGTAGGGTATATGTAAGTGGCTGCTAGAAATGCAACACTATGTGAGAAAAAATAAATACACATTAAAACCAAAAGGACCATGTATTAGAGCTATTAGACCAATTATGGGACAATTTTATTCATACATTTTAATTGCCCGTAGTTGACAATATGTTCCCTTATGATTTTTCTGTATTTAGTGCATTCTATCACATATTGATGGATAAAATACCTTTAAGAATCTAGAATTTTTTCCTCATATGAATATGGATATTCATATCCCATCAATGGTATGATCCACCTTTGAATGCTTTATAAATTTGGAAAGGTCTTTCCCAGTTTGGGGACCATTTTTCATATAATGGATCTTTAGATTCGAAAGGTAAAATGGTTGTCCAGACCAAATCTTCTTCGTTAAAAGTTTTATCTTTCACCTTTTGTCATATTTGTTAGTTATCTTCCTCTTTTGGATGAATATTCTATTTAAGACTCTAACTCTATCTCCGTCTATGTTTTTGAATTCCATGTGTATTGCCTAGTGATATCCTTCTATAGTCAGTTCTTTTCAGGCTATCACTTTTAGTGAATTTAAAGTGATTTTAACTAGAAGCAGTAGATCACCCCTATATGTCATAGCAATCGAGTTGCTCTTGTACATTACCTTTTAGATGTTCTATAAGCCCATATTACTTTTCGTATCAAGTTGTCTCAATCTCGTGGATGTTTTTAATCACTTTGCTAATGTTATTTTTAATCATGTTGTTTGTAGACTCTACCTTCCCATTTGATTAAGCATAATAGGGTGTCACCTTACTCAATGTTATCCTTAACCTTTAAGTAAATTCCAATGCCATTTTTTACTCAAAGATTCTTCCATTTTCAGAGTTTATGGTTTACTGAATACCGAACCTATACATAATATGTTAGAAGTAGTATACTATTTTTTTCGATAACTAACTTCAAATCCTTAGCTTCTACCCATTTACTAAAATATTTTGTTCCACATGTACAAAACTGTGCATCTTGGAAGGTAGAGGATAGATTTTATCATTGACATAAATTTTTCATCCTCTATATGGATAAGGTTTCACCACATATTGAAAATCAATAGCACAAACATGCTTAAGATGTCCATTTTGTTGGCATTTTTTATATACTTTAGCAAAGTCTATGCAATCTTTGAAAATGGAAGGCCAATAAAACCATGCCTTCTTAGCAATTGTCTCATCTTAGGATAACATTGATGATGCCCACATATTCCCTCATGGACTTTGGAAATGGCTGTTAAACCTTCCCCTTTTCTTAGTCACTCTTGGATTATTCCATCAGCACCTCTTTTAAATAACTTTCGAGTATAAATAACATAATTTGTTTCTCTTAACTTGATAACCTTAACAGACTTGATATGTGGATCAGTTAGATATCAAATTAATGGTTTTATTCAATCCTCATGAACTTTAATGTTTTTAATTTTAACTAAAGGCAACATGTTGTGATGTAGTGGTAAGAGTCCAATAATGGAACTGAATTTTAACCTTGCTTCAAAGTTTCATCGGGCTCACAACCTAAATATTTTTTAGCCATTTCATTGGCCTATTTATTTTAAAATAAATGAATAATGTTTATATAAAGATTAACTACCATTTGTACATATATATACACCAGTTAACGGTCACATGACCAAATCAAGATCCTCGTAAATTTCTATTACATGAGCATTGCAGCTTCGAAGGGTCTCTAGGCCCATTATGACATATTTATATTCAACTTTACTATTTGAGCATGTGTTTTTTGCCAATATATATCCATGTTTGGTTATTATATTTTTAGGGAACTCAATTATCCCTATTTCTGACCTTATTTCAGTGTTCAAACCATCAAACTATAGTTTATTTGGGCTTAAGGATATGTATCATATCTCATATTCACCTTTCGGCTCATCCTCACATGGATTATCTGCCAAAAGTTGAGAATTTCTTAGCCTTTTATATCCCTTTAAGGTACATAATGTAGGCAAAATTCAAATAAAGCTAACACACATTTACCAATCGTATTACACAAAACAAACATTGATGGCTTCTATTTAATCTAATCAAACTACAAAATGACATATAAATCTTTAGGCGTGAAGTAATATCTTAATTTCATTACTGCGAAATACAAGGTTAAACATAATTTTAGCCATTACCGAGTATCTACATTCACAGTCATTGGAAAATCTACTTAGGTAATACATATCCTGCCCATTGTGTTTCTCATAATCTTGTGTGAACAAAACTCTAATTAACGTATGCGAGGAAGAAACTTATAACTTTGATGGCATATCTTCAATTGGAGGTGCCAAAACTAGTGGCCTATCCAAGTATCTCTTGAGCATCTGGAAAGATAACTCGTCATTTTCCCTCCAATCCATCTCTTATTAATCTTTTAGCTTCAGGAAAGGAGAAAATACTTTTGTTTTTCCAGTAAATTATATATAAATCTATGAATGAAATTAACTTATCCCCAAAACCTTTGTAAATTTTTTTTTCTTGGTGATTATACTTTTAACTATGGCATTGACCTAATTCATATACACTTGATTTCCATTTTGGTGTACCAAACATCTCAGGAAATTCCTTGCAGAAACTCCAAAGGCGCATTTTAAAGGTTTCATTCGAATTTGATAAAGTCTCATTTTCAAAGGACTTTTGCATGTGTGTTATATGAGCAATTATTTTCTTTTATTTAACAATTATATCATCATTATAGAACTTTAGAAAGGTTCTAATCATGTCATGAAAAAAGTTATTCATTCCCATTTGGTTAGTGAACCCTTCATTCAATAATTTAAATAACTTTTTAATCCATTCTAAGGTCCCTAATTTTCTAAGGTACCTAAAAGTAGTCTTATTTATATCTTCATCCCCTGTGCATATTTTGTTGTAACCCGAGTGGCCATCCATCATAAACATTATAATATGACCAACAGGTCTATTAACCAATAGGTCTACCTCTAGCATTGGATATTCATCCTTTGGAGTCGCTGCATTTATGTTCTGACGTCATTACACACTCTTAGCATGCTATTCTTCTTAATAATTAACAATATGTTAGAGAGCCATTCATTATTCTTGGTGGTTCTAATGAACAATGACCTTATATTTTTCTCATTTATTTTTGCTATGACATTTGGACCCATTTAGCGTGGCAGTTATTTAACAGTCTTGTATCTTTCTTTGATTCACAATATATGCTCCACCAATTTCCTATCTAAACTAGACAACTCATCATATTACCAAAAAAATAGTCATTGCATTGATGTAAAACGTCCCCAACCAATTATTGTTCTTCTTTGCTAAGGTTTGCACTAATGTATGTTAACCTTTTGTTTTATCAGTTCCTAAGTCCACTTCAAACAAAGGATCCAGTTGTTTTACAATGATCTCTTCATAATCAATTGGTGAACTTGCTAGTTCACCATTGTCCCGAGGTGTTTCATTCTCTTTATCTTCTTTAGATACATAGTTAGACTAATTTATTCTCCCCTCTTCACTTATTTTGGTATTCAGCTACAAGTCTCTAAATTTATACATCAAAATCATTACACCAAAATTGGTAAATTGGCACCCTTCCGATGACTAGCCTTGTCACGATCATTGACCGTGACAAAAAAAATACGTGTTTTTTATCACGGTCATTGACCGTGACAAGTCCGTGACAACTACTTGTCACGATCAATGACCATGACAATCCTTGTAATATTGTCACAGTCAAGGACCGTGACATGTCCCTGACAAATGTCCCAGTAAAAAAAAACTTTCCCCTTCTTTTCTTCCCCCATCGATTCTTCCCTCCTTTTTTCTCTCTCTCTATGCTTCTCTCCCTCTCTCTCTAATTTCAGGTTACTTTCTCTCTCTCTCTCTCTCTCTTTCATTTATATATATGTGTGTGTGTGTGTGTATATATATGTGTGTGCGTATATATATGTGCGTGTGTGTGTATGTGTGTGTGTACGTGTGTGTGGTTGGTGGGGGTGGGGTGGGGAGGGGGAGGGGGAAGGGGAAGGGGTGGGGCAGGGTGGGGGGGCTGTTGTGTGTGTGTGTGTGTGTGTGGTAGGGGAAGGGGATGGGGCACGGTGGGGGAGGGGGAAGGGGTGGGGAAGGGATGGGTGGGTGGGTGGTGGGGTAGGGGTGGGGGTGGGGGTGGGGAGCTGCGCGTGCGTGTGTGTGTGTGTGTGTGTGAATGTGCGCGGGGGTGTGTGTGTGTATGTGCGCGTGTGTGTATATGTGTGTGTAGTGTGCGTGTTTGTGCGTAATGTTCCTTGTAAACGAATTGATTGGTTATTAATTTTTTTAGTAAATTAATATATGATTGCCCCTCATTGTAAATTAGTAAATTAATATATGATTAAGTATGAAAGTAGGATTGCCCCTCATTCTAAATTAGTAAATTAATAATTGTATACTTTAATTGTTACTTTAATTGATGAAAATAATTAATTGAGTAGATGAATTAGAAGGAGTACGGGATACACATTTGTTGTTGATATTGTTGTTGGATTATAGTGGATCGATGTTGGGTTGGTTAGTTTTAAAAGTGGCATGACCATTGGATTATTGTCCATATGGGGGTGAGATTTTTTTACTTTTTTTGAAAATTACTTTGTATATCCAACAACATATATATAGTATGATAATTAAATGAAACATACTTGAACTTACATATGTACGTGTGTGTGTGTGTGTGTGTGTGTGTGTGTGTGTGTGTGTGTGTGTGTGTGGTGGGGGAAGGGGTGGGGAAGGGTTGGGGGAGGGGTAGGGATGGGTTTGTGGGTGGTAGGGTAGGGTTGGGGGGTTGCGTGTGTGTGTGTGTGTGTGTGAATGTGCGCGGGTGTGTGTGTGAATGTGCGTGTGTGTGTATATGTGTGTGTAGTGTGCATGTATGTGTGTGTTTGTGCGTAATGTCCCTTGTAATCGAATTGATTGGTTATTAATTTTTTTAGTAAATTAATATATGATTTCCTCTCATTGTAAATTAGTAAATTAATATATGATTAATTATGAAAGTTAGGATTGCCCCTCATTGTAAATTAGTAAATTAATAATTGTATACTTTAATTGTTAGTTTAATTGATGAAAATAATTAATTGAGTAGACGAATTAGAAGGAGTACGGGATACACATGTTGACATTACTGTTGGATTATAGTGGATCAATGTTGGGTTGGTTAGTTTTAAAAGTGGCATGACCACTGGATTATTGTCCATATGGGGGTGGGATTTTTCAACTTTTTTTAAAATTACTTTGTATATCGAACAATATATATATAGTATGATAATTAAATGAAACATACTTGAAATTACATATGTGCGTGTGTGTGTGTATGTGTGTGTATGTGTGTGTGTGTGTGTGTGTGTGTGTGTGTGTGTGTGTGTGCATGTGTGTGTGTGTGTGTGTGTGTGTGCATGTGTGTGTGTGTGTGTGTGTGTGTGTGTGTGTGCATGTGTGTGTGTGGTGGGGGAAGGGGTGGGGAAGGGTGGGGGGAGGGGGAAGGGGGTGGGGGGAGGGGGCAGGGATGGGTGGGTTGGTGGTGGGGTATGGGTGGGGGGTTGCGTGTGTGTCTGTGAATGTGCGCGGATGTGTGTGCGTGGTGTTTGACAGTAACAATTCATTTTTATTTGTAGTAATTGTACATACTTGGATGTCTTCTTTTAATTCATTTTGATATGTACTAATAACATTTTTTTACAGCAAATGTCTCCTTCAGGTATTAAGGCGAGGATGATGATGCTCGTTATAATAATGTCGTCTGGGCTCGGTCCCAGCGGAGGCGATGAGGGATCCTCGGCCCCTAGGCTCGCCAAATATGGAAAATTGGGGATGGCCATCGAGAATAAGTCGGGGCTATTAGCAAGATCCCTCAAGATGGTAAAGACGATCATCGGCCCGGGGTACATTAGTTGGAAGGAGGTGTCATATGAGCTCAAGTTAGCTGTTTGGGTAGCACTACAGGTAATGTATTTATATTTATATTTATATTTATATTTATATTTATATTTATATTTATATGAATATTTGAATTATGTTTTGAATTTCATTTTATATTTATTTGAAGCTAACATTGTATTTGCTGGACAGGAACAATTCAGCCTGAATCCAAAGCTACGTGATTCCGTCTTGGAGAAGTTGAGGGAGCAACACAAGACATGGAAGAAAAATATGCGGACCCGATACTTTAGGAAGACACGAGAGTCCATTATCCAAAGGCGTGAATCCGTCCCGCTGAAGGAGCCGATCTCATTGGCACAATGATAAAAGTTCGTTGACAATGAGATCGGGGAGCGACAATTGGCATCTAGCCAATAAGGGAGTGAAAACCGAGAAATAAATACGGACGTGCACTACTCCACCGAGATGTCTTACACCGAGGTGGAGCATAGGATGATGGTAAGATTTAATTTTTCTATAACTACAAAAATATATTATTCTGCATTATTTTACTTTGCGGGGCCGATACTAATTTTACTTTATTTTATTTCAGGGGACAGGGAGTGGCCCTGGGGGCAGGCCACATAGGCTCAATACTTATGTGTCTCTTCGGACGAAGAAGGGGAAGGACAAGGAGGTGTCCTCGAGCGTCGCAGCCACGATTATAAGTAATCTGACAATTTACTTTTTGTTAATTACGTTATAATTTTTTAATTTACTTATTTTACTAATCATCTGTTTTTTGTCGTTTCAGGCAAAGCTTAAGGAAGTGCATGAGTCATAGTCTGATGCCGACAAGGCATCTTTGTCCACATATGCACTCAGCCAAATGCTTGGCTCTGATCACAAGGGGAGGAAAAGGGGGTGAGCTCGTGTGTGGCCAAATCTAGGATCATCAGATTGGAGACAAGTGACATCGGGTTGGCTCGAACGGTGGACTCGCATGACATGAAGCTGTTCCGTTTGGAGGCGACGGTCCAAGATATGTTCTCATTCATGAAGCGTTCGTTGGGCGATGGAAAACTCAAGGGGAAAGGTAAGGAGAAGGAGAAGGTGGTGGGGAGGAGGTGTGGGAGGACGAGGTGCAGGATGACGAGGATGTGGACCTCGCTGCTTCATCACCAACACGTGCGGACTTTGATGATCCACTTCCCTATTTGGCTCCCTTCGACCTACCGATGTCGACACTTGGTTGGCCGAGCGTGCTTATACTGGACATATTTGATGTCCAGTGGATACGGCGGGGGTTGAAGGACCCGAATATCGTCCAGGGTGGACTAGTTCATAGATGTGAGCTTCAAGACATCGAGTACAAGGTGCTCGTCACGCATGTGATACCCGAGAATGAGAAATCCTCATTGTGGTTGCGCAAACAATCCAGCATCGTATATCGTGTGGCCTGCTCACCTCCTCGGATTTAACCTTACCCAAGACATGTAGTGACATTATTTGAATTGTATTGTATTGTTTTTAAGTTGGTAGATTTGGATTATATTTGGATTATATCGTGATGTATATTATTTTTATTTTGAATGTATATTTGCATTATCTCTAGTTTATTTGGATATATAATGTTTGAACAGGTACAACGTTGCTATGACAGGTACAAATATACTATTGGACAGTGGCAATGGCCATACTGGCCAGCAAATTCTTTTTCAATTATGCCCAGAATTATCACGGTCATTGACCATGACAAGTCTGTGACAAAGGAAGTTGTCATGAACTTTTCACAGTCAATGACCGTGACAATTTTTCATTAAATGTCACGGTCTTGTCACGGTCAAGGCCCGTGACATGACCATGACAATTCTAACGAGCTTGTCACTGTCCATGACCGTGATATGACCGTGACAAAAAAAGTTATCTTTCCCAGAATTGTCACGGTCATTAACCTTGATAACTTGAACTTTTCAAGGTCAATGATCGTGATAATTCGGCAGATTTGGTGTAGTTAATGGACAACGTTTCATTGTCCTTTTCTAAATTAATAAGTGTGTTACCTAATGATCAACTATTTTGTCTCCTCCATTTAGTCCTATTGGACAAAAGTCTAGTTCTTATGAAGCTTAACTTAAGGATTCTACATCTAATGCCTTAGGTATTAGTGTGGCCACATTAATAATCCCCACATTCTCTTGGTGGAGTTCAACTTCAACATAATTAAAGATGATGTGGAATGTTAAAGGTTATTCTTCAACCTCCTTCACATTGTCATCCTCCTTTATTAAAAACATTTTTTGATGCATGGTAAGATGGTTAGAATTGATCTAATATCTACCAAGTAAAGCATTAAATCTTGGTTTACCATCGATGATAAAGAAAGAAGTTTTAATCCATTTGTGTCTACTTGTTGATGCTTTATAGCCTTTGGCCTCCTAGGTATCTCATTGAACTATTGTCAACCTTTGGGTCTTGAGCCACAACCCAAACTGATAATCCCTTCACCATAGGAATTAACTTTTCATTTCCACTAAGTCGTTTAATCGAGGATAATAGGGGGAATTAAATAGTCGCATTTTCACTAAATCAAATCCTTTGGAACCCTTTAAGTTTTGAAATTCTTACGTCTTGGCCAAATAACCACCATTTTCCATTTTCTTGGGATTTTTTTATTTCTTCCCTTTCTTAGAAACAAATTCACTCATCTAAATGTACTGCTCTCCTCGTATAATACAAATGTGTTTCAAGATCTTCTTATCCGATTCAACAACTACTCTAGGCTTCGTAGCCTTAAAACTAGCCTTTGTCTTCATTGTGAACAGAACATGCCATTTATTCCTTGGTAACTATATGGAATTCATATTAGTCCCTATTTATTTTACATTAGGAAATAGGTTTTCATCAACCCCCATAGTATTTCCCTCTCTCCCGAGGAATTTGATTTCCCCTTTTTCGATCAACTCCTGTACCTTCTCATGAAAAATAAAGCAAGCATTAGTCGAGTAGGAATAAAGATTATGTGAACCTTTCATTTCATATATTCTTGTCATTTTTACATCGTTAGGAAGTTTTATCTTTTTAACTCTTATAAGATAATCAAATATTTCTTCCTCATTAGAGATGTCAAAGGAATATTTTATTAATCATCCCCTTTGATTTTGGTGCATATAACTTTATTATTGTGTTCTTTCGAACAAAGGGTTCACAGATTATAGGTTCTGTTCAAATTATTTCTACTGCTTATATTTATATACTTGGGTACCTATTATATGATTTAAAAGAATAAGTGTTTGTCTCTTGATCTTCCTCTAAAGGAACTTTATATCTGGAAACATCAGCGGTTAATTCCACTAAATCTATGAATTCAGTATGTAAGGACATTTTTCTAATGTCCAACATGTTACATTTATGTATGTCGTACGCCGCTACATTTGGCACGTCACCTCACCATCTCATATGACGGCCTCTATCCGAATTCCGGGAATCAAGCATTCAACATCTCCATTAATGTGTCCCACATCTGCCTCAACGACTTCACGTTCCAAGATTTTAGGGACTTAATGCAAGTGGTACGCAAGGGAAGTCAAAACAGTGAAATAAGGCTTGATAGGGAAGTTCAAGGGCATTTTCGTAATTTCACATCCATAGTTCGGAGGTCTGGTCAACTAGAAAGTTGAAGAGCTCGCCGCAACGAAGATACTGGAAGAAACGACACCTCAATCCGAGCTACGGTGAAGGAGTTATGACCTTTTGAAGTTGGAGAAAATTCCTTGAAGAATGCTGTTTTTTTTACCCCATGCCAGAATGGTACCCCAAACCGCATGGGGAACCGGTTCGGGGGGGCGAACCAGTTCGAGGTACCCCAGAACCGGTTCGGGGTACCTGACGCTGCAAAAGTCCCCAAGTTTTAAAACTCTTTTGGTTTCCTTATAAAAGCCAACTTCGGGGGAGCTGTTTTGCAAGACTTTTGAAGACGTTGTTGAGAGTCCAAATACCTCTAGTCTTCATATTTTTTTAGTCCCAAGACTCATGTTTTGATTCACACATCCTTGCCAAATATTTTTGAATCCTTTTGCAACCCAAGAACACAACTTTGGTTTGTTCAACCCTTGTGGAGAAGCCGTTTCTCTTCTCCATTGCAGCCCTACTACAAAGGGATAGTTCCAGCCGCGACTACAGAATCCAATACCCGAGGGTAATTCTTAGTCAACTTGTATTTTCATTGTAATCCGATTGTAAGCCGTTTTCTTACAAATTATAGTGAAAATAAATGGTTTTGCCCCTGTGGGGGATTTTTCCTGAAATTGTTTGCTTTTATCATGCATGCTATATTTTATTTGATAAATCATCTAGATGCATGTCTTAGGGTTTAACTAAAATTTGGGATTAATTAAAATTGGTTTTTATTTGAGAAGTCGCAATATTTCCGCTGTAGCTACTCTCTCAAATTGGTATCAGAGCGGGTTACGCTAATTTATCGCGTGATCCTGATTTTTCAAGGATTTACTTTCTGATACAATTTGTCTACTCACGTTTTCAAATTGGTATCAGAGCCTGTTGCACTAAGTTATTGTGTTTTGATTCTGATTTTGCACAAAAATGGGTTTTGATGGTTTTGATGATCTTCGATGTCAATTTTTTTTAAAAATTTGGAAAATTCACACAAACTCTTGTTTTAAATCTTCTGTTGAAAACAAATCTGAGAGGTGTCCTTGTTGTGAGGGTGTTGGTCACACGTTACATGAGTGTACTACAAATTTAAAGAAGAAATTGAATAAATCGATTTCTCATGTTTCTACCCTTAGTGATTGTGATTCGAAAGAAGAAGTTTTTTATGCTTCTAGGCGAGAGTTTCCCATCCGTGTGATTAGTGATGATAGTGAAAGTGATGGGAGTGTGGATGAAAGTGTAGACGAGCATGACTTGCAAACTGCTTACAATCAACTTTATGCCGAAACTTTGAAAACAAAGAAAGAAAATTCGAAATTGAAAGCTCAATTGAAAGAGTGTGCCGTAAAAAATAATGATTTTTTAGTTGAAGAACTTAGGGCACATGGAAAAATTTTAAAAGAGAAGCTTGAGTACGTTGAGGGTGAGAGAGATAGTCTTAGAGGGTTGATGGAGACTATGAAAAAGGAGCTTTTAGAGTTTGAGGATTCTAAACGAGTACTTGAATCTAGGATAGGTGAACTTGAGGTGAAATTGAAAGATTCAAGTAAAGTGAAATTTGATTTGGAGTCTAGATCTGAAAAACTTGATAATATTTTAGGCACAGTCGAGATCAAAACTGATAGGGGTGGGATTGGGCTTGAAAAATATGTTGCACCCATTCCCACACGTGTGAGAGAGCCTCCTAGGATTGTTAAGAAAGAGGCACATAAGTTTGTTAGGAAAGCACCCCATAGGAGCATCGTGAGGGAACCTCCTAGGATCATTAGGAGAGACCCAACTAGGCAAACTCGGAAAGAGCAATCGAGAAATTTGAGGAGAGGGCCACCTTTAGGTAACACACACCGCCCGATTTACTCTTGCGCACATTGCGGTAGGCAAGGTCATCTTAGGCACTTTTGTTACAAGCTTTTAAATGGACCTAGTAAGGTTAATGAAAGAATAAATTCAATTCCCAAAACCCCCACACTCCGTTACACACCAATTTGGGTTAGAAAATCGGATTTAGAGGCTTATGGTTTATTTGTCCACGATTCCCGTTTGCTTGCACGTAATTCACCCCATGTGAAATCTTTTGGTTGATTGTGTTTGCTTGTTTGTCATACACTAGTTGTGGTTTCATGATATATTTTTACTAGTGTGATGACTTGTACTTTTGGTATAAATTTTTTTTATTTTGAAAAATACAAAAAGATTTTACTTTTGATAAAATTTTGAGAAAATTCAAAAAGTTTTTTTTTTGTTGCACCGTTTATGGATGAACACTTTGGATGACCAAGTCACTACATCATTTCATTTTTTTTATGTGACTATTTGATAGTGTTTTGAGACAATAGGTCAATTCATCCTTGTGCTTTATATTGTTTGGAGTCATTAAGATGAAATTTAGTGTTACTTCCTATATGTTTGACTCATATTTCCTTTATTGCACACATGCACGGATTTGTTTGTTTATTGTGCTTATCTTATAACATGTTGGTTGGGTGTTTTCACTTCAATTCTTCCTTAAAACGAACCAAGCGCGATAAATTTTTTTATAAGGAAACTGTGCATATAAGAACCGTTTTGTGAGTTTGTGTGCTTTATTTAAAAAATGGGGAAGGGCTGCGAAAGGTTCATTTTGCTTTTGCGAATACTAAGCCACCGTTAAATTGGACCTAAAAATGGAGGAATTTTAGTATTCGGGGTCCAAAGAGGTTTAAAAGAGCCCGAAAAAATTGAAAGGCAATAAAAATACATTCATGCCAAATTATGGGCCATTTAGTTTTTTTTTGCACCAATTCTCCAAAGTTTGAGAATTTAGATTACCTCTAAAAGAAAATATATATGAGGGAGTTTGGTTGGAGAATTAAAACGGGTTTGCACGTCTTTGATATGCTTGAAAATGCGCTTTATAGTTTTGGACGTTATTGGTGTGAAAATCATTTGACTTTGATTTGTTGATTTGCATAAGACGATGTCATCTAAATTCAACAAATTATTACACCTAAGGATACTTTTTATGCTCATTCGTTAGGGGTACACATATGCATCGTGCACATATGATTCATTGAGTTGATTTACCTATCGAATGTGTTCACACCCATTCATTCCGTTATCATGACTTGGTTGTTTGAGTTTAAATCCATGGTGTGATTTTTGTATCATTTTTTTCAAATGGTATCTATTTTTTTTGTACGAAATAGTTGAAAAATCAAAAATAATTTGTGAAGATTTGTTTGAGCATCTCCTTGCAAGAGCACATTTACCATATTGTTTGATGCCTTGATTTATATACCGTGACACCCCGATTTTGCTTATTTGATTCATTCTTCTCATTTGTCTATTTGGGGACATCATAAAAAGGGGGAGAAAGAATTATCATATTATGGGGGAGTTTGAATTTTGGGAGAGTTTTTGAGATGTAGCTTATGTTTTTATCATATATTGGTATCCATGTTTATCTCATTTCAAACTCGATATGTCACGTGGTATTTTCTTTGTCTCATGTGTGAAGGTATAAAGATTGAAGATCAATATGTTGCACACCCTGATGAGAAAAGATTTGAGATTCCTGAAGATTTGAAAAACAAACGATGAAGACTATTCATTTGTACCTTTTCCAGTTTTGGGTTAATGGGAGGGTAAATTTGTATAGGCAATTTCATATTTGATAATTCATATTTTTTATGTATGTACCGGCATAGACATAGGGGGAGATTTGTAAGGACATTTTTCTCATGTCCAACATGTAACATTTGTGTATGTCGTACGCCACTACATTTGGCACGTCACCTCACGATCTCACATGACGGCCTCTATCTGAATTTCGGGAATCAAGCATTCAACATCTCCATTAATGTGTCCCACATCTGCCTCAACGACTTCACGTTCCAAGATTTTAGGGACTTAATGCAAGTGGTACGCAAGGGAAGTCAAAACAGTGAAATATGGCTTGATAGGGAAGTTCAAGGGAATTTTTGTAATTTCACATCCATAGTTCGGAGGTCTAGTCAACTAGAAAGTTGAAGATCTCGCCGCAACGAAGATACTGGAAGAAACGACACCTCAATCCGAGCTACGGTGAAGGAGTTATGACCTTTTGAAGTTGGAGAAAATTCCTTGAAGAATGCTATTTTTTTTACCCCATACCAGAATGGTACCCCAAACCGCATGGGGTACCGGTTCGGGGTACCTGACGCTGCAAAAGTCCCCAAGTTTTAAAACTCTTTTGGTTTCCTTATAAAAGCCAACTTCGGGGGAGCTGTTTTGCAAGACTTTGGAAGACGTTGTTGAGAGTCCAAATACCTCTAGTCTTCATATTTTTTGAGTCCCAAGACTCATGTTTTGATTCACACATCCTTGCCAAATATTTTTGAATCCTTTTGCAACCCAAGAACACAACTTTGGTTTGTTCAACCCTTGTGGAGAAGCCGTTTCTCTTCTCCATTGCAGCCCTACTACAAAGGAATAGTTCCAGCCGCGACTACAGAATTCGATACCCGAGGGTAATTCTTAGTCAACTTGTATTTTCATTGTAATCCGATTGTAAGCCGTTTTCTTACAAATTATAGTGAAAATAAATGGTTTTGCCCCTGTGGGGGATTTTTCCTGAAATTGTTTGCTTTTATCATGCATGCTATATTTTATTTGATAAATCATCTAGATGCATGTCTTAGGGTTTAACTAAAATTTGGGATTAATTAAAATTGGTTTTTATTTGAGAAGTCGCAATATTTCCGCTGTAGCTACTCTCTCACAGTAGCATCAACCTTCTTCCTAAACCTAAATTCCACCCCATATTGGATTAATTTAAGAAACTCGGACTTAGGTAATACAATCTTTCATTTTTTTTTCATTGTTCTTTAAACCTATTTATGAATTTAGTTGATTTTTCAACTGGATTTTGGATTATTAAGCCAAGTCCACGATAGACACTTCTTTTTCACTTTAGAAGAATTGTGCATCAAACTTATCTTCCATTTTTTGCCAATCTTGAATAGTGTTAGGTGGCAGGCTTATGAACCAATATAAGTCCTCATCAATAAGAGAACTAGAGCAGAAGTGTAGTTTGAGGTATTCATCTGTCACTATATGAGTGCATTGACTAGTGAGCCTTGCTATATGTTCCACTATGGATTAACCCTCATCTCGTAAGAAAAGAGAGAAAGTTAGGACTTGAAGACCTTTTGATTTTCAATCCTATCTACCCATTAAGGATATGGGTTAATATATATTGGAGTTTTCACCCCCGAGCCATTGGTGGTCCACAAATTTCATGTATGAGATCCATAATTTCATTCGTCCTAAATCCCCAAGGTAACTGCTTATTTTTTTGGGCAGCTGCTTAATTTTCACGAGCATTGGTTATATCGGTAGAGCTAGGTTCCTAGGAGGAGCATTTTACTGCGTTTGGAAAGGCATAGTTTAAGATGGCCGAATAATTTGGTTATGTGCTCTTCTGAGGTCCTCATTACCAAATATACCGTTGTTTCCCTACCCGTTGGGTTCATATTCCAATATTGAATTAGTCACTACTCCATGTTTGAAGTCCTTGGAAAATGTAAATTGTTCTCATAGTAGTAAGGCCTAGTCCTTACTACCATGAGAACAAAAAAAGTCCTTCCTACTCTTCAAAAAGGCATTCTCCCTTTTGGGTTCTTTTAAACCATTGGTTGGTAAGTGCTAGATGTTCCTAAACCCTCTAGTGGGTAGTTACACCTAAACTAGTGGTGTTTGTGTAGTTTCCCATCCTTAGGTTTGTTTCAAAATTTTGTTTCACCATTATTGGGATTATAATACATGTGGTGAAGGGGATTAAGCTGAGTGGTCGTATTTAGACCAATTTATGGTGGGTACCCTTGACCATTAGTTACTGTAATAATAGGAGGAGGAAACCTAATAGTCACTGTTGTTCTCATTATGATAGTATTCTACATTATATTCCCTAGATCGTCAAGTATCGTCTTTAATTCATGTAGTAATTGATCTTCGGAGTTTGAAGACACACCAATAATAGGTATTACACTTGGATCTTTGGACCTTGGAGACATTATCATATTCAACTCTTGGTTTTGAGCAGTTGGTCTTAACTCTTTACTAGTTTTAACTATTTTTCTCTGTAATGGTGACATGTTGCCTGGTTGAACCAATTTTACCAACATTTTCTGAACTATCACCGCTCCTTCTTGTTCTAGCCATGATAACAATTATACAGCACTAAGGGTTCCACTGGGTGTGACAAAAATATATTTGGTTGGCCCGGTTTACTTATGTGATTTAATTGTTTGCGAGAATGCTAGGAAAGGTTATGGTCTTGCCAACATGTTGATTATCTTAGTTGTGCGATAATAATGTAATTGTGGACCGTTTGATGTTTTAATTAAGAAGACTTGTGCTACACTTTGAGGAGAGTTAAGTGAGTGCTAAATGAGTCGAAATAACTAGAATCTAAGGAACAAGATGTAAAGTGAAGAACTAAAAATGAAGAGAAGGTTTGTACCAAAAAAAGATAAATAAATAAAAACATTTTACACTAAGGAATGTGAAGAATGTAACATTAAGAAAATTAAAGACATTTTAAATGTAATCGAAAATGATCTTTTCGTAAAATATAAAGAGAATTACATAAAATCAACATAATGAACTACTGCAAATAAGAAGAAAAACTCTAAATAAATCTAAATAAAATGCAATAAAAGGAAAAAAAAAGTTTAAACAAGTAATACTTTTTTTTTAGGGATTCCCCTTTTGTCCTTTATTTTCTTATTTATAGAGACATTTGCTATGCAGCCGTTATTGTAACTGTTAGGTATTTATATAATGGAATCTTCCAGTGTAGGTTCACTCACTCCCGCTAAAATAATTACTTAAGGTCTTGACAAGTATCACTTGCATGTCTAGAAACTTATATTAAACTAACCTTTATAACTCTCGGCTATATAATCGGTTTGTATTTACTCGTGGCATCACTCTATTGGTCGGTAATAGTATGTTGTAAACAACTTGATCTTTTCCTTCTTATTGATCCAATTATCTCCTTGGATTGTTTCCACATAATTTTAAGGTACAAATAGGATTCAAAAGGTTTTGTAAATAATCTCTTGGATTCTTAGGGTGTTTAAAATAACATCTACCTCAAGAAAAAAAAACCCATAAAATCCTAGTAGATTGGTCAAGTCGAAAATAATTGGATCATAGGTTAACTTATACACCTAAAGGCCTTATGTATTGCCTTTCACCATCTCATAGTCTAATTTTGAACCCGAACTGATTCTCCCTTACTTTTCACATTAACTTCACACCCAACCATCCCTTAGAAAATTATATATTCACAAGACGCAACCACGAACTCAATCTAGTATTCGATGCTTTAAATAGCACTCCGTCCTTTCGAAAATTAAAACTACACTCTTAAGTATGAACACATAAGAAAATAAAATATCACCGAAGTCGTTTGCGCTAATTTAGTAATTCCACATTTTAAAATATTCTATAGAAATAAATCCATTAAATTACACGGTATTACACCCACTCTTTTACCTCTTCTTTGAGCAAAAACGTTGACTCGAAGTCTGACCAATCATGCCAAAATTATGTTTCAGCGTGTTGTTCTTAATTATTAATGTGATATTGTACAATAATCAAATTCATTATTGGGTTTCTTTGCAATTACTCAATTAAAGTTAAATAACAACATGGTTTAGGTTTCGTTTGAATTCCTCAATATATAGAAATTTGATGTCTTTGCAAAATGCTCAATTTAAAGGTATGTGAATAATGGTGGAACTTGCATTGAGTCATATTATTTGAGTTCAACTAAATATTAAAGTAGACCAATAAAATCTAATGATACAGAAATAAAGTTAGGGTTGAAAATTAAAGAAAATGTTGGCTTATATAGTTCTTCATAATAAAGTTCTTGAAAGTAAATGTTCTCAAATTTAAAGTAATTCAAGTGCAATGACTGAGATAAATTCTAAGTTTCTAAAATACCCCTAACACACATGAAAAGTAAAAAGAAGGTTAATTACACTTACCCCCTCAACTTTACCCATCCAATCACTTCAGCACCTAGACTTTCATTTTTCGAATTAAACCTCTTAAACTTTCAAAAAGACTTCAAATAACCCCTTAATGCTAGCACCATTAATTGTTTGAAAGGAGATGGATGCACATGAGTGTAACACCACGTACTTTTGTGCATTTAATATTTAATTAATTCGGGAATTCAAAATTACTTGTGTGTCGTAATTTTAATTGAATTAATTACAACAATATATAATTAAATATTAACCGGGGAGTGAATCGTTAATATTTAGGGAAATTAAATTGCTAAGTGAATAGTGATAATTTATTTACATCATTTTGGGTATTAATGACGGGGTATGTACTTATCTCAGCTGGGAGTCAGTATAGACTGATTTTGGTGTGAGATAAGGATTTTTATAAATTAATTCGAATGTCAATTCTGAGTGGACGGTTGAGTCCGGATGGGCTGAGATAGTCAGAAAAGTGTACCCGAGAGTAGTAAACGGGTCACGAAATTTTTTTAGGCATATCCGGGCCCACACGGGGGTATTTGGGTCACTTGAGCTTGGCCCATCAGGCCAAAAATGGTATTTAGCCTAATTACCTAATTAAGAGAAAAAAGAAACGGCTGATTGAAGTTTAGGAAACACTTAGTGGGAGAGGAAAACCTAACAGGCAGTTAAAGGCAAATTGGGGGACAAAGGAAAGAGCAAAAAAGAGGGAATCTCATCTCCAATGTTCGGAATTCAGAACTCCGAATCAGACCCTACGAATCATAAGGCAAGTGGTTAACTTGTTGTAGCATTTAATTTGCTTTTCGATTCATATTTATGTGATGTGAGTAATTACAATTCATTTTGGGATTTAATGGGTATAAACATGGGGTTTTTGTAAACCAATATTCTGATTTCTAAATTATGTCAAAATGCATGTGTTATCTGAGATAAGTATATATATATCTAGTAGGATGTAATCCGGATGAACTAGAAATGAATTTGAAGCAAAGATTTGATGCTTAAATGGGTTAAAGGTTAAATCGGATTTTTCCACCAATTTATGAAAACAGTAGAGAACGTAAATTAAATGGTGTCGGTAGACTTTATGCGAGTCCCTTATGAGGTTTTTGATATATGTTGTTGATGGGAAGGCTTGGGTTTCACTGTAGAAGAAATTAGGGTTTGAAGCTTTTCGTCCATGGCTGAAACAAAAGGGGGAAGAAGACGCCGACCTGTACGATCGATCGATCGAGGGTTGGGGATCGATCGATCAATGGTTCGAAACTTCTGACAGTTCGGCCAGTTTATGTATATGAGGGGAAATTAAGTTAAATTATTTTTCATGCCTTATTTAATGAGAAATAAATATAGGACTTTCAAGCTAATTAATTATGAGTAAAATTAATTAGGATTTGAAGGAAATTACATGTGTCACACCATGATTAAAATTAATTGGGATTTGGAGGAAATTTATGTGTGTCACACTATGGTTAAATTTTGGGAATAATATTTCAAAATCATCAAATAAGGATTGAGTGGGAAAGTCCGGGGTTATTTGTTGAGCGATACCAAGACGTTAATTTTATTTAGAGTGAAGGCTAAATAATTTGAAGTCGGGAATTTAGACTCGAGTATTGTTTATTTCAGGCCACGAGAGTATGTCCGAAAATATTGGTCGGGGGTGACACCAAATGTAATTTAATTAATTAATGTGTGAATTAATTAATAATTAGAGTTAGACCATAAACTTATAATAATTTGAATAGGCTTGTGTTACGGACTTATTACATGGTGTAGCAGGGATAGTTTATTTTAATTATATATATATATATATATATATATATATATATATATATATATATATATATATATATATATATATATATACGGTGTGCGATAGTATATATATATGGTGTGTGCATCAATATCAGTGGCTAGATATTATTATTATATCGACTCTAGTGCTATAGGAGGGAGGTTGCGCATAGTTGATGAATCCCCTAGCTTGAGGAGTAGGGCGAGTATATTCCCAGGTCATAGCGCCCATTATATGGGTGAGGGACATCTCACTTTCAGGGAAGGAATATGACCGCCTCCAATTTTTATGTACTATCCGAGTTAGTGAGCGATACATACTTGGGGTAACTAGGTTATGTGAATATGCCTAGTGGGATAGAACTTTAGAGGATTTGCATCCGGTGAGTTATTACTTGAGAGGATGTTTAGTATTAATTATTATTTCAGCATGTTTGTGAATGTTGTGATACAACAATACGTATATAATGAGGTAAATAATTATATACGGGTAAATTAATAAAGGCCGCGAATTGTATTAGATATATAATGGGTGTGAAAGTTATATGAAATTTAAAAAGGGAAATGATTATTTAAGTTAATGTTGATAACAACTTAGAAATCATAATAATGGCACGCTCGGTTAGAGTGGGGTGGTGGAAAGGGGATTATATCAGTTATCTAGTCATGAGATAAATAACTAGGTAAATTAATCAAGGCGTTAGTAGTGCACATTAGAGGAGGGGTGAGGATGTCCTCAAGGGAGTGCGGCACTAAATAAAATATGGAGAGCATGCATATTTACTTATTACTGCAAGTTAATCATTTGCTAAATGTTTTCTAAATGTTTTGGATACTAACCCTTGCTATAAAAAAAATTAAAAACCTTTTAGGTGTCCAGCCACATGGATGCCAGGCTTGACTCATTTCAGGAATCCGTTGCTATAGCATATGTGGATGTTGCGGGAGTTTGATAGGCGCCTCATTCCTTTCAGTTCCAGTATAGATTTCCTATCAGTTATTCGAGCATGTTGCTCACAGATTTATTCAGTACTTATGTCAGACCTATTGAGATTTATTACTTGACTTTACTTCTGCTGGTTTGTGTACCGATGGTTTATTCGGTCAGTTAATTAATTGTGAATGGTTAATTTCAGTTAATTGTGATTGTTTATATTACTTTGTTTCCGCATGAGTATTTCATTTTAGTTAATGAAATATAATACTGGCACCAGTCTAATTTTTCGTACTTAGGTGGTTAGTAATTAAAAAGGCAACAGTGATGCTAAGAATGAATCAACTGAGAAACCTGTTCTAATTTAATTTAGGACTGATCACCCGGGGTTAATTAGGAGGGGTGTCATGTCACACCCCGCCTAATTCTCGCGTCGGCCGCCACCAAAACTAAGCCGGGCGTGAACTAAATAAATACCATTCTTAGCATGAGACATATATGAGACATAAATAAATCAGTCCATAAGATAAATAATTGGTCAATCTCAAATGATCACAAATAACTAAGCGATAAAAGATCCATCACATGCTAACTCCAAAAAATCCAATCTCCAATAATGATTAAATAAAATCTGAAATAATCCCAAAATAAATCCTCTAAACAACTTTTGAACCGAACAGCCCAATAAAACTCAAATGAAGTCTCATAATATGAATGAAAAAGAAAGTCTAACTAAACTATGCCATAAAGTAAATAACTCCAGCTGCACCTCCAATGATAACTCCGATAAACTTATACAGCTTCTTCAAATTCTAATCCTGAAAAAGACTAGTCAACGCATGGGTCAGAGCCAAAGCCCCGAGCAAGAATACACACTACTCCCCTCAAATAGGATCCTTGAATCCAGACAGTAGCATTATACGCAATAAATATCACAATAGAATATTTTAAATTAAATGAGATAATTAAACGCGATAGATATAAATCACTAACTACCCGCATAAATCCCCATTTATAAAGTCACACCAATATGATTTTAATTTCCCAAGTCCCACGATGTTAATTTCATTAAATTAACCAGCTTTTATTATATCCTCATTTTATTATGGCGGTCCTCCCGCCTCAGGTGATTTCTCCACCAAAAATACACATCCCCTCGTCAAAACGCCGGCTGGCCCGTTTAAACTGTCGGCCCTCGCTGATTGGCGAGGTTACACACACGACACGACATAAAACGCCGACTGGCCCGTTTAAACTGTCGGCCCTCGCTGATTATGTCGTCAATATATTTTAATACCCGTCTTATTATCTTAGGTATTAGTTCTCAATTTCTCAATTCACAATTTATAATTTACCCCACCCTTTTATCGACGTGAGATCCTCAAAATACCCCTTAGTCTCATACCTAAGGGTTCCCAAGTCATCAATACGTCCTTACTTATGTATAGGAAGATTTTCTAACATAAATCATAACCTAGTCTCATACTTAGACAAGTGTAACGACGATAAAGTAATAAAAATCAACCCACCCTCAAGGTGATAAAAACGCAATACTCTTCCCTCACTAGTCCCATTCCTAGAAGGCATTCTAAAAATATAGGGGGAGAAAAAATACCCAACAACCCATCGTCACAAGGAAATATAATAATACCAAAAAGTCACACAACCACGCATGATTAATCAACGTATAAAACTACGCATGATAGTCCAATTCAATTAAATCTTTAATTTAATTATCACAACGTCAACAATACCCAAATAATCTCATTTAATTATTTTAAATTAAATATACCAATTTTTCATCATATATACATCAAAAACCAAATTTCATTATCTCTACATGTATTACATGAGTTATACGCACCCAAAAATTATTTATTTTAAAACTAGGGTTTTTCTACATGCAACCTACACCAATAAAATCCAAAATCACTCATCAATCCTACGTACCCAAAGGGTTATGAATATTATTCGGATTAAAAGATTTTATAAAAACAGCCCCATAATTTGTATTCACTTTTTCTAATTAAATTACTAATTATTTTTAAGAAAACATGTAATTAAGTGTTTAGGCGACACTTAAAACGCATAATACTAAAGGAAAAGAATAGAGTATTCATGCCTGAATAAAAGTTGGTTTAGAAATCTGATCTTGAATGTGTATTCCTCTCAAAAATTTGACAAAGATTCGTTCTTGACGCGTCTTGAGAAAATCCGGTTAATCTTGACAAAACTTGAGTTGAAAGTTATGTAGAATGGGGCTAGGGTTTTGAGGTTGAAGAAGATGAAGAAGATGAGAGGATTCTGATTTTGAGAAGGCTAAAGTGTGTTTTAAAAGATCTAAACTCGTCACTTTATGTTTATATACCAAAAAGAATTAGAGTCCTAATCAAATACAAATACTTGAAAAAATCATTAGGGACGATTGGACCGTTAGAATTGTTTGAAATTTTAGTATATTGTACCGAACGGCGAGACAGGACTGCTGACAAAAATTCAGATTGATCGGACGGTCAGATTTCTAAAAATATTATTTTTACTAGAGAGTTTTATGTTTTGAGCACTCTTAGAGAGTTTTATATTTTGAGGACTCTTATAAATAATAAAAATTCAATTAAAACTCCATTTTAATTCCGATTCCAATTCTGTTTGAAAATTTATTTTTCAAATATAAAAATCAACACTTTAAATTATAAAATTTATAAAACCCAAAATTTCATTTTTCTTCGATTTCCAAAATTAATTTCAAAATTCCCATTTAAAAAATCCGGGTTGTTACATGTCACAGATGGTATGAGAGCATCAGGTTCTAGTATCCTTAGGATCTGTGCGGCTTACTACATTTCAATGTAGCGTTCGGTTGATATAGAGCCCTATTATTAGGACTGTTGATTCATTTTCTGCTTTTGAGTTATCGTATTTTTGCTATTAGATATTTTTGTATAAACTGTGTACTTATACGATTCAATCTATTTTCATATGCCACCAAAGAGGCAGAGAGGGCTGAGGCTAGGGATGAGTTAAGGGAGGCTCGTCAGGATCCATTGGTACCACCACCACCTCCACCCGAGTTGATATCCACTACTCAGGTGGCCGTGATAGTGGCCCAGGCAGTTGAGACAACAATGAGGGTTATTGTGTAACACCCCGCATTTTTCATGCATTAAATATGTAATTAATTCGGGAATTGAAAATTACTTGTGAGTCGTAATTTTAATTGAATTAATTAGGGAAATTTTATTTAAATATTAATCGGGGAGTAAATGGTTAATATTTACGGGAATTTATTTAATAAGTGAATAGTAATTATTTATTTAAGTCATTTCGAGTATTAATGACAGAGTATGCACTTATCTCAACCGGAAGTCGGTATAGACTAAAGGGGTGGGGGATAACTATTTTTATAAATTAATTCGAATGCCAATTCTGAGTGTACGATTGAGTCCGGATGGACCGAGATAGTCGGAAAAGTGAACCCGGGGGTAGTAAACGGGTCACGGGGCCTTGTTAGACATAGTCGGGCCCACACGGGGGCATTTGGGTCACTTGGGCTTGGCCCATTAGGCAAAAAACGGGATTTAGGTAAATTAAGGAATTAGAAGGAATAAGAAAATGGCTGATAGAGTTTTAGAAAAAGGCTAAGTGTATTAAGGAACCCTAATAGCAGTTATAGGCAGTTTTGGGATCACTAGAGAGCAACAAGGATCATTTTCAACCTTGGAATTCATCTCCGAATCAGACACTACGAAACCTAAGGCAAGTGGATAACTTGAAATAGTATTGAATCTGTATTTCAATTCATATTCATGTGATGTGTTTGATCAAAATTCGTTTTCGGTGTTCATGGCATAAACATGAGGTTTTGAAAATAATAATCTGATTTACGAATTTGAATGAGAATTTTTGTAGAAATATAATAATCTGATAGGATGATATCTGGATATTTAGAAACGAATTTGGTGAAGGAATTTGGGATTTTAATGGGTATGGAATTTAAGATGAATAATTTTCCAAATTCAGAAATTATAGTTAATGGACGAATTGATAACGTTGGAGGACATTCTGGAGTTCCCTAATAAGGTTCCTAACTTGTATTATTGTTAAAAAGGCTTGAGATTGTTGATAGAAGGAGTTAGGGTTTTATGAAACTCGTCCATGGCAGAATCTGTCTTCGCGAAGAAGACGAAGACATGTTCGATCGATCGATCGAAGGTCTGGGGTCGATCGATTGAAGTTCGGCAGATTTTGACAGTTCGCCCAGTTTTCTTTTATATGAAGAAAATTTAATTTAATCTTTTTCCATGAATTAATTTGGTGAGAAATTTATACATGGGTTTTAAATCTAATTAATGGTGAAAAAATTAATTAAAATTTGGAGACGACTTAGTGTGACATCATAATTTAAATTTGTTGGGTTTTGGAGGAATTAGGTGTGATACACTAAGGTTGAATTTTTGGGAAGGGTTCGAAAGGATTAAATATAGTTAGAGAACAAGTCTGGGGATAATGGTTGAGGAATACCGAGAGATAAATCTTATTTAGGTAAAGGCTAAATAATTTGGGAGTCGGGAATTTAGACTCGGGGGAGGTTGATTCGCACTACGAGAGTAAGTCCAATTTTATGGTGGGGCGACACCAAAGGTGACTTAATTAATTAATGTGCGAATTAATTAATGATTAGAGTTGGACCATAAACTCTTAATAAATTAAATAGGCTTATGTTACGGATTGTGTACATGGTGTAGCCGGGACATTTTATATTTATATATATGTACAGGGTGTGACAGTATATATATAGCGTGTGTGCATTAATATCAGTGATTGAATATTATTAGCATATACTCTAGTGCTGTAGGGGGAGGTTGCGCGTAGTGGATGAATCCCCTAGCTTGAGGAGTAGGGCGAGTATAATCCCCGGTCATAGCGTCCGTTATATGGGTGAGGGGCATCTCACTTTCAGGGAAGGAATATGACCGCCTCTAAATTCGTATGTTAAACTAAGTTAGTGAGCAAATCTAACTTGGATAACTAGGTTATGTGAATACACCTAGTGGGATAGTGTAAGGACATTTTTCTCATGTCCGAAATGTTTCATTTATTTATGTCGTACGCCGCTACATTTGGCACGTCACCTCACGGTCTCAAATGACGGCCTCTATCCGAATTCCGGGAATCAAGCATGCATTATCTCCACTAATGTATCCCTTATCTGCATCAATGACTTCACGTTCCTTGATTCTAGGCTCGTAATGCAAGTGGAACGCAAGAGAAGTCAAATCAGTGAAACAAGGCATGATAGGGATGTTCAAGGGCAAATTGGTAATTTTACAGCCACCGTCCAGAGGACCGGTCAACCGGAAAGTTGAAGAGCTTGCCGCAACAAAGATACTGGAAGAAACGGCACCTCAATCTGAGCTACGGTGAACAAGTTATGGCCCGTTGAAAATGGAGATATGTTCATTGAAAATTCTGGGAATTTTTCTAAGTGTTAAAGCTCCTGTTCCCAGCACACTTTCCCGAACCCAGCCCGAAACCGGTTCGGGGTACCTGTACGCTGGATAGAATTTCAGCATTTTAAAATCGTGGGTCTCTTCATGTATTTTCCTATAAATACCAACTTCGGGAGAGTTGTTTTGCAAGACTTTAGGAGACTAATTTGAGAGTCCAAATACATCTAGTCTTCATATTTTTGAGTCCCAAGACTCATGGTTTGATTCACACATCCTTGCTAAACCTTTGTGAATCCTTTAGCAACCCAAGAACACAACTTTGGTTTGTTCAACCCTTGTGGAGGAGACCGTTCTTCTTCTTCATTGCAGCCCTACTGGAAAGGGATAATTTTAGCCGCGACTACAGAATCCGATACCCGAGGGTAATTCTTAGTCAACTTGTATTTTCATTGTAATCCGATTGTAAGCCGTTCTCGTACAAATTATAGTGAAAATAAATGGTTTTGCCCCTGAGGGGGATTTTTCCTTAATTGCATGTGTTTGAATGTTCTTGCGTAGATTATCAATTTATTCAATCACATACTGCTGCATGTTTAGGGTTTGTTTGTGTTAAAAGGTGTTTTAAATATGATTTGATCATTTGAACGCGAGCACACACGTTCTCAAATTGGTATCAGAGCAGGTTACGCTAATCTATCGCGTATTCCTTTTTCCGCAAAATTTTTCTAAGATATCAATTTTCTGAAAAAATTGATTTTTGAAAAAGTGCGTGTTCAAATGGAGAAGTCATATTATAAAATGCCTGTTTTTGACGGGACAAATTATGCTTATTGGAAAGCCCGTATGAGGTCGGCTTTAAAAGACATTGATGAACGTGTCTGGATTTTGGTTGAACGAGTGTCGACTCCTCCCACCGTGACTGTTGATAATGTGACCAACTTGAAACCTGACATTTCTTGGTCTGATGAAGAAATTAAATGGTCATCTTTTAATTCTAAGGGTCTAAGTGCTATTTCTGGGTCTGTCATACCTGATGAGTTCAAACGCACAATTACGTGTACCACGTCAAAAGTGGCACGAGATGTTTTACAACTTACCCATGAGGGTACGAACGCTGTTAAAGAGTCTAAATTACAAATTTTGGCCACCCAATTTGAGACTATCACCATGTCTGAGTCCGAATGCTTTGATGAGTTTTTTGCACGCTTGTCGGACATTGTTAACACTAGTTTTAATTTGGGTGAGGTAATTGATAACACGCGTGTCGTTAAAAAGATTTTGAGATCTCTCCCAAAACGCTTTATTCCTAAAGTCACTGTTTTGAACTCTTCGGGAAATTTGAAATCACTGAAGTTGGAAGAACTTGTAGGAGATCTTCAAACCTATGAGATTGACATGTTTCCCAAAACCATTAAGGCTAAGGATAATGGGATTGCTTTAAAGACTCATTTTCAGAAAAAGAAAGAAAAAGTTTTTGAGTCCAAGTCTGAATGTGATTTTGACTTAGATGACTTGGCCCTGTTTGCAAAAAATTTCAAAAGAATTCTCAAATTCAAGAAAAGTGGAAATTTCAATGTTAAAAGGAATGTTGAGAAAAATATTTTTGAAAAGGAAAATGAGAAAGATTTCAAAGACCCTCCTACGAAAGACAGTGAGCGATGTTTTGAATGCGATGGTAAGGGTCATAGAGCGTTTGAGTGTGCCACCCGTCTGAATAGAGAAAAGGGTAAAACTGTCCTGAATACTACCCTTAGTGACGACAGTGAGGTCGAGTCGGTGGACTCGGGAGATGAGTCACCGCATGAGCGTAACTTCACCGCGTTCATGGCAAGTCATGTGAGTATCTCCAATGCTTCTCACGACGATGAGGATGCTACGTCACATGGACACCTCGACAGTAAGAGCGATGAGGGTGAAGGGGAGGATGAGGCAAGTGAGAGCGAGTGTGATCTCCCACACGGTTACGCCGAGTTATATTCAGAGTTTTTTGAAACCAAGAAGCGTAATAATGCTTTAGTCCTTAGGATCAACGCTTTAGAGAATGATTTAAGATTGTTTGGAGAAAGAGAGAGTTGTGGTGAGAATGAAAGAAATAAAAAACTTGAGAAGATAAGATGTTTTGAGTGCGATGGGACAGGGCACAAGAAATTTGAGTGTCACACTAGACTTAAGAGAGAGGGCAAGAAAGTTGATATGCCCACTTCTCTAAGTGATAGTGAGGATGATAATGGTGATGATAGTTTGATCCAAAAAACCTTTAGAATGTTGTTTATCGAGACCTTGGACACAAAAAGGACTAATAGGATCCTAGGTCTTCGGATTGGTGAGTTGAAGGGAGAGAATGATGAGCTTAAAAGGGAAAAAGGTGACCTGACCAACACGGTGTCTAGTCTGACGACACGTGTATCCCATCTCGAGGATGACCTCAAACAAGCACGGGAGGCTCAAGTCATATTAGAGAATTCACCCGAGCCTATATACACCATTGTGAGTGAGTCCCATGGGTGTCCGTCTAGGAATGTTCATCCAAAAATTGTTGATAAATTACTTCCTAGACCGGTTTATGTTTACTCCCACTACAAGAGGCGATGACATCTTAGGGAATTCTGTTCTAAGTTGGGTTTTGTGCCATATCATGCCACTTCACATATTCATGCACATGCACCCACTCATTATACTTTGCCTGCTCATTTTGATAGAGAATTTTCACATATTCGCGAGCAAGTGAAGTTTTTGATCAAGACTACACATGATCAAGTGGAGTTGGTTCAAAAGATGTCACCATCTTTAGAAAACTCCACCCTTACTCCCGGTTGAGATCTAGTCTTGATTGCTAGCATAGGTTGTTTATCATGTTTCTTTTTACCTATTGCTAGCATGTATCATTAGTTAGTTTTTCATTTTTTAAAAAAAATATATACAAAAAGATTTTCCTTTAAGAAAATTTTTGAGAAAAGCACAAAAAGAGTTTATTTTGATAAATTTTTTTGAAAAAGACCAAAATGATTTTTCTGTTTTTGCTTCTTTTATGGATGAGCATGTAAGATTGCCAAGTCACAACTTCATTCCATTTATCCATGTGACTGTTTGATAGAGATTTGAGAGGCTACATCATTTCATCCATGTGCTTTACATTGTATGGAGTCTTTGAGATGTAATTAGTGATATCTTCCTACATGTTCGACTCCTATATCCTTTATTGCACACATGCACGGCTATATTTGATTATTGCACTTGCCTATCTCATGTTGGCTTGCGTGTTTTCATCTCAATCCTGTCTATACAATTTACAATATGCGATAAAACTTGACAAGATTGGAATGCATGTAAAAACCGTTTTGGTGAGACTGTATGTTTTTATATAACGGGGAGGGGCTGCGAAAGGTAATCATCTATTCTTTGCGCAAAAGCCACCGTTAAAAAGGACCTAAAAATGGAGGAATTTTAATATCCGAGGTCCAAAGAGGTTAAAAGAGCCCAAAAATTTACAGGCAATAAAAATAAATTCATGCCAAATATGGGCCACTTACGTTTCACCATCAATTCTCCAAAGTTTGAGAATTTAGAATGCCTCTATTCAATATAATATCTGAAGGAGTTTGGTTGGAGAATATAAACGGGTTTGCACTTCCTTGAAAGTCCTGAAAAAGCATAAAATCATTTTGGACGTTATTGGTGTGAAAATCATTTTGAGCTTTGATTTGTTGATTTGATTGAGTCAATATCTTATACTGTCACTCTTTTACACCAAAGGAAGCATTTGAGTTCATTCTCTAGGAATATCCAATATTCATCGTGCACATATGTCATGTTTGTATGCATTGATTTTCCTATCGAATTTTATCACACCACTTCATTTACGCTATCATTGACTTGGTTGCTTTGTGTTCATTCATGGTGTGATTTTATCCATGTGTTCATTCATTTGTCTATTTGGGGACATCATAAAAAGGGGGAGAATGAATTATCTTATTATGGGGGAGTTTTTGAAATTTGAGTTTGCTCATAAATTGATATATATATATATATATATGTTTATCTCATCATTTCAAACTTGACATGTCACTTGGTATTTTGCTTTATCTCGTGTGTGTAGGTAACATTGATGATCACTAAATTGCACACCCTGATGAGAAAAGATTTGAGATTCCTGACGATTAGAAGAACAAACGATGAAGACTATTCATTTGTACCTTTTCCAGTTTTGGGTTCATGGGAGGGTAGATTTGTATAGGCAATTTCATACTTAATAATTCAGATTTTTTATGTATGTACCGGCATAGACATAGGGGGAGATTTGTAAGAATATTTTTCTCATGTCCGAAATGTTTCATTTATTTATGTCGTACGCCGCTACATTTGGCACGTCACCTCACGATCTCATATGACGGCCTCTATCCGAATTCCGGGAATCAAGCATGCATTATCTCCACTAATGTATCCCTTATCTGCATCAATGACTTCACGTTCCGTGATTCTAGGCTCGTAATGCAAGTGGAACGCAAGAGAAGTCAAATCAGTGAAACAAGGCATGATAGGGATGTTCAAGGGCAAATTGGTAATTTTACAGCCACCGTCCAGAGGACCGGTCAACTGGAAAGTTGAAGAGCTTGCCGCAACAAAGATACTGGAAGAAACGACACCTCAATCCGAGCTACGGTGAACAAGTTATGGCCCGTTCAAAATGGAGATATGTTCATTGAAAATTCTGGGAATTTTTCTAAGTGTTAAAGCTCCTGTTCCCAGCACACTTTCCCGAACCCAGCCCGATACCGGTTTGGGGTGGAGAACCGGTTCACAGGGGTACCCGAACCGGTTAGGGGTACCTGTACGCTGGATAGAATTTCAGCATTTTAAAATCGTGGGTCTCTTCATGTATTTTCCTATAAATACCAACTTCGGGAGAGTTGTTTTGTAAGACTTTAGGAGACGAATTTGAGAGTCCAAATACATCTAGTCTTCATATTTTTGAGTCCCAAGACTCATGGTTTGATTCACACATCCTTGCCAAACCTTTGTGAATCCTTTAGCAACCCAAGAACACAACTTTGGTTTGTTCAACCCTTGTGGAGGAGACCGTTCTTCTTCTTCATTGCAGCCCTACTGGAAAGGGATAATTTTAGCCGCGACTACAGAATCCGATACCCGAGGGTAATTCTTAGTCAACTTGTATTTTCATTGTAATCCGATTGTAAGCCGTTCTCTTACAAATTATAGTGAAAATAAATGGTTTTGCCCCTGAGGGGGATTTTTCCTTAATTGCATGTGTTTGAATGTTCTTGCGTAGATTATCAATTTATTCAATCACATACTGCTGCATGTTTAGGGTTTGTTTGTGTTAAAAGGTGTTTTAAATATGATTTGATCATTTGAACGCGAGCACACACGTTCTCAAATTGGTATCAGAGCAGGTTACGCTAATCTATCGCGTATTCCTTTTTCCGCAAAATTTTTCTAAGATATCAATTTTCTGAAAAAATTGATTTTTGAAAAAGTGCGTGTTCAAATGGAGAAGTCCTATTATAAAATGCCTATTTTTGACGGGACAAATTATGCTTATTGGAAAGCCCGTATGAGGTCGGCTTTAAAAGCCATTGATGAACGTGTCTGGATTTTGGTTGAACGAGGGTGGACTCCTCCCACCGTGACTGTTGATAATGTGACCAACTTGAAACCTGACATTTCTTGGTCTGATGAAGAAATTAAATGGTCATCTTTTAATTCTAAGGGTCTAAGTGCTATTTCTGGGTCTGTCACACCTGATGAGTTCAAACGCATAATGACGTGTACCACGTCAAAAGTGGCACGGGATGTTTTACAACTTACCCATGAGGGTACGAACGCTGTTAAAGAGTGTAAATTACAAAATTTGGCCACCCAATTTGAGACTATCACCATGTCTGAGTCTGAATGCTTTGATGAGTTTTTTGCACGCTTGTCGGACATTGTTAACACTAGTTTTAATTTGGGTGAGGTAATTGATAACACGAGTGTCGTTAAAAAGATTTTGAGATCTCTCCCAAAACGCTTTATTCCTAAAGTCACTGTTTTGAACTCTTTGGGAAATATGAAATCACTGAAGTTGGAAGAACTTGTAGGAGATCTTCAAACCTATGAGATTGACATGTTTCCCAAAACCATTAAGGCTAAGGATAATGGGATTGCTTTAAAGACTCATTTTCAGAAAAAGAAAGAAAAAGTTTTTGAGTCCAAGTCTGAATGTGATTTTGACCTAGATGACTTGGCCCTGTTTGCAAAAAATTTCAAAAGAATTCTCAAATTCAAGAAAAGTGGAAATTTCAATGATAAAAGGAATGTTGAGAAAAATATTTTTGAAAAGGAAAATGAGAAAGATTTCAAAGACCCTCCTACGAAAGACAGTGAGCGATGTTTTGAATGCGATGGTAAGGGTCATAGAGCGTTTAAGTGTGCCACCCGTCTGAATAGAGAAAAGGGTAAAACTGTCCTGAATACTACCCTTAGTGACGACAGTGAGGTCGAGTCGGTGGACTCGGGAGATGAGTCACCGCATGAGCGTAACTTCACCGCGTTCATGGAAAGTCATGTGAGTATCTCCAATGCTTCTCACGACGATGAGGATGCTACATCACATGGACACCTCGACAGTAAGAGCGATGAGAGTGAAGGGGAGGATGAGGCAAGTGAGAGCGAGTGTGATCTCCCACACGGTTACGCCGAGTTATATTCAGAGTTTTTTGAAACCAAGAAGCGTAATAATGCTTTAGTCTTTAGGATCAACGCTTTAGAGAATGATTTAAGATTGTTTAGAGAAAGAGAGAGTTGTGGTGAGAATGAAAGAAATAAAAAACTTGAGAAGATAAGATGTTTTGAGTGCGATGGGACAGGGCACAAGAAATTTGAGTGTCACACTAGACTTAAGAAAGAGGGCAAGAAAGTTGATATGCCCACTTCTCTAAGTGATAGTGAGGATGATAATGGTGATGATAGTTTGATCCAAAAAGCCTTTATAAAGTTGTTTATCGAGACCTTGGAAACAAAAAGGACTAATAGGATCCTAGGTCTTCGGATTGGTGAGTTGAAGGGAGGGAATGATGAGCTTAAAAGGGAAAAAGGTGACCTGACCAACACGGTGTCTAGTTTGACGACACGTGTATCCCATCTCGAGGATGACCTCAAACACGCACGGGAGGTTCAAGTCACATTAGAGAATTCACCCGAGCCTATATACACCATTGTGAGTGAGTCCCATGGGTGTCCGTCTAGGAATGTTCATCCCAAAATTGTTGATAAATTACTTCCTAGACCGGTTTATGTTTGCTCCCACTACAAGAAGAGAGGACATCTTAGGGAATTCTGTTCTAAGTTGGGTTTTGTGCCATATCATGCCACTTCACATATTAATGCACATGCACCCACTCATTATACTCTGCCTGCTCATTTTGATAGAGAGTTTTCACATATTCGCGAGCAAGTGAAGTTTTTGATCAAGACTACACATGATCTAGTGGAGTTGGTTCAAAAGATGTCACCATCTTTAGAAAACTCCACCGTTACTCCTGGTTGAGATCTAGTCTTGATTGCTAGCATAGGTTGTTTATCATGTTTCTTTTTACCTATTGCTAGCATGTATCATTAGTTAGTTTTTCATTTTTTTTTAAAAATATATACAAAAAGATTTTCCTTTAAGAAAATTTTTGAGAAAAGCACAAAAAGAGTTTATTTTGATAAATTTTTTTGAAAAAGACCAAAAAGATTTTTCTATTTTTGCTTCTTTTATGGATGAGCATGTAAGATAGCCAAGTCACAACTTCATTCCATTTATCCATGTGACTGTTTGATAGAGATTTGAGAGGCTACATCATTTCATCCATGTGCTTTACATTGTATGGAGTCTTTGAGATGTAATTAGTGATATCTTCCTACATGTTCGACTCCTATATCTTTTATTGCACACATGCACGGCTATATTTGATTATTGCACTTGTCTATCTCATGTTGGCTTGCGTGCTTTCATCTCAATCCTGTCTATACAATTTACAATATGCGATAAAACTTGACAAGATTGGAATGCATGTAAAAACCGTTTTGGTGAGACTGTGTGTTTTTGTATAACGGGGAGGGGCTGCGAAAGGTAATCATCTATTCTTTGCGCAAAAGCCACCGTTCAAAAGGACCTAAAAATGGAGGAATTTTAATATCCGAGGTCCAAAGAGGTTAAAAGAGCCCAAAAATTTACAGGCAATAAAAAGAAATTCATGCCAAATATGGGCCACTTAGGTTTCACCATCAATTCTCCAAAGTTTGAGAATTTAGAATGCCTCTATTCAATATAATATCTGAGGGAGTTTGGTTGGAGAATATAAATGGGTTTGCACTTCCTTGAAAGTCCTGAAAAAGCATAAAATCATTTTGGACGTTATTGGTGTGAAAATCATTTTGAGCTTTGATTTGTTGATTTGATTGAGTCAATATCTTATACTGTCACTCTTTTACACCAAAGGAAGAATTTGAGTTCATTCGCTAGGAATATCCAATATTCATCGTGCACATATGTCATGTTTGTATGCATTGATTTTCCTATCGAATTTTCTCACACCACTTCATTTACGCTATCATTGACTTGGTTGCTTTGTGTTCATTCATGGTGTGATTTTATCCATGTGTTCATTCATTTGTCTATTTGGGGACATCAATAAAAAGGGGGAGAATGAATTATCTTATTATGGGGGAGTTTTTGAAATTTGAGTTTGCCCATAAATTGATATATATATATATATATATATATATATATATATATATATATATATATATATATATATATATATATATATATATATGTTTATCTCATCATTTCAAACTTGATATGTCACTTGGTATTTTGCTTTATCTCATGTGTGTAGGTAACATTGATGATCTCTAAATTGCACACCCTGATGAGAAAAGATTTGAGATTCCTGACGATTAGAAGAACAAACGATGAAGACTATCCATTTGTACCTTTTCCAGTTTTGGGTTCATGGGAGGGTAGATTTGTATAGGCAATTTCATACTTAATATTTCGTATTTTTTATGTATGTACCGGCATAGACATAGGGGGAGATTTGTAAGGACATTTTTCTCATGTCCGAAATGTTTCATTTATTTATGTCGTACGCCGCTACATTTGGCACGTCACCTCACGGTCTCAAATGACGGCCTCTATCCGAATTCCGGGAATCAAGCATGCATTATCTCCACTAATGTATCCCTTATCTGCATCAACGACTTCACATTCCTTGATTCTAGGCTCGTAATGCAAGTGGAACGCAAGAGAAGTCAAATCAGTGAAACAAGGCATGATAGGGATGTTCAAGGACAAATTGGTAATTTTACAGCCACCGTCCAGAGGACCGGTCAAATGGAAAGTTGAATAGCTTGCCGCAACAAAGATACTGGAAGAAACGGCACCTCAATCCGAGCTACGGTGAACAAGTTATGGCTGTTGAAAATGGAGATATGTTCATTGAAAATTCTGGGAATTTTTCTAAGTGTTAAAGCTCCTGTTCCCAGCACACTTTCCCGAACCCAGCCCGAAACCGGTTTGGGGGGGCGAACCGGTTCACAGGGGTACCCGAACCGGTTCGGGGTACCTGTACGCTGGATAGAATTTCAGCATTTTAAAATCGTGGGTCTCTTCATGTATTTTCCTATAAATACCAACTTCGGGAGAGTTGTTTTGCAAGACTTTAGGAGACGAATTTGAGAGTCCAAATACATCTAGTTTTCATATTTTTGAGTCCCAAGACTCATGGTTTGATTCACACATCCTTTCCAAATTTTTGTGAATCCTTTAGCAACCTAAGAAAACAACTTTGGTTTGTTCAACCCTTGTGGAGGAGACCGTTCTTCTTCTTCATTGCAGCACTACTGGAAAGGGATAATTTTAGCCGCGACTACAGAATCCGATACCCGAGGGTAATTCTTAGTCAACTTGTATTTTCGTTGTAATCCGATTGTAAGCCGTTCTCTTACAAATTATAGTGAAAATAAATGGTTTTGCCCCTGAGGGGAATTTTTCCTTAATTGCATGTGTTTGAATGTTCTTGCGTAGATTATCAATTTATTCAATCACATACTACTGCATGTTTAGGGTTTGTTTGTGTTAAAAGGTCTTTTAAATATGATTTGATCATTTGAACGCGAGCACACACGTTCTCAGATAGCAATTGGGGAAAACTTATATTTTGTGAGTATTGTTACTCGGTCGGAAATTTGTATTAAATGTTATTTCAGTATGTTCGTGAATGCGGTGATCTGATTAAATATATAATTAGGTAAATAGTTATATATGAGATGATTAATACATAGTGTAAAATGTATTACGTGCATAACAGGTGTGAATACTATATGAAAATAAAAGGGTAATGATTTAATTAAGTTGTCGTTTATAATAACTTAAAAAAATCATGAATCAAAGTATACTCGGTTAGGGTAGGTAAATTTCAAGGGTTAAAATAAGTATTGGGTTAGGAGCGTAGAACATAGTACATTAAATAAAAGCGTTAATAGTGCACCTTAGAGGAGGGGTAAGGAAATCCTCAAGAGAGTGCGGCACTAACTAAAATATGAAGAGCATGCATGTTTATTTATTACTGCAAGTTAATCATTTGTTAAATATTTTCAAATGTTTTTGGGTACTAACCTTTGCTATAAAAAAATTTAAAAACCTTTTAGGTGTCCAACCACAAGGGCGCCAGGCTTGACTCTATTCTAGGTATCCGTTGCTGCAGCACCTGTGGATGTTGCGGGTCTTTGATAGACGCCTCCTTCTTTCATTTGTGTAGAGACTCTCTAGTAGTTATCTGAGCTTGTCGCTCACAGTTCATTTATCAGTATTAGACTTGTTGAGATTTTCTTATTATCTTTATTTGTATTGGATAATTGGACCGATGATTTATTCGGTTAGGTATCTTAATTGTGGATGGTTATTTTAGTTAACTGTGAATGTGTTCTATTTTTATTCCGCGTGAGTTTTTATTTAATTAATTGAAAGATAAAAATTGGCACCAGTCTACTTTTCTCACTTAGGTGGTTAGTAATTAAAAAAACGACAGTGATGCTAAGAATGGACCAACTGAGAAACCTTTTCTAACTTGATTTAGGACTAATCACCTGGGATTAATTAAGCGGGCTATCACAGATGGTATCTGAGCATCAGGTTCTTGTGTCCTTAGGATCTGTGCGGCTTTCTACATTTCAGCGTAGTTTCCGTTTGTGGTAGAGCCCTATTATTAGGACCGTTGATTCATTTTCCGCTTATAAGATATCGTATTTCTGCTGTGAATATTTTTGTGTAAACTGTGTACTTATGCGATTTAATCTATTTCAGATGCCGCCGAGGAGACTGAGAGCGGAGAGGGATGAGGCTAGGGATGAAATCAGGGAGGCTCACCAGGAGCCACATGTACCGCCACCACCACCCCCGCCCGAGTTGATTTCCACTACTCAGGTGGCAGTGATAGTGGCCCAGGAGGTCGAAACAGCAATGAGAGCTATAGCAACTCACTTTCCACAGCCCCAGGCACCGCCTCCAGTGGTACCAGTAGTTCAGGATCCAGTGGGGCCACCATCTTGGCAAAGAGTTAGGGAGACATTTCAGAAGGGTCACCCACCTGAGTTTCGGGGTAGCACAGATGTGATAGAGGCTTGTGACTGGAAGAAGAACATTCAGCGCCATCTGCGCATGCTAGAGTGTACCGAGGTACAGAAATAGATGATTGCTACCTTTCGTCTATCAGGGGCAGCCTTACAGTGGTGGGAGTCAGTTACCACCGTCGAGGAGCGAGACTTGATGCCGATAGCAAAGTTCTGGGTGCGGTTCGACCGCAAATACTTTCCACCAGCAGTAGAGACTGAGATGAGAAAGAAATTCAGTGATTTAGTTTAGGGTGACCGGTCAGCGGCAAACTACGAGGAAGAGTTCACCCATTTGGCAAACTTTGTGCCAAATGAGCTGAGCGATGAGGAGCGGAAGAAATCGAGGTTTATGTACGGTTTAGCCTAGACGATCAGGCAACACTTAATTGGGAATCTGACGTTAGTGACGTATATAGACGTCGTTAATGCCGCACTTGTACACTGCCAGGATCATCGCTTCCATGCGAAGGGGATCAAGAGAACAGGGGAGCCGAGCCAACAGGGCAAGGTCGTTACTAGTAGTGACACAAGTGGTGCTCAGCAGCAGGCGGGTAGTCAGCAAGGGAATCAGGCTAAGAAGTTTAAGCCTAGTGGTTTCCGACAGGGAGGACAGGGGTTCAGGCAGGGGCAGCCGGGCCCGAATCAGCAGCAGCAGGTTCCTTAGGTCCGTCAGGGCCAAGGGAACAATGGGGGAGGCCAGCAGGGCCAGGGCCATCCGCGTCAGGGTCAACAGAGCCAACGACAGGGGGATGGTTAAAGACGCTGTTTTGTGTGTGGCCAGCCAGGACATTTCAAGAGGGAGTGCCCACAGAGGGGTAAAGGTCAACAGCAGGAGGCCCAACAGGGGCAACGGGGGCAATTACCACCAGCAGCACCAGCCCCACCCGCCCCACCTCAGCAGGGGCAGATGCACTACGGACGTGTGTATAAGGTCCGGGATGTTCCTAATCCCCCGGCGCAGCAAGCACCGCCAGCAGTTGAGGGTATATTTCTCATTCATGGTTATGAGGGTAGTATTCTTTTTTATACGGGAGCATCACATTCATTCGTTAAATTAAATTTTGCTAAACGGCCTGGACTACTAGAGACCGCGGGTAGTCTTCGGATGTGTGTAGAGTCGCCAGTTGGCAGCGGGGCTACGATTCACTCGATTTGTCGGGGTGTGGACATTTTTATTGGGGGACTTAGTTTAGCAGCGGACCTCTTAGTGTTAGATATGGAGGGGTACGATGTCATCTTGGGTATGGATTGGTTGGCAGGTTATCGGGCAACGATGGATTGCTATGAAAGGACCATCGTGTTCTCCATTCCAGGGTAGGAGATGTTCTTAATAGCAATGACACTACCCGAGGGAGGGTCACGCACACACTTGTATTACATTGCGGAGGAAACCTCATAGGAGGTGGCTATTCCGTTGGATTCAATCCCAGTGGTGAGAGACTTTGAGGATGTGTTTCAGGAGATACCAGGGTTGCCACCTAGCAGGGAAATCGAATTTGTGATCGATTTAGCATCGGAGACGAGGCCAATTGCTCGGGCCCCATACCGTATGGCCCCTTCAGAGATGCGTGAGCTGAGGGAGCAGATTCAGCAACTTCTGGGTCAGGCTTTCATGCGACGGAGTACATCACCATGGGGTGCACCGGTGTTATTTATGAAAAAGTGAGATGGCTCACTACGGTTATGCGTGGACAATAGAGAGCTGAATAAGGCCACGATACGGAATAAGTATTTGTTGCCTAGGATTGACGACCTATTTGACCAGTTGAGAGGGGCGTATTATTTCTCTAAGGTCGATTTGAGGTCAGGATATCATCAACTACGTATCCGAGAGGAAGATGTTGCGAAGACCGCTTTCCTGTCGCGGTATGGATCTTACGAGTTCAGGGTAATGCCATTCGTCCTCACCAATGCACCAACAGTGTTCATGGACCTCATGAACATAGTCTTCAAGGAGTTTCTCGATCAGTTTGTTATCGTGTTCATTGATGACATCCTGATCTACTCGCGTACCGAGGAGGAGCACGCAGAGCACCTGCGTATAGTGTTACAGACATTACGGGATCACCAACTCTATGCCAAATTCGATAAGTGTGGATTTTGGCTACGGGAGGTTCAGTTCCTTGGCCACGTGGTGTCAAACCGGGGTATTGCGATGGATCCAAGTAAAGTATCGGCGGTGAGGGAGTGGGGACAGCCCACGACACCGACAAAAGTGCGCAATTTTCTCGGGTTGGCCGGTTATTACAGACGGTTCATCAAAGGATTCTCAAAGATTGCGGGCCCTTTGACGAATCTTACCCTAAAAGGGGTACCTTTCACTTGGAATGATCGTTGTCAATTAGCTTTCGACGAGTTAAAGGACAAGTTGTCATCTGCACCCCTGCTTGCATTGCCGAAAGGAGGATTAGAGTATCGAGTTTACACTGACGCATCCTTATAGGGACTTGGGGGTATGCTTCAGCAGGAGGAAAGGGCTATAGCTTATGCGTCCAGGAAGCTAAAGCCCCAAGAGAGGAAATACCCCACTCAAGACCTAGAGTTAGCAGCAGTCATTTTTGCTTTGAGGATATGGAGACATTATCTTCTGGGGGAGCAGTTCATTCTAGTCACGGATCACAAATCACTTTAGCATCTCTTCACTCAGAAGTATCTTAATATGAGACAGAGGCGATGGCTAGAATTCGCGAAAGACTATCAGTTTGATATTCAGTATCATCCTGGTAAGGCTAATGTGGTAGCAGATGCATTGAGTCGGAAACTGACTGGGGAAATATCAGAAGTCTGGAAAGCGAAGTGAAGAGAACTTAGATACGAGGATGATGTAACCAGGGCTTGTATGTCAGCATTATCCAATACACCTGAGATCATTATGCGGGTTGTGAGGACTCAGGTGGAGGATCAGACCTATCGGGATAGGGTGAGCCAGTTGCTAGCTGAGGGAGCTGAGGGTTACTCTATCAGCTCGGAGGGAGTCTTACGCTATAATGGGAGATTGATCGTGCCAGAGGATGCGGAGTTGAGGCACGGTGTTATGACAGAGTCTCATTGGTCGAGATTCATGGTCCATCCCGGTGGGGATAAAATGTATCAGGATATGAGGAGACAGTATTGGTGGGCAGGAATGAGACGGGACATAGCAGAGTTTGTTTCGAAATGTGCCACGTGTCAGCTCGTGAAAGTTGTCCATTAAAGACCATCAGGGATGCTACAGCCACTTGAAATTCCCGTCTGGAAGTGGGAGAGCATCTCTATGGACTTCATTACAGGGTTACCGACATCGCAGATCCATATGGGTTATTGTGGATCGGTTGACCAAAGTGTCCCACTTCCTACCGGTTCGTACAGACTTTGAGACGATGCGTTATGCACAGCTATTCATAGAGGAGATTGTTAAACTGCACGGGGTACCGATTAATGTTGTGTCGGATAGGGACAAGATCTTTGTCGCCCACTTTTGGCAGAGTTTTCAGGAGGCCATGGGCACGAAGTTACGTTTGAGTACAGCCTATCACCCACAGACTGACGGACAGACCGAGAGAGTCAATCAGATGTTGAAAGATATGCTCAGAATGTGTATACTAGACTTTGGGGGAGGTTGGGAGAAATATATTCCTCTGGTAGAGTTTGCATATAACAACTCTTACCAATTCACGATCGGCATGTCACCATTAGAGGCATTATACAGGAGACCTTGTCGTTCACCCGCTTGTTGGTTAGAGGTGGGGGACAACAAACTATTGGGGTCGGGGATTGTTCAGGAGACATCTGCCAAGATAGAGCTGATCCGAGGGAGGATTCGGATAGCTCAGGATAGGCAGAAAAGTTACGTTGATGATTCACGGAGACATGTGGAGTTAGAGGTTGGAGATCAGGTATTGGTCCGGGTGTCCCCTATGAAATGGGTGATGAGGTTCGGCAAGAAAGGTAAGCTAGCACCGAGGTACATGGGACCTTTCCCTAATATATAGAGGGTGGGGCCTGTAGCCTACAGGTTAGGATTACCCGAGCACCTTCAGCGGATACACGACGTGTTCCATGTGGCAACGCTGAAGAAATATCGCAGGAGCGAGAGGGCCTTCTGGCACATTCCACTCGGAGAAATTGATTTACAGCCAGACATCTCATATGAGGAGAGGCCGGTGGCTATCCTAGACCGTAGCGAGCGGAAATTACGATCCAAGGTTGTTCCACTAGTTAGAGTACAGTTGGTTCTCACAACATTGACGAGTCTACCTGGGAGCGGGAGGAGGATATGCGGGAGCAATATCCAGAGCTTTTCATCACAGGTATGACCTAATTTCGGGGACGAAATTCCTTTGTAAGGGGGGGAGTATGTAACAACCCGCATTTTTCATGCATTAAATATGTAATTAATTCGGAAAATAAAAATTACTTGTGAGTCGTAATTTTAATTGAATTAATTAGGGAAATTTTATTTAAATATTAATCGGGGAGTAAATGGTTAATATTTATGGGAATTTATTTAATAAGTGAATAGTAATTATTTATTTAAGTCATTTCGAGTATTAATGACAGGGTATGCACTTATCTCAACCGGGAGTCGGTATAGACTAAAGGGGTGGGGGGATAAGTATTTTTATAAATTAATTCGGATGCCAATTCTGAGTGTACGGTTGAGTCCGTATGGGTCGAGATAGTCGGAAAAGTGTACCCGGGGTAGTAAACGGGTCACGGAGCCTTTTTAGACATAGTCGGGCCCACACGGGGGCATTTGGGTCACTTGGGCTTGGCCCATTAGGCAAAAAACGGGATTTAGGTAAATTAAGGAATTAGAAGGAATAAGAAAACGGCTGATAGAGTTTTAGAAAAAAGGCTAAGTGTATTAAGGAACCCTAATAGCAGTTAAAGGCAGTTTTGGGATCACTAGAGAGCCAACAAGGACCATCTTCAACCTTGGAATTCATCTCCGAATCAGACACTACGAAACCTAAGGCAAGTGGATAACTTGCAATAGTATTGAATCTGTATTTCAATTCATATTCATGTGATGTGTTTGATCAAAATTCCTTTTGGGTGTTCATGGCATAAACATGAGGTTTTGAAAATAATAATCTGATTTACGAATTTGAATGAGAATTTTTGTAGAAATCTGATATTATAAATTGATACGAATCTGGTAGGATGATATCTGGATATTTAGAAACGAATTTGGTGAAGGAATTTGGGATGTAAATGGGTAAGGAATTTAAGATGAATAATTTCCCAAATTCAGAAATTGTAGTTAATGGACGAATTGATAACGTTGGAGGACATTCTGGAGGTCCCTAATAAGGTTCCTAACTTGTATTATTGTTAAAAAGGCTTGAGATTTCTAATAGAAGGAGTTAGGGTTTTATGAAACTCGTCCATGGCAGAATCTATCTTCGCGAAGAAGACGAAGACATGTTCGATCGATCGATCGAAGGTCTGGGGTCGATCGATCGAAGGTCGGCAGATTTTGACAATTCGCCCAGTTTTCTTTTATATAAAGAAAATTTAATTTAATCTTTTTCCATGAATTAATTTGGTGAGAAATTTATACATGGGTATTAAATCTAATTAGTGGTGAATAAAATTAATTAGAATTTGGAGACGACTTAGTGTGACATCATAATTTAAATTTGTTGGGTTTTGGAGGAATTAGGTGTGATACACTAAGGTTGAATTTTTGGGAAGGGTTCGAAAGGATTAAATATAGTTAGAGAACAAGTCTGGGGATAATGGTTGAGGAATACCGAGGGATAAATCTTATTTAGGTAAAGGCTAAATAATTTGGGAGTCGGGAATTTAGACTCGGGGGAGGTTGATTCAGACTACGAGAGTAAATCCAATTTTATGGTGGGGGCGACACCAAAGGTGACTTAATTAATTAATGTGCGAATTAATTAATGATTAGAGTTGGACCATAAACTCTTAATAAATTAAATAGGCTTATGTTACGGATTGTGTACATGGTGTAGCCGGGACATTTTATATTTATATATATGTACGGGGTGTGACAGTATATATATAGCGTGTGTTCATTAATATCAGTGATTGAATATTATTAGTATATACTCTAGTGCTGTAGGGGGAGGTTGCGCGTAGTGGATGAATCCCCTAGCTTGAGGAGTAGGGCGAGTATAATCCCAGGTCATAGCGTCCGTTATATGGGTGAGGGGCATCTCACTTTCAGGGAAGGAATATGATCGCCTCCAAATTCGTATGTTAAACTAAGTTAGTGAGCGAATTTAACTTGGATAACTAGGTTACGTGAATACACCTAGTGGAATTGCACTTAGGGAAAACTTATATTTTGTGAGTATTGTTACTCGGTCGGAAATTTGTATTAAATGTTATTTCAGTATGTTCGTGAATGCGGTAATATGATTAAATATATAATTAGGTAAATAATTATATATGAGATGATTAATACATAGTGTAAAATGTATTACGTGCATAACAGGTGTGAATACTATATGAAAATAAAAGGGTAATGATTTAATTAAGTTGTCGTTTATAATAACTTAAAAAAATCATGAATCAAAGTATACTCGGTTAGGGTAGGTAAATTTCAAGGGTTAAAATAAGTATTGGGTTAGGAGCGTAGAACCTAGTACATTAAATAAAAGCCTTAATAGTGCACCTTAGAGGAGGGGTAAGGAAATCCTCAAGAGAGTGCGGCACTAACTAAAATATGAAGAGCATGCATGTTTATTTATTACTGCAAGTTCATCATTTGTTAAATATTTTCAAATGTTTTTGGGTACTAACCCTTTCTATAAAAAAATTTAAAAACCTTTTAGGTGTCCAACCACAAGGGCGCCAGGCTTTACTCTATTCCAGGTATCCGTTGCTGCAGCACCTGTGGATGTTGCGGGTCTTTGATAGATGCCTACTTCTTTCATTCGTGTAGAGACTCTCTAGTAGTTATCTGAGCTTGTCACTAACAGTTCATTTATCCGTATCATACTTGTTGAGATTTTCTTATTATCTTTATTTTTATTGGATAATTGGAACGATGGTTTATTCGGTTTGGTATCTTAATTGTGGATGGTTATTTTAGTTAACTGTGAATGTGTTCTATTTTTATTCCTCATGAGTTTTTATTTAATTAATTGACAGATAAAAATTGGCACCAGTCTACTTTTCTCACTTAGGTGGTTAGTAATTAAAAAGACGACAGTGATGCTAAGAATGGACCAACTGAGAAACCTTTTCTAACTTGATTTAGGACTGATCACCCGGGATTAATTAGGCGGGGTGTCACATATTGCAACCCATTTTCCTCAGCCCCAGGCACCACCTCATGTGGCACCAGCAATTCAGGCTCTCGTGGGGCCACCGTCTTGGCAGCGAGTTAGGGAGACCTTTCAGAAAGGTCACCCACCCAAGTTTCAGGGTAGCACCGATGTGGTAGAGGCTTGTGACTGGAAGAAGAATATTCAGCGCCATCTGCGCATGCTAGAGTGTACTAATGTGCAGAAATAGATGCCTGCTACCTTTCATCTATCGGGGCCAGCCTTACAGTGGTGGGAGTCAGTTACCACCGTTGAGGAGAGTGATTTCATGACGATATCCGAGTTCTGGGTACGGTTTGACCGTAAATACTTCCCACCAGCAGTAGAGGCTGAGATGAGGAAGAATTTCAGTGATTTAGTGCAGGGTGATCGGTCATTGGCAGATTATGAGGAAGAGTTCACCCGTTTGGCAAACTTTGTGCCAAATGAGGTGAGCGATGAGGCGCGAAATAAGTCGAGGTTCATGGATGGCTTAGCCTGGAGGATCAGGCAGCATTTGATTGGGAATCCGACATTAGTGACTTATACAGATGTCGTTAATACTGCCCTTGTACATTGCCAGGATCATCGCTTCCATGCGAAAGGGAGCAAGAGAGTAGGGGAGCTGAGCTAGGAGGGCAAGGCAGTTACTGATGGTGACACGAGTGGTACTCAGCAGTAGACTAGCAGTCACCAAGGGAATTAGGCTAAGAAATTTAGGCCTGGTGGGTTCCGACCGAGAGGACAGGGGTTCAGGCAGGGGTAGACGGGCCCAAATTAGTAGTAGTAGGTTTCTCAGGGCCGTTAGGGCCAAGGGAACAATGGGGGAGGCCAACAGGTCCAACGACAGGGGGCGGTCAGAAATGCTATTTTGTTTGTGGCCATCCAGGACACTTTAAGAGGTAGTGCCCGTAGAGGGGCAGAGGTCATCAGCAGGGTTCCCAACAGGGGCAACAGGGGCATATGCCACCAGCAACACCAGTTCCACTCGCCCCACAGAAGCCGGGGCAAATGCACTATGAGCGTGTGTATAACGTCCGGGATGTTCCCAATCCTCCAGCACAGTAGGTACCGCCAGTAGTTGAGGGTATGTTTCTCATTCATGGTCATGAAGGTAGTATTCTTTTTTACATGGGAGCATCACATTCATTCATTAAATCTAATTTTGTTAAACGAGCCAGGTTACTAGAGACCGCGGGTAGTCTCCGTATATGTGTAGAGTCACCAGTAGGAAGTAAGGCTTTGATTCACTCGATTTGTCAGGGGGTGGATATGTTAATCAAAAGGCTTAGTTTAGAAGCGGACCTCTTAGTGTTAGATATGGAGGGGTACGATGTCATCCTCGGTATGGATTGGTTGGCAGGTTATCGGGCGACTGTGGATTGCTATGAGAGGATGATCGTGTTCTCCATTTCGGTACAGGAGATGTTACTAATAGCAATGTCATTGCCCGAGGGAAGGTCGCGTACCCACTTGTATTACATCGAGGAGGAAACCTCATAGGAGGTGGTGGTTCCGTTGGACACAATCCCAGTAGTGAGGGACTTTGAGGATGTGTTTCAGGAAATACCAGGGTTACCACCCAGCAGGAAAATTGAATTTGTAATTGACTTAGCTCCAGGGATGAGGTCGATTGATCGAGCCCCATATCGTATGGCCCCTTCAGAGATGCATGACTTGAGTGAGAAGATTCAGCAGCTCCTGGGTCAGGGTTTCATTCGATGAAGTACATCACCGTGGGGTGAACCGGTGTTATTTGTAAAGAAACGGTATGGTTCACTTCGATTGTGCGTGGACTACAGGGAGTTGAACAAGGTGACGATACGAAATAAGTATTCGTTACCTAGGATCGATGATCTTTTTGACCAATTGAGAGGGGCATCTTACTTCTCCAAGATTGATTTGAGTTCAAGTTATCATCAACTACATATCCGAGAGGAGGATATTTCTAAGACTGCTTTCCTATCGCGGTATAGATCTTACGAGTTCAGGGTGATGCCATTTGGGCTCATAAATGCGCCAGCAGTGTTCATGGATCTCATGAATATGGTTTTTAGAGAATACCTCGACCAGTTTGTCATCATGTTCATTGATGACATACTGATCTTCTCGAACACTGAGGAGGAGCACGCAGAGCATCTTCATAAGGTTCTACAAACATTGCGGGATCATAACCTCTATGCCGAATTTGGGAAGTGTGGATTTTGGCTACGGGAGGTGCAGTTTTTTATCCACGTGGTGTTAGACCGGGGTATTGTGGTGGATCCGAGTAAGGTGTCAGTGGTGAGGGAGTGCGGATAGCCCATGACACCGACCAAGATGCGCAGTTTTCTAGGCAGGATATTACAGGAGGTTTATTAAAGTATTCTCAAAGATTACGGGCCATCTGACGAATCTGACTCGAAAAGGGGTACCTTTCACTTGGAGTGATCATTTTCAATTAGCTTTCAACGAGCTAAAGGATAAGTTGACATATGCACCTATACTTGCTTTGCCGAAGGGAGGACTAGAGTATCGGGTTTACACTGATGCATCCCTACAGGGACTTGGAGGTGTGCTTCAGCAGGAGGAAAGGTCTATAGCTTATGCTTTCAGAAAGCTAAAGCCCCACGAGTGGAATTACCCTACTCACGACCTAGAGCTAGCAGCGATCATTTTTTCTTTGAGGATATGGAGACATTATCTTCTAAGAGAGCAATTCACTTTATTTATGGATCACAAGTCACTTCAGTATCTCTTCACACAAAAGGATCTAAACATGAGACAGAGGCGGTGGCTAGAATTCGTGAAAGACTACCAGTTTGATATTCAGTATCATCCTGGTAAGGTTAACGTGGTAGCAGACGCATTGAGACGGAGACCGACTGGGGAAATATCATAAATCTGAAAACCGAAGTGGAGAGAGCTTCGGTATAAGGATGATGTAGCCGGGGCCTGCACGTCAGCATTATCCATCACACCTAAAATAATTATGCGGGTTATGAGGGCTCAGGCAGAGGATCAGATTTGTCGGGATAGCGTGAACCAGTTGTTATCCAAGGGAGCAGAGGGTTACTCGATCAGCTCGAAAGGAGGCCTACGCCTTAATGGGAGGTTAATTTTGCCAGAGGATGAGGAGTTGAGGCACACTGTTATGACAGAGTCCCATTGTTCGAGATTTACGATACATCCCGGCGGGGATAAAATGTACCAGGATATGAGGAGACAGTATTGGTTGGCAGGAATGAAATGGGACATAGAAGAGTTTGTCTCAAAATGTACCACGTGTCAGCTCAGGAAAGTTGACCATCACAGACCATCAGGGATGCTACAGCCGCTAGAAATTCCAGTGTGGTAGTGGGAAAGCATCTCCATAGACTTCATTACAGGGTTACATGCATCGCAGAGGGGTCACAATTCCATATGGGGCATTGTGGATCGTTTGACCAAGGTGGCCCACTCCCTGTCAGTTCGAACGAATTTTGAGACGATGCATTATGCGCAGCTATTTATAGTGGAGATTGTTAAGCTGCACTGGGTGCCGATAAATATTGTGTCTGACAGAGATAAAATTTTTGTGGCCCACTTTTGGCAGAGCTTTCAGGAGGCCATGGGTATGGAGTTACGTCTGAGTACAGCCTACCACCCACAGACCGACGGGAAGACTGAGAGAGTCAATCAGATGCTGGAAGATATGCTCAGAATGTGCATTTTAGACTTTGGGGGAGGTTGGGAGAAATATCTTCATTTGGTAGAGTTCACGTATAACAACTCTTACCAATTCACGATTGGCATGGAACCGTTCGAGGAACTGTATGGGAGACCTTGTCGTTCACCCACTTATTGGTTAGAGGTGGGGAAAACAAGCTATTGGGGTCGGAGATTGTCCAGGAGACATCTTCCAAGATAGAGATGATCTGAGGGCGTATTCGGAATATCTCAGGATAGGAAGAAGAGTTATGCTAATGCTTCACGGATACATATGGAGTTATAGAGGTTGGGCACCAGGTATTAGTCCGGGTGTCCCCTATGAAAGGGGTAATGAGGTTCGACAAGAAGGGTAAGTTAGCATCGAGGTACGTGGGACCTTTCCCTATTATTGAGAGGGTGGGACCGGTAGAATATAGACTGGGATTGTCGGAGCACCTTCAGCGGATACACGACGTGTTCCATGTGGCATCGCTGATGAAATATCGAAGAAACAAGAGAGCCTTCTGGAACATTCCACTCGAGGAGATTGATTTACAGCCAAACATCTCATATGAGGAGATACCGGTGGCTATTCTGGACCTTAGTGAGTAGAAATTATGATCCAAGGTTGTTCCACTAGTTAGAGTACAGTGGGGTCATCACAACGTTGACAAGTCTACCTGGGAGCGGGAGGAGGATATGCGAGAATAATATCCAGAGCTATTCACCAGAGGTATGACCTAATTTCAGGGACGAAATTCCTTTGTAAGGGGGGAGTATGTAACACGCCGTATTTTTGTGCATTTAATATTTAATTAATTCGGGAATTCAAAATTACTTGTGTGTCGTAATTTTAATTGAATTAATTAGGACAATATATAATTAAATATTAATCGAGGAGTGAATGGTTAATATCTAGGGAAATTAAATTACCAAGTGAATAGTGATAATTTATTTACGTTATTTCGGGTATTAATGACGGAGTATGTACTTATCTCAGCCGGGAGTCGGTATAGACTAATTTGGGTGTGAGATAAGTATTTTTAAAAATTAATTCGGATGCCAATTTTGAGTGTACGGTTGAGTCCGGATGGGCCGAGATAGTCGGAAAAGTGTACCCGGAGGTAGTAAACGGGTCACGGGATGTTTTTAGGCACAGTCGGGCCCACACGGGGGTATTTGGGTCACTTGGGCTTGGACCATTAGGCCAAAAATGGGATTTATCCTAATTACCTAATTAAGATAAAAGAGAAACGGCTGATTGAAGTTTAGAAAACACTTAGTGGGAGAGGAAAACCTAAGAGGCAGTTAAAGGAAAATTGGAGGACAAAGGAAAGAGCCAAAAAGAGGGAATCTCATCTCCAACCTTGGGAATCCACAACTCTAAATCAGACCCTACGAATCATAAGGCAAGTGGTTAACTTGTTGTAGAATTTAATTTTCTTTTCGATTCATATTTATGTGATGTGAGTAATTAAAATTCGTTTTTGGATTTAAAGGGTATAAACATCGGGTTTTTGTAAACCAATATTCTGATTTCTAAATTATGTAGAAATTCATGTGTAATCTGAGAGAAGTATATATATATCTGGTAGGATGTAATTCGGATGAACTAGAAATGAATTTGAAGAAAAGATTTGATGTTTAAATGGGTTAAAGGTTAAATCGTATTTTTCCCCTAATTTATGAAAACAGTAGAGAACGTAAATTAAATGGTGTTGGTAGACTTTATGGGAGTCCCTTATGAGGTTTTTTTATATATATTGTTGATGGGAAGGCTTGGGTTTCACTGTAGAAGAAATTAGGCTTTGAAGATTTTTGTCCATGGCTGAAACAGAAGGGGGAAGATCGATCGAGGGTTGGGGATCGATCGATAGATGGTTCAAAACTTCTGGCAGTTCGGCCAGTTTATGTATATGAGGGGAAATTAAATTAAATTCTTTTCCATGCCTTATTTAATGAGAAATAAATATAGGACTTTCAAGCTAGTTAATTATGAGTAAAATTAATTAGGATTTGAAGAAAATTACATGTGTCACACCATGATTAAAATTAATTGGAATTTGGAGGAAATTTATGTGAGACACATTATGGTTAAATTTTGGGAATAATATTTCAAAATCATTAAATACGGATTGAGTGGGCAAGTCCGGGGTTATTGGTTGAGTGATACCAAGACATTAATTTTATTTAGAGTGAAGGCTAAATAATTTGGAGTCGGAAATTTAGACTCGGGTATTGTTTATTTCGGGCCATGAGAGTAAGTCCGAATATATTGGTTGGGGGTGACACCAAAAGTAATTTAATTAATGTGTGAATTAATTAATAATTAGAGTTGGACCATAAACTCATAATAATTTGAATAGGCTTGTGTTACGGACTTAGTACACGGGATAGCATGGATAGTTTATTTTATATATATATATGGTGTGTGCGTCAATATTAGTGGTTAGATATTATTATTATATCGACTCTAGTGCTATAGGAGGGAGGTTGCACGTAGTGGATGCATATCCTAGCTTGAGGAGTAGGGCGAGTATATTCTCATGTCATAACGTCCATTATATGGGTGAGGGACATCTCACTTTCGGGGAAGGAATATGACTGCCTCCAATTTTTATGTATTATCCAAGTTAGTGAGCGATACTGACTTGGGGTAACTAAGTTATGTGAATATGCCTAGTGGAATAGCACTTTTGAGGATTTGCATCCGGTGAGTTATTACTCGAAAGGATGTTTAGTATTAATTATTATTTCAGCATGTTTGTGAATGTTTTGATATAACTATACGTATATAATGAGGTAAATAATTATATACGGGTAAATTAATACAGGCCGTGAATTGTATTAGATATATAATGGGTGCGGAAGTTATATGAAATTTAAAAAGGGAAATGATTATTTAAGTTAATGTTGATAACAACTTAGAAATCATAATTATGGCACACTCGGTTAGAGTAGGGTGGTGGCAAGGGGATTATATCAGTTATCTAGTCATGAGATAAATAACTAGGCAAATTAATCAAGGCGTTAGTAGTGCACATTAGAGGAGGGGTGAGGATGTCCTCAAGGGAGTGCGGCACTAACTAAAATATGGAGAGCATGCATATTTACTTATTACTGGAAGTTAATCATTTGCTAAATATTTTCCAAATGTTTTGGATACTAACCCTTGCTATAAAAAAATTTAAAAACCTTTTAGGTGTCCAGCCGCATGGATGCCAGGCTTGACTCATTTCAGGGATCCGTTGCTATAGCATATGTGGATGTTGCGGGAGTTTGATAGGCGCCTCATTCCTTTCAGTTTCAGTATAGATTTCCTATCAGTTATTCGAGCATGTTGCTCATAGATTTATTCAGTACTTATGTCAGACCTGTTGAGATTTATTACTTGTCTTTACTTCTGTTGGTTTGTGTACCGATGGTTTATTCGGTCAGTTAATTAATTGTGAATGGTTAATTTCAGTTAATTGCGATTGTTTATATTACTTTGTTTCTGCATGAGTATTTCATTTTAGTTAATGAAAGATAAAATTGGCACCAGTCTAATTTTTCGTACTTAGGTGGTTAGTAATTAAAAAGGCAACAGTGATGCTAAGAATTAACCAACTGAGAAACCTGTTCTAATTTAATTTAGGACTGATCACCCGGGATTAATTAGGTGGGGTGTCACAATTAGAGTATTTTTTCCAAACCAATATAAAACTTAAAAAAACTAAAAATTAGTAATAAATCAATTAAAAAATTTTAAAACCTAAAAATTATATAAACACATTGTAATTTTCTGAAAATTAGAGAAATTTTTTTTAAATAAGGAAATAATGGAAGTAAATACATATTAAAAAACATTTAAAGATAAAAAAAAATACTTTTTTAAAGAAATAAAAATATAATTCACAATTTATAGAAAAACTTGTAAAATATATGAAAGATATTGAAAAAACCTTACAAAATCTGGGCAAATATTAGGGAAAAAATTTGGAAAAATATCAAGGTTCTAAAAAACGCGGGGCGTGATCGAGGCGTGGAGGTCAAGCCTTAAGCCTTAGAAGCCTAGGCGGGCCTTGGCGTAAAAAAGCGTGAAAAGGCGTTTAGGTCTTTTTAATATATTTTAATATTTTTTAACCATAACAAGGCTATTAAAATACTAAACTTGTACATATCCTAAAAATATGTCTTAATATTTGCAAATAAAAATACTATTTGATTATTTTGGATGAGATAATGGTCCAGTTTGTAAAAAAATCTTTAAAAGGCGATATCGTTTCACTAAAGCATTGTTGTTTTAAGAGAAAAAGTACGCCTTAAGGGTTTTACCAAGCATAAGGCGTCAAAATCTTAAGGCGGGGCGTTTCTCCCAAGCCTCAAGCTTAGGCGGAGCCTAGGCGGGTTTTTTAGAACAGTGAAAAATATAAAAATAATAGAGAAACCATTTTCATATTATGAAAAATATTGAAAAAACTACTTTCAAAATTTTGGAATAATAGGAAAATAGAAATAAAAATTTATAGATTAATTTTAATTTGAAAAATGTTTAGAAAATTGTTAAAAATCTAGAAATGTTTTTAAAATAAATTTAAAATTCTCAAAATAGTAGAAAAAAACATTTTAAGGGTATAAACAATACTGGGGGAAATTGAAATGATTATGAAAGAATATAAAAAACAATTAAAAAGGATTGAAAAATATTTAAAAAAAACATTCAAAAAGTAGATTTAATGGAAAGAACATGTTATAAAAAATCAAATTTCAAAACATATATTTGTAGAAAAAATATCCAATGTTTTATATTTCAAAAGTTTCAACAAAACAAGACCGCATTTTCATTTAAGAAAAACACATTCGAATAAAAAAATACATAAAAAATAGAATGTATTTGCTATATTTTGTTTTGTTTTTTTTTGCAAAATTATTATTTTTATTAAAATCTAAAAAAGAGGTTGAAAATCTGGAAGAATGTACAAAAAAAAAGACTTAAAACAAGTTGAAAAAAAATCATAAAATATCTTCGTTAAACTTCTTCTTCAATTCCCGAATTCCCATTCCAACAAATCCAAGGGAAAAAAAGCATTCTCCTTTAATGATTCTTCTTCTCCTTCCCTTCTCAGCAGACTTTTAACAGATCCAAGAGAAAAACTATATACTCATTCCAAGTAACAAACAAAATATCAAAGAGAAAAACACAAAACCCATTTGAAACGCACAAAAATCCATCTAAATGTGTATAGGTCATTGTGTGTGAGTAAATATGTCCATATGTGCATGTTCGTGTGTGTTCATCCATATGTGTGTGTGAGAGAAAAAGAGGGCGGGCAGAAGGAGAGATATGAGAGTGTAACCATAGAAGCTCTATGGCTGGCACGAGAGTGAAATAGATGGAGGAAAATGGAGAAAGAGAAAGAAAATGAGATGATTAAGATATTTTTAACCCTAAGAGGCCATACCACAACAATACTCCTATAAAAGTCACATGATAGCCACATGTCATTTTATGTCTAAATACTTAATGGTGTTAACGCTACTGAAATATTTAAAGTAATTTTGAAAGTTTAGGGGGTTAAATCTCAAAAATCAGAGTTCAGATTGTAAAGTTCAAGGGGTAAGTGTCAGTACTGAAAGAAGAAGTAATGTAATGAAAAGATTTTTAATATTTTAGTTAGGAACCTTTTCTCCGGTGGAAAATAACTGATCAATTGTTTTTTCTTTGAATTCACCAGCTTAAAGAAAATATGGGCTTGCCACTTTACCCCATGTTCATATTCCCTAAATATTATAACTTCCATACCCGAGTTCAAATTTTTTGATGCTCATGAGAGTCTGTGGGTTTAAGATAATTATTTATTTATTAATTTAATATTTTACCCAAATGAATGTGAGGGTCACCATGCCTTCTTTGAGAACGGTTAACAAAATTAGACTCTTCATACACAATCTCCACATCTTACTAAGGTGTCACCAATTTCTCTAGGACCTGACACATGCCACATGGTCATAAGTTGTCTACAATATCGTTTATATTACACATGTAATCTATTATATTCCATGTGTATTTTTTCCATTGTCAGATTAATAATGTGTCACCTAATCTCTTCACTGGCCAATGTCGATGTCCCATAATGCCGTTATTGGGTAAGACTGCTCACTATGTGAGTTCAATCAATTGTGCTCTGATCAAAGTATCTTGTCTCCAGAACCTCCCGTTCCCACATTGAGCATAGAAAGACGGCCCTTTTGGCATAAAGGCAGTTACCACTCATAAAAGGTCAATCTGATAGATACACCAGTACTTTCTCTCTCCCGGATAATTCTACCATAATCAACCATCCAACTAATACCCAAACAAATGAGTACAAGCATGGCTCTATACTTTTTGCAACTGGATGATGGGCTAGGAAGTTCATTAATATCTCTTTGGCTTGGCCTCAGCCGAATGATTTTTCCAGTATTTCTATCTATCTACGAGGTATCAGAATAGGAACTCTGGAATGAAACTTATTCTCATTTGAATTGTTGAAATGAAAACAGAAGACAACTATATATATACACAACAACTTAACTGATATTGATTCTAACAGATAAATCTAACATATGCTAACTGAAAAACTAAACTATACTAACTGAATAACTAACTAAGAAATACACTCAAGTAGTTACAAAATAATAGCTCGTGTAATATGCCCCCTCAAGATGGAGCATAAATGTTAAGAATGCCCATCTTACCAAGAAGAAATTGAAACTGTTGAAGTCCCAAAGGCTTGGTGAAAATGTCAGCCAATTGATTTGTAGAAGATACATGGAGAGTCTTGATCACCCCTTCTTGAATTTTGTCTCGAATTAAGTGACAGTCTATTTCAATGTGTTTAGATCTCTCATGGAAAACAGGGTTTGTTGCTATATGTATAGCTGCCTGACTGTCACAAAATATTAAAGTTGGACTAGGCTGAGAAATGTGTAGATCTTTTAGAACACCGAGTAGCCAAGTGAGTTCACAGACAGTGGCTGTCGTAGCTCTGTATTCTGCCTCTGCAGAGGACCTAGAGACAATATGTTATTTCTTGGACCTCCAAGAAATGAGTGAAGAACCTAGGAAAACACAGAAGCCAGTGATGGATCTTTTAGAATCTGGACATCCAGCCTAATCAGCATCTGTGAAAGCTGTAAGTTGAAGAGATGATGAGGAAGAAAATAAGAGACCTTGTCCAGGAGTGCCCTTAATATACTGAAGAACTCGTTGAGCTGCTTTAAAATGAGGAATTCTTGGTTGAGAAATAAATCGACTTAATTTGTGAACACAATAGGATATGTCAGGTCTTGTGATAGTCAAATATAACAACTTTCCAACCAATCTTCTGTAGGAACAAGGATCAGGCAGTAGATCACCATATTCATTGTTTAACTTGCAATTTTGATCCATGGGAAATTTTACGGGTTTACAACCTAAATAGCCAGAATCAGTAAGGAGCTGAAGAGAATATTGTCTCTAAGAGACTGAAATACCTTTAGGTGATCTGGCTACTTCCAACCCTAGAAAGTACTTGAGGTTTCCCAAATCCTTCAACTTAAACTCAGAGTTTAGGAGATGTTTCAACTTGTTAACAACATCTAGGTCATTACTAGCAAGTATAATATCATCAACATAGACCAACAAGACAATAAAAGAGGAACCTTGTTGTCGAGTAAATAAAGTGTAGTCTGACTTGGATTGCATGAAACCATGAGCTAAAATGGTGGTAGAAAATTTAGAGAACCACTGTCTAGAAGCCTGTTTAAGCCCATAAAGTGATTTGTGCAGCTTACAAACCAAATTTTTGTCGTTCCCATGAAATCCTGGTGGCATTTTCATATATACCTCTTCATCTAGTTGACCATGTAGAAAGGCATTGTTTACATCTAATTGAGTAATGTGCCAATTTTGAATAGAAGCAACAGCAAAAAGACACTTGACTGTAACTAATTTTGTAACTGGAGAAAAAGTCTCCATGAAATCTACCCCCTCTTGTTGGGTGTACCCCTTGGCAACCAATTTAGCCTTATGTCTTTCAATAGATCCATCTGATTTGTATTTAATCTTGTCCACCCACTTGCATCCAATAGGAATTTTGTCAGGAGGAAGTGGAACAATGGACCAGGTATTGTTATCCTCAAGGGCAGTTATTTCAGCTGCCATAGCTTTCTGCCACTCAGGGAATTTTATTGCTTGATGATAAAATTCTAGTTCATGATTAGAGGACACCGACATGACAAAAGATCTATGTGCAGGAGAAAGAGTAGTGTAGGATAAGTGGTGAGAAATTTCATAAGCTTGACGAGGAAGTGACTTAGGAGGAGAAGAAGTGAGAAGGTTACCATGGTAGTCTTGAAGATAGTGAGGAACTCTCTAGGACCTAGTAGAATGTCTAGGAGTAGGAGCAATGGAAAGAGGAATGGAAGGAGGAGAAATATCAGGAATATGAGAGAGATGTCTCTGAGAAAAAAGGAGAGGTAGATGAGATGGGAAAGTCAGAAGTTGAGATTGGATAAGGAAGAACCAAATCAGAGAAAATATATGATGGATTAGAATGTTCAGAAAATAAAGGAAATACATTTTCATGGAAGCGAACATACCTAGATATGAAGGTGGTATGTGACTGAAGATCATAGAGTTTGTAACCCTTGACACCAAATGGATATCCAATGAATATGCACTTTCTAGCTCTTGGATCAAATTTGAGTCTATGTGACTTGAGAGTGGAAGCAAAACAAAGACAACCAAAAATTTTTAGGTGAGTATAAACTGGCTTGGTGTGATATATTAGATAAAAGGGGAGAAGGAGTTCTATTTATAAGGTAAGCAGGAGTTAGAATGCAGTTACCCGAAAACTTTATAGGTAAACTGGCTTGAAAGAGAAGTGCCCTAGCAACATTCAAAAGGTGTTGATGTTTTCTTTCCATAACAGAGTTTTGTTGTGGAGTCTCAGTGCAACTGAGTTGATGAATTATCCCTTTAGAAGAAAATAAAGCAGGTAAACCAAATTCCAAACCATTATCACTGCGAATGGTTTTAATTGTGGTATTAAATTGATTTTCAATCTAATGAACAAAAGATGGCAATAGAGATTGAACTTCTGATTTATTTTTCATCAAATAGACCCAAGTACATCTAGTGGAGTCCTCCACTATAGTCAAAAAATAGGAAACACCACCAAGAGAAGGGGCAGCTAATGGTCCCCATATGTCACAGTGTATTAGAGAAAAAAGGACAGAAGAAACATTATTAAGAGAAGGGAAAGGCAATATTTTTTGTTTAGCTAAAGGACATACAACACAAAGATTTGTTTTGTCAGGATGTACAAATTTTGGCAAATCATGTTGTAACAAAAGCAGTCTAGATGATGAAGGATGTCCCATTCTGAAGTGCCAGAGATCATTTTGGTCGAGAAAACGTTGATTTGAAGAAGATTTGATGGATGCATGAACTGAAGGAGGAACTGTGGATTTGAGGAGGTAGAGATCTCATGTCCTGTCACCCTTCCCAATCACTCTCTAGGATGTGAGGTCCTGGATAATGTAGTGAGATTGTGAGAAGGAGAAAACACAATTGTGAGTGTTTGTGAGTTTACTAATGGAAAGAAAATTATATTTGAAGCTGGGAATACAAAGAACATCAGTAAGTGTGAGAGCAGAACTTAGAGTAATATGACCAATGTGTGAAATAGGAGCACATTCCCCATTGGGAAGAGTAACAGATGTGTTGAATACAGGAGTGGAAGAAGTAAATAAAGAAAGAGAGCATGTCATGTGATCAGTTGCACCAGTGTCCAATATCCATAGACTAGTATCAAGAGTAAATTCCTTAATGGAAGAAAATGTAGCAGGTGAACAAAGAAATCCAGAAGGTTTACCTGCCATGGAAGGAGAGTTGGATTGCACCAAACGAACAGAAGAAGATGATGAATCATCAGAGGAATGAATTTTATCATATTGAGAGGTAATCATCTGAGTTTTAAGGAACTGGAGCAATTGCTAACATTGTGCTGAAGTGAAGCCAAGAGAAGATCCAGAAGAAGGCATTTGTGGAGTACTTTTAACATGATTAGCATGAGGAGGTTTGGATTTAGTCTGAAAACCAGGGGGATACCCATGAATCTTATAGCATTTGTCAATGGTATGTCCTAACATGTTGCATTGAGTAAAATATGGACGTTCCTTACGAAATCCTCTAGGTGCATTATTAGATTTGTAGGAGAGAGATTTGGTATGAAATGCAGCTTGATCAATAGTAGGAATGAAAGTGGAATTAATAACCTTCCTCTGTTCTTCTTCTTGAACCACAAGAGAAAATACTTTGTTGATGGGAGGCAGAGGATCAAGAAGAAGAATTTGACCTCTAATGGAAGAAAAATAATCATTGAGGCCCATGAGGAATTGCATCACATAATCAGCTTGTTGAGCACCACATGTGCAAGTCCCATAGTTAGTAAGCTCATCCCAAAAGCCTTTTAACTTTGTATAATACGCATTTATAGACAACTGGTCTTGAGAAAAAGAAGAGAGAGATTTCTTCAATTACTAGATGCGTGGTCCATTCTGTCTAGAGAAGCGTTCTTTTAGATCAAGCCATACATCACGTGAAGTATCAAGGTAGATGATGCTAGCAGCAATATCCTTGGAAAGTGAGTTAAGCAGCCATGACAGGATCATATTATTGCATCGAGTCCAAGATTGAAATAAAGGATCAGCAATAGGAGGTGAAGGAAGAGTGCCATCAATGAACCCTACCTTGTTCTTTGCGGTAAGTGCCATAACAATTGATCGACACCAGGTATGGTAATTATCACCAGTGAGTTGCTGAGAGACAAGAATGGTGCCTGGATTATCACCATGATGAAGAAAGTAAGGACTGTCAAGATGCTCTGTGAAATCAGTTACTATAGGTAGAGAAGAAGATGATGTAGAGATTGGATTTGTTGTCATGATCGCAAGGTGTTTGTTAAAATGTTACACAGATTTAGGATAAAATTCAAAAGAATATTGAAGAACACGATCAAGAACTTAAGGAACACGATCAAGAAGATGATCAGAAATGCAATCAAAAAAAAATCACAGGAAGAAATGCTCTGTAATTTCACTGATTGAAGAGAGAAAAGAAAAAAAAATGTGAGCGGAAACAAAATGAGAGTTTTGCTCTGATACCATATCAAAATAGGAACTCTGGAATGAAACTTATTCTCATTTGAATTGTTGAAATGAAAACAGAAGACAGCTATATATATACACAACAACTTAACTGATATTGATTCTAACAGATAAATCTAACAGATGCTAACTGAAAAACTAAACTATACTAACTGAATAACTAACTAAGAAATACACTCAAGTAGTTACAAAATAATAGCTCGTGTAATACGAGGGCTTCTGCAGCCAGGTCGGTAAATGATTTTTCGATAAAATCCCCATATTCATTGACAAATCCTCCTATTGTTCGGCATTTAGTTATCCCGATAGCGATGGAGTTCAACAATTTATTGCTATAAAAGATGAAATTCATGACGGTACAAGGCAAAATGGAGGTTGCATTAATGAGAAAGACATCTGAAAAAACCGCTAAAAAATGATTGAACATGTTAGAGGATCCAAACTAATTATGCTTTTAGTTCCCTTGTATGGAGCAATGTCACTTACATTTTACAACTATTTTTTTAAAGTTTAAGAACACTCCATCAGTATAGTTTTAGGGGATGATCAAGTTTTCAAGGGGGGACGTAAAGTATCGCCCACCACCCCTATGGTCGATCACTACTTGTGAGGAGGCATACTGTGAAAAATTGTGAGTTCTATAGTTAAGGAATTTTATCTCCCCTATATGGGTTAAGCCCCTTTCGATTAATCAGTTAATATTTGCTTCCTATTTTTTTCATTAATTTAATTCTATGATTTTTTCTAGAATACTCTTTTCTTGAATATCATTAAAAAAAATATTTTGGATTCCCTAATATTCCACCAATTACTAACTCAAGATCCGAGACTTTTTTTTAAAATGAGAGATAAATCCTCGGCAAAAATACTATAGATGCAAGATATAAAAGAGGAGTGAATGCTTTCTTTTTTGCCATTTTTTCATCGGTGAATTGGTCATGAACCCACCTCATTCGTCGACTCTATGCGATATAATATTTCTCTTACGCATGAGTTTCATTACAAACTTTTGTTGTTGGATATATATATAGTCAAACTTTAATGAGATCCTAACTTGTGGATCAAATTTTTACAAATAGCAAAAAAAAAAGTTTGACTTGAAATATATCAATCAAGTCAAACTTTTCAGAGGGGCTCCCTGAAATATATAAATACCACAAAAAAATGAAGTCAAATTTTTTTGTGTGTAATTTTTTAAAAAATCATAAAAAATTAATCCGCAAGTTAGGACCTCATTAGAGCCCGTCGTTCTCTTTCTTCTCCTTCTTCTTCTCTCTCTCTCTCTTTATATATATATATATATATATATATATATATATATTGAGAATGTACATTGAATTGCAATATGGATGTTGATTGGATTCTGAATTCATCATTGCTAGAGAGAACAAAACCATGGAAATTCATAAATCAATGTATTTGCTAAAATTCAAAATAAGATTTTCCCCTTTTGGGGAGCTTGAATGCTCTCATTCCACAGTAATTGGGTTCATTAATCTGTTAGTTTAATAATTAAGAAAGGCATCAAATGGCGCTTGTCTACCTACGATACGATTAAATGGATCAGAAAGCATGTGAATTACATTCTATTTGCTATATGCAACTGCTGGGATCCAGAAAGTATCACATAATTTTTGGCGCAATAACAACATGCATATCTACGGTTATTTTGAAGCGAGTAGATAAATCCACTACGCTTTATTTCTAAAAACTAATACTTGATGTTGGATAAGATTATCATATGTATTAGAAAATGAAAACTCTATCTCTCTACGATAATTGCTTTCTTTTCATTGTTCGCCTTTAACTGCTCTTTAACCGTTCCGCCGGTGATGAAAGCCAAACCTTAGGATGTTGATCGATTCTCTTCTAAAATCTTCGCTGCTATTATTTCCAACACTACCCCATTAATAAAGATTTCGGATAAAACTGATTCTTTATTTAAAGGTGAACATGCGGTCATTTTTTCTGATGAAGAACTGTCAATCTTGCACAACCTTTTATACATTCTCTCATTGGTAAATTTTCTACGGGTCATCCTTCTATGGAGGTAATTCACATGGCATTTCAACACTTTTCTCTCAAGTGTTCTTTTTCTGTGGGCCTTATGGATGATCAACATATATTTATTAAACTGAATTGTGAAGAATACTTCTTACGTCTTTGTAAAGAGAGCAATGGTACATTTTTAAAGCACCCATGAAAGTCTTCAAATGGACTCTAGATTTCTCCCCTAATGTTGATTGTTTTATATTCCTGATTTGGGTTTCTTTTCCTCATCTTCCTGTTCATTTATTGCCAAACCTTCTTTGTTTGCTATTTGCTAACGTATTGGTATCCCTTTGATCAAGGATAAATCCACTTCTTTGATTTCTCGGCCAAGTATGGCTAGGGTTTGTGTTAAATTGATGTTCTTCAAAATCTTCCTAAGAGGATCTGGAAAGCGACATAAATATTTATATTTATGTCAGTTCTCATTTAATAGTTAGTTTTTATCTCAGTTATAATAAATTTGGTATAAAAAAGAAGTATTTATGGCAAATTTCTTTATAAGTGTGATTCACCGTCTTTAGTTTTATCCTTCTCAAATATAAAACTGAGCTAAATGAAAAATAGGAGGCGAGCTCCTTCCCGCTACACTGAAAAATTTTAGGGGAAAAGTGAGACCTAGTAAAAAAAAAGCGGGCTCTTAGCTTTCCTCAACTCTCTCACACCCATCTCTCCTGCTCTCTTTTCCATCTCTCGTTCTCTATCTCCCAAAAACAGGCGGCGCTATAGATCCACGTTCCAACACCGGTTTGTATTTTCAAGATTTAGCTGTCCTCCTCCACTCAAGTTCAATTTACTCAGGCGGCGCTATAGAAGCATACGCATGTATGAAATGAAACAACCCGTGGTTTGTTGTATTACTTTGCTAGAGTTTATATCCATGAATTTTCTCTATTATGTTCTCTCTTTATTTGATGAAGTTTTTTTACTTGCTAGAGTTTTTTGCAAATAATTTTGTGCAATTTGTTCATATCCAATTGAGCTTGTATTTACGCTAGGGATATCTTTGATTTTGTTGATATCAGTAAAAAAACACGGATCGATTTGTGTGGTTTTCTGTTTTTCTTCATCTACATCTATAAGAATATTGCACACACGCTTTTTCTCTAGATTTATTAATAAGGGTTTAAAATTTTTGGGCCATTATAAACAACACACACACACACATATGAGTTTAAATAACAATTTAAACTAAACACCACCTAAATTTAAATGTGTGCGTGTGTGTGTGTGTGTGTGTGTGTTATTTTAAATAACAATTTATTACTCTTATGAGTTTTTCTTTAGTTTAAAGAAGTAATTGCCTCAATTGGTGGAAGGGTAACACAACCTAAATTTAAATGAAATGAACATGGGTTTGCTTGGCCTTTGTTTTTCCATGTACTAATTTGATCTCTCTAATTTGTCGTTGGTTTGGATTTTTGGTTTTAAAGATATATCAGTTATGACCTCTACAATTTGTGTTTGAACTCTTATGATTTTTAGTTCAATGAATTATTGATGTTTACATTTTGTGTTTATTTTAGTTTTGCATAGGCTTTGTTGTTTAGTTTTCACATTGGAGTTAGTAGACCGCTGTAAGTTTGTATATGAATTTTTTTAGTTTTTATGGCTTGTTGGTATTAACATTGATACTCATCCCCTCTTAAATCAGTTTTATATGAAATTTTATGGATATGAAATCTTCTTAACTCTACAAACAAAATTGTTTGTTAAATTTTGGGGACTAAAATTTTATTGTGTTTGAACTATTATTAAAATAAGGTTCTATAAATAAGTTGTAACTTATGTTTCATGTTATAATATGAAATTCAACTTTTACTTTGAAATTTCATGTTAGAAACTTAGGATAATACAAAAACTTGCAGACCTAATTGGTATACATTTCATAATTCATTTTGACGCATAATGTTTAAGGGCATGATAATTCAATCTCTTTAAAGGAATTACAATTCAATCACATTGAACCTTATGTTCATTATGTTTTAAAATAATAATATTTATCATTACGTAGAAACCAGGGTACTCTAGCACTAAGGGTCTCCGTTGTTGCAAAGAAGAGGACTTTGGTCCCACTAATATATAAAGTTCTATTTAAAACAAATTGAACAATTACTAACAGTCAATATGTAGTCAAGTATCAAGATTTGAATCATTCGGTTTATGAAAAAATGTATTCACACCTAAATATAGATTTTATAGGTTACTTAGTGATTCGGTTGGTATGTTGTTATCCCATCATAGATGATCAAACTCCCTGGGAAATTTCATTTGGAGATAGATTTCATTGTTATATCTTATAACACTTTATACTTTGGGGGGTATTTACTTTTCATACCATTTGCAGTGCATGGGCTTAATGTTGAGAATTTTTCTTGTACAAAGCATCTCTTATATAAATCCAAAAATATTTGTTTTATTTGTCCTTTTTATTTTGGCCTAGCATTTCTAATTGTAAATGGATAATCTTTGTTAATCATGAGAGAATTTGATAAGTGTGATTTTATTTGTTTGTTTCCTTCATTTTTACAAATATCTTTTTTTTTATCTATTTTGTTATTTTGTCGAAAAAAAATTAAAAAAATGTAAGAACATACATGATCAAGAATTTCATTGCTATTTTGAAAGAGTATTTGGATTATGGGATACTTATGCTATAAATATTTGTTGGAATACTTTCCTTAACTTTTAGATTCTTCCCAAAATCACGCACACCATTGAATTTGAGTATCGTATGCACGATTGTTCATTATGTGTGGAGAGTCGTATGTTTTTTACTCAATTATTCGCAAAGGTGGACTAGAGTTTTATGTGCATGGATGTGCCTTGAATGTTTTTTTTTTTACCTCAAGCAGTTCTCATGTGGAGTTTTTCTAGCAATTTTTTGTTCACGGTGCTTGAATGTTCTTTAGGTTTATGAGGATCGTACGCATGCTCACTTCTGAACCCAATGCACACAGTTATAAATGGTTCACGTTCTAAGTACTCTTTAAACGAGTTTGAACAATGCTACATTCATTCCTACATTATTATATGGATAGCTCACATTCTAAGTGAGTCTGAGTCCTTAACCCATTCCCGTCATTAATTCCTAAAGATTTCATTAGGTTGATATATAGTTTGGAGGCCTGGAGTTTCAAACCTTAGTTTATCTATATATAAGTTTTTTTTTTACAATTTGAAGATGTACTTGTTCTTTTTTATCTTCCCACTCATTTTTCATGTAATTCTAAGTTCCTAGCGAAAACTATTACGATTGATCTTAGACATTATCACATTTTGATCCGTTTCAATGGTTTTCACATACTTAGGTGCATATTTTCCTTATTTATTGCATTGATTATGTGTTGATGATCATTGTGTGTGATTTCTTTGTGCTATCACATTCCGTTACATGTATATTGTTAAATTGAGGTTTGATTGATATTTTTCTTCCACCATCCATTTTTTCGTCTTATATTCGTTTGTCTATAGCGTGATAAAATAATTTTTCACCAATTCGGGGAGGGTATAGTTGTCTAGAAAATACTTCGATCATCGCGGATAGACATTGATCTCGACAGTGTTTGACATTGAATCACTATGGCCCCGATGATCATGTCATTGAGCAATCGATAGTCAAGTGCTCAACCGTTTGCATTACATGAAACAAAGCATATGTATGTAGATTGTTTTTCGTGCTTTTCGTCCAAACTAAGAGGGACTTGTACACTGATCATCGAAAGAGGGATCCAAAGGGGATTTACTGTGTTGAGTGCATCAGGAAGTTGTCTTGTTCTCGTTCTGTACAAGTTCTCCTAGATGCATCATGATATTGATTTTATAGTGAAGCATGTTCCCGATTAGAGGTGTAGAGCTTACCTTACTACACGATTGAACTCCGATTTCCCCTTTCATACCTATAATTTATTTTAGCTTTCCTCCTACTGTTGATGAGGATAACACTAAGATTAAAAATGATATTGATGATGGATATGATAATCCACTCACAACATCGGATTCAGATTGTTCAGACGCTACATTATCTACCTCCACTGCATTTTAGGACTTAGTTAACTATTACTTTTATTTAGAGAACAGTAGTGATATATGTAGTTCTTTTTGTATCTTTTGTTGGATATTTCAGTATGCCTTGTATAGAGTCCCGAGTTCTTATATTTTTGTAGAGATTTACCCGATTTGATGATAAATACATGCTTTATGTTTATGCTCTATATTCCCTAATATTATTTGGATATATCTCTTGTTCTTATTGTAATTTTTTTTATCTATATCATTCTTTAGTGGTTATATCCCATATTTCTCATGTTTGGCTTGGTTATCACTTGTTTAGATGCTTTATCTGCCTTTTTTCTTGATAGCTTATATCACATCTCTTTTATTGTGAGACTCTTTGGATTCTTTATTAAGCTATATATATTATTCATTTATATACCTTGTGCTCGTTATTTATCATGCTCATTCACTTGTCTTTGACTATTTCGTGTAAAAAATGGGGAGAAACATCTAAGATTCGTGGAAATATCACATTTTTGGAAAAATATTGAGTTTTTTCCTGTGTTAAGAATGGGGAGACATAAACTAATTATAGAGATATGATTCAATGTGACTTTATTGTTTATATTTATCAATTTATTTGACACTTCTATTTATTAGAGGATTCTTGAGTAGCGAGAATTGTTTTTCATATGGTCATACATGCGTGATCGTTTCTTGTTTGTTTATGCTTTTTAAGGATTACCATAATGGATTCAGACTCAATCCAAATCTACACTCTAGTTTAATTGTCATATGTCAGTAATTGGACATATTCGGTGTTACGATTGTCATACACTCAGTTTTAGCTTATGCTAAGCTCTAGGGAGATATGACATCACGTGGAATCATATGTTAGAAAATCTGTCCTTTTTGCAGCTTCATGCATATTGGTGTCCCTCCATCCCTCTTATATAGCATCTGCCTTGGTCGAAGAAAATCCCAAAATTTCAAAAAGGCTTGAGTGGGTTCACACATGGGCTCTTCATGTAACTGAATTGGATACAGATAGGGAGTGTTGCACAATGGCTGTGACATGTTTCCAACTCCATGCTGAGATGGCCCTTTAAGCTTCGCAAGCACTAGAGTCAGCAGCAAATGGATTCAAGGCAAAGAGCATCAATCATCCTTCAAATCTGTTAAAGGAAACTATTAACATCCCATTATCAAATGTGGGGAAACATTAATAACTTGTAGCATAAATTAATATTGTATTATTAAAGTAACTGTTCAGGTCTGTTCTTGTATCCGCTTTTAACTTTCTACATTGCTATTGTGGATGTAATGAATTACCCACTATTAATTCATTGTAACCGAGTGAAGGTATGCAAGATGTTTTTGTTGTGGCTTCATCAATGCTTTTTTAGTAATAATGTTTAATCTCTAATTGGGTGTTTCTTGTTGATGTTATTATCTAGCGCTAAACTAGTTGTGTAGTTGGTATATATCGTGAAGAAGACCATTTAGTTTGAATAGATCTCCATTAATTTATGAATACTAGTCTTGATTCTTGTAATAGGGCTTAAATTGGTTTATGCTGAATGAATTGAACTTTTACATATACAAATTTGTTGGAAATGTTGTTTTAGCAAGAAAGAAAATAGAGGTCTGATATTTTAGTCTTTAGTTATGCATTGAAATTTTGAATCAAATGGATAATTAACAATGTTTGTTGATAATACCCCAAGACTGTTTGCATTTTTGCTTTTTTCTGGACTTTTCTTTTGAGGAACTTAGCACATTTACCTTGCCTTTCTCAGTCCATGTTTAGACAAGGAATTGTTTATATGAAATAATTTACTATTATTTTATCATTAGCTATACTTTATAGTTTTCATACATATCAACAATAGTGGATTAAATTTTTAGTTCACCAGATGAATGTATGTTCTTAATTTGTTTTGTTACTCATTTAGCTCTTGTGTTGATGGCCTTTGAAAACTTGGATTGCCTTTATGCTTAAAATTTGAAGCTTTTGATTATATTGAGATATTATAATCTCTATATATGCGCCATTTCTGCAGAGAACGAGTATTTAGCTTCATAGAGCATATAAATACTTCGATTGCCTTTCAGATTTATTTAGTTCTGGAAGAGATACAAAATAAGATGAAGAATCCTTTTCTGAGGAATGTAAAGTCAAAAGTTTGGTTTCCTGACAAGAAAAGTGCTTTTACTTATACCTCCTGCCTCAGGAAAAATGACATTTTTACAAGCACTTGAAGGGAAATCTGATGATAATCAAAGGGTTTATTATCCTATCTCATATTTTATATATTTTTTTTAATAATTGGATTTGTCATGGTAATCTCTTGATGCTTGTTTATGTTGTTAGTGTAGTTGTGAAGAATAAGCAAAACATGCCAGGGACAAACAGTGAGGAACTTGATCTTGTTGATGATACCCCAAAAGTTGAAGGGCAGGATGACCCAAAACAAATGACCAAAAATAATGAGAATCCCATGCCCTTACCACAGCTGGAGGTATGATTAATGTTAATTTATGTGAATCATATATCATTACATTTTAATTAATATGCCTATGCTTTTAGGATCTCAAAAGATGATTATTTTTGTACCTGTTTCTGGCTTTCTGCAGGAGGAAGTAATCAAGAAAAAGTAAAGAGGGTTATTGCCAAAGAAAAATCCATTAATATCCAAGGTAGTTTCTAATTATAATTCGTGGATTTCAAATTCAGTCACTAATGTTATTTCGGTTCAATTACTAACACTTTGCATTTTACCCAAAAACTAATTGACTACAATGGTAGGACAATGAACGTGTTTTTTTATTCTGCTAATTGGGCATTGGGAAAGGTACCAATTCAATCTCAATTGTAATTCTTATTATCTTGTTGATAATATTTTTTTTATTTTCAAATATTGTAGTTTAAAGTGCATATGACTAATTTAACAGAGGATCCAATAGCAAGGATCACAGAAGATCAAAAATCCATTAGAGGCACTCCGCCTAAAACTGTAGGTATTTGATGATTTTGAATAGTTACTTTATCCCTCAGTTTGTCTTACAAGCTCCGTTATGTTTTCCTGAACATTAGGCTTGTGAAATTATGAATATGTAGCTTCATGTGTTTTCTTGCCATTAAAATTGATCATCATTGTGGCATTTTTTATTTGTTTGTCGTGGTTTATAATAGCTTGGGCTTATGAACCAGTAAGTGGGAAAATCACATATTATGGCCATGAATTTAAGGAATTCGTTCCTCAGAGAACATGTGCTTATATTAGCCAGCACGATCTTCACTATGGTGAGATGACTGTTTGTGAAACATTGGATTTCTCATGATGTTGATTCGGAGTAAGAATAATGTATGATATGTTGAGGAGTTTTCAAGATGAGAGAAAGAAGTTGGTATTAAACTAAACCCTGAGATTGATGCATTCATGAAAGCCACAAGCATGACTATTTAAAAAACTAGTTTGATTGTTACTTATTCATCAAGCATGTATACTTGTGATATATTTATCTATATATGCATATATATTTTCATAATCCTAACATTCTAATAGCTCTACAACAGATACTTGGATTGGATATTTGTGCTAATATTATGGTTGGGGATAATATGAGAACGGTTATTTTTGCTGAACAAAAGAAGCGGGTTACTGCTAGTATATGTACATCACCCAGTATTTTTGAAATATTTGAGAAGGGATCATATTTTATCACAATTCCTAGTAAATCATGTCCTTACATAGGGAAAACATATCATTTCTAACATTATTCCACATTGTATCAGATTCACAGTTAAACAATACAGTGTTTCTTTTTACTTCAATCTCGAGCTTTCCAACCCAATTTTATGCGCAACGATCCCAATGTCAGGCCTAAAAGATACGAGTACCATCCTTTCTACGATCCGTATGGACCTAGACCCCCCCCCCCTTCTGATTAAATACCAATGCCAGCCCAATTTTATGTTGCCTTACCACCTGAATAATGCAAATAGATCGGCCCTTATCTGATAGAGTGAATAAGTTATCCCAAAATGCAACAAATTTTGATATAAGGCATGGACTTAGGTTCCGTGGGAGGGCCAGGTGGTGGATCTGCCCAAGCCGAGGAAAAGAATGCAAAGAAGACATCGTTTGATGTGAAGTTGGAAAAATTTGATATAACTGCTAAAATAAAGGTGATCAAAGATGTCTGGGATTTTACAAACCTTGGTTTAAAGGAAGCCAAAGGCATGGAAAAGGCACCTGTAGCCAAAGACGTGGAGAAAGCACATGTTGTATTGAAATAATGGATCACCTGCGCTTTAATTTTTTATTTAATCTATCAATTTATTCATTTTCTTTGAGAATCATTTTATTAAAAATAAAATACATTATTGTTATGATATATGATTACTGATACATTTATGTTTCTTCTTTGTGAATGTTAGAACTTTGTTTATAGTTAGTTCAGTTATTGGGATGTCAGTGAAGCATGCGCTTACTACTGAAGTTGATGATATCAACTCTGATCCCATCCCAGTGTTCTTATGAGTATAAAGAAACCATATTGGGCATGATATGAATTGCAGCAGATTTTTTGGCACTATAGAAGGTAAACCCATAACTGAATTGATGTAAAATTGTCTGTGTAGCTACTGAAATGGGTACAACTCTCTTTACAGTGGGCCATTAGAAAATCTAATTTGCAATATAGAAAGAGAAGGTGAATTATAAGTTGTGTATGTTTTTAGTGATGTTATTATTAAATTAAGAGCTATTTTCTTCATAAAATGTGGTGTAGTGTTAGGCTTTTAAAAATTATTGATTATTATTGACTGACCTAGAAACCTTATTGACTTTTGTGGTGTTTGATATACATGTTTTATCTCTAAAAAATGATTTTTGCAGTGACATATGGTATTTGAGATATTCTTTGTGTTTTCCCTTTAATAGACATTTGCTATAATTATTTATTGATGGATATTATTTTGTTGAAAGGGAAGAATATAAATTGCGCCAAAATCTTAGCTCTACCATGCTAAAAGTAAGACAATGCCATTGGAACGGGAATATACTTGACCAAATCAATGGTTTCAAAACCATAACATGGTGCTTCTATTCAAATAAGCTGTAAGAGACAAGTCTGCATATCTATATTTTTTCAAGTAAAAATGGCATAAATTTATTTGTGGATTTTAGTTTTCATGTTTGGTTTCGAGTACAAGCAAGTTCCTAACAAACAAATACTCAAATAAAAGTCAATAGTAAGATAGATTGCATCTTTTATGCTTTTATCTTAGTTATCTACATTCGTGCTTTCATTTTAGCTGTTGAGATTTCATCCTTTTTGTGCTTTAGTAAACTTAAATAAAAACCAACCATGTAAATGTAATTGGTTTTGATCTGCAATATTTCATTTGTAGTATCTTTGCTTCGATATTTGGCCTGTCGTATTGATTTGTTATAGTATAGAAATTTGCAGTATTTCATTTGAAATATATAACTTCTATTTTTCTTTACTGTTAATACACGTTATACTGGAAAGATATTTTATAGCCTATACATATTCAATGTACATGCAAGAATGAGATGTTATAGGAAAGAGGGCTGCTTATGCCTTGAGACAGAATCTTAGAATAATAGCTTGCATTGGAGAACTGATACAAGAATGAGAAGAAGGCAAAACTTTTGACGTTTAGTTTCAGTAATTGAAGGCCTTTGCAGGCAAGCTTCCTTGGTTTTGTCCCATTTTTCATGAATGCACCGCTCCTTATCGGATCTTATCATTAAACTGGTTTACCGTTCTTTAATCTATTCATGATGTTACTCTTGTCCATCATTTGCAGATTCTGTGCCCAGTTGGGATGATGTTGTCATTGCATGTGAGCCTGTATGGGCAATTAGAACTGGTAAAGTTGCTACACCCCCAACAAACTCAGGAAGTCCATCTAGTTGTTCGTGATTGACTTAGTAAAACTATTTCAGTAGAAGTTCTTCTAAAACACGTACTATTTATGGAGGTATTGCATTTTTGAGAATTATCTCTATAGTGTTTCTATTGGAGATTTTTTCTTGTGATGTATTATGAATTCACAAGCAGAACCATATTTTTATTTTTAGTCTTCGTATCACAATGTGCTATGTTATGATAGTAGATATGTTGTAACGATGTCAAATTCCATATCAGTCTGTAAGAATCCTTCAAATTATGGGAGCACATATACATTTTTCCTGAAGAGGTGGACACAGATATCACTCGACTTCTAAAGTAGAGGTTGAGTGGTGCGATATGGTAATGGATTCATGGCGGGTTGTTTCTCAATGGGATGATATTATTCATTTGTTTTTCTAAAAGGTGGTAGAATTGTGTTTATTAGAGGTAACATAAACCTTGACCATATAATTGCGCAATTTAGTAAATCTAAAACATGCTGGACTTATCAATTTGAGTTTTAAATTAAATTAAAGTATCGCTTGCTCTTTTACTATATTTTATCACTTTTCACCAATTTCTGTCCATATTGAGTAATAGCAATGCATCTATTTTACAGGATCTGTAAATGGGGGCAACTGTACTGAATTGACAACAGAAGAAGACATTGATGGATTTCTCGTAGGTGGGGCTTCATTAAAGGTATAATCACGTCTTTCGTCATTCTCTATTGATTATTGTTCATTCATTCAGTACACTTTATTTTAGAGATTTGTCTTATTTGTCTATGCTTGTTTGGTATCATTACGATGTATACATCAAATTGGTACCACCTGGTTGATGGTTGTTGGTTGTTGGCTGTTGCAGTAAACACAAAATTGAACGAACCTCAGTGGAGCTTAAGAACATTCAAGTGACCCAATTGGAGCAAAATATTTTGTCCTTTGAAACAACTGTCGAACTCTTGGTGGCTGTTGTTCCATTTTCTCACCCTCCTCCCCATCCAGGCCACCACTCTGTCGCCCCTATCCAGACTACTGCACTGTCTTTGGTACCCACCCTTCCACCACCACCATTGCCAGATCCAACCCTCGGGAATAGAACTAAGGGAAAACAACCCTCATCGCCCTTTCACCAATTTTCTCGACATCTCTGGAGCACTCGACGACCTCTATTGAAATTCCTCGAATATTTCGCCCACTTGATATTTTACCCTTTACTGCAAATTATATTTTTTAGATTTTATTTCACCCATTTTGTGTCTTTTTAATTTCTCTCATATATGTTAATTAATTTTGTTGAGATGATTGTGTTTTGATGAAAACTTCGTTGATTATATTTGATTGCAGGGTTACTCATTCTGGGATGGATAGCATCGAGAACAAACTTGATCGAGTACTATGTTCGACAACGTTATAGCTTGAGTATTATTTTGGATTGTGGATCTTATGATGTTCGCAATGCTAGTTTTTTGATATTTTAATGTATCATCACTATTTTTAGGATATTATCACTATCTTTTGATTGTAAATATCTTGGTGTATATGAAGTTAGTGAAATTTATGACCTTGATTATTATTTATTTAGAAGGGTTGAATTAACTTCAAATAATAGTTGTCTATTAATGGAGTAATGATTTTTTTTTAATTTTTATATCCACATTTATGTCAGTTTTGAAAAAACTCTCATAAAATCACTAAAATTGAGATAAATGTGAGCATATTTATGTCAGTTTTTCATGAAAATGTGATTAAAAACATATTGAATATTGTATTTTTATGTGTATTTTTAAAAATTGAGATAAATGTGATCTTATTTATGTCCGTTTCACGAGCATTTATGTCGGTGCTTTATAAGTCCGTTTTGAAAAATTTTAAAACTGACATAAATAGTCATTTATGTCAGTTTTTGACTGACATAAATGACTATTTTTCTTGTAGTGTCTGTGGTTCTAAATTTTTTTAAAAGAAAGTGTACTATGAAAATATCCCTTCTTTTTGTGGTAAATGTTTTCTTGTTGGTCATGTTGATGGTGAATGCCACTCCCACAAATCAAAAGAAAATTTTCCTATTTTAGTTACTCTTCATATCCCTATATAGCCTTTAAACTCTTCTTCTGTCCCTATAAATCATTCCTCATTTACTTATGTTCCTGCTGTGAACCATAAACCGTTAGTTCAATCTTGGGCTGAGAAGCCACGTTCGAATGGTATTTATATTCGTAATTGGGATAAGTCTCTTGACAAAATTGATCCGATTTTAAAAGTTCCTTCTGATAGTGGTTTAGGGATTCAAGAGATAACTGCTTTTGGGCTAACTTCTTCCTCTAAAACTTCTACTGCCAAATATAGTAATAAGAAGCTGGATGTGGATATGCAATAAGACCATAAACTTCTCTCAAATACAGTGTCATCTAATTGTAATGATGAAGCAGTTAATCTTCAAACTCCTTTTCGATTCTCATTTCTGATTCTGAGGATGGAGATGTCGTGTACGAAACTGATGTTTCTCCAAGCATCCTTCTCTCGACCAAAGAATCCATTCCTAGATCTCATACCCCACCCCTCTTAATGATTCAATGAATTCTGTTCAAAATATTTTTCAACCTCATTGGCATACATTTGAAAACTCAGAATAGATTCACTTTGATGGGGAGTCTGTGGAAAGTTTAAAGGGATTTCCCTTTCCTATTGGAAAAAATTATTCGGTTTCAGAACAATGACTTCAACTCTAAGCCTCATGTAGATTCGGTATCATCTCCTTCTAATAGTATTCCCTCTTGTTTGCCTCTGTCTGAAAGGGAAAAAAATAAGATCAAATTCCTTCCTATCTCTAATATTAAGACCACGTATTCCTGTGTGTCCCATAATCCTCCTCTTTTTAATACCTCATGTTAAATCTTCTTTTTTGGAATATTAGGGGGTATGGTAATAATCCATCTTGTCATAGACTCAATAATATTCTCAAAAAATTTAACATTTGCATGGTTGCAATCCAAGAACTCAAAATTAATTTCCAGAACCTCCGATATGTTGTCCAGAAACTTGGTTTTTAGGGAGGTTTATCTAATTCAAGTGGGAAGATTTGAATTCTTCGAAAATTTAGTTGTGATGTTCAATTAGTTAGGGATATGGAACAAGTTCTTTCTATTTCTATCAGTTTTTAAAATTTCCCTTCCCATATCTTTTTTCATGTGTCTATAATGAATGCAATGAAGATGATAGAAAACCTTTATGGGATGAAATTAAAACTATTGCTTCTCCTGGTTTTGAATCTTGGGTGACTAGGGGTGATTTCAATATTGTGTCTAATCAGGAGGAGAAAAAGGGAGGTAATTTGGTGGACAGAAGAGTTATATTAGATTTTAATGCTACAATGATTCATGTTGGTTTAAATGAGGCTCTTTTTCTGGTTCTAATTTTAATAGGTGTAATAGTCGTGATGATAATGATAGAATTTGGGCTAGGATTGATAAAGTGCTTGGTAATGATGGATGGTTTGATGATTCCTTTACTTCCTCTACTGAACATCTGCATTGTACTAATTCTGATCATGCTCCTATTGTTCTCTCCTTAAAATTGCCTTCAAATTCTTATCTTAAACCTTTTTAATTCCTAAACATGTGGGTTTCTCATAAATCTTTTCTCGATGTTGTGAAAAAATCTTGGTTAATTGATGTTTCTGGGCGACCTATGGAGTTATTTGCTTCCAAACTCAGAAATATGAAATCAGCTTTACAATCTTGGAACAAGGAGAGTTTTTGCAATATTTTTTCTCGGGTGCAAAAATCTGAACATTATTTAACTATTGAGGAAGATACTTTTGATTTGGACCCCTTCCTTAGATAATAAAGAAGCTTGGCATCCTGCTAAGGCTAATTTTAATAAGGAGTTGCAAATTGAAGAAACACTTTGGAGACAAAAATCTAAGGCTAAATGGGCCACTCATGGGGATTTTAATTCAAAAAATTTCCATTCCATGGTTAAGAAGAAGAAGAACAAACTTTTTATTCAAAAGGTTAAAAATGATGACGGAGTTTGGGTTTTGTATTCTAAGGAGATTGAAGATAGTTTTGTTTCCCATTTTAGAAACACTCTAGTGGAGAAGTCTAGTTGTGATAATAATCCTAGTATCTTTCCTCATATTCCTTCTTTGGTCAAATCTTTTGATAATCAGTTGCTCACTAATATTCCTACCTCTGAAGAAATTCGATTAGTCATTTTTTCTTTGGACAAAGATAGTGTGGTGGGTCCAGATGGTTTTAATGGTTATTTCTTTCAAGTGTGTTGGGATTTCGTTATAGGGGACCTTATCCTATCAATTCAATCCTTTTTTTCTTGGTCATGACCCAAAAGCTGGTTGTCTACAAAAATTGTTCTTATTCCCAAAGTTGTAAACCTCCTGACTTGTTCGGATTTTCGACCCATTAGTCTTTGTAATTTTTCCAACAAAATTATATCCAAATTTTTTTCTAACTGGTTTGGAAAGTTACTTCCGAAGATCATCTCTTCTTTAGAAACAAGTTTTATTCAAGGGCATCAAATGACAAATAATACCCTTCTTGCACAAGAATTAATTTCAAGTCTCAATAAGAAGATTCAAGGTCCTAACGTGGTCATTAAGGTGGATATGGCTAAAGCTTATGATAAAATATCTTGATTTTTTATAATCAAGGTGTTGCGTGCCTTCAGATTTTTGAAAACGTGTATTGATCTTGTGTGGAGGATTTTATCCAACTATTGGTATTCTGTAATTATTAATGGTAGATCGTGTGGGTTCGTCAAGGAGATCCTTTATTACCGGCGTTATTTGTCATTGCAGCGGAGGTTCTCAATAGAGGAGTTCATAATCTGATGTTAGATGGTTCGACTGAACACTACTTTATGCCGAGAGGTTGCCCGCTTATTTCATCTCTGTCATTTGCGGATGATATAATCTTTTTTCAGAATGGTAACTTGAGGTCTATCAATCAATTTAAAGGCTTTCTAGCGGATTATCAAGCCCAATTCAGGCAGTGTTGTAACGAATCCAAAAGTTGTGTTATCACAGTGCCCAAGTGCATTGTTAGGCAGAAATGACGGATCATTTCTACCACCGGGTTTGCGTCTAAAAATTTACCTCTTAATTATCTGGGTATTCCATTATATACTGGAAGAAGATGGAATGTTATATTCCGGCCAATAATAGCTAAAAGTCGACCGAATTAAACAATGGCAGTCCGAGTTTTTGTCTATAGAAGGTAGATTGGTTTAGATTCAGAACATTCTCGTGATGCTTGGTTCTCATTTTTTTCCCCTTATATTCCCTGCGATGGCTTTCATCACAAATTTTAATATGCTTTGTGACAAATTTAAACATCATTGGGTTTCTTGGGATATTGTTTGCAGACCAAAATCAGAAGGTGGTTTGGGTATACGTAATCTCTACGATCTGGGTTTAGTTTTTTCATGCAAAATATGGTTCCGTTTCCTTCAAAATAATTATGTATGGGCTAATTTTATCAATGTTAAATATAAAAAATCAACTCATTTGAATTTTAAAGGAACTCCTTCATTTGCTAGTGGGACGTAAAAGAGGATGCAATCGGTGTATGAGATCATTGATGAAAATAATTTTGATTCACCTAACAATTGTTAGTTTTCGAAAGGATTTATATTCAAAATAGCATGGGATGTGGCGCGTCAAATGCATGGGATCCAATTTTCCTTTTCAATGATATGGGATCCTAGACTATCTCCGAAGGTATCAACTTTTATGTGGCGTATTCTACATGATGTTGTTCCTCTTGATGCGAATTTAAAAAAATATTAATATTCCTTTGGTTTCGAGATGTCTGTGATGTTCCCATCACAATGAAGAGAACATTCCTCATTTATTTGGTTCGAGTGAAACCGCTAACGCTGTTTAGTCTTATTTCGAAAATTTGATGGGTCTTAAATTTTAGAATCCGGGTTTTAGATCTCGTCTATTACTTTGGTGGTTTAATTCGAAAGGGAATAACATCAGGGTCATTCTTTGCAAGCTTCTTCCCAGCTTCATTTGTTGGAAGATATAGTGTGCCGGGAAAAAATCATCTTTTGAAAGAATCTCTATGAACGCCAAGTCCATTATTTTTTAGATCGATGTTGATATTTTCATATCTTTTAAAGCTAGACCTTTCAAAGGGCCACTGTCTATGTTTCTTTCATCTTTTATTGCAGATTTCTCTATTTCATGTAATTAGTTGTAAACCCCCAGAGAAAGGCTATTTTTCTCTTTTTTTATGTTATTCGGGGTTTAATTTTCTTTAAAAAAAAATCTGGCAAGCATATTATAATTTGCATTCATATTATGAAATTTGATAAAATTTTGTGTTGATAATTATGTTCCCAAAATTTGTTATAAAAAAACTCATTATTATACCACTAATAATATGGGATATGTTCAATGGTTCTGCTATAGTCTGTTGGACAGAGTTGACTTAGTGTGTGTGTGTGTGTGTGTGTGTATATATATATATATATCCATATAATGAAGGAGCATGATTTTGGCAAAAATATCTCCATTTTTGTATGGATGACATTTTCTCATTTCATTCCCATGCATGATATGTCATGCTAAAAGTTATTTATTATATGCTAAAAGTTATTTATATATATATATATATATATATATATATATATATATATATATTTTAAAAAAAAAGAAAAAAATAGTTAAAAAAATCCATATCTATTGATTAAAAAAAAAGCAAAAAAAAAAAAAAAAAACAGCTTTTAGCATGACATTTCATGCTTGGGCATGAAATGTAAAAAATATCATAAATTTGCCCCATGATAAAACTCAACCCATAAAAAAATGCCCCTGTGATAAAACTCAGCCCATAAAAAAAAAAAAAAAAAAACATATCTATTAAAAAAAAAACAGCTTTTAGCATGACATTTCATGGGCATCCACTAGTACTCATATATAGCATTTGGTACATTAAAAAAAAAGGGGGTTGGGAAAAGATCCCCATAGTGTTCAAAGTGTATAAAAATAGAACATTCCATATAATTTTATAAATTTAGTCCATATACTAAAAATACTATGAAAAATGGTGAAAAATAGTGCCGCTGGCGCGGACCAAAATAATAAAGGTATTGTACCACAGGGACTAGATTTATAAATGCTATTGTACCCCAGGGATTAAATTTATAAACTTAAAAAACATTGTCCTAAAAATCCATATCTATTTATTGAAAAAAAAAACACCTTTTAGCATGACATTTCATGCATGGGCATGAAATGTCAAAAATATCATACATGTTTTTTTGCCATCTCCATATGGTGTTATATTATATGGATATATATATATAGCTAAAAAAAATAAAAAAAATAGTTAAAAAAATAAAAAGAAGAAAGAAAAAAAAATAGTTAAAAAAATTCCATATCTATTTATTAAAAAAAAGAAAAAAAATATATATATATATATATATATATATAAAGAGAGAGAGAGAGAGAGAGAGAGAGAGAGAGAGAGAGAGAGAGAGAGAAATGTTTTGAGAAACACGTTGCCATTAAGACGAAAGCATGAGGAAATTTCGCTTCAGTGGAATTGTAGTTTTAAGAAAATTAACTAGGAAACAATGTACATGTGGATGAACAAAGTCAGAGAGGAAATAATAAATAAAAGTCTTCCAATACCATGGTTACGTAACATTTGCTTCGGCCAAAAACCCAATATTAAAAGCGTGTTGTTTCACTACAAAAGATTTGATATTTTGACATTTTCCATTGTTAATACTTTACTGCAAAAGTATCATTTTCCTTTATTTATTTATTTTTGATTATCCGATTGATTCAATCAATGTATTATAATGGTTGTCACCATTTATTATAATTGGAGGTTATTCAAAACACCAGTTGCCTCTATATTCAAAGATAATTTGTGTTGCCTGGAGTGACCATGAGCTGTTTTGTATTTTATTATGCTTAAACTGCCTCACCAAAAACTTTAAATGATTATTACATGAGTTATATTCAAGAGATTCAAAAGGATTTAGGCCCCACTGATGCAGCATAGTTTTGTCCTGCTTGCATTTTTATAATTCTCTTATCTATACATTTAATAATTTAAACGACTTTGTGGTCGTGATTGCAACTTATGCTATAGATCTCAACAACTATTAGGACATGTTTGGTACATAATAAAATTGTAGGTAAATTGCCAAAATAGTAACTGCTAAAAAAATATATTCAAAATTTTGAATTATTTAGTGCCCTGACTCATTTTAGAGGTGAGATCAAATATACACTAATATCCCATAATAACCAAAAAAGACTTGTATATGTAAATAATTATAAGTACATTTCGACATACCCCAATGAATAACTATTTAGTGCAACATTTATGAATTTATTAATCCAAAATTGTCTTAAAACAATATATATATGAGTTATTGTCACTTTAGTCCCTCAAAGTTTACACAATTTGGCACTTCAAACCTCGAAGTTTACAAATAAGCACATAGAACCCCAAAGTTTATTAGTTCATTCACTTTAATCCAAAACTTAACAAACAGTTAAGTTTTTTTGGCGGGAAACAAACTTTTTGTTTAATTTATTAGTTAAATTTTGTAAAAAAATGACTTTTTATATAAAATTCAGTGAATTATGAAAAAAATATCGTGGGACTCGTGTTATCACGTATATGATTTTAATATATATATATATATTTTTTTAATTTCAGATATGTATGATATACTTTGTATTTTTGGTCTCTGTGTTAGTTAAAGTTCATCAAGCACTACGTTATTTACCATATTTTGATTTGTTTTTATTAGCTAAAATGTTATAATCAATACATAATTAGTTTTCTAAAGAAAAGTCTATTTTTATTAATAAATTTAAGGATTCATACATTACCATATTGATTCTAGCGTGTATTGGTTAAGCTACTTATAACTACTATTAAAATACTTATTTTAGTTATATATATATATATATATATATATATATATATATATATATATATATATATATATATATATATATATATATTGAACTATTTAGATAATAATAATAATAATAATAATAATAATAATAATAATAATAATAATAATAATAATAATAATAATAATAATAATAATAGACATCTTTCATAAATGGTTCGAGTCTTAAGTTTTGCAAGAAAGTCACATTACCAATACACGCTAGAATTAATATTGTAATGAACGAATCCTCACTTAAATTTAAAAATTAAAATTATATTTTACCTAGAAAAAAATATCTATGTATTGATTATAACATGTTACTATATAAAAATGAACAAAAATGTGGCAAATAATGTACTGTTTGGTGACCTTTAGTCAACACAAAGACCAAAAATACAAAGTATGTTAATTCTATGTCAAATTTAGGAAAAAAATTATACCCAAAAATTATCTACGCAACGTCCGACGATTTTTTTTCATTGCTTTCTGAATTTTATATTAAAAGTTGTGATTTTTAAAGAATTTAGCTAATTTTTTGTGTAAACGAAAAATATGCTTCGTGCCAAGAAAAACTTAGTGGTTTCCCTAGCTTTGCACTAAAGTGACTGAACTAATATATTTTGGGTTTAATATGTCAATTTGTATACTTCGGGGTTTGAACTGTAAAAAGGGATAAACTTTGAGGGATTAAAATTTTAATAATTCATATATATATATATATATATATATATATAGGGAGAGATTCTCTAGTAGACCAAAAAAATGAACTTTTTAATAGTCCTTAACAAAAAACACATAATAACACATTAATTTTAATTCCTATAGTGTAATTGGTCCGCACCAGCAGCACTCGAGACCCTACTACCCCCACCCCACCCCATCCCCAACCACCACCATCACCATAGCAGCCCTTATGACAGCAGGGCTGCCGTGGGGGTGGGGTGGGGTGGGGTGGGTGGGGGGCCGTTGGGGGGGTTGGCGGTCGATTGACACGCGTGTTTGGTGCTGCTGGCGCGGACCAATTACACTGTAGGAATTAAAATTAATGTGTTATTATGTGTTTTTTGTTAAGGTCCATTAAAACGTCCATTATTTTGGTTCACTAGAGAACCTCTCCCTATATATATATATATATATATATATATTATATATGAGAGTAGGGTGTTTTACTGTTTAAAAAAATCAACGGTTGGGAGCAATTTTTTGGGGGCGATCAAATGGTTTGGGATTGTGCCATGTGGGATTATACCCATTGTGACATGGCCCAATCCAAAAAAAAAAAAACGGAACACTCACTCCCCCGTTTTCTTCCTTCCCCTACCCTCGATTCCCCAACCCCTCTCCCCTTCCCCACCCTCTCCCCTCCCTGCTGCCCCAACCCCTCTCCCCTGCTCCGCCATCTCCCCTCCCCTCTACCCCCCTCTATCCCCTCACGGCTCGCCCCCTCTCTCCCCCTCCCTCTTTCAACCGCCGCCCTGTTCCAGCGCGCAGCCACCTCTGCCTCCACGATCCGGGACGCGCACACACACGCACACTGATAACTCTCACACACACAAAGAGATCACTCGCACACACACACACACACACAGATATAACCCACTGATAACTCTCTCACACACACACTGATAACTCACACACACACACATAGATCACACACAAACACACACAGATCTACACACACATTGATGCTACGATTTTCTTCAGATATTTCTTCAAGGTGCGATTTCGAAATTTATGATTGTTCAATTTATTTTTCATTCATATCTATCGCTTGGTTCTATAATTTAGGGTTTTGAAATTAGATTTGGGGCACCCACTGAGATTTTGATATTCTTGAATTTAGGGTTTTGAAATTAGATTTGGGGGTTTTCTTGATCACATTAGAGGCATTTTTTTGGTTTGGTTCTATAATTTGCAAAATTGATTTGTGATTTGATTTTGAATAATTTTTATTAGTTTCTACTTTTGCTTTTATAATTTAGGAATTTAGTAGTTCTTGAAGATTTTTTTTTTCATATGTTGAATTCCACATGCTTGAAAAAATAATCAACTGATTTTTTTGGGAAACCTTTTAGAAAATATATGATTTGATACAAAGAGAGTGAACAAGTTAAATCAAACCAAATTAAATTCGTGGAACATGTTTTGGTGAAATTAGTGGATTTATGTCATTATATAATGAATATGTTGCAGGTAACCATTGGGTGTGTTTCTGGTAATGCCATCTAAGTTTGATTTTTTTTATGTTCTAATTTAATGTATTTGGCGTGTATTTTTGTCATTGGCTTACTATTTTTTTTTTCTTTCTGATGCATCTCAGGTGGAAGCTGGACACATTTAAGCAATTATTTTGCATAAATAACACGTATTCAGGTACATTTTTTTTTATAAATAATGTTTGGGGCAATTATTCATTGTTTGTTCCCAAATCTTCTCCATATTGGAATGGATAATTACTATTATTTTTTATGATGTTTATTGAATCCCATTGTTGGATTTATTGTTTCTACTTAAACATGGTGGATAGTCCAATAAACAAAGTAGACTATGCCCAATTTTTTTTTAAAATTGACACTTTGTTTTATTGGGACGCAGTGATTTTGATTGATGAATATTGTATATTTCATTTTATATGTTAATTTACTTGATGAATTTAGACAATTTGGATGAATTTAGACAATTTGCATATGGCATATATGAATATGCATATATGCATATTGCATATATGCCCTACATATCACTTTTTATTTAAAATGCGAGCTTCATTTGTTGTTATTTATTTGTTCTTTTGTAGATGACTTGATTATAGTTGAACCTCCCAAACAGGTATACACCTTTTCTTTTTTATGTTGTTTTTTTAGGCAATACTTTTTTGTTGAAAAGTAGGCACCAAGTTAGGTGTAAAATTAGTAACTTTACATATTGTTAACAATCGTATTCAATATGGTTCTTTCTTTTTGTTGTTGAAGTGAATTTTTCATTCTCTATATTATGGATCATGACTCTATACATGCACAATAGTTTGAAAGTCATCTAATTTAGGCAGAATACAGTTCAACATTTTATATTATTCATGTATTAAATTTATCAATTCCCTACTTTATTTGATGTGTTTTTGCAGATGTGGTTGTTCATTATTCTTAATGTGTACCGATGGAGCATGTGTATATTGTCTCGAGCATGGGGCATCCCTTCTGACACTCGAAAGATTACATATCAGTCCCTCTTCCCTTTTTTAAATTAAAAATCACATAAACTTCTTTATATTCTTTATAATATTTCTCCAAATATTTGATCTCATTTTTGTTTCAGGGTTGATACCAAAGTTTTTGAATGACGAGGGGGGGCAGCAGCAGGTAGGGGATGATGGGAAGCAACAGGTGGGTGTGGGTGTGTGGGAGTGGGGAGGCAGAAACAGGTGGGGGTGGGGTGGGGGAGGTCGCATCAGGTGAAAGCACTGAAGGATAAATTTATTTGCTCAAGTTTGCTCTGATATTTATTTTTTTAAGATGTTTTTTTCATTCAAGCTTTTGTTAGGCGATTTTTTTTATATTGTTAGATTTTTCATCCCTTGATAATGGTGGATAGTCCAATAAACAAAGGAGGCTCTACCCAATTTTTTTAAAACTTTGACACTTTATATTTTTTAGACAATGAGAATTCATTTGAAGAATATTAACTATTTGAATGTTGTTGAACAATTTGTTGTTTGTTAAGCAGGGTGAATAGTTTATAAACAAAGGAGATTATGGTCAATTGTTATAAATTACTCTTTTTTTGTTGGGAACGATATTTTTGCCGTTTTGCAATTATATACTTCGAAAATTTTTACCGTTTTGTAATTACGTGCTTTCGAAAATTTCTCCGTGCCTTCAGGCACGGGCATTCTACTAGTATATATATAAGAGAGAGACCCCTTTCTGTAAGGACTCCTTATTGTGCAGACCCCGGTACAGTATATACCGTACATACCATTTTTATAAAATTGTACAAATATGATTTTTTTGTTGAAACTTCATGGATATGATCTTCATGGTGAGAAGATCATCTCCAATAATTTTCATCAAAAAATTTAATGAAAAAATCATTAAGATGAGGTAATATGTAAAAAAAAAAATGGTATAAATATTCATTTTCAACCATTGAAATGTTGTCAATCATCTCACCAACTTTTTGATTGATTTTTTTATGAAACTTCATTGATATGATCTCGAGAGTGAGAAGATCATATCCATGAAGTTTCATAAAAAAATTCAATCAATAAAGTGACTGGCGCCGACCCAACATTTTAACGGTTGATAATGAATATTTACACTATTTTTACATATCACCTCATCTCAACGATTTATTATTGAATTTTTTGATGAAAAAAATTGAAGATGATCTTCTCACCGTGGACATCATCATTATGAAGTTTCATAAAAAAATTCTTTTTTTTATTATTTAAAAAAAAAATATGTACCGGGATCTTCACTTTAAAAAGTCCTTATAGGAGACTTTCTGTATATATATATATATACACACACACACACACAGAGAGAGAGAGAGAGAGAGAGAAAGTATTTAACAAACTTGTAATATATTGTGACAAAAAAATATGTGTTTATATTGTAAAGTAATGTACTCAAATTATCGCACATATGTAAGGAAAGATACTAAAGGTGCCTATACATACATAATATTATGGGACTTTAAAAATATTATGAACTGAAACAATCAAATTATGTTCACAGAATAGATAGTTATGTTTTAAGGGTAATTTTGTAATTTTGTAATTAGTATGAAGTCATTTCGTTTTCACAATATTTTATTATTTGAATGGAAAAGTAAGAATCTTACCTATATTTGATGTATGGGTGCACAGAAGAACCAAAAATTCGATAAACCGAACCCAACCAATGGTATTGGTTCGGCTGGATTCGGGTTTTTTGAGTAATGGTTCGGTTCCGATTAAAAAAACGATATTTCGGTTCGGTTCTCGTTTTCAGGGAAAAAAAATTCAATTTGAAATTTCATCCGATCCAAACCGATTATATATTTAGTAAAGCCTATGGGTCGTTCTTTTCTTTCCCCCTTCTTAACCCTTTCAACCAAAATATCGGACCATACTCTTAAAACCAAAACATATCAGCCGCTCATTTCTAGTTCTCTCTCTCCCCTAAAAACCGAACTCCTAAAACCCCCAATACTCATCTAACCGTACTCCCAAAACCCCAAATACTAAGATTATATAAATACATTTGTTCGTTGTAGGAGCTTTTTCATTTTGGGAGCTCAAATGGGGACAACTCAGATCGGACCGCTTGTTTCATTTTTGGAGCTCAGATCCGAGGTCACATCAGAGCTCAGTCGTTAGAGTAAATTTTGCTTGGTTTGTTGGAAAATTGGACTTATAAGCTTGGACTTAAAAGCTGTCCAGATTTTTTAGGCAAAATTTTGAGCAACTTTGAGCTCAAATTTAAATAGGACCCACACCTCGATATTTGCGGGACCATATATAAACGCGTTCTTCTACGCGATGAGATTAGCGTGGTATATTCACATGTCCAAATCCATTAAGTTATGAATGATACATTTGTATCCAAACTGACTCATAAAGCAATGAAAGTTAATGCATTGAGTGTGTTTTAACTCTTGCGCCACGTTGGAAGAGTAGTGAAAGTTTGAAGAGTTAATAACACCCCAAGTATGTATTAAGGCTTGGATGCCTTTGTGGTATCCCAACTCTTTGAATGAGAGATGACCTACACTATGCATGTGTTGGGCTTGGGCCAAAAGCTCATGCGTGCGCGCCGTCCGACCGACTTGGCTCGCTCGGTTCGGAAATATCTCTTATATTTTTGGGCCGAATTTAATTAAGTCTCTGAGCTTTAATTTAATTAATTAATTGCGAGATTAATTAAATGCCAACCGTCAGCTGTTATTTGACAGTCAAAACATGGTATATTACTGTCATGGTTGAGTACTAAAACACATATTTGTGTTCGTCGAAATTAATTATTATCTTGCTACATAATTAATTTGAAAAATCCGTTATATCTTGGAAGACAATATTCATCAACCTCGAATCACATTTGATGGAATAAATTATCTTAGGGACACTGTGAGAATTCACAGGGCTCGAATCCTTTTTTATTTCTATTGTTATTTCTGCAAGTTCAAGTAAATTTTATTTTCTATAATTTTATTTTATTTATATAATTATAAGAATAATTCGTGATTATGTATTGTTGAATTTATTAAATGGTAGAAATAACATATTTTTATCCTATCCAATTCCCCCCATGTAAGTCTAGGGAGGCTCAATGGTTGTAATTCCGTACATCTAATGAGATTCAATGGATGTGCCACTCATCCAATAGTTGATGGGTGGAATCTACATGGGTCCACTGCAAACACGAATTAATGATTTTTTGGCAACTCAACAATTTTGATTTTGTGGTATATTTGTTGGGTATCCGTAAAATTAATTCCCTTGGATAGAGAACTTTGTCCAGATAGTATTACCGTGTAACTTAACATCCAGGTAAAATTGTGATTTTATACTATTCCAAAATAATTTTCTTACAATCGGATTTTAGAAATCTTAACTCCATTGTACGTTATATGTCTTGTATTTGCGATATCAAAACACACAGACAACAAGTTAAACATAAATGGTTGTTTATTGCATTTTCTAATTTTATTCTTATATTGAGATCACAGTCATTTGTTAAATATTAGAAAATTCAAACCAAAATTAATGGCAAATAGATGGAAGTGCCTCACGATCTTGTATAGTATAAAGTTTTATTTTTTTTTCATTTGTGACTTTATATTCTTAACAGTGACCTCAGATTATTCAAAATAATGAGTTCCTGCAAAGATTTGGATTATGTTAGTATTCATCTAAAAGATTTAATCTGATTTTTGTCTTTAAACTTAGACTGCTTATGGCCAACACGTAACAATAAACCAAAGTATATGGTTAGGTATGATATATTTGACTTTTTCTTAGTAAATAAGCGATTTGATATAGGGTATACTAGGGAGGCTAAATACTTTTTAATGAAGAGAACACCGCGCACGCTTATGGTATCGCTATCAAAGAAACATTTAGTGATCAAATAGTTTAGCAGAATAATTAACAATACCGTTGCTATTTATCCTTCTTTGCTGACAAAGGCCATACGAACTAGAACAACTAATGAGCTCTACTTTTGTTGAATAAAGATCAACTTTATAAATGATGTGTAGTCACGTACATTATTAACTTGTACACCTCAATAAATCATTGATGTAAACAACCACTTTTATCCTTCCACGTGACTTCCCAAATATTGAGGAATATAAAAGGGGACTCGCTATTTGCATTCCCCATAATCTTCTAATACTTTATTTTTATTTTCAATATCAATCATACTTTTATATTTATTCTCACACTTCATTTTTATTTTAAATACCAATCTTACCTTTACATTTATAAAATTTAAATTTTCACTTTTTTGCCTTCAATTAAAATAAGTATATTTGAAAATTAAATAAAAAAAATTATATTTTTAGTAAAAAATATATATTTTTATAAAAATTATTTTTAATAAGATTTTTTTTTTTACTTTTCATAACTATTTAAAAATATATATTTCAATTGTTTAAAAAAATTCTTATCTATTTCTTTTATTGAAAATTATTCATAAAACATAAAATAATTATTTTATATAAAATAAAAACTATTTTTTACAAAATAAACCCTATTTAACGAATCATTTATTTATTAAGTAACATGATCACGACCCAAATAAAACGCGACATGGCATGGAGTCCTATTTTTTTCATATCACTGGCACGCACCATTTTTTACTATTTTAAAAATAATCTTATTACTATTTAGAAAAAATGGTTCACGCCAGCGGTATATATAGGCGGTTCGACCACATATACATATCGTTGGCGCGACCCATTTTTTCTAATATGGTCCACAACAACTGTATATTTTCTAAACGAACAGTTGAAATGCTTTTTTTTAAATAAAATTAGATGAAATGTGTAAAAATAACAATCCTGTTTTCCTCAAAAAAAAATTCATCTGCTTTAATTAAAAAAACATTTCAACTGTTTTGTTAAAAAAACCATTTCAACTAATTTGTTAAAAAACCATTTCAACCACTTTACATATTGCTAGCGTGAACCATTTTTTCTAAATTGTAAAATGATTATTTTTTAAGTAGTAAAAAAAGGTCCGCGCCAACGGTATGAAAAAATAGGATTGCACGCCACGTCGCGTTTTATTTGGGTGGTGATCGTGTTACTTAGAAGACAAAAGATTCATAAAAAATGGTTTATTTTGTAAAAATAATTTTTTATGTTTTATAAACAACTTTCAATAAAAAAAACAAATAACAAATTTTTTTAACAATTGAAATATTTTTTAGAAACGGTTATGAAAAGTAAAAAAAGTAAAATAGATTTTTATTAAAAACAGTTTTTTATAAAAAAAAAAAAAAATTCCACGCTAGCAATATGTATAAGCAGTTGAAATGTTTTTTTAACAAAACAGTTGAAATGTTTTTAAAAGAAAAAACAATTGAAATATATTTTTTTTAAAAACAGTTGAAATGTTTTTTTAACTAAAACAGATGAAATGTTTTTTGAGGAAAACGGGACTGCTATTTTTAAACATTCCATCTGATTTTGTTTAAAAAACATATCAACTATTTTATTAAAAAACATACAGCTATCGCGGACCAATATATTAGAAAAATGGTCCGCGCCACCGGTATTTATAGGTGGTCGGACGACATATATATACCGCTGGCGTGAACCATTTTTTTCTAAATTGTAATATGATTATTTTTAAAATAGTAAAAAATGGTTCATGACAGTTGAAATTAAAAAAAAAATAGGACTCCACGACACGTCGCGTTTTATTTGGGTCGTGATCATGTTGCTTAATAAATAAATGAATCATAAAAAACGGTTTATTTTGTAAAAAATAGTTTTTCTTTTATATAAAATAATTTTTTTATGTTTTATGAACTGTTTTCAATAAAAAAAAAAAATAGATAACAATTTTTTAGACAATTGATTTTTTTTTTTAAATAGTTGCGAAAAGTAAGAAAAAAAAAACTAATTCTTATTAAAAACAGTTTTTTATAAAAAAAATATATATTTTTTTTACTAAAAATATAAATTTTTTTAGTTATTTTTCAAATATACGTATTTTAATTGAAGGTGAAAAAGTGAAAATTTAATTTTTATAAATGTAAAGGTAAGATTGGTATTTAAAATAAAATTGGAGTGAGAGTAAATGTAAGGGTATAATTAGTATTGAAAATAAAAATGGAGTGTTAGAAAATTATGGGGAGCGCCAATAACCGGTCCTATAAAAAATACTGCAAATTAAGTTGAATAATTGAGGCTCAATTTTCAATGCCCTGATGGAATGGGAGACAAGCCATATAGTAACTTGTTCGCTGTGCTTTAGTATTTATCCCATTAGGTGGTTAGATAATACATTTTTACCACCCATTGTAATATCATATTTATTTTTCTCAAAATATGACATGTAACCATAAAATTACCGAAATAGTTTAAGATAGACATGTGGTTCATTTCTTCCATTAACACAAAGATGTTTGGAGACCTCATAGAAGAATTTATGCCGCCGTGCATACTCTTTGAAGCATGTACTCCATTTTACACGTTAATTTAGTTATGGAAGTGATAAAAAAACAAGAGGCATATATTAAATAGTTTTTTGAACTTTTTTTAATACATGTATAGTCCAATTTTTTTTATTTTGTACTAAAAAGTCCCTCACCATACCAATAAGACTTTACCATGCCGCTGACGCGGACCTTTAAAGATAAGAGAATAAGGGACTTTTTGGTACAAAATAAAAGGCTTAGTCTAAATGCGTATTAAAAAATGTTTAAGGAACTTTTTGATATTTGATCCTAAAAATAAGTGGGATATATTAGCAGTGCAACAAGTCTCAAGACTCTAGTAGTGCAACAAGTCTCACGCACGTTAAAGTGTGTCAATGAGTCACGTCCATTTACTTAAATAATACTTAAATAATTTTAAACATACAACTTCTCATTTGAACGACTTTGACAGTGGTTAAACTTTTTAGTAAATTTCTCTATGTTATTCCTATATAATTTACTGCAATATCAAAGTAAATACATCAACGAATAACATAAATAGTCCATCTAACCAAAAACTGAGTACCAAACACGCTAGAATTGTGGCTGGAATGAAAGGGTTAGTGGAAAACGAGGTTAACGTGTCAAAGAGGGTTAAGAAAAATGACACTACCCTAATTCCCATTGACGATTTGAATGGGGCGGAAAAAAAATGTTTCAGAGAACATAGAGTGAGGCGGATGAGATTGCGCTTTTGAAGGCAATGATAGAGTATACCGTAATAAAGGGGTGTGACCCATTTGATGATATGTTGAATTTTCTTAAGTCTATCAAGAAATAAGTACATGTTGATGTTAACAAGAACAAGCCTCTAAGAGAAGTCAAGGAGGCATACGAAGAAGTACGAGAACAATGTAACCATTTATATGTAAATTTAATTATGTATATCCTTAAATGTTCAAAACTTTTATAATGTTTGAATGTAAATATATACATAGGCTAATAAGTTAAATTAATATGATGTTATGGTTAACAGAGAAATATGTAGCTATCAATGATATGTAGGAATTCCAGGAATACATAAAGTAATATTGAAGTTTGTTGCTTATACGTTAGGTAATCTATCTATCTTCATCATTGAATGTGCATGAAACTTTTATTTTGAACATCATTAACACTTGTTAAAGTTTTCATTAAATTTATGTTTGTTCTTCATCGAATGGGCACATTGATTATCAATAATGTTGTCACACTTTGTTGCATATACTAATCTTCTTTTGCATTGGTTACAGTTCATGTCAACGAAATGCCGTTGGCGCGGACCACAACAAATAAAAGAGCTGATTAGATTGTGTGAAACAATTTATCCATGATCACCAAATGAATTTAACTTATTAGCATATGTATGCATACATGCATAATAAAGGCTTTGCATATAAATGTTGTTAAAGTTTTTAGCAAATTTATGTATGTAAACCATTGAACGTGCAAAAATATATAGGCTAATAAGTTGAATCATATCATTTATAATGTTTGATATGCAGGAATGCGAGGAATACATAGAATATTGTTCAAGTTTATTGGTTATACATTAGGTAATCTATCAATGTTCATTACTAAATGTGCATACAACTTTTATTTCAACATCATTAACACTTGTAAAAGTTTGTATTATATTTATCTGTGCTTTATCATACTTTTTTTTTCATATTCTAATGTTCACTATTATTTGATGTGATTCGTGCCAACGGGATAACGCTGGTGCGGACCACAACAAATAAAACAGTTCAATAGATTGTGTGAAATAATTTATCTATATTCACCGTATGGAATTAACTTATTCGCATTATAAAAACTTTTAACATATCAATAGTCAATGTTTTTAGTAAATTTAACTATGTTCATCCTTGAACGTGCAAACCCTTTATAATGTTTGAATGTATAAATATACATAGGGCAATAAGTTGAATGTATATGATGTTATGGTTAACAAAGCAATATGTATCTATCCATCACATGTAGGAATATCACAAATACATAGAATAATATTGAATTTTGTTACTCATACATTAGGTAATCTATCTATCTTTATCACTAAATGTGTATATCACTTTTATTTTGAACATCAAAAACATTTGTTAAAGTTTGTACTAAATTTATCTGTGTTTTGTCACACTTTGTTGCATATACTAATGTTCTCTGTTATTGGTTACAATTCGTACCAACAGGATACCACTGACATGAACCACAACAAATAAAATAGTTCAATAGATTATGTGAAACAATTTATCTACGTTCAATGTATGCATTTAACTTATTAGCATTATAAAGTCTTTACACATGAGAGTTGTTAATGTTTTTAGTAAATTTATCTATGTTCATCCTTGGACGTACAAACCCTATATAATGTTTGAATACATAAATATACATAGGCTAATAAGTTGAATGTATATGATGTTATAGTTAACAAAGTAATATGTTGGAATATCAGAAATACAAAGAACAATGTCAAAGTTTGTTACTTAAACATTAGGTAATCTATATGTCTTCATCACTGAATGTGCATACAACTTTTATTTTGAACATCATTAACACTTACTAATATTTTTATTAAATTTATTTGTGTTTTGTCACACTTTGTTACATATACTAATTTTTCTGTTATGGGTTGCGATTCGTGCGAACGGGATATCGCTGGCGCGGACTAGAACAAATAAAAGAGTTGAATAGATTGGGCGAAACAATTTATCTATGTTCACCGTATGCATTTAACTTATTACCATTATAAAGACTTTTCACATAACAACTGTAAAAGTTTTTAGTAAATATGTCTATGTTCTTACTTGAATGTGTCAAGCCATTATAATGTTTGAATGTATAAATCTACATAGGCTTCTAAGTTGAATGCATATGATCTTATGGTTAACAAAGTAATATGTATATATCCATGATATGTAGGAATATTAGGAATTCATAGAATAATGCTGAAGTTTGTTTCTTATATATTAGATAATTTATCTAGCTTCATCATTAAATGTGCATACAACTTCTATTCTGAACACCACCAATACTTGTTAATGTTTTTATTAAATTTATTTGTGTTTTGTCACACTTTGTTACAAATACTAATAATCTCTATTATTGGTTGCAATTTATGCCAATAGGATACCACTGGCACGAACCACAACAAATAAAAGATTTGAATAGATTGTCTAAAATAAAAATAGTAGTGTGCAAGGTCTACAAGATCAGTGACTATAATATGATTTTTTAAAACTTTGATATATTTCCTACTTATATGATGTTTTTAATTTTTGTGCAAGGTCTACAAGATCAGTGACTATAATAAGTGAAGATTTTGAACTTGAAAAGATGAAATAAGGAAAAGAAAAAGTTAATAAATCACCCGAAAAACCAACATTGAAACTTGTTAGTGAGTCTGACTTTGAGCATAGTCAGACTCCAAATATAGCCTCTAAGGAGAAAACAATTAAGGACAAGACGAGAAACCAATGACTTCAAAGCCATGCCCAAAAAAGCTATTCAATGTTAATCAAATTTGTTAGGTGTTGCTTGATTGTTACAAGAGTTGAAACTCAAGCCTCGCCACAAGAAGGAAATGAAAAAGACTTCTTTTGGGGGTAATTTTTAATGCCTGTTTTTTGGAAAATTGTTACAAAGGAAGATAGTAGAAAATATGACCATAATCTCATATCCGGATAAAGTCTTATGATGTGTAAAATAAAGGCTTCAGAATTTGAAAATAGTTAGTTCGAATGACAATCAACGATGTCTTTCTCATATTTGGAATACAAATCAGAACAAAAGAAGTCAATATGGGATATGGGTTCAAGCCCGACACACGATTTGTTTGAAGCCCGACACACCGTTTGTTCGAAGAAGGTTTATGGATGCAACTATCATAACGGGCACAACTATCCCAAAATAGTTGAGGACTGCAGTTAAAGGAAAGAAAGTATAATATTCTAGAGATGTAGCAACGTTGCTATGTCTGTATCGATTTGCAATTGTTTTCTTCACATCAACTGAGAATACAGTCAAGTGGTCTATGGTGAAATGCTCTGAAAATATCGAGGGAATGAGAAACTTTAATTAGTCAACTCTGGTACTAGATATAGTGATGTCTTCTGTGTATTGAAATTTTCTCAAAGATCTAGAGAAGGTTTCTGGTTGTGTTATCTTACTACTGGTAAGTAACAAAATACACTACTATTGTAAATATTTGAATAAAAATAGAAAGATAAATTTACTGCTTATGTTTTATGGCTTAATATGAAAGATAATTTTTTTTTTTATCTTTTATATCCTAATAATCGAAAGTATCACAAGCATTTTGTCTTAAAAACAAGAATAAACATTAAAATATATATTTTATATTTCATATCCTTGTTCATTACAAAGTTTGTACATCTTAAATGCTTAAATTTTTTATATTTTTAACTTTTGTAGTATTGGTTTTGTGAGCACACAACACTCTTGAAGTTCGAAATCTCGACTCAACATCCTCGTTTTGTGAAATGGAACCTTGTTGCATTGAATAGGGAAGTGAAAGACAAGCTTGTTGAAATAATTCTTCCGTCCGAGGTAATAATATATTCTTTTAAGAACTTGTTATATCAGATTTATATGTGATAATTTAACTTATAAAGAAAAGTATATTTTATTTATCTATGGCATGATAGAAGAATTGATTCGAACTGAAGATTAGTGACTCTTAACGCAAATGGTGGCTCTTAACGCAACGAACATTTTGATCTTTCATAGCCCCTTCCATTGCTTAACACATAACAATAGTTTTGAAAAAAATGAAATTCGGGAAATGGTTCTTACATGCACAACTTATCTCTTTTTACATTTGGCTCGTTATTAAGTAGAATTGTGATGAGAACATCATATTCAACAAATGACAAGTAAGACCAATAAGTCTTAACATGTGTAAAGTAGTTATCAGTGATCCACCTAATGATATCAAAACATTATTAAGCACACTATTGAAACAAAGTCATGTCTCGAAACACTACGAAAAAGTCACGTGAATGGATGAAATGTAGAGTTGATCCCAATATATTAAATGTTCATCCATATAAGGTGAAAAATCGATAATACAAAACTCTTTTGGTCTTTTTCAACAATTCTATAAAATATTTTTCACTTTTTCATCTTTTTCTTAAATACCCAAAATCTTTTTGTGATTTTTCAAACTTTTCTACAAAAATGACACATTTTGGATTTTTCTAAATAAATAAACAATAAAAAGGAGATAAATACAATTATAATACAATCTAGCAATAGTGATATAAGATATGATCATTATAAACACCATATTCAAGAAATAAGTCTCAACCTCAATGATTAGGCCCTGAGGAGTTATCAAAAGGAGAAGACATCCTATGAAATTCCTCCATTAAATATTTTGAAGTCTTGACTAAATACTCTAATTGATCTAAAAAACTAGCAAAATATCTATGATGATGTGGGGGATAATGTAGAATAACATGCGTGGGAGTGCGTGCGGGGACATGTGTAGGAACTCGTGTGGGAGCATACCAGGGAACCCGCATGTTTGAAACTATCCCTATCTTCAAAAAAAAACTCTCTAAGGTGACCTCTTCAATTTTAGTGGGAACAAACATTAACGGGTTTAGGTTAATCTTGCTTAAAATGTCTAAGATGATCTCTCCTAGGTGGGTTAGGACAAGGGACATATGAATCCATCACAAACTCGACAACTGGCTTGGGTATGGCATGGGAAGTGGATGCACCTTCATAACCGATTCCTTTCCTCTCAACGTTACCTAACGTGAGGTTGAGGAGCATCTTTCTAAACCTCTTAGATGTGTCCTCTAAAGTGACTTTGACCTCTCGAGCACGTTCGACATCAATCTTAAGTTGGGATACATGGGATTTAAGTTTCTCATAAGTCTCCAATAAATATTGAAGATCATTCATAAGACTAGCCATGTTGTTGGTCGAATTGGTCTTTTTCCTATCGATAACAATCAATTGCTAACACAAAATAAATTCACCTTTTTGAGTTGATCCACTGACGCCTTACACTCTCTCAAAACATTCAGCTTCTTCACCAAATCACACGCCCTAAGAGATATATCTTTATTAACCATTTTAATTTTTATATTCTTGGTGTAAAGATCACTAAAAGATTTTTAGAGTCCACCTTCTCCCTCACTCAAATTCTCTTCCTCACTCTCACTTTCTTTAAAATGATTCGAAACTATCGTTGAGGCACTCGCACTTAGAAATTCCACCATCGACATGGGATAAACTATATGTACTAACATGATCGACCATGAATGCAATACACGGTTCATGTGGTGATTCACCCCCGGAATCCACCGAGTCGACGTCACTATCGCTAAGAGTGTCTTTATATGCAATATTCTTGAGGGATACGATTGAGCAAGTAAAAAAGGAGGACTTGTGGGATACGCTCATGAAAGAGTTCAATATTTTGGCCAACCAGAAGGAGGGGTCCATGAAAGCCATTGGTATTCAATTGAAGACTTTTAGAAGTAACATCCGCTCGACTTATTTTAAGGGATTGGACAGTGATGGGATAAAGGCCCTGAAGGATCAAGTACCGCAGAAAGAGCATATCCCTGTCCATGAGTGGAATAAATTCCTCTCGCGCGAAGCATCTGAGGCAATATTGAAACAACGACACCAAGGCCGGGTGAACAGGGCTAAAAAGACTGACGTCCATTGTCTTGTTCGGATGTCGTATGCTGAGAAAACTAAGGAGATGGTATACACCCTTTCTTATTTTAATGTGTGTGTGTATATATATATATATATATATATATATATATATATATATATATATATATATATATTATATGTCTTTCTCAAATCGTTAATGGAAAATTAATTTATAGGTGCTTAACAATAAACGACCTGTTGATCGTTCAAAAGTGTATCTCGAAAGTCGTAGGCGAAAAACTGGGGAGTTTCACCCAAAGGTAGCTGATGATATGGTGAGTTTCATAATCTCAGTTGTAATAATTAAATTCCTTCAAGTTTCGTTGTTCAATGGTTTTAATCGATTCATAAATAATTTTGCAGCAAAAATTGAGTGAGCTGAGAAGTAATCAAGGTTCTTCAAGCCAAAAAAGTATTGATACATATGCATTGACTGCCTTTAGAGGAAAAGATACTAAGGGGGCGACTCGTGGTGTTGGAACCATGTCCAAAAGTAAACTTAAGGCAATTGCTCCTATAGTATCATAGTTGACTAGAGCAAAGACACGAGAAGAAAAACATGATGAGGATATGGCATTTCTCAAATCATCTGTTACCATGATTTTAAGTGCTTTTGAATCGAATGGATTGAAATTACCAAATCCAAGTCCTCACAATTACACTCCTGTCTCGCATCCAAGTCCTCGCAATTATACTCCTGTCCCACATCCAAGTCCTCGTAATTACACTCCAGTTCCGCATTCAAGTCCCCACGATTACATTCCTACCCCCCCATTAACTGAGCCAAACTTTGGAGATTCAACTGAGACAAACTTTGGAGATTTAACTGATCCTCCACATGATCCATATGTCGATTTATTAGATTTTTCTAATTAGAGAAAGATTGCAAGTGGACAAGTTGTTGCTTCAGCTGCTACTGGAACGGTGGTGCATGGCCATCAATTGCTGATATTTGAACGTAAGGTTTACGTTAGTAGTGTTGAGCCAGGAGAAGAGAATCATCCTTTGTATCGTCGAAGTCATGGGGCGGACACTATTAAGGATGTCGAGAAAATCTTGGGTGGTTTGTCCATTTCTTTGTCTTATCCTTAAGTGATCCAGAGTAATTTATCTTGAGAAATTTGAACAAATTGTCAAAGTGAACAATTAGTAGTGTTTGAACTCTATTTTGAATATTAGCAATCTGTTTTGAATCAATTAGTAATATATTTTTAATGTATCCAGTGTGTATCTGTTTTGAATATTAGTAGTGTTTGATGTTGGATTGAATATTACTATCTATTTTCTGGCTAATTGATAAATAAGTCCAAAAGCAGCCTCTTAGTTGATTCTTCTATTCTTATTGAGAGGAGATCTACTATAGGCTCTATTTTGGGGTTGCCTTTCAAAAAATCCCAATTAAGTATCTTGGTTGTCCCCTATTCAAAGGTAGGAGAAAATTTAGCTACCATTGAGTTATTGGATCAAATCAGAGGGAAATTCAATTATTGGAAAATTAGGTATCTTTCAGCAGCTGGCAGAGTAGTCCTTATCAAACATGTGTTAAGTTAGATCCAAATTTACACTGATACCAATTTGAGAAGATTGGTATCTCAAAAGAAAATCCATAAAAATCAAGATTAAACGATATTTTTGTGTAACCTACTTCGATACCAATTTGAGAATGTGGGGGTTCTATGGAATAATTTGTATAGTAGTCAACCACACATAAATTCAATTTTATCAAATTTTATCTTTGATTTAATTAAGTGTGCATACAAAGAAGTGGTCCAAATTTTAAATTTAGCAAACCAAGCATGCAAATACTCGAAGAAGTAAGGAAAAGTCCCTAAAAGGGCAAAACCTTTATTCATCACTATGCTAGATTTGATAGACACGATCGACTTACAAACTACTTATAATAACTAAGTATGATCCATAGTTCATCAAATCTTCTACAGTAACGACACAATCCAGCATCGCTCACAGGAAGAAATCTTCCATCGGTATTCATTGATCAACCTTATTCTTCAATAGTAGAGCTTCTACTCAACAAATCAGCAGTGGAAATTAATCTCTACAAGAGTGTTTGAACTTGAAAGGTTCTTCTTGATTTTATAAAGTGATCTCTAAGTTTTCAAGGGGTTTAGAATAATATTGGAGGAGTTTGATCACAAATAGAACTCAAAAAGGGTGTTAAAACCTTTCAAAAAGAGTTATTGGAGACTTTAATCCCGCACCTCTATTTATAAGGAAAGTAACAAAAGGATAAATACTAGAGATTTGGATCAGATTTAATTTAGAAAATAAAATCTCTCGCGTTCTTTCAAACGACAGGTACATCGTTTGGACGACACACCCATTTTCGTTCGAATAGGTTTTAAATGACATATTGAATGAGATTCCATAGCTTAATGGAAAAGAACCTCGTTCGATTGATGGAAGTATCGTTCTAACGACCTACCGTTTCTCGTTCTAATGAATTCTAATGAGGCTTATAACACTACACCAAAAATGCTAATCTGGCACACTTGGATAAGAAGAATCTGGCACGGTTTAAAACTGTGCCAAAATCTGGCACGGTTTGTCAATAATCTGACACAGTTTTAAATTGTGCCAAAAGTGTACCAAATTTGGAAAAGTTAACCAATATCAAAAATAATATGACTTTTCATTTAGATCCCTCTACACTTTCACCCCGTTCCTTCTCCCGCTCACTCTCTTCCAATCTCGATTCTCTCTCCCTCTGCTACACAGATCGGCGAAACACCACCACCATCTTCATCCCCGATTCTCTCTCCCTCTAGTATGCTTACACTCCATAGTCTTAACTACATTTGTTGGGATCTTAGTTTTACGACGGGCGGCGAAGTGTGTGCCCGTCCAGTTCGTCCCAATCTGGCGAGTCTTTGGAATCAAAATTATCTCATTTTTCTTTTGTCAAACTTGACGAGATTCAATTCATCCTGGATCAAAAATTCGATTGGGGTTGTGGTTTCACCCCTTGTGGTCGTCGCTTCTCGCTCAGGTATATATGTTTAAGGTTATGCGGTTTCGGTTTGAGGTTTTGAAATTGGTATTTTTTTTGTGGCTGCAGTGTGTGATTTTGATGATTTATTTTTTTGTGTGGTATGTTTTGTAGTATCACTCTCCAATTGTGATTTGGAGACACATAAGATTGCGGTGTGTTTTATTTTTTGTAAGTTCTTTGACACAAATTAAGAGGTAAGTTTTTGTTGGTTTCAAAATTTGAATTTAGTGTTTATTTTAGGTTTATTATTTGAAGATAAAATTAAGTTTTCTAATTTTAATGAAAGTTATTGTTTTGTACATATGATTCGAGTTTTATCATTTCACTAATATTTGTATTTTGGTTTTTACACACCTTTTGTCCATTTGACAACTAAGTATTCTCTCTACCCTCTTTGGTTAAGACTATGAGGTTTATTTTTTGTGATTTTTTTTTTCATTTAGAGATTTCTTCTCATAGTTACATGTGAACAATATTGGGGCTGGATTTTGTTTAAATTTTACTAGCCCGGTAAGGAAAACTTTTGACATTGTTAATTCTATTGAAAAGCTTACCATGATTTGGCGACACATATGTTACAGGGGTTGATGGAGTTTCAAGTATTAGTGAAAATTTCTCATGATTGGGGTTCAAGTATTATGAGTTATCACATCACTACTTTTCTAAGTGATAATTTCTTAGTTTTATTAATCATCTTCTTAGTCTTGTTGTTACTAAAAAATCATTTTTTCAGTTACATTGCTTCAGGTAAGTTGAACCCCAGGTGTTTGACAAAATGTGCCACTTCAAAGGTACGAATACTCTTTTTGTTGGGATCTTGAATTGAGGCAATACATAAATTATATATTTAGGCAATGCGTGAGAAAACTGTGGTGATATATACAATTTAGGACTGTAATTAGATTTAGTATCACATTTATTGTTAACTGTTGGATACAACTGAGCCCTCTTTACTGATCAACCAAATCCAATCATATAAGTACCCAAAAAAAATGTTCAGGGAGCAATATTGTTGTGATAAGAAATGATTTTGTTTTTTTTTCTTGCTACAGTGCCTTACAATATCTAATTGGTTGGCGTGTGATGATTATATTTTGTGATATATAAATACCCTCACTATTCAAGTCGTCGACTAGATTTGATATTACAATACACTTGATTTGATGAATATTTACATTTTGAGTTATATTTTGTTATGTGAGGCATTGACGCGATAAACAAGTAGCTCACATTAAAAAATTAAAAGCATGTAGCTTACATTAAAAAATTCCAACCGTGCCTTCAGCACCGGCATCCGCTAGTGTGTACATATATATATATATATTAGATGATTCTAATTTGCTTTAGTATTACTGGGTTTAGGTTGTTAACGAGATGACCCGTTAGGCTTGATTATATAAATGTATTCCATAAAACTGGTTGTACACCATGAAGCCACAAAATGGAAGGAGTAGACAACATAAACAAGATACGAACCCGATGTGAAACGTAACGGACTATATGTTGGATAATGGGTATTGATCGGATTGTTTTGGTCAAATTTAGTCTAAATAAAAAAGTGGGCCCACTCATTCGTTGGGATAGGTCCGCATTTGAACGTGTTTTTCTCCCCGTGAGATGAACATAGGATACTCATAAGGTCAAACCCATAACGCGTGAATGATAAATTGGATAGAAATTGACTCGCACTATTTTTTTTATCCAAAGTGACTCATATTTTGATATTGTTAGATGTTAAGCATATATAGAGTTTGGTCTATGACTCCACCTCAAATTAATTTTATGACAACTTTGCTTTGATTCAGGTTGGTTAAAAGCAAGGGAATGGTGGAACACAATCTTCGAGAGGCTTATCCTTCAGACATTCTGGGCACAGGTATGGAGCTTCTCCTCTTTAGTACGCTCGCTTCGTCTTTTGTGGCAAAGCTTCCTAATTTTATTATTAAAAGCTTAATCTAGATTGATCAATCATCAAGATTATCTAAACCCACATTATAGTCAAGGCACATGAATCAGGATTTACTAAATCTAAGCTCACAACCAAGGAACCTAATACGTTCTCACCACGGGACAAACACTTATAAGTACATTATCCAATCAATTAATTTCAATCGGGAAATTCATAAGGTTCCATCTAAGTCGCAACTAATACTACACGGCGTTACAATTACTTCTAAGGTATTTTGGTGGGATCTAGATTAAGTTTAAAAACAAGTCGTTAAAAGGGTGAAAACCCAACCCATCCCCCAAACGGCCCCGTAAGAGTAATGAACACCTCGCACAATACCAATATAACTTGTAGGAATTGACCGTGTAGTTACGGGTCTGCTAACTTGAGAATATGACGATAAGTTGAAAATATCTAGATTAGGCTTAAAAACATGCCGTTATCGGGTAAAAACTCAAACCAACACCCAAATGGCCCCGTAAGACGCACTAACACCTCGCACGGGACCAATGCAACTCGTAGGAACCGACCGCGTAGTCGTGGGACTCCCAATTTGAGAATATTACAATAATTTAAAAAGGTTTAGATTATTCTTAAAAATAAGAAGTTAGAGGGTGAAAACTCAAACAACTCCTTAAACTACCCCGTAAGAGGCATGATCACCTCGTACGGGACCAATGTAACTTTTAGAAACTGACAGTGTAGCTGGGTCTCGCGATTTGAGAGTTAAAAACATGTTGTTAAAGGGTGGAAACCCTAACCATCCCCCAAACGACCCCGTAGGAGGCATGGACACCTTGCGCATGGCCAATGTAACTTGTAGGAACTGACCGCATAGTCCCGGGTCTCCTGATTTGAGAGTATGACGATAATTTGAAAAAATCACACCTAGAGTTAAAAACATGCCGTTAAAGGGTGAAAACCCAAAAGAGACCCCAAACGACCCTGTAGGAGGCACATACACCTCGCACGGGACCAATGTAACTTGTAAGAACTGACCGCGTAGTCCCGGGTCTCCTAGTTTGAGAGTATGATGATAATTTGCAAAAATCACACTTAGAGTTAAAATCATGCCGTTAAAGGGCGAAAACCCAAACCATCCCCCAAACGACCCCGTAGGAGGCACGAACACCAGGTACGGGACCATTGTAACATGTAGGAACTGACCGCGTAGTCCCGGGTCTCTCGGTTTGAGAGTATGACGATAATTTGTAAAAATCACACTTTGAGTTAAAAATATGCCGTTAAAGGGCGAAAACCCAAACCAGCCCCCAAACGACCCCATAGGAGGCACGAACACCTCCCACGGGACCAATGTAACTTGTAGGAACTCACCGTGTAGTCCCGGGTCTCCCGATTTGAGAGTATGACGATAATTTGCAAAAATCACACTTAGTTAAAAAGATGCCGTTAAAGGGTGAAAACCGAAACCAGCCCCCAAATGATCCCATAGGAGGCACAAACACCTCGCACGGGACCAATGTAACTTGTAGGAACTGACCGTGTTATCCCGGGTCTCGCGGTTTGAGAGTATGCCGATAATTTTCAAAAATCACACTTTGAGTTAAAAACATGCCGTTAAAGGGTGAAAACCCAAACCAGCCCCCAAACGACCCTGTAGGAGGCACAAACACCTCGTACGGGACCAATGTAACTTGTAGGACATGACCGCATAGTCCAGGGTGCCCCGGTTTGACAGTATGACGATAATTTGCAAAAATCACACTTAGACTTAAAAACTAGCCGTTAAGGGGTGAAAACCCAAACCGGCCCCCAAGCGACCCCGTAGGAGGCACGAACACCTCGCACGGGACCAACGCAACTTGTAGGAACTGACTGCGTGGTCCCGGGTCTCCCGGTTTGAGAGTATGATGATAATTTGCAAAAATCACACTTAGACTTAAAAACAAGCCGTTAAAGGGTGAAAACCCAAATCAGCCCCCAAACGACCCCGTAGGAGGTACGAACACCTCGCACGGAACCAATGCAACTTGTAGGAACTGATCGCGTAGTCTCGGGTCTCCCGATTTGAGAGTACGACGATAATTTGCAAAAATCACACTTAGACTTAAAAACTAGCCGTTAAGGGGTGAAAACCCAAACCAACCCCTAAACGATCCCGTAGGAGGCACGAACAGCTCGCACGGGACCAATGCAACTTGTAGGAACTGACCACGTAGTCCCGAATCTCCCGATTTGAGAGTATGACGATAAATTGCAAAAATCACACTTAGAGTTAAAAACCTGCCGTTAAAGGGTGAAAATCCAAACCGGCCCCCAAACGACCCCGTAAGAGGCACGAACACCTCGCACGGGACCCATGTAACTTGTAGGAACTGACCGTGTAGTCCCGGACCTCCCGGTTTGTGAATAAGTAGATAATTTAAAAAAATCAAATGTAAACTTAAAAACAGGCCGTTAAAGGGTGGAAACCCAAATGGGCCCCCAAACGATCCCGTAGGAGGCACGAACACCTCGCACGGGACCAATGCAACTTGTAGGAACTGACCGCGTAGTCCCGGCTCTCCCGATTTGAGAGTACGATGATAATTTGCAAAAATCACACTTAGACTTAAAATGTAGCCGTTAAGGGGTGAAAACCCAAACCAACCCCCAAACGGCCCCGTAGGAGGCACGAACACCTCGCACGGGACCAATGCAACTTGAGGAACTGACCGCGTAGTACTGGGTCTCCCGATTAGAGAGTATGATGATAATTTGCAAAACTCACACTTAGACTTAAAAACTGGCCGTTAAGGGGTGAAAACCCAAACCGGCCCCCAAATGACCCCGTAGGAGGCACGAACACCTCGCACGGGACCCATGTAACTTGTAGGAACTGACCGCGTAGTCCCGAGTCTCCCGGTTTGTAAATAGGACAATAATTTGTAAAAATCACACTTAAACTTAAAAACAACCCGTTAAAGGGTGAAAACCCAAATCGGCCCCCAAACGACCCCGTAGGAGGCACGAGCACCTCGTACGGGACCAATGTAACTTGTAGGAACTGACCACATAGTCTCGGGTCTGCCGGTTTGAGAGTATGACGATAATTTGCAAAACTCAACAGTTAAACTTAAAAACATGCCGTTAAAGGGTGAAAACCCAAACTGGCCCCCAAACGACCCCGTAGGAGGCACGAACACCTCGCACGGGACCAATGTATCTTGTAGGAACTAACCGCATAGTACCGAGTCTCCCGGTTTGAGAGTATGACGATAATTTGCAAAAATCGCACTTAGTTAAAAACATGCCATTAAAGGGTGAAAACCCAAACCGGCCCCCAAACGACCCCGTAGGAGGCACGAACACATCGCACGGGACCAATGTAACTTGTAGGAACTGAACGCGTAGTCTCGGGTCTCCCGGTTTGAGAGTATGACGATAATTTGTCAAAATCACACTTAGTTAAAAATATGCCGTTAAAGGGTGAAAACCCAAACCGGCCCCCAAACAACCCCGTAGTAGGCACGGACACCTCGCACGGGACTAATGTACTTTGTAGGAACTGACCGTGTAGTCCTGAATTTCCCGGTTTGTAAGTATGACGATAATTTCCACTCATATATGTAATTTTTTTATTTTAAGTATTTTTTTTTTGTAAATTATTGGGTTACTGATATCGTAATTTTTTGTATTCTATTTTTTTTGCTGGATAACAATTTATCGTTTGCTTTTATTCACGTGGAACACACAAAGAACTCAATGGTTTAAAACAAGGGGTTTATTAATGATTCCATTTTTTTGTATCATGACCGTACGATCTTTTGTTGTTTTCTTATTGACTTTTATGGCCATGAGGGCTTTTGTAAGTTAATTGCTATATTTTGTGGCCGTGCGGGCTTTATGTTAGGCAGGTTTTGTATTAACAGGTTTTGGAATGTCCAGAAAATAGAGAAAATTCTGCCCAATTTTTTTTGGACCTGTGAGCTGTTAAAGATTTGTAATATTTTGAAGTTTGTATGTACATTAGTTTATTAATAACGCGCAATATTATTAATTTGTCATTTTTGTGCTTTCAAATAATTTTTTTTATTAAAAAAAAATTGGCAGAGTTCAAAACCGTGGCAAAAGTGTATCATATTTTGGCACGGTTTTGAACTGTGTCAAATTTTTTTAAAATGTGCTGAATCTGGCACAGTTAAAAATTGTGCCAAAAGTGTGCCAGAAATATAAAATTCTGGCACGTTTTAAAAGTGTGCCAGAAGTGTTCCTATTTTGCTCAATCTGGCACAGTTAAAAAGTGTGCCAAAAGTGTGCCAGAAATATCAAATTCTGGTACGGTTTAAAAGTATGCCAGAAGTGTTACTATTTTGCTGAATTTGGCACAGTTAAAAACTGTGCCAAAAGTGTGCCAGAAATATCAAATTCTGGCACGGTTTAAAAGTGTGCCAGAAGTGTTTCTGTTTGGCCAAATCTGGCACACTTTTGAGCCGTGCCAGAAAAAAATGGCCATTTTGGAACACTTGATTCTGGCACAGTTCAAAACCGTGCCAGATTTGATCTGGCACAGTTTTAAACCGTGCCAGATTCCTATTTTTAGTGTAGTGTAATGAGATTCCAAAACTTATGCAAAGGTGTCGATCTGGATTTCATTCGAACCAAGAGACTCATTGTAATGACATTGAATAGTTCGTTCAAATGACAATACATTCTCGTTCTAATAAGTTGGCGAGTTTCTCAAAAAAATTCTCCAAAACATTTTGAAAAACAAACTCTTAAAAATTCTAAAACCGCTAAAAAAATAAATCTTTACTAAATTCATCCATATCTTCTTCTCAATATTGTTGAGACGAACGATTCTTCGATCTTCTAAAAGTCTTCAACTTAGTCTTTGAATTCATAGAAATCATAAAGGTGCAGTATAGGTGTAACGGGATTAGCCAAAATAAAAGTAAACTCAGCAATTATAAAACTTGCTCATACAATTTGATCTTTTTAGAGGGCATAGAAAAGTTTTGGATATCCAAAACATGACATCCCCATCTTCTTCAAATAATGTTACTGATATCGGATCACATTCCAATTCTCTAGAGTATTGTATTCTAAGCCATATGTTTTTCATCAAACCTAGTTTTTGTTTTTATACTTTCTAATGTTTCATTAATCAAAGATTCAAGGTTGAAATTTTTTATACCATATATATCGATCCCCAATAATTTGTATCCGATCCTTTGGTTTAGAAGAAGCATCCATTTCAAGGATCCATGTTGTCCAAACCTTGAAAATCCTAGTTTTGTATGTTATGGAAGGGTCTATGCTTGTATATGCATTCATAAAAACACAGTTTTACAAATATTCTTCATGTATAACCCTCCCATTATGGTCATCCTTTGTTTTTGGTGTGAATGGATCCTACGGTGGTTTGTCCGTAGTTACTTTTCGTCTTTCAATTCGATTTTTGTTGTAATAATTAATTTTTGTTATTCATTACATTTTGATATCTTTGGAGGTATTAGAGAGGGGTTATAGTGTTTAACTCACTAAGAATACTATTTTTGGGTTAGATTAAGTGATTGGCAAAGTTTCTTAAAGATTACCTTTATAATGTTGCTTGAATTATTAAAAGATGCATTTCCTGAGGGTGAAAACTATCAAAGTCTTTTTATGAAGAACGCAAGCTGATTGAAAACTTAGTGCTAGAGTATAAGACGATCCATGCATGCCCTAATGATTGCATGTTGTATTGTAATGAGACAGAACTTGAGAGTGAATGTCAAAAGTGGCATATGCTAAAATATAAATAATCAAAGGCTCAGGCAGATGGTGATCTTTCAATAGACTGAACAATTCCTGCGAAAGTTGTAATATACTTCCCTTTTATACCAAGACTTCAGAGGCTACATATGTCATCAAAGACAGCATCACAAATGAGATGGCATGCCGAGGAATGCATTGCTAAGGGAAATATAAGGCATCCCGCTGATTCTCTTTCTTGGAAAACCATTAATGACATTTATCCAAATTTTGCTGAGGACCCACAGAATATCAGACTTGGATTATTCAGTGATGGATTTAACCCATTTAGGATCTTGAGTATTGTTCACAGCACGTGGCCCGTAATTGTGATAATATTTAACTCGCCCCCATGGTTGGGTATGAAGTAACCATATACGATATTACTGGTACTAATAAATGGTCCTCATGGGCCTGGTAATAACATTGATGTTTATTTGTGACTTTTAGTTGATGAGTTGAAGGAATTATGTGTTGGGGTGGATACTTATGATGCACCACGTAATCAGGTGTTTAAAATTCTTGCATAATTGCTATGGACAATAAGTGGTTTTCTCGCATATGCAAATTTTTCAGGATGGAGAACTAAAGGTAAATTGGCATGTCCTTGTTGATACAAATATTGTTGCTCCCATTTGTTGAGAAAAAGGATATAAATAATGCTACATGGTCCATCTTCGATGGTTTTTGGAAGGGCACACTACACCAAAATGTTAATTTTGTGACTGCCTTTTTGTGACTGCCAATAGGAGTGACAAACTAGTCACTCCCGGGAGCAGTCGGAAAATTATTTGTGACTGCCATTAGGGGTGATAAAATTAATTGGTTAAAAGAAATTTGAGTCAATTAATTTGTTACCGCTAATGGGAGTCACAAATGCTACCATATAATTAATTTGTGACTCCTATAAGCAGTCACAAATTTATAACTGTCACAAGCAGTTATAAACTGCTATGAGGAGTTTATTAGTAAACATAAGTTATGACTCTTATGAGCAGTCACGAAATTATAACTGCTATGAGGAGTCATAAATTTTAGTCTTAGACTTAATTTATGATCACTATTAGCGATCACAAATTTGTAACTGCTATTAACTGTCACAAATTTTGGTCTACGACTTAATTTGTAACTGCTATTGGCAGTCATAAATTTGTAACTGCTCCCATCAGTCACAAATTTTGATCTTAGACTCAATTTGTGACTGCTATTAGCGGTCACAAAATTTTTCACTTGCTTTAATTTCCCTCTATCTGTATGTGAAGAGCTCCCGCCCTCTTTTCTCTCTTTCATTTGCCAAAACCTCTATCTATAGTTTTGTTATAAGGTTTATGTGAAGAATCCATTGATGTGAAGAAGCCGTTGATGTGTATGTATAAATTTTTCTTAGCTGTGAAGAAGCATTTGTGATTCTAAAACCCCAGATCGATGAATCAAACCCGGAATTAAAGACTTTTTCTTAGATGTGAAGGTATATTTTTGGGTATTTTTACTGTATAGGTTGGTCTAAAGCCCTAATTTCTGTCTAAAGCCCTAATTTCAATTCTCATTGTGTGTGTGCGCATTTCGATTCTTATTATGTGTGGGTATGTGTGTATATTTTTGTGTATGTAGAGATTTCTGTTTATATTTGTGTGTATGTATGTGTATGTATAGATTTATGTTTACATATGTGTGTATGTATGTGTATGTATAGATTTCTATTTATATGCGTGTTTATGAGTGTATATATATACAAATTGTATTTTATGTTAATAAGCCCTAAAAGTTGTATTGAGGTTATTTTTTTGACAAAATATTATTCAAAAACTCTAGACATTATATTTTTTTGACGAAATATAATCAAATGAATTTTTAATATTATGAGTTTTGCCTGAGATTTGTGATCAACGTTCTCTAGACAAAATATAATCATTACTTACTTTCCTGCAAATCTCATAAGCTTAAGTCACACCCAAAATAATTTGTCGTTGTCAATCTACAATCATCAGTCCCGATGCCCACAAATTTACTCATGAAGTGATCGCTGAGAAGATTTTTACCATCTTAAGTATCCATATAAGGAAAGAAAACTTGGAAATCTCAACTTTTCAATGCATTATATACAAAGCCAATCTCAAACTAAAACTTAATAGTACTATTTTTTCAAACCCCATTCAATTAAAGGTTCTAAAGACAAAAAATAAATATAGAACAAAAATAACAAAAAAAAATCATGCTTTTTATCTAAATGTAAATATGATCACCTCTGCTCCTAAATCAATCAATATATAAATCAATCACATATACAAAACGAAATATGAAGCATAAGGATCTAACCTCACATAACGTAACGACTAGAGGGGGAAACAGAGTAAAGATTGAGAGGGGAAAATAGAGTAAAGACTGGACACATGAAGATCTAATTCACATAACGTAATGTAATCCTCCCCTAGATCAGTTGAATTTTCATGCATATCTGTGGAAAGAAATAGAAATTTCACTACAAATTTGATAACTTTAGGGGTTGTATTCTGAGAAGTAACCCAATGAAAAAGAATCCCAGGGGAACAGTTTTACTAACTTATATGTGTATGCATGTGTTTCAGGTGTACTATTGCATCGATTATGAGCATATTATAACTGACATCTTGTTCTTTACATATCCTAAAGATTGTCTATTAGAGATGCAAAAGGAGTTAAACTCGATAAATGCCGAAGATGGAAGCTTCAGAAACAATGCATCAAGTATCTTGGATATGTATGTACTCTCATGAATTAGTTCTACATAAGTTCTTAAATCATAACTCATTAGTGATTGCATTCCAGACTAATTCAAACGTAGTTGAATTATTATATTCAACTCACGTAATCTTAACGCACCCCTCTTATTTTTTCATAGTTGATATTTGCTTTATTTAGCAAGAGAGAACATTATGAATATGATGTGTTTGAAAGGAAAATAATGAATAAGGTGGTTTTGAAAACCGTGCTCTATCCTAACCACAATAATTCACAATCGAATAAGGAGGGAGAAGGGAAGGATCTCGACGGTTGCTTATGTTGTGCATCTATATTCATAAGCTTTGAAGCAGTAAATAAATACATATAAGGGATGGAACAATTATTTTCAAATGCACCTTAAAAAATAAAACCAACTTGACATCTGAAATAACATTATTTGAAGCTAAATTTACTCATAAACCAAAAATCGAAATGGGAGATTATTAAGCATAAAACATATACTTAAACTTTCCAATGATTAGAAATTGAATATATCTTTTTGAACATCTAAATTAAAAAAATTTAAAAAATGTTGTAAAAGTCATACCATTTAATTAGTTCGAAAGTCACAATGGTTATTTATCATTTAGAAAGGACACCTTTTTTAACATCTTATAACTTTGATGGATCAAATCTGATGGTGTTGAACAGATAACTCATTGATCATCCAAACTTTTTCCTAGAACTCCGAAAAAAAATCTAGGATGCCATTTTGTGTTTCTCTTTTTTCCAACCATTTCTGTTTCTTTCATTGTTTAATCAAGAATTTATCTAAAAAGTTAGATGGATTAGTTTATGGACACAATCTTGGAAGGAAACATGTATTTTATTTAAATGAACATTATTTTAAAATAAGATGTGCATTTATGAACGCATTCTTAGATCATACGTTCTTTATCGAATTACATGAGAGACAAAACTTGTGCTTTCCCTACTATCTTCCAGCATTCTATATTTTGGATTTGTCGTTGATTACATTTCTTTCCTGATGAAAAGATAACCAACTTTGAATGTTCACAGACTTATATTGCATGGACGCTATTATTATGTCCACTTTTTCTACTAAATAAACTAAGTAGAAGAGAATACAAACAGAAAAAAAGGCACAGTAAAGCATATGTAAGGGGGATTCAAGATTTCGAGATTAGAGTTAATCCCCCCAGCTAATATAACAGACTCAAGGGATTAAGGCAGTGAGGCCGCTCAAGTGATACAGCTCAGTAAGGCGGCGATGCATCTTAGTAAGGTAGCGATGCAGCTTAGTAAGATAGCGATGCAGCTCAAGCGATGCATCTCAGTAAGGCAGCGACGGAACTCAGCAAGTAAGCTCAAGTGAGGTAGTTTAACATGGCAGCCCAGGGGGATCTTCCAGCGAAGAGGTTGGCCGAGAGAGCTCATCCCTTAGTCCTACTGTTTTACTTAGTCCTGTTGTACCTTTTTTTATACTGACTATGAGTTGTAATGGTTATAATTATATGTAGTGTGAGGTCGAACGGTATTCACGAGAAACCAAACCTAGAAGGGATTGGGAGAGCTTTCATGCTCTATCGAACGAACTCACTGTGGGAACATCAAAGGGAGTTGGTTTGGAGGATTGAGAAGTGAGGCATCGTTGGGGATTGTTCTGACCATCTTAGATACACCTGGTAAAACACCAAAATCCCTTGACTATGGAACCTTGGGCAGAGTAGCCTGGAGTTCCATCGGGCGTTGAGTTGTGAACCAAACAACCCTCTACCAAATGTCACATCCACTTTATATGATGTCACTAGCCAGTGAGGCAATGCCAAGCATGCACTTGAGTAAACTGTTGTGGTATTTGAGGCTGTCAAACAGTTGGTGAGCCACCTCTGTGACGATATCCCCCTGACGCACAGTGATTAGGCAAAAGGCATGTCTTGGCATTTAATGTTTGTGATGTGGAGCTAACTAGTCCATCAGGTATTTAATGTTTGTGACATAAAGTATGAGGGATGTCTTTCACAGTTATTAATGACTAAGCCGTCTTGGGAGTGGTGTGGAGGGGTGTTATTTACTGGCCTCAACCACTTCTGAGAGGAGAGACTTCTTTCTAGAGATTTTTTTTGGCTAGAGAGAGATTATCATCAGGTAAAAGGAAGTTATTGCAAAACCAGATCTTTTACTCATTCACCATTGTCATTTATAATGAAGCTTTTAATATCTGATTGGAGACCTTTGAGAGTTTATGTGTTTAGCTGCCTGTCAAGGTGTATCTTGGGTGCTTAGTTCTCTCTCCCTCTGGATGAGTTACTTCTGAGTTCATTATCATCTTTCTGAGTTATACATGAGAGACTTGTGAGTTCAAACTGAGTTCATCTTTAGTGGGTTGTAATTGCATGGCTTATAATTAATTAATAGTGTTCCCGATTAACTTACCGTTACTATACTCAAAAGGGGTTACGCCTCTACCTAATCTAAACTACCCTCTTACATTTGGCGACTTCGATGGGGAGGTATCCTTTTAGCAAAAGAGTATAGCGCAGGATAATGTTAATCGTAGAATCAACTTTGATGATATTCAACGCAATGAGGAATAAGCGGTGAGGGAACTAGAGACTCCCAGAAGTGGGGTTCCCGTTCGGGTAGAGATTCCCCAATATCCAACGATTACAGGAGTCCCAATAGTAACCCAAGACTCTACTAGAGTTGTTCTAGTATCGGTACAAATGACCCTCCTTATGGGTAAGTTTTATGAGTTTCTGCATACTCCTGAGGCTGACACGGTCCTAGGAGGGGGAACACATCCTAGTGGATTTGTGACACCTGCGGTGGTCCCCGTAGCTCCGATGAACCTTGCTTCAGCTATTCCCGTGGGGACTAGACCCATAGGCACAATTCCCACTCATGCCTCGATGATAGGTGTAACGGGTGTGACCAGTTCCCCATCGTTAGTCCCTCCAAATGCCACCAGTGTCCCATCAGTGGTCCCTCGGGTCTCCCTCCACGGTTGAGAAGACACCGGTGTCCGCATTAGAAGAAATGAGGAGAGAAATGCAAAAAAAGGTGTTGAAAATGATAGCATCTTCCTCGCAATCATCCAGCAAGGTAGCTTCAGTATATGATGATTTTTGCACCCCCTATCCCTAAGAAAAAAATGATGATCCTTAGTCGAAGCACTATATCCCTCCCCTCTTTGAGAAATACACTAGGAAGGAGGGGAACCCGAAGGAGAACATCAAACATTTCATTGAACATCTAGGGGCTCACTGCAACAATAAGAAGCTCAGACATAGGGAGTTCTCAAAATCATTAATCGATAAAGATTATACGTGGTATCTCATTTGGCTCCAAAGAGTGTTTTGACGTGGGAAAAGATGCATGTTTTATTTGTCCAGAAGTTCATTCTGGAAGAAAATATGATCACGTTAACACAATTAGGCAGGGAGAAGTAATGGTTGGGAGAGGATGTGGTGTCTTATGTACAAAGATTCAGGGAGAGTTCCCTCGACACGAGGGAATAAGATAAAGAGTCCAAACTGTTACCACTATGTGCTAAGGGTTTTCTCCCAGAGTATATCTGTCACCTGATTAATGAAACTCGCGAAGGGACTTTTGTAGCATTTCTAAAAGCAGCAAGGACTATATCATTGATAGTTTGACCGAACCCTATTTTGGTACCAATGATGTTCAAACATCCAGGGCCACCTGTTGCAGCACATGGCCAGTCCCCATTGGTGGGATACATCGATGGAAGTGAAGGAAGTAAATAACTGAAGAAAGATAATAAGAGAAAGTTTGGGAGATATAGGGAAGACCCACCACTATTACCTTGCATAGTAGAGGAGGCTATTAGTTGTTACAATGCCATGGTTCAAGGAGGAACAGTGTATGAACCTAAGGGCACCCCGACCGTGCAACTAGACGCGAGAACCAGGGCGGACCCCAAATATTGCCAAATCCATCGAAAGATTCAACACTCGATGGGAAGTTGTTTTATGCTAAGGAGAATCATGGATAAACATGTAAAGATAGGGACACTACAAATCCCTTCACAAAATGTTAATGATAACCCACTCCCAGCATATGGGGCCAATTTGGTAGTGGCCTATGACGATGAGGCAGAAAGAGAAGCGAGGGAGCTGATGACAGAGCAAGGGGAGTTAAAAGAGGCTTTGGAGGATTGTACCAGAGTAATGACTAATGTGGTGTTAGCCTATGATGAAGAAAATGCCAGACATGGGGAGAACATATACAACGTGGAAGGTGAAAAATAGACCAAAGCTTGGAATACTACGCGGTGTCACGGTCCCTAGAGTTCACCTTGTTCTTCGACCAGGTAGGATTGCCGAAAGAAAGTAGGTTGGAGATAACCCAAGCAATCCTGGATATTAAAAAGAAGAATGCAGTCCCTTCGCTGAGATGGAAGGGACCCATGGTCAGGCTGGTGAAGAAATTTTTGTCAAAAGTAACGTTGAGCAATGCAGATAGGGCCTTGAGATTTCCTCACAATTAACCGCTATATGTGACTGCCAACATCAATACAGTTAGCTCGCAAGGGCTCTTATGGATGGGGGAGAATCCATCAACATAATGCCAATTATTTATCTCCACGCAGCTAACATCCCAGAAGAAAGATTGGTCCCCATGCCTTTGGCGATTTTAGGATATGACAACTAATCTTCCAAATCCATTGCTTATGTGAATGTTAGGATTATAATAGGAAATATGAGTTCCCACATCAAATTTCACAAGATAGAGAGTTCGACTTTCTACCATCTGTTGATAGGAAGAGTGTGGATGCATAGCCAAGGACTAGTTCCCTCGACGTATCACCAATGTGCCAAGGCAAATATCAAAGGAACTGAGATCACTATAAGAGCTACGAATACGCCCTTCCCTATCAAAGAAGCTCACCTAGTAGATGAATCAATTTATACAGAGTTAGAGGAGGACGTCAGAATCCTAACAAGAAGAATGGAAGGATCCTGGGTTCCCTCGATCAGAGAAAGGATGGGACCAGTGAATGGATTGAATGATGAAACTACAAGCGATATAGGAGTAACAGAAATCAAGGATGACTCTGATTGGAGGGGAGAGATTAAAAAAACAATTGGAGTCTGGGGATGGAGAGATGGAGCTAAGAGAACTAGCCCAATATTTTACAAATCAAGGAAACATCTATTACAGAAATGCAGGAGGATGGCTATCAAGATGCATCGGCCTAGAATAAGTAGAGCAAAGATTAATGAAAACACACGAAGAGCACTACGAAATAACAGAAATCCCTTTTTATAGGAGAATTCAAAGAGAGGGATACTTCTGGCCTAGGATGAAGCAAGATGCAGCAGAGCTATAACAAAAAAGTGATAAGTTCCATTTTTTCTTCGAAGAGGCTCAATGCCATTTCGTTGAAGCTCAACTCGATTGGAGTGAGACCTATATTGACTTTATTAAAGATAGCATTGTCCCTACGAAGAATATTGATGTGATGGGACTCAAAAGAAGGGCCCCAAGGTTCTACGTTCAGGAAGAGTAGCTTTATTGAAGAGGGTACTTCAACAATCCATTGCATTACATCACAAAGGAGGAAGCAGTCAAAGTCCTCAAATAAGATCACGAACTGACTCACATAGGATGAGCAAAGTTGTATGACCAGTTGATGACGTTGGGGTACTATTAGCCAACGATGGAAAAAGACTCTGCTGTGTTCGTTAGAAAATATAAAGATTGCTAACTGCATGGAAATATGATTCATGCTCCATGGGTGAATCTACTCTCTCTAACAACCCTTACCCTTTCCACACTTAGGCGTCTGACCTGGTAGGGGCAATACATCCTTCTTCGAGAGGAAAATATGGATACTAGTGGAAATGGAGTGCTTTACAAAGTGGGCTGAAGCGATACCACTAAGAAGAGAAATAACGGGGGTGGTGAGCAACTTCATTAGAGAATACATCATTTGCCATTTTTGGATTCCAAAGGTTATCCTCTATGATAACGGAACTCCCTTCATCAATTCATAGGTAATGATGCTGATAGACATATACTCCATTGCTCATCATACTTTAATGGTAGCTTACCCAAAGGGGAACGAACAAGCTGAAGCAACTAACAAAACACTGGTCAACATTTTAGCCAAAATGATGGAAGACTTTTCGGGATCGTGGGATGACTGGATTCTAGCCATTTTATGGGCCTATCAAATAAGTAAAAGGATGCCCACAGGATATACCCCGTTCTCCCTTTTATATGGAGCCAGAGCGATCCTCATGATGAAGATGGAAGTTCCCTCTGCTCGATATGCCATGCGAAGTAGCATGCTCCCTCAGAACAAACATGTAAAATTAGAAGCACTGGACGAGAAGAGGGATAATACGATGAAGCACTTTTAAATGTACACGAAGTAACTCTCAAGGGCATATGACAACTTTGTAAGACTAAGAAAATTTATTAGAGGAGACCTTGTTTTGAAGCCAGCAATGAAGCACATCATAGGGCTTCCCTTACCTAAGCTTGCAGCGAATTAGGAGGGACCTTTAATTGTAAAGGAGGCTCACGATTCAGGTTATTTCTTGATTTCTAAGATGAAAGAAGATAAACAATTTAAGATTAATAACAAATGGTTGAAAGTTTATCATGTATAATCAAGTAACCTTAGAACATCAATGTATCTAGTTTTTTTATATGAATATATAAGCCATTTTTTTTTCTTTAGAGATGTCTTTCGTTATAAATAGAGCAGGTTGGAAGAATACAAAGTTTATATTTTATCCAAGCAGTTATAACACAAATAAGTGGCATGGAAAATATATAACTTATTTCTCATTCATAAATTGGGAGGCATTGCAGAAATGGGAACTACTGCCCAACAATTACATAAATGAGAAACAAGAAATTTATACAAGTATGGGGGAGAGATCATTATCCTAGGAGGAACCACATGTCCGAAGCAAAGAAGAAATTTCCAGGAAGACCCGAGGAAGCTGCTAAACATGCTTGTTGAGCGTTGATAGAGCCCTCCAGCCTAGTTTGAGCATGAGCATGCTCAATGAGCATTTCTTCTTATTTTAACATGGCCTGACGAAGAGCTTCTTTAAAGTCCTCCACCTCTTTGTTGGCAGCTTCAAGTAGAGGTACCAGTTCGGCCAGCCTAGCTACCTTAGCTCGGTGAGTCTCCTGATGCTTTTATAGTAAAACCCTCTGACTTTCCAATTGATGACTCTTCAAAGTATTTAAGTGTCCTATCATCCAACCAAATTGAAATCCATCCCTACCTAACTCCTTTAGATAACCCAAAAACTGATTGAGGATGGGCCTGGTAACATTTACAGTAGGGGTACTGATGAGATCAGCAATAATGAGCGCCATACCTTGAAGCCTATGTCTCACCACGTGGATATTTGAGTGAAGGAAGTCAACAGTAAAAGTCTCAGGATGATGAGTTTTGATATATTCAATCAACAATCGATAGCTCGCATGTAGTTGGGGAGAGCGACGAAGGACCATGAGGCAAAACTCGTGAGGAGTTAGAGCTGGCAGAGGAAGATCACAACATGATGCACTATTGGCCTAAGCACCTATCATGGAACCTTTGTCGTTAGGACTCATTTCCTCAGATATAGCTGGTTCCCAATTTGGTGAGGCGACAAGCGAAGGAACTGCTTCAGATTGCTCTTCAACGCGAGGGAACCCCCTAAGAACCTGAAGACAAATAAAGTAAATAATGAGTTAACACCTCAGTGGTTTTATTTGTTAAGTCACCATTACTGGTGGAGTTAGACGAAAAATCTTAACAAGGGGGTTTCATTATTAAGTCACCGTTACTGGTGGAGTTTGACGAAAAATCTTAACAAGTGCTTTTCATTATTAAGTCACCATTACTGGTGGAGTTTGACAAAAAAAATCTTAACAAGTATTTTCCATTATTAAGTCACCGTTACTGGTGGAGTTTGACGAATAATCTTAACAAGTGGTTTTCATTGATAAATCACCGTTACTGGTGGAGTTTGACGAAAAATCTTAACAAGTATTTTTCATTTTTAAGTCACCGTTACTGGTGGAGTTTGACAAAAAATATTAACAAGTGTTTTTCAATGTTAAGTCACCATCACTGGTGGAGTTTGATGAAAAATCTTAACAAGTGGCTTTCATTATTAAGTCACCGTTACTGGTAGAGCTTGACGAAAAATCTTAACAAGTGATTTCCATTGTTAAGTCACTGTTACTGGTGGAGTTTGAATATTAGAAAAAATAAATTCTTCTAGATTGTACGTTGTCAAGATAAAGGATAAATAATAAGAAACGGAGAGAAAATAAGCAAAATACCTCAGGAATGGTCGGAGCAAGAGCGGAAGTCCTAAACGAGGCTACAACAGTGGGAACTGTTGAGGGCAAGTTCATCTCCTCAGAAGCCTCCACAACACCCTCAACTAGAGGAACCTCGGCCAGAGGAACCTCAATATTGGGTGAGGCTCCTATGTCAACAAAAAGAACTAAGGATAATATTATGGGAGATCTTGAAGAAGTTGTTTGACCTTCCACAGATGCACTAATACTAGTAGGGGCAGAAGAAGGACAACATGAGCCAATGGTAGCCCTAGTAACGGGTGGAATCTCGAGGGCTGATGATAGAGCTAAGCCTAGAGCAAGCTAAGAATATAAAACTAAGTGTTAGAAGCAAGTCACAGCGTAAAAAGAAGGGGAAAAGTGCACATTCAACTTACCTCAGTGATATTGGCAAAAGGGGCCAACTCAGATATCGACCTTGATAGTGAAGGGTGATGAAGGAAATTAGCCAGCGCATAAACTAGTAATGAGGCAGCTTCAGCCTGAAACACAACAAAACATTTAGAAGATATATTATAGAAGGCAAGATAGAAGAATTACCTACTAACTACTCAACACTTATTACCTCGAGAGAGCTTGGAAAAATTGGAATCACAGCCAGAGGAACCTTCGATAAAGAAGGTGAACTAGAAAAAACTAGGGGAGTCTCCTCTGGATGAGAAGAAACCCCCGCAGACTCAAAGAGCGTAGCATCCATCTTGGTAGCTTCGTCTCCACAACTGAAGGCCGAACGATGCGAATAAGTAAGACCTATCATGGGAGAACGATAAGGAGATGATTCAGTTATAGAAACACCAAAGTGTCCTCCCATAAAAGGACTGACTGGAGGAGAAGGCCTTTCTTTATCATCCTCTTAATGGAAATAAGAAAGAAAGAATACGTGTCAGAAAAGAGAAGATAATTCTCTAAGTTATAAACACTAAGTATGGGAAGACTAACCTCGTGCTCAGAGGAAGAGTGTGATGGAACGATAACGGGTGATGTTGGAGGATATGAGTGAGGAGAAGCCCTATCGATAAGATCAGTTGCAGTCTCAGGGCTATCATCAATCGGTATAACTGTATCGGGAAAGGAGAAGTAGAACCACTAGGAGTAAGGGTAACTGTTATGGGTTGTACTACAAAGGCTTGTTTTTTACTTGCTTTGGTTCCCAAAGCTTTCTTTCTCTTACCAGAAGCACCAATACTTGAAGGACCATGGGAACCCCTTTTCTTTCATGAAGTCCCTTCAGTAGGATCCACCATGATAGTGGGAAACGACTCAAGAGGGGGAACTGATGGCACAGTTTGTCAAATATATGTTGTAGCCATTATATCTCCTTTCTAACTGCTTCTCGTATCTCCTCAGGCACATCATCATTGGGAGGAACGGAGTTAATGGTAAAAGCATCTATAGGGGTATGGGACTTGCGTGGGGACTTAGGCTTTGAAGAGGCCCCACTCCTAGTCTTCCTTGCCTTTTGCGAAAGGGGATGAGAGGGACCTTCACCAGAAGTAGCAGCGGATGAAGTACCTCTAGCAGGGGGTTTAGGCCTTAAAGCTTTCTTAGCCTTGGTTGTATCAACGTGGATTACTGGGCAGTAACGAGGCAGCTCACTAGGATGATACTCGGTGTTTGGTTGAGTGGGAACTCAATTCCCAGAATGTAATTCCCCTTCAGACCTAGCTCCATTGAAGGAAAATTTTAAATAATGGGGTAAATAGGGGGAGTTTAGATGAATTTGTGAAATTTGGCTATCTATCTCAGTCAATACTTCAACGGAAAATCACTAGTTACATCTCCTTTCCTAAAAAAGTGTAAGAATCGTAACGTGATCACTTATGGATGAGCAAATCGTGGAAGCAGCTGAAAGTGTGTAAAAGGCAAAGCCCTTAGAGAAAGATTCCTGGGGGGAGAATATAGAAACACCGACCGAGGAACCCCTTGGTCGTGCCCAAACTAACGCCTGCAACAGTTCGGGTTATAATGTTCGTACGTATATCCCCATTCATTATAGGAGGGCAGATAGCTAGGAGTTAAGGCCAAAACGATGGTAAAAGAGGGATCATATGTTATAAGATCCTTTAGGATAGGCCCCACCACCCTAGGTACTGGACCGAAGAAGTTCCAAGTATGGGCAAAAGAATTTTCACTATAGGGCCTCATCACGAAGAAACTTGCTTTGTCAAAAATGCCCAGAAGCTCCTTTCTACTCTATTTCGTGTGAAAGTAAAAAAGGCGATGGGGTTTGATGATTTCCCCAGCACGAAGGGGAACACGGTTAGCAGATATCTCGAGAAAATGTAAGTAAAGAAAATCAGTCAAAATGATAGCATCGGCAAAATTATCCAAGTTATACCTGCCTAAGGACCATTCCATATCCAGATCGGTCATTTCCAACCATGTCTACCAGGGGAATCTTATATACTCTATACAAGCGGACAGACAAATTAATCAAGTCCCTACGTGGTTGATCATTAGGTTTTCCAGGGAAGACAAAATGAGACAGAATCACTAGTATGTAGGCTAGTAACTCAAGAGATGTACCTTTGTTTAGGACAAATCCAGCAGTGGGGTTGGTACGATATAAGTAGTTTATGAGGGGAGTGAAGGTGTCCTTGTTTGAAGTGCCGATACACCTCCTGTAAATCTGATCCAACTCTGATCGGGCCTTTATCTTTTTGGCATCCAAAGCCTCGTCGTGATAAACCAAAATCCCTATGGGCTCAATTCCAAGAAGCTCACAAATGTCCTCAAGCGTAACGGTGAACTCTTCCCACGAAGCAATGAATATGTGAGTTGTAATGTTCCAATGGGAGACCAAGATTTGAAGAGAAAAATTATGTTTGGAAAGAGTAAACTCCACAAACCAGGAAGCTCGATGGAGACCAACCTTGGAAAGAGCGTCAGCATAAGTGGTCTGCATAAACGAGTTCCAAGAAGAAAATTGGGAGGGGGAATCACCACTTCCTTCGAAGTCAATATGGGACCAAGGGAAGTCACCTTTGTCAAGATGGAACCTCGTTGTCCCCTCCGGAGGAAGATAACGACAAGAAGTGGAATCTTGGTCTTTATCACCCAGCAGCAAAGGGTAATACTTAGCTGAAAAATGGCAGGTCTGACACGCATCAGAGAACTCATCATCATTGCCAAAGATGGGAGACCGACGGTAAAAGCGCAGTTGTTCTTGGTGTGCTTACACTAAGGAGGTGGAGTCCACGGTTGTTGCAGGCGGAGAACTGGTGGTGGGCGTGATGGGAACGCTGAAAGAGGCCATGAAAGTGGATGATGGAAGTAGAAAAGTTTAAAGAAGCGGAGAGGGGGACGAAAATGGAGGAATACGACCACAAGTGGCGGTGAAAGAGATGATGAAAGGGAGGGAACAAGATAAAACCTTATTAACAATGGAGGTTTGATTCTCCTCTCTCTAAAAAAGCATTGGGAGTTTGAAGAAGACGAAGAAAAAAATGGCTAAGTGTTTTTGAAAAATAGATGCTTGTAATCCTTTAAACCCGTCTTTTGAATTTCCCACTAACACACGTGCATAGCCACCAATAATCATTTCAAGTGGACACGTGGCACTTCAGGGAGTGTCCTAACAGTTGAAAAGATAACATCACATCATCAATGAAGTGGCGAATGGGGAATAGAAAGGTTTTTCTTCCTATGCAAGTTTGAGTTTTGGCGTTAGAATTTTGGTCATATATATCTAATATCTCCTCATAAGGAAGTTGTCCCAACGGTTCAAAAAGCTACCATGTCCCATCACCACAAGTCCAATCATTGTTTAATTGTGACTCAGATACATCGGGGACAATTTCCTAGGGAGAAGTTGTAAGGACACAAATTTCCAATTGAGTCCTTTGTTGTTTTGGCTCAATTCTGGACAAAAACATTTTAGTCATTGGATAGAGTTCAAGTTTATCCATTCAAGCCTATGACATGTTTGTTGAAGACATAGCGACCAAGATATTAAAGCTTCATCAAATGCCGAGTTTAATGTGCCTCGTTTCTACGTCAACAACATTGGTTCCGTTGCTCCTAAGGTATGAATGCATTTTGAATATATATATATATATATATATATATATATATATATAGGAGCTTGGAACATTTTTCATTGGGTGTACTTTTATTTTAAACTAAGGTTTATTTTCAGAAAGTTTCTTTAATACTTTAAAATAAAGTTTCTGGGCTAAAAATGAAATTTTAAGCTTTCAGTCTCTTCGTTCGAAATTATCATTCGAACGAGTTTTTCGTTCGAATGAGAATGTCGTTCGAATGAGTTTGCCACCGACTGGACACTGGAACTTCATTAGATAGTTTGTTCGAATGAAATGTCGTTCGAACAAAAATGTAGTTCGAACGAGATTTCAGACGGGAACAGTTTTTGGTTGTTTTTTGGCATTTTTCCACTACTTGTCCCCACTAACTTTTGACAGTTTAAATCTATTTCGGGACCAGATTTTTTCTAAGATCTTTTTCCATCTCTTAGTGAGTTTTTGAGAGCTTAATTCTTCCATAAAAAGTGCCCTTGGTGTTTGTTATTCAATTGGAGTTATTCAAAGAACAAAACCAAGTTTGCACCCAATAAACATTGTTTAATCCAAGTTTCGTTCTATATATATATGGACCGATGTCATGGACCGATGTTTGAATGGGGCTTATAATGTTCGACTGGGGCTTGAGTAACAACATTTTCTCTCAGACTCTCATGGATCGATGTCCAGCAAACTGGACATCCACGTTAGAATTTGTGGCCCTTGTGTCGGCCATACGAAAAGAAGAGACCTCCATGGCTTGCTTTAATAAGTCGTCCTCCCCCGATACTTTACCTATAGAGGGATCGCGTCCCTCCTTAGAGGTCGAGATCATAATGGTATCCTAACCCATGGGGTCATCACTAAGTTCTACGATTGGAGGACAGATTATAACTAGAGGAATGGGATATATGTGCCAAGTGCGATTGATCCTGACTTTCCTCTTAGCCTTGGCTTTGGCCTCACCCTTACGTATCGCTCTCAAAAGACGATCCTTAAGATGGGGAAATTGATCGAGAAGTTGGTAAAGAGTTTTAAACATTCAATAGTATGAATAAGTTTGACCTGAAGATCCAAAGGAGGAAGTTGAGCAATTTTGAACACAAATGCTCAAGAATAGTGCCTTGAAGGCTACCGGAGAAGATCACTCGAGATACTCCGACGACACTAAAAAATAGAAAAAAAAATTGTAAAAAATATTTCCTGAGCCTAAACTCCGCCCTCCTAGCCTAAGACCACCTCTAGATGCCCTTAAAGAACCCTACAGTCACTGGTTAAAGCTACCAAAGAATCCAAGCTCATCGGAAACTCAAAATAATGGAATAGTTTGATTGAAAATGATAATAGCTTCAAGGAAACAGAGATAAAGAGTTATCTAAAGAAATGAGATGCTGAAGAACTAAGGAAAACCCTAGATATGGCTGAAAAACATGTTGGGCAAAGAAAGAGAAACTTGGGCTCTTAGAAAGAGAAAGTTTTTAGTAAAATATGAAAGAAGAAAGAGAAATATCATTTTGAAATAATTTAAATACCTAAAATAATGGGGCATAATTTCCAAGGAAATCCATCATTAGGGAACAACTCTCTAAACAGGCCTACTACCGTCAATTTTGGGCAACACGCGCGACCACAAATCATATGCCAAGTGTCATTCCATGCCCTCAACCCATCATTTCAGAGTTCACATGGAAAGGATGTCTTATCCATCCATTAAAAGATCTTATCAACGTCAGACCTCATACACTATACCCCTCAATCTTCCATCTACATTGAAGACTAGGGTCTAGGGGGTTATTGATATACCCAAGTATGACATCATCGCATCATGGGACTTTTTCGGCCGGTGCTGACCATAATAAATACAACCTCTATGAAAATTCATCGACAATAACCTCGGTCTCATCCACACTCTTAGTTCGAGACCCTACAACACGCCCGTCGGGTGCCCTGCTCTCATATCGTCAAACTTATTAGGTAGCTAAGACTCCCAATCAATCTACCATCTCTTGTATACACTCGTTTTGGCCAAGTACACACCGAAGGTCGAGACAACACATCAGCATTACTCTAGCAGCTAGTCAGAATTGAACACAGACGGTCTCATACTCGGTCAGGTCGAGACCTCCCCTGATAACATCCTACCATATGTAATATAGGTTATAGTGCGACCAGTCCACATGGTAGGCGATTATAATAGAATCATGGGAGCATGTGAGGGAATATTACTTCATCATTACCTACATATTCTAGAAGACAGGTGTCATCATCATCGAGAGAGAAAATGTGAGATCTGGTTCATTTTGAAGAATCAGTGTGAAAATGATGGAAGAAGAAGGAGAAATGAGGACTTTTTAGTTTTTAAACCTGTAAATGATTTTGCACGGTTTTGTATGTGAAATCATTAAGTCATAAGCCCCTAAGCAAATGTTGTCTCCACTACATATGTAGCACACTTGGGGACATCCAAGCGACACTTCTACTAGAACCATGAAATGCTATCTCTGATACCTTCCCAGCCAACTCATGCCACCAAGATGTCTTTGACATTGATGGGACATCTTATTAAAGGATGAAAGATAACTTTACACCTCAGCCTCCCATATACATAATTATGATCTCATCTGGATGAGACTTAGCTTAACATCATGCCCCTTATAGCTTACCTCAGACTCATCCTCAACTGGACCCACATTATATTAGGATAGGTCAATCAGCCTCGGCCTCCAAGATCCATTGCAAAGAATACCCATTGTCACTCACGAAGGTATTTGCTGGACGCAATACTCGACACCTCTAAGTACCAGCCTCTCCATATGTTGGCCCATACAATGTCATCAGGCAGAGACCAGTGAGGGAAATTTTGTTACAGGCATCACTCGCGGCCTGACTCTCAAGGAAGGTCATCTCACCAGTCTCCGCCAGCCGAGACCTCACAGTACCGACATCAATAAATCATATGGAACATGTGATCTAGGCATCACTGGAACATGTAATAAAAATTGATACAACAGATTAGCCCCACATGAGGGGAATATTTGCTCATCATGACATACACATGCACAGGACAACTGGCTTTCTCTTATTGGTTCACTCATCTCATGCACACAGGCTACAATCTAGGGGGTGATATTATGCATCCCCAACACTATAAAAGGATGGTTCATTATATTCATAAAGGATCGATATTTAGAAACCCTACTGTTACTTTATCAAAATTTCTACTGTAGAGAGAGAAAGAGATTGTAAACCCATTAATGCTTCCAGCCACCCATTATAATGGAATTACTACCTGTTTGCACAATGGATGTCAGCCAAGGAAGAACCACTACAAGAATTTTAGGATTAGACGACGTTTAAAAAATCTTAGCAACTATAAAAAAAACGTTGGTACAATACATCCCAACGTTTTATTTTAAATGTCGGCGTAGCCGCAGTCAGGAATTCCCAAGGTTTTTCATAAACATCAGCAACTTCTACCCTAACATTTATACCGATGTTTTTTTTTAAAATGTAGGTTACCTGTTTAGCAGTATCCACACCTACCACGTTTAATTTAAAACGTCAAAATTTTTTATATTCCACCAGCTCTAGAAAATGTCGGGATTTTTTTAACTCTTTACCAAACTTATGCCAACAATAATAGAAAAGCGTCAAAAAATATTATTTGTCTATTCACAAATATTAATCATGTTATGATGACACCAAATTATCAAAACAACATAATTTGAACTATTTATATTAACTAGTCATCCATTATATATCATTATCCAAAATAATATCAGCATCTATAGCATCAAAATAGTATAACGTTCTCCACTAATAACCTAATAATATTAAACAAAAGTTCACAACGTCGGATCATCTAAATTTGAAACACAATATCCATATACCAACATTCTACCCCTAGCCTAATACTAAATATGTGTCTAACATCTGTGACAACACCTTATCCATGAACATGATTAAATGCAAGCAAAACCTGTAAAAATGAAGAAAAACGAAGTGTCAAAGAAAAATAAATCAAAGTTAAAAAATATTAGGACTTGCATTGAATATTTATCTTCTAAACTACTTGTGTTTCTTTGCCTTCTTTAATGCCGCGCGATCCTAAAATAAGAGAGAAAAAGAAGTACTTGATCAATAAATCTATTTTCAATTATTTTATATTATATGGCGACATAGAATTACAATAAAAAAATATACCCATAACACATACTAATTGCACATCATGTTAACAGAAGTTACATGGGCATAATTTGATTTACATTGATAATGCAAGTATGAAAATATGGAACAAATAACTAATTAAAATTTAACTAACAATATAAATCAAATTTATATTGAAAATATAATAAATTAAAAGGGAACAATAACTAATAATTCATACATACATGTTGTTAGATATCCAAGCATCCCATGACTTGACTATCATGTTTGGACAAGTAAAAAAATTCATTCGCTATCATGATACATTGATCTTATATGAGAAAAATATGAGGAACATTGTTGTTTCTTACACGAGGAATAACATCATCTTCACCACATCCACGGACATCAATGCAAAGTCAAGATAGCTATCGATTCAGATAAAGAAGCGAAAGCTATAATCAACATAGGAGAACAATTGGTCCTAATGATATTTTTTTCTACTCCGATTATAAGAACAAACCATTCATGGGTATGTCTATAAGTTAGTGTGTAACACATTCATAGAATGTCTTAGTTTAGTGATAAAATTCTTTTGAATATAAATAAGTCAAACTCAAAGGGATTAAATGCATACAGTTGGTCACAACCAATATTAAGGGCTATACCCTAGTAACAATTTGATTGAATGGGCCTCTGTCGGTAAAACGTATATGATTTATAGTCTAATATGAAAAATCACTACACTAAAACTTTGTTCTATGATTCAAGATGCTAACTGATGAGAACTTTGTGACCGACTCCAAAACCTTAAGTAAAAACTTATGTCTGTCAGCAACTTTACAAAGAAATTTAAGTTGCTAAAATGGCTTGGGATACAACAAATGAATAAAAAACGGATCAATTTAAACATTGGGGGTTCGTATTCCCTTACTTAACTGGAGACAATCTCAGAAGGCTCTTGTGATTTCTAAATGGTTGCTCAAATATTAATGTAAGTATGTCTATTTACACATGCATGACTTCTAGGCTTCAGTGGCTAATTGGTTTCCTAATACACTTACATGTTATATTGTGTGTATAGGGATCTGTTTATATGTGTATTAGTGACATATAATCGAGTTGTAATAAAGAGTCATATTTACTTACACAGAGGACTATACAAAATGCTATTAATGCGATTAAAGACTCAACAATGTAGCTATTAATTAGATAAATCAACTAGTATATCAGTCTCCCATTTACCCAAACAAAGAAAAAAAGAAATTCAACTAACAAGTAGTCACACACGTGTATACATACATACAATCAATGTGTATGTTGTGTGTGTGTGTCTGTGTGTCTTGCAGTTCCCATGTGCACAACTATGTGTGTATGACTGCACATGGAACTCTGTGTGTTTCTGTGCGTGCAATTGTGTGGTTTACATTATATGTGAGTTTACATCTGTGTAGTGTAACTGTGTTCGGTAGTGCATGTGCTAGTATGTTCATGTATGTGTGCGTCTATGTAACCAATTCAACAAAAGTTTTCTTTTGTAATCGTCCACTGCTTTGTGACTATAATTTCATGGAAATTCTAAGCTCATTTTTTTAGATAAGAAATGGAATTGGAATTCGTTCCTCAATTCAATTTACAAAGATTGGAGGGATTGCTGAAAACAACGTTAGGATATGTGGCATATGGGAAGTTTAGGGCTACAATATAATTCCAAATCTCTTGATTGTGATGGAATCTTGTTTCCTTTTTTCCTCTGGCTATCGTAAAGAATCGACTCACATAATCAAAATGTTACTGACTATTTTGTTGAAACATAATTTGATTAGAAGGAGGAAGACATGTACAACATTACCATTCATCTATTTTTCAGTTAATTATTATTTTGGTAGGAAACGAGAGAAATACTTTTTAATTAAAAAATGAATGTAATATCCATAGACCGTGAATCAGCAACCCAATTAAAACAAGATCATCAAAGGAAAATGTAAAATGGAAAATTAAAAACCAAAGCAGTATCCAATACATACAGAAGTAGCATCAACAGAAGTAAAAGGCTAAGAAATCATTCCCTCCCTTAATGGCAATTGAAAAGAATATTTTATTATTCATTCATGCTTTAACTTATTTAATTTTTTATAAGGAAATGATAAATTTATTAATATCAGCAAATAAGTAAATTAGAAGTGGACCAGCAGTCCACTAGAAAGAAAAGCAACAAGCTCAAGCTAAAGGAAAAGAACTTGTACAGAGAAAAGAGAAGAAAAGACAAAAAGTTGTAAGTCCTGAAGCATCCATCTAAATTACTGACAACACCGAATGAGACAAAGAGTCGGAATTTTGACCTAGTTGGAGAAGCTATTATTTCTCTATAAAATAATGATTCTGCCGAATTGTTCAAATTAAAACATAGCTCTAGATATGGGATACTGATGATTGTTCATCTAATTGTTTAAGCTTAACAGAACTTGTGTGTTAGTTTGTTATTTTTAGTTAGTTAGAATAGTTAATGTGTGTTAGTTTGTTATTTTTAGTTAGTTAGAATAGATATTGTTTGTTAGATTGTTTCTTTTAGTATTATATTTATACTCGATGTCGTAAGGACATATTTTCATAGGTCTGTTATCAATTTATTATGTCATTATCGCTACACCATCGAAGAGCATTCAAGAGACATCTACATCAAAGACGGATCTGAATTGCTTAAGTTCTTCATCATTCAAGACTCCGCGAAGTGTACTTTAGTAAGGTTATGTTTTAAATACCTTAACTTTTCACTTAGAGCTTTTGGGATATTTTTACAAAATATTTTCTAAGTGTTGGAGTGGACTTTTACGTCAAATATTGAGAATGAGTATTTTTTCTAAGTTTTGAAGCGGACCTCGATTTTGAAGCCTAGGTCATTCGCGCGAGATAAGCATCTCGTTCGAACGAGATTGGAAGTCGCGCGATGTCATTTGAACGACATGCGTCCTTCGTTCGAGCGACATATGCTTCTCGTTCGAACGAGCTCTGTTTTCGAGGCGCTGCATTTTTGTATAAATACTCATTAAATGGTAACGTTTTCATTAAGAAGTCCATACGTTTTCCAAAATAGAAACACTTCCAAAGGAGTATTCTTTAGGCTTCTTCTTTTAGGGGTTTAATCCTCTTTTGTTTACAATTAACAAAACTCCCATCTTGCTTTAGTGAATTGTGTTTGGTGTTTATGAACAACTTTGCTTTTGTTTAACCGTGGTGGATAAGGGATCTCCATATTTTGATCGGTGGATACCGAGCGTAGTTATTCTGCGTGTGGACGAGCCGAAGGCGACGAACCGACGCCTGGAGGGTATTTCGTTGTCTCTCGTATCTTTGAAAATTTGCTGAAGGCACCATGAATTACACACTTGCGGGCGATTATCAGGTTGTATGTAAGTCAAAGGTCTTGTGAATTCTTCAAAGCGTTATAAAAGGTTTTTACCCAAAAGGGTTTTTTTCCTATAACGTTCTTCTTTATCTTTCATGCATGATTTGAATGATTTATCTCTTTTAGATGCATGTTTAGGGGCTGAAATTAATAGACTCTAATTAAATAAGTGAGTCAAATTAGAAATTTGCGAATTTAATCAATTATCACACTGTCACGTTTTTACAAATTGGTATCAGAGCTTATTTAAGCGATCACCATTTTCTCAAATTGGTATCAGAGCGGGTTGCGCTAATTTATCGCGAATTCCTATTTTTCGTAAAATTGTGTGATATTGATTTTTTTGAAAAATCAGTTTTGTGAAAAATCGCATTCTTTTCTATGGAGCACTTCTATAATCAGATGCCTATTTTTGACGGGTCTGACTATGCCTATCGGAAAGCTCGCATGAAATCTAGTTTAAAATCCATTGACGAGCGTGTTTGGTAACTTTGCAAAAATGGGTGGACTCCTCCCACGGTCACCATTGATAATATCACCTCTTTAAAACTCGTATCATCCTGGACTGAAGATGATCATAAAATGTCTAAATTTAATTCACCTGGGTTGAGTGCTATTTCTGGAGCTATCACTCCTGATGAGTTTCGCTTAATTATGGCGTGCACCACGTCTAAAGAGTCTTGGGATGTTTTGAAACTGACACATGAGGGTACGAACACGGTTAAAGAATCCAAGTTACAAAATTTGGCCACCCAATTTGAGACTATCACCATGTCTGAGTCGGAATGCTTTGATGATTTTTATGCACGTTTGTCGGACATTGTTGACACCAGTTTTAATTTGGGTCAGGTGATTGATAACACGCGTGTCGTTAAAAAGATTTTGAGATCTCTTCCAAAACGCTTTATTCCTAAAGTCACTGTTTTGAACTCTTTGGGAAATTTGAAATCACTTAAGTTGGAAGAACTTGTAGGAGATCTTCAAACCTATGAGATTGACATGTTTCCCAAAACCATTAAGGCTAAGGATAATGGCGTTGCTTTAAGGACTCATTTTAAGAAAAAGAAAGAAAATGTTTATGAGTCTGATTCTGAGGAAGATTTTGGTATGGCCTTGTTTGCGAAAAAAATTAAAAAGTTTCTCAAAATGAATAAAGAAAATTCTTCCAACAAAAAGAGATATTTTGAGTCAAATAAAAAGAAAGTGGAGGCCAAAGATAGTGACAATGAGGATGAGATAAGGTGCTTTGAGTGTGAGGGAAAAGGGCACATAGTTAAAGAGTGTCCTACCAGGATAAGGAGAAAGGGCAAAGAGACTGTTATGCCCGCCACTCTTAGTGATAGTGAGGGTGATGAGGGAGATGAGTCCGATAAAGGTTTAGGACATGGGATGGTTGTCGCTTTTTCTAGTCATGTAAGAACACCCATTTTGTCTCATGAGAGTGCACACGAGAGCGATGATAGTGATTTATGTACTTCGAGTGAGTAAGAAAGAGAGGAGGAGAGTGGAGATGAAAGTGATCTCCAAAAAGCTTTTAGAGATTTGTACACCGAGACCTTGAAAAAAAAGAAGTATAATAGATATTTTATCTAGTCGGGTTTTATATTTGGAGAGAGATAAGGAGGTTTTGAGAAAGGAGAAGTGTGATTTGACCGACACGTTGTCTAGTCTGACGACACGTGTATCCCAACTCGAGAGTGATCTCAAACGTGCCAGGGAGGTCAAAGTCATGTTTGAGAACGCACCTAAGAAGGTTGAAAAGGTGGTTCTTAAGGGTAACGGTGAGAATTTAGGAATAAGTCATGATGGTGCTTATTCTTCCCAATTAGCACCCGAGCCGGTTCCCACTTTAGTGATAGATTCACATGAGTCTCACCCTCACCCACCTAGGTGTCCCATTCCTATTAGGAGAGCGCATCCTAGAGTTTTTGAGAGAGGTGTTACTAGGCCTATTTATGTTTTCTCACATTGCAAGAGGAGAGGTCACCTTAAGGAATCTTATTTTAAGTTGGGTTATGTGTCACGTTTTACTTCTACACGTGTTTCTGGAACACATATGCCCACACATGATTCTTTACATGCTCCCGGAGACTACATGAGAGAGTTTGCACATTTAGGTGAGCAAGTTAAGTTTTTAGTCAAAACTTCACAAGATTCGATGGAGGTTTTTCATAAGTTGGCACCACCTTTGGAAAACCCCTCCACACCTAATGATTGAGGTTTGACTTGTTTACTAGCACAGGTTGATTTTCATGATGTCATTATTTGCCTATTGCTAGTATGTATCATTTTTGTTTTTTTTAAAAAAAATTGAAAAATACAAAAAGATTTTTATTTTTTTTGTTTGCACCGTTTATGGATGGACACTTTGGATGACCGAGTCACAACATCATTCCATTATTTTTATGTGACTATTTGATAATGTTTTGAGACAATTGGTCAATTCATCCTTCTGCTTTATAATGTTTGGAATCATTGAGATGTAATTTAGTGTTACTTCCTACATGTTTGACTCATGATTTCCATTATTGCACACATGCACGGATTTGTTTGATTATTATGCTTGTCTTATCGCATGTTGGTTGGGTGTTTTCACTTCAATCCTGTCTTTAAAAAGAACCAAGCGCGATAAAATTTTGATAAGGAAATTGTGCATATAAAAACCGTTTTGTGAGTTTGTGTGCTTTATTTAAAAATGAGGAAGGGCTGCGAAAGGTTCATTTTGCCTTTGCGAATACTAAGCCACTGTTAAATTGGACCTAAAAATGGAGGAATTTTATTATCCGGGGTCCAAAGAGGTTTAAAAGAGCCCAAAAAAAATTTAAAGGCAATAAAAAGAAATTCATGCCAATTATGGGCCATTTAGGTTTTTGCACCAATTCTCCAATGTTTGAGAATTTAGATTACCTCTAAAAGAAAATATATATGAGGGAGTTTGGTTGGAGAATTTATAACGGGTTTGCACGTCCTTAAATGTCTTGAAAATGCGCTAAATAGTTTTGGACGTTATTGGTGTGCAAATCATTTGACTTTGATTTGTTGATTTGTATAAGACGATGTCATTTAAATTCAACAAATTTTTACACCTAAGGATACTTTTGATGTTCATTCGTTAGGGGTACACATATTCATCGTGCACATATGATTGATTGAGTTTATTTACCTATCGAATGTGTTCACACCTATTCATTCCATTTCCATGACTTGGTTGTTTGAGTTTAAATCCATGGTGTGATTTTTTTTTTGTATCCTGTTTTTGTATGAAAAAAATTGAAAAATCCAAAAATAGTTTGTGAGATTTTTGAGATACCCCTTTGCATGCGCGTAGTTTGATCCATGTTTTCTATGAATTTTTTTCGTGACCCTCCAAGTTTTGATTATTTCTTCTTATATGTCTATTTGGGGACATCATAAAAAGGGGGAGAAAGAATTATCATGTTATGGGTGAGTTTTTGCATTATGGGAGAGATTTGATTATTAATGCTTTATTCTTATATCATTTCAAACTCGATGCGTCATGAAGGTATTTTGATTCATCTCATGTGTGTAGGTACAAATATTGAAGATCATGATGTTGCACACCCCGATGAGAAAATCTTTAAGATTTGACGAAGATGATTGAAGAAAAATTTTGAGGTCTTGCAAATTTATTCATGGGAGGGTAGATTTGTATAGGCAATTTGGTTTTTGATAATTCAGATTTTTTATGTATGTACCAGCATAGACATGGGGGGAGATTTGTAAGGACATATTTTCATAAGTCCGTTATCAATTTATTTGTCATATACCGCTACACCGTCAAAGAGCATTCAGGAGACATCTACATCTAAGACGGATCCGAATTACTCAAGTTCTTCATCATTCAAGACTCCGCGAAGTGTACTTTAGTAAGGTTATGTTTTAAATACCTTAACTTTTCACTTAGAGCTTTTGGGATATTTTTACAAAATATTTTCTAAGTGTTAGAGCAGACTTTTACGTCAAATATTGAGAATGAGTATTTTTTCTAAATTTTTAAGAGGACCTCGATTTTGATGCCCAAGTCGTTCGTGCGAGATAAGCATCTCGTTCGAACGAGATTGGAAGTCGCGTGATGTCGTTTGAATGACATGCATCCTTCATTCAAGAGACATATGCTTCTCGTTCGAACGAGCTCTGTTTTCGAGGCGGTGCATTTTTATATAAATACTCATCAAAATGGTAACGTTTTCATTAAGAAGTCCATACGTTTTCCAGAACAGAAACACTGCCAAAGCAATATTCTTTAGGCTTCTTCTTTTAGGGGTTTAATCCTCTTTTCCTTACAATTCACAAAACTCCCATCTTGCTTTGGTGAATTGTGTTTGGTGTTTATAAACAACTTTGCTTTTGTTCAACCTTAGTGGGTAAGGGATCTCCATATTTTGATCGGTGGATACCGAGCGTAGTCATTCTGCATGTGGACGAGCCGAAGACGACGAACCGACGCCTGGAGGGTATTTCGCTGTCTCTCGTATCTTTGAAGATTTGCTGAAGGCACCGTGCATTACACACTTATGGGTGATTATCAGGTTATATGTAAGTCAAAGGTCTTGTGAATTCTTCAAAGCGTTATAAAAGGTTTTTACCCGAAAGGGGTTTTTTCCTATAACGTTTGTCTTTATCTTTCATGCATGATTTGAATGATTTATCTCTTTTAGATGCATGTTTAGGGATTGAAATTAATAGACTCTAATTAAATAAGTGAGCCAAATTAGAAATTTGCGAATTTAATCAATTATCACACTGTCACATTTTTACGAATTGGTATCAGAGCTTATTTAAGCGATCACCATTTTCTCAGATGTATCTCTGGCAAAGTAAGTGAACAGAGTAAGAAAATGCTTTTACATTCTCTTGGGTCAAATATGGTATCAGAGCTTCATTATGCTTCCCTATTGATCGATTTAATTCCTCTCGATTGATATTCATTTATGTTCTTCATCTTGATTGGTTTAATCATCTGTTCTTCATTCTCATTCTTTCAATTTGTCTCTCTATTGATCATGGTATTATCTGAATCTATGATGCAATCATCTTCTTGTCCATCCATGAAAACTTCTACCATTGATGAATCTTCAAGCCCTTATTTCATTTATTACTCGGACAGTCCTGTACTTATTCTTATATCACAACCTCTTACTGGAGACAATTATTCTTCGTGGAGTAGAGCTATGGTAATTTCTTTGTTCCTGAAGAACAAACTAGGTTTTATAGATGGTTCAATTCAACGTCCTTCAGGTACTGGTGCTCTCTTTAGTTCTTGGATCAAAAATAATAATATTGTTATCTCTTGGGATTCTCAATTCTGTGTCTAAGGAGATTTCTACTAGTTTTATTTACTCTCAATGTGCCTATGATATCTGGAATGATCTAAAGTAAATATTTCAACGAAGAAATAATCCTTGTATTTTCCAATTAAGGCGTAATCTTATGAATCTCACTCAATGAGATCTTTCTGTTAGTTCCTATTTCACTAAACTAAAAACCATCTGGGAATAACTTAGTAATTACAAACCTTCTTATTCTTGCCAGAAGTGTAGTTGTGGTGGAATTAAAGCATTAGAAGATCATCACCATATGGAGTATGTAATGTCATTCCTGATGGGATTACATTATACGTATGCTCAAGTTCGTTGTCAAATACTTCTAATGGATCCCATTCCTCCCGTAAAAAAGGTGTTTTCTCTAGTTTCTCAAGAGTAACATCATAGATCTGTCAAAACTACCAGTTCTGATTAAATGGCTTTCTCCATTAAGATTAAAAAAAATTAGTATGCTAACAAGTCAAATCAGTATACTAACAAGTCAAGTTCATTCGATAAATATGCCAATAAGCCCAATCAATATGCTTCTAAAAATAAAAAATACTCTACTGGCAAACCTATTTGCACCCATTGTGGTTATGTTTGTCATACCAAGGACAAATGCTAAAACTTCATGGATATCCTCCTAGATACAAACCACTAAATTCAAATAATTCTCAATCAAATGTTGTTGTAGCTGGCCAAGCTATTGATTCTACTATTAATTAGAATCAAGGAGACGCATACAATTTCATCCAAACATTGAATGCTACTCCATATCAACAAGTTATGACTATGTTCAGTAACCATCTAACTTCTGCCCAAACATGTACTGAACCTGAAACTACCACTTCAGGTATATGTTTCTCAGTGTCTCTCAATCCTGTTCTTAATTCTTCTCAATTTTGGATAATTGACTCAAGAGATACTAGCCACATATGATTTAATAAATCAACATTTCACACGATAGAAACTATACAAAATACCTTTGTCACTCTTCCTGGTAGCAGTCGTACACCTTTGCATTTTTCTGGAACTGTACAACTCTCTTCCTCTTTGGTTCTCACAAATGTTCTATATGTGCCTCAGTTCAGATTTAATCTCATTTCTGTGAGTTCTATGACCAAGAATTCTAATATTCAAGTTCAGTTTCTCATTGACTCGTGTCTTATTCAGGACCAACACACACAGAGGACGATTGGAAGGGGTTAAAATATGGAAGGCCTTTATGTTTAAAATATTGATGTTGTTCTTCCAGCCAAGAATTATTGTACTTTCATTACCAATTCTACTGATTTTGGCACTAATAATGTAGTGACTAGTCAAATTTGGCATGATAAGCTAGGTCACTTATCTTTCAAGAAACTTGAATTGTTGAGAGATAAATTACATTACTCTAGTAAGAATCCTGAACATTTACCTTATAATATTTGTCCTTTGGCAAAACAAAGAAGACTTTCTTTTATGTCTAATAATGACCTTTCTCAAAATGCTTTTGATCTTGCTCAATGTGATACCTGGGGTCCCTATCACATACCTACTCATGCAGGCTACAAATATTTCCTAACTATTGTTGATGACAGCACAAGGTTTACTCGGGTCTTTTTAATGAGACAAAAATATGATGTCAGCTTCTTTATCCCTCGATTTTTCACTCTCATTGAAACTCGGTTTCATAAAGTGATTAAGAAATTCAGATCAGACAATGCATTCGAGTTGCAATTCACTGAGTTTTTCAATTCCAAAGGAGTCATCCACTAATTTTCTTATGTAGAAAGACCCGAGAAAAATTCAGTAGGAGAAAGGAAACTTCAGCAGTTGTTGAATGTTGCTCTTGCTTTATTTTTCTAGTCTGGGGTTCCTATTAAATTTTGGGGAGAATGTGTGCTCACTACTACCTTCTTAATCAACAGGACTCCTTCACTTGTTATACACAATGACACTCCATACCAGTTTCTATATAATTGTCCAGTGGATTATAATTCTCTTAAAGTTTTTGGCAGCTTGTGCTTTGCATCCACTCTTCCTTCTCATAGGATAAAATTTCATCCCAGAGTCAAACCTTGTGTTTTTGTTGGTTATCCTCCCGGTATCAAAGGCTACAAATTATATGATACTGAAACTAAATATTTCTTTATTTCTCGATATGTTATCTTTCATGAACATCTCTTCCCTTTTCAATCTATTCCACATTCTTATGATTTAATTGATCCATTTGTTGACCTTGTTTTACCAAATTATACCCATTATTTTATTCAGTCCACTTCATCCCATTCTCAATCTACGAGTTCAGTTCCCAATATTACTATATCCCCTCATGTCCAACCTTCACATGACACTTTTCAAACTGATATTATTCCTTATTCTAGTATTTCTCCTCCTCTTCCTCTTAGGAGATCAAATCGACCCATAAAATCTCCAACTTACTTGAGATACTTTCACCGTAATCTCTCACTTAATAAGTCACCACCTGATTCAAAATTTTCTTGTCCATTAGATAACTACTTATCCTATAATAAATTCTCTTCCACTCACCAAAAATATTTACTCATTGTGTCTTCTACGTTTGAACCTCAATTCTACCATGAAGCTGTGAAGTTTCCTCATTGGAGAGAAGCTATGCAAGCTGAGTTAGATGCCATGCAAGATAATCACACCTAGTCAATTACTACTCTTCCTAGAGACAAGAACTCAATTGGTCGCAAGTGGATTTATAAGGTCAAATACAAATCTGATGGTTTTATAGAAAGGTATAAGGCTCGGCTTATAGCAAAGGGATACATTCAACAAGAAGGGTTAGATTTCATTGAGACCTTTGCACCAGTTGCTAAGCTAGTCACTATCAAGGTCTTACTTGTTGTTGTTGCCGTTAATAATTGGCCTCTTATTCAACTTAATGTGAACAACGCGTTCTTAAATGGAGATTTGTTTGAAGAGGTGTATTTAGACTTGCCGTTGGGATATAACAAGTCCAATCATTCTGATGAATAGGGGGAGAAACTTGTTTGTAAGCTTCACAAATCCTTATACGGATTGAAATAAGCATCCAGACAATGGTCTCAAAATTTTCTCAAGTTCTGCTTCTTCATGGTTTTTTCCAATTCAAATAAGATTACGATTTGTTCACAAAGGGATATGGTTCTTCCTATGTGGCCTTGCTTGTCTATGTGGATGATATTATCATCACTGGCTCAGACCCTCATGAAATTTACAAGTAGAAATGTTTCCTTCACAGTCAATTTAAACTCAAAGATCTTGGAAAATTGAGGTACTTTCTTGGCGGAGAGATTTCTCGGTCTACTAAAGGAATATTTCTTTCTCAAAGGCATTATACATTACAGTTACTTAAAGATACTGGTTTTTAGGCTGTAAACCAACAGCTCTGCCTATGGATCCTCAAACTAAGCTCAGTTATTTTGAGGGTGATCTTCTTGAGGATGATTCTTCTTATAGAAGACTTGTTCGTCGATTGTTATATTTAATAGTATTTAGGCCCGATATTACTTTTGCTGTCAACAAACTCAGTCAGTTTGTTTTAAAGCCCGGATAACCTCATCTTGCAGCAGTAAATCACTTATTATAGTACCTTAAAACTCATCATGGTCAAGGTCTTCTATTTTCTAATGCAAACTGGGGTTCTTGTTGGATTCTCGAAAGTCTGTCGCTGGTTTCTGCATTTTTCTTGGTGATTCTATGGTGTCTTGGAAAGCCAAGAAACAATGTGTTGTCTCTTGCTCATCTGCTGAAGTTGAATATCGTGTTTTGGCTTCAACAACATGTGAATTAACTTGGTTACACCAAATCCTCAAATATTTTCAAGTAATCAGTTCTTCTCCTGCTTTGGTGTTTTGTGATAATCAAGTTGCGGTTCATACTGCCTCAAATCCAGTATTTCATTAACTCACTAAGCATATAGAAATGGATTGTCATTTTATTCGCGACAATATTATTGAAGGCTCCATCAAACTTCTTCTCATTCGAACTCAACATCAACTAGCTAATGTGTTCACCAAAGCCTTTCCTGCAAAAATCTTATTTCCTCTGTTGTCTTAGATGGCATTTCTTGATCTTCATTATCCATATTGAGGGGGAGTAACATAACCTGAGAGTTAGTTTGTTATTTTTAGGTGTGTTAGTTTGTTATTTTTAGTTAGTTAGAATAGATACTGTTTGTTAGATTGTTCCTTTTAGTTTTCTATTTATACTCGATGTATCTCTGGCAAAGTAATTGAACAGAATAAGAAAATGTTTTTACATTCTTTTGGGTCAAATAAATCTTCTTATCTTCAATTTAATTGAATGCGCCAACACCCCCTGAAAGTTCTAAACTATTGTCTTCTCTCTCTTCTACTAGATGCTGGGATTGGATTCTAAAAAGAGGAAGATGTAAAAGGAAATACATTTTTATAGCATAAAAAGAAAGAAATATTTTCACTGCTCAAGCTCATCTTTTAAGCACTCATTCTCTATACTCTAATGCTCCCATTGCGATCAAATGTTTGAGATTACTCTAGAGAAAACTTGTATCCCATTTGAGTGTTGTCATTGTACAAAGACCCTACTGCCATATTAAATTTGAAGCTTAGATTAATATTCAACTTTTTAAGCATTTGAAGATTGGTATAAGCTTTACGGTTGCAAGATTTGGAGCCCATATTTAGCTCCACAGATTTTAAGAGGTTCCCCCCCCCCCCCCCCCCCCCCCCCCAATTAAGGATAAAGATAGTGGAACTCAAGTGAAAATCGTCTCCACTGTGATAAGGTATTTTTGGAAATTTGTTGTCAATAAAAAACACCACCAAATTGACAATGTACCATGTCATAACAACATCAACCGTGTAATGCTTGCGGGATGCAATAATCAGCAAACTCTGAATCACAAAAAATGCCCATTCACACTTCTTTATAAACCTTTGGGTGTCAAATTTGTGATATAAAAGACTAAATAAAAGATCATATGAGATGAAAATATCAAATCCCCACAACCATAAAGCATACCCCAAGGCAAATTAATAGTAAAAACTTCTATATTACTATCCGGATGAGGTAGTGTAGCAAGCTTCGAACCCTCACTAATGTACGTTCTCTCTAGCCTAATCTCCAAAAGAAGAAAGAACCCACAGTCTTGAAATTTAGAGCATACTTTAGCCAGTTACCAATGAAACAAAGACCATATAACTCGATAAAAAATTTGAGATGGTGGAGACACAAGATGCATAAATATATTTCAATCCATGATTGATGATTGAGACTTAATTCATGTCCCTATTACTTTTCCATCTTTGAAATGGTCTAATGATTGGGATGCTATAGGCCATATGTACCAAATACTTAATAGAAGAATATGTAATGAGTATTAGTTTGATGATTGGTGTGTCACTAAATGCTGCGTGTTGTCACTAAGTGTTGCTAGTGGATTTAATTTATATGTGGAAGTTTATTCGAAGAATCTTTTTTCGTCTCTATTAGCATGTATAGTATGTATGATTATAATAATGCCCCTAAGATAAATTACAATATTTTTTGAAATGATGTGTAAGATTTTACGCAGGTATGTATGTACAATTACGGACTTTTGTGAGTTGGGTGAAACGAGAATAACTTATGAAAAAAGAGAGAAATAAATATATGATTAATTAAATAGTTTATCCTGATAATAGTTTTGAAGTTAGTATCGTGATATGATTTGCGGAGGTTCTTTCCTTAGTGGTTAGAATTGTCGTTGCGATTGAACCTCTGACAAGAATTGCATCGACAGTTGCATTAATGCTAAAGGATCAAGATTAGCTCGATTAGGAACCTATGGGAATATAAAAAAAATGTTAGAAGTAATGCATGAAAATTAGTCGATTGTACTCATATAAATCTATCATTAATAATCATTGTCCAATTCATTGCTTGAAGACACATCTTGTGAAGACTGCGTAAAACTACCCTTAGCACGCATATTAGCCTCTAGATCTTCCATCCGAGATTCCATAGAAGATACTTTTTCTTGAATTTGAGCTTTCATCTGCTCTTTCATTTCGACTTTCTTCCTTTCATTTTCATCCTCCATCTCACGCCGCACCCGCTCATTTTCAACATCTATCTCACATTGCATCCTCTCTAACTCTTATTGATGTCGAGCCTCAATATCCCTACTCTGAGCCTCAGACATCGTATATGATCGGCCGAATACCATACTCGGCATGACACCAAGCCCAAATGTCCGCACACGACCAGGCCTTTGAGGTCCCATAACTCGCCCAAATATGTCATCTCGTGTAACAATTGTCTTCGCAATCTCTGGATGTTGTGATTCTAATTCATCTATCTCTTGGTGTAAAAATCAAATAAAGCTATTATAATTAATACCATTCCAACAAATATAATTTAATATTTTGCACATTTGTACAAGTATTACAAGTTCACAAACAAATGAAATTTCTATAAGCATGCATCGACTTAATTACTTTTCTCCTCTTAACCACTGCTTTTCTAAGTCGGTAATTTAGTCAAGTGCATTAACACTTAACTGTCACCCAAATCCATTTTTATATGAAAAAAAATGTTTTCTCAAAAGATGATAGTCACATAAACAAAAATCAAGTTGTTTAAATTGTCATTAAAATCCAAAATATACATACAATTAATCGAGAAACTTCTTCATTAACTTGACCTTTATCCTTAGTTATATGTGTCTCCTTGTATACCATCTTACTAGCTGGTTGGTGTCCAATTTTTTTAGTAATCTATGAGCACAAGATTTCAAGTGTCAAGATATCATCTCCTTTCACTTAATTTGTCCGCAATGAAAAAAGAACTTTGTAATCATTAAAAGTATCAAAATTTTACCTTGTTTTTCACTTCAGCATGACTAGTCTTACCATATGTGGGTGACATTGCCAAACATGCATGGATGGCTTTGTTCTTCGCACTCTTTGCCTATTAAATGAAAAACACAACTGATATATATATATCATGTGACAGTGTCAGTAACACTACCATAATTTTTACTCTGATGCACTCTTAAGTCACTACTACTGAATGAAATCAATATCAGAATTCTAATGGATAGTGTATTGACAAATAAATATTGGTTAGCGACTGAGTTTCACTATAAATGTAATTTATTTTATAAAATTATAGCCATGCCTTTAGGCACAGGAATCCACTAGTGCATACATATACACGTGTACAATCATTATATGGCTCTCATGCTCAATGTAATAAAACACCTAATCGAAGATTGAATCATGTTAACAATCTTTCTAAAATATACATTTTCTTCAATCGAGTTCCAATTATAGACGATCATTTTCAATTGATATTCCTTAACCCTTGGAGGACAATGTGCCAAGCGTTCATTATCAGTATTATATTTACTATAGCCTTCACTCTTTGTTGTGGACTTCCACTCCTTCCACTTCTTTCCGAAATACTCCATGAGGAGTTTTCTCATCTCATTCTTGGCATTTGTATTGTCTGGTATTAAATGACATGTTAGAGAACTAAACCACATATTCGGAACTAAAAGAATCAATCAGTGTCATTTTAGATTGAACAAATGAAAATAAAATATTTATGCAAATTATGGTTACATAAGGTCTGTGTAAATTATGATTATATAAAAGAAAGATCAACTTATTATTGTAATTTTTATAAAACTACCTTCACTAGTATGTAGAAAATTACCCCTATATCTATATTCATTTTTAGTGATAAGTGGGGGACTTGTGAGAAAAGTCAAATTTGACAACCCATAGCTTTATATAATAGTCGATGATACCATGATATGAGTCCAAATTCCAGTATTCCCTACTTTCGAAACATGTCTTCAATCAAAGAATGTCAATGGTGCTAACTGTCCATTGTGTTCTAAACCCCCCAAATTTGAAGAGAGTATAGATGTTGTCTTCTCAATGGGTTGTCCATGCTCACTCACTTCGATGTTTAAAATTCCACCAGCTTCACCCCACCTGCTATGCATTAACGTGGAACCTCAAACTCTTCTTTACGCCTCAAACTCTTCTTTGGTCCTCCTCTACTGAAGAAGGATGTAAGTATCAAGTAAGCAAAGATAAAAATTAATAATCGTGTTATTTATAGACATGTAGATACAAAATATTGACTTTACACACTAATTTCAGTCATCTTATTTAGGTACAGGAATTCAGTAAGTCATTTTTTAATTATCCAACCAAAACCAACCACAAAATCAGTTGTGTAATATTAGTTTGCCTTACTTGCATCATGCTCTTGTTGTTCACTATTGCCTGATAAAGGAGGGCTAAATGGTGTTGTAGTAGCGTTAGTAGGTGACCAATTTGATGGAGATTGAGGCATGACAAATGATCTTTCACCTATGTGCTCTTGCGGCTCACTATGGGATGGCATAGCCTCCTCCAACATGTTTGGTCTGAGATCTACTTATTGTGATTGTACTTTACAAAACAAAAACAAACATTAATGTTAGTTGTACTACGGATGAATATATCTAATAGAAATAAAGTAGCAAAAATAGCGTACTTTCATAAGATAGAGATATATTTTCTTTAGCGGAAAAAAAGATATGTAGGTCTTCAACTAAGAAAACTCATCAGAAGGCAATTAATAATAAGGTCAGCTCGGGATCAATTATACAATTATGAAACAGGGCACATATGCAATTGAATTTAAAAAGTATATATTTACATTATTTAAAACAAATTATTTGTTGTTTTAACCAATCTAATAACCTCAAATGCACCAAATTGCAGTAATCTTCTTAAATTACCCAACTTGTGGAAGCAATTTAACATTACAACATAATGCATGTGCGATCTACAAACACATGATAATAAAAATAGCTTTTTAAAATTCAAATATCTTATTTATGTTTTAACACGTAAATTAAATCAACAAAAATTATGTTAGCATGTAATATTTGTCTCACCTTCCAACTCACTCAACACCCACACTACCCTCTATGTGTCAAACACCCCCCTCGGGTATAAATATAAGGTTTGAAGTATTTATTTAGCACTAACCTACAAATGGAGACCCTAATTTTGACATTAGAAGAGTGAAACCTCTAACTGGTATTCCAAAGTATATGTTAGTGGCAACCCTGGATGGCTCATATGCTTTACCAAGTGGTGTTGCTGCCATTTTGAAGCCAAATGAGGCTGCATTTTGAAAGAGAATGAAGGGGTGGCTTCCAATCATTTTGTGGGTGATCTTCCAACAGAACTTCACTGCCCTCTGTGCAAGGATGAAGTGAAAGATGATTTGCTGACTAGCAAGTGTTGTTTTAGGAGTTTTTGCGATGAATGTATAAGAGATTACATCATCTATAGATCCATGTGCATATGTGGGAAAAGGGATATAGTTGTGAATGATCTTTTTCCTAACAACACATTAAGGTATACGATTAATCGAATTTTCGAATCCAATAATAGCAGCGTAGAAAATGGTGGCAATGCCTATTAAGTACAAGATATGGAGTCTGCTCGGTGTCCATAGCTTAAGATTCCATCCCATACCCTTTATGTGGCCTTGAAAGGGGAGGAGGTTTATATTAAAATGAAGAAAATGCGAAGATAGAGGAGGCTTCATAATTATGAGAAGAAAAATACTAGAAAACAAAATAAAATGCTATCATAGAATAAAAAATAGCTTGGGATGTAATCTTTGGGCCAAACAACTATATATAAAGCCACCCCTGATTGTAGTTAGGTAAAACTTATCTAATAGCAATAAGTTCCTTATAAAGAAGGGGTGTACTCGCATCATCAGTATCACTATGTTCATTGACTTTGGTACCCTCGTTGTTCCCAGGATCAAATTGATTTTGGTCCCACTCTCGATTTAGAGCAGCAAGATTGTTCCATTTATAAAACCACGTCTAAAAGTAATCTAAGGCAGTTGTATTGGGCCAAGAACATTTAGGAAGTAACTAAACTACTCCTCTAGATGTTTCTAGATCACTTAAGAGTTAGGACTCACGAAACTTAATAATATCTTGGAAGATATTTGTAGTAGGAAATTGTCCTTGTAATTAAGTTTGGATTAGTGACCTGAGAAAGAATCATTTGTAGCGATTCTTCCGGCACACTCAGAGACTGCCTTGGGTAATCATCAGAAGTTGCAAAATGGATAGTGTTCAATTGTATTTATATCAACATATATGATTTTTGGAACATCTTCCCTTTAAGTATTTCAAGCAAGTAGAGGACATCTAATCATAATGACTAGAAACAAAACCCCAATAAACTATTAAAATCTAAAATTAATAAGAATAATTACTGAATAAAAGAAATCAACAAAACCAAGAAATATTTATATTTAACCTATTAAGAAAGATTAATTAATATTAATGAGTAGAAAAATCAATTCGAAATCAAGTTATCATTACAACTTCAAATGCCTAGCTAACAAAATTTTCTAATCATCTTCATTTGTCTCCACTATTGTTTCCATATCAACTGCTATTCCAGTAATGCCTTGCCTGACCTACCTAACACTGTCATCACATGTGAATGGTGTGTCATCCAAATGTTGCTCGCTCCATACCTCCGCTTGATCTATCAAAGTCCCTTCGGTTGTATAATGTTATCCAAATACATCGAAAAAGTCTCTAGGCTAGGCTTTGTCTTAATTAGAATATTCTAGTATTCCTCCATTGGGTCTTGTACATAAAATACGTGTTTTACCTGAGATGCTAGTATTAAATGTCATCATTTATTTGTTGCCTTGGATATAACAACTGCTTAAAATTTACAAGTGTGAATCCAAAATCATCTTGCTCAATGAGACCTTTATTGTTGTAAACCAAGTCACACTTGAACAACACAAACTTATAGTCTTGAGAATGATATAATTTAAGGATATTCATCAAAACTCCATAGAAATTAACATCTCCTGATATGGGATTTATATGTCTAGCACTTGCATAACTTTCAGTAAGGGCATTTAGCGTGACTCCACTATTTTGCGTCGTTCTTTTCTTCTTGCGAGCCTTAGTTTATTACCAAACACCATTAATAATATACCCCTTGAATCTGTTTGCTTTTTTAAGGGGCCCCAAGTTATCATCCTAATTTCTTGTGATAGTTCTATGTTCGTTATCTCAAGTAACCTTCGCACCTAAATGACATTTACAAAAACTATATTAAACGCCATTCTTTTGTAATAATATAATTATAAGTGTAATTTAGTTTCAGGATGTACATTACTTACATGATATTTAAACCATAAATGAAATGTTTCATTATGAATGTGATCCACGTCATGTGGTTTAAGTCGAGAATTACTTTGAATTGATGCACGATTAGTCATGCATTGAAATTAACCATTACACTTTGTTTTACAAGTTAAAAACGGGAGAAATTTATTAATTAGGATACTTACTCTCCAAATGGATCAATTACATCTGTGTTAACAAGAACATAGTGATGTGCGTGTACATATGTAATGTCATCAAGCATAAATCCCACTGATTTTCCTGACTTACGACCACATTTTTTTATCAAGAGTATTGCCTTCATTGTTTCTTATTGGTCATTTACATTTTGTCTCAGCATCCTACAAGTACCTTGAACAAATTATCAAGAATTCTTCTACCCAATATCCTTGTGTAATTGAAACTTCCAGATTACTCCGGGTCTTCACATCGTTCTTCAATGTGAACAAGTATCTGTGGTGGGGAAATTTGTAATATTTATAAGGAAATAAAAACTCTTACAGTGATAAGACAAAAAGAACACAAAAAATAGCAACTAATACCACACCTCTTAATAGCGTACATCGACTAATATTGTGGTGGTCCTCTGATTTTCACCTCTTATTCCAAATGAATAACTAAATGTTCCATGACATCAAAAAATGAAGGCAAAAATATCCTCTCAAGATGGAAAAGTGTGATCCAAATATGATATTGAGCATAATCTAAATCGTTTACATTCATTACTTTTGAGTACATACTCCTGAAAAAGTTTCTCAACTCAATTATTGGACCTAGCACATTTTTAGGCAAAACATTTCTTCTGGAAATAGAAAGCAACTCTTGCATTAAGATATGGTTGTCATGACTCCCGAGTCCTGATATTGTACGTTTTTTAAGGTTGACATAGCACGATATGTTTGAAGCATAACCATCTAGAACTTTCACCTCTTTTAATATTTTACAAACTATATATTTTCCTTTATTATCCAATGTGAAACACGCTTGTGGCAAATAATATTTGTTGTGTGGACATTTTTATGGATGTAGTCACTTACGAATACTTATTTCTTGTAGACCAAGATGAGAATTTAGATTATTCTTTGTCTTACCATCAACATATAATATTGTCCAGAGCACATTATCTCATAAATTCTTCTTAATATGAATTATATCAAGATTAGGGTGTATTAAATTGTCCTTCCAATATTCTAAATAAAAAAAATACACTTTGTTTCTTCCAATTATCATCCATTCTTCCTCTTAAGTTTCGGCTTTGATTCTTTCCAAACATATTATTGATGTACCTTCCCTCATCAAACACTTTATCTGCAGATAGTCGAATGGACTTTGTATACATTTCAACTTTACCATGAAATTAGAATTTATCCATTTGAAACTTATGCCACTACACCAAAATGGGAGATTTGTGAGTGCTGTTAGCACTCACAAATGACCTTTATAACTTCTATTTACCGTCATAATTTTGGGGGGACAAAAGAAAGTTATAACTCCTAACAACAGTCACAAATTTTTATAACCCCTATGGGGTTATGACTGGTGACCCCAATTTGTAACTGCTACTCGTAACTGCTCTCAGCAGTCACAAATATAACATTCGTAACTACTCACAGCAGTTACGAATGTTATATTTGTGACTGCTGACACCAGTTACGAATCATATATTTGTGACTGCTGTTAGCAGTTACAAAATTGATAGTAGTGACAAATTTGTGACTGCTATTAGCAGTTACAAAATTGAATTTGTTAAATGTGGCAAAAGCTATTACAAATATCTTTATATTTTCACAAAATGATGAAATAATGAAAGTAAAATAAATATCATGATAACAAGTCTAAAAATTTTGACAACATTTCATTTATATTTCTCATATTCCAAATATCCAGTACATATAAAACATGTTTAAACTTAATTTAACATCAAACAACCCCTAAGTGGGCGCCAAGTACAAAATGAACATAGAATAAAAATTAAACTAAAAAAAATAACGACACAACACTTCGATGATATGGAATGTCATGAACATGTACCAAATCATTCTAAATCTAGACCAGGAGTCACCACGCAGTGGATACGATTCGTGAAGTCTAGGTATATCAGCCATGGGTGGTATTGATGTGGTGACATCCTTCCTCGTGTACTCAGAGTATGCCTGTTGAGCAAGTTCAATGGACTCAATTTTTTTAAATACGACGCCTCGGTATCCATTAACTTGTGCTTGTGTTGCTTGCCACGAAGTGTAAACACCTGGATTTAGGCCTTTTAATACTACGTATGTCGGGTATGCCATGTGTATGCCTGTAAATAATAAAATGTAACTATGTTAGTTACAATAAAGAATGTGGGGCACAATATCAAAACATAATATCAATATAAAGAAAGTGTAAGCACTTCAGGATCATCTAGTTGACCAACATCAAAATTGGGACCTATATATTGAGAATGGTAGCTCTCATTTTTCATGATTTTTTATGGTATTTTTAGTACCGGGACAAAATTTATAAAATTATATGGAGTGTCCTATTTTTATACACTTTAATCATTATGAGGACCTTTTCCCAAAACCCCCTTAATTAAAACTAAAATTGCCAATTATGGCAATAAACTTCTTCATTAAGTAGTAGGAGTTGTCGACTGTTGACAAAGTTCGAAACTATAGATAAACATAAGTGGGACAACCACATATAATACAATAAAAAATTATTGAAAGAGACTTTAGATAACATATTCTGTGAAAATTTATTCGTAATATATAAGCAGTGTTCTCACCATTTAATGATCAAAATGCCCAGTTGATGCACAATTCAATCGGAAGATAATTCCATTCATCCTCAAATGGATTATAAATATGTATGTAATTGAGTCAAAGATATACGCGATCAAAATGAACAAACCCTATGGGTAGTGGATTAATTTAATCAACATTTAATGTTGCTTATATGGGTACAACCCCAGCAGAACACCCCTTTTCTCCTCTCATAACTAATCAGGCTTTGTCGAAGATCTAAGACCTAAGACCTCTGTCATTAAACTCGAGTTATAATCAACATTTAATGTTTCTTATCTGGGTAAATTTAAGAGCTAAGACCTCTGTCATTAAACTTGAGTTGTGACCAATGAATTCATGAAAAGATGAGACAAAACACCCACAGAAAAGAACTCTAAACTATTGTCTACATGTGGGAGATTTATTCTTATTAAGCATGTTTTGCAGTCATCAATAGGAACACAATTGTTTTACGCAGTCATAATAAGAACATAATTTAGAACATAGACTTATTCCCACATCTTTTATGCAGTCATCAATAGGAACACAATTGTTTAATAGCTTCTAAGTGAGAATAGAACAATTTTTTAGGATATGAGCATCCCAAATATGATCAAACACTCAAGATGAAGGAAAATGCCATTTAGAAATGGAATAGGTAAATGAAAAGTTAAAATCACCTAAAGCATTAGGTTTCCAGATCTATTGACCATCTATCTCCTCCATATTTTCTAAGCAGGTATCTTTAACTGTCAACATTCTCTTCCTAGTTTGGGAAGCACCTGAAGAAGTTGCATTATAATTTTGTAGTTATTGAGCATAAAAGAGGACCACGGAGAATTTTTTGTTTTGAGCTTCCTGAACAATTTCATAGAACATTGTTTAGAGATAAGATTGAAGTCTTTAAATCCCATTTCACCTTCTTTAGTGTCTTGCTCAACATTTCCATTGAAATTTCCAGCCTTGCTCAACATTTCCAGCCTTGCTCAACATTTCCACCTTAGAAGAATTTGTTGAAAAGATAGTTAATTCTATGGATTATTGTTTTTGGAGTAGATATAGAGTCTAGTAAGAATGAAATAATGGATGACAAAACATGCTTAATAATAATAAATCTCCCACATGAAGACAATAGTTTAGAGTTCTAACCAAATAGCTTAGATCTTAAAGATTGCAAAAGGCTATCATAGTATTAAACCAACTGGAGGGATTGGTATGAGAAGATACTAAATAGAATTGAAGATAAGAATAACTTCAACCTGAGAAAATAACTGAGACCAAATCTTCTAAGCCAGAGGACTATCAAAGAATAGATGTTGGACTATTTATACCTGATAGAGACTGCATTGACACGTGGAAACAATTGGGATCCTAATTCTTTGGATTTGATCATAAAGGAAAATGGTATTGTAAAGAAGTTTCCATATTAAAATAGATACTTTGGGAGGAGTAACTGGGGACCAAATGAATTTCCATAAAGCACTTGCAGCAATACCAGTTCTACAAAATTGATAGGCAGACTTGAAAGTAAAATATCCAAAACATAAAGTCATCCAAATAACTTATTGACCACTGATAATAGTGTTTTTAGAACCTCAAACTGAGCATCTCTAATTCTTTTGATAACATTTGAACCAGAAGATCCAGAACTCAATGAGTTCTTGTACTTATTCTGCATGAATCTAGCCCATATGCCTTTAGAATTATTGACTGTCCAACCTAACTATAAGCTAAAAGTAGCAAAAAAATATCAAACAAAGCTCTATCCCCAAGCCCTCCTTCATTGTTAGGCCTGCAGATTCTTTGGCAATTTATTCAAGCATATATATCTCATCTTTTCACATCTGAACCACAGAAATAACTTACTAAAGATATTATGAATTCTATTAATAATAGCTTTAGGAGGTTTTAAAGAGGCCACAGTGTAAATTGGGATATAACATAACACATGTTTGATAAGGACTACTCCACCAGCTGCTGAAAGATACCTACTTTTCCAACCATTGAATTTCCCTCTGATTTGATCCAATAAATCTGTGGTAGCTGAATTTTCTCCTACCTTTGAATAGGGGACAACCAAGATACTTAATTGGGATTTTTTGAAAGGCAACCCCAAAATAGAGCCTATAGTATATCTCCTCTCAATAAGAATAGAAGAATCAACTGAGAGGCTGCTTTTGGAGTTATTTATCAATTAGCTAGAAAATAGATATTAATATTCAATCCAACATCAAACACTACTAATATTCAAAACAGAGAGACACTAGATACATTCAAAACAGATTACTAATAGATTCAAAATAGATTACTAATATTCAAAATAGAGTACAAACACTACTAATTGTTCACTTTGACAATTTGTTCAAATTTCTCAAGACAAATTACTCTGGATCAGTTAAGGATAAGACAAAGAAACGGACAAAGCACCCAAGATTTCTCGACATCCTTAATATTGTCCGCCCCATGACTTCGACGATACAACGGATGATTCTCTTCTCCTAGCTCAACACTACTAACGTAAACCTTACATTCAAATATCAGCAATTGATGGCCATGCACCACCGTTCCAGTAGCAGCTGATGTAACAACTTGTCCACTTGCAATCTTTCTCTGATTTGAAAAATCTAATAAATCGACAAATGGATCATGTGGAGCATCAGTTGAATCTCCAAAGTTTGGCTCAGTTGATGAGGGTATGAATGTAATCGTGGGGACTTGAATGCGGAACTGGAGTGTAATTACGAGGACTTGAATGTGGGATAGGAGTATAATTGAGAGGACATGGATGCGAGACAGGAGTGTAATTCTGAGGACATGGATTTGGTATTTTCAATCCATTCGATTCAAAAGCACTTAAAAGCATGGTAACGGATGATTTGAGAAATGTCATATCCTCATCATGTTTTTCTTCTCGTGTCTTTGCTCTAGTCAACTGTGATACTATAGTATCAATTGCCTTAAGTTTACTTTTGGACACGGGTCCAACACCACGAGTCGCCCCCCTATTATCTTTTCCTCTAAAGGCAATCAATGCATCTGTATCAATACTGTTTTGGCTTGAAGAACCTTGACTACTTCTCAGCTCACTCAATTTTTGCTGCAAAATTATTTATGAATCGATTAAAAGCATTGAACGATGAAACTTGAAGGAATTTAATTATTACAACTGAGATTACGAAACTCAACATATCATCAGCTACCTTTGGGTGAAACTCCCCAGTTTTCCGCCTACGACTTTCGAGATACACTTTTGAACGATCAACAGGTCGTTTATTTTTAAGCACCTATAAATTAATTTTCCATTAACTATTTGAGCAAGACATATAATATATATATATATATACACATTAAAATAATAAAGGGTGTATACCATCTCCTCGGTTTTCTCAGCATACAACATCCGACCAAGACAATGGACGTCAGTCTTTTTAGCCATGTTCACCAGGCCTTGGTGTCGTTGTTTTAATTTTGCCTCAGATGCTTCGCATGAGAGGAATTCATTCCACTCACAGACAGGGATATGCTCTTTCTCTGGTTCTTGATCCTTCCGGGCCTTTATCCCATCATTGTCAAATCCCTTAAAATAAGTCGAGCGAAGGTTACTTCTAAAAGTCTTCAATTGAATACCATTGGCTTTCATGGACCCCTCCTTCTGGTCGGCCGAAAGATTTAACTCTTTCATGAGCGTATACCACAAGTCGTCCTTTTTTACTTGCTCAACCGTATACCAACTCTCATATTTTAAACCAATACAAGATTTTAACAAAGACAAGGCTTGAGATTTAAAAGGATTGTTGCCACCTATTGGCAAACCAAATAGGTTAAGGGAAACATCAGCACGAGAATCAATGGCAGAATGTTCATCATGACTTGAACTTTCTGGCCTGGATGATGGAATTGTATTCTCGGACGCCATTTTCTACATTTATATATTTATACATTAGTTCATATGTTAATACAAGACTAAGGAAATAATATAAAAAAATATAATATAAGTTATACCTTTTCAACATATTCTAAAAGTTTTGATAATTCAACCATGTCATAAGTTTCATACTTCATCATTTCACGTAAAGTTTTTATTGACCATGTCTGCGGAAGTGTGTTGATAATTGCATTTCTGACACTACACATATTAGGACGTATGCCTTCTCTCCTAAGACGATAATAGATGTTAACTTTGTTATGCATATGTTTTCTCATAGTAGAGTCTGAACGCATCCTTATCCTCTTCAGTTATATCCACAAAGGATGATTTTTTCTTTCTTCGAGTTCTAAAAACTCTACTAACTGCATCGCATTACTTGGATTGTGTTTTATGAAAACCCTTTCAACTGATTCATCCCAACTTTGAGGTAGTGTACGTAGAATTGATTGAAATAAATATGCTTCAGGTATGTTCCACCCATGATCTCGCAAGTAATTGCGTTGTTTGATTTTTCGATAGGTATGCCGATAAATTGACGTGTTCACTATAAAAGACGTGTTTTGAAAATCATTGCATATATATACAATATATGACATCTTGGAAAAAGTAAGAGTAAACTTGTGAACAAAAGTCACTATGAATACATGCTACGAAATAATTAAAACATGCTATTATACATAATTTTCAAGTCAACATTTAAAACAACATAACATGCCACAATTAAACATCTACTCCTCTAATGCGTTCAATAATTTCTTTAATTTTGGGTTGTCATCCGGAATAGACTGAATCTCGATAGGTGCCTCTATATCGTCTACCGATGTAGTCAAGCGCTGAGGAGAATGTAAAACAACATACCATGGATCATTGTTGGGGCTCTTTGCATAAAATAATTGATTTAAGTTTTGGAATGCACAAATGAATGGCTCATCATTAACTTTGTCTTTACTCTTCAACTTGTCCAAATCAACCTTCACCATGTGGGTGTCAGGGTCGACCATACATGCATTCTTGTCCTCCACTCTCACCCAATTACATTAAAATACAAGTATGCTAAAAGATATATAATCTAATAGGATAATTTGTTTTATAATCCCATAATACGTCATCTCAGCTTATATCAAGTTTTTATCTTTCGCGCTTGCCCTGAAATGAGTTAATGCTTTATATGAAATGTCGTTGTTTTGTTTCCCAATGAGTTTTAACTCCTGTGTGCTTGAAGAGAACACAAAACCATTGACACGATATTGTCCAAACTCCTTGGCAACAAAACTAGGCCCATTTGCTAGACGTGCAAGCCTCGTCGATACTTCGCCAGCTTTCAATAACTGAAACCAAGAAAGTATTTGCATTGTGAACATATTGCAAAGATAGTAAATAAAAGTGAAGTATTAATGTAGTCACCTCGGAAGCTACCCAATGCCTAAAGTCATTGTCTACGCTCGTGCCTAGCTTCCTCCTCTTGGCATGCCCGCACTCATTATATTGCCTAGGTTAAAACACTAAAAATATTAATTTCTAATGAATATAACATCGAACATATTACATTATTTTACAAAACACTTTAAATAAACTCACATTTTCCATTTATCTATGTCTTCATACGTCTCGAATACATATCGAGCAACCTGGTTATATTGTGTACTTGTTAGCTTCACTACCTTACCTTTCCCCAGGGACTCCTTATCAACAAACTCTTCTAATTCATCAATAAAGCATTCACGACCTCCAACGTTTTGGGTAGTTATATATTCCTTTGCATACAAGGAAGCCTCTTCCATAATGTACTCCTCAGCAATGGACTCCTCAACGTACCGTGTATTCTTAACGTAATTTTTCAAGGTTTTCATTAATCGTTCGAACGGATACATCCATCAGTACCTTACTGGTCCACATAAAAGTGCTTCATCGCACAAATGCACTAAAAGGTGGATGCTTATGTCAAAGAATGAGGGAGTAAAGTGCTTCTTCAAAACACATATAGCCTCGTCCAAAGTTTCTTTCGCTGCCATTATGTGCGTCTTGTTGACAATTTTCTCACACAATAGGGAGAAACATAAGCTAATTTGTAGAATGCCCCTTTGAAGATCCTTGTGTTTCGAAAAATAGTGTCCGAACAATAGAGGGATAAGTTGCATTATCACATGCTAATCGTGGGACTTGCACTTTTTCAAATCTTTTGTTTCATCGCAGACAATCCTGCGTAAATTGGATGAGAAATTATAAGGGACCTTCAAGCCCTTTAATGTTTCTAAGAACATATTTCTTCCTTCAATGCTCAAAGTATAAGATGCAACTGGCATATGCTTTTTTCTAGTGTTTGTATCTTCTTTCAACCATAATGATCTTTTAATCTTCAAATCACGAAGATCTTCCCGGGCTTTTTCTCCATCCTTGGAATGAGAACCACCAATGCATGTGCTTACGAGATGCTCTATAATATTTTTCTCAGCCTGCATTATGTCTATCACATGTCGCATAGAATGTTCCTTCCAGTATGGCAAATCAAACATTATTGATCTCCTCGACCATGACGTTTTCACATCAACATCCTTTCTTTTACGCTTTTGGGCCAAAATTATGGGGTGTTCCCCCCTGAACTTTTGATCAGCCATTAATGACCTTTCTTCAATTTCCAAACCAGAAAGTCTTGGTGGAGGTGGTCGCGTCTCGGTGCCTTCTAGGAGAAAATTGCTTCGTATTGACCTGAATTTGGGACTTTGGGGCAGAAATCTTCGATGACTATGATAAAAAAGTTTACCACTTTTCTTAAGCCAGCTGGCTTTAGTCACCTCTCCACATGTAGGACAACCTAGGTAACCATGTACATTTCTCCCAGATAAGGTCCCATAAGCAGGAAAATCATGAATTGCCCATATCAACATAGCTCTCAAAATGAATTCCTCCTTTTTGTACGAGTCGAACGCTCTCACACCTTCAACCCATGACTCATTCAATTCATCTATTAGTGGCGCTAAGAAAACATCAATGTCACTACCCGGTGCTTTTGGACCTGGTATCAACAACGACAAAATTGAAAACTCCTTTCTCATGCACAACGACGGGGGAAAATTTAAAGGCGCCGTAAACATAGGCCATATACTCTTATATGTGCTCAATTTGCCAAACGGGTGAAACCCATCGGTTGATATTCTGAGGCAAACGTTGCATATTTCTGTAACAAAGTCCGGGTATCGCTGATTTGCATATTTCCACACAGATGAATCAATCGAATGTCGCATGAGATTCTCACCCACCTCCGCTCGACCATGCCAAGTCATTGCCTTTGCTATCCAAGGTATAGTGTAAAGTCTTTTCAATCGAGGACCTAAAGGGAAATACTTTAACACCTTCTTAGGTATTTGCGTATCTACTTTCAACAAACATTTATTATGTACTACCATCTTTTGTTCATATCTAGGTTCCTTACATACAGGATAAGCCCGTTTGTTCTTGTGCTCCTTATAGTATAAAATGCAGTCGTGCTTGCAGCAATAAATTGATTTGTATTTCATACCCAAACCTTTCAAATTACCCTTCATGATCGGATAATTGACTGGCAGTGTATTTTCTTTGGGGAGTAAATCTTTTTCCCAGAGGAGTATTGCCATCACACTTTTTTCCTGACAAGCCAAATTTTCTCTTTAAGTTGTGCAACCCAACCATGGCATATAACTTTGTGTGGTCGGGGTTGGAGTTATGGTATAATGGTTTTTTAGCTGCTGCTTTTAACCGTATATAATCCTTAACTTGGTCCGTATCGTTGCCAACATGATCCTCACATCCTAAATCATTCCCTCTACTATCTTACTTTTCTTGTGCTGCGTGCACTTCATACGTTTCATTTATGAGATCGTTTAACCTAGCATGTACTAACGGGTCACCATTTGTGTGAACAATTTCATTGACAAGTATTTCCTCTAGAATATACTTAAATTCCCTCTCCCCATGGAAATGCCAAAACGTGTAGTCAGCTTGCATACCCCAATGAAACAAATGCACTTTTACATCTACCCCTTTCAAGCGTTTACCATTTTTGCAACGATTGCATGGGCATGGGATAATATCAGTTTCAAGATTCTTCGTTGCATAATTCACAAAGTCTTTAATCCCATTAACGTATACTTGCCCCACTCTACAACTTTCACCCATCCACTCTTTATATTGTGGAAACCCCATTAATTCTACAATACAAACAAATAGAAACTCAGTAAATTATAAAAGTAAATGAAGTTTGAGCTGATATTTAGAACATAATATATGGCTTATCATTGCATTAAAACTCACACGAAAACCCGACCAAGCACAAAACGTCAAAACTTCAACGAGCACAAAACAATGGTTATTTAATTAATTTTTAGATAAAATAAGTATGAATAGTATAAAAGGATAATTGAAAAAAATCTAACATATTCCAAACAAGATAATATTCAAAAAACGAAAGAGGTTAAACGATGTGTAGATATACTCACAACAAAATAATCAGATTTACTTCTTTTCACTTTATTTTTTCTACATTCAACGAGTTTGTTTCGATAAGGAATATAAATTGGGGGTTTAAATCTACGAACTAAGATTGATCGAAATTTTGGTCCACTCAAGTTGGATGGTTATTAATTGTATTAGTTTTGTGAATTTCAATCCACTCAAGTTATTGACTTTATTTCTGGAATTAGTTTTTAACACAGTGGATCTAGAGTGTTTCTATTTGTAAGGTCTGTAGCTAGAAGGGTTAGGTAGCATTGAAAGAAAAAGGAATAAATCACAACAATCACCAATGTGATTGGGAAGCGGAGTAGCCATATCATCGGTGAGGCATTTCTCAAGGAAGTATGCACCGAATATAAGGAAAATAAACCCAAAGCTACCTCCCCAAGAATCCTCCTCTATGGACAAAAATAGTGAAAAGAACTGATATCTATATAGATGTAGTTATTTTTCATTCAGTGATAAATTCACTCTAAACCAAACGAAGGTTAATTTCTCACCATCTAATAGACAATTTTTTCTAAGCACTAATCAAATTATGGTATATAGGAGATAATGGTTTGACCAATAAAAGCACTTTTCATAGATGAACTATTAACCGGTTTGAACAGTTGAATAACTTTTCAGATTTTGAATTCCATTAGGTAATCTATTCACATTCTTCAAGGGACTGCTATTATCTCACTCCTCCACCTTATACCTAGAACATATGACTTATTCAATGACATAATTCTCATCTCAGGCGGCCAAATTGCGTATCAACAGTCTACAGTTTTTAGCTCATATCACTAGAGCCAAACTTTTTCCATTTGTTTAATTAGTTTTATATTTCTGATCTCATATCACATACATTTAATGTTGTTAGATATCTGGAAATTAAAGACAAAATTATGCCATTAGTTTGATTAGTTCTTTGTTATTTATTTATTAAAACACTGATTATGATGTACACTGATTAGTTCTTTGTTAGATATTTGCTCACTCTTAGTTCTTTTTTATTGAAACACTGGAAAATAGTTCTTTCTTTTGTTCAAATTTGTGTCAGCACTTTGCTTGATCTTTGTCCGAGACAACCAGTGAAGTAGTCAAAATCTAATGATAGGCAGGGGATCAGATAATCCCCTGTGTTGTCTGCGCCACTTTTTTCCAATTCTTTACTGAGTTATCGACACCACTTTTACCGATATAAACTCCTCATGATAGGCAGGAGATCAAATAATCCCATTTTATTTTTTTTATTTCTCCACTATTAGTTTGTGGTTGATGAAGATGTAATCATCCTTAAACACAAGCTATAGGGTGTAATTTGAAATTTTTTAAATTAAGTTATATGTTCAATTAGTTTTGGGTTGAGTTTAGGATAAAATGCGAAATAAAGAAACTAAAATATATAGGCTTTCATATTCTTAGATATGGTTAAAGACAACGTGGAAGACATTTATTGTTGTTTTCTATAAAAAAATGGAGCCGAGGTCTGTGGGCTTTCACATCCAGATTACTAAGATTCTTCTTTTCTTTGCAGTGAGTGACAAAAGCAATTCCGTAAATGGATGTTGTTGGAATGAAGGCTATTGTGAAAACCTATACCACATTAATACATTGATGGGCACGTGAGTATCTTCTAAACCGAATTATCTTAGATGAAAGTACCTTATTGCACTATCGTCTGATGAAGGTTATGACACAGGTGTAATAATGGGATCGTAACAAATTTGAATGTTGCAAGTATCGTAATATTTTGGTGTAATATAAAAGTAATGGCAGCTATATTAATCTATTTTAGTTTTTACGTAAATATAGTATTTGCTAATTTTGTTTTGCATTCCATTTCGCTATTATATTTATTTTGTTATTGAAGTTTCAGGTCTACATGTTGGATAATATTAGAGAACTCTGGGATTATAACGAGGCGACCTTAATTGGGCTTGCTATGCATTTTCCTATATTTCAAAACTAAAATAAGAATTTCTTTGTGTACAATTTCTTCTTATAAGTTGTCCCATTGTCTATTTTGTGCTGAGTAAATTCGATATAACAAAATTACTGGCGATATGGACACAATCACATATTTGGATTGTGTACATATATTTTATTTGAGTTCAACTGTAATGTGTATTTATGACTTTAAAAAGTAAATGTTGAACATAGTTCCCTCTTTTATGTGTATGTTCTTGGGATTGAATATTGTTGTTGGAATATTTTTTATTTCTTAAATAGGGCGGATAATCCTATAACAAAAAGGAGCTTCTGCTCAAATTTTCTAAATCATTTACACATTTTTGTTGTAAACTACAAATGTACGACTTAAATTAGTATTTAGTGGATATTATGTTATTTATATGAAGTCCTTTGAGGGACTATTAATATTATTGGTAATATTATTATTGCAGTATTTTTTATTTTTAAAATATGGTGTATAGTTCTATAAAAAAGTAAAATTTGCCAAATTTTAAAAAATACTTCAACATTTCTGTTCTAAAAATATTTATGACTTCCATTGTTTACACATCCAATGTCTAAACATTTGTGTTGTAAGAAAAATCGACTTGAATTATTTACACATCCAATACTTTCGTCGGACTATTGATGTTAATTCGAGGTTGTGGATGGACTATTGATATTGCTGATGTAGTACTTTTGTTAATTAAATAGTGTGGAGAGTTTTATAAATAAAGGAAGTTAATCCAATTTTTTTTAGTTGTTTGTGCTTATTATATGGTCCAATCAACGACGTACACTTTCGAAAATTTGCGTCGTTCCTTCAGGCACGGTCATACCCTAATATATATATATATATATATATATATATATATATATATATATAATCTTCTTTAATGGATTTTGTACAAGTTTTGGCTACGTGTTCGATGATACATGCTTGTAATGTTTTCATAATTCTTCTTATTATGGCATGTCTACATTGTTTGAGTTTGTAATATATTGTTGAGAAACATTGCAACCTTTTGTCTCTGGATATATTCTCATCCTTAGTCGAGAAGTAATTCCGCCCACTTAATACTTTTTTAAGAAAGAGATCACCAAATATATGATGTTTAAATGATTCCACTCTCGTCCTTAGCCAAAAGGTTAATTAACTATCTGCAATTATTTGTCAAATAAAATACCATCAAGTTAACGATGTTTAACTACCAAGTCCCCTCTCATTGTCTTAACAATGTATGGACAAGTGTCATCTCGTCCTACACTATCGTCTCGTCGAGAGAATTTGACTCTGATACCACCACCTTGTGATGTTGAAATAAACCATAATTAAATGATTTTTCAATTTTGAGTCCAGCAAATTAATTATGTTTAATTACCAAGTACCCTTTCATTGTTTTGAGAGTATATAGATGAGTGTCATCTCATCCTACACTGTCGCCTCATAGATGGAGTTTGACTCTGATACCACCACATTGTGATGCTTAAATAAACCATAATTAAATATTTTTAAGCTTTCTTTGTGTTTTTCACCACCTTAGTGATGTTATCACACTATTCACCCCTATTGGTGTTATTGAGAATCCATGAATGATATAAGTCTCGTCTGGTTTCTCATGTCACCGAGAGGTAGTTAATGTTAATTCACCATATGAATGATGTTTTTTTAGCTTAGGACAACTTGAATAATGCATTTGAACACTTTTTATAAGTAAAATATGAGAGAACACTTGAAACTTTTCATTCATCACTCTGGTATTCATACATACAATGGTAAAATAAAATTTATACAGAATTATAGTGATAGTATTTCATCAAATGGTCGGCGTTCCATGAGTTTGAGAATGGTAGTACCTCTAAATCCTCAAGTATATACGTTCCTAGAATGACTTCTTTGGTGACTCTCTACAGGCCATGCCAATATGCATGAAGCTTATTTCATTTTCTGCTAGGTCTTCTTTAATACTAAATCCTCAACAGCTATCGACCTAGCCTTAACCCTCTTATTATAAAACTGTGCAATCTGTAGAAGGGTGTCTACCTACAAAAAATATAAATAAAAACATTTTTTTTATAATATATTGAGAAGGAACCCACCCAGGGTCCCGACAGAAATGCATAATTGAGAAGGAACCACCCCAGGGTCCCGACAGAAACTCATATTCAGCAGGAACACCCAGCGCCGCTGCAAGTGTCAGCGCCACTGCAAGGGTCAGTGCCGTTGCGAGCGTCAGCGCCGCTGCGAGCGTCAGTGCCACTGCGAGTGCCAGCGCCGCTGTCAGTGTCTGCGCCGCTGCAAGGGCCAGCACCGCTGCAAGTGTCTGCGTCGCCGCAAGGGTCAGTGACACTTTAAGTTCCAGCGCCGCTGCAAGTGTCTGCGCCGCTACAAGGGTCAGCACGACTGAAAGTGTTAGCACCGCTGCAAGTGTCAGCGCCGCTGCGAGGGTCAGCTCCGCTGCGAGCGTCAGCGTCGCTTCAAGGGTCAGTGCCGCTTCAAGGGTCAGCGCCGCTTCAAGGGTCAGCGCCGCTGCAAGGGTCACTGCAGTAATGACAAGTCGAGGGAGTCAGCGTCACTGCAAGGCTCAGCACCACTGCAAGGGTCACTGCAGAAATATTATTCAAGAAGTGCCTCTACAAGGGTTTCGGCAGAAACTCATATCGAGGGAGTAGCTATCATGAGCAACTCCTCATCATGAAACATTAGTCTCTAAATGAACAACAACACTAACACTTTACTTTCTTATATAGGTTACCTAGTCGAGCAAGCAGGGCTCGAACATGCGCATTGAGACCTCCTGGGAGTTTTGGCTTGGCGGCTGAGGAACAAGGTATGTTGAGAAAGCTCAACCACTTAGCACTATAGGATTGAGAGAATACTAGTAGGAGACCCTAGGGTCACCCAGTCCTCACACACCTCACACTTAGTCACAAGTGAAGTGAGCAGCCAAAGGGCTGGCTGCTCACAAGAAAAGAACTGTTTATAAAATGATTTTAGAGGAGAGGGTCCTCTAAACCCCTCTCAAGAAAAATGATTTTAGAAGGGGGTCCTCGAGACCCCCCTCAAGCTTGCAAATATTTTAGAGGAGGTGGTCCTCGAGACCCCCCCTCAAGTTTATAAAGTTTGTATCAAAGTTACCGTTTCAAAAGATATTTAGCAAATCAGATATTTTGTCTCCATTAGAAGACATATTTGCTTTTGAACTTTGGTCGGCGCCAGGGGGCATCTGCCAGAGGGGACAGGCAGACCTGCCTGCAGGTAGGGACAAATAGTACACTACAGACTTTGTCCCTCACCAACCCTCTAAGTTTTGGCGCCAAAAGTGCCAATCCAGCCTTAGTGCCCAAGTATAAATAGGACCCCTGGGCAAGGTCATAGAGATGGGATAGACAATAGAAATTGCACTGTTACTTTGCTAAAATATCTCCAAACCCACCTAAGTATTCTCTCCCTGCTCATTCTCTTAGTGCTGAGTGCCTTCTTCCTTCACTCCCCACTGACAGCCATCACTCTCAGGTGTTTACCTTGAGAAAATTACTATTTTTGCTGTGAAAGTTCATCTTCTTGCAGGGAGTGAGCTGAATCTTGAGTTCCATTGTTACCAGAAGGAGAAGTTTTCTTCAGAAGTTGCACCAGGAGACCTTGAAGGCCTTGCAGGTAGCGTCCATTGGAGTGGGTCACGCCTCACCCTTTCCAGTTATTCATAGACCCCAGTCTCACTACCCTCCTACACAATCCTTTACTGATAAGAAACCTGTCTCATCTCTGCATCTTTTTATCTTTCTTCGATCAGGTCTTGGTCCAATCTATGTTCCTCTGCATTTTCTTCTGAATTGTACGTTAGGACCCTATGTCTTGGCAGGACAATCTCAGTTGTATCACATCCTCTAAGCGATAGGTAAGCATTAAATAGGTCTCTCATATTTTATTCTCTCTATTATCATATAGGCCCACAAGACGACATGTACTTCTTCTATCCAAAGACCCTTGGCGTCTTCCAATTTATTTTTTATCCCATCTAACATAGTCTTGTTGTTCACCCCAGTCTGGCCATTTTCCTGAGGTTGGCCAGGTGGTGAAAGAAAACTGTTTGATTTGGAACTTCTTGCAATAGGCCTCTAGGGATGAGTTCTTAAACTATTTACCATTGTTAGAGATCAAAGTGTTGGGCATACCATACCTATAGATGATATTTCAACAAATAAATTTGAAGTTCTTCGTCTCGGTTATAGTGATCTTGGCATCAGCCTCTCTCCACTTTGAGAAATAGTCAATCGCCACAATTAGGTATTTGTAATTACTTGTAGCCCTAGGTAGGGATCCTACCAAGTCAATCCTCCAGATTAAAAATGCTTAAGGGGAAATGATAGATAACACGGGTTGATGAGGTTGATGAGGGATGCTGATATATCTCTGACACTTGTTGCACTTCTTTACATAGTTGGTTATGTCTTTGGATAAGGTCGACCACAAATACCATTGAGTAACTATTCTCTTCACCAAAGATCTTCCTTCTATGTGGATTGAATAGGAACCCTCATTGGGATGAACACATTGTAGTAATGGGAGGATGAACCCCTTTTTTATTCAAGACATCTCCTATTATTTAGAACTTCACTTACTTGTATCTTAACTTCTTCCTCTCAACCTTTGACCCTGGATATTCACCATCTTTGATTTATCAGAAGAGGGAATCCACCCATAATGAACTTAGGTTCAATTTTAAGGAAAAATCAACACCATTGTTGCCTTCTTCAATAGTCGATCAATAGAGGATCTCCACCAGCACTGACTGTATGATCACTGCTCTCGTTATAGATGCTAACCTTGCCAGGGCATTAACTCGATTACTATCTAGTTAATGGATACTTTTGATCTTTACCTCTTTGAGGTTCTTCAACATTATCTTCACCATTGCCAGGTACTTGGACATAGTTTTATCTTTATCCTCATATACTCCCAATATTTGATTTACCACTAATCGGGAGTCACTATAAACCAACATTTGGCTAACATTTAACGCCTTAGAAAGGGAGAGTACAAATAAAATCTCTTTATACTCTGACTCATTGTTAGATGCTTTAAAGATGAACCTCGAGGCGTACTCTATGATAATTCTATCTAGGGCCGATACTAGCAACCCGACTCCACTTCCCATTTCACATGAGGATTCGTCTATAAATAAGCTCCAAACTGTACCTCCTTCTGAGAAGGTCCCTTCACCTACAACACCATTTCTAAGTAAAAACTTTTCTTCCTTACTGTCGAACATAATAGGCCTTCCAATACTTATCTCAACCTTAGTCAGGCTTCCACGTGATTTATTTGGCTCAGTTATTGGTAATACCAACTATTTACTATCGGCCTCCTCCTAAGTGAACTCGACTATGAAGTTGGTCAAATATGCCCTTTGATTACTATTCTCTAATGGTATATAATATCAAATTCTCCTAACTCAACCGACAACGCCATCATCCTACCCAATTTCTCGGGTTTATGGATGACATGTCTTGTAAGGGAGTCAGTGAGGATGACCATTATATGAGATAAAAAATAGGGTTTTATTTTTCTCAATGAATGTATCAAGGCATACGCTAACTTCTCCATCTTAAAGGGCCTTACTATTAAAGATTATGCACCCCATCATCACCTTGTTCAATCGCCAAACTAATGGCTGACTCAAATGGAGCCAAGTATAGATATAAATTCTCTCCCTGAACTGGACGAGATAACAGCATTGAGGAGCCTAAGGAAGCCTTGAGCTCCTGGAAGGATTTTCCACATTCTTCATTCCATTCAAAGGTTTTCCTCAATATTTTGAATAAGGACAGACATTTTTCTGTCTCCATTGATACAAACTTATTTAGCACAGTAACTTATCCTGTCAGCCTTTGAACATCCATAATGGTGTTCGGGGTCTTCATCTCAATCAAGTCTTTGATATTTTCAATATTTGCCTTTATTCCTCGCTGTTTGATAATGAATCCTAGGAATTTCCCCGCTCCTACCCCGCACACACACTTCGTAGGGTTGAGCTTCATCCGGTAGTTGTCCATGTTGTTAAAAGTTCACTCAAGGTCGACTAAATGTGTCTCATCCTTGAGTCTCTTTGTCAACATGTCTTCCACCTACACTTCCATGGTTTTCCCAATCTGTTCCTCAAATATCTTTTTCACTAGTCTTTGATATATTTCCCCGACTTTTTTTAGGCCGAAGGGCATGACTTTGTAGAGATATTTTCCCTTATCTGTGATAAATGAGGTCTTCTCAGCGTAGGCTCCATCCATAATGATTTGGTTATATCCTGAATAGGCATCTATAAAACTCATTAACTCTTGCACAACCGCGACATCTACCATTTGATCAATCATGGGGAGAAAAATGCTATATTTTGGACACTCTTTATTTTGGTTGGTAAAATCTACACACATCCTCTATTTACCATTCGATTTTGGTACCATGATTGCATTATCCAGCCACCCTGGGTAGACCGCTTCCCTGATGAACTCAGACTTTTCTTAATTTTTAGCTTCATCTCTTAGCACCTCATACTTCTCTCTGGAGTAGATTTGTTGCCTCTGCCTTATCGACTTTATTCCCTCATCCATATTTATCTCATGATAGAGAATCTTTGGATCAATTCCTACCATGTCCTCATTACTCCAGGAAACATTCTTTTCCTCTTCCTCAACAACTTGATCATCCCATCGTTTATTTATTTCTTCGAGGATTTACCAATTTTGATGGTTTTTTTCGACTCGTCCTCATTGAGGATCACAAATTCTACCTCCTTAGCGACTTCACCATTCTTTAACTTCATCTCTCCCCTTGGATCAAGAGTATCAACATTATATGTGGTCGTGTCTTTTTTATGAGCATCTCTCTCTTCATTCGAGCTAAAGTGGCATTTTTGTGCCTCAACTTGATCACCTTGAACTTTCCCTACTCCATAGGGAGACAAAATTTTTATCATCTGCTGTATATTAGAGAAACTTCCACAAATTCCTTGAGGGAAACCCTTCCCATTATTATATTGTAAGCCTAATAGACATTTTCGTCCATTATAAAGAAGTTTATATTTTTGGTGAAGCACCTTGGACAAGTCCCATACAAAAATCCATCTCATATACCCCTAGAGGATGGACATTTTCACCACTAAAGCCGATCAAGGGCAGGTGGTGTGAGATAAGTCTTTTCTTGCTAAGCCCCAGTCCCTTAAAACATTCCCAAAACATCACATCAGCTGAACTCCCTCCATCAACGAGTATTATGGGAACGTCATATTCGTGAACCCTCATAGTAATCACTAGAGGGACATCATGAGGGTCAAGATACCCTTGATATATAACCTTGAGAAACCTATCACCAGGTTCATATCCACCTTCTTCCTCTTACTCATCTTGGAATCAACTATGACCAAGTTTACCACCTCACTTTTTAGTGCAACTTAAACCTCTTCGACACGAGCCTTCTTATTGGATATATAATTTCCACCTCCTTCTAGGCCACCACATATCATCTTCACTCCTAAGGATATCATATCCAGTCAACCTTTGGGTGCAGGTTCCTTTGGTGGATGTTATGGGATGGCCTCATCATCACCATCATCAAAGACTTTATCATTTTATTTTCCTGTACATCCCATCTAGGCTTGTCATCTCGTCGTTTCCTAATATCATCTCCATTACCTATAGCATCACTATTATCAACATATTTCCTAAGATTTACCATCTTCAATATTTTTTTGATCTTATCCTTAAGTGCAAAGAACTTATCAGTAGTGTTGTCATGATCCTGGTGGAACTCACACCATTTTCTTTTATCCCTTTTGTGAGGAGGGCTCTCATCTTTTCTGTCCATCTCAGAGATCGATCATCTTTTATTTCATTCAATATCATATCTGGACTAACCATCAAGGGAGTGTAGATAGTGAACTTATCATCCACCAACCTCTTCTTACCTTCCTTTACTTTGAATTTTTTTTACTTACAAGCTATGGCCTCCTCTGTATTCATGATTCTCCCGGCTATGGCCAGAAGTTCTACCATGGTTTTTAGAGGATCTTCGGCCAGCTTCCATAGGAGTTTCCCCTTCTGAAATCCACTCACGAGGGAATTCATAATGATGCTCTCCTCGTGGTCTTCTAGTTCCATCTTTTCACCGTTAAAAAGGGCTATATAGTCTTTCACAGTCTTATTTTCCGTTGCTTGACATACAACATATGTGTGGTATTCTTCTGAGGGTTTACTCCGAGGTAGAAATTGTGGATGAACCTCTCATTCAAGTGTTTAAATTCTTAATAGAGTTATTAGGGGGATAGGTGTACCATACTTTAAAATCTCTAGTTAGGATTTTTAAGAAATCTAGGAATCTCATCTCATCGGAGGCCGAATAAATATCGATTATCGACCGGTATATTTCCACACGATGAATAGGATTTATGATCCCATCATACTTTGGCATGACAAGTGGCGGCTTGAACTTGGTTGGAGTTGGGTAGCTCACTATTCTTGCAATAATTAGACACCCTTCCATGTACCCCCTCTGCATGGGGTCTCGGATCTTCGCAATATTACCAATTTTGTCTTCAAGCCTCTATATGGATATGTTCCATGTATTTTTTCCTCTGATGCATTGTCTCCTTAGGCTGCCACCACATTATCCCCAGCCCCTTGTCTGTCGACTGGGTGTTGCATAGGTTCTCTGCCAACTGTCCTCTGGTAGTTGTTAACTTCTCTTTATTCCTCATCTCATACTGGAATTCCTAACCTTGTATTCCCAGGTGCAATCACCTACGGTCGGCCACATCTATGCATCTCTACTACTATAGAATATATTTTTGTGGGCTCGAGGGTGGTCCCCCTATCATAGGAACTATACTCTCTTCGGTGACCGGTGAGTCTTGCCATCACATTATGGATGAAGATGACAACTTGTTCATTCTTTTTTTTGCTGGGGTGCCTCCAGCGAGCATGGATCCACTGCAAACTCAACCATCTTTGACTGAGGAGGCACCTGGATGGAGCTAGGGCCAGGGCCTAGATGAAAATCGGAGGCCATATACTCCAGCGAAGGAACATAACAAAAAGTGAACTCGATGAGAAAAGTAACTGGAGAAAATCATGAAAAACTCAACAAGAGTTCTTTCAATGGATATATAGGTTCAACCAAGTGTGGAACTGGATCACCACCGGATAATTAAGTAAGGAACAAGCTGAAAATGAAGAGCAAGAAGATAAAGAATCTCCATTCCCATAGACGACACTAACTGATGATACCTGGTTTAGTATTAACCAATAATATAGTATGAGCTCAATATAGAATATATTTTCAAGTGCAACAATGGTGTTTAAATAGGTTTATAAGTGAATAAGGAAATGAGGATAAGAGGAGTAAGACTAGAATATAAGTTGCTCACCCATTGGCCTACTCCACTTTGCAGGTGATTATGATTTTCACTATGAAAATGGGTTGTAATGGTCTTAGTAATACAATTTTCACTAATTTCTCTCTCTACTATAACGGGAGAAAATCTTAGGCTAGGGATTTGATATTTCGATCGTTTTCCCAAGAAAAAATGAGACTATTTCGAGTGCTGGGAGTGCATATTGCACCCCCAAGCACGGGAGTTGCATGTCCTTTATAGAGCCAATAGTAAGATGATGACACTTGTCTTTTATAATGTGTAGGTAATGATAATATTCCCTCACATGATCCTGTGATTTTGTTATAACCGCCTGCCACGTGGATGGTCACACTGTAAACCTATATCAGATGTGGTAGGATGCCGTTGAGGGAGGTCTTGGCCTGGCCGAGCATGAGACCATTATTTTTCTATTTTGACTAGCTACTTAAGTACTGTTGAAATGTTATCTCATCTTTCGGTGTGTACCAGGTTGAAGCCACTGTATTCAAGAGATGGTAGATTGACTTCGGGTCTCGGCTACCCATTAAGTTGGATGAGACGAGACTAAGGCACCTGATGGGCATGTTGTAGGGTCTCGGCCTAAGAGTGTGGACGAGATAAAGGTTATGGTCATTGGATCTTCACAAAGGTAATTCTTATTAAGGTCATCTCCAGTCGAGAAAGTACCAGGATACAACGAGTTCATACTTGGGTATATCAAATGGAACCAACGCTAGTGTTTTGCGGCGTATCCGAAGACATCGTCGATCAAAGAGAAAGTAAACAACAATAATAAGGGTGTAAAAACCCAGAAAATAAAAAGATGAATCAAATAGGGAAGCTGATCAACTCCTCCACCCAAGGTCTTTCAATGTTAATTCAAATAGAATAATAGTGGACTTAGATCATTGACAAAGATGAGAGAGGAACTCCAAGCTAAGATGATAATGATCAAAATGTTCCCACAGACGATGCCAAATTGATAATACTAATATCATAAACTAGATTCACCTTGGATATAGATATTTTACATATGTAATGTCATGGAGTAATTTAACAAAGAAATGAGAGAAATGCAGGCGAACACATTTATTTAAGTGGTGCAGTTATTGGCTTATGTCCACTATGCAAAGTTCGAGTGTGTTTTACTAAAATAGGGAATAAAAAATCATTATAGAGAAGTACACGCCCTCTCTCTCTCTATAGGGTTAATTTTGTAGAGTGCTAGTAGGGTTTCTAAGATTTGATCCCAATTAGGAAGAAAAAGTATGTCTTTTATATGATGAGGGTGCGTAGTGTCACCCATCATGTGGTCCACGCTCAACTGAGGTATAAGGCTTATGAGAGAGTGGTAGTTGTCTATTCATAAAGAAAGTTCATTATGGTGAATATTCCCTTATGTGAGTTGCTGATACCCAATAACGGTTTTGTGTGGACATGACGAAAATTCCCTTATCATGCTTTCCACTCCTAGATGAAATTTATAGGAAGTGTCATTTGAGATAATATTGTAGGTATCTAATTTATTGAGATTCCATCTAATTTCGGGTTCCAATATGAAAGTCAAGAGGAGATGCGGTGGTCATCTGTTCTCAACACACATATCCCTTGAGTCTAATGACTTGTAACATTAATGTCGTCTGAGTTCGACAGTCTTCCACTAGTATGAATGAGGCTCATCTCCCCTGTGCATCACGAATGTAGTGTGGTTAGCTACTACTATATTAGGTATAGGTGAGAAGGCTAGTCTTCATCTATAAGACGAGACTATATTCACTGATCGAACTCCAGGGTGCCATGTGAATAAGCCTACACGTATGTATATCAATATTAATACCAACATAAGTAAAGAAGATCAATTATTGGTTAATGACCTTTTATATTTGTACAAGGATTATTTTCCATGTGAATATGATGATCTACCCATCTTAGACTAGAAATTGGTGGAGCAGATGCTACCAATTAAAGAAGGCAATAATCTTGTCAAGCAACGACTAAGATAAAAGGCTCTAAATATCATAACTCAAATAAGGAATAAATATAGATGCTACTGAAATTGTTAAAATATAAACATTAAGCATTAAGCTTAGTGAGGTACTCATTCCCTGCAATAGAATAACAATTCTATATCGAATATGTGAATATAAAATCTGAACAATCCTGCCCATTGGCAATAACAAATCATGGATCATAAGATCCAAATAATTCTGCTCGTTGGCAATAACAAATCCTGGATCATAAGATCCAAATAATTCTGCCCATTGGAAATAACAAATCCTGGATCATAAGATCCAAATAATTCTGCCCATTTGGCAATACCAAATCCTGGAAATTTGAATATCCAAACAAATCCTGAATATCGAAGTATTCAAACCAATCCTCGATCATGAGACCCAAAAAAATCCTGGATATTTTAATATCCAAACAAATCCTGAATACCGAAGTATTCAAACAAATCCGCTCTTAGAGCTATATTCATATTTATATATGAAACAAATCATAAGTACACTCACCTTGACAGTTTAACTGGCTTTTCCCTTGCCTTTATCCGGTACTTGTTCAATCAGCTCTTTTTCCCTTCCTATCATTCTTACAATATTAGTATCATCATAAGAATATTAATAGTCCAAAGAATAACTTCAATCATAACTCAATTCATAAACATCATGATATTCAATTCAAATCATTCATTATAAATGAAGTCCCATCTAGACTTAGGTTCTGATATCTAACATATTCAAATTACAACCCAAATCTTCTTTAATTCTTCTTGGTAATCCAATACTTATCATATCATGTTCCCAACACAAAAGACAGAACATAATTCTGAGTTTCCTAGAGCAAGATATGCCTATTTCTTTTCCACATAACAAATCTGCCCTATAGGCTCTTTTATCGTTCATTCAATTTCCAGGAATTTTCATAATTTTTATACATCATAAATTTCTATGATATTTTACCCAACATCATTAAACATATTGAACAATCAATAATTAATGTTTTATAATTTTTAAGGTTCGTTTGTTATGTCAAGCAAAACATCGAACACATGGCGGGCATACTTTCACCCTTAGGGTAGATTTCATACCCGGACTTCAAACTCTCACAAAAGACACATTTATTGGTATTTTAGTATGAGTTTCGGATATGTAATACACATATGAGTCCAGGTTAATATCCAATTGGAATAAATCAATTCCAGTAAGTATAGAGAAATATATGGAAGTTTGAATAAACAAGGTTCCTAAACAAAACAATCTCAAGGGTTTACACATTCAAGTTTACTTAAACTTGCATCTATCCATAAGTACATATCAAGACATGGAATTTAAGTAAACAAATGATTATTTCAATCATTTAAATAATTAATACAAAGAAATAAACAAGATTTATGGATGGAAATACCTTAGGGGCTTTTACGTAATTTCTACGGATTTTTCTCCAATTTTCTCTTCACTTTTTCTTCCTAACTTCCTAATTCTCTTTCTTTAAGCTTAAAATCTCTAATGGCTGAATTTGGATGAATAAGGAGATAGTTCTAAGGGTTTGAAGTCGGCCAAATCCAACCTCCACCTCCAACCAATCAATTTAAGACACTTATTGGGCATAAGGGACAAATTTCCACTTAAATGAATGGACGAATTTACCCTTCGTTAGTAATTTCGGTATAACTTCTTACTCGGACCTCCGTTTCACACACCGTTTGTTGTGTCACAACCCTAACTCACATGTCTACAAATATCTAGCATTTACCCGAAGTCAATTATTATTTTATAAAGTTCAAACTAGCCTTAAAACATGAGCATTCCTACCGAAAACTTCAAAACCTCACATTCGTAACTAATTCATTTTTCATGCTTTATGAAGCTAGGATTAGACTAAATATAATGACTTAACATTATATATACTAATAACATATTATCCATATCACATAGTCTAATCATGATTTAAACATAATTTATCGTAATTATATTCGGGTTGTCACAATTCTCCCCCTGTTATGAAATTTCGTCCCCGAAATTGACATACCTTGGTTGTCTGAATCAAACAAATACGGATAATTAATCTTCATGGTATCCTAGCTCTCCCATGTAGACTCTTTCATGGAATGCCTTCTCCACACAACTTTCACAAGTGGTATCACTTTTGATCTCAATACTTGTTCCTTCCTATCCACGATAACAAGTGGTTCTTCCACATAACTCAAGTCTTCCTTTAACTCAATAGGATGTTCTACCAAGACATGTGAATGATCCGTTATGTACTTTCTTAACATAGATACATGGAAAACATCATGTAACCGAGATAACTCTGGTGGTAATGCTAACTTGTAGGCAACCATCCCGACTTTCTCAAGGATTTCATAGGGTCCAATGTAGCGTGGACTTAATTTCCCTTTCTTTCCAAACTTCATAACTCCTTTCCATGGAGATATTTGAAGAAACACATGATCCCCTTCTGGAATTCCAAATCTTTTCGTCGTTTATCCGCATAACTTTTCTGTCTGCTTTGAGCTATTCTCATTCTATCTTGAATAATCTTCACTTTTTCAGTGGTGACTTCAATTAATTCTGGACTCTCTATCTTCCTTTCACCAACTTCACCCCAACATATCGGTGTACGACATCGTCTACCGTACAATGCTTCATATTGATCCATACCAATAGAAGACTGAAAACTATTGTTATATGCAAATTCTATCAAAGGCAAATATTCATCACAATTACCTTTGAAATCAAGCACACAAGCTCTAAGCATATCTTCCAAAATCTGTATTGTCCTTTCAGACTGCCCATCTGTCTGGGGATGGAAAGCCACACTAAACTTCAAGTTAGTACCCATAGCATATTGCAAACTATCCCAAAATATGGATGTAAAAGTAGGGTCTCTATCTGAATTAATAGATACCGGTGCTCCATGCAATCGAATAATTTCATTAACATACAATCTAGTATACCTGTCAACTGTATACGTAGTCTTGACTGCTAGAAATGAGAGGACTTCGTCAATCTATCCACCACTACCTAAATCGAATCTGACCCCTTCTGAGATCGAGGAAGCCCAACCACAAAATCCATCGTTACATGATCCCATTTCAATTCCGGTATTGGCAATGGCTGAAGCAGACCAGTAGGTTTTTGATGCTCCACTTTCACTTGCTAACATATAAGGCACCTAGCAACAAAATCAGCTATTTCCTTCTTCATATTATTCCACCAATAATGCTCCTTTAAATCCCTATACATTTTAGTACTATCGGGATGCATAGTATAAATGGAATTATGAGCCTCATCTAAAATTTCCTCTTTCAATCCACCCACATTAGGCACACATAATTGTTGCTTATGCAATAAAGAGACATCATTCACAATACAAAAATCTTCAGACTTACCATCTCGGACATCTTGTCGTTTCTTCTCAAGAAAAGGATCTTGGCTTTGCAAATCACGAATACGGTTAGCTAACAAAGGCCTTACGCTTACATAATCAAAGAACATATCCCCATCTACTAGCTTCAACTCTACTCCCATCAATCTCAACTCCATGATGTGGGAAACTCTAGCACACCGAATACAAGATAATCTTCCCGAAGCCTTTCTACTCAGAGCATCTGCAACTACATTGGCCTTCCCTGGGTGGTAGTGAATTGTACAATCATAATCTTTAATTAACTCCATCCACTGCCTCTGCCTCAAATTTAACTCCTTCTGAGTAAATAAATACTTAAGGCTTTGATGGTCAGTAAAAATTTCACATACCTCACCATATAGATATTGATGCCATAATTTCAAAGCAAACACAATAGCAGCACGTTCCAAATCATGTGTAGGATAATTACGTTCATGTGTACGCAACTGCCTAGAAGCATAAGCAATAACTCTATCATGCTGCATAAAAACATAACCCAACCCCTGGTGTGAGGCATCAGTATAAATAACAAAACCATCTCCACCATGTGGAATAGTAAGAACAGGGGCAGTTACCAACCTCTTTTTCAATTCATCAAAACTATTTTCACAATCAGAATTCCATTCAAACTTAACATCTTTTCAGGTTAGTTTAGTCATCGGGAAGGCAATTGAAGAAAATCCCTTTATAAACCTCCTATAATACCCAGCTAAACCCATAAAACTCCTCACCTCAATCACGTTATTGGGCCTCTCCCATTTTACAATAGCCTCTACCTTTTTTGGATCAACAAATATACCACCTCCCGAAACAATATGGCCTAAAATTGTAATTTGTGATAGCCAAAATTCACACTTGCTAAACTTGGCATACAACTTCTTATCTTTCAACAGATTCAAAATAGTTGTGAGATGCTTTTCATGTTTAACCATATCACGTGAATAAATCAAAATATCATCAATAAAAACTATCACAAATGAATCAACAAAAGGATGAAGTACCCGGTTCATAAGATCCATAAATACAGCTGGAGCATTATGTAAAGTTAAAGTTTATGGATCCCCGGATTTTAAACTTTCGTCAATTAAAATCACAAACTTGTAATTTCCTTTTATAAAAACTTAATTCACAATGCGGAAGCGTAATAAAGGAGATGATGGTTCAACACATAAAACAACAACAAGATTTAATTAACTCAAGTCCTAGAATTTGCCTAAATTATGATTGTTCATATTTCCAAGTTAGGCGAAACCAAATTAATGCAAGTGACTTGAATTAAACAATTTTACCCAATATTTAATTTAGTCCCAAATTAAATGAGTGTGATAATATAAACCCAATATTATCTTGAAGTCAACCTAAGCATGCATTCTAAATTATGATGCAAGATAAAATAAACAATATCACACTACGCCGAGATGTACGAGGAAAAAACCCAAGACGGGAAAAAAACATCGGATGGGCCTAGCCACAAGTTCACTAGATACGGAATTACAATTACAAGACAAAAGACTTACATCCTCGACTCGAACCCTCTCAAGCCTTGTCGCTCCTTCTTGTAGAAACCTCTTCCTAGCGAACAACCTCGGAACACCACCGCGGTCTCGGAATCCACCGATGGGACTTTATATGGTCACCGTCACCCAAGCATGGAGCCTTTCTCCAAGTGGGTAGAATATTCAACAAAAAGTCTTCTTCTTTGATGGATGTAGAAGCAAACCAAAACTTATCTTCTTGAATTCGGTAGAGATAAACCGGTGCCAAAACTCCAAGCAATTGATATAAATATAGAAACTTGGATAAACAACTATTAGGTGTAAACTAGAGTGTGTATGAATTTTTCTTTAAAAAAATAACACTCAAAACTTGATCTTTTTCCTTAAACAAATTTTCTCTCAAAACACTCTCTAGGAGTTTGTATGGTATGAAAAAGATACACCTTCAAAAATGATTCCCGTTCTTGATAAAGCCTTAAAAAATCAGTTAAGAAACAAGTGGGAAAATGGGGTGAAAACTGCCAAAAACTGCTCAAAACTGTTCCCGCGCTGGCATCTCGTTCGAACGAACTGGACTCTCGTTCGAACGAGACTTCTAACGAGTGACCAGTCTGGGCTCGTTAGAAACTCGTTACATACCTCGTTAGAACGAAAAACTGAACGATATATCGAACGACTGACCAGTTTAGGTTCGTTGGCAGTCTCGTTCGAACGAAACCTGGTTCGAACGAAAAACTCGTTCGAACGAGACTTCGAACGACTTCTAGAAATTTTTGATAAATTAAATTTTTGGCCCAGAAACTTTACATACTTTAAATTAAAGTTCCAATTAATTTATTATGAAAGTAAACATGGTTTTTATTAAACCTAACACCCATTAAACTTTGTTCCAAGCTCCTATATAAATATAATTACATTCATACCTTGGGAGCATGGAACCTTAGTTGATGACGTAGAAACGAGGCACGTAAACCGGCATTTTGATGAAGCTTTATATTCTTTACCGCTACGTCTTCAACACACACTTCATAGGCTTGAGAATATTACAATTGAATACTATCCTATGAATAAATGTTTTTGTACGGAATTGAGCCAAAACTATATATGGACTCAATTGGAAATTTGTGTCCTTACAAATCTCCCCCTTTGGCTATTCCGGGACAAAAACCAAAAAAAAAATCCTAAAGGGACGTCAAGCTCACTAGACTCAAAACATAACCCGCCCAAACTTGACTCAACCCAAGGATTAAACACTTTGCCTTTTAAAGATGCCGCTTTAGAGAATACCTGCACACTTAAGAAAACTCATCAAATGCATAGGGAATATCAAAATATATTAATCGCAATTAATTAATTAATTGCTCCCCCTAAAATAATTCTCCCCTTTATCAAACAATGACATTAACTTAGAAAGACGTCTCCCCCTAAGATAAATCTCCCCCAAACTAAGATGTAATAATAATAGGATTAGATACCATTTCTCCCCCTATCATCATTCTCCCCCTTTTTGTTCAGGAATATGCAAAGGATAAAGAACTAATAAATAGCATGTTGAAGCTTAAAGAAAAGACATGACAGCGTATGGGCAATAAAATCAAGGCAAAGATAAACAAATATCATATATATATATATATATATATATATATATACTATAAATATACCAATAAGTACTTGCATATATAGATAGACATAAACATACACATGACACAAAATACAATAAGTTTGCACACTCATATGGCAAAAATGTGTCATATGAAAACAAAAGTGTAGGGGTGTGAACTAGCAACAATTAAATTTAGACCCAAACACTTAATAAACGTTCACGGAGTTCTCATTTGATTGCAAACTTCATCACGTTTAAACATAACCTCATGTGACAATATAGATTGAACTCAATGAACAAACATACACAATGCATACAAGCCTAGCATGATGATGATTCTACAAACCAAATAGAGTCATGACATTAAAAACAACTAGGATAAACGGACATTGTGCAAATCGTTGATATACCATCCAATTCTCCCTCAATAAGCATATATATTCTTTTGGTTTTGAATGAATATATCAAACAAACATAGGCCTTGGCAATTGTTTTCTTTTTAATGCCAAATATTCTGTTTTTAGGCCTTTGGATCACATATTTCTTTTAGATCCAATCAACGGTGTCTTACTATCGCAAAGGATTTAATTCATCCTTTCGGAGCCCTTCCCCGTGCACATTTTTATTTATCATGTTTTCATTTTCACACAAATCTCACATGCAACGGATTTTGACATGCACTAGTCCTCCTAGGTCAAAGATATGTAGATGACTAGATTGGTAGGAGAACACCTCAAAAAGCTCAAATATAACATGTGACATTAAGATTTCAAAAAAGATCGTGCATGTGTGAAAAGAGGCATATAGAAATAGAATCCATTTAAACAATACAAAATCCAACTACTCCATAAAATATGGTAAAGAACATAATAAGGATTGGCGATCTAAACCAAAAGTTCTAGCCACATGGGAGCGTAAAAGATGGGATTCAAACACAAGTATATGCCACATAAAGTGTGTCAAACAAAAACTCACACAAAACAAAATATTTTTGAGTTTTTAACATTTTTAACCAAAAAAAATATATACTCAAAAGACTAAACAAAAATCATTTGTATTTTTCATTAAGCTTAAATGAAATAATAAAACACAAATGATAAACAAAAATCTTTTTATATTTTTAATTAATTCAAACACAAAATATAATACAAAAAGATAAACAAGTCATAATTTCTAGCATATGATAAGAAATGAGGCAATGACTAGAAAATGACTAAACAAGCATACATTTAGCATATGAATATAGCATGAAGTACAAACGCTAAAGTATGCAAACACTAACACATTTATCCTTTAGATTTAGCAAGGGAGGAAGCATGCGAAAGTAAATGAGAATCAAAATCCCTATTTTGTAAGGCAACCAAGTCGGATTTCCTAACCCAAATTAATGAAGAATTACTATCTTGGGGTGTTGGATCGTTAATTACCGTGGTTACTTTACTATGGGATTCTCTAGGAATTCGTTTAAGATCTAAACAAAATTTTCTAAGATGACCTTTTCGACCACAATGTGTGCAAGTAAGAACATGTCGAAAAGATTTTCTTAAGGAGTGATCTCTAAAATCTTTTCTAGACGATTCTCCTAAAACAGTGGTTTTGGTATTATAAGAAAATTCATTACAAGTATTGAAGCCTAAACCACAAGTGTCATTTTTAATTTGGACCGTTCCTAACATTTTATCTAGTTTTTCCGAACGACACTCCAAATCAAATTTGACATTACTAGAATCTTTTAATTTATTTTCTAATTCTAAAATTTTAGATTCTAGTAAAACATTTCGCTCTTCAAAACCAAGAAGCTCCTTTTTCAAGGATTCCATTAAACCCCTAAGGCTATCTCTCTCTCCTTCTACATATTCAAGCTTCTCTTGATGAGTCCTCTCATGTGTCCTAAGATCTTCTATTAAAGCATTTTCATCAACAACATTGACACTCTCTCTTAAACTAGCTTCTAACTTCAAATTAGCTCTTTTCAATTTAATATATTCTGTATAAAGTTCTTGAAAAGCATTTTGAAGTTCACTCATATCAACCTCATCTTCATTTTCACTCTCTCTTTCTTCTTCACTCTCACTATCAGCAAAAATAAGAGAATCATGTACAATGACCTTGGAAGTGGCATGTGCTATCGTTTCATCGTTCGATGAGTTCTCACTATCACTCACATGACTCGCCATAAAAGCCATAAAATTTTTCTTAGTGGGGGAATCGGGCTTCTCTTCCTTATCACTATCACTAAGGGTCGCATTATATGAAATGGGTCATTTACCCTCTTTCCTTAGTTTAGTGGGCACTCATAAGCCCTATGGCCATAACCTTCACAACCAAAACATTTATTAGACTCGTCCCTATCAACATTTTCATTACTAGACTTAAAGATCTTTTCGGCTTTAGAAATCTTCTCGCTTTTATCATGTTTAGAAGATTCAAATTTCTTAAAGTCATTTTTAAATTTATCTTTGTTGAATTTAAGAAATTTTCTAAATTTACGAGCAAATAAAGCCATATCTTCCGAGTCACTATCACTCTCGCTCTCTACTACTTGTTTAACCTCTTTTCGGGCTTATAAAGCAACGCCCTTTTCGATTTTCTTTTCATTTTTTGAGGGAAACATATCCAGTTCATAGGTTTGTAAATCACCTACAAGCTCTTCTAATTTCGTAGAGGCTAAAGTGGGTAAAGAATTTAAAACGGTCACCTTTGGAATAAATCTATCGGGTAGGGACCGTAAAATTTTCTTTACTACACGGTCGTCAGGTATTTTCTCTCCCAAGTTAAAGGATGAATTAACAATATCTGAAAGTCTAGCATAAAATTTATCAAAAGTTTCTTTTTCATCCATTTTGATAGTTTCAAATTGAGTGGTGAGGTTTTGGAGTTTAGAAGCTTTAACGACACTAGTTCCTTCATGAGTTAATTGTAAAATATCCCAAGCTTCTTTAGCGGTTTCACACGTCATAATACGTTGGAATTCATCCGGGGCGACAACGCTAAATAAGGCATTTAAACCTCGGGAATTAAAGTTAGCAAGTTTAAACTCATTTTCAGTCCATCTATCGGTGGGTTTGATAACACGTTCATTTTCAACTATGTAAGTTGGTGGGGAGTACCCGGTAACAACAGACATCCAAACTCTCTCGTCGATAGATTTTAGTGCCGATCTCATTCGCGCTTTCCAATACGCGTAGTTTGAACCATCGAAAATAGGAAATTTTGAAAATGGGGAAAAATCCATTTTAGCCAAAAATTTAAAGGATCTTAACGAAATAATTTATCGTTTTTGGCCCTGATACCAATTTGTAAAGTTAAAGTTTATGGACCCCCGGATTTTAAACTTTCTTCAATTAAAATCACAAACTTGTAATTTCTTTTTATAAAAACTTAATTCACAATGCGGAAGCGTAATAAAGGAGATGCTGGTTCAACATATAAAACAACAACAAGATTTAATTAACTCAAGTCCTAGAATTTGCCTAAATTATGATTGTTCATATTTCCAAGTTAGGCGAAACCAAATTAATGCAAGTGACTTGAATTAAACAATTTTACCCAATATTTAATTTAGTCCCAAATTAAATGAGTGTGATAATATAAACCCAATTTTATCTTTAAGTCAACCTAAGCATGCATTCTAAATTATGATGCAAGATAAAATAAACAATATCACACTACGCCGGGATGTACGAGGAAAAAACCCAAGACAGGAAAAAAACCTCGGATGGCCCTAGCCACAAGTACACTAGATACGGAATTACAATTACAAGACAAAAGACTTACATCCTCGACTCGAACCCTCTCAATCCTTGTCGCTCCTTCTTGTAGAAACCTCTTCCTAGCAAATAACCTCGGAACACCACCGGGTCTCGGAATCCACCGATGGGACTTTATATGGTCACCGTCACCCAAGCATGGAGCCTTTCTCCAAGTGGGTAGAATCTTCAACAAAAAGTCTTCTTCTTTTATGGATGTAGAAGCAAACCAAAACTTCTCTTCTTGAATTCGGTAGAGATAAACCGGTGCCAAAACTCCAAGCAATTGATATAAATATAGAAACTTGGATAAACAACTATTGGGTGTAAACTAGAGTGTGTATGAATTTTTCTTTAAAAAAATAACACTCAAAACTTGATCTTTTTCCTTAAACAAATTTTCTCTCAAAACACTCTCTAGGAGTTTGTATGGTACGAAAAAGATACACCTTCAAAAATGATTCCCGTCCTTGATAAAGCCTTAAAAAATCAGTTAAGAAAAAGGTGGGAAAATGGGGTGAAAACTGCCAAAAACTGCTCAAAATTGTTCCCGCGCTGGCATCTCGTTCGAACGAACTGGACTCTCGTTCGAACGAGACTTCTAACGAGTGACCAGTCTGGGCTCGTTAGAAACTCGTTAGATACCTCGTTAGAATGAAAAACTCATTCGAACGACATATCGAACGACTGACCAGTTTAGGTTCGTTGGCAGTCTCGTTAACGAAAAACTCGTTCGAACGAGACTTCGAACGACTTCCAGAAATTTTTGATAAATTAAATTTTTGGCCCAGAAACTTTACATACTTTAAATTAATGTTCCAATTAAGTTATTCTGAAAGTAAACATGGTTTTTATTAAACCTAACACCCATTAAACTTTGTTCCAAGCTCCTATATAAATATAATTACATTCATACCTTGGGAGCATTGAACCTTAGTTGATGACGTAGAAACGAGGCACGCAAACCGGCATTTTGATGAAGCTTTATATTCTTTTCCGCTACATCTTCAACACACACTTCATAGGCTTGAGAATATTACAATTGAATACTATCCTATGAATAAATGTTTTTGTCCGGAATTGAGCCAAAACTATATATGGACTCAATTGGAAATTTGTGTCCTTACACATTAGTCACGCCAAAAGGCATCACCAGAAATTCAAAATGACCATACCGTGTACGAAAAGCAATTTTAGAAATATCACTCTCCTTGACCCTCAACTGATGATAACCCGATCGTAAGTCTATTTTTCAAAACACTTTATCACCCTGTAACTGATCAAACAAATCATCTATACGAGGTAAAGGGCATTTGTTCTTAATTGTAGCTTTATTCAGTTGCCTATAATCAATACACAAAGGCATGGTACCATCTTTCTTCTTCACAAATAAAACTGGAGCACCCCATGGAGATACACTAGGTTGTATGAACCCCCTATCAAGTAAATCTTGCAACTGAATCTTGAGTTCTTTCAACTCAGCCGGTGCCATTCTATACGGTGCCATAGAAATAGGGGCTGTCCCCGGTGCTAATTCGATACTAAATTCAACTTCTCTTTCTGGAGGTAACCCTGGCAACTCACTAGGAAACACTTCAGGAAAATCCCGTACAATAGGAGCATCGACTAATTGTAAAACCCTCTTCCTAGTGTCAAGAACGTATGCAATAAAACCCTCACAACCCTTACTCAATAATTTCCTCGTCTGAATAGCAGAAATGATGCAACTGGGAACAATTTTCCTTTCCCCCACAAATTTAAATTCAGACTCACCAGGCATATTAAAAACAACTTCCTTACAGAAACAATCCATAGATGCACGATATTTAGATAACCAATCCATTCCCAGAATTATATCAAAATCAGAAATATCCAATGGAAGTAAATCTATAACTGTATCTCTAGACCCCACAGTCAAAACACAATCACGAAAAGCTTATTCAGCTACAACCATATCCCCCATAGGCATATAAATACCCAACCCCACATCTAAACGAGTACATGGTCTATTCAGGTATACAACAAAAGCATGGGACACAAAAGAATGTGTGGAACCAGGATCAATCAAAACATAAGCACTTCTATCAGTAACAGAAAGTGTACCTATCACCACATATGGAGTAATCTGAGATTCTTTCATCGTAAAGACTCGTCCACCTGGCCTGGAACCCCTAGCTTGTTCTCTACCAACACTTTTCTCTCCACTACCTGGAGGTAACACTCTGCTTACTGCTTCACTAGGTGTTGCTGGGGTCTCTGCCAACTACGGACAATTCTTCTTAACATGCCCCACTTGATGATAATGGTAGCATTCCACTCCTTTAAGTTTAGGACACTCGGATTTATAATGCCCTTCCTCTTTACAAAAGAAACATGTAATTAATCTTATCGGTGCCTCACCCTTTCTTGACCTCCTAACCAGACTAGAAGATTCTCCACCCCTAATATCTCTGCCAAATCTCCCCAAACCTCTACCACTATCTCTACCACCTTTCTGAAATTTATGAGGTTCCATCTTAACACTTCCACCCTCACCTCCCTTAGAGTGAGATGCGTCGAATCTACTCTTCTTAAAACACTCTCTACTCGCCGCCCCTTGGTTCATTTGCCTTTCTGCTATCGTGGCTTTCTTTACCAGAGAAGAATAATCTTCTAACTCATAAGTGGCCACTCTATTTTGAGTAGGCCAAATCAATCCATCTTGAAACTTACTACATTTATCTTCTTCCTCCTGTACATATTTAGTAACAAATCTAGACAAAGCAGTAAATTTTGCATCATACTCCCTCATAGACATGTTCCCTTGGGTTAAATTTATAAACTCCCTCAACTTCTCCCTCCTATAGACCTTAGGGAAATATTTAACATACAAAGCTTTAATAAATTCAGACCAAGTAATAACATCAGTACCTTCCATCCTGGGCACCAAATGGTTGCTGGGTTCCCACCAATATTTCGCCTCTCCTTTGAGCTTAAACACAACTAGATTCACTTTCTGGTTATCTGAAACCTTCATAACTGCAAAGATAATTTCTATATCCCTGACCCACATCTCAACTTCTGTAGGTTCAACTGACCCTGAATATTCTGGAGGATTCAACTTCAAAAACTTCTCATGCATGGAATCTTTCATTTCCTTCCTTGCCTCTTTCTCAATCCTGGCCACATTCTTTTATTCTAGATATGTAGCCTGTTGTTCTGCCATTTGCGCCATATTTCTTTCTTGTTTCTCTGCCATCCTCATCATTGCATGCGCCATTATTTACATCTCTGTAGGCTGCTCTTGCTCTCTAGCCCTTCCAGAAACACTTTGCTCTACTTCAGTATTCTCTGTACGAGAAGCTACTCCCTCTTCTCTAGGTTGTCCATTACCAGGTTCCATCTGGAATTATCTGTAATACAACAACGTTCTAACATCAAATATAAATAGTTTATGATACTAAACTATTGGTTAGTATAAAAACAATTCATAAATATAAAATCAACTAAATACTGCCATATAATCGTCACACATGTCCAGAATTAATAACCACGCTCTGATACCACTAATTGTCACACCCCAAACCCAATATCCATACTAATAATTTGTTATTCGAATAATTGGATCATAATCTCGAGCCCATTGAAAATTTAATTCCTTTATCAATATTTTTTTTTTGCATAATGAACATAATATTGTTCTTGTGCCATAACGAAGTCAACATCATAGTCATAATTAGAGATTATACAATACTACGATTAATTATGATCAACTCAATCCATACTAAATCAATATATACAATGTGTGAGTATATCAAAATCTTCAGTGTGACAATGATAAAATCTCCATACAATGTGCAACTCTCAAAGTTACCGGTCATATATTATCCTAGCTGGCAGCGTACAAACCTGAAATTGTTAAAATTAAACCATAAGCATTAATCTTAGTGAGGTACTGCTTCCCTGCAATAGAATAACAATTCTATATCGAATATGTGAATATAAAATCTGAACAATCCTGCCCATTGGCAATAACAAATCATGGATCATAAGATCCAAATAATTCTGCCCGTTGGCAATAACAAATCCTGGATCATAAGATCCAAATAATTCTGCCCATTGGCAATAACAAATCCTGGATATTTGAATATCCAAACAAATCCTGAATACCGAAGTATTCAAACCAATCCTGGATCATGAGACCCAAACAAATCCTAGATATTTTAATATCCAAACAAATCATGAATACCGAAGTATTCAAACAAATCCGCTCTTAGAGCTATATTCATATTTATATATGAAACAAATCACAAGTACACTCACCTTGACAGTTTAACTGGCTTTTCCCTTGCCTTTATCCGGTACTTGTTCAATCAGCTCTTTTTCCCTTCCTATCATTCTTACAATATTAGTATCATCATAAGAATATTAATAGTCCAAAGAATAACTTCAATCATAACTCAATTCATAAACATCATATTATTCAATTCAAATCATTCATTATAAATGAAGTCCCATCTAGACTCAGGTTCTGATATCTAACATATTGAAATTACAGCCCAAATATTCTTTAATTCTTCTTGGTAATCCAATCCTTATCATATCATGTTCCCAACACAAAATACAGAACATAATTCTGAGTTTCCTAGAGCAAGATATGCCTATTTCTTTTCCACATAACAAATCTGCCCTATAGGCTCTTTTATCGTTCATTCAATTTCCAGGAATTTTCATAATTTTTCTACATCATAAATTTCTATGATATTTTACCCAACATCGTTAAACATATTGAACAATCCAGAATTAATGTTTTATAATTTTTAAGGTTCGTTTGCTATGTCAACCAAAACATCGAACACATGGCGGGCATACTTTCACCCTTAGGGCAGATTTCATACCCGAACTTCAAACTCTCACAAAAGACACATTTATTGGTATTTTAATATGAGTTTCGGATATGTAATACACATATGAGTCCAGGTTAATCTCCAATTGGAATAAATCAATTCCAGTAAGTATAGATAAATATATGGAAGTTTGAATAAAAAAGGTTCCTAAATAAAACAATCTCAAGGGTTTACACATTCAAGTTTACTTAAACTTGCATCTATCCATAAGTACATATCAAGACATGGAATTTCAGTAAACAAATGATTATTTCAATCATTTAAATAAGTAATACAAATAAATAAACAATATTTATGGATGGAAATACTTTAGGGGCTTTTACGTAATTTCTACGGATTTTTCTCCAATTTTCTCTTCACTTTTTCTTCCTAACTTCCTAATTCTCTCTCTTTAAGCTTAAAATCTCTCATGGCTGAATTTGGATGAATAAGGAGATAGTTATAAGGGTTTGAAGTCATCCAAATCCAACCTCCACCTCCAACCAAACAATTTTAGACACTTATTGGGCATAAGGGACAAATTTCCACTTAAATGAATGGACGAATTTACCCTTCGTTAGTAATTTCGGTATAACTTCTTACTCGGACCTCCGTTTCACACACCGTTTGTTGTGTCACAACCCTAACTCACCTTTCTACAAATATCTAGCTTTCACACCAAGTCAATTATTATTTTATAAAGTTCAAACTAGTCTTAAAACATGAGCATTCCTACCGAAAACTTCAAAATCTCACATTCGTAACTAATTCATTTTTCATGCTTTATGAAGCTAGGATTAGACTAAATATAATGAATTAACATTATATATACTAATAACATATTATCCATATCACATAGTCTAATCATGATTTAAACATAATTTATCGTAATTATATTTAGGTTGTCACATTGACATTGTGCATTGATTTTAGAAATCTGAATGCAACCACTGCAAAGGATGAATATCCAATGCCTGTAGTAGATTCATTGGTTGATAGATTAGATGGTCATGCTATCATGTCTATTGTTTATGTAAAAAATTAGATTATATCTAATTATTTAATCACAGATAGATAAAGTGAGACAAAGAAATTTTAAAGTGGTTCAGCCTTATAAGAATGGTCTATGTCCACTGTTTCTGTTATTCATGACTGTTTGGGAATTTTCGATTACCAATCTTATCAAGAAATTCCGGTCCCTTTACAGTGAGGATAATACAATGTATTTATATCCCTAAGGTTGCAATGTGAAAGGGTAATACATTCAATGCCCCTTAAGCGTATACATCTGTATGATAATAATAAGCATTTAATGCCCAGTCAATTTGTTGGTTATCCTGCTATTAATGCTTTGTTCAAGGTGCAGGTCGGACCGCCTAAGCTGCTCGGACCGCCTAAGTAGCTCGGTACTCAAAAGCTCCTCGGTACTCAAAAGTTCCTCGTAAAGTTCTCGTTGGTCGGAGCATCTGATTTGATCGGGGAAGCAGAGTTCATCGTTGCAGTATGGTTCCTCGGAGTCAAGGTGTTGTTCGGAAGTGTTTGTTGTTGACACGCAGATTGCCACGTGTCTTCACTCAATTGAGCCATGTCAGCAGACTAAATTTGGTATCAACAGAATCCCCCAATGTTTCACAGTTCAAAATTTGAGGAGTGTGGAACATTCTTTCTCAAAATATGGAGGTTTTAAATGGTCATCCTGAAATTTAGGAGTATTTTCTTTTGTATTTATTTCTCCTTCCAAATTCGTAGAATCGGTATTTTTTGAATTTTTATACTGCTTCGATTCCCGCTCCCTTTTTGTCTTTTTAGCCGCCGGTAACGTAACCATCTCTTTTTGCAATCATTACTTTTACCCTTTCCCAAGGCAGAGTATTTAAACGTTGCAGACAATCCCATCATCTTCTACTTTTTCAAATTTGTCTCTTTGAGTTTTCCATTGTCTCTCTCTCCTGTGCGTTCATATCTTTCATCATTTGTTGTTAACAGACTTAACTCTTTCCTGTAAGATTTTCTTCTTTCTCTTTGATTTCCTTCTTTCATCATGGTTTATCCTGTAGAATTGATTGATAAATTTCTCTCTGATTTCTCTATTCACTCATGGGTTATTTTGGAAGAGCTTTCTAAGCCTTCAGACTATTTTTGTTTGGCTGAGGGACATTGGTTCCCCAGTCTCTTTGTCACTGAGTGTGGATTTTCTTTTCCCCCAAACCCTCTATGTCTGGAATTCTGTCAATACTTTGACGTGGTTTCTGCAAGAATAGCCCCCAATACGTGAAGAATAGTTAACGGTGTTTATAGATTAAATCAAATTCACGGAACTCGTATAGGAATTCCTGAAATTATGTTTTGTTATAGATGGGCTGTGGGCGATAATACTTTTTATTTAAAAACTAGGTTTTTAAATAGATCTTTAGTGGTCAATCTCCCAGATGCCAGTAGGGACTACTTTGAGCACGGGGTTGTTATGAAAAATTGGCAACACCCTCCATTAACTGGAGATGATGTTTACCAGGGTCCCAGATGTCCTCCCTATGGAAATGGGATAGGTTGTTTTCATTTTATTTTCAAAATTATGCTTCCTTTGTGTTTGATAAAATGTTCCACTGATATTTTAATTTTGATTTATTTGCAGTTGATAGCAAAAGAAAATCTCCAAAAGAGGCCGACGTTAACATAAGGCATTTGAAACTTATCTGGAGTTTGCATCAGACTGTTGCTGACGAGCATATTAGGTCAGCTTCATATTTGCTGCAGTACAAGAGTTACACCTCCTCTTTTACTGCTCGTCCGGTGATAAGTGATGCAGAACCAATACCAGCCTCTACAAGTTCCTCACCTGAGTCACATATTCCTCTGAGTGAAAGGATGAAGAAAAGAAGACCTCCTACCCTTTTTGAGAAATCTGCCTCTGGTGCTGGAGAGGCAAAGAGAAGTAAACTTGATGTCCCAGGAGAGGGGACAAAGAAAATTGATGCACCTCCTTCAGCTGCTCCTGTGAAGGTTGTCGAGAAGCCCCTAGTGGCCCCGAGCAAGGTTGCTGCTCGAATAGAGGTGATCATCATTTCTCTGACTAAGACTACATCGTTAGTCGAGAAAGTTGATGCTCCTCTGGGGAGGCTGAAGAAAAGCTCCTCTATCAATTTGGCTGAATCCATCTCTCAGCCTCGACTAGTGGTGTTCCCACTTTTGTTCCCCCGAGCTCTGCTATGAACTCGGTGAAGACTTTGATCATTCCCAAGATCCAAGGTATTAAAGAAAACCTTTCTCGAGACACGGTTACCACATTAGCAGCTCGTCATATTGCTTCTGTAAGTCCTATAGTCTTAAATTTTCATTCTTTCCTTTTTGTATCTATGCATTGACTTGCTTTCGTTTTCTTTTCACAGTTGGTGAGATGTTCTAATACAATTCTAAAGAAATATGAAGCTATTAAAGCTTCAAGCTCCTCGTCTGGTATAGAGGAAGCTTTGATGGGCCTGGCACAGTCTCTGAAAGATTCTCGTCAGAAATATGATGATGATAAGGTGATTTGGGAGAAGAGGCTTACTTCGACCGAGCAGGAGAAGGCTCAGGTTATTGAGGTCTCCAAGGGCTTGGAGAAAAAAATAAATGATTTGGAGGGGAAGAATAAAGAGCTCGAAGGGAAGCTCAAAAATGCTGGGGAGCTTGAAAATAAGCTCAAGGCTGCCGAGGAGGAGTTGGGTCAACTTCAGGAAGTACGTCATCAGAAGGAGGAAGTTGAGAATAAATTGAAAACTGCTGATGATCTTATTTTCGAGAAGCTTTCCTCGGAGAAGACAAAAAGGAAATTGGCTGTTAAAAAATCTTTCAGCGCCGGCTGGGATAAAGCGTGGAATAAAGGTTTGGATGCCATGATGTCGCAAGTGGAATATGGCAGTCTCAAATACTTTAGAGATGGATGGTTCACTGCTCTGCAAGAGATCAAAGTGGATGAAAATTCTGAATTATTTCAGCGACACTTCCCGGGCCCCCTCCAACTCCTGAAGAAGAAAAAGAGGACGAGGCTGCCTCTGAGGAATCTTCCATTGTGATGGGAGATCAAATTTCTCATCCCCCGGCTATCTAACCCACTGGAGAGGAACTTCAGCTACCCGTTACTTCATCCGAGCAACCTCCAGCACTTCTCGAGCAACCCTCTGTTCCATCCGAGCAACCTACCTCCTCGTGCCAGCCTCCCGAGAAAGTTTTGGGAGATAAGGAAAAGGTGTAGAGTTGTTCGAATTTCTCTCTATTTTATTTTTCTTTGTCAAATGTAACTCTGAACTTTGTACTTCTCCTTTATGATGTAATAAAATTTGAAGTTTCGCCTATTCATACTGTTGTTTCTCTTCTTCATGCTCTGTTTGAATTCTTATTGATTATTATTTTTTCTTCCTTTACTAGTTTCTGGCCAGGATGGAATTATTCTCTGATCATGATACAAAACTGTTAAGGCAATGCATTGAGTATTTCAAAGTTGGTCATACAGACATGAGTGCAACTCAAATCACTAACATCCTCGATCATGGTGCTTCAGAGTAAATAATTGAAGCCTATCAGTATTTAAAGTGCTTGCTCGACCGTGCAGTAGCTAACAACGTAGCATACTATGATATGATTGAAGATCTCCAAGGCACTCTTGAAGAACTTCAACAACAATATAAGGAATCTACTGCCCTTTTGCATGAGGGGTACGAGAAGAAGTATCAGCAAATCAGTGCTGATAAGGGATACGATAAACGGTTTGCTGCTTATGATGTGAGGGAGAGAACTTTGAAGGCTAAGGTCGAAGAGCACAGATAGATAGCTGAGATGTTAGAGCAATAAAATAATAACCTGCAAAGAGAGGTGTCTCAGTTGAAGTCTGCTGCTTCCACCTCAAATGCTTTGGTCCCTGTTAATGACGAGGGAGTCTCTTTCTTGGAGGTCAAAAATGCCAACCTGAGGGATGAATTAGAAACCTTAAAGAGAGCTGTCCCTTCTACATCTACTCGGGGATGAGCAAGAGCTCCTCGGGGACGAGCAGAGGATTCTGAAGATTTTTCTTATCAACCTGGACGAACTTCATCGGTACGAGCCACAGATACTGAACAACGTATCGCTCTCTCTCCAGAAAGGACTAGTGCACTAGAAAGATTAAGCAGAGTATCTCCTTTTGATCGATTAGGTCCTAGGAGGAGCAAAAGTCCTCCTAGAGCCGCATCGAGGAGTTTTCGATGACCATCAGACTTAAGGGAAGGATCTGCCCAATCACGACCAGCTGCTCGTCAAGATAGATCCCAGGAAGCCACATCAACGCGATCAGTTGCTCGAACCAACAGGCCCGAGGAAGGAAACGATGCGTGGAAAGGCTCTATTCAGAGGCTGGAGGATAGATTAGGGGAAATGGATAAAGCCAAGAACCCTCTACAACGAACTTTTGTTCAAGGAACACCTTTTGTCCAGGTCATTGTATACCACCAAAGTTCAAAGCACCTGTTGTGACCCCCAAATATCATGGAAAGACCGACCCTGTCCTTCATATAGAACAATACCAAGCTGCAACCAACATCTATGCTGTTCAAGATGAGATGAGATGCAGAGCATTCTCGGGAACTCTTACCGAATCTGCTCAAATATGGTATAATAATCTTCCTCGGGGTAAGATCTCAACTTTTTTTCAACTGGCCGAGTTATTCATTGGGAATTTCTATTTTGGGGCAAAGCCAGTTAAACGAGTAGCGCATTTTTTAAGTATTAGACAAAAAGCTGGTGAAAGTACCAGAGATTATATAACTCGTTTTAATAACAAGAAACTCGAAGTCATTGATTATGAGGAAAAGACAACGATTACCGCCTTGATGAGTGGACTACTGCCCAATAAGTTGTACTACACTTTGGCCAAAGATCCACTTGGTTCTTCAGAGCAGATTGGGTGCTCTGTTCCTCGACAGTAATTTGAGCAGCTCTTGCTCGTCTCTGAGGAGCTCTTTCTCGTCCCCGAGTAGATGTAGAAGGGCCAAATCTCTTCAAGGTTTCTAATTCATCCCTCAGGTTAGAATTTTCGACCTCCAAGAAAGAGACTCCCTCGTCGTTCATAGGGACCAAAGCGTTTGAGGTGGAAGCTGCTGACTTTAACTGAGACACCTCTCTTTGCAGGTTATTATTTTCTTGCTCTAACAGCTCAGCTGTCTGTCTGTGCTCTTCGACCTCAGCCTTCAAAGTTCTCTCCCTCACATCATAAGCAGCAAATCATTTATCGTATCCCTTATCAGTGCTGATAAGGGATACGATAAACAGTTTGCTGCTTATGATGTGAGGGAGAGAACTTTGAAGGCTGAGGTCGAAGAGCATAGACAGGTAGCTGAGCTGTTAGAGCAAGAAAATAATAACCTGCAAAGAGAGGTGTCTCAGTTGAAGTCTACAGCTTCCACCTCAAACTCTTTGGTCCCTGTGAACGACGAGGGAGTCTCTTTCTTGGAGGTCGAAAATGCCAACCTGAGGGATGAATTAGAAACCTTGAAGAGAGCTGGCCCTTCTACATATACTCGGGGATGAGCAAGAGCTTCTCGGATTACTGTCGAGGAATAGAGAACTCAATCTTCTCTGGAGAACTAGGCCTTCCAACTGATGGTAAAGAACCAGGCATTGGCTGAGATGTCTAAGAAGATCAGGAATCTGGACGAGCAGCTTTCTGCGCAGAAGTCTATCTTAGAGAATAAAGAACTCTTTATAAAAAATCTCCATGAGCAATTGGAAAGATTGACATATCAATTCCATAAGCATCCCAGAGAATTCTGGATGGCTGGCTATAATAAGGCTCTCTACCATTTGGATGATCGTATCCAAAATGCAAATAATGAGGGTTACAAACAAGGATGGTTGAATGCCTTAGCTGTACTGCAACTGGAACAAGGTCATTACCTGTGGGATTACCATAATCCTGGGCTACTCGACCTACCAGTGCTACCATTCAAGCTTGATATGAGTTGGATCCCTGCTCAGGCCATCCCTCGGTGTTTGATTTCCAAATACCTTGGCGATTATAATCTCCATTCCAATGTTGAGATATCTCGTCCCGAGCACCTACTAGATCGACCATCTGTGATGAACATCAGGATGCTTAAAGATCTTAACTTCACAAATTCCCCTCATGCTTTAAATGATCCACCTGCTGGCGAGGAACCTGTTTCGAAAGCAGAGGGGAAGAAACCAATAGAATAGGAATCTTGATGTAATAAATTTGTATTTCATTCTTGATGTATTTTGTTCTACATTTAATGAAATAATTTTATTTACAAATCTTGACTGCCATTGTCTTATAATTATAAAACACTTTACATCTATGCATGTATATCTGTTAAAAAGACAACAACATTGTGTTATTTGTCGATCAACTTATTGTCGACTAGTTTGAATTTGTGGTAATCATTTGACAACTAAACAAAGTTAATGATGTTTTGTTTCTCGACCAACTTAGTAGTAATTTAAAAAGTTACTAGTATCAAAAATTTTGCTCGAACACTTTCTCGTATTCATAAAATGTTTCCGATCAACCAAGGTCGGTAAAATTTCCTTCTCGGCCAACTACAGTTAGTGGTTTTTTTCTTAATGAGCAACTTTGGCACTTTTTGGAATAGTTTTACTTCCTAACCAACCTTAGTTGGCATTTTTAGGAATAGATTTACTTCCTAACCAACCTTAGTTGGCATTTTTAGGAATACATTTACTTCCTAACCAACCTTTAGTTGGCATTTTTAGGAATACATTTACTTCCTAACCAACATTAGTTGGCATTTTTAGGAATACATTTACTTCCTAACCAACCTTAGTTGGCATTTTTAGGAATAGATTTACTTCCCTACCAACCTTAGTTGGAATTTGCAAGAATATATTTACTTCCCGACCAACCTTAGTTGGCATTTTCGGGAATAGATTTACTTCCCGACCAACCTTAGTTGGCATTTTCGGGAATATATTTACTTCCTAACCAACCTTAGTTGGCATTTTTAGGAATACATTTACTTCCTAACCAACCTTAGTTGGCATTTTTAGGAATACATTTACTTCCCGACCAACCTTAGTTGGCGTTTTCGGGAATAGATTGGAGTAGTCTGAGTTTTGCTGAGAGTGTGTAACACTAGTATTCCGCAAAAAAATTCCAACAAAAGGAAAGAACTGGGCAGAACATTGTCACTTTATTCATACTGATGAAACTGCATTACATGAGAGTTTACATTACTGATAATATTTGTGCAGGTGTTCTGCATTCTTAAACTCCTCCCCTTCTAAAGTTTCTATTTTGTATGTCCCTGGTCGAACAACTTCCTTCACTCGGTAGGGTCCAAGCCAGTTCGCTTCCAATTTGTTGTACTTTTGAATCACCTTCTTTAGCACATAGTCTCCTTCTTTCAGGTCGCACTTCTTCACTCTCTTGTTATAGAACAACGTTGTTCGTTGCTGGTAAGCAGCATTTCTAATGACTGCTTCTTCCCTAACCTCCTTGAGCATGTCCAAGTCTAACCTTCTCATTAAATCATTGACAGGGTAATTAAAATTCAGTATTCTGTGTGTTGGGAGGCCCAATTCGGCGGGTATAATAGCTTCACTTCCAAATGCTAGCATATATGGAGATTCCCCTATTGCTGCTCGGGGAGTAGTTCGATAAACCCATAACACCGATTGTAGTTCGTTGATCCAGTTTTCTTTTGCGTCATTCAGTATTTTTTTCAAACCATTTAGTAGCGTTCTGTTTGTCACTTCAGTTTGTCCATTGCTTTGAGGATGGCCTGGTGCCGAGTGGATCTTCAAGATATTTGACTGATGACAATAGGCAGCGAACTCCTCGTTGTCAAATTGTGTTCCATGGTCTGTGATGAAGGCATGAGGAAGACCATATTGACAAATGATGTTCTTCCAAATAAATTGGTACACCTTGTCGTACGTCATATCAATGAGAGGCTCAGCCTCAACCCATTTAGTAAAATAATCCACAGCGACCACGAGATACTTAAATCTTCCTCTGGTCGTCGGCAGTGGCCCAACCAAATCTATTCCCCATATGGAAAATGGCCAAGGGGAAGTAATGGGTGTCAATAATGCTTGGGGAGTTCTTCGGATGGAGGAGAAGCGCTGACACTTATCACATTTTTTGGCATAGGCTATACAATCAGTTCTCATCGTCGGCCAGTAGTATCCTTGAGTCATCATTCTTTGCAAAAGTGTCCGACCTGCTATATGGGCTCCACATGACCCTTCATGGACCTCTTCAATCAAATCTTTCACCTCGGTGGGATGCACACATCTTTGCAATCCTGCTATAATTCCTCATTTGTATAGAATACCATTAGTCAGTACATAACGAGCAGCCTTAAACTGTAGCTTCTTGCCTGCAAGTTAGTCAATTGGTAATTCCCCTTTCTCAATATATGCCTTGATGGGATCCATCCATGATGATCCTAAATCAAGGGTATTAAAGTTTATCATCAGATCTTCACTATACTCCGACCAGCTAAAACTTCAATTGGGATTGTTCTTCGTAGCTCGGTATTAGTAGAGCATGCTAATCGAGCTAAGGCGTTTGCTCTCGCATTCTCCATTCTTGGTATTCTGACCAGCTGAATAGCAGTAAATTCTGACACCAGCTCCTTTTTCTTTGCATGATATCTGATCATTAATTCTCCTTTGGCTGCATATACTCCCATCATTTGATTTATGACCAATTGCGAGTCACTGAAGACAATAACTTGTTCTGCCCCCATGGTTTTTGTCAAACTAAGACCTGCAATTATGGCTTCATATTCATCCTCATTATTCGAAGCTTTGAATTTGAAACGTAGGGCGTATTCCATGTCGACCTCGTTCGGACTGCTCAAAACTATCCTTGCGCCACATCCTGTACTGCAAGATGAACCATCCATATATAGATTCCATATAGGTAACTCATCTTCAAATTTATGATCTGACAGAGTTCCTCGGTGGAAAATTTATTGCTTCCTTTCACCATCTCCTGATATTTCTTGCTGTTCATCGATCATCTTTTGTTGCCCTTTTACCAACCTAAGCTGGTCTGGGATTGAATTTGATGATTTAGTGACATCTACTTGCCCTTTTAACAAGCTAAGTTGGTCTGGGATTGCATTTGATGATCCTGTAACATCCACAGGTTGATCAGTGAGAAACTGTTGCTCCTCGGGGGTATCAGGATAGGTGAACTCTGCTATAAAATCAGCTACCGCTTTCCCTTTTAGCGATGATCTGGGTTCATAAACTATATCATATTCACCAAGTTCTATTGCCCAGCACATCAATCTTCCTAATTATTCTAGTTTATGAAGGGCTTGCCTCAATGGAATATCAGTATATACTACTATAGTATGAGCCTGGAAGTATGGCTTCATTCTTCTACTTGCCTCGATTAATGCTAATGCCAATTTTTCCAGCCTTGGATATCTGATCTCTGCTCCTCGGAAGGCCTTACTTGTGTAGTAGATTAGTTTTTGTACTCCATTCTCCATTCTTATCAATGCCGAACTAACTGCATTCTCGGACACTGCCAGATACAAGTATAATTTTTCTCCCATCACTGGCCTGGATAACAGTGGAGGTGCTCCCAAATAATTCTTCAAGTCTTGGAAAGCCTTCTCACATTCATCATTCCATTCAAAAGTCTTTTGGAGCGTCTTGAAGAATGGGAGACATCGATCAGTTGCTGGCGATACAAATCTGTTGAGTGCTACTACTCGTCCTGTAAGACTTAGCACTTCTTTCTTCGTCGTTGGGGATCGCAGCCCTAACAGAGCTTTGATCTTTTTAGGGTTAGCTTCAATGCCTCGCTGATTGACAATGTACCCGAGAAACATGCCTTCTCGTACTCTAAATATGCACTTGGTCAGGTTCAACTTCATTTGATATTTATCCAACTGATCAAAGGTTTGGCCTAAGTCAAGTAGATGATCGGCAGCTTTCTTGCTCTTTGTCAGCATATCGTCAACATAGACTTCCATATTGCAACTGATTTGTTCTGCAAACACTTTGTTCATCAGCCGTTGATATGCCGCACCTGCATTTTTCAAACCAAAAGTCATAACATTATAACAATAAGTTTCCCTAGGGGTAATGAAAGAAGTACTCTCCCTGTCTTCAGGTTTCATTTTAATCTGATTGTAACCAGAATAAGCATCCATGAAGCTCAGTAGCTCGTGTCCCGAGGTAGCATCCACTAGTTGATCAATTCGGGGCAGCGAAAAGTGATCCTTTGGGCATGCTTTATTGAGGTCGGTGAAGTCTACACACATCCTCCATTTGTTGTTCTTATTTTTCACCATCACCACATTTGCTAACCAGTCTGGATATTTAACATCTTCAATAAAGAAAGATTTCTGGAGCTTCTCGACTTCCTCCTGTATAGCTTGATTCTTCTCGGGACTGAATACTCTTCTTCTCAGCTTCACAGGCTTGATCTCCTTATTCACATTGAGTTCATGACATAAGAAATTTGGATCTATCCCGGGCATATCCTCATGACTCCACGCAAAAGTTTGCTTTCTGCTTCTAAGGAAAGTTATCAATTCCTGTTTTAGTGAGGCTTCCAACGACGAACCTACTTGAGTAGTTCGTTCTGGGTGCTCGTCGTCCAAAATGATGTTTTCAGTAGCTTCCACCACTTGACCCTTCACGAGTTGCGACTCATATCTAGGATCCAAAGTTTTAATTTTTTCACCTTCATCCACTTGACATGTAGTGGTCTTTTTCCTTGATTCCTCCATTTCCTCTTACTCGGCGGATGAATAATAGCATTCCCGAGCTACTTTCTGATCACCTTTCACAACTCCTACTCCAAAAATTATTGGAAATTTTAGGCATTGATGTACCATAGATGGTACAGCCTCGAACATCTTCAATCCTACTCTTCCCATGATGATATTGTATGTTGATTGAACATTCTTATCCATCACGAAGAAGCGTATTCTTTTTGTTCGACAAGCAGGCCACGTACCAATAAATATATCCAATTTGATCGTCCCAAGTGGAAATACTTTCTCGCCAGCAAAACCGAGGAGGGGTCTATGATAAGGCTCCAGTTGAGATAGCTTTAAATTTAAACTGTCGAAGCACGAGTAGAACATGATGTCTGCCGAGCTACCATTATCTACCAGTACTATTGAAATCATTACCTCCTTCATCCTTATTTTGATCACCAATGGTTCATCATGAGGATATAGAACACCTGCGAGGTCGTTCCTTGATAAACCAATGATCAATTTCTCTTTGTTTACCTTTCTCGGGCGATCCTCCTCAGCTAGATTTATTCATTGAATGTATGATCAATCTTGAGCCACACAAAGGTAAGCTTTTCTCTCTGTAGTAAGGTCTCCTCCTCCTGCATCTCCGCCTGTAATAACATTACAGTCAAATGACCCAAAGCGTATTGAAAATACCTCACGTTCTGGCTGCCTTGGTCTCCTGGGAAGATCTGGGTCATCTTCTGGATTAACTTCATGATCTCTTTTCTTATTCTCCTCTGCTCGACGAGGAGATCTATACCTCTCTCTTATTCGGTCGTTGTTTCTCGTTTCATTCCTCCGATCAACATACTTTGCCAGTTTTCCTCGTCTGATTAGTGTTTCAATTTCATTCTAAAGAGCTATGAAATTTTTGGCCATATGGCCATGATTTTTATGAAACACACAATATTTTGCCTTATTCCTCCTGTCAGGGTCAGCCTTCATTTTCTCTGGCCAGTTTAATTCCTCGTTGTTCTTGATTTCTTCTAGAACATGGTTGATGTCTTTCTTCAAAGGAGTATAATTATCAAATTTCTTCAATACTTCCCATAACGACCTTGTTTTTGAGCGTTTGTCACTACCTTTGTTCTTATGCTTTTTTTTCTTAGCTTTATCACCGTCCACCTTGGTTTATTTGGCATTCATATTCTTCTTCGCAGCCATAGCCTCCTCGGCATTCATAATCTTGACTGCTTTTCCCATCAGATATGACATGGTTCTAGGTGGATCTTTAGCTGTAACACCCCGCCTAATTAAATACCGGGTGGCCAGTCCCATATCAAATTAAAATAGAATATACAGTTGGCTCATTCTTAGCATCGCTGTCAAAAACATTTACAACTCACCCAAAACTCAATTAAACTGGTGTTAAAAACTTTCCAAATTTTAAATTTCAACTAACCATTTTTAGTTTAAGAATAACACAACACACTTTATTCTACAACACTGGTAACACAATAATTAACACAAAAGAATTCAAGTGCAACTAGAATAAACATTCCCAAATAATATACATCCTTTACAATAATCCCAACAATGTTAAATGTATTAAAAAGACACAAATACAATAGTTTAACTTCGACAGAAAATGATAACTGAAATCCTTTGGGCGACATGCCCTATGTAAGAATACTGTGAATCAAAAAGATGACAAGCGTCTAAGAAAAACCTCCATAGCTCCATAGCTTGACAAAATCAACTATGGTTGGCGTCCCAGTTACTGGACACCTGATATAGAGATACAATAGAGGAGAAAATACGCAAGGAAATGGGTTAGAGCCCGAATGTGTAGATTATTTTAAAAACAACAAGTATTTAATAAGTGAAATAAAGCATTTATTATGTACATGTTAGATCCCACTCTCACTTGCAATTCTCACCTCTCAACTAGAGTGCACACTTAACGTTTCCTATTAACCTCCTAGTTAATGGTTCCTCTTTTCTAGTCTCCATATTATAATTTCATTCCCATATCATAATCCCCGTATGTCCCATACCATACGTCACATTATTATTCATTTACATATCTCCTTTATATGATTAGTTTCTCATTAACATGAATCATTACTCATTAAGATGAGTTAAGCTTATCAATTCTTTAAGAACAAACATTCATTAACTTAATTCCATTATCTTTCTGTATTCACCGTTATCTACAATTATCACCGTAGATATATTTACACACAATATATAATCATGTAACCATTTAATCTATATATATATATATTCATATATAATACAGCACCCCGAGTCACAGCTGTGGTGCAATGCATTACTCTGCTATCATGTCCCATCATCGCAGGTCGCTGAATAGGGGACTACAGGTTCGGTAAGATTCCACGAACCACAAACAACAACAAACAAATTGGAGGCGAACATATTTCTCGTATCTATGGGTCACGCACATACCTACGTACCCACAGTCAGCGGACTTATCAACTCCCCGATAAGTCTTTTATAGACCTATGTTCTCGAGCGACAAATCAAAGATCCCATGGATTCATCAGGATATGACTGCCCTCACGCGTAAACCTCCCACCGATAGCAAGTAAGCTAGGTATGTCATACACATAAATCATCAATCAATCAAATAGGTATTATAATACCTATAATATAATATCAATAAGGTAATTATCACTACCCTAAGATATTTCCCATACGTAGCATTAAAATACCATATCTTTACTTCATAATTTAATTATCCTCGCATCCTATAACATCTCTCCACTACCGACGTCGTTAAGGTTCATGCGTGGAGCGTCTCGCAAAGTGAAATCCAAACAAGGAACCCCTCCAATACACTACTAATTAACTTTGTCGATCGAGGAGATCCGAAAACTTTAACTATGCAATCGGGATAACCTCATAACCTCTTTCAATCAAAATGTGTTCTAAGCTCCCATCTCACAAGATTCAAATAGGATTTTCCTCACATTATATTCAGTAAGAAGTTACTAATATCCTACTGGTCCATAACATTATTTCTCCCGAACTACTACGAGTTTAGTTCTCCTTTTAATTAAGGTTAAAACCGATAGTTTCAAATCTCTTATAAACACATATTCTTTCACTTAGGATTTAACCCTCTTGTAAACTTAAGGATACCCAGGTTTTATATTCAATCACCCCTACTGGTCCTATCTTTAATCCTCATACATCTCCATTTAGAATTTAACAAATGATTCTAGCAACCGAAATTCCATTCAATATAATTTTCATCATTTAAATCACTCGAATCCAAATCAATTTAATTCAAATCTTATCAAGGGTTTACTGATATTTTATAGGTCCCAAAATCTCCAAATAATAATCACCAAAGATCCACAAAAGTTTTGGGATAAGAATCAACATTTAAAAAGAAACAACTTTACATAATCTGGGGAGGTCGATCGATCGATCGAAGGCAGGGGTCGATCGATCGTTCCCTCAGGTCCAGGCCTGATTTTCTACAACTACGGGTTTCACCATTTTTACTCATTCAAACCTTTATATTAACCTCCAAACTGAGTTATAATTATTTCTACATGATATATCAACATATATGAACGATTTCCAATACTCTCAACATCCTAGAATCATCAAGGGATGGATTAAAAAGCATGTTTATCTCCTTATTTCCAGAACTTATTAACATATCATCTTCAAGAACACATCAATGGTTTTCATAATATCTTCAACAGATTCCAGACGATTTCGTGGATTATTATCATCCTAAAACATGAGTTAAATTCCTATATCATTTCAGTTTTCCAGAAATCCATTTAATACTCCATTATTTCTTCCAAACAATAATAATCTTCTCTTTTCATATTATTCTAACATGGACAATATACAAACTTAAATTTCCATTATCAAACACTTGCCTTTATTATAGGTCTGATCCTTTGGTGTAGTATATCTCAGTTGGTTGTCCCTTCTCCGGTCAAACCCCGGTGGTGGTTGGTGGTGGTGAACCTTGGTTCTTGTTCTTCTCCTTCCCAAGTGACTTTTCCTTTCCTAAGCACTCTTACACTCTCTCTAGGAAGATGGCTGCTCTTATTTGTGAAGAGGAGATGAATAACCCCCATACACTTAATATAGTAATACTTATAATAGTTCCAAATCCGAAATCACTATTCATCCCCCTAGAAAAATGACCAAAATGCCCTTTCGGGTTGTCTAATCATTCCCAAATGACCCGAGACTCAAAATTAACATCCAAATAGACTTTTCTGACTATTTCGAACCTTCCGGACGCAACGACGCAGTCGAAATGACTATTAGATCGATAGAAAATAAATTTCCTTTTTTTTTAATTTAATAAACTAGTCCCGACGTGTCCCTTACCGCGTCTGACTAAAAATATAAATTACCGAATTTATATCATACAGTCATATCAATGACATCACATTTCATATATTACCTAAATATCTTTAAGTAATATTCATAATCATCCATTTTAATATCCACCGTCCGGATAAACCCGAATGAATTAATTAATAATAAAATCTAATGAATCCATTAATTTAAAATATAACCCATTTTAAAAGTCATTTAAAATTACGGGGTATTACAAAGTGTAGTACAACTTGTTGGGCAGTAGTCCACTAATCAAGGCGGTAATCGCTGTCTTTTCCTCATAATCAATGACTTCGAGTTTCTCGTTATTAAAATGAGTTATATAATCTCAGGTACTTTCACCAGCTTTTTGTCTAACACTTAACAAATGCGCTACTCGTTTAAGTGGTTTTGCCCCAAAACAGAAATTCCAAATGAATAACTCGACCAGTTGAAAAAAAGTTGAGATCTTACCCCGAGGAAGATTATTATACCATATTTGAGCAGATCTGGTAAGAGTTCTCGAGAATGCTCTGGATCTCATCTCATCTGGAATAACATAGATGATGGCTGCAGCTTGGTATTGTTCTATATGAAGGACATGGTCGGTCTTTCCATCATATTTGGGGGTCACAACAGGTGCTTTGAACTTTGCTGGTGTTGTAAAATCTACAATGGCCTGGACAAAAGGTGCTCCTTGAACAAAAGTTCGTTGTAGAGGGTTCTTGGCTTTAGCCATTTCCCCTAATCAATCATCCAGCCTCTGAATAGAGCCTTTCCACGCATCGTTTCCTTCCTCGAGCCTGTTGGTTCGAGCAACTGATCGCGTTGATGTGGCCTCCTAGGATCTATCTTGACGAGTAGCTGGTCGCGACTGGGCAGATCCTTCCCTTAAGTCTGATGGTCGTCGAAAACTCCTTGATGCGGCTCTAGGAGGACTTTTGCTCCTCCTAGGACCTAATCGATCAAAAGGAGATACTCTGCTTAATCTTTCTAGCACACTAGTCCTTTCTGGAGAGAGAGTGATACGTTGTTCAGTATTTGTGGCTCGTACCGACGAAGTTCGTCCAGGTGGATAAGAAAAATCTTCAGAATCCTCAGTACGATATGAATCGGTACGTCAAGTACACGAAGAAAGAAAACAGGTATTTCTTTGAATACTTCGCGGTCCTGAATGGGTTGGTGCACCGCCATGGAGGGTTTGTATGAGTTGTCTCATAGTTTCTTGCATGACTGTTTGTCCCTGGGACAAATTTGTCATTATTCCAGCCAGATCTGGAATATTTGGCGGAGCAGATGGATTTGGAGTGCTTCCAGTGTTTCGATTGCTGGGTTCTGGAATATCTGCCATTTACGACGAATTGTTTTCGATGAAAAACGATATTACCAGTCGTTTCCCACAGATGGCGCTCTGTTGATGTAAAAAATCAGATTATATCTAATTATTTAATCACAGATAGATAAAGTGAGACAAAGAAATTTTAAAGTGGTTCAGCCTTATAAGAATGGCCTATGTCCACTGTTTATGTTATTGATGACTGTTTGGGAATTCTCAATTACCAATCTTATCACGAAATTCCGGTCCCTTTACAATGAGGATAATACAATGTATTTATATCCCTAAGGCTGTAATGTGAAAGGGTAATACATTCAATGCCCCTTAAGCATATACATCTGTATGATAATAATAAGCATTTAATGCGCATTCAATTTGTTGGTTATCCTGCTATTAATGCTTTGTTCGAGGTGCAGCTCGGACCGCCTAAGCTGCTCGGACAACCTAAGTAGCTCGATACTCAAAAGCTCCTCGGTACTCAAAAGTTTCTCGTAAAGTTCTCATTAGTCGGAGCGTCTGAGTTGATCGGGGAAGCAGAGTTCCTCATTGCAGTATGGTTCCTCGGAGTCAAGGTGTTGTTCGGAAGTGTTTGCTATTGACACGCAGATTGCCACGTGTCTTCACTCATTTGAGCCATGTCAACAGACTAAATTTGGTATCAACATTTATGATGGATGGCCATTCTAGTTATAAGCAAATATTCATAGCTTGAGAAAGTGTGAATAAAAATTCTCTTAGGTTCCCTGGTAATTTTCCAACCCTTGGATGGATAAAAATGCCATTTCGTTTAATGAATGCATGAGACACAAAGTAAAGGCAAATGAATACCATTTCCTTCAGATGGTTGGCACCTTTTTCGAGTGTTGTATCTATGATATAATTGTCAAATAAAACATATTAACTTATCATATAACATACCTTAAGAAATCTTTTGAACGGATGAGGCTTTAACAACATAAAATGATACCTTTAAAATGTGTCTTTGGAGTTTCTGCAGGAAATTTTCTAGGATATTTGGTAAATCAAAAGGGGATACAAGTTTCTCATAGTAAAGCTAAAGCCAAGGTTTTTAGGTAAAGTTATTTTCCTTCGCATATATATATATATATATATATATATAATGCAACTTGAAAAACTAAAGTGTTTTCTCTTTCATTAAAGTTAAAAGGCCAAGAGGAGATGAATTAGAAAGAGGGTCATGAGAAGGATTTTCAAACACTCAAGAGATACCTGGTCAAGTCACCTCTAAGGGAAGACTCTTAAATTGTACATTTCAGCCCCTGATGCATCTATTGGAAAACTATTGGCTCTGGATTATGAGCACCACAAAGAAAAAACTGGGTACTATCTTAGTAGGTTTCTAAATGATTGTTAATGTATATATTCCATAATTGAAAATGTACGTCTAACTTTATACTTTGATGCTATGAAATTAGGATATTATCTATTGCCTAGAGAGGTGTTTATCATTTCAAAATTTTATTTAATCAAATATATGTTGACTATACCTATTTTGCGCAATAGAATTTATAAATGGATGTTAGATTTGTTCTAGTTTTACCTACATTATTGACCTGAAAGAGTAACAAAAGGCTAAGCATTGACTGATTTCTGAGCAGACCATCATTTCGCGAATGAGCTAAAAGGGGAACATGATACATATCTTTAAGTGCATGGAAATTATAGTTTGATGGTTCGAAGACTAAAATAATGTTAATAATATGACTGGTTATTAAATCCCCTGAGCATATAAAAAGCAAAAAGGGCTACGAGTTATAATAAAGTAATGTTACAATAATCAAGAGGAATATGAGGCTGTGATAATGGGTATAAAAGTACTTCAAATCTATAATGCTTCAGTAATAGAAATCTTTAGGGAATCTTAATTGGTTATAAGACAGCTACCTGGTGAGTGTAGATAATTTCATGATGGCTTAACCATATATAATAAAGTTTCATTCAATTTGGTTTTTAAATTTAATAAACGCACACTAAACAATGTTCCCGGATTCCTAATGAAAAAGAAAATGAAATGGCTCAAAAGGCTTCAGGTTTTAAGCTTGATGATAACTTCAAAGCAAAGTTAAAGAGTAGTGATGTTAATGGTTTCTTACCATTACTGCATAACATGTTCCCATGGGTTTAAATTGATAATATTCATATCCAAGAAGATTCGAGAAAGATATTAATTAAATATCTAACTAACCCAAATATCAGGAATGGTAGGGTTGTCAGATTGAAAGCAACCAATTATGTTATATATGTAGGAAAACTATTAAAAAAAGGTGTTAGTGATACGATCCTAGAATCCTAAACAAGGATGAAGGTTTAACAACCACAACACATACCCATGAGGGTCTTTGTGGGGATTATTAGACTGATCCTAAAATGAAGTGGTTGTTAAGAAGGCATGAATTTTATTGTCCATCTATTTTAAAAGTTTGCGTTGAGTTTTGAAAACTATGCCAGAAATGCAAACAACATGGTCCTTCAAAAGATGCTTCTATTATTAATCTTCAATACATAGTGAAACCATGGCCATTTAGAGGGTGGCCTATTGATGTCATTTGAAAAAATTATCCTGATCTTCCAAGTTACATAGTTTTGTGTTAGTATCAACATACTACTTCACCAAATGGGTAAATGAAAAGGCATTAAAGTTTGTTACCCATAAGGAATTGGTGGATTTCTTACAAGACAATGTATAGAGGTTTGGGATCCTAAAAACCATAATCATAGACAGTCCAGGCCTTTTTGAATCAGAAATGGTTCAAAATTTTAACTCTAGGTCAGGAATAACTTTTACAAAATATGCACCTTATTATGCCCAATCAAATGTTTAGGCACAATACACTAATAAAGTAATTAAGAATAACTTGAGAAAAATGATTGAGAAAAAGGAAAGCAATAGGCATATTTTTTTGTCGAAAGTTCTATGGGCTTATAGGACGTTTAAAAACATAAGTGTTGGGGTAAGTCCATATGCCTTAACCTATGGGCATGATGTTGTTTTGCAAGTTGAAATAACTCTTAATTAATCGAGGCTAGTTGCTGTGACAACCCGCGATCCGAGATAAGGGGTGGCCAGCCCAATACTCAAACGTAACAGGAGTCATGGACAGATATCATCCTCAGGATCAACAAAATAAACTGAATATATGGGAAAACCACCCAATATATCCGAAAACGGGTTGTCAAAATGTGTAAAATTTTAAATAAGCAGTTAAGAAAACTAAATTTAAATAACCCGATCCGATAAACAAGTGTGATTCCACAAGAATCAATATATTACCACTAAAACGATTGTAAACAAATGGACCGAATAAGCTGTCGGTCCACAGCTACAAAGAACACCGAACAACACTATAATATCTTATGTAAGACATTCATTAATCAAATATCAAAGTTGGACCACTCGCCCGGGTTATGACCCAAACTTATCTAAATTAACAAGAATGAAAGCGGCTAATACGATGTCCTATAATAACCGGCAAAATCTTACAGCTCGTCAAAGGCAAAGGGATAAGAACATTAAAACGGGCGTCCTTGCGGTGGAGCACCTGAGCAGATACAATCATATATGCAACAAGGAAAGTAAACTGGTCAGGGCCGGGTTCTATATGATTACCAGAAGAAATAAAAGCATGATAGAAATGAACAGTTATGCATAAATAAGGATGATAATATGACAATGATATTTCAACTAAGTATGAAATGAAATGTAAATGGAATGCCTACATAAAAGAAAGAAAAGCAAGTAATATAAATTTAAAACCTTTACTCAGTAATCCAATTACCATATCCTTCTTACATTCCTTAATAGGAATTAAAAGCCATTTGTTTGGTTTTCAATAAGAAGGTATAATTTCCTTTCATTTATTAACATCCAAAGTTAATTATCTTACCATAACATCTTTCCATTCCTTAATAGGAATATCATTAATATCAAGTGCTCTTTATGGCACATATCTTATAAATCTCATTTCCCGTGTTCTTTATGGCACGTATCATGCTCTTTATGGCATATATCAATCAAGTCCCACTTGATGCAGAAAAGTTATACTCATACACATAACGATTCTAAGACCGCCCCTCCGAGTTTCCCCACTGGGAGCGCCCCTAAATGACCATCATCGTACAGGGCCTATCTATACAAGACAACCTGGGATCATAACGCAACGTCGGGAAGCGGCCATATGCCTGCGGGAAACTCAGGACCACACCCGGAATCCCCTAACCAGCGCAGAAAAATATACAAAACCCCGCATATGGCCTAGGACTATATCCACCCTGCATTCACTATCCAGGGGGCATCACCAAGCGCGCGAACTTCCCTTATGATGTCATTTAGAGAGGTGTGTTTAAGTAAATTAACATTTACCATATTTTATCTCATTTTCATTTCCAAGTTACCATTATCAATATCCATGTGTTTGGTCCTTTTTATTCGAACCTAGCGTAATTAAACAATCGGGTTCATTTTATTTGGGCCCATCAAAATTTACATAGTTCGGGTCCATAATAGAGAAATCTATCATCCTTAAACCAATTGGGTTTATTTTATGCGAACCTAATTCCCATCGAATATTTTAATTAATATTCCTCAAAACACCAGTCCCAACAACTCTCCAAATGATCATTATGATCCTATTAATCCTCAAAGTTCATCTAACTTTGATAAGCCCCTAAGTCTCCCAGTTAGGGCATTTAACCCCCATCCACTTATTAGGATGTACAAAGAGAAGTGATGCCTCAATATCACTTAAGACAACCCTTTCCCCCGAACTTAACCCCAAGTGAAACCCATTCAACACTAGGGCACCAACCAACTCCACTAGGACTCTATAAGTCAAGTTTTACTTCATTCAAGAAGGGTCCTAAGTCCCTATGGGAAGAAAAGAGTTTAAAAACAAAAGTAGGAAGTTGGGTGAGAAAACAGGGGACCAGTCGACCGATCCCAAGACCGCGGTCGACCGCGTATCAAAATTTTGCCTTCGCAGGAAAGCAGAAAGTTCAATTCGGATGAGCCGATCGACCGGTAGGGGACCCGCGGTCGATCGCGCCCTCAATTTCATGCCTTTGAAAGAAAGCAGCGTGCCCTCCTCCGAAGGCCCGGTCGACCGGTCTGGTAATCGCGGTCGACCGACCATAGCAGACCTACCCTCCCTATTTCTTCTTCCATCAACCAAAACCATAACATTTAATGGAACTAATACACCACAATATGTCTAAGAACCATCATCAACAACATTTATCATCCAAATCAATCTCTAAGGGTTAATACCCAAATAATTTAACAAAACCCTAACTAAACTAAATCATAACAATCCACAACAAATCATGCTAATAAATCCACTTAAATCACATTATAGCAAGTAAGTTACTTGCCTTGATCTTGCATATTCAGATTTGATTTGGTGGAGGCAACAATCCAAGCTCCAATCTCCCATTTCTCCAAACTTCTCTTCTTTCTCCTTTCTCTCTCTCTCTCTCTCTAGGGCTCAAATAGAAAAAGAAATGGAAGAAAAGAAATGGGGTTGGGGACTTAAACGTGGATTAAATCTGAAAAGTCCACTTAAGTGGCTAATACGCGATAAAATGGTACGCACTACACATTTAAGCTATAACCAGTCAAAAATGCCCGAAATGCCAAAATACAATATGGCACTTATTTTGACTGTCTCGCACCTACCGGGACTAACTACACCTTCCTAATTATCATTTGGAAATTTTATAACTCATTTTAAGTTCCGGTTTCTCATTAAACCAAAATGTCATTTAATTCTTATGACACAATAAATCACAACATGGATATTTTTACCTACTCATCAGGTAATCTTACAAATTTCAGTAAATATTAACCTTTTTCATAATAAATTAATATTTACTCAACATCCATCATTTTTATAATTAATTACTACACCTAGTAAATAAATATAAAATAGGTTATCAAAAGTGAGGGTTGTTACACACTCCCCCCCTTAGGAGGGAATTTTGCCCCCAAAATTCAGGCATACCTCACAAGAAGAAATGCGGATACTTTTCCCGCATGTCATCCTCGCGATCCCATGTAGATTCCTCGACACCATGGTGACTACCCTGCGACCTTACTAAAGGTACTACCTGAGATTTTAATCGCAGGTCACTACGCTCTGAAATAGCAACCGACTACTCCTCATAAGGAATGGCAAGTTGCATCCCAAAAACTTCGAAAGAAATGTGCCTAAAGGCACCATCACATCCCTCGTACTACCCTACAGAAGTGACATGGATCACGTTATGAACTTGCTGCAAATATTCTAGTAGAGCAAGTTATTGGGTTACCGGACCCACCTTAACATATATAGGAAAGGTCTAACATAACGCGGTGCAAGTTTTCCTTCTACTCCAAATGCTTAATGCCATACATAGGCGATACTCGCACCAACACTTGGTCTATCGACCTCAATCTCCACATGCCTTCTCCCCGCATTGGCATAACTCTTTCGTCGATCTTGGTTATACAAATGCGATTCCGAATGAGCTCAATTTTCGAAGAAGTACCTCAGATTTGTCCAGGTCCGAGAGACTTATCATCTCACACCTCCAACCAACAAGTGGGAGATCCACAAGGCCCACGATACAAGGCTTTATAAGTCACCATCCCAATAGTGAATTGATATAAATTATAATAATCGAATTCGACTAGTGGAAGACACCGTTCCAGACTATACTTGAAGTCAAGCACGCACATAAGGAGTATATGCCCTAACATATGGTTTACCCCTTCTGACTGGCCATCTGTGGAAAAATGATAAGAAGCACTTAACCATAATTCGATTACCATGGCTTGGAAACTTTCCACAAATGGGAAAAGGACATTCTATTCAGTCGAAAACTAAAATCAAGGGCACCCCATGCAGTCCAACAACCTTTCCATGCCCGGCCACTACTATTAGCGGCACATATCTAACACATTTCGTCGTTACCCGGCTGAACCGTAAACTTAGAACCACGAGATTCCACCATATTTGCCTTTCTCAAGTCCTTATCTGGGATACAAATTATCTTATGGAAACACACCCCACCCTCAAGGTCCTAAGCAGAGTTCTGTTTCCCAAATCAACAACTTGTATATGTGGTCTTAACCACCCCTGTCTCTCCTACGACATCTTGCAATAAAGTGTTGCTCGCACGAAAGATTAAATTCTGCCCAAGAAGTAGCATCTCCCTTCCTATACGGTGATCACCCCACTATGAATTTTAATTCAAGCATGGGATAATACTTCCAACAAGTTTAGACTTACGAGGTGTATAAATAATATATCGATGCTCCAACATTATCGCTCCCCATCCTGGCAGAGGCTTGTCCATTAAATCCACCCTCGAGCTTAACTACATGAGCTCAGAAGTGAAAGTCAATTCGCCTGTCTCTTTCCAAAAGCTAGGCGCTATCTTAATATTCTAGCTACAAGTGGCCTCATCTCCTTTGGCCCGACTGAGAAAAACTTCTCGAAATCTCCTACTTCTCGTTACTAGGAAATTAATCCCTTATGGAGCTAACACACAATCTGTTCGTGGTCAACTCCCGACATCCCTCCTAAACTAAAGTCACATACCAAAGGCCTTACCTCGAAACAATCCTAAAGTCTACCTACCTATACTGTATCCTATCTAAGTCGTATACGTCTAATACTAAGTATATCCCTATTGCCCAAGACCTTTCTCAACTCCCAACATTTGCTTGGTTTCGTGTGTGGGACGTCTCGCCGAAGCGAAATCCAAACAAGGAACCCTCCCGTTACACTACTACCTCGCGTTGTCGGTCATCAAGATATACAAGTCTAAGACACATATTCGGGACCGAAAAGATTCTACCTATATACATTACCAATCACATAACTAAAGATTTTACAAATAAAGTATTCACTTTTCATAAAGCCTTATATATATATACTCCATAACATATATATATATATATCGTTTTAGATAGCCTTCTTATCAAGGCATAACCCGAAATCTAAATCCAACTTCGCATCTCAGTCTCCATCACATCGTTTAGAGGAGAGAACCGTATACAGTTCTTCTAATTGCACTTTAATAGCCATTAATCACTCTTCTACGTGATTCTCAGCTAAACCTTACAACCAACAACAATAAAAGTAAAAATAAAGTAAAACAAAATAAAATAAAATCAACTAAAATAAGTAAGAACAACATCTCTCCCCTTCCAACGTCGTCGAGGTTCACGCGTGGAGCGTCCTGCAAAAGCGGAATCCAAACAAGGAACCTCTCCTATACGCTACTACTCGACTTGGTCGGTCGTGGAGAGAAAGCACATCAATCACATCATACCCGACCATGTCAAGGACGAGTAAATCTACCTCAAAGCACAGAGTACCATAATAAATCCCTATGTATATACAAACAAGAAATTGAGCGAACCATCACTCGTAGAAAACTCAACACTATTAAAAATACTCTCAGCAGATTTTATCAAATCTGTGGCCTGAGAAGAGCTTATAACACCCGCATCGAATAACACGTAACTCAAGTACCTTCGAAATAAAACTTACCCATAATAGTAGGCAATGCTAACGAAGCTAGAGGGAGTATAACCTCCCGAATTTAATAAAACTCTTCCATACAGTAGTTGTCCCTGCGGCATGGGAACAACCAGATCAGGTACCTGAGCTAGGAACTGAACACACGACTGTTGCGGAGCCCTAGCAAGTGACCCCCAAACAACCGAGGACACTCCATATAGTAGTGACCCATCTCCCCATCTAGGAAGCACCGTCCCTTCATGTCCTCTCGGCCTCAACCCCTTTCTAAACTGGGAAACACTTTGTCCCAGATGGTCCTTACCTCCATGACCATCCCGACCCCTAAGTTGTGAAGCATCCTTACCGTACCTAACGTCATTGCCACCCGCAATAAACCTTCCCAAATGTTGTCTTTTAGATGAAGCCCCTTATCGAGGTCCCCTCTCTTTCTGCTTACTACCCGCAGATTGGGATGAGGGAAATTCTCCTCCTCAAATCCCATGTTCTCCAAGCTTTCCTGCTTGCCCCACGACAGTAGCTTTCTTGCTACCCGGTGTATATAGCCAATGCTCATGGCAATGGGATGAGGCTACATTCATACCCTCACCAAAAGTTTGTGAGTATGGATAACCCAGCAATTGTTGCCGGATTCTCTAGTTTAGACCTCCCATAATCTTTGAGATCTTCCTATCTTCCGGAGTCGCCTCATCCGTGATAAAACTCACCAACCGTGTAAACTCCTCTACATATTCCACCACAGGTCTCTCTCCATGCACAACACCCTGGAGCTTCTTTCTCATCTCGCAAAGAACTGCGGGAGGAACGTACTCATGATCAAACAAAGCCCAGATGTCAGTGATCGTCATTGTGTCTCTCTGCTCTGATGCGGTTATAATTTCCCACCAGTATAACGTAGATCCGACTAGGTTAAAAGTGGGAAGGACTTGTTCCTTTCCTCTCTACATTCTATCATTCGAAGGTGGCGTTGCACGTCCCGTTTCCATTTTAACTTTTATAACATCCATACCTCCCTCGAATTCCTGGGAATCGCCCTCTTGAAAGGACACCTAAACCCTTTTCCCACAAAAAGGTCCTATAGGAGCTTGAACATCATGAGTCCCTGGGAGTTACGTGGACCAATGCGGTCCAAGCGATGATAACCATTTGAGCTACAGCATTTTCTACATCCGTAGAGTTAACGATCCCTTGTGGAGGCGATGGAGAATCAACCCCCTCCTCTACAACCCTATTACGTCTCTCTGAGCGACCTCTCAAGGTGGCGTTCGAGATGAAGAAACAATAGAGTTACAATATTATCTAACCCGCAAAAGATCGCAAACATAAACAACTACACAGTCCTAACCTTAGGCTCTATATCAAAGAACGCTACGGTAGAACATGGTGAATCCACATAGATCCTAAAGACTCTAGAACCTGATGCTCTGATACCATCTGTGAAAACCCGTGATCCGAGATAAGGGGTGGCCAGCCCGATACTCAAACGTAACAGGAATCATGGACAGATATCATCCTCAGCATCAACAAAATAAACTGAATATACGGGAAAACCACCCAATATATCAGAAAACGGGTTGTCAAAATGTGTAAAATTTTAAATAAGCAGTTAAGAAAACTAAATTTAAACAACCCGATCTGATAAACAAGTGTGATTCCATAAGAATCTATATATTACCACTAAAACGATTGTAAACAAATGGACTGAATAAGTTGTCGGTCCACAGCTACAAAGAACACCGAACAACACTATAATATCTTATGTAAGACATTCATTAATCAAATATCAAAGTTGGGCCACTCGCCCGGGTTATGACCCGAACTTATCTAGATTAACAAGAATGAAAGCGGATAATAAGATGTCCTGTAATAACCCGCAAAATCTTACAGCTCGTCAAAGGCAAAGGGATAAGAACATCAAAACGGGCGTCCTTGCGGTGGAGCACCTGAGGAGATACAATCATATATGCAACAAGGAAAGTAAACCGGTCAGGGCCGGGTTCTATATGATTACCAGAAGAAATAAAAGCATGATAGAAATGAACAGTTATGCATAAATAAGGATGATAATATGACAATGATATTTCAACTAAGTATGAAATGAAATGTAAATGGAATGCCTACATAAAAGAAAGAAAAGCAAGTAATATAAATTTAAAACCTTTACTGAGTAATCCAATTACCATATCCTTCTTACATTCCTTAATAGGAATTAAAAGCCATTTGTTTGGTTTGCAATAAGAAGGTATAATTTCCTTTCATTTATTAACTTCCAAAGTTAATTATCTTACCATAACATCTTTCCATTCCTTAATAGGAATATTATTAATATCAAGTGCTCTTTATTGCACATATCTTATAAATCTCATTTCCCGTGTTCTTTATGGCACGTATCATGCTCTTTATGGCATATATCCATCAAGTCCCACTTGATGCAGAAAAGTTATACTCATACACATAACGATTCTAAGACCGCCCCTCCGAGTTTCCCCACTGGGCGCGCCCCTAAATGACCATCATCTTCCAGGGCCTATCTATACAAGACAACCAGGGATCATAACGCAACGTCGGGAAGCGTCCATATGCCTACGGGAAAGTCAGGACCACACCCGAAATCCCCTAACTAGCGCAGAAAAATATACAAAACCCCGCATATGGCCTAGGACTATATCCACCCTGCATTCACAAGCCAGGGGGCATCACCAAGCGTGCGAACTTCCCTTATGATGTCATTTAGAGAGGTGTGTTTAAGTAAATTAACATTTACCATATTTTATCTCATTTTCATTTCCAAGTTACCATTATCAATATCCCTGTGTCTGGTCCTTTTTATTCGAACCTAGCGTAATTAAACAATCGGGTTCATTTTATTTGAGCCCATCAAAATTTACATAGTTCGGGTCCATAATAGAGAAATCTATCATCCTTAAACCAATTGGGTTCATTTTATGCGAACCTAATTCCCATCGAATATTTTAATTAATATTCCTCAAAATACCTGTCCTAACGACTCTCCAAATGATCATTATGATCCTATTAATCCTCAAAGTTCATCTAACTTTGATAAGCCCCTAAGTCTCCAAGTTAGGGCATTTAACCCCCATCCACTTATTAGGATATCCAAAGAGAAGTGATGCCTCAACATCACTTAAGACAACCCTTTCCCCCGAACATAACCCCAAGTGAAACCCATTCAACACTAGGGCACCAACCAACTCCACTAGGACTCTATAAGTCAAGTTTTACTTCATTAAAGAAGGGTCCTAAGTCCCTATGGGAAGAAAAGAGTTTAAAAACAAAAGTAGGAAGTTGGGTGAGAAAACAGGGGACCGGTCGACCGGTCCCAAGACCGCGGTCGACCGCGTATCAAAATTTTGCCTTGGCAGGAAAGCAGAAAGTTCAATTCGGACGAGCCGGTCGACCGGTAGGAGACCCGCGGTCGACCGCGCCCTCAATTTCATGCCTTTGAAAGAAAGCTGCGTGCCCTCCTCCGAAGGCCCGGTCGATCGGTCTGGTAACCGCGGTCGACCGGCCATAGCAGACCTAGCCTCCCTATTTCTTCTTCCAACAACCAAAACCATAACATTTAATGGAACTAATACACCACAATATGTCTAAAAACCATCATCAACAACATTTATCATCCAAATCAATCTCTAAGGGTTAATACCAAAATAATTTAACAAAACCCTAACTAAACTAAATCATAACAATCCACAACAAATCATGCTAATAAATCCACTTAAATCACATTATAGCAAGTAAGTTACTTGCCTTGATCTTGCATATTCAGATTTGATTTGGTGGAGGCAACAATCCAAGCTCCAATCTCCCATTTCTCCAAAGTTCTCTTCTTTCTCATTTCTCTCTCTCTCTCTCTAGGGCTCAAATAGAAAAAGAAATGGAAAAGAAATGGGGTTGGGGACTTAAACGTGGATTAAATCTGAAAAGTCCACTTAAGTGGCTAATACGCGATAAAATGGTACGCACTACACATTTAAGCTATAACCAGTCAAAAATGCCCGAAATGCCAAAATACAATATGGCACTTATTTTGACTGTCTCGCACCTACCGGGACTAACTACACCCTCCAAATTATCATTTGGAAATTTTATAACTCATTTTAAGTTCTGGTTTCTCATTAAACCAAAATGTCATTTAATTCTTATGACACAATAAATCACAACATGGATATTTTTACCTACTCATCAGGTAATCATACAAATTTCAGTAAATATTAACCTTTTTCATAATAAATTAATATTTACTCAACATCCATCATTTTTATAATTAATTACTACACCTAGTAAATAAATATAAAATAGGCTATCAAAAGTGAGGGTTGTTACAGTTGCCTAAAATGAATTGAGAGTAGAAGGTTAGGACCATGCTATGAACATGGTGTTGGAAAATATAAATGAGGATAGGGTCATAGGATTAAAAAATATTTTGGTCCAAAAGAAGAAAATAATTCAGAGTCATAATAAGAAATTAAAGATAAGGACCTTTAAGGAAGGGGACTTGGTTTGAAAAACCATCTTGCCATTAGGATCAAAAGATCCACCTTATAGAAAATGGTCCCAAAAGTGGGAAGGACCATTAAAGGTTTATAGAGCATTCAAGGGTGGATTATACCATCTAAGAGAAATAAATGGTTACATTCACATGAGAAAAATAAATTCCAAGTTTATAACGTCATCTTGCCCAACCATTTGGAAAGTAAGGCAACAAGAACAAAATCTATAATTTCAGTAATGTTAATAGATTTACAAGCTAAAGAAAATATTTGAATACAAGAGACCTATAATTGGTCTAAAAACTTTCACAAGCAATCTTTTCGGTTCTAATTTGAGCATCCTTATCTTCAAACTGAGTTGCATTATTGGTTTAGACTCGCATATCACCATCCAATTAACATATTGTTTGCTAAGATTTTACCTTTTCCATGATGGCCACCTCCAAGGCAATAGTAAATCTAGCAAGGTATCTATTTAACTCTACTTTCTAAGTTAGAAGGTTGTTCTTTCTTCTTTGAATGCCTCCCATGTCCTACAAACCCTTGGTATCTCCAACACTTTGTCTTAAGAACTGGGCAATATATGAAGATAGGGTATTCTCCTCAGCCTCTTCTTGAGCTACAGTTGTGAGGTTATAAGGAAGCGAGTGAATTCGTGTGCGTAGTGCCTTCGTAACACTTTCCTCCAACCCCTCATACTTGAAAGAAGGGGAAAAAGATTCCGTAAATTCACTGACAAAGTATATTTAATTAATTTTTCAAATGGAAACCCTATCAAGCTTTGAAGAAATTCCAAAGGCCGTGGAGCTTCTAATTACAAATATGGAGGATTTGGATGAACTGGAATGAGATATTCCATCTATTGTTCTACAGAGTCAATAATAATATCCCATGATTAGACTGGGGCCTTGGACATGATCTCTTAAAGTTGTCCATAAAAAATGATTTACTTCAGGTGGTGTCATCAAGTTAGGAGCATCCTCAACCAGAGGATTGATCTTTACCTTAAGAGATGTTTCTCGTAATGAGGAAGATTTCGAGGAGGAATATTGTTGGGAGAGATATGAGATTTTTAGAAACACCGTCCATCATAGAGCAATATGCCAATACAGACCTACCATGGTAATAGCATCAAGCATAGTCACAGGAACCGATCGAAAGGTTTCACATTTGATAGGTTGAGTAGATGATCGATCTTTGATCGCCTCGACAATGATCAACCTTCGATCATCTCGTCCCTAGAGACGAAGCGAGACGAGACTGCCACTCCTAATCCTGCAGTATAGGTAGCGTGAGGGGAAATGGTCTTCAAGAAGATGAGAGGTCGAGACGAGATCATTAAAGGGAGGACTAAAGATAACTCAAAAGTCGACAGAGGACCGTAACTAAGCGCGAACTGTGCATCGTGTAATACACAAATCGTTGTTATCGGTTCGGTGACTCAATGTAAAAAACCTATACTACAACTACACTTGACAGACAAGCACAACGATAAGTCAGGTATCGATAATCCACCGGGAGTGATTGAATTTTAGATTTTAATTAATTTACTACTTCATAAATAAAGGTGTAAAAGGTGATTGGTTGAAATGGTGAAAAAGAAAAAATAAGAAGTTAATGCTAAATTACAACTAATTAAAACGAGAGTCGCGATCGCGTACCCACCATGGGCAAAACAACTAATAATTAGAATTTTGGTTCGAAAATATTTAACCGAGCATTTTTAGTTAATTATAAACATCACACAATAAGGAATTTAATCCAAAGTTGCGAGATTAAACATTTAACGAAAAATGGTCACACGCGGATTAAATTCGAAATATCACTTTAAATACCAACGTTGCATCATAAAGAAAGTTAAACGCATAATACTCCAATTTTAATAAGCAAGGTTTCAATTAAATGTAATTTTACACAAAATCTAATTTTCGGAGCTCGACGCCTATCAATGGCGAACACACGACCAACCCCCTATTTAACTACTCACTACACAAGGGTAAATAAATTAAACAACTAAGTAGTAATTAAAAACGCTAAATAAATAACTACAATTAATTTATCTAGTCATGGAATAATAAAGAAGCATATAAATTAAAGAAAGAACAAAGCTTAAATAAAAGGAAACGTACATTAATGGTGATTAACCAAAGAAAATGGAGGAGATAGGGCACTCCCTAAAATATCCCCAATGTTTACAAACCCTAACCTAAAACTTAGAGAGAAGAAATAAAATGAAGCCTAAAAACTATTCTAAAAAAAAAAATACACCAAGTGGTGTATTTATCTTAAGTTACAATAATAGATAAAAGAAAAGGGAAAAGAAATATAACAAGGGATAAGTCTCTAATTAAGAGACAAAAGAAAAAGAATCAGAAAATAAAAAAAATGAAAAGGGATAGTAGCACAAAACAAAGTCGGTAAAATATATCACCGAATCGATTTGGAAACAGGGACCTGAGCACTGTCTAACTGCGAATCGATTCACACGTGAGACTTTTCAATTCCAATGTTTGCTGCAAATCCCAACAAAATATAAGGCAACCATGGTATATACCGAGACCCATATGCGTGTAAATGGCAAAAAAACAAACCCACGCAATGGCTATGATCCGTTGTAATGGAGCGTAGCCTTGGCTGCGTGTTGGACCCGCTACTAACTTGTAAAGCTAAAGACCACCCATGGATACAACCATGAAACCCGCTACAATTGAGCTAAAAACCCTGACCTGCCATGGCTGCTACGGATGGACCCAACTGCGTGTGTGGCCTGCCATGGCCGAGACTAAGAGCTCCATTTCGGTGCAAAAACTCCAATGTGTGTGTGCTTGAAAACTCGAGACCAATAATGGAAGCCAAAGCCGAGACCAAATCTCCAATAATGGAAGCCATGGACCAAGCCCATACCCACAATGCTAAGGACCCATTTGCGAAATTGGGTATGCTGAGACCCATTTCAATACGCGCGTAACAAAACTCGAGCCACAATTTTGGAAACCAAGTCTCCACTAGGCTGAATAAAAAACCCAAGTACAAACCCAGGAATGTATCAAAATCTCCATTTGTCGAAAGTTTGCGGCAAAAGAGAACAAGGATACAAGGGGTATTAAATAGATTGTTAAAATATTAATAAAATATTAAATTAAATAACTTATAATTATTCTTCGATTAAAGGCCCCTGTTTTTTTCGCTCGAACTCCAAGATAAGTTTGGCCGCAGGTCTACAACTTTCGTGAAGACTTTGGTAAAAAATACCAAAGTGTGAATTTACTAAAATGTCCCTGAACGTGCGAATTCTTATGAAACTTTATCGGAACGTGACGAAACTTCACACTAAGCACCGTAACACCTATAAATGCTTAATAGTACCTCAAATAACATGTTAGATTATAAAATGGAGATTGTTTGACTAACGAGCATAAATACAACAATTACGGTACCCGAGGGGGCTAAAAATGCATAAGTTAATGGGTGAAAAATGCAATATTCGTAATGTATCAAGCCGCCAGCTGAGAGCTAGTCCCTAAAAGAGTTAAGGGAAAAGGGGGTGGAGACAAGGCAGTGGCGTAGGGGAAGCTATGGAACAGTTCTATTCAAAGTTTAGTGTAAAAGATTGACAAATAGATTAAAAGTTGAGACCCCAGCCACCGAGGATACATGGAGAGGTCACCATTTTGCAAAGGCTTATTAGTTATCCCACCATAGATAACTTCAAACCGCCGAGTCTAACACCAAGGTATGACGGGAGTACAAATCTCATGCATCACATTGAGATTTATCAGTCGACACCTGAAATTTATTCAACGCATAAAGATATGTGATGTCGAGCCTTCTTAAGAACTTCTAAAGGTCAAATTCATGTTTGGTAGATCGACCTGTCAAGAGGCTCTATAGAGAATTTTAAGTTGTTGTTAGAGAAAATCATCCATAATTTTTGCTTTAGCATGAAGCCTCCGAAGTGCATGACTCACCTTTTTCATGTCAAACATGGCAAAAATGAACTTCTAAGAGAGTACGTCTCTCATTTCAACAAAGAGAAATTAGAGTGTGAAGATTACCATGAGAACGTTACGATGACAACCATCATCAATGGGATACAAAAGGGAAACTTTTATGAAACATCTCTAAGGATCGTCCAAAGACCATGAGAGAACTCATGGCCATGGTCGGGAGGAACATGAACCCATAGGAGGCCATAGAGGCCAAGAGGGGGACACGCAGGAGACTGTTAATGGAAAGTCCAAGCAAAATAAGGATAAAGAGGGGACAAGAAGGTTGAATGATGACAAACTTATCAGGTATACTCGATTGACTATAATATCGAATTTGATCCTAAATGAGATTAAATATGATAGAGAAAGACAGAGGTCTAGATCTCCCCGTCGATCAGAAGAAAACAAGAAAAGAGATCATGAAGATGATCCATAAGATGACCCTGATCTCCCTAAGAAACCAAGACAACCAGAACGCGAGGTATTTTCAATTAGTTTTGGATCATTTGATTGTAAGTAATATTATTACAGGTGGAGTCGCAGGAGGTGGAGACCTTACTACGGAAAGGAAAGCTTACCTCAATGAGGCTCAAGCTTGTTCATACATTTAGCGAATAAATTTAGCTGAGGATGATCGCCCGAGGAAGGTGAATAAAGAAAAATTGATCATCGGTTTCTCCAAGAACGACCTCGGAGGTGTACTATATCCTCATGATGATCCACTAGTGATCAAAATGAGGATGCAGGAAGTAATAATCTTAAGAGTATTGGTGGATAATGGTAGCTCGGTGGATATCATGTTCTACTCATGCTTACATAGTTTAAATATGAAGTTGTCTCAGTTGGAACCTTATCACAAGCCCCTCCTTGGATTTGCTGGAGAGAAAGCCTTTCGACTTGGGACAATCAAGTTGGATATGTTCATCGGCACATGGCCCGCTTGTCGAACAGAAAGAATACGTTTCTTTGTGATGGATAAGAATGTCTAGTCTGCTTACAATAACATTATGGGAAGGGTAGGACTGAAGATGTTCGAAGCAGTACCATCTACGGTACATCAATGCTTGAAATTTACAACCAATTTTGGAGTAGGAGTTGTGAAGGGCGACCAAAAATTTGCTCGGGAATGTTACTACTCATCTACCGAGCAGGAAGAATTGGAGGGATCTAGAAAAAAGACAACTACCTACCAAGTAGATGAAGGTGCATAGATTGAAACATTGGATCCTAGAGACGAATTGTAGCTCGTGAAAGGTCAGGTGGTGGAAGCTACTAAAAATATCATTCTGGACGACGAGCACCTATAACGAACAACTCAGATAGGTTCGTCGTTAGGTGACTCACTAAAACAGGAATTGATAGCTTTCCTAAAAAGCAGAAAACAAACTTTTGCTTGGAGTCATGATGATATGCCAGGAATAGATCCAAATTTCTTATGTCACGAACTTAATGTGAATAAGGAGATCAAGCCAGTGAAGTAAAGACGAAGAGTGTTTAGCCCCGAGAAGAACCAAGCTATACAAGAGGAGGTCGAAAAACTCCAGAAAGCTTTCTTTATTGACGATGTCAAATATCCAGACTGGTTGGGAAATGTAGTAATGGTGAAGAAGAAGAACAACAAGTGGAGAATGTGTGTAGACTTTACCGACCTTAACAAGGGATGCCCAAAGGATCATTTCCCTTTGCCCCGAATTGATCAATTAGTGGATGCTACCTCGGGACATGAGCTGTTGAGCTTCATGGATGCCTATTCTGGCTACAACCAGATTAAAATGAAACCTGAAGACAGGGAGAGTACTTCTTTCATTACCCCTAGGGGAACTTATTGTTATAATGTTATGCCTTTTGGTTTGAAAAATGCAGGTGCAACATAGCAGCGGCTGATGAACAAGGTGTTTGCAGAGCAAATCAGTTGCAATATGGAAGTTTACGTTGATGATATGCTGACAAAGAGCAAGAGAGTTGCTGACCATCTAGTTGACTTAAGCCAGACCTTTGATCAATTAGATAAATATTAAATGAAGTTGAACCCGACCAAGTGCATATTTGGAGTACGAGAAGGCATGTTTCTCGGGTATATTGTCAATCAACGAGGCATTGAAGCAAACCCTGAAAAGATCAAAGCTTTATTGGGACTATGATCTCCAACGACGAAGAAAGAAGTGCAAAGTCTTACAGGGCGAGTAGCATCACTTAACAGATTTGTATCGCGAGCAACAGATAGATGCCTCCCATTCTTCAAAATGCTCCAAAAGACTTTTGAATGGAATGAAGAATGCGAGAAAGCTTTTCAAGAATTGAGCAAATATTTGGGAGCACCTCCACTGTTGTCCAGGCCAGTGATGGGAGAAAGGTTGTATTTGTATTTGGCAGTTTCAGAAAATGCAGTTAGCTCGACATTAATAAGAGTAGAGGATGGAGTAAAAAAACCAATTTATTACACTAGTAAGGCCTTCCGAGGAGCAGAGATCAAATATCCAAAACTGGAAAAGTTGGCACTAGCGCTGATCGAAGTGAGTAGAAGAATGAAGCCATACTTCCAGGCTCATACCATAGTCGTATATTTTGATATGCCGTTGAGGCAAGCTCTTCATAAACCAGAAAAATCAGGGAGATTGATGTATTGGGCAATTGAACTCGGTGAATATGATATAATTTATGAGCCTAGATCGTCAATAAAAGGGCAAGCAGTAGCAGATTTTATAGCAGAGTTCACTTATCCTGATACCCTCGAGGAGCAAAAGCTGAACACTGACCAACCTATGGATGTTACATAATCATCAAATTTAAACCCCGATCAACTTAAGTTGGTCGGAGAGCAAGAGAAGAAGGTCGACGAACAGCGAGGTGTGGTAGAAATGGAGAAAAGGGAGCAACAAATATTCCATCGAGGAACTTTGTCCAATAAGAACCTTGAGGAGGAAATACCTGAATGGAACCTATATGTGGATGGCTCATCATGCACCTCAGGTAGTGGGGATGGAATTGTATTGAAAAGTCCAGACGAGGTCGATATAGAATATGCTATGCGCTTTCAATTTCAAGCTTCTAATAATGAGGCCGAATATGAAGCGATGATTGTAGGTCTTAGTCTGGAAAAAACCATGAAGGCAGAGCAGGTAATCGTATGCAGTGACTCACAGTTGATTGTAAACCAAATGCTTGGTGTATATACAGCAAAAGGAGAGTTGATGATTAAGTACCATGTAAAGGTGATGGAATTGGTATCGGAATTTATTACTGTTCAACTGGTCAGAATACCAAGAATGGAGAATGCAAGAGCAAACGCTTTAGCTCGATTAGCATCGGCTAATCGTACCAAGATACGAATAACAATCCCAATTGAAGTTCTAGATGGTCGGAGCATAGATGAAGATCTGACGATGAATTTTATTACCCTTGATTTAGGGTCATCTTGGATGGATCCCATCAGGGCATATATTGAGGAGGGAGAATTACCGATTAACAAACTCGCAGCCAAGAAATTGAAGTTTAAACCTGCTCGTTATGTATTGACTAATGGTATTCTATACAGACGAGGAATTATGGAAGGTTTGCAAAGATGTGTGAATCCATCCGAAGTGAAAGACTTGATTGAAGAGGTCCATGAAGGGTCCTGTAGAGCCCATGTAGTAGGTCGAACGCTTTTGCAACGAGTGATGACGCAAGGATACTACTGGCCAACGATGAGGGCTGATTGTATAGCCTATAGCAAGAAATGTGATAAGTGTCAACGCTTCTCCACTATCCAAAGAACTCCCCAAGCATTGTTGACACCCATTACTTCCGCTTGGCCATTTGCCATGTGGGGAATTGACTTGGTCGGGCCACTTTCGATGACCAGAGGAAGATTTAAATATCTCGTCGTCGCAGTGGATTACTTTACTAAGTGGGTGGAAGTTGAGCCTCTTGTTGACATGACGTATGAAAAGGTGTACCAATTTATTCTGAAAAATATCATTTGTAGATATGGTCTTCCCCATGCATTCATCACCGACCATGGAACACAATTTGACAACCAGGAGTTCACTGCTTATTGTCATCAGTCAAATATCTTGAAGATCCACTCGGGACAAGGCCATCCCCAAAGAAATGGACAAACTGAAGTGACAAACAGAACACTACTAAATGGCTTGAAGAAAAGACTAAATGACGCGAAAGCAAACTGGATCAACGAGCTACATTTAGTACTATGGGCTTATCGTACTACTCACCAAGAAGCAACTGGAGAATCTCCATATATGCTGGCATTTGGAAGTGAAGCTGTTATACCTGCCGAGTTGGGCCTCCCAACACACCGAGTGCTGAACTTTAACTCCCCTGTTAGCAACTTAATGAGAAGGTTAGACTTGGACATGCTCGAAGAAGTTAGAGAAGAAGCAGCCATTAGGAATGCGGCTTACCAGCAACGAACAACCTTGTTCTATAACAAGAGAGTGAAGAAGTGCGACCTGAAAGAAGGGGACTATGTGTTGAAGAAAGTAATTCAAAAGCACAATAAACTGGAAGCTAACTGGCATGGGCCCTACAGAGTAACAAAGGTTGTTCGACCAGGGACATATAGAATTAAAACATCAGAAGGGGAGGAGTTTAAGACTGCATGGAATGCAGAGCATCTGCAAAAATATTATCAGTAATGTAAACCCTCATGTAATGCAGTTTCTTCAGTATGAATAAAATGTGAATATTCTACCCAATTCTCTCCTTTTGTTGAAATTTTTTCACGGAATACTAGTGATACACACTACTCACAAAATCCATCAACTCGGATTGGTCGGGAATAAAAAATATTTCCCAGAAATACCAACTCCGATTGGTTGGGAAGAAAATCCACCAACTCCGGTTGGTCGGGAAGAAAATCCACCAACTTCGGTTGGTCGGGAAGAAAAATATTTCCCAGAAATACCAACTCCGGTTGGTTTTGGAGAAAATCCACCAACTCCGGTTGGTCGGGAAGAATAATATTTCTCAGAAATACCAACTCCGATTGGTTGGGAAGAAAATCCACCAACTCCGGTTGGTCGGGAAGAAAAATATTTCCCAGAAATACCAACTCCGGTTGGTTGGAAAGAAAATCCACGAACTCCGATTGGTCGGGAAGAAAAATATTTCCCAGAAAGAAAAAATATTTCCCAGAAATACCAACTTCGGTTGGATGGGAAGAAAATCCACCAACTCCGGTTGGTCGGGAAGAAAAATATTTCCCAAAAATACCAACTCCGGTTGGTTGGGAAGAAAATCCACCAACTCCGGTTGGTCGGGAAGAAAAATATTTCCTAGAAATACCAACTCCGGTTGGTTGGGAAGAAAATACACCAACTCCGGTTCGTCGGGAATAAAAAATATTTCCCAGAAATACCAACTCTGGTTGGTTGGGAAGAAAATCCACCAACTCCGGTTGGTCGGGAAGATTTCTATTAAACAAAGAAGGATTATGTGATAAAAGTCAACTAATGGCTTAGAATTAAAAAGTGATGAAGCAAAATTTTAATACTTGTAACATTTTAAATTACGACCAAGTTGGTCGATAAACAAAATATCATCCATTTTGGTTAATCGTCAAATGATTACCACAAATTCAAGATAGTCGACAATAAGTTTTCACCAACTTTAGTTGATCGGAAAATAACACAATGTTGTTATCTTTTTAACAAATATACATGCACATTCATTAGTAAATAAGTAAAGTGTTTTACAAAATACGTACAAGACAATGGCAATCAAGATTGCAAAGAAAAATAGAAAATTTTCATTAAATCCAAAACAAAATACATTGAGAATAAAATACATAAAAAAATTATTACATCAAGAATCCTATTCTATGGGTTTCTTCCCCTCTGCCTTTGAAACAGGTTCTTCACCAGCAGGAGGATCGTCTAAGGCATAGGGGGAGTTTATGAAGTTCAAATCTTTAAGCATCCTGATGTTCATAACTGATGGCCGATCAAGAAGGTGCTCTGGGCGAGGTATCTCAAAGTTGAAGTGAAGATTGTAGTCGCCGAGATACTTTGAAAGTAGGCATTTTGGAATGGCCCGAGCAGGAATCCAGATCATATCAAGCTTGAAAGGAGGAACTGGTAGGTCGAGCAACCCAGGATTATGATAATCCCACAAGTAATGACCTTGTTCCAACTGCAGCACACCCAAAGCATTTAGCCATCCTTTCTTGTAACCCACATTATTTGCATTTTGGATCTGATCATCTAGATGGTAGAGGTCATTATGACAATCCATCCAAAACTCCCTGGGCTGCTTGTGGAATTGATAAGTTAGACTCTCCAATTGTTCGAGGAGGTTCTTCGCTAAAAGTTCTTTACTCTCCGAAGTAGACTTTTGAGCATGGAGCTGCTCATCCAGATTCATGATTTTCTTAGACATCTCAGCCAATGCCTGGTTCTTTTCCATCAATTGGAAGGCTTGGTTCTCCAGAGACGATTGAGTTCTTTGATCCTTAATAGTAATCCGAGCAGCTCTTGCTCGTCCCCGAGAAGCTCTTGCGCATCCCCGAGCAGAGGTAGAAGGCCCAATCCTCTTCAAGGTTTCTAATTCGTCTCTCAGATTAGCATTTTCGACCTCCAAGAAAGAGAATCCCTCGACGTTCACAGGGACCAAAGCGTTTGAGGTAGAGGTTGCAGACCTCATCTGGGATATCTCTCCTCGCAGTTTATTATTTTCCTGCTCCAGCAACTAGGCTATCTGCCTGTGCTCTTCGACCTTGGTTTTCAAAGTTCTCTCCCTCACATAATAAGCAACAAATAACTTATCATATCCCTTATCAGCATTCAGTTGTTGATACTTCTTCTCATATCCTTGGTGCAAGAGGGCTGTAGATTCCTTATATTGTTGTTGAAGCTCCTCGAGAGTGCCCTGGAGGTCTTCAATAATCTCATAATTTGCTACATTATTAGCCACAGCCCGGTCGAGCAGACACTTTAAGTATTGGTAGGCTTCGACTCCTTGTTCTGAAGCATCTGGACCGAGGATATCAACAATCTGAGCTTCAGTCATATCTGTATGACCAGCTTTGAAGTATTCATTGCATTGTCTCAACAATTTTGTATCATGAGAAGATAACAATTCCATACTGGCCATAAACTAGTAAAAGGAAGAGATAGCAAGAATTAATAAGAGTGCAAACAGAGCAAGAAGAAGAAAATTAACAATATGCATAGTCAAAATTTCAAATTTTATTACATCATAAAGGAGAAGTACATAGTTCAGAGTTACATTTGACAAAGAAAATAAAACAGAGAGAAAAGTCCAAACAACTCTATAGCTTCTCCTTGTCTCCCAAAACTTTCTCGGGAGGCTGGGACGAAGAGGAAGGTTGCTCAGATGGCACAGAAGGTTGCTCGGTGGGTGATGGAAGCTGTTTGGCTGATATGTTGGTGAACTGGAGCTGCTCGGTAGGAGCAATAGTTGGTTGGGGCTGTTCGTAGCGAAGTTCAATAGTAGTTACTTGATCCCCAACCATCATAGAAAATTCCTCGGAGGCATCTTTGTCCTCTTCTTCTTCCCCGGGAGTAGGAGGGGGGTCAGGAATGTATCGCTGAAATAGGTCGGAGTTATCATCGACATTCATCTCTATCAGAGAAGCCACCCAACCATACCTGAAATATTTAAGGCTTCCATACTCCATTTGTGAGACCATGGCAGCCAAACCCTTATTCCAACCTTTGTCCCAGCTAGCACTGAAGGACTTTTTTACAGCCAACTCCCTTTTCACCTTCTCCGAGGAAAGATTATCGGATAGAAGTTCCTCAGCATCTTTCAATTTCTTTTCTGCCTCCTCCTTCTGACAACGAACGTCACAAAGTCTACCCAACTCTTCCTCAGCAGACTTGAGCTTACCTTCAAGCTCCCTGACATTTTGGAGCTTCCCTTCGAGCTCTTTATTCTTACTTTCTAATTCTTTTATTTTCTTCTCCAATCCCTAGGAGACCTCAACAGCCTGATCCCTCTCCTTCTGGGTCGAATTGAGCTGATTCTCCTAGGCAGCTTTATCATCAACATACTTCTGACGATAATCTTTTAAAGACTGCGTCAAACCTATAAAAGCCTCCTCTACACCACCAGAGGAGATGGACAGCTTGATGGCTTCGTCCTTCTTCAAGATTGTATTGAAACAAGTTACCAACTGGAAAAAGAAAATAACTGTAAGTCAGTGCAAGAACATAACATGAAAAATAAAAGTTTAGATTTACAATAGTTACTGAGGCAATGTGCTGAGCTGCCAGAGTCGTAACCCTATCCCGGGAAAGATTTTCTTCAATACCTTGGATCTCGGGAATGATCCAAGACTTTACCGAGCTCATGGCAGAGCTCAGAGCAACGATAGTAGGAACACCACTTCCGGTAGTTAAAGGCTAAGAGATGGATTCAGCCAAATTGACCGAGGAGCTCTTCTTCAGCCTCCTCGGAGGAGCATCAACGGTCTCGACCAAGGATGTAGTCTTAGTCGAGGATATGACTATAACCTCGCTTGGAGCAGCGACCTTGATCGGAGCCACTGGGGGCTTCTCGGCAACCTCCATAGTAGTATCCGGAGGAGGTGCATCGATTTTTCTTGTCCCTTCCTCTGGGATATCATGCTTGATTTTCTTTGCCTCTCCAACAATAGAGGCAGATTTCTTGAAGAGGGAAGGAGCTCTTCTTTTCTTCATCCTATCACTGAGAGGAATGTGTGACTCAGGAGAACAACCTTCACAGGCTGGTGCTAGCTCTACTTCACATATCACTGGACGAGCAGTAAAAGATGAGGTGTAACTTTTATACTGCAGCAAGTATGAAGCTGATCTGATATGCTCGTCGACAACAGTCTGATGCAAACCCCAGATAAGTTTCAGATGTTTTAAGTTAACTTCTGTCTCTTTTGGAGACCTTCTTTTCCTGTCAACTGCAATTAAATGAAAATTAAAATATCAGTGACACATTTTATCAAGCACAAAGAAATCATAATTTCAAAAATAAAGTAAAGTAAAAACAACCTATCCCATTGCCATAGGAAGGGCATCCAGGACCCTGATACACATCATTTCCAGTTAGTGGAGCATGTTTCCAATTTTTCATAACAACACCATGCTCAAAATAATCCCTATTGGCATCTGGGAGATTGACCACTAAAGCTCTATTTAAAAAACTAGTTTTCAAGTAAAAAGTACTGTCGCTGATAGCCCATCTATAGCAAAACATAATTTCTGGAATTCCTATACGAGTTCCATGAATCTGATTTAATCTATGAACTCCATTAACTATTCTCCATGTATTGGGGGCTATTTTTGCAGGAACCACGTCAAAATATTGACAGAATTCCTGACACAAAGGGTTTGGTGGAAAAGAAAAGCAACATTCAGATACAAAGAGACTAGGGAACCAATGTCCCTCAGCCAAACGAAAATAATATGAAGGTCTAGAAAGTTCCTCCAAAATAACCCATGAAGGAATAGAGAAATCAGAACGAAACTTATCAAGCGACTCAACAGGGTAAACCATGGTGAATAAAGAAAATAAAAGAGAAGGAAGAAGATCTTACAGAAAAAAAAGGATGGATCAGTTGACAACGAACGATGGAAGGGACGAACGCACAAGATAGAGAAGCATTGGAGAACTCAAAGATACAAATTTAAAAAAGTGAAGAGACGATATGATTTTCTGCAACGTTTAAATACCTTACATTGGGAAGGGGTAAAAACAATGATTACAAAGAGAGACATTTACGCTACCGGCGGCTAAAAGGACAAAAAAGGCGCGGAGATCGAAGCAGTTAGAAAAATTCAAAAAGTCTGATTCTATGAATTCGAAAAGAAAAATAAATACAAAGGAAACACTCCTAAAATTCAGGATGACCATTTAATCCTGCCATATTTTGAGAAGAATGATCCACACTCCTCAATCTCGAACTGTGAAACATTGGGGACTTCTGTTGATACCAAATTTAGTTTGCTGACATGGCTCAATGAAGTAGAGACATGTGGCAATCTACATGGCACAAACAAACACTTCTTAACAACACCTTGACTTCGAGGAACTCAATTTCCCCGACCAACTCAGATACTCCGAGCAGTAGGTGCTCCTCGAGGAACTTTACTGCACCGAGCAACTCATAGATACCGAGATACCTAGCCAGTCCGAGCAACTTAGGCGGTCCGAGCTGTACCTCGATCACAACATTTATTACCAGACAATTAAGATGATTAATTGCACATTAAATGCTGATTGTTATCATACAAATGTATACACTTATTGGACAAATATGTATTATCCTTTCACATGTACAGCCTCCGGGATATAAATACATTGTATCATCCTCATTGTAAGGGGACCGGAATTTCTTGAGATAAACCCTACCTCGAGAATTCCCAAACAATCAATAATAACACAAACAGTGGACATAGGCCATTCGTTCAAGGCTGAACCACTTTAAAATCTCTTGTCTTACTTATTTTTTTATCTGTGATTAAATAATTAGAGATAATCTAATTTTTCACATCAACATAGACCTTATCCTAAAGAAGGTTTGACATAAACCTAACAAATTGCACACAAATTGACATGGGACCTATAGAGTGATAGAAGAGGTTGTGCTAGAAACATTTAGACTTAATAATCTTGAAGGTGAACCATTTTCCAACCCTTGGAACTTAGATCATTTGAAAATATACTACCAGTAGTCTACCAATGTCATCTAAAAGACCGATGTAGTTGATCAATGTATTCTTTTCATTACCATTCAAAAGATATGTCAAGGGCATTGTACAAAATTCAGTTGTAAAGAAAACATTGGTATTTGTTGCTGTATAATGAAAATTTCAAGCATCGTCTCATACTTTTTCTGCTTTATCAATACTTCCTGCGTGGTTTGTATGACAGCTAACTAAAGAACATTTATTTTATCATGGTGAATTAAAACATCATCATTATTGTGAATTGACATATAACTCTCTTTCTCAACGATATGAGAGTGATTGTTGAGTCTCAGCTCCCTCATACCCTCCCAATAAACGCTGAGATGGGGGGTCACCCCTTGAACATGACCTTTGGTAGTGAAGGAAAAAATTATATATCATTCAATTATGGTTGTGTAATATCATTTATTATGGTGAATTGACTTATAACTCTCTCTCGACTATATGAGAGTGATTGAGGAGTCTCGCCTCCCTCATGTCCTCCATTAATGCCGAGAGGGGGGATAACCCCTGAAACATCACTCTTACGAGTGAAGGAAAAAATTAAAAATCATTCTAATAGTGGTTATATGTAATATCATTACGTTAAATATGATTTAAAAACCACAAGTAATAATTTGAATATCATACCAAAACATCAATAATTGGTTATAAATGTTAGCACAATAGTTGGTACAAAGAAAAATGAAAACTCAACATTCCATTCATTCTATTTAGTTAAGATGATGTTAAAGTTATTCAAAATAATAAAGTCATGACTATCAAACAATGTTTGACGACAATTTTGTTCAAAGGACAAGGTCACATAATAAAAAGGGGTATTAAGACCACCGACGGTCACCCATCAGAGAGGTAAAATCATGTTCTCAGTGTTGGCATTCTCGGTGTCGATTGACACATAAGAAGTAATAGGAGGGTTGACAGTGTTCCTTTCCTGGTCATTAACGCCCCCCTTAAGCTACCTCGATTGACAGTGATAGTATTCTAAGCTTCAGCCTCAGCCTCAGCCTGAACATGATTTAAAGAAATAATGCTCTCAGGGTCCCCAAAGTTGAATGACTTCAAAACATCACCAAGCTAGGGGTCAGTTTATGCCAAGTCAAGACTAATGTTAAGCACTCACGTCATGTGCTTTTGGTGCCCTTTTCTAGGTACTGAATGTCTTAATTAGGGAATTCCTCAGACTACTTGAATGCCGAGACTACCTTCTATACTATAGGCTTTATCTCAGCATCTTTGTGATCCAACCTCTGAGTTTTTAACATCTCTCTATTCTTATTACCCAGCTCGGTGATCTGACTCTGATGAGCCGCCTCGATAATCTAAAGCTTATTTTTCATGTCACCATTCTCAGCGATGGAAGACTCAGCCTCCTTGATCTTCTGAGTGGCATGCCTCGTCCACAACTGGACATTCTGGGGTGCAATCATGGACTGTAAGATAAAAACAATATATGTCGGTAGAAGACGATACAACATATTAATTCAAATTATGTAATGTCAATAATTATTACCTGATTAGTTCGATGCAAAGAAACATCAATGACCTAAGATGGGTCTTGGGAATTGAAGTATCGATTATCGCACTCAGGGTCAATCGTTACAATGGCCACTCGAGCCCTCTTCTAACTGTTGAGCCAAGACTATACCGTCATACTAAGTTGGTCAAGATGAGAATCCACTGCTGTGTCATCCGGGATGGGGATGGAAGTTTCCTTAGTCATCCTCGACGGGAATGCTTTCTCTTTTTTAATGTCGGAGGAGGGCTAGTACCAGTGCCCTTAGACACATCCTTTCTTTTCTTTAATCCCCTGACTGTAGAGGGACCGCCCGTGTTTTTTTTTCTTTTGTTCTTGTGTCGGTGCAACATTCTTCCAGCCAAATAAGAGAGGAGGTTGCTTATGATTGGGGATGCCATTTTCCATGTCTCATCTCTTAAGACTTCTGAACGGTCTACAAATTAAATAAAAAGTAAGTATCATCTAAATCAAATCGGTAAAGGATAGAAATAATGTTAAAGAATTTTTAGAAAAACTTACACAATTCAGTTAGGGGGATAACCCCCAATCCCATATCGTAAGGAAGATTTGGATCCATTAGATCCTCAATGATAATAAGCCCCACATCTTTATCGGAGGTGCATAAAAATTTAATATTCTCCTAGGCATATAAACTCAGACTGGGATTAAGCCTGGCCTCTATAGACACCTTGACCCACTTCTGAGGGACTTTAAGCTTGTCTGTTTCGGAAGGGACATTGCTATCAAACTCCCACTCACCCGATATGAAAAAATATTTAGACTTACAATCATGGTTGGTGGTCTGGTTAATCTGGACAAATGTCTTGTCAAATCACCGAAATACGAAATCGAAGTAGAATGGCGCAGACTTTTTCGGTGGAAACCGTGTAGCATGCATGATCGAGGGTGAAAGGTAGCGCGGTGTCAGCACGCCGGCCGTTGTTTTCGTTTCACCTATTGATACAGAAACTAAAACACTTGACTACACTCTTTTAAGGGAGTACAACGGCAAGTCCGAGTATTGAAAATCCACAGAGACTAGTTGTTAGAATTATAATTGATTTAATACTTAAGGAATAAAAGTGTAAAAGGTAATTGTTAACAAAATGAAAAGATAACAAGGCATGGAAGTTTGACTAAGATTACCAAGTGAATAAAAAAATATAGGTTGCGACTAACACATGGGACTATGAATTTAGTAAGATCGAATCTCATTTCAACAAGTAATTAAATCTAGAGTTGTCACCCCCTAAATTCTCATAAAATCCTAATTGATTTTGGCGTCAATAAATACCCCGTAAATTACACACGAAAGGTCGTAAATATGGAGCATACATGATATACCCCATTAAATCTCCTAGTCATAATAACAAGTAGAACCCAATTAAACTATATACATAAAACCCATCACCATAGTAAAGCAACCCATTAAAACCAAGGTGAGTTCCATTAATCACAACCTAATTTATACGCTAGAAAGAATCATAAATTGAATGTAATAAAAGTAAGCAATAAATGGAAGTAATAAGTAAAGCATGTAAACCTAAATTAGAAAGCAAAGAAAATAATTAACAAAGTTTGAAATAAAGAAATACAACTTAAATAAATGGTAGGGATGATGAATAATGTATAATTTTTTTTATCTCGGCTAATTCTTTAATGTGTGGTTTGGACAATAGATTTTAGACAATTACACACTTTGTGAATATCACATTAACATAATCAAAAAAGGAATATAAAGGACTATTTGCGAAAAAGCACAATAAACTTTACATATTTTTTCAGCATACAATTAAACTTCTCTTTTTAGTTCAGAAAACAATATTGAACAATATTGTTGCATATTTATACAATAATTCTTCATTGTGCTTGGTTGTTGCATATTGCAGGACCATTGGACCCAAATGAGAGAGATGGTGATGAAGAGATTAAAAATTTCGTAGTAAAATTAAGTAGTTGATTATGTTTGTGTTTCGATTTATAAATTTTTTTATAGTAAAACAGATTTTGTGGAATTGATTATGAGGTCAAATTCTTTTAAAAATATATTACCGAAGTTCGTATTATCAAGCCAGTCAAATTCAATCGATAAAGTATGAAATACAGATAGCACACCAAAATTAGTTCGGACATCCAAAGTTCTAGAGAACAAGTATAACATACAAAGTACATGAATAACCTAGGTATCCATGTCCTGAAATTAACTTTCTTGATAGTTAAAGAACTTTAACTCAATCGAGATAATAGCTTATAGGTTTTAATATTTAAAAATTCACCCTTAAGAAGTAATCTGTTAACATTTAAAATTAATACAGTTTTTTATCTCCTTCATGAGTTACAGTTAAGTTGTGGATTAGATGAAGAAAAATTAACATAAAACAATGAATCCTCAGCACGCCCAATGAAAACAGAGAGAAATTGGTGTATGTTTATATTTAACTTAATATTTTAAAAATTTTGTCATTATATATTTTGAAACAACACCCATCATCATTCAAGCCAATTATAGAATTATATGCATCGAAATTTTTTATGATTAATGTTATACTCTATTCGTCCCTAAAATTAATTTTTGTCTAGAGATTAATTTGGTATTTTTTAATTTCCTCATTATTCGTACATTAATGAATTATTTATGTATAAATTTAATGTTGATTTTTTTTTGGCAAGAATTTTTGTAATTAACAATTTTAGTGTAAAATAGTGAAAATTATAGAATGACATTGTAAAAAAAATCTAAATACAAGGTATATGAAAATTTTACAACTTTGAAAGGGTACAAACTATTCTAACTTTATATCATTAATTTATATAATGTCATCTGGTAGAAATATATTATTTGTGCAAAAATCCGAACACTAGTGTATTATAAAGTTAATTGTGCCGCATTGTAGAAAAAAACTATAAGTCAACATGCATCAAGGGGTGTATTGGAGAGTAGGAAATAAAAGTGTATATTGTTACCTAAAAGTAAATATGAGTAACTGATGAGAATTCAAAATTACCTCAATATACTTGAGAAACAATCAATTCGACCACCGCGAGTCCTCAATCAAGTTGCGACAACGATCACTCCTGCAAGCTGAAATAACTCACAATTCAACCACATAGTATGAGAAATTATTTTAGGGATTGTAATGCAACCAAACTATTAAATTGCGAGAAAAAAATAATTGTAACAACACTAAATACATCAACACCTATCTACCTCTGTATTTAATTGATTATCGAGATTAAAAAAAAAAGGTAAAATCAATTATCCAAGATGACATGGGTGGAGACAACTGTACAGAGGGTGTGCGGGTTGAAAAAGAGGTTGTGAGAGATGAAGAAGAGGGTGGGATACAGGTTTAAGAAGATGGTGGGATGGGGTTTTAAGAAGAGGGGTGGGATGCGGGTAGAAGAAGGGTGGGATGCGATTGTTGTGGGACGTGGGATGCAGTTGTTGTGGGATAAGGGAGACGAATCCATGATTATCGTACAGATAGCGTTGGGGAGAAGTGGGTATCTCCCAAATTTGAGATTGTTATGCTTCTTTCCCTCCAAATTTTTCTCCCTATTGATATTTTTTGTTAAAGTGGGTCACAAATAATTGAAAAAAATATTAAAAAAATATTAATTTTATGAAATATATTTAATGTTACCATGTATATGCAACTTTCATAAAACATAAATATATTATATGGCAGTTAAAATATTACTGTCACAACATATGATACTGATATGACCCAATACATATACACGAGTCATAATTATTTGTTTAAATGAGAAAAGGGTCATAATTGTGAAATAATCATAGTTATTATGAAAGTTTAATTAAAACGGTCATAAAATTTAATTTTAAAACTGTCATAAAAGGGTATTTTTCTAGTACTGAAGTTATAGAAGAAATAAAGGAAAAAAGAAAAAAGAAACTAAAAGAAAAAAGAAGTTAGATTACTGCAATGACCGTTCGACCGCGACTAGGGGCCGATCGACGGAGTCCTTAGGTAAAAGCCCACTGCTTTGTTTGTAAGCAGAAAACTACTTTACCAGTCGACCGGGCAGTTAGGGCCAGCCGATATGTCCCCTGTTCCATGGTCTTCTTTGGTCCGAAATGAGGGAGAATTGGATGGAAACGGTATTGACAATATCATATTTTTCCAAAATCCAAATGACATGCCGTTCACGGCCATGCGAAGCTAAATCGACAAACTAAGCTTCCGTGGAAACCCTCTGAGCCGGAGATGAAGTGCGAAAGGTCTAAAATGCCCCTGAAATAGCATTTGATGATGGAACTTTCTCCAAAATGCAATGAATCCTCACTTTTAGCATTCCAATACTTACAAAAGATCAATTAAGCCTCCAAACCATATATATATATATATATATATATATATCCAAAACCAAGTTTGTCTCGTTAACGAGCATAAATATAGGCATAAGGAACACAAAAATTTCTAGAATGTGTAAAGATAACGGGCACGCATATCCAATATTCGTGACTAATCACCCCCCCTAAACTTAGACATTACTAGTCCCTAGTGATGAAACAAAAAAAACTAGTCCACAAAATGTAGTACAAAAAGTATATAGGAATAGAAAATATAAATGCCACTTTCATAGGGAACACAATTGTATTTGGCATATGAAATAAGGCATTAAAACTCTAGGCTACCCTAGACGATGAGTGTCATCTCTTGAGGGTTTTCAGGGATGAAACCCACAAATATCATAGTTTTCTCAAAATATGCCAAACCACATTCGACAAGCCCAACAATAACAAAAAAGATTTCAAAAATGTTATTAGCAAAGTGAATGAATGAATTCACACAAAAGTGTGTTTTATTAGCATTATAGAATGAACTTCGTAGAATTGAAGTATTGAAAATGTGGGATGGGAACGAGCACATGCAAAGTATGATTTGTTAAAAACTTATATAAACCGGATAATAAACATTAAAGTGTGCACATAACTCAATCCTCACCGGGCATTACGCTCAAGAAATGAAATCACTATGAATGGGGGGTAATACACGGGACATGTGGGCATAAAGAGTAAATGGAAATGGAAACAAGGTCGCGCACATGCCACGAATGAAGAATGCTATATATAAAATGAAAAACATGTAATATCAATAAAAGATACCATCATTAAAGGAGGCAAAATGTATTTTCACAGATTATCGCAACTATTTAAACTTTTGAATTGCATTCACCTTAAGATCAAATAGGATTTGTAGGGTTGTAATGTAGGTTAGGCTCTAGTTATGAAACGAAGCAAATATGTATGAATTCAAACTATTCGAAGATGAAAACTTCGGATAATGGGAAATTGCGGGTAATTACAAAATTGGAATATGATTCCATAACAAGCATTGAATATAACAATGGGAAGAGTAAACAAAGATAATTGAACAATAAACACAACATGAAAATCTTTATCTTTCTTTTCTTTTCTTCTTTTTCTCACTTTTTTCTTTTCTCTTCTTTTGTTTTCTACTTTCTCGTTTTCTTTTCTTTTCCCACCCTCACATGCTTTATTGCAACAACATAACGCAAAAATCATTCAATCCCAAGTATCACTCCAAACAAAGGTAAAAAGGGTGATATATATATGGTTATAACTCCAATGTGGAGTTGGTTATGAGATTTGGGTTATGAAACAAAAGGCAATAAATAGGCTCATAGGGGTTGACGAGGGAAAAAATTTAAGGTGAGGTCAAGGTCCATATGAGTGATATAACAAAGATGGCCTATGATCATTTCCTAAAGTTAATGCAATTCTCGAGTCAAAACAAACTTTGAAAATCATGTTCAAGTAACACATTTCATATAAAAACTCAATTAATGAACGATCAATGAAAGAATAGTGAGAGTACCAACGACTGTAACATTTTTAAAAAGGAAAGACAAGTTTATAACACTCCCAAATGAACAAAAGCCTAAAGCTCACTAGGTGTAAGTATATACAATTCAACAAAAGATTACCGACTTATAAAAATCTTAAACCAAATCATTTAAACAAGAAAAACACATGGGCATATGGGATTAAAGTCTAGTTTATGAAGTTATAAATAATATCAATAATTGACGACAAAATTCTAATAACTTCTAAAATCGAGAACACGTATTATTGAATTGTCTACTGGATCGGGCAATTATTAAAATTTATCATCGAAAATAAAGGCAAAATGCCTAACAAAGGAGGAAAAAGAAAGAAAAACTTTTTTAGATTTTAAATTTTTTTACAAGAAAAGCATGGTTGAGAAGAACATATAAACAAATCAAAGAAACTACCAATAAATGGATAGAATATTCCACCCCCCTAAATAAAAACCTGACATTGTGCATAATGTGCATTAAGAACCAAGCTAGAGAAAGGAAAAGGTAGATATTTCCCAAAATGGAGCGATCTCGTGAAAGTACAAGTCCAATGATTTTGCAAAACATATAAGTACCAAGCATAGAAAGAAAAAACCAATAACAAAAACATAAGTAACTACACAACATAGTAAGTAAGAATAAAGGAAAATAAGAAAATTAAAACAAAACTAACTATTTACAACCTCGAATTTTAACTTCTAGCTAATTGTACACTAGAAGTTAAAAATTTTGAGGGTCCATCCAAAATAGGATTTTACTTTGGAGGATCAACGAGGGACCCTCCCTTTCATGCATACTTTCCAAAAAATAGAAATCCATTCAAATAACGGAAGGGGTGTGTAAGGTGGATGAAATTAACCATCACCAATTAATTTTTTTGGTGGGATGATGGGAGATGTGAATAAAATGAGTGACAAAACACGTGGAATCCAAAAAAGCAAAATTTCCTCCCAAATATTTTGCAATTGGAATAGGAGGTGGCGGATGTGGAGGTAAAACTACCTTAATGGAAAGAAACTCTAGCAAGTACTCCACAATCGGTGAAAGGGTTAAATTTTTTAATGTTTTGAACCGATTCCTTGGGTAGTTTTATGGGTTCGACAATATAGAATAAAGACGGGGACAAAAGAAATTCAAACTCAATATATGGGTCATCATCTCTTCAAGATTGAGTTTCGAAGGAAATGAGATCATTTTTAATGAAATATTTTTCTTTGGGGACCAAAGAAGAAATCATTTTATTGCAAATGGATACTACATCCATTTCTTCCTCAATTTCATTTTATGTTATACCATGGGCCAAATAAAAAATTGGTTTGTTCCAAAGTAGGAACAATATCCTCATTTGGTTCGAAATATTCCTCGACTTTAAAAGTCACGGAAGAAAAATCATCGTCGAATTTAAATAATAAGTCCAACTCATGCTCCAACAATGTTCTTCCCGATATCGAATTTTAAATTTCGCATTATCAAGAATAAGCAAGCCCTCATCGAAAGTCATAGGCGGAGGCACGAATTCTTGCGAACGAGGACTTTGAAAATCATCCTCGAAACTACTATCAAAATCATTAACATAAGAATTTTGAAATCTATTGCGATTCATTTCAAAATTCTTATCATGAGGATTTTGAGGCCCAAAAACGGAATAAGCATTCTCGAAATTCACCTAATCCATAACTTGACTTTCGTAATACTCACCTTGTAGGGGGAGTCCCCACCAAAGAGTGATTAACTTAGTTAATCTGTTAATTAACCTATAGAGAATGAGGAGGATGGACGCTAAAGCAAGTTACCTAGAAGATGATCTATATAAGTGGCTCGAAGAACCCACCTCGAAGATTCTCCAACGTACCTGGCTCGAAGGATCCAATACCTAGATCGAAGTCACTTGAATGACGATAACTTGTAATAAGAAGTAGAATGACATACATCATGTACATTATCTTATAATATATATTGAGTGAGGTTATTTGGTACCCATGAGGGACCTTGCCTGGCAGGGCATGGGAGAGCTAACATGATCTATCGAACAACCTCCTCTTGGGAACCTCGCAGGGACATGGTTTGGAGGATTAATTGCAATGCAATGTTGTGAATACATTTACAACCCTCTTGGCACACTTAATCAAAACTTCAGTTAGCACATATGGTTAATCGATCCACTACAGCCGAGCTACCTCAACTCTTACTTGTTCAAGGGAAACTTCTCAAAGTATCTCAATCTTGGATCTTGGTTCTAAGATAGTTCTTAACCAACAAACGGAAATTAAACACTCGAGCTACCTATCAGCCAAGCAACCTTAAAGAAAACACCATCCCGCCTGACTGATGTGACTATACAGCTATCAGAGTCAATATTTAACCACTTTCTGACATCATAACGTATGTAATTTAGGTACTTGAAGTTATATCACTCAAGTGAGTTTATCCTTAGCACGATAGGTCTAGTTCACCAAACGTGACCCTTAAGTCATCCTAAGGTAAGCTCCAAGCTACTATGTCACACTCATTGATGCCCACCATACCTCCACCGAATGAAACAGTTTCCCACCAAATTATGAGATCCCATTCATTTAATACAATATCTTCTACTTTAATGGGAGGTACTTGGGAATTTAATACGATCGCTCATATTTAACGCATGAAAGTTTACTCGGGTAACTAGCCCTTTATATAAATACACCATAAAAACAGTTATCTCGGAGAGCATTTTAAGCCTAGAATTTCTGCCGAAATTCCTCCATACAAAAGAGATATTGTCAGAACATTAAATACCCACACCCGTTTAATACCCATATCATTGAGCATTAACTGATCTTGAAGTTTTTACCTTGCCTTTATTGTTCCTAAAGTGCTTTCTCTTTGTCCCTCCGACCATGCTACCTGCTGGTCCTATCCATTTATTACTCTTGTTGTGTATTTATTGTGCCGACATATCATTTAATACAAGTTTGAGTATGGAATTCCTTTGCCTCTTATTCACCTGTGTTTAATACAAGTATGGAATACAAGTATGGAATTCATTGTCAATGTTTAATACTGCAAGGTGTTGATCCTGATCTTGATAAGGGGTTACGCCTCACTTGATACTAATCGTATCCCAAGAACCCACATCTTACACAACCAAAGACATTTTAAATATTTTAAGTTTTTGGGCTTGTAAGTATTGACCAAAAGTCATAGGCGTGGGGGGATTTCGAGAATTATCATTACGATTACTGAAAAAATTGGAACAAGACATGCTTACCGCAAAGAAGGCTCGAGGTGGCGAATTCTACAAAGTACTTTGCGTCCAAAAAATTCAAGCATTTTTTGGTGCTCAAAAAGTAAAAGTCCTACAAAAATAGTAGAGAGATAATACAAATAGAAATAAAATACAAAAAAATATTAAAATAATTAAATTCTAAAACAAACAAGACCCCGACAATGGCGCCATTTTGATCGAGGGTAAAAAATAGCGCAGTGTCAGCATGCCAGTCATTCTTTTTATTTCACTCCCTCAATTCAAAAACCTAGACTATTGACTACACTCTTTTGAGGAAGTATAGCGGCCAGTCCGGGTATCGAAAATTCATAGAGACTAGTTGTGAGAATTATAATTTTTTAATACTTCAGGATTAAAAGTTTAAAGGTAATTCGTAACAAAAAGAAAAGATAACTAGGCATGGATGTTAAACTAAGATTAATAAAGGGAATAAAAACTAAATGGTTACATGGGACCACTAAAGATAACTAGGCATGGTTCCTACTAATACCCCTCACCTCAGTTTAATGTGTATAAATGGTTACATGGGACTACGAATTTAGTAAGATTGAATCCCATTTCAACAAGTAATTAAATCTAGAGTTGTCATCCACTAAATTCCCATAAAAGCCTAATATGTTTTTAAGGTCAACAAATCCTCCAAAAATTACACACACAAGGTCGTAAATACGGATACATGATATACCTTATTAAATTTCCTAGGCTTAATAACAAGAATAACCCAACCGAATTAAATACATAAAACCCATCACCATAGCAAAGAAACCCATTAAAACTATGGTGAGTTCCATTAATCACAACCTAATTTAAAATAGCTACAAAGCATCATAAATAGCATGTAATAAAAGTTAGCAGAAAATGGAACCAATAAGTAAAGAAAGTAAACCTAAATTAGAAATCAAGGAAACTAATTACCAAATCTTGAAAAAAAGAAAAACAACTTAAATAAATGGTAGGGATAATGAATAGTGCAACTTAAATAACCCAAATGGGTAAACCCAAAGAGAGAACTGAAGATGAGCTCTTGATAAAACCAAACCCTAAAAACTAACCTAAACTAAATATAATGAAAGATATATTAGAAAATAAACAAAAGGTTCTATTTATAGTAAGTTATAGAAGAAATAAAAGTAAAAAGGAAAAATAAACTAAAAGAAAAAAAGGAGAAGAATTACTACTATGACTGGTCGATCGCGGCCAGGGGGCAGATCGAACGAGTTCATAGGTAAAAGCCCACTGCTTTCTTTATAAGACAAAATTTCCTCTACCGATCAATGGGAGGGTCAAGGCAGCCCTACTAATCCCATGTTTCATGGTCTTCTTTAGTCCACAATATGAATGGAAACGAAATCGACAATATCTTCTTTGTTCGAGCTCCAAATGGCGTGTCGTTCACAGCCTCGCAATGCTAACTCGATGAAATACACTTTCATGGAATCCCACTGAGTTAGAGATGAAGTTTAAATGTCTAAAATTCTCCTAAAGTAGCATACGATGACAAAACATCTTCAAAATGCAATGACTCCTCACTTTATATGTTTCAATACATATAAGAGCTCAATTAATCCCTGCAAAAGCATATATATATTTCAAAAACTGAGGTTGTCTGGTTAATGATCATAAATATAGGCATAAGGAACATAAAAAAGAGCCAAAATGTGTAAAAATAATAAGCGCGCATATGCAATATTTGTGACTAATCAATGCACTAAAAATTTCAACTGGAAGGTCAGCCTTATACGTTAACTTCCAAAGATGAACTTCCTCAAGAAGTATCCTCCATACATTGGGTGCTAATTATGCGAGAGAGAGGTTGATGATTGTGAGGATGTCTCTAGCATTTGGATCAATCGATCGGCAAAATCCAACCCCAAACATTTGTTCATAAATAGCAACCTCATTCTCTACTCGGCCACAAAAGGCTCTCTCGTTCTCTCAAGGGACTCTCATCCTAATCGAATAATTTATACCATAGAGGTGTATCCACAATATTAAATATGTCTCTCAGATGTTTCTTGGGATGGTCTAGGCATTAGTTGTGTCAAGTTCATCCTCAATCATATCCTCCTCCTCGATATCTATGGGACCCTAGCCATGCAGATCCTGACTCGAAAACTCGTCCTTAGTCATGGCTAATATGGAAATAGCCCTTGGTGGCTTATGGAATGCCACTTCAGATCTCAGCCCATCATCATAAAAAATCTCTAAAACCTCAGGCTCAGGGCTATCTGGATGATGGATTGGCGTCGTGGGGTAACCCTATTTATGAGAATCGATTGCCTAATTCTCATATAGAAAAGAGTTAGCGACTTGCATGACTTCCTTAAAGGAATCATCCTTAGCCCCCCATCGATAATTTAGAGGTTTGGGAATTTTATATGGGCTATAACTTGGGGAATTGGCAGACAAAGAACTCTCTGAAGAAGAAACTAACAATACGTAACTGATGGTGATGACGACTCTAGGTTCGGCTAGACTTGGGTAAGTTATGAGGAAGGGATGATGAATTACAGATAAGGGAACAAGGTTGATTGGAAGTCTAGACTCGGCTTCGACTATCCTCTTAGCCTAGGCATCATCCTTATGAATATCTCTGAGTATGAGCTCTTTGAGGTTAGTGAACTATTCTTTTAATTCGTATAATCTATGGTAAATGAAAAATAAAAGTGGTGAATGACTTGTGTTGAACTAATTATCTAACCTAAGATGTCAAATCGTTTTCAAGTAGAAACCAGTAAAGAACGCTCAAGAGTATCACCAGAAAAGATCATCACAAACTTCACTAAAAAAGCTAACTGTCACCTAAAAATGGAGTCTTTCTTCAAAATCCTCACCACACAGCCCCAAACATCCTAATTTCTACCTAAGAACCTCCAAAATAATCCGACCACCACCGGAGAGGCTGACCGAAAAATAGGAAACTTCATCCGAATTATTGGAAAATAGAAATAAATGACAAAAATAGTGAAATGAAGATTAAAAATAATGGAAATGGAATTAACTGAGGAAGAAGAACACTGGGAACGAAGAAAGGAGAAACGAGATAGCCTAAAAATAGAGAAAAGAGGATTAGGGGTGGCTATAAAGGGCATGCAATATGCATGTTTGGGGGTGCAATGTTAACCCCAAGCCCTATAAATAGTCTCTTTTTTGCCCTGGGAAAAAGATCAAAAAATCAAAACCCTAGCCTAAGCTTTGCTCCTCTTACAATAGAGAGAGAAAGTAGTGAGAGTTGTATCACTAAGTCCGTTAAAGCCCATTTTTACAGTAAAATTGGTACTCACCTACACAATGGAGTAGTCTAATGGCTGAACCACTTATATTCTACTCTTACTCCTCTTCTCCATCGTCCCTTATACACCTATTTAAACACCATTATTTCACACGCAAAGCTATTCTGGATTAAGATCATACTATTTTAATTATTGATACTAAATCAGGTATCATCACCATCTAATCGTATTTGTAGTCTAAAATGGTCGACGTAGCGGCATCATTGAGATCTCTAGTGGAAAGTGAGCAAGGCATGCAACACCAATTGATGGAATTTAAGTAGGATATAATGAGTTGGATCCCAGAGTAACCAGTAGGAAATCCCATTAGGTAGACGTTCATGAGAGGATATGCACCACTAAAAGTTAAAGATCTACCCCTATATCCAACCAAAGAAGTCCTTTACGGCCTGAGGAGGAAAGAGGTCATTGATACTCGTTGTCTTCGCCTTGGGAAGGAGGTGTAAGGAGGATTTGAGGATGCGCCGTACAAGGTGGAGCATAACTGGGACTATGGAAAACTATATGAGACATCAGACACATCATATCAACCAGGTAAAACTCATCCTCCTACTTACCTAGGTAAAAATGTCAAATATATCCAAGAGTCAGCATAGGAATAGTTCATTCAGAAGACTAAAAAGAGGTTCATCATTGATCATCTCAAAACAAAAGGATATTGTAGCTGAGATTTTATCCAAAACAACATTTTTGGGATAAGGATCACTAGTCTTCTCAACACAACTTATCCAAAGCACCATTCGTCCCAAAGAGCATACCAAGAGGTGAATAGTACAAGAAGGGACCCAAATAGAATAACTGCCCATAGAGTTGTTTGATGTGGAAGGTTTAGGGGACAACATCATTGTTCATAAGAAGACATGGAACAACTCAATTCATAGGCTAGAAGATAATATTGACGACCTCATCAAAATATAAGACCTTAATCGTAGGGGATATATGGAAGGATCACCCTTTGTAACTAGAATTTTTTATTATTCGATACCTGAAAGGTTCAAACCACCAGTGGTGATGCCCAGGTATGAACAATGAATATTTACTCCACTCTAAACTAGATGAGTTTCGAAGCATTTTTTAGCACTCTCACTAAGGTTATCCATGTGTCGTATGTTGGTTTGATGATTGGAAAGATAGAAAATCTTAATGAGTTGGCTACGAAATTTATTCACATCTTTTATTTCGGCATGAAGCCTGCAGAGGGAGCGGCTCATATGTCGAGCAAGAGGTAGGATAATATTGAGCCGTTGGGAGATTTCATTTCAGGATTCAATAAAGAGAAGTTAGGAATTAAAGATTATGATGAAAGCATTACGAAGGCAGCCCTGATTAGTATGGTTCAATCGGGAAAATCTATTGGATACTCTCTAAAGATCCTCTAAAATTTATAAAAGGACTTTTGTCTATGAATGAGAGAATCATGAAAGCATAAGAGGCTATCGCGGCCAAGAGGGGAGACCAAATTGAGTAAGGTATCAGTAAGTCTGGGAAGATTCGAGGCAAAGATAATGAGAAATAATAGAAGAAGCCAAATGATAACATATTTTCAAAGTATACCCTCTCATTATTATCCCTGATCTCATAATAAATGAGACGAAAGATAAAAAAGAACTTAATTGTCCTATGAAATTGAGGGGCGCTACACACAAAATAGATCAGATCAAGTGGTGTAAGTTCCATAAGGATCATAACCACACAACATATAAGTGTTATGCTCTGAAAGACATGCTTGAGAAACTACTGAAGAAGGGAATCTACTAAAGTACGTTAACAAAGGAGGAAACTAAGATTACAGAAGGAAGAGATATTCTTAATCAAAGGATGACATGAAGAAAGAGAAATAAGTTCAAACTAATTGAAATGATAAAGAGTTAGATGATGATGAGGAGGACGACACTGATCTTCCAGTTAAACCAGGGAAAATTGAAGGTAATCTTAACATGATTTCATTTTATGTCAAAATGATCTCAAGAGGTATAATAAGTGGACGAACTAAACCATATAATATAAAGGGCTATGTTTTTTAAGCTAAAGTCAGGCCAAAGAAAATGGATGTTAATTTTCAAGAGCCTGGAGGGAAATGAGGAAAGATGAAGAAGGAAGACATTAAAAGTCTCATTGTGGGGTTCTTTTGGATGTATTTTAAAGGGATCCTATCCCCCTATGATGACCCACCTGTTATCAGCATAAGAGAAAATGACTACAGTGTGTCTCGTATTTTTTTAAATGGTGGAAGCTCGACAGATGTAATGTTTTGGGACTTCTTCAAAGGTGAAAAAGAAGATACTTTTCCCGTACCATCACCCTATGATTGGATTTAGCAGCGATAAAGTGCACCCACTAGGAATGTTCGAAATATATTTCCTCATGGGAACATGAACGAGATGTTTGATGAGAATGATAAACATTTATATAATGGATTAGAATGTGTTATCTTCATATAACATCATTCTGGGAATGGTAGATATAAAGGAATTTGAAGTTATACCGCCCACTATCCGTCAAATTATGGAATTATCGAATCCTTATGTAGTAGGGGTGTCAGTAGTGATCAAGTTTGAAGCATGTGAATGTTATTTGAGTTGAGAAGCCTACAAGAGGAAAATCATACATTACAATATTGATACCTTTGATCCTATAGACAAGGACAAGTTGAAAAAGGGAGAGCCAGTGAAGAGGTAGAATTAATTGTCCTCAATGAGGACGGAGAGAAAAAACCATCCAAATTGGGTCGTCCCTTGAACCTTCCATAAAAAAAGATCTGGTTGAATTACTGCGTAAGAGGTGGATCATTTTTCATGGAGCCACATGGACATATTGTGGATTAACATTGATCTCATCTATCACAAACATGACCTTGGAAATAAGGTAAACTAGTGAATAAAAAAAGACGAACCTTCACTTGGGATAAATATTAAGTAAAAAAATTATAGAAAATAAACTTCTTCATTAAAGACACCCAATATCCAAGTTGACTATAAAATGTCATTATGGTGCCAAAAAGAATGGTAAGTGGAGAATACGTGTAAAGTTTACAAATATCAATAAGGCGAGACCCAAAGATAGTTTCCTATTGCCCATAATTGATCAAATGGTGGATGCCACGACGGGGCATGAACTTATGAGCTTCATAGATGAATATTCAGGCCACCACTAGATCTCAATGTTTGAAGGAGATACTAAGAAGACATTTATTATCATAGACAAATGGACTTATTATTATAAAGTGATTCTCTTCGTCCTGAAGAATGCACGTGCCACTTATGAGAGACTAGTCAAGAAGATGTTTAAAAATCAAATCTTCAAGCCGATGGAGGTTTGTGTTGATGATATATTGAAAAAAGGTTTGAAGTTCAAGAATAATTTAAAGGATTTGGAATGAAATTTTAACACCATGGGCCACTATAAAATGAAGCTTGATCTGACCAAGTGTGTCTTTGGTATTAGCCTCAGGAAATTATTGGAGTCCAGTATATCAAAGGGGAATTGAGTCTAACCTATTTAAGCTAAAAAATTAATTGAAATGAAAACCCCAATAAATATGAAGGACGTTCACGGGATGATGGGAAGGGTTACGTGCTCAACAGGTTCGTCTCGCGAGCAACCGACAAATGTCTGCATTTTTTAAAAATTTAATGAAAAGTTTTTGTGTAGGATGAAGAACATGAGAGAGCGTTAAAAGAACTAAAATCAAACTTGGGCTCACCATTACTCTATCTTGAATCATTCAAGGGGAGAAACTGTATTTATACCAAGTCATCTCAAAGTTGGCTATTAGTGCGGCTATCATTTGAGATGACAATGGGACACAGAAACTGGTATACTATTATAACAAAGCATTGCAAGGAATCGAGATGAGATACCCAAAGATGGATAATATTTCATTCTCCCTAATACATGCATCAAGTAAAATAAAGCCCTACTTCCAAGATCATTCGATGGTTGACTCACCGACACACCTCGAGCGCAATTTTGACTGACGGTACGGATAAATGACTCGTTTTACTTTAAGAGGTCATCGGGTGATTCCGGGCCTCGACTGACCAAAGTCAAATTTCTGAACCGAGAGAATATGTTTGGAATGTAAAAGTACATATCCTAACCTTTCCAACGGTCTGCTCCGTGCACGATTCGTACTTACCATGGGGATGAATGATCCAGTTTCGTTCGGTGATCTCCCATCCAAAGGACTGACGTGCGCTCTCGAGCCCCATTTGACCCAAATTCAACTCCCGGACCTGGGATAGGTCTAAAGGGATCTTGAAGATCTCCGACTTACCTTTATAACATTATTCCCCATGTGTGATTCGGATCAACGGATTACATTCTACAATAATTTTTTAAAGAAAATCTGCACGAGACTACCAATTGGCAGGTCCGTTTCCCTACCTATCAGAGGTGTGTCCAGGGTAACCTATTGATTGGTAAGTTTAGGGATATGTCGATTTCCACCCCCTTACCCTATAAATAGAGAGAATGACCTCACTCCAAAGACACCTCAAATCCATCAGCATCAGTGATCTCAACAATATTCTTTTGAAATAAGTAAAATTTCTTCATGTGAAATTGCATTCAAGCATATATTCTCATCCTTTTCATACCCAATTTAGCAAAATGTCATTCTATATCATCCAACCTTCCTCTCACATTCAAGGAAGTTTATCTAAGATCAAAGATCAAGCTTCAATGAAGGTCTAAATCTTTCCATCTCTCTTTAAATTTCTAATTTTTACATAAAATTCATTAGATTCGTAATTTAGTTCTTACTTTAGTTCATACACATTAATATGTTACATTTTTATTAGTATATTCCACATACTTTCTTTTTAATAAAAAAAACAAAAAAAACAAAAAAGGACTACACCCGTAAATTCCTATAAGGATTATCCATCACATTTTTTCAAAACTAAAATAATTTTTCTACACACACACATATAATAAAATCCCGTTCGAATCTATAGGATAAACTCCACCCCCATGCCTCATTCGAACTATGTGGACTTTGATGACTTTATAGGCTACGTCGGCAATTCATATTAAAATCTGAGTCTCGAGTCCAACTTTCCAATTTTCCAACTTTTCACTTTTTCACTTTTTCTTAATTTTCCAATTTTTCTAATCCTCCAATTTTTCTAAATCCACCGTTTCCACATTTATCATATTTTTGCATTATTGTACACATTATCTTTGTGATCATTATTAGCGTTTCACACAACTCATATTATCATTTCATCATAACGATAAATATTGTGATACGCGCATAAATCACATTTTCTATATATTATTTTCGCAACATTCTTATGAATGAGCTCACTCTATCTTTTCCATTGTATGAGTTGAATGATTATGATATCCATTATATATTCATGCACACACCCTTCACGAAGAAATAAAGTAAAATAATAATCCAAGCCCACGAGAGATCGAAATGGCGGGTTGGTTGCCTAACACCTTCCCATTCCATAACTTAGCCCTCGAACCATTTGAATTATTAGTTTCGTATGCATCAGTTTGTCTTTGATGCCATTCTCTCGAAGCGTCGACATGTTCTTTTGCCTATTTTGTGCAAAATAGGTTGGCGAATCCATCTCTTAACATTCACCTCACACCGACGACGTCTGAAGCATTCCTAAGTAGGGCATGAGATCTTTAAATTCCCCTTTCTTCTACATACCCTTTGGGAAGCATGGTGGAGGAAAAAGGGTGCGCATCTTGATCGGTATGGACATATTGCGACTCCTCTGAGGACTAATATTATAAGAGGGATAAACTCTATTTGCCTGGGTGTTTTATTCTCTTATGTGTGTATGCACCTACCTATATGTTCCATTTTTCTCCTCTATTATTTCTTGTACATACCTCATGCTTATATCACTACTCACTCACACACCTGTAGATATTCTCCATGTACACTTCAAACTACATGCACCTAGGATCACTTATATCTACATGTTGCACACACCACTTGTAGATTGATCCATGCTTAGGTTCACTACCACACACTCACTTGTAGATAGCCACACATCACTCACTCTCACATAATCCATGCTTAGCATAGATTTACTTTTTATACTTGTACATTATTCCCTGCTTAGCATGTTGCTCATTAATAAAGATACTCTCTCCATAATATACTAATCAAGAATTATGAATTTTGCACACTTAATCACCGAAGAGGATTTCTATTGACCAAATTTTGTCCCGTGACGGGCGTTGGTCCGGTAGGTCGCAGTTAGCCTAAGCAATATAACTCTCACCTTACATTGTCCAAGTACCTTCAACGTATATCGAACGGTTCCCCTTGCATCATACCTATTGACCAAAGTCCAAACTGGAGGTATATCGCAGATAACTCATTCACGTATGTCGATTATATCGAATTCGCTCTCACATATATTGTCCCCGTGAGGTATATAATGAGGAAATTCACGTACACTCAGGTATATCAAATGGCTTGTACACACGTACATATTTACCTGAAAAGGAACACGTATATCGTGGAAGCCTTGCCAAAGGGGGAAACTTTTCACTTAACCCAATAATTGCATACCCTTATATTGGTGTCAAACCTAGGGAACTCATATTTAGTTTGTCAGTTTCTAACTAGAACTTTGTCGAAATCACGGGTCATCTTGTCGTCCAAATTTTCGTGCAATTTTTAAAATGGGACCCTTCTAATGAGTCTGTTCAAAAGTCCCACCATAGTTTTTACATATTTTTCAAACCCAATTTTTCCAGGCTCGAATTCTATCCGATCTTTCTTTTTACATTTAGGTAAACCTAATACATGTGAGAGCCTAACAAATATAATAATAATCATGCTGAGACCCGTCTCTCGTCTTTTCCTCCATTCTTGACCAAAAAAGTGTCAAAAATATTTTTGCCTCTTTTATTAAAAATACCAAAAAACATTTTCCCGTCCTTATTCCAAAAGTATTTTCCCTCCCTTTTTCCCAAAAAATTTTGTCCTCCCCTTTTTCAAAAATGTAAAAAAAAATATTTTCCTTCCTTTTAAAAATAACGGCTTCCCCCCTTCTATTTTTTCCAAAAATAAATCCAAGTTTTTCTCCTTCTCAAGTTGATTACATACCCTTAGCCTGGCTCCTTGTTGGCTTCGGTCTTCAGTCAAACCACCTCGAAGCTTCATCAGTTCCTTCACTACTTCCTCAGAGTTCAGAATTTATCTTCTTTTCGTGGATAACACAAACCCAATACCAAATGTGCAACATAATTTAATGACAGTTCTAGATCAACTGACTCCCAAGATTGACAGCCTTTAAATCGGGGTTCATGAGATGCAACAAAATTGGGTCCCTATTCCCGAAGATCATAAGGTCCTCTTCCCTGGCGCTATGGGTCTGCCCGCACCCGAGCCTATTTGGGTTCCCAAGGAATACCAACACACTCAACGTGATCCTCCTGCTAATGGTCTTCCACTAGCCCAACTTCTTATGTTTAATCTTGCCCAACCAGGGTATAACTTACCCATGACAATTGATCCGAAGGAGGAAGAATTGAATAAGGTCAAGGAGGATCTCAAGATGTTGACCAAGTAAAAATCTTTAAAAACTACATGGAATACACCCACATATCTCCTTATCATAAATCAAGGTTGCTAGAAAAATTCAAGATACCCAACATTGAGAAATTCAGGGGTAGTGGACCTCCAATTGTTCAACTTCGTAATTACCAGTAATTCATGACTCTCCTAGGTTCCTCCGAGGAAATAATGACCTGAATGTCGCAACAGACTGCGAAGGACAATGCTCTCCATTGGTTCTTATCCCTCGAGGAGTCCAGCATCCGTAGTTAGGATAATTTTGACCACAAACTCATGTCACACTACAAGTAAAATGAAGAATTATAGGTTACTCACTGTGATTTATAGATGCTTCAGCAGAACCTTGGGGAGTTAATCAGTAACATGATAGCATAGTGGACAGATAAAGAAGCCATCGTGACCAACGGACCATTCGAAGAGGAGCAAGTCAGCATTATAAAGAAGAACTTCTTACCCCATGTTTGAGCGGTGATGGGAGGATAGTATTACCCTCATTTCCAAGACCTTTGAGAATCAGGAGTGGAAATCGAAGCAGGTCTTACTAAGGCAGAAGTTGAACCGAAGAAAGCATCGAGACAGATCACTCTTAAAAAAATTGAAAAGCTACCCAACACCGTAGTTTCAACCATTAATAATATCTCTTCGCCTGCCACTTCACGAGAACTAAAAAGTCATCTTAACCCCGCCAAGAAATAATACACTGAGCTTCATGCTCACCTCTATAAAGTTTATAGGACCTCTTGAGTCGAAACCTTATCAAACCATTGGACCCTCGTCCATTACTAAACCCATTTCCCAAAACTTTCTTACCAGCTGCCCATTGTGACTTTCACCAAACTACCGGCCATACCATCGAATAGTGTTTCCACCTCTGAAATATGATACAAGGCCTGATAGACCGAATGTCATCATCCTACCATCCAATCCCAAACCAAACACTACCCACAATCCACTCCCAAATCATACAAATGACATCTTCCTAGAAAAAGACCCAGAATTTGATCCATCTACCCAGATCATACCAAATAAATCACCCATATACTCTCTTAAACCTCTCCAGACAAGACCATATTTTCTCCTACACCTTACCAATTTCACCGATCAGGCCCTGTCACTCCTTACTAGAGCATGCATTGTTGTCCGTACCTGTTATGGAGGTAATTATATGGAATTTTCAAAAGTGTGAACCAAATCCTAAATTTTGGGCTGAAATTACCCTCTCAAATGACCATTGACTGCCAGAGATTCAGTGCACTATTCTTAGAATCTCAAAAATGGGACTGAGAGTAAGATAATTGGATAGTACCAACCGATGAAGTCAACTTAGATGATGTGGTCCAGATTATGGAAGACTTACTTCGATAGACCGGTGATATTTGTAGTATGTCTGAGCTACTTGATGCTTTGAAACTACAAGGGCACCTAGTCCCTTCACTTTTACATCTCCCCCTTGAATGGGATGACTTATATGAAGAAGTCATTGGGGTTATGGAGTTTATTAAATTTTTATGGAAAGATGATGTCGTTGCTATCAGATGGGGGGATGAATTAGATGATTGAGATGAAGAGAAAGGTCCAGAAAAGACTAGCCCGATGGTCAGTATATGTGGGATGATACCATTTGAGTATCTTCTAGGAAAAATCTATAATGTGGCTAAACAACTCGAGATTGATGAGGAAACGTCGTTTCTGCGTTTCCCCTCTTTTGTGAACCATATGACCAATTCAGGAAGGCATTACTAAGTACATAACCTTCAACAATCATCGATTGATAAATGAAATGGTGTTGAGAATCTTCCTATGCCTAAAATGACCCTCGAGGAGAGTAAGATCCATAATTAGTTAAAGAAGACCCAAGCTAACATCACTCTGTAGGGACTCTTCATGTTTTCCTAATTGCATCGGAATGCTTTGATCAAGCTACTGACAGGTCCCACAGTCCCTCCTTCTACCACGCTAGAAGAAGTAGTGAATATGGTTGGATCCATGACCTTTACTAGAATGCTCTCTCTCTCCGAAGAAAAAATCCCCAAAATTTGACCAAATCATAATTATGCTCTCAAAATCTCTGTCGAAGCCATAGGAAAGACTGTCCTGCTCTCTCTTATCAATAATGAATCAACTCTTAATTCCTTCTCGTTGAGGACCCTTAATTGTTTGGGACTGAATGTGAGCTACCTCGATCTAACCTCTGCCACTATACGTGCCTACGATAATACCCATCGACATGTGATGGGATCCATAAAGCTTGCAATAGGGGTTAACCCTATAAACCTTGGGCGAAATCACAACTTTTTTTAATCCCCATCTTAGGAGACATCACAACTTGTTTTAATCTGATGCTTGAGAGACCATGGCTCCACAACATTAAGAGTGTGTTTCTTCCCTATATAAACAACTGAAGTTCTTTGCCAATGGGCCAATCATCACAATTATAGGTGATGACGACAATACTGAGAACGTCAGCCCGATAATCCAGTACTTTAGCTACAATATGGGGCGAATGATATGCTTCTATCAGGATTCTGACTTAAACTACTTTTACTCCTCACTTGGGACGATTTCAAGGTTAAGGTTTTCGGGGTATAAACCTCATGGAAATGTCAATGTGATACATATGTTAGAAAAACATACACTTCATGCCCAGAATGGGGCTAGGACAACGACAACAGGGGATACTTGAACCCATTGTGTTGAAGAAATATTTTCCTCCTAGTGGCCTGGTCCGTCAACCATTAGCAAAAGAGCTAAGAATGACCCACCAGCATTGACTGAAGAGAAGACTAGAATGCGTCAAGAATGTCTCAAGAGATTCCTTGAAAAAAATATTCATCAGAGAGGATTAAGCTTCTCCCTTTTATGGCTTTCCTGAACCGTGTTATGATCATTTGGATAAGAAGATGAAACCAAGAATAGAGATATTTTTCAAGACAGCTATTCATGGGCCGAAAGTCCCCAGCATCATGTGCAACCACTCATCAAAGAGACCACATTCGATCTGGAAATTCTAAGGGAATTGACTCTAAAGATTCATTCAATTTGCAGACATTGGGATGACACTCTCCATGATCCCCTTAGGGGATACATCATCGAATCTATTCCACTTGATAAAAGATTTTAATGCACCACTCCTCAAATGGTATGCTGCACAAGTTCCACCTGCTGAAATTTAACCTAACCCAGATGTTTATCCCAGTTCTTCTTATATTATTGTCCCCCTTCCTTTGATGTAATTGAGACCTCCTTCGATGAGGTTCTTAATTATGTTTTCCTATCAAAGAGATAAAAGAAGATTTTGAGTATCTTGTTGTGCCTCACATTAATTATCTTGATTCTAATCAAACTCTTGATGATGATGATTTTACAAATGAATAATTCTTAACTGATCTTAATGAGTAATAAAAAACAACATAACCACATTCAAGTTAATAAAGATGAAACTGTTATTATTAATCTCGGTTATGGTAGCCATCTACGTTTGATTACGATAGGGGCTACCCTTGACGAGCATGAGCATGGGCAATTCTACGAATTACTAAAGGAATTTGTTGAGGTCTTAGCATGCTCCTATGATGACATGTCCGGTATCGATCCTGAGATCGCTCAGCACAAGATTCTAACTCTCCCAGAATGCAAACTGGTCAAACAAAAACTACGAAAGCTCCGTACCGAATGGTCCCTAAAAGTTAAGGAAGAAATGGTCAAACGGTCAAACACGAGTTTCATCCATGTGATCAAATATCCCATATGACTAGATAATATCGTACCTGTACCAAAATGAGAAGGGAAGGTTCACATGTGTGTCGACTATTGAGACTTGAATAAGGCCTCTATGAAAGATGATTACCCACTGCCCAATATTAACATGATTGTGGACAACACAACTAGTCACTCTCTTAAGTAATTCGTTGATGGGTTTACCGGATATAACCAGATCAAGTTGTACCCAGATCATCAAGAGAAAACCACATTCATCACCCTTTGAGGAACCTTTTGCTACATTGTTATAACATTTAGTCTAAAATATGCTTGGGCTACCTACTAGAGGGTTGAATAACCATCTTGTATGATCTGATACACAAATATTTGAGGTCTATATAGATGTTATGATTACTAAGTCTAAGACTAGGGATAGTCATGTTCCCTCTCTCTGAAAATTCTTCGAGTGACTGTGAGGATATCATATGCGACTTAACCCATAGAAATGTGTCTTTGGCGTTAACAAAGGAAAACGCTTGGGATTCATAGTTAGTGAGAAAGGGATAGAAGAAGATCCTGCCAAGCTGAAAGCCATACATGAGATGCCAACACCTAGTATGGAGAAGGAAGTCTGGGTATTCCTTATAAAATTATAATAGATTAGCCGATTCATCGACCAGTTGACTTCTATCTATGAACCCATCTTCAAACTACTCCGAAAGGATTCTACCAAGGTTTGGAATGAAGTTTGGCAATAATCCTTTGACTTAATCAAGAAATACTTAACTCGACCTGTAATACTCATATTTTTGCAGCCTGGTGTTCCCCTACTCCTATACTTAATCGTAATAGATATTGCAGCTGGGTCTTTACTAGGCCAATACCTTGAAGAAACCCGCAAAGAAAGATCCATATACTACGTTAATCGCAAGTTGGTAAGGTACAAAATCAACTACACAGTCTTGGAAAAATCATGTGTCGCACTTATCTCGGTCACCTAAATATTGTGGCATTACATGTTTGCCTTTCCCCTTAAGCTTGTATCCGGGGTGGATACTATCAAGTACCTACTCGAGAAGCTTACCTTGTCATCTAAACAGCCCGTTGGTTAATGCTTTTAGCCAAATTCGATATTGTGCATGTCACGCAAAAATCCATGTGTACTTCCCAAGAAGACGTTTATTGATAAATGTTCTTCGACAAAACTACCAACAAGAAAGGGTATGGCATTGGGATAATCCTAATCTTCCCTGATGACTCTCACACTCCCATTGCCATCAAGTTAGATTTTCCTTGCACCAGAAACATGACTGAATATGAGTCATGCATGATAGGCCTAAAATTCTCTCTTTAGAAAGGAATTCGATACCTAGATGTTTGTGGAGATTCATCCCTCATCATCGGTCAAGATCTCAGAAGATCGAAAGTCAAGGATGAGAAACTCTTACCCTTACATGCCTACCTAAAAGAGTTGGCATCCTAATTCTAAGAAATCACCATCCACTAATTTCCCCGAGTAAAGAACAACTTAGCTCATGCCCTATCTACCTTATCCTCTATGATCGACATGCCTAAAGGAATAAGAATGGCCCCTTTCCTTATTCAAAAGCAAGATAAACCAGCCCACTACTACCACACTTAGCTCATCACAAAAGAAGATCCTGATATAGTCGATTGCTAGTACTATGATATTTGGAGCCTCCTCAAGCATGGTAGGTATCCCCAAGGTTCTAGTAAGAAAGGATGAATAATCTTTCACAAACTGGTTGCCCAGTACATTTTCTGCGATAAAGAACTATTCAAACGAAACTTCAATGGAACTCATTTGGATTTCATTTCAGGGACTGGAATTAAAGAATTGATGCATAAAATACACAGCTGGGAGAGCGGACCCCACGTGAATGGCCATATTCTTGTCCACAAAATCATCAGGCAGGGTTACTACAGGACTACCATGGTTCAGGACTGCACCTCCTATGTTTGAAGATGTCTCAAATGCTAATAATTTTCTAACCTTCAACATTTTCCTCCATAGGAACTATACAACATGACTTCTCCTTGGTCATTCTCAACATGGGGCATCGACATCATAGGGAAGGTTACGCCGAAAGCCTCTAATGGCAACGAATTCAACTTGGTTACCATTTATTACTTCACCAAATGGGTCAAAGCCGAGTCATACGCAGTTCTAAAAGATAAGAAAGTGTCCAAATTCATTAAGAAAAATATCATTTACTGATATGGGGTCCAACACGAGCTGATATCAGACAACGGGTTATATTTTGAAGTAGAAGTGATAAAAGTGGTCAACGAGTATGGGATTTAGAGACACAAATCTTCTTCCTACCAACCTCAAACTAATGGAGCAGGCAAAGGGCCCAATAAAAACCTCAAAGCCATCATTAGTAAGATGATCAAAGGCTGTCGAGATGGGGCTACCGTACTTTAGTTTGAGCCTATAATGGAGCTACCCCATACTCTCTAGTATACATAATGAAATTACTCCTACTTATGGAGCTAGAAATCCCTTCACTACACGTCAGTCTTGAAAGCAAAGTCAGCGAGGAAGACTGACATCAAAGATGTCTTAAAGATTTGTCACTCTTAGACGAATGAAGGCTGAAAGCTCTATACAACATACAAGGGTACCATCATCGAATGGAGCAATCATTTAATAAGAGAGTTAAGGACTGCAGTTTCCAAGAAGGGAACTTTTACCATAAAGAAATAGTAGAGCCCATCTGGGACCCCGAAGGGAAATTCAATCCCAATTGGAGCAACCGCTACATTGTCAAGAAGATCTTGTCAGGAGACGCCGGTATGCTCAGCAACCTTAATGGGGAAGAGATAGCTCATCTAGTCAACCTAGATCGTCCCAAGAAGTTTTACCCATAGTCTGAAATCTTGGCGCGCTACGACTCTTCTTATCTCCCAGTTATTCTAAAAAAATTCTCTATTTCCCTCTACTGAAAACTACGTGGAGCCTGATCCTCTAAAAACCTTTTTTCTTTCAAAAATGCATTTAAAAAAAAAATTCAAAACCCCAGAGGTACATAAGTAGCTCTACACTTTACATGAGAACGAACGCCTTCTTTTTCACAAAATGTTAGTATATACATGAGCAAAAGGATTATGTATGCCTTACTAATTGGTATAAATAATTCAAATGCAAAAACTCATCAAGAGTCGTAACTACATTAGCAAAAACTTTTTTATTCCATTATTAAGAAGTTTCAGCACCATTACATCAACATAGGGAGTCAAACAACTTCCCTTGCTAGTCTATGTAATACCCCGTATTTTCTGCGTTATTTATTTTTGGGGATTAATTGAATTAAATGTTTATTAATTGGAAATTAATCCGGATAATAATATTAACGAGATGTGAGTTAGTGTTTTATTATAATGTGCATACTTGGCATTATATGAATATTGGTAATATTGATATTGTCGTGAGTTATAAATACGGCAATTTGGGAATTTTACTTGACGCGTGTGACCGCCACGTCATGATATTGTGCTACATAATTAAAAAGTGAATTTTAGTTCCATTAACCATATGGTCATTTTGAGTGCGCCAACGCGTCCGTAAGGGTCGAGATAGTCAGAAAACACTAGCCGGAAGTTTAGTTTGGGTCCCGGGATATTTGTGGGCCATACCGACATCATAAAGGGCATTTTGGTAAATTGCATTTTTGGGAATTAAAAAGTGACGAAAATGGGAATTAAAAATCTTACTATTTCTCAACCCACTTAACCCACTTAACCCACTACTACCACTTAGAGATTTAATGGACTACGGGAGGAGTTGAAATATACTCCCAACTTTCAAAAACCAAGACACACTCCATATTCCATTATCTTCAACCTTGGGAAAAGCTTGAGAGAGAGAGAGAGAGAAGGAAACCGTGAGAAGAGCTTGAAAGAGAGAGAAGGAAGAGAATTCTGCAGAAAAGTGAGAGGGAGAACAACTGGACTTCAAGATTCAACACCAAATTCTGAGATAATTAAGGCAAGTGATTTAAACTCCTTTAATTCAAGATATGTTTCCATGTTTAGGAATTTTCGGAATTTATTTTTGGAGATAAATTAGACCCATGAATTGAATGTTAAAGGACATGATTTATGTAGGAATTCCATGTAGTATATTCTGGACGAATTTATATGTTGAAAACAGAACCTTGATGATCAAAAGGTAGAATTAGAAGAAACTTAATGATGTTCTTGAATGGAAGAAATCTGGGAATTATTTTGATGTAGTTTTAATCCAAAGTAAGCCTTTAAATGATGAAGTATGGGATTTAGAATGTTATTACTGAAATAGGATGTTAGTATAACGTTATAGTGACCTTATCTTGAAGTTTCATGCTTAAAAATGGTGAATTGGGACGAAACTGTAACTGCAAAACGAAGCAGTCCGTAACAGACCTGTGTAATCGATCGATCGACATTCATCAGTCGATCGATCGACCTTCCCAGAATGAATAAAGTTTTCCTTAATTGAATTTTAATGATGATAACCCTTGGATAATTTTATTGGAGACATTGTGATTACCCTTAAACTTTAAGGAAGACCAGTAGGCATGATTATGAGATTGGACTTTAATTGGAATTTAATTTGAGGAATTATTCTAAATTAATGAAATTCGTTATGTGAGTTAATATTTGGGTTAATAGTACAAATTTTGAATAATTTGATGAAATAAGGTTTGGGGCAGAAGTAAGGACCTTAGGTATAGCGATGTTATATGAGGGAATCATGGGAACTTAATAGTCTATTCGAGACAGGTTTTAAGTTTAAGATATTACGACGTGAGACGGGTCGACTATTTAATTTATACATTGTCGGGACACTTGAAATATATGAATTGGGAATAATGGTATAATGATGTAGAGAATACCCTTATTAATATTGAAATATCTAAGATGTGTGAATGCTTAGTAGATAACTTTATGTGTATGACATACTTACCATACTTGCTATCACGGGAGGTTACGTTCGCTTAGGACCTTCTTATCCTTGTGTTGCCCGGATTTAGATTGGTGCCTAGAGGACATAGTTCAAGAGAATGACTTATTTGTGAGTTAATAAGCCAGCTGACTATGGAGCGTAGGTATGTACGTGACCATGGATATGATTGAATTATGTTCGCCTCCATTTATGTGTGTGGTGTTGATTCCAACAATTCCTGAGAGATTCGGAATTTGTAATCCTTATGTATGTGATATACCGGGATGGATAGCAGAGTATGTGTGCACCGCAGCTTAGCCTTGGGGTGCTTGTATTGTATATTTATGATGTGAAAATATACGGTTAATCGAGAAGGAATTTACTATAATAAATTGTGAGTATAATTATGGTAATGTTTTGAAAGATAAAAAGAGATCTTTTTGGTATTGTTAATAATTGTGAATCCGGGAGTTAAAGAAGAACTCTCTATTTAATTATTAAGGTTGGAAATTTAACGAGAACCGAGTAGAAGTGTTAGAAACTCTTTAGACAGTTATGAGATAACACACGAATGGGTACAGGAACGTTAGGAGTGCACAGTTAGACGAGAGGTGAGTATATCATGCGAGAGCACGTCCTAACATGTACTTTGCATATACTGTTTTAAATGTTTTTAAAGCACTTGCAGGTTTTTAAAATATCTCCACATTTGGGCTCTGACCCGTTTGCTTTCAAATCTATCTTTTTTGTAAAACCATTTTAGGTGCCCAGCCACAAGGTCACCATGCATAGGATTTCCATTCTGATGACGAGCTGTAGCTGGTTGTGGAAGCTACAGGGATTTGCTTTTAGACGCTTATATCATTTGGATTCCTTATTCATTATTCCTCAGTTGTAGGGCATGTTGCCCAAGTTCTATTAGATACATTTCCATTTCAGTTTTCAGACGTTGGCATGTATTCATTTCAGTATTCAGTATTTCATTACTTACTTCAGTTGTGAGATTGTATTATGAGGAGTTTTTCCTCCAGTTTTATTTATATCATGTTACGGTTATTCTATTACTTCATTATGGTGAATGGTGTTATTATTTCTTCATTATACTTGCATGTTAATCAGACTTTAAATTAAAACTTGGCAACTTACTTTTAAATACTAGGTGGTTAGTAATAATAAAATGTTTTCGGCAGTGATGCTATTAACTAAACCAACTTGGCGTTTTGATTTAATTCAATAAAGGAGTAGCTACCCGGTATTTAAATAGTCGGGGTGTCACAGGTGGTATCAGAGCATCAGGTTCTAGTGTCCTTTAGGATCTGAACGGCTTATTATGTTTTCCGCTGATCTTTCTTTGATATAGAGCCCTATATTTTTGGACTGTTGTATTCTTTTGTTTATGCTACGTTCTTTAGCTATTTTAAAGTTTATAACTGTGAACTTATAGACTTTATTCTTATTTCAGAATGCCTCCACGACGTGCACCACGAGTTCCCAGGAATGCGGCGCCAGAACCACAGCCCGCACCGGTTCAGGGCATGATGAACGCCGCTGAGGTTGCAGCTATTGTAGCGCAAGCGATAAATGCCGCCATTGCCGTTGTTCAGCAGGCACCGCCTCAGGCGTCGGTTGTCGCGCCAGTTCAGGCAACTTCATTCCCGTCTGCTTGGGAGCGCGTACGTGACGCTTTTCAGAAAGCGCATCCGCCAGAGTTTACAGGCAGCTCAGATGTAGTAGTCTCGAGCCAATGGAGGAAGGATATACAGCGGCACTTAAGGATGTATGAGTGCACGGATGTTCAGAAGCAGGTGCTAGCTACTTTTAAGCTAGTTGGATCTGCATTGCAGTGGTGGGAGTCTATTACCACCGTAGAGGAGAGGGATACTCTCACTATTCATGAGTTTTGGGTGCGGTTCGACCGCAAGTACTTTTCGTCAGCAGTTCACACGGAAATGAGGAGGAGATTGATGAGTTTGAGGCAGGAGGACAAGACAGTGGCCGAGTATGAGGCCGAGTTCACTAATCTTTTGAATATCGTTCCTGATGAGATACCGTCAGAGAAGAAGAAGATTGAGAAATTTACCGACGGGTTGACATGGAGGATCCGTAAGCATCTGTTAGGGAACCTTTCGTTGGCCACGTATTCTGATGTGGTTAACGCTGCATTGTTACATTGCCAGGACCACCGTTTTCATATGGCCGAGGGCAAGAGATCGGGGGAGTCTAGCCATCAGGGCAGGACTGGAGGACATGGTACCGGTGGGGCACAATCTTTTCAGGGGCAGAGACAGGTAGAGCAGGGTTCTCAGCAGGGGGATCAAAAGAGGTTCCGTTCAGGAGGTTTCAGGAACGGTCAGGGAGGATTCCGAAATGGCCAGCAGGGTCATAACGGTCATCAGGGCCAGCAGGGTCAAAATGGCCAACATCAGCAGTTTCAGCAGGGCCAGCAGGGCCAAGGGAGGAATGGTAACGACCACCAGGGCCGGGGACAGCAAGGGCAGAGGGGAGGGAACTTCCCAGGGAAATGTTTCATTTGTGGTAAGATTGGCCACAAACGTCAGGAGTGTCCTGATAAGGGCCGGGCCCCACAGCAGCAGCAGCAGGGTGCTCGACAGGAGCCACAGAAGCCACTCTTTCCACCAGCCCTCCCAGCTCCAGCTCAGATCATTCCAGCAGTTCCTGTGCAGCAGGGGCAGCTACAGTATGGACGTGTTTACAACGTCCACCAGGCTGCAGTTCCACAGGCACCGCCCGCGATTGAGGGTACGTTTCCTATCCATGGCACTATGGGTCGGGTATTATTTGATACGGGTGCTACACATTGTTTTATAGCTACACACTTCGCAAAGGCATTAGGATTGTTAGCCACAGCGGAGAGCACAGTTACGTGTGTCGACTCACCTTTGGGGAATGGGTCACTTATATTCTTTATATGTCGGGGAGTGGGGGTAGAGATTGGTGGTTTGGTATTACCTGCGGACATGTTGGTACTAGATATGCATGTTCACGATGTTATTATCGATATGGACTGGCTCGCTGATCATAGAGCAATGATTGATTGCTTTGGTGGGAGCATTGTTTTTGCCATTCCGGGGCAAGAGATGTTTGTTGTGGCGATGCCTCGCCCAGAGGGAGGCTCGACCGCTCATTTATATTACATTGAGGAGGATACCTCTAAGGAGGTTGTGATTCCTTTAGATTCGATCCCAGTCGTCAGGGAGTATTCTGATGTGTTTCAGGAGATACCAGGCCTACCCCCCAGTCGAGAGATAGATTTCGTTATAGACTTGTTACCCGATACGAGACCTATAGCACGAGCACCGTACCGTATGGCTCCGGCTGAGATGAGGGAATTACGGGATCAGATTGAGCAGTTGTTGGGTCAGGGGTTTATTCGGAGGAGTACTTCACCGTGGGGTGCCCCTGTGTTGTTCGTGAAGAAGAGGGATGGTTCACTGAGGTTGTGTGTGGACTACCGGGAGTTAAACAAGGTCACGATACGGAACAAGTATCCGTTGCCTCGAATCGATGACCTATTTGACCAGTTGAGAGGAGCTTCTTACTTCTCAAAGATTGATTTGCGATCTGGATACCATCAGTTGCGTATCAGGGAGGAGGACGTCTCGAAGACTGCGTTCTTATCGAGATATGGTTCCTACGAGTTTCGGGTTATGCCATTTGGTTTGACCAACGCTCCAGCAGCATTTATGGACTTGATGAATAGGGTGTTCAGGGATTTCCTAGACCAGTTTGTCATTGTCTTCATCGATGATATTTTGGTTTACTCCCAGACAGAGGAGGAGCATGCCGAGCACTTGAGGCTAGTTTTGCAGACACTGCGCCAGAATGAGTTATATGCAAAATATGAGAAGTGCGGGTTTTGGCTGAAGGAGGTTCAGTTTTTGGGGCATATTATTTCCGACCGGGGAATATCGGTTGATCCGGGGAAGGTATCCGCGGTGAGGGAGTGGGGACAGCCCACGACACCGACAGAGATCCGTAGTTTCTTGGGCCTAGCAGGTTACTACAGGAGGTTTATTCGGGGTTTCTCCACGATAGCGGGTCCCATGACACACCTAACCCATAAGGGTGTGCCATTCATTTAGAGTGATGCCTGTCAGTTGGCATTTGATGAGTTGAAGGACAAGTTAACCTCAGCACCTGTGTTAGCATTGCCGAGACCGGGAGTTGAGTACCTTGTTTACACCGATGCATCCTTACAAGGACTTGGAGGTGTACTGCAGCAAGAGAGTCAGGCCATAGCTTATGCTTGCCGTAAGCTTAAGCCTCACGAGAAGAATTACCCTACCCATGACTTGGAGTTAGTGGAAGTAGTATTTGCCCTTCGTATTTGGAGACATTATCTGTTGGGGGAGAAGTTTCGATTGTTCACGGATCACAAGTCCCTACAATACCTATTCACGCAGAAGGAGTTGAATATGCGACAACGGAGGTGGCTTGAATTCGTGAAGGATTATGAGTTCGATATCCAGTATCACCCGGGGAAGGCTAACGTGGTGGCAGACGCATTGAGCCGTAGACCGGTAGATGAGGTGGCAGATGTGTGGAAGGCCAAGTGGAAAGAATTGGGACACCAGGATGCAGTGGCCCGATCATTCATGTCTGTGATGACTGTTACACCGCAGATTGTCACGAAGGTGGTGAAGGCACAGGCAAATGACTCGTTCTGTCAGGAGAAGATAGTTCGATTATTAGCAGAGGGAGCTGAATCCTATACTGTTAGCTCAGACGGGGGATTACGCTTCAATGGGAGATTGGTGGTTCCGAAAGGGGAGGAATTGCGGCATGAGGTGATGGCAGAGTCGCACGGCTCACGATTTACGGTACATCCCGGAGGGGACAAAATGTACCAAGACATGAGACGTCAGTATTGGTGGAGCGGGATGAAGAGAGATATTGCCGAGTTTGTCTCAAAATGCGCCACTTGTCAGCTCGTAAAAGTGGATCATCAGAGACCGGCAGGACTGTTACAGCCATTAGAGGTCCCGATGTGGATGTGGGAGAGCATCTCTATGGACTTTATCACAGGGTTGCCTACGTCGCAGAGAGGGCACGACTCCATTTGGGTGATTGTGGACAGGTTGTCGAAGGTCGCTCATTTTCTACCCGTCAGGACAGATTACACTGCGGGACAGTATGCCCACCTCTTTATTTCAGAGATAGTGAGACTTCACGGGGTGCCCTTAAATATCGTGTCTGACCGAGATAAGGTATTTGTTTTACGGTTTTGGGAAATTTTTCAGCAGGCCATGGGCACGGAATTGCGGTTGAGTACGGCGTATCACCCGCAGACCGATGGACAGACCGAGCGCACAAATCAGATGTTAGAGGACATGCTACGTATGTGTACCATTGACTTTGAGGGTGGATGGGAGCAGTATCTTCCACTGGTGGAGTTTGCTTACAACAACTCCTATCAGTTCACCATTGGCATGGCTCCATTTGAGGCATTGTACGGTAGACCTTGTCGTTCCCCAGCATGTTGGTTGGTGGTGGGGGACAACAAACTACTTGGGCCGGAAGTGATTCAGGATACTTCGGCAAGGATAGAATTGATTCGCAGTCGCATTCGGGTGGCTCAGGACAGACAGAAGAGTTATGCTGACGCAAAGAGATTTTTCAGAGAGTTCCAAGTGGGGGACCAGGTTTTGCTCAGGGTATCTCCTATGAAGGGGATTATGCGTTTCGGGAAGAAAGGGAAGTTGGCACCGAGATATGTGGGACCATTTCCTATTATTGAGCGGATTGGACCGGTTGCGTACAGACTTGGGTTACCGGAGCATTTACATCGGATTCACGATGTGTTTCATATTTCCTCGCTGAGGAAGTATCTTAGAGATAATTTGGCTCATTCTCTCATTGCTGTGGAGGATATTGATCTCCAGCCAGATAGCTCCTACGAGGAGAGGCCGATTGCTATTCTGGACCAAAGTGAGCGGAAGTTGCGGTCAAAGATAGTCCCGTTAGTGCGTGTTCAGTGGCGACATCATAATGTCGAGGAGTCCACATGGGAGCGCGAGGATGAGATGCGCGAACGTTATCCAGAGTTATTCTTACCAGGTACTTACTAGTTCCGAATTTCGGGACGAAATTCAGTTATTAGGGGGGGAGTATGTAATACCCCGTATTTTCTGCGTTATTTATTTTTGGGGATTAATTGAATTAAATGTTTATTAATTGGAAATTAATCCGGATAATAATATTAACGAGATGTGAGTTAGTATTTTATTATAATGTGCATACTTGGCATTATATGAATATTGGTAATATTGATATTGTCGTGAGTTATAAATACGGCAATTTGGGAATTTTACTTGACGCGTGTGACCGCCACGTCATGATATTGTGCTACATAATTAAAAAGTGAATTTTAGTTCCATTAACCGTATGGTCGTTTTGAGTGCGCCAACGCGTCCGGAAGGGTCGAGATAGTCAGAAAACACTAGCCGGAAGTTTAGTTTGGGTCCCGGGATATTTGTGGGCCATATCGACATCATAAAGGGCATTTTGGTAAATTGCATTTTTGGGAATTAAAAAGTGACGAAAATGGGAATTAAAAATCTGACTATTTCTCAACCCACTTAACCCACTACTACCACTTAGAGATTTAATGGACTACGGGAGGAGTTGAAATATACTCCCAACTTCCAAAAACCAAGACACACTCCATATTCCATTATCTTCAACCTTGGGAAAAGCTTGAGAGAGAGAGAGAGAGAGAGAGAAGGAAACCGTGAGAAGAGCTTGAAAGAGAGAGAAGGAAGAGAATTCTGCAGAAAAGTGAGAGGGAGAACAACTGGACTTCAAGATTCAACACCAAATTCTGAGATAATTAAGGCAAGTGATTTAAACTCCTTTAATTCAAGATATGTTTCCATGTTTAGGAATTTTCGGAATTTATTTTTGGAGATAAATTAGACCCATGAATTGAATGTTAAAGGACATGATTTATGTAGGAATTCCATGTAGTATATTCTGGACGAATTTATATGTTGAAAACAGAACCTTGATGATCAAAAGGTAGAATTAGAAGAAACTTAATGATGTTCTTGAATGGAAGAAATCTGGGAATTATTTTGATGTAGTTTTAATCCAAAGTAAGCCTTTAAATGATGAAGTATGGGATTTAGAATGTTATTACTGAAATAGGATGTTAGTATAACGTTATAGTGACCTTATCTTGAAGTTTCATGCTTAAAAATGGTGAATTGGGACGAAACTGTAACTGCAAAACGAAGCAGTCCGTAACAGACCTGTGTAATCGATCGATCGACATTCATCAGTCGATCGATCGACCACAATCGATCGATCGAAGGTCAAGGTCGATCGATCGACCTTCCCAGAATGAATAAAGTTTTCCTTAATTGAATTTTAATGATGATAACCCTTGGATAATTTTATTGGAGACATTGTGATTACCCTTAAACTTTAAGGAAGACCAGTAGGCATGATTATGAGATTGGACTTTAATTGGAATTTAATTTGAGGAATTATTCTAAATTAATGAAATTCGTTATGTGAGTTAATATTTGGGTTAATAGTACAAATTTTGAATAATTTGATGAAATAAGGTTTGGGGCAGAAGTAAGGACCTTAGGTATAGCGATGTTATATGAGGGAATCATGGGAACTTAATAGTCTATTCGAGACAGGTTTTAAGTTTAAGATATTACGACGTGAGACGGGTCGACTATTTAATTTATACATTGTCGGGACACTTGAAATATATGAATTGGGAATAATGGTATAATGATGTAGAGAATACCCTTATTAATATTGAAATATCTAAGATGTGTGAATGCTTAGTAGATAACTTTATGTGTATGACATACCTACCATACTTGCTATCACGGGAGGTTACGTTCGCTTAGGACCTTCTTATCCTTGTGTTGCCCGGATTTAGATTGGTGCCTAGAGGACATAGTTCAAGAGAATGAATTATTTGTGAGTTAATAAGCCAGCTGACTATGGAGCGTAGGTATGTACGTGACCATGGATATGATTGAATTATGTTCGCCTCTATTTATGTGTGTGGTGTTGATTCCAACAATTCCTGAGAGATTCGGAATTTGTAATCCTTATGTACGTGATGTACCGGGATGGATAGCAGAGTATGTGTGCACCGCAGCTTAGCCTTGGGGTGCTTGTATTGTATATTTATGATGTGAAAATATACGGTTAATCGAGAAGGAATTTACTATAATAAATTGTGAGTATAATTATGGTAATGTTTTGAAAGATAAAAAGAGATCTTTTTGGTATTGTTAATAATTGTGAATCCGGGAATTAAAGAAGAACTCTCTATTTAATTATTAAGGTTGGAAATTTAACGAGAACCGAGTAGAAGTGTTAGAAACTCTTTAGACAGTTATGAGATAACACACGAATGGGTACAGGAACGTTAGGAGTGCACAGTTAGACGAGAGGTGAGTATATCATGCGAGAGCACGTCCTAACATGTACTTTGCATATACTGTTTTAAATGTTTTTAAAGCACTTGCAGGTTTTTAAAATATCTCCACATTCGGGCTCTGACCCGTTTGCTTTCAAATCTATCTTTTTTGTAAAACCATTTTAGGTGCCCAGCCACAAGGTCACCATGCATAGGATTTCCATTCTGATGACGAGCTGTAGCTGGTTGTGGAAGCTACAGGGATTTGCTTTTAGACGCTTATATCATTTGGATTCCTTATTCATTATTCCTCAGTTGTTGGGCATGTTGCCCAAGTTCTATTAGATACATTTCCATTTCAGTTTTCAGATGTTGGCATGTATTCATTTCAGTATTCAGTATTTCATTACTTACTTCTGTTGTGAGATTGTATTATGAGGAGTTTTTCCTCCAGTTTTATTTATATCATGTTACGGTTATTCTATTACTTCATTATGGTGAATGGTGTTATTATTTCTTCATTATACTTGCATGTTAATCAGACTTTAAATTAAAACTTGGCAACTTACTTTTAAATACTAGGTGGTTAGTAATAATAAAATGTTTTCGGCAGTGATGCTATTAACTGAACCAACTTGGCGTTTTGATTTAATTTAATAAAGGAGTAGCTACCCGGTATTTAAATAGTCGGGGTGTCATAGTCTACTCATACCTTCATAAGACAAAATAAAAATAAGCCACAGTAAACCTAAAACAACCTTTCCAAATTATTGCCATAGAACCCCAGATAACCTACATAACCAAAAACAAAACAAAACACCACATAAAATCTTCAAAAACATCCCAAGGGTCCTACCTACAGTTGCCAGAGGAACTAACTCCATCATCACCCACATCCCGGGGTCCCCAAATTTTCCATACCTGAAGAGAGTGTCATTGACGCTCCATGGAATGATAATCCTGAACCAGCCTTAGAAAAACCACAACCCCTCCCTCCATTGTGTCAAATATGATGAACCACCTTTGCCCAGTCTCCACAGCTAGTATCTTGGTAGCTACTTTCTGCACAACAACTTCATGTAGTCCCCTTAAATATGCCACAATCTTTGAACAAATAGGTATAGACGGGTCGATGGTCGGATATTCTCCCATAAAGATCCTAGCCGCATGTGCATACGCTCTGTCAAGTCCTCCACCAGAAATAAGTCTAGTGTCCGAGGTGGTACAATCTATTCCGAACCTAATCGGTGCAAGAGTCTCCAGGGAAAGTAAAAAAATGTCTATCTAAGGCAATTTAACCGAACATAATGGTATTCTCCCAGTTCCAGAATGGGAAGCATCTCCCCCCACCAAGGCACTAACAAATGCAAGCCTTAAGCCCCGTGCTCCACAAAATAGCTCTCTTAGCTTTCAATGTACATGCCTACACTGATAAAGTAGCATCGAAAGATATTTTTCACCACCAACAAAGGATAAATGTGTGGGATCTCCATAAGGAACCTCCATAATAGCCACATGAATAGCATTACGGGGCTACCCCTCAAGAAGTCAGAATAACCTTACCACCAGGCAGCCAGAATGTTCAGAGTCTCTCCCAGTATTATCGTCGTAGGATTGCAATGGTACGACATCCAAGAAGCAATAACTATGAGTTGTGGGTCCACCAGTGTTTCCCCAATCATTAATAACAGTTTTGAAACTAAACCCAGAATGAGGGCTCCAGCATAGTTAGCATCAAACATCTTGCAAATGCACAAAATATATCACAATAGGAATAGAAATCATTCCTCATATAACCAATGACCTTCCTTACGAAGGTGAGATATGGAGGAGTCCCACTAATATCTCTCTAAGAGATTGGGAATAATCAGTCATAGCCATCACATCACTAGGATTTATCCACAACATGGAAGATAACTCTTCATAGGTCAAACAGATTTTGTCTAACCCGGAGTGAAAGACATAATCTTCGGGGTACCAGAACTCCACCACTGCCATCAACATGTTCCACTTTATGGGTCGGTTACGCTACAAGGAGAGTAGATGCATGTTGAAAATGTCGTAATCAACATTGTATGAGCACATCTCCTCCAAGGTCTCAAGGTAGTTAGTAAATTGAACGCTACTAGGGAGGTTCATTTCGAAAAGTAAGCAAATAAGAATGTAAAAAAGAAGGAATGTGGAGGTGTGAATAAAATGTTCCACCCACACACCCTAATTATACTTGAAAACCCTCAAACAAAGACGAAATCCCTATAGAAATCGGAGGGAAACTTACTCCACAAAGTACCAAGAAATTAAAGAAAGTGAAATCAAAGTCTTGAATTGATTAGATTGGACTAACAAGCCGATAAGCAGGACAAGGGGCATGCCAATTGGCAACCCTCTATTTTGGGAAAGTTTCCTTTTCCCTTTTTCGTCAAAATCAAAATACTCCAATAAAAAATTCTTACTCTTAAAGAATTTTGAATTTCATTAACCTTATGTTTTTACTTATCTGATTATCCTAAATCATTTTTCATTCTTTTTACGGTCTCAGCAGAAAAGTAAAAAGAACATGCACATTAAGTCACTAAAACAAAATTTAACAAAAATTTCATTTTATTTGCATAGATTTTTGTTGTGTTGCATGGATTTTGCAGGAAAAAAAATACAACGGGAATCAACTCGAACCCAATTTTGTCTTTCTCTCTCTCTCACCCACATATATTTCACCTCTCTCTCTTTCTCTTTATCTCTCTTATCCTTCTCTTTTTCCCTAGGATCCTCATTACCGGTGACGCACTCTCTTCCCCCGACGACGAGGTGACGTACCTCCACTCCCTGAGGTAGATCCTTCCTCAAATGGCGAAGACAACACAAAATAAGAAGGAATCAGAATTGCATCCCGAATGTGCACAATTGTTGAAGAAATCCAATCCCGAACGTCCTTTAGCCAGGTAGTTGACACTCGGATGTGCTGTAAGAAAAAACAGAGCAAATCAATCAGTCTGAGGCAAAGAAATAAATCAAAAAATAAAAAGACAAAGAGATGAAGAAGTATACCGATGCATGAAGAACCTCCTCAGTCAGCCGTAGCTCCTTCGAATCCATCGCATTAGAATGCTGCAGCATACGCATCGACCCTCCAGCCCACCGAATGTTATAAGAAAGAGGGAACAACCGCAAAAAAGGGACCTCCGAGGTCCTCACCACGATCGATGTCGATGCAGCACCTACGTTGTGGGAGGACCCCACTGACCGACTCGAACCCGCTCGGGGGGGAGGCATCACGTCATATATACTAGGGGCAACAACCAGCTCGATGTAAATTCCATATAACCATACATCACCATTGTGTCGGTATATGATGAGTAAGGCTTTCCCATCATCGCCACTACCTGCATATCATCTTCCATTTCTTGCACTTACCTCATATATATCGTGGCCTTACAAGTGTCATAATCACCTCCTCCTCCACGACCTACTGGAGTACTCTATCCCCAAGGTACCAGGATTAGCCGAACTCATGTTCCAGTAGACGTCGCATTTGCGCATTCCCCCCAGTCAACCCCTTAAGCTAGATGGCCGTCCCCCAGGAATAGAAGGTCACCAGCAAAATCCCCAACAGATAAAATGTTAGAAAAGATCATTAAAGTAAAAATGATCTCAGAGAAGAAAGAAGGATCTACTCTCTAGCTTTTCAGGCCGTTCAAGACTTAATGCACCGACTCTAAGAAAAGAGGCTTCCTCGACTGCCGATTGGACTTCCACCACCTATACATCTGGTCGAAGTCCCCAACAAACTCATCCTTCAAAGCTATTAATTGGTTGTTAAACCCAATCACCTCATATAACCACATATGCAAAGGACAAGGGTAAGAATTCATGAATAAAACGCATGAAGGAAAATACGAATTCATAAAGAAATATAAGTAATGGAAAATGCACAAAATAAATAATACCTCAAGAAGATACGTGGCTCTAGTAAAAGTTTATCAAAAGCACCGTCTGAACGCATCAAGAGATGAATAAAGGGTCTCCAAGGTCAGTCTCCCCTAATCATAAAGAGGGACATTTGAAAACACCCTCAAAAATGAAAAAAAAAAACATAAGTGAATGACGTAGCCACTTGTTGCCACTAAGAAATGTCCCAATAAAAGTACAATAAACAAATGGGCATCTGCCACACATGTAGCCCGTCCTCCTCATCAATCCTCTGACTCAGCCATAACTCCCTCAAAGGGACAAATGAATGGTGTCCCTAGAAACTATCCTCCCCACATCACCCAACTCCTCCATCACTGCCGTTGGCATCTCCTTCAAGGTCCTGTCCACCTCTATCTGCACACCATTACAGTTCAGACCCAGTAGCTTGTACACATCTATAGGAGTCACCATCATCTCCCTGAAGCCAAAATGCATGGTGTGCGTGGTCTCCCACCACCTCCCCCCCAGAGCATAAAGAACAGTCATATAATGAGGTGTCTTGTCCAACACTGATGCCAGCCTCCCCAAACTGGTTGATGACACCACCCAACGTACCACCAACAGAAGGTGATCCTAAACATCCTTAAGCCCCGTCGTCCCTATGGCACGCAAATTCGACATAGAAATGTTAGACTGTCAAAAACAAAAAGGAAAAACCCTTTTAGGAATTCCAAGGAAAAATTAATATCACCAATAAAGAAGGAAAACATACCAAAATTCATCAATATTTACAAAGCCATCAGGGTTCACCACCCTAGAAGAAAGATAATGTGTCGGCTTGCATAAGAGGTTCCGCTCATCTAGAACTTGCTCGAATACGTAAAAAATAATTGCGCTCCCTACTGCAAGGGGAACCCTAGACCTCCATTCCAAGTTTACCTAATCATCAATGTCCATCCACACGCTATGTGTTGCGCTTATTGAGAAATTAGCCATATTTTGGTTTTGGAATGTTCAAACCATTTTCGGAAGGTATTTGTAGAAGAAGGAAAATCAGAAAGCTGTGAAAAATGTGGAGAACCTGCCCTCTTTTTATAGGAAGCTAAGGGGCATGCCGATCGATACTATTCCTCCACCTACTCAAGGAACACCAAAACACCATGCCACAGCCATTTGACACCCTTAAAACCATACCGGTTGGCACCCTCTCTCAGATTTCATACAAAAAATCCCAAAAAATACCCAAAAAACTTCTAAAATTACCAAATGGATTTTAGAACCTTATTAACCAAGAATTTTTTTTACCACACTCATTCCCGCATTTGAACTCTTAAATCCCCAGTGGAATAACCAAAATTAATTACATATCTCTCCAGCAACGTCTTCAAAGGACAGTGCCAAAAATAAAAAAAAATTCCTCAGCTAAGAAACATCCAACCCTCAGATTATTTCCACTTCTGCAACGAAACCTAAAAAATCAAAATGCTCCCTCAAAATCAAATGCGGAACCATGAGATAGATATCCCCAGAAGAGTCTCTATTAAAGCCCTCAGAATTGGCTTCGACCCTCTGTATTGGTCACCCTTTTTAGGTCCGAATTGACCTCAGCCTCGGGTCATCACCTCTTTTAGGTCAGAATTGACCCAGACCCTCAATCATCACCTCTTTTAGGTTTGAATTGATCTCAACTCCCAGCCATCACCTCTTTTAGATCAGAATAGACCTTAGCCCTCGGGTCATTACCTCTGTTACGTTAAAATTGACCTCAACCCCGGGTCGTCGCCTCTTTTAGGTCAGAATTGACCTCGACCCTCGATCGTCACCTCTTTTGAGTTAGAATTGACCTCGACCCCCAATTGTCGCCTCTTTTTGTTTAGAATTGACCTCAGCCCCGGGTGATCGCCTCTTTTAGGTCCAAATTGACCTCGACTCTCGATCGTCACCTCTTTTAGGTAAGAACTAACCTTAGCCCTGGGTCGTCACCTATTTTAGGTCAGAATTGACCTCGACCCTCGTTCATCGCCTCTTTTAGGTCAGAATTGACATCATCCCTCAGTCGTCACCTCTTTTAGGTCAGAATTGACCTCAGCCTCGGGTCATCATCTTTTTTAGTTCAAAATTGATCTCATCCCTCAATTGTCACCTTTTTTAGGTCAGAATTGATCTTAGCCTCGATCGTCACCTCTTTTAGGTCAGAATTGACCTTGGCCCTCAGTCGTTACCACTTTTTGGTCAGCATTGACCTCAACCCCGGGTCATCGCCTCTTTTAGGTAAGAATTGACCTCGGCCCTCGATCCTCATCTCTTTCAAGTCAGAATTGACCTCGATCGTCATTCGTCACCTATTATAGGTCAAAATTAACCTCAGCCCTCGGTCATGACCTCTTTTAGATCAGAATTAACATTAACCCAATGTTATCAACTCTTTTAGGTCATAATTGACCTCGACTCTTAGTCATTGACTCTTGTAGGTCAAAATTAACCTCAAACCTCGATCGCCACCTACTCTACGTCCTCAGAATTGACCACGCCCCATGGAATCGTCCATCATTAACATATCCTTTGGTCCTCAGAATCGGCATTGACCCTCTAAATCGGTCATTCTCATCCCTTAGGTCTGTAAAATTATCCTCTTTGCAAAACATAATGTGGTGTTTATTCGAGGATTTCACTTGTCCCAAGCTCACGCATCGAGGGACTCTGTAGACATCACATTATAGGACCACCAACACCTCCTCATTTCACCACAAATCCTATGTCATACGTCGAGTACTGATCTAGAGTCCATCAGGAGCTCCCGGGTCCCGTTTGACTGTGCTTAACGATATCTTCAGAGGAAAATATCATTAAATATTCTAAGGGCTCTGAATCCCCTTTCCAATAATTTGCCTCGTGCACAAATCAGCATAACAGTTCGGACGAATGGTCCATTTTACTACTAAAAATCGATTTAGAGGCCACTAGGCTCTCATGGGTCCCAATTTGTTACTAATCAACTTTATCCTCAGAGCGAAAGCTCTTTAAATGTTCTAGGGGCACTAAAACCCTTTTCCAATGGTCTGCCTCATGCACAAAATGGCATAACCATTCGAACAAATGATCAATTTTCCCCCTATAATCTATCTAGAGACCACTGAGTGCTCTCGAGATCTGTTTGACCAAGGTCAATGATTCAGATTGAATAAGACTAAATGAATCTTTGAGGGACATAAAACACCCTTTCCAACAGCTCACCTCATTCCCAATTCTGACTTACGGTACGGACAAAAGACCCTTTTTACTCTAGAGGTCGTCGGGCGCTTTCAGAACTCGGTTGACCAAGGTTAACTTTTCTAACTAATCTTAGATCTTTGAAGTATCAAAGTAAATCTCCTAACATTTGCAACTCTCTACTCTCGTGCGGAATTCTGACTTACCATGTGGACGAACGATCCATTTTTGTCAGACGATCTCCCGTCCAAAGGACCGACGTGCGCTTCCAAGAGATATTTAACCCAAAGTCATATCCCGAAACCGGGAGAGGTCCAAAGGACTCTTGAAAGGATCTTAATTACCTATCTAATGGTATACACCCTTTACATGATTCAGATAAATGGATTGCATTCCAAAACCATTTTCTAGGAAAATCTGCATGAGATAGCCAATTGGCAGGTCCATTTCCCTGCCTATCGATAGTGTGTCTAGGGTAACTTTTTGATTGGTATGTCTAGTTTTATGCTTATCATCACCCCCTTACCCTATAAATAGAGGTCATGACCTCACTCCCAAAACACCTCATATCCATCAGCATTAGTGATCTCAATAACATTCTATCGAAATCAGTGAAGTTTCTTCATTTGAAATTCCATCCAAGCTTACATTCTCATCCTTTTCGTACCCAATTTAGCAAAACATCATTCCCTCTTAACAAACCTTCATCTCACATTCAAGGAAGTTTATCCAAGATCAAAGAAGGCCCAAATCCTTCCCTCTCTCTTTAAATTTCTTATTTTTGCATAAAGTCCATTAGATTCGTAATCTAGTTCTTACATTAGTTCATACACAATAATATCTTACATTTTTGTTAGTATATTATACATACTTTATTTTCTATAAAAATCTCAAACAAAAAAAAGAGGTTTACACCCATAAATTCTGAATGGGATTATCCATCACATTTTTTCAAAACTAAAAAAAAAAATCCACACACATACACATAGTAAAATCCCGGTCAAATCTATGGGATAAACCCAACCCCCATGATGCATTCGAAATATGTGGACTTTGATGCCTTTATAGTCTACATAGGTATTTTGGATTAAAACCGGAGACTCGAGTCCAACTTTCCAATTTTCCAACTTTCCACTTTTCAATTTTTTCTAAATTTTCCAATTTTTTTAATCCTCTAATTTTTTTAAATCCTCCATTTTCGCATTTATCATATTTTTGCATTATTCTACGTATTATGTTTGTGATTATTATTATCATTTTCTAGCACATATTATCATTTCATCATAACGATCAATATCATGATAAACGCATAAATCATATTTTCTATATATTATATTGGGAACTTTCCTCTGGATGACCTCACTTTATCTTTTCCGTTGTATGAGTTGAACGATTACGATCTCCATTATATATACACGCACACACCAGTTCGTGGATAAATAAATGAAAATAATAACACAAGACCATGAAATACCAAAAGGGTGGGATGGGTGCCTAACACCTTCCCATTCCAAAACTTATCCTCCGAACCCTTCAAATTATTGGTTTCGTATGCAATTAGTTTGTCTTTGATGCCATTCTCTCGAGGCGTCGACATGTTATTTTGCTTGTTTAGTGCAAAATAGGTTGACGACTCTATGTATTTACATTCACCCCACACCGACGACAGTCGAAGTCTTCCTAAGTAGGGTGTGAGACCTTTCAATCCCCATTTCTTCTCCATCCCCTTTGGGAAGAAGATCAGAGGAAAAAGGGATCGCATCTTGATCAGGATGGCCACAATACAATAGCCGACATTACAGTTGGTATTCTAGAGTCAAATTTATTTCTAAAAAGTATCTTCCTTGTTGAATTCCATTCTCGTTCGATATACGAATCTAGAGTTTGTTTATCAATGGCTTGTCCTGTGCAACTATTAGTGGGGCTGGGCTATTTTTTTTATCTTGAGATAACACCTATATTGAGTTCTGAGGTTCAATTTAAAAGAGTCTAGAAATGTGGTTAAGTATAAAACCTTATTACATTGATTACGCTCGAGAAGTCCCTAGGTGTCCGACAGATTCTTTCCCAAAGTAATTGACAACTAGTAGTCAACTATATTTTAGGAATCTATTAGGCCAAACATGAAAAAATGGCCAAATATTTGGCAAGAGTGAACCGATACTTTCAATTTTCTAATGAGTGAAAGTAAAGCAGATTCTACGAATTGAAAATGAAGACAATGTCCTTATAAGGATTGCTTTAGCAACGCGAGCCGAGATCCGAAGAATATCTAGTCTAAATTATCCATGAATCGAGCATCGATCCAGAAGAAGACGACAACAGAGAATGTTTTAACATGAACATGGGCACGTCTTAGATGGACCCAATTATTGATTACATGAGGGATGAAAATATCCCAGAGGGAAAAGTGAAAAGAAGAATAGTGCATTTTCATGCTGATAAATTCTATATTATAGGGAATGTGTTGCACAAAAAGGGTTATGTTCTCCCACTCTTAAGGTTTGTTCATCTTACATAGGTAGATCATATTCTCATAGTTATTCATGAAGGTAGCTGCACAAGGCTATTATTGGATAAAGATGCAACCGAGTATATTATTAACTCCGATAAGTGTTAGCATTTTTCAAACACAACTCATCAACCTCATCAATTATTCTCTCTCATCTATACCCCATGTCCCTTTGTAATATGGGGAATAGACCTAGTCGGCCATTACCAAGAGCTAAAGGAAACTTCCATTTCCTTATCGTCGTAATTGATTATTTCTCAAAATAGGTAAAAGTAGGGGCTATAGTAACTATCCTAGGAGAGAAATGTTTCATATTTTTTTAGATAAATATCAGCTACATATATGGTCTCCCGAATACTCTGATATCAAATAAGGGAAAATAATTCAATAATAAGTCTTTATCAGCCTACTATTATAGATTTGGTAGAAAGTAATTCTTCTCAACACTAGGCTAACCCTAGGCAAATGGGAAAACAAATGTGATAAATAGGACGATTTTGGATGGGATAAAGAATTTAAAGGATGCCAAAGGAAAGTGGGTTGATGAGATGCACAGTGTACTATTAGCATATGAGACCAGTGAGAAGACACTAGCAGGGTAGATGTCGTTTATGCTGGCATATGGGCCAAAAGAAGTAATACTAAACTGAATTGGGTTTCGAGTAACAAAGTATAGACGTATGATCTGGATATGAACATGGAAGAGAGAAACTTTGATTTAGACTTGATTAAAGAATGTCGACAAAATATATTCGTATGGCAATCATCCTATCAGCATAGAGCCAAAAAGTTATCAAAGAATGGTCAAATCTCATTCGATTAAGTTAGTAATCTTGTACTCAAAAAATTACAAACAAAGATAACCAAATTCACCCAAATTAGCATGGGGCATACAAAATCACTAAAGAAGAAGTTCTAGGCACATGTCGTCTCGAAAATAAAGAAAGAGACATATTCACCAACCCGTGGAATGTTGATCATATAAAAAACTATTTATAAACACCACATTCTAAGACCCCCTCACCCAAGCATCTCTTTAGGTCCCTAGCACATCATCCCTTACCATTAAACCAAGGTTATCCTCTGAGTACTGATCTGAAGACCATCGAGAGATACTAAGCCCCATTTGATACTATTTAACTCTACAAATTAAGCTACGATCTTTGGATCATCGAAGGGACCTAAATCAATTTTCCAACGATCCACCCCGTGCGCGAATCATCCTTACGATTCGGACGAACGATCAATTTCCCCCCCAAAATTTATCTAGAGTCCACTGGGTTCTTCCGATCCCCTTTTGAATCCTGTCAACTCGCTAACTTGAGATAATCTCTTTGGATCTTCGAAGGTCCCTGAATCCCAATTGCAATTGTTCACCTCGTGCATGAATCATCCTTACAGTACGGACGAACGACCCATTTGAAGGGTCACCGTGCATTTTTATGCCCCGTTTAACCTCAGTTAAACCTTAGAACCAAGCAAAGATCTTTCGGCTGTCAAAAGTCCTCACATAACCTTTCTAATGGTTCTTTCCATGCACAAATCGACCTTGCAGTTCGAATTAGCGATTTATTTCACTCTTATCTAAATGATCAATGGGCTCTTTCGAGCCTCATTTGACTACACTCAATTCTCGAACCCGGGAGAGGCCCATGAATTCTTAAAGGGATCAAAATACCCTTTCCAACATTTCATCCCGTGAGCGATTCGAACTTATGGATTGCGTTTTACAACCGTGTTTTTGAAAAATCTGCCTGAGACTACTCCCGAATGACAACCCCATTTTCATGCCTATCGATAGTGTGTCTGGGGTTTCCTAACTATATGTAGGAAAAGTATAATTCCGATAGGCACAATCCATGATCCTACATAAGGAAAGTATTCTTACTTCAAAAGACACCCAGAAAACATCCCTCTCCGTGATCTCAGCACTATTCTCTCATTGTCATCGTGGTTTCCATTTAGAAACATCTCCCTCAGATTCCATTTTAGTCTTTTCCTTACTAAATTTGGAAAATTCCTTTCCTTTTTCTCCTACCATTTTCATCCACTTTCGAGGGTAGCCCTTCAACATTCAAGATCAACTTCAAGGCTTCAAAATACGGTCCAAATATTTCACTCTCTCTTTAAATTCTCCTATTTTCACATTAGTTAGTTAATTCGTATTCTTAGCATTTCATTTTTTATTAGATCGTACATATTAATGTCAAACTTTTTATTATTAGTATTCACACATACTTTATTTTCATAGAAAAATTCAAAAAAAAAGGTTCACTTGTAAATTCCAAATGGGGTTTCTCATCACATTTTCTCAAAACATTTTTTTCTACACACATAGAAATAAGAAAAGTCCTTGGTTGAATTTATGGAATAAACCCCACCACATGTTATATGCGAACTACGTGGACTTTAATGCCTTTTTAAGCTACGTAGGTGTCTCGAGTAAAATCCGATATTTGATTCCTCTCATATTTTTGGTCATATATTTTTTTCATATCATATATTTGTGATTCATGCTTGCATTTTGTCCAACCAACACCATCGTCCTTATATAAACGATTGGCGACCCGAAAAATGCACACATAACATGTTGATTACCATTTTAGGAACACTCCTAAGGATGACCTCGCTCTGCCTTTATCCATGAAGTGAGTCAGGTAATTCACTCTCCATTTATATATACACGCACACACTTCACGAAGTTATTAAGGAGAGGAATAACACAAGCCCATGAGAGATAGAAGGGGAGGGACGGGTGTCTAACACGTTCTCATTCAGTAAATTAGTCCCTGAATTCTCAAACTATTTGTTTCGAAAGCATCAGTGTGTCATTATTGTCGTTCTCTTGAGGCGACAACATGTTTTCTCTTTATTTTGTGCAAAAAAGGTTGGCGACTCTATCTCTACACATCACGCCAATTGATGACGAAGCGCCTCGAGGAAGGATGTGGCGAGGGATGTCCACAATATTATTATTGAAGAAACTATGTAATAACCTGATAACACATTTTGTAATCGAATGTTGTGAGAAATATTAATGAACTGCAGTCTCTTCTCATATTTTGCAAATTTTATTTATGGTTATCATATACTAATGAAATCTCTCACTTGGTGGTGAGAGAACACTTGGAATCTCGTCTCCTAGGAATGTGTAAATATAAAGCCTGAGATATGGGAAACTTAACATCATTATTCTCATGGTAAAACTTAACATCAATATTTTATGGTGAAAATAAAATAAAATCTCTCTCTCAGTGGCATGAGAACACTTGGAGTCTCGTCTACAAGGCATGTCTCAATATAAACCCTAAATGGTGGAGAAGTTAACATCAATATTCTTATGGTGAAACTTAACATCATTATTTTATGGTGGAAATGAAATGCATTTTCTCTCTCGACGGTGCAAGAACACTTGAAGTTTTCTATCTTAGGCATCTCTCAATATAGACCATGAGAGATGGGCAAGTTCACATAATTATTCTTATCGTTAAACTTAACATCATTTTTTATGGTGGAAATTAAATGAGATCTCTCTCTTGATGGTGTGAGAACATGTGGAGCCTCATGTCCTAAGCAGGTCTCAATATAAATCGTGAGAGGTGAGAAACATAACATCATCATTCTTATAGTAAAACTTAAAATCATTATATTATGGTGAAAGCAAATAATATCTCTCTCTTGATCGTGTGACAACAGTTGGAGTCCTGCCTCCTATGCATTTTTCAATATAAACAGTGAGGGTGGGAAACTTAACATTATTATTCTTACGGTGAAACTTAACATCATTATTTTATGGTGAAAATATAATAAAATCTTTGTTTTGGCAGTGTGAGAACACTTCGAGTCTGGTCTCCTAGGCATGTATCAATATACTTTGCTACTAGGGTTTGTGTATTAGAGTAAAAGTTGATAGATAAATTGGGTTAATGCTACTTAAACACTCTTAACCCCGTAGGCCTATAAAAGGCTTAATTTTGGAGACCCCATATGGGCGTAAAATTCTACTCCCAACTAACCCAACACTTATATCAAAGGTACACCTACCCTTTTTGTCCTATCCAAAATATTAAAAATCCACCTTTGGACCCTTGTACCACCTTGGAGTCCGGTCCAAACGATAATATCACATATCGTAAAAATAAGATACACAATTTTAATATTTTTACATGTTAATCGCACATAATTAGTTTCACTACTTAATTAATTTATAACATACAGTTCTAATACAACAAAATATGCAATTTAATTTTCACATTATTTATGCATTTATTGTTACCATTTGACTAAAGAGTTCATTATTCCCATTTATTAATTTATTCCCAGAATAATAATCAGTAAACACCAAACAGAAAATACGGGGTATTTACACGCAGCTATTTCGTCTCATGGACCTTCAACCTCAACATTTTGGGTCCACTCGTCTCTATCGGACCATGGACCTTCAATTTCAACATTTTGGGGTCCTTCAACTCCTTCAACCCTTAGACATTTATCTCAAACATTATGAAGTCCGTCCAGACCTCTCCAAATTCAATATTTTGAGATCCCCCAATATCTTTGAAACTTGAACCTTCTCATCCAATATTTTGAGGTCACTCAACACCTTCAGCTTCAATATTTTGAGGTTTCTTAACACCTTCAGCATATGGACCTTTGACTTCAACATTTTTGGTCCTTTAGTTTCTTCTTTCTATGGACCTATGACCTTAACATTTTGGGGTCCTTCAAACCCAATGGCCTATGAACCTTCGACTGCAATATTTTGGGGTCCTTAACTCCTTCCACCTATGGACATTCTTCTTCAACATTTTGGGGTCCCTAAACTCCTTTGGTAGGTTCGAATCAAAATACATTTAGCTTATAGCCTCCAATCTCGATTGTAGCCAAAATTGCAAAAAAGATTAAAGCGTAGGGGAATGATCCGGGAGAAAATTTCATATGGAAATAGAGTTGAAATAACTCTTGACCATTTCTCACTTCGACATAAAACCCTCGACCACTTAGGTTCGGCCATAAGAGGGTCGTCCATTTCATAACATATAACTAGGAAAGTGCATATCTCTCAACGTGAGCATTATTCAGGATAGCACTTGAGGGAATAATCACACATTCAAGACTTCTAAAAAATAAATGTCAATATCACATAAGATCAGCATGGAAAGTGTGACTTTGGGTGCACATTAAATCCCTCGCCATCTATAAAAGGGAACTAAGTTGAAAACTAAAGCCCAAGTCATTCTAAATTATACTACTACTTCGAAAAAAGTGAATTCTACAGTTAGAAAGTGACTGCAAGCTTGTAAAAGTCTGAAAATGGTGATTTACCACCATATCATAGTGGGAGAAAGCTCCATTATAAATGGCGGCAGGTCTTATAAGTTGAATAACTTAAATCTATGTGTTAGATCGATTTTCTCATCTTCATGTTTCTATATTTATTGTTCACATTTATACTTGAATGGTGAAACTCATAATTCTGCACTGAGTTTATATATGTTTTCATTTAATTGAGTTGATCTTCATTTTTAAGCATCAGTACTGACCTTGCCCATAATACCCGCAAAGGCTCTTAAGTATTAGGGGAACCAGGGCCATTTATGGATTTCTAAATTGCGCCATTATAGGTCTTTGGGGAACCCCCGAATACTTGAGTTTGTGATCATAGAGAACGGTAGTTATTACCATATGACTTTTAGTTTGTGATCCTTCGTACATACCAAAATCATGTTCCAACCAATTTTTTAACCGGACATTATTTTGTATATTTGTCAATATTGTTAAACCCTGGCGGTTAGTGTGAGGCATTAATCTTTCCAACCTTGGTATATATGCATCATAGGTCCACCAATTGTTGTTGGCATGTAATAACTCTCTTACACAATTGGACATTATGCATGACCAACATCCATGGTGAAGGTAGTCGTTTATAATTGGTTCCCTAGTCACATAATGTTAAACATCACTTGGGCATAACTAGTAAAAGGCATTTTTTAGATTGTTTTATATTATTGGACAAGAGTAATCTTCCTATTATATGTTGGTTATGAATCCATGCAAAACCAAATAAATGATGTATAGTTAATATGTAATTGTTACGTTCTCATTATAGTTCAAACTAAATATTTGGTCAAAATAGTTGCCAGCTTGTTCACTAGTCTGTCTTCAAAATCGTTGATTTCCAAATGCCAGGAAGTAGTTTCTCCAACTTAAACTATAAGAGCATGTCCAATGGTGACTTTCAACGAAAGGTATACTGGAAATCCAAAAGCTCATTTTACCTTTCGTTAGTATCAAATCTTTACAATGGCGGAAGAGTTTGATTTGGAAAAATAATTCCTACGAACTTTTGTTGTTCGTAGGAAACAAAGGTAATATTTCTTATGAACAACGGAAGTTCGTAGGAACTCTTACGAACTTCTATTGTTCGTAAGAACCCAAAAAATATGACAAAAAAATTATTTATATTTCTTACGGACTTTTGTTCTTCGTAAAAATACTTACGAACTTCAGAAGTTCGTAGGAACCCTTTACAAATTCTCCAGCCAATTTGTATCTTTCGAGAACCACTACAAATTGACAAAAAAAATTTGTTCACTTGTTCCCAGCACTACAGGCGTCCGAGTTTGGAAACATACAAATTTTCTTGGCATGTAGCCTCCCCATTGTGGATGCTCTAAGAAAAAATTATTTTTATGACCGTTAAACGCTGTCATAAAAAGAGTATTATGATTACTTTTTATATAGGTAAAACTAATCATAAGTTTGAATGTCATAATTAAAACATGTAAAAACTGTAATATTAAAAGAACATTATATATGACAGTTTTTTCCAAAATCATCATTAAACTGTAATAACACGTATTTTTATAACTTTTAATTTATGGGATTTATTAAATTTAATTGAGATAAATTAATTTAATTTTAATCCGGAATGTTGTTTTAAATATTTACTAGCGTGACAAGAGTTAGTAATCATTGGAAATTTGTTATTTGTTGAATATTACTGGATGAGTATAGTAATATATGAGATTTATTTTTATAATATTGTCACGTGTGAATAAAATGACAATTGTGGAAATTTAAGTCGGGACGCGCCTGTGTCGTGTTGGGACTAAATGTGGATTAATAAAAGTGAATATTTTATAGTTTGTTCATATGGTCGTTTTGAGTGCGCCAACGCGTCCGAAAGGGTCGAGATAGTCAGAAAAGTGTACCCGGGAGTTTAGTTTGGGTCTCGGGGCGTTTTTAGGCCTAATTAGTACCCCGGGAGGGCATTTTAGTCATTTTTTATTTTTGGGTAATTAAACCCACGAAAATTAAAGGGGTTATATCATATGTTTAGGTTATCTCCTAGGGTTAGATAACTCAAAACACTAGAACGGCCATTGGAGAGGAGAGGAGAGAGCCCTCAAGGCATTCCAAGGCTCAAAACTCACCCGTTTGCACCGCCGCCACCGCCAACGCGTAGATCGCGAGACGGGGAACATAACCACTCCAAATTCAACACCAAACCAGATTTCTGAAAATCCCAGGCAAGTGTTTATTTTTCTTATTTCGTTGATGCATCTTTCATATTGGTTTAGGAATGATTAGGATGAATTGTATGGAAGAAAAACCCAATTTGAGATACAGAATTTTGATGTTGTATAAGAAGGAAACCTTAGAGCCAATCAGAATAAAGGAGGCAAATTTGCGCATCAGGCCCCCCGAACCGGTTCGCATATACCCCGAACCGGTTTGCCCCCCAAACCGGTTCGCCCCTGGGTTCGCGAATGTTTGCTGGTCTGGGGTGCTTTTTCATCCATTCAACACTTAGAATTTTTTTCTTGTTTTCTTTCCTTTCTTCCTTGGATTTTTCTTCAACTTAAACGGGTCATAACTCATCAACCGTAGCTCGGATTTGGGTTCCGTTTCTTCCAGTGTTCTCGTTGTTCTGAGCTCTTCAACTTTCCAGTTGACTCCTCCTTCGGGATCTGGCTGCAGAATTTCCAAAATTCCCTTGAACTTGCCTTCTTAGCTTTTCTTTCATTGTCTCGCTTTCTCTTTTGCGCTGCTTGCATAATTAACCTATAAAACCAATAAGAGAAGTACGAAACACGAAATACTTGCCAACGAAGATTAGTGGAATAAATGTGCGTCAAATCCATATAGGTTACATCACTCGGGTTCACAAATGCACTGAAATTAGGGGAATAAATATACAATATTTATGTCCAATCACGTAGTAAGTTGGAAAAATCCTTCGAATTAAAGTTAGAAACGAGCCATTATACTTGATATATAATAATGGGAAAATAAGGATAAATGTTTTGAATGTGGGTTATGGGATAAACCTAAATTGATATAATAAAAGTGGTATATTTATATGATTGTGTATGCATATATTATATACTTGTGAAAATCATGCCCGCGCTACTTGTTATCCCTGAGGTTACCGCGCTGGGACGATCTTATCTCGTGTGCCTTATGGGGGATATTGGCTCGTACCCTAGAAGATAGGAATCCTAGGTACAGGCTATCGAATCGGTAGTCACGGTCCTAAGAGACGTGAGGGTATGTACTGACCTCTTGGACTTGGAAACTATGCTTCGCCTCAATATTGTTTGTGTATGTATTTATACAGTTCGAGAGTGATTCCGAACTTGTATTCCCTTTAGTACGATTGATACGGGGATTTGATAGCAGAGTATGCCCGCACCATAGTTTTTATGTGGGGTGCTGTTATGATATATATATTATACGAGTAGTTATTATATATATGAAATTCTGAAATCTGGAACTGCCTACTGTGATTTGATATGTAGGACATGGTTGATGACTCAAATTATAAATAATTGTTTTGAGAAAGTATAATATGACACTGGAAAACTTTATTGATTAATAAAGTTAAAAAGGAGAACCTTGGTTACAAATTGAAATCTTACGTTTTAAATACTTGTGTTGTTCAGTTGTAAATCCTGCGAATAGCCTACGATAAGTTAAATCATTGGGGAAAGATAGTGTGATATATGATGCAATAAACCATTGGGAAGGTTAGTGCGATAGGAGTGCACATTAGAAGAGAGGCGAGAATTTCTCAAGAGAGTGTCGCACTAATATGTTGTTACATTGGCCTGTATCAATTTGAATACTTGCTAAACGAATTTTTAAATCATAAACACTATCGGGCTCTGACCCGTTTCTATTTCCTTTTCTCTCTTGTATATATATGTATGTATTACAGGTGCCCAGCCACAGGGGTGTCTTACTTAGGATCCTTTGGAAGGAACATGCTGCAGCTTAGGTGGGAGTTGCATGCCTGTTGTTTATACGACTTCATCCATTTGATTCTACTCCTAGTTTAGTTTTAACTAGCAGGGGCATGTGTCGACCTCTTTCTATTATTTAGTTGGTATTGTCAGAGATTGAAATTTTTACTTTCAGTACCTTTATTTCGGGATTTATTACTGTCAGGATGTTTTCCTTTAGTGTTGTAAATGTTGGGATTTATTATTGATGATTAAATTCGTGTATGTTCAATTCTATTTTTATTCTTAATGTGTGACTCTTTAGATGTTAATGGTTTAAGGTTTTATAACCAGATTTAATAAACTGAGAATAAGGTTTTAAATGGTTTTGACACTTAGCTTAATTATTTAGGGTGTTTAAATTGGAAACGTATTTTTACGACAGTGATGCTAAGAATGAACCAACTGTTCACCTTGATTTTAATTTAATAAAGTAGTGATCGCCCGGTATTTAATTAGGCGGGGTGTCACATAAACCCAAAATATCCTATAAAATGTCTTACGTTGTCTAAAAAGTGTCATAAAAAATCTTTTCTTACATTAAAACTATCAATGATGATCTAAAAATTATTATGAAAAATATTTTATATCATGATGGTTTAACATAAACTATCATAAATAAAATATATAATGTAAAAATAATAATTTTAAGCAATGAATACTCGAATCATGGTTGACAAATAAACCCAACAACGAATCAAAAGACGTAGAATCATGTAATCCACATTCAATGTTACCAGTAGATATTACAAATTATATTATTTAGACAAGAGATAAAACAATACTCCAACCAAAAGTTTTTCATCTCATATCAAACAAAACTACACTATATAAATTGAGCTAAGACATCAACAAAATTTAATTCTTCTAACAAAATTAAGTGCTCCTGCAAAGTAATAATCGCTTCATAGTATGAGGTAACAATTCGCCGATGTCCTTTTTCCACTTATGTTCACGAACATGTTGTATGATCCACCATTAAATGCCTCTAAGTAGATGCTCCTAGATGTTATATGATATTCTTTAATCATCCTTCCAATGAAGTAAAAACAAAATAAACATTAAACTGTCAGTATCTATCGGTAAATATGAAACAAATGCAATAAAGTGATACAATACGCAATGTAAAATTTTCTTGGTTCTGGCACACAAAATTATGTTTATTTAACAAAATAGATACACCAATAAATGATAGGTACCATTAATGATTGGTAAAGTGATTTGGATCCTTAAAACACTTTATGTGTTTTCCAAAGAGTTATAAAAATTCATGTCCCTATTAAAAATGTAATTTAGCCAATGCCCAACCTATAAAAGATCTATAGTTCGCATGGAGGGAGTCTGTTGCGCTTTAGATGCCCATTTCATAATAATTATATCCAGAATTACAATCAACCAGCTAAGTGTGCAGACATAAAAGAGGCTAAACAATGAATTATACCATTATTATTTGAGTAAAAAATAAGAATTAAAATTCAACACTTTTAAATAGTCTAGTGTAACCAATATCACAGTCAAATACGTAAGCCAGCACCATATCTAGCAATATCACAGTCACTATTACCCTATAGTTATTGTGCAAGACAACACTATATCTAGTAATATCACATTTAAGCATAATATTCATTTTTGATGCACACAAATCCAATCACTTAATGCTTCTTAAAATTCACAAATAGTTCTTTGCCCTAAATTAAAATAGATACGGTTAGATGATATTGTGAAAAATAAACGATTGGGAGGAAAGAAAAATTAAACTTATCCCAATAAAAATTGATTAATAGATTCTTATTTTAAAATAACTATAATCAAAGGATTGGAAACAACAACTTCATCAAATTGTTGGATTCTTCATTTGTTCACTGTCTCTCCAAAGCTTAAATTAACGTCCTCTATGTCTAGGTTTCGAGAGCGTAACGTGTCATTCAAAACATTCTTGCCATAACCTGTAACACCCCATAATTTTGAGGATTTTATATTTAATTATTTTTGGGAAATATAAAAATATTTAAATTGGAGAAACTTAAATTAAAATTTGAAAAATTTATTTGTGTGGGAAGAATTATTTATATTTGGCGAATTTAAGTTAAATCGTTCAAAATTTTGTGTGATGCATTTTGAGGTCAAATTTGGAGAATGTTATAAAGTATTTAGGATGACAATTCTGAGAGCGCGGTTGAGTCCGGATGGGTCGAGATAGTCAGAAAAGAGTACCCGAGGGTAGTAATCGGGTCTCGGGGCACTAGGGTGATTTGGGCCATTTTAATTAGGCCCATGTGGCCAAAAACGAGATTAAGTATTTTTAATCTAATTGAGGGAGTGTTGAACGACAGTTAACACAACTCTAAACCTAGGTCTTGAGAGGGAATTTGGGAAAGAAAAACAAGAGACAATTGGGGATCTTTTGGAGTCAAATTAAGGGACAAAAGTGAGTGTTCGTCATCAACCATCCTCTACACCAACGGATCAGACTCTACGAATGATTCTAGGCAAGTGGTTAACTGTTGTAATTATTCTTGATGATAATAAATTCATATTATGGGGGGTGTAAAACCTAAAATCATTTTTGGGTGGGCTATCACATGAAATGGGTTTTTATGAATTTAATCGGTTGAGTAATTTGACAGTCCAATTGATGTTATACAAGTATTCAATAGTGATTGACATTAGAACCAAAACAGAACACCAGTGTTAGAGATGAATTTATTGGGATTGTGGGATCAGATTTGTGAATGACAATTGGGATTTTACCATAGGAATTTGTGTTCTTGAGTGGGTGAAGATTTTTGAAAATAAATTATGCTAAAAGGTTTAAACGATGATTAGAGATCATCATAGAGGTAAAAAGATGATGAATATGATATATTGGGAATGGAATTTGTAGATAAGAAAGCTTGAATTTTTGTTAATGGCTGAAACAGAATCGCAGAATAAGAATACCTGCTCGATCGACCGATCGATGGTCCTAGATTTTTGACAGTTCGCCCAGTTTTATATATAAAGGGAAATTTATTTTTAATTTAATTACTATGCTTTAATTAGTGATAAATAAATTGGAGGCACCTATTCCTAGCAATTGTGGGGAAAAGTAATTGGGATTTGGGAGGATTTATGTGGGGCACTTTATTGATAACTTTGAGAAATTGGATTTCAAAATAGTGAGATACCGATCGAGTGAGCGAGTCTGGGTATACTGGTTAAGCGATGCCACGGTAGTGAATTAATTATGTAGAGAAACCAATAAATTTAGAGTCCTGATATAGACTCGGGAGATATTAAGATACGGGCCAGGTGAGCGAGTCTGGGTATGTTGGTTGAGTGACACAAGGTGATAAATGAATTAATGTATAAATTATTTATATTAGAGTCAGACCATAGACTCGGGGGGGGGGGGGGGGGGTATATTATATTAATTGATGTGTGAATTAAATAAATTAGAGTTGGGCCAAAGGCTCAGATAATTTCAGGCTAGTGTTACGGGTTTTTGAGAACACAGTAAAGTCGGGATTTATATTACATATATACGATGTGGTGATATATATATATATATATATATATGTGTGTGTGTGTGTGTGTGTGTGTGTGTGTGTGTGTGTGTGTGTGCGCGCGCGCGCTATTAAATATCAGTGACTAGATATTTATTTAAATTATATACTCTAGTGCTATCAAGGGAGGTTACGCGATGTGAGGTGAATCCCTTAGCTTGAGGAGTAGGGTGAGTATATCCCCAGGTTATAGGGTCTGGTATATGGGTGAGGGGCTTATCTCACTTTTAGGGAAGGAATATGACCGCCTCCACTATGTTTATATTTTTGGGCCAGGTTGGTAAGAGATTCCAACTTGGGTAACTAGGTTAAGTGAGCACACCTAGTGAGATAGCACTTTACAGGGAATCATCTGGTGAGGGTATACTCAGACAGATGGATATACATATGAATTATGTATGGATGTTTTAGTAAAGTTTGGTATATAATGAGTTGTAATATTATATGCGGGTCATAATACAGTGTGTAATGTACTTACTTTATATAACTTGTGTCACGGTTATATGATATTATTTTAAAGGAATTAATTATGTTAATTGGTGAGATAAATTATAACCCGTGAATTATTATACTCGGGTTAGAGTAGTATGTCAAGGGTAGATTACACCAGGACTAGATGGACTGGGTACTACAACTAGGTGGGTTTAAGGTAACCGTTATGTGTGCATATTAGTGGAGGAGTGAGTATGTCCTCAAGAGAGTGCGACACTAACTTAAATATGAAGCGCATTCATACATTTTATTTACTGCAGTTAATTCACTTGCTAAATATTTTCAAAATGTTTTGGGTTCTAACCCTTGCTATAAAACTATTTTCAAAACCTTTTAGGTGTCCAGCCACAGGGACGCAAGGATTGATATTCTATTTCAGGGAACCGGCGCTGCGACATATGTGGATGCTAGCAGGAGATTGGATTAGACGCATAGTTCATTCTTTCCTAGAGTAGGAATCATCTATCAGTTTCAGTTTACTTAGGGCATGTCACCCTGACTTTTTAGTACAGTTTTCATATTTATTTATTCAGGTGTTGGATGTTTGTATTGGACTGTTTACTTTGGTGGACGATGGTTTATTCAACATGTAGTTTATTACTTATTCAATTGATTAAATTCAGTCGTGGTGTATGACTCATTTTATCTCTCCTCATGTTATTGGTTGTTTAATTAAAAAGATAAAATTTGGCACCAGCTTTTTGGAATACTAGCTGGTTAGTGAGTTTTAAAAAGGTCTTCGACAGTGATGTTAAGGATGAAACAACAGGGATTTCTGTTTTAATTTGGTATGGGATTGATCACCCGGTATTTTATTAGGCGGGGTGTCACAAATGGTATCAGAGCATCAGGTTCTAGCGTCCTTTGGATCTGTGCGGCATTTCACGTTTCAGTGTAGCGTTCTTTGATGTAGAACCCTATCATAGGATTGTTGCATTATTATACGTATGCGCATTTACGTCCTTCTATTAATTACTTTATATTTGAGGGTGAACTCATATGATTCGATTCTCACTTCAGATGCCACCCAGGATAGATAGAGCAGCTAGGGCAATAGGGGGAGATGAGACTAGAGAGTCTCATCAGGAGCCAGAGTTACCGCAATAACTGCTCGAGATGATTTCGGCAGCACAGGTAACTGAATTAGTGGTGCAGGAAGTTGAACCAATAATGATCTCAATGCCAAGGTACTATCCACGAGACCAACCATAGGCGTTAGTAGTACCATATGTTCATGCCCACCCGGGGCTGTCGAGGTGGCATCAAGTACGTGAGGTTTTTCGAAAAGGGCATCCACCATAGTTTCGAGGGGGTTCAGATGTGGTGCTAGCATGTCAGTGGAAGAGAGATATCCAGCGTCACCTATGCATGGTAGATTGCAATGAGGTGTAGAAGCAAATTCTAGCCACTTTTAGGTTAGTGGGAACAACGCTACAGTGGTGGGAGTCGATCACTACAGTTGAGGAAAGGGATACATTAGCTATTGCTGAGTTTTGGATGTGGTTCGACCGCAAGTATTTTCCACCAGTAGCGAAGATCAAAATGAAGAGAAAACTCATAGAGGTGACTCAGGGGGACCGTTCAGTGGCAGATTATGAGGAAGAATTCGCTCGTTTGGCAAATTTTGTACCGGATGAGGTAAGCGATAAAGAAAGAAAGAAAGAAATAAAGAAATAAAGCAAGGTTCATGGATAGGTTAGTCTGGAGGATTAGACAACATTTGATTGGTAATCCCGCATTAGTAGCTTATACAGATGTCATTAATGCAGAACTAATGCACTTCCAGGAATATCGCTTCCACGTGAAAGGAAGCAGGAGGGGTGTGGAAACAATACAGTTGGATAAAGCAGGAGGGAACAGTACCAGTGGGGTATTCCAGCAGCAGACAGGGGGACATCAGGGGCAGGATTTTTCGGTAGGGGAATCAGGCCAAGCAATTTAGATCTGGGGGCTATCGATAGAATGGCCAGGGCTTCTGACAAGGCAAGCAAGGAAGGGATCAGTGGCAGGGTGAATTTATTAAAAGGTGTTTCATTTATTGGAAAGCGGGACATATGAAGAGATATTCTCCTAATCGAGACAGGGGTCAACTACAGGACGAGGTCCTGGATGTACAACCACTACAATAAGTCATGGGTGCGTTCGGGCAGGGGGAAGCGTCTCAGGAACCCGAGGATCAGCCATTGCAGCTAGAGTATGGAGGTAATTATCTTTTTATCTTATGGGCATAGGGTATGTTTTGGGTTCCAGTGAGGGTGTCACAATATAAATTTAGTGGGTGCGCTGGCTGTAGCAGCCATAGTATGTAGATAAATTTTTTTGTGGGGTAGCAGAGTCCTTTGGTGTTAACCACGATAGAGTGGAGGTGTACATTGAGAGAATGTTTGAATTATGTGAGGGGTCATTACTTTCAAGAATTATGGGACTAGGGTTGATGATTTTCCCAAATATCGACTGGATTGCGATGGATTTGAACTATTGTGGATAGTGGGGGGGGGGTAAGTTTTGGTGTTCGTGACACCAGGGTATGAATTTTACTAGGTATCACCTGAGATGGAATCTAGCCTATATACGTGTGTATATATGTTGTATTGCGTAGTGAGATAAACATATAATGAGGTCTTGTGTTCTCATATTTTATCCCGGTAAGTAGGGGTGTTTACTGAAGTGAATCAGGGTGGTTAGATTTATTTTTGAGCAGGGAGAGATAGCTCGGGGTTTATTTTGTGCAAGAACTAGTGATAGTAAGGGCTCGGTATTTTATGTTGTCTTTTGTAGCATAAGGGTAGGCATGTATGCTTTGGTGTTAAGAGACAAGTATTTGGGGGTTCGTGCTATGGACTAAGGATCTAATGGATCTCAACGACCGACAATGTTAGGTAGTAGTGTATTGGGGGGTTCCTTTTTTGTATTTCGCTTTGCGAGATGTCCCACGCATGAAACTAAGCACAATATTGGAAGTGGGGAGATGTTTTGTCGTTCGTACATGGGTTGGGTACCCTGGGCATTATATATATATAAATATATATGTGATATGGCTATGAGTTGGAAGTTATATTACATGTCATGACTAGAATAGTCCGGTAACTTTCGTTCGGTTAAGAACGGGGACAGGGTGTATGACCACCCTGGTTAATTAAGGCAACTTTAGTGCGGTTAAGCACGAGTACAGGGTGTATGGGCGCCCTGGTTAATTAAAATGCATATGTACATAATTCTTAGTTAGAAGCGGGAGATATACATGTAGCGAGCTTAGAGGCACAAGTATAGGGAGTGTTATTCCAGTCTTGGAGCACTAGGTTTATCTTAATTTCGAGGACGAAATTTCTTTGTAAGGGGGGGAGTATGTAACACCCCATAATTTTGAGGATTTAATATTTATTTATTTTAGGAAAATATAAAAATATTTAAATTAGAGAAACTTAATTTATAATTTGGAAAATTTATTTGAGTGGGAAGAGTTATTTATATTTGGCGACTTTAAGTTAAATTGTTCGAAATTTTGCGTGACACATTTTGAGGTCAAAATTGGAGAATGTTATAAAGTATTTCAGATGACAATTATGAGTGCGAGGTTGAGTTTGGATGGGTCGAGATAGTCAGAAAAGACTATTGGGGTAGTAATAGGGTCTCAGGGCATTTTTAGGCATTGTCGGGCTCCCACGGGGTGATTTGGGCCATTTTAATTAGGCATATGTGGTCAAAAACGGGATTAAGGGTTTTTAATCTAATTGAGGAAGTGTTGAACGGCAGTTAATACAACTCTAAACCTAGGTCTTGAGAGGGAATTTGGGGAAGCAAATCAAGATCCAATTGAGGATCTTTTGGAGTCAAATTAAGGGACAAAAGTGAGTGTTCGTCTTCAACCATCCTCTACACCAACGGATCAGACTCTACGAACGATTCTAGGCAAGTGGTTAACTGTTGTAATTATGCTTGCTGATAATAAATTCATATTATGGGAGGTGTAAAACCTAAAATCATTTTTGGGTGGGCTATCACATGAAATGGGTTTTTATGAAATTTAATCGGTTGAGTAATTTGACAGTCCAATTGATGTTATACAAGTATTCAGTATTTATTGACATTAGAACCAAAACAGAACACCAGTGTTAGAGATGAATTTATTGGGATTGTGGGATCAGATTTGTGAATAACAATTGTGATTTTACCATAGGAATTTGTTTTCTTGAGTGGATGAGGATTTTTGAAAATAAATTATGCTAAAAGGTTTAAACGATGATTAGAGATCATAATAGAGGTAAAAAGATGATGAATATGATATATTGGGAATGGAATTTGAGATATGAAAGCTTGAATTTTTGTTAATGGTTGAAACAGAATCGCCGAATAAGAATACCTGCTCGATCGACCGATCGATGGTCCTAGATTTTTGACAGTTCGCCCAGTTTTATATATAAAGGGAAATTTATTTTTAATTTAATTCCTATGCTTTAATTAGTGATAAATAAATTGGAGGCACCTATTCTTAGCAATTGTGGGGAAAATTAATTGGGATTTGAGAGGATTTATGTGGGGCACTTTATGGATAACTTTGAGAAATTGGATTTTCAAATAGTGAGATACGAATCGAGTGAGCGAGTTCGGGTATATTGGTTAAGCGATGCCACGGTAGTGAATTAATTATGTAGAGAAACCAATAAATTTAGAGTCCAGATTTAGACTCGGGAGATATTAAGATACGGGCAAGGTGAGAGAGTCCGGGTATGTTTGTTGAGTGACATAAGGTGATAAATGAATTAATGTGTAAATTATTTTTATTAGAGTCGGACCATAGACTCAGGGGGGGTATAATATTAATTGATGTGTGAATTAAATAAATTAGAGTCGGGCCAAAGACTCGGAGAATTTCAGGCTAGTGTTACTGGATTTTGAGTACACGGTAAAGACGGGGTTTAAATTATATATATACGGTGTGGTGATAATATATACATATATATATATATATTTATATAATAAAGTAGAAAACTTATATATGTCATAAGATGGAAAGATGATGTCATCAATATAATTTATTCCTGTAATACCTCTTTTGCCCTTCACATTTTTAATTTCCCCATCTTTTTTTGCTTTCCAAAATTACTCTTTAATTTAAAATTTTGGATATTTTGGTCAAAATGACTTTATCAATTTGTTCAGACTCTTTTTCATGGTTAACCCACGGCTGAGATTGAAATTTGAAAGTCTAATGATTTAAGAGTTTGCCACATGGACGATTGCTTTTATGGAAGTATAGATATTTTTTTTACTAAGAGCGCATAAACACATGAATTATGTCTCCCACACTCAAAAATGATTCTGAGTATTTGTACTACCTCGAGCCTCCCACTCATCCCATCTTTCGCCATTTTCTCTTAAATGCAAGCCTCCCACCCATCCCATCTTTCGCCACTTCCTCTTAAATGCAGAGAAATTGTAACTCTTAGATATGTTGTTTACAATTTTACACATGCTATCCTCCTACTTAATTTATCCTCTCCCACACGTCAATCCCCCTCTGTCTCTTCTCAGAATCCAAAGATGTTCCTTTCCCAAACATCAATCTTCATCTCCTCTTCTTATTTGGTGCAACTCTTATTTTAATTTGGTATTTTTTTTATGAGATGAACTTCAATGCTACGTCCTTCAACGACATGCCCAACGAACTGTTGTAGACGGCATTCAACACTACAGCCGGCCTGCAACGCTGTGGTCGCTTATTGGTCGGCGATTCTGCTGCGATGTCCCTAATGGTCGATGATCTCAGCTTAGGACGACTTCATAAAGAGTTATAGTCGGATTTTGAAATAGCTATAGCTTCAAAATGGGTTATAGTCAGAGACCAAATATTTACCGGCGGGAGATTTCATCTCTATTGTGTTGGGTTCGGCAGAGATTAAATCTCTACTGTGTTGGGTTCGACAGAGATCAAATATTTACCGTGCTGTCTCTATTGTGTTGTACGGAGATCAAATCTCTACTGTGTTGGAATCGGAGGGAGACCAAATCTTTATTGGAAGGAGATTTCATCTCTATTGCCACCAAAAAAAAATTCACAGTGAGTTTCCTTCATAATTTCTACGAGTTTGTTAGGTTATCGGTGGTTTGTAAGGTAATTCCTACGGTGGTTTGTTAGGTGGATTCAAAACAGTGGATGGTATATCTGTGTTAGTTTTTGTGTATCTGTGTTGGAGTCAAAACTAGGGATTTGGTTTGTTGGGCAGTGAAGGTGCTTGGGATTCAATCAGGGTGTTGAATGTCGGATGAGATATTGAATGCAATGAAGGATTTACTACTGGATTCATGGTATGTCTTAGACATTCAAGAAAAAAAATTAATTTGGTAATTTTTTGGGCTATGATGTTTATTGTTTTCCGGTACACCTCAACAAGATATGGTGTTTTTTTGGGTTTGATGTTTATTTTTTGGGCTCTGAGTATGTTATTTGCATTTTACTTTGTTTTTACCTTTATATAAAATAAATTTTTCGATATTTTGTTCAGAAGTTGTTTTCTTTGCTGGTAAGTGTTCATTGTTAATGGTCTGAGCAACATTGTTGTTTTCGTTGTTAATGCAAGCAGAAGGTGTGCGCGAAGGTTTTATATGTTTTTTTCTTCTTCTAATTTCTCCATATCTAGATATTACTCATTGATATAATTATCAAGAGCGTTGATATTATCCATTAATAATTTTTTTGGAAGCCTGATTAAGAATGGTTGAACCTCCAATGGTAAGTTAAGAAGGAAGGATATGTAAAATGAGAGATGGTGAGAAAAAATCAAGAGACCCAATATTTTTATGTGGGTGAAAATCATCTATGGACAGTGACTTTTTTCCTTCTCTCATCACTTATAAACTAATAAAAGCAAGGTTTTGATTTGTTTATGAATTTTTATTTTTAAATTTAATGTTTAATTTTTGTTGTAAAATAAGCATATCTTTGTGATCTAACTAAACCGATTTTCCTTCGTTTTCTCTCTAATTACTTCTATTATTTTCTTTATCATTGCAGGAAAGGTTCGTAAATTTTGTCAACCACCCCGACTTTCTAATTTGAGAGTATTGTTTGATCTGGATTCCTAATAGTTACAGTATTTTTTTATCATCAACAAATTCTAATATAAGGAATTATGAAGTAAATGATGTTGTAAAGAAATAAAAAAATTACTTTTGTGTATTTGTTTAATGTTTGAAAGTGGTGTATTTGATTTTTTTAATAGGTGAATGGAATGAATCCAATAATTGTGGGCAACATTTAACATTCTATTGTGCTTGAAAGAGAAAAAAAAAAGTTTATCTTGATTTGCTGTTTATTGTGTAAGAAAGGTTGTCGTGTTTCAGAATATATGATGTGTTGTTAGCTATCTTTTGTGGTATTCACAATATGACCATTTCTTTTGGTTCTCTTTTTTTTTCCTAAGAATTTTTAGGTGGTTTTTATGGTAATTTTTTCTAAGGATTTATATGTTTTTTATGACTAAATTTAAAGGGTCTTCTTTTTTATTATTGGAGTTTACAACTTTCTCCAAAGCTTTTGGCGTGCCCAGGTTCAAGATGCACATATTCGGTGTAACTTAGAACTCTATGAATTTTTGCATTTAAGATTGTATTGGTGATAACATAATATTTTTCACTTTGTTCAACGGTGAAGACACTTGATGATCATTTTTATACTTTTCGTAGTCATTTCCCTAATTATCATTATGGATTTGAGTGTAATGTTGTTGAAATTAATAAAGATTCATATATTAGTTATGACGATGTTGTTTAGAGGGGATCCAAAATGTACTAATTGTTGGTGTGATTTCTTAATTATTTTTAAGCAAATATGATAGTCCTATAATTAGAGAAAATTTTGTCCATTTTTTTCAAAATTGTTAAATTCCTCTGAATTATATGTAAAACAATTACAAAATAAAATTATAATTTGTTTTGTTGAGGAACGAAAATTTTTCATTTTTGCGATATGTACTTTAGATTTTTTTTGCGATTACGTACTTTTTGAGAATTTTCATCGTGCCTTCAGGCACGGGCATACCCTAGTATATATATATATGTGTGTGTGTGTGTGTGTGTGTGTGTGTGTGTGTGTGTGTGTATTCTGTGTGCTATTAAATGTCAGTGACTAGATATTTATTTAATTTTTATACTCTAGTGCTATCAAGGGAGTTTGTGCGATGTGGGTGAATCCCCTAGCTTAAGGAGTAGGGTGAGTATATCCCCAGGTCATAGCGTTCGGTATATGGGTGAGGGGCTTATCTCACTTTTAGGGAAGGAATATGACCGCCACCACTACATTTATATTTTTGGGCCAGGTTGGTGAGAGATTCCAACTTGGGTAACTAGGTTATGTGAGCACACCTAGTGAGATAGAACTTTAGAGTGAATCATAAAATGAGGGTACACTCGGAGGGATGGATATACGTATGAATTATGTGTGGATGTTTTAGGAAATGTATGTATATAATGAGTTATAATATTATACGCGGGCCATAATACAGTGTGTAATGTACATACTTTATATAACTTGTGTCACAGTTATATGATATTATTTAAAAGGAATTAATTAAGTTAATTGGTGAGATAAATTATAACCCTTCAATTATTATACTCAGGTTAGAGTAGTATGTCAAGGGGAGATTACACTAGGACTAGTTGGATGGGGTAGTACAAGTTGGTGGGATTGAGGTAACCGTTAGGTGTGCACATTAGAAGAGGGGTGAGTATGTCCTCAAGAGAGTGCGACACTAACTTAAATCTGAAGCGCATTCATACATTTTATTTACTCCAGTTAATTCACTTGCTAAATATTTTCAAAATGTTTTGGGTTCTAACCCTTTCTATAAAACTATTTTCAAAACCTTTTAGGTGTCCAGCCATAAGGACATCAGGATTGATATTCTATTCCAGGGACACGGTGCTGCGGCATATGTGGATGGTAGCAGGATCTTGGATTAGACGCATAGTTCATTCTTTCCTAGAGTAGGAATCATCTATCAGTTTCAGTTTACTTAGGGCATGTCGCCCAGACTTTTTTAGTACAATTTTCAGACTTATTTATTCAAGTGTTGGATGTTCGTATTGGACTGTTTACTTTGGTGACTGATGGTTTATTTGGCATGTAGTTTCTTATTTATTCAGTTGATTTAATTTAGTCATGTATGACTCATATTATCTCTCCGCATGTTATTGGTTGTTTAATTAAAAAGATAAAATTTGGCACCAACTTTTTGGAATACTAGGTGGTTAGTAAATTTTAAAAAGGTCTTTAACAGTGATGTTAAGGATGAAGCAATTGGGATTCCTATTTTAATTTGGTATACGACTGTTCACCCGGTATTTTATTAGGCGGGGTGTCACATAACCCCCAAACAAACTCCACACTAAAGAGATAAAATTGATCTCATGTCCATTGATGAACATAAACCTATGGAAAAACTTGCTCAATCGAATATTCACAATCTTAGGCAACTTTTAGTTATTTGAGTGGTCACAAGAGGGATGGTATAAAATATGGGGGCAACTAGGATAGCAAGGCGGTAGGGAGGAAATTTTAGTTTATAGAGGAAACAAAAAGTCAAAGGTGATAAATATATGAGGAATAGAAAAGGAGAGCAACAGTAAATTGATAGATATGCTTAAGAATGATAATAATTGCCATCATGAATTTCTCTAAAAAGATCATTAAACTTAAAGAATATTAACGACAAAATTTTGGCTATAAAGTTCATTCATATCAAAATCTTAAAAATCGTACCACAATAAATGCTATACAAATAGTTTGATTCATAGTCAATTAATACCATTATGATTCATTCACTACTAATTTGAAACTCATATGATTAACAGTCAATTAATACCATATGATTCACAGTTAGTACCACAACAAAAATAGTTCATTCACTACCAGTTTGACACCCATATGATTTACAATCAACTATTACCATTAATTTTAAGCACATTCATGAGTAGCCATATGTTTTTGTTCACAAGTTTTCTTTCGATTTTAATCAAAATGAATACGGAAAGATATTGGTAAGGTTTCACGTATCAATAGATAGTAGTTAAACATGTACATTAAAAACATAAAACAAACAATTACAATTCAGAGTGACAAAAATAAAAGTCACAAAACAACCCTCAAAGCTAAAAGAGAAGGACATAAAATCACCTCTATACATGATTATAATATCATACTAAATTTACTGACTATATTTTCTATGATGCATAAAATGATTTGATTTTTATTTAATGTTAGTTAGTGGTATTTTTGGTCATAGAGAAACGATCATCTATTGCTGGATATGGAAAAGAGAGTCAGTAGATAGCTATTAATCACGCTCTAATCATGCGCCCATGGTTCATCCCGCAGACTCGAATTTCCATTTCCTTTGAAATCAAGGATATTGATGTACAAGCCTACAGAATAGATACATGGGTAGTTGAAATTCGATTGTAAGTAAACTACTATAACATATCTATAAATAACTCAATTGTAATGATATTTTTCCTCCTTCGTGCATCTAAATTCTAAGTTACTTGCCACTCCCACTGCCTAAGCTACTTTCCACTTGCCATTGCCACAACCATTAAATACTCATTCATCCGAAGCCTATTCATCCTAGATACTTTCTAATGCTCCTCTAATTCTCCCTATACGGATTCCCAACAAATCAAATAATAAAAAAATATAGGAAAACATTTGCCCTAAGAAATTCAAACATATATTATTTAACAAATTCAATATGTTACTTGAATCCTACCTAACAAATTAGAAATCATACATTATAGTAATCTTTCAAGTACTTTTCAAAGCAGATGTTTGTAATTCACCCTATACGAATTCTAACAAATCAATAGAGCTATAAATTTAAACAAATCAAAGCCTCAATTACATAACATCAACGCATATACATTTAAACACATGGAGAAACTATGACTTTAGAGTTTACTTCCTCCATGAATTCGATGAGTTAGAGCTTGAATATCATGGATCAACTATGCATTTTGGGCTTAAACGAACAATATCACCCCTTGCAAAATAGTTTCGATGTCCCAAAGATCCAAATCATAGAATATTAACCCGAATGAACTCAATGAACTCATGTTAAATTTCTATGATCTCATAAGTTGGATATGATTCCTTCCTAGTCAACTTTTCATCTAAACAAGACAATGACGTTATAGTAAATTTTTAGCACATCTAAATAACAAGGAAATAAAATAGTGTTAAAGAGCATTTGAATTTCATATTAATATATTTAGATGGATCTTCCAATAGACATCTCATGAACTTCAATACATAAAAACCGCATCCAACTTTCCCTCGTTGTTTTAGGCCCTACGAATAAAAACGTTAGTATATTCTCATGCTCATTATGAGAATACATAATTTTAGTATATTTCACATTGAATCACCTTGACATTCTCCATTTCTGGTAGTGATCTTTTTCCTTTGATTGCTAAAAAATCTTTGATTCCACTTAAACATAAAAAATATATTAAGATTACATGGAAAGATATCAATATTCTTATAAACACTTACTGAAACTATTTCCGTGTTTATATAGAGCTTAAGATCTAAAATTATTCCCCATGTAAAGAATCAATTCAAAACACATTGTTAGAATAAAGTCGATCACAGTCATAGCCTAATGATACCTATATTATGAACATTTATTAACCATGAATGCATTTGAAAATTATGAAAATACATATTTGAAAATTATGAATGTAAGAAATTACATTGTAGTGAACGGAATAAAAAAATATTTGCTTCTTTGATGCTTTTTGTTATACATTGATGCCCCTTGTCTTTAGAAAAAGCATCGCGAACATATAGGGGATTTATAAGTGTAATAACTTCATTACTCCTTTCGAATTTGTCGTACAAGCATCTATATAGTAAACTAGCATATGTGAGAAAGCAGTACATTAAATTTTATAAAGAAAAGTGTAATGTGTCTAACCTCATATATGTGATAGTAGAAACGCTGTCTAATTCTTGCATCTTACAAAAATGTATTAATTTGTGTTTTGGAATATACCTTATCTCCAAATCATCATAAAATATAACTACTCGATTCTTTGGCACTCTTGGCCAACTTAGAAATCTTATGGGCACCATTGTCCTTGCCAAGTGCCCCCTGTAACTTATAAAATTAGACATTTTCGTACCATCTAGTTGTCAATTTTTGTTGTAAGTTACTTGTAATTGATCACTAAAAACCCTTTAGGTTATCTTTTTTAAAACAGGTACACATCTAACTATTCATTTTTTCTTACTTGAATTTCCAAGTGACTTTGTTAAATTGTTTGATCGGTTCGAATGGAAGTCATTTTTCATCTTCCTCGTCCATATCCACTATACAAACAAACCAAACAAAGATTAACAACCAAAAAAAGTGGGTTTGATTGCAAAGGTGAAAAATGTAACAACCGAGGTTTTTGCGCGGCTATTTTATATTATTTTTCCCGATGGGCTAATATTATAAAATAGGGCATGTTGGAGTAAATATTATTTCCCGTGATATTAAGGGATAATATTTACTATATTTTGTCTATTTACCGTATGAGAAGGTAAATAGCATTAAATTGTGTATTATTACGTTGTTATATGTAAAACGACGGTTATGCTTCATATTTAAGATGGAATATAATTAATGAAATAAAATGAAATTGGAAAACAAAAATAGTTCACTTTATTCCAAATGCCAAAATAGGGGGTGCGGTTGTTTTTAGAATAGTCGAAATAAGTGCCAAGTTGTATTTTGGAGTTTCGGGCACTTTTGACGCGTTATGACTCAATTATGCAGATATGAGTCATTTTAATGGTGTATTAGCAATTAAAAGAGGGAATTTGTGTTTTAAGACCCGTTTAAGACCCCCACTCCTTTTTCTTTTTTTCATTTTGTGAGATAAGCCAAAGGGGAGAGAGAGATGGAGAGAGAGAGAGAGAGAGAGAGAGAGAGAGAGAGAGAGAGAGAGAAGAGAGAGAGTTGGGAGAAAATGGAGAAAAGAGAGAGAAATGAAGATTTGAGGCCGAAAATCGTCGTACCGGAAGAGAGTCCGAGACTACAACCTCGAGGCAAGTTTCTTACTTGCTAGATAGTGATTTAATGTGATAATTTTCATGTGTAGTTAAGTTTTGTAGATATAAACCATAAATGGGTTTTTGTTGATTTTTTGTGTATAACCCTTAAATCTTAGTTTTAAATTGATTTGAGGAATGTATATTGGTTATTAATTTTGTAGAAACAATTTCAGAGAATTAGTTGTTTTTGATGTTGGATAAAATCAAAGATTTGAGGTTTTGGGATTTTAGGGTTCATATAACCCGTAGCCTAAAATGGGCAAAATCGCAGGGCCGAATCGATTCGGCTCCCTTGAGAATCGATTCGGTTAGGAGATAGGCTACATATCTGGGAGATAGAATCGATTCGGGTTAAGACCGAATCGATTCAGACAATTGCAGAAAGTTAGTTTTTTCTCACCGAATTGATTCGGTTGTTTAGCGAATCGATTCGCAAGGGCGAATCGATTCGGCCCAAGGGGCGAATCGATTCGGTTCCCCTATTTTTGTGGGATTTTTCCTATTTTGATTTCAAGCCCTTTTTCTTTTATGTCCAAGGTTTAGGGACCTTCCTTTGGGAAGTAATGGGGAGTCCTAGAGGGTGGTTTGGGTAGACCAATGTCCTAGAATTATATGGGATGATTGGGCTCACCCCGAGGGCTAGATTGTATAGGTTGATGTCCGAATGAAATAGGAGATTAATCGAAAGATAAATTGAAGATAAAATGTTAAGGTTGAGACATTTTGGAGACACTCCTTGAGGGAGATTCATTTTAAATGATTTATGATATCAGATTGAAGTCTTGGGGACTAGTTGAGGTTGATGGCACTTCGGGTCGTAAGTCATTAATAAAATATGACATTAAGAATAAGAAATGCATAATATGAAATGTGGTACTAATAAATAAGTACTAATGATTTTGAGAATGTAAAATTGGATGTTTTCAAAAGGAAAAAGTAATGGTTTTCATAAATGTTAATTTATGGTTTACACCCTCTCTAAATGACATCATAAGGGAAGTTCGCTTGTGAGGTGAAGCCCCCTGGCTAGTGAATGCAGGGTGGATATAGTCCTAGGCCATATGAGCATTTATGTTATGTTTTCTGCGATGGTTAGGAAACTTTAGGTGTGGTTATGACTAGCCCGTAGGCATATGGCCGCTTCCCGACGTATTGCGTATAGGTGCCCAAGTGTCGTAATTGATAGGCACTGGAGGATGATGGTCCTTTAGGGGCGCGCCCCGGGCGGGCGGTCTTAGAATGGTTATATATATATATATAATTATATCTATTCTAAATCAAGTTGGACTTGATGTATGAAATGGCATAAAGAGCATGATGAAGTGCCATAAAGAGCACAATGAAATCCCACAAAGAGCATATGATAACGATTATATTTCCTGATAAGGAACGGATTTTTACAAAGTGTATAATTGAGATAAAATGCCACAAAGAGCATAAAACTATGATTATATTTCCTGATAGGGAATGGAACTATGAAATGAATTAGTGTACAAGATGAAATTGATTTTGTAATCATTTGATAAAATGTCTTACCATGTATATATATTCCTAAAGAAAGAAATGGGAATTATGTTTTAGATGGTGAATGTATATAATTATGTATCCTTGAGGAGCAGTAGTTGAGACCTCTCATTTATATGTATACTATAATAATGTGCTGAGGGTCTAATGTATCTCGACGATCAACGATGCCTAGTAGTAGTGTATCGGGGGGTTCCTTATTTGGATTTCGCTTTGCGAGACACCCCACGCACGAATAAGGGCATAGTGGTGTGACTAGGGAGAAGTTAACCTTTAGTACTTGTATTAAATTGAACTGGGTCTAATGTATCTCAACGATTAACCTTTCCTATTAGTAGTGTATCGGGGGGGGGGGGGGGGGGTCCTTGTTTGGATTTCGCTTTGCGAGACACCCCACGCACGAATAAGGGCATAATGTTGAGACTGCGGAGAAGTGAGCCTTATGTTCTTGAATTAACTTGAGCATCATCATTGATATTGCACTAGGTTTCTTTTAGATTGAGAGGTGAGAAAGGTTATTGTTAATTGCGAGAGAATTACGCACTTAACTGTCATGTATTTTATTCACATGGGAATCATATCAAACTGGGTCCTGACCCGTCTATATTTCTTGTTTCTGAACATATTCTTTGCCGTTATAGGTGCTCTACCTCATGGACACCCGTATTTATATTTCCATTCCGGTTGTCATGGAGCTACGGCATATTGCGGATGTTATAGGTTACTTGTTTAGACGCTTATTTCCCTTGTACTCTAGTTGTGTTCAGTTATTTATTCGGACGTGTTTGTCCAAGTCTTGCACTCATTTACTATATTGTAAATATTGAATTGTAATACTCGGTGTAACTTATTGGATTGGTCTGTTCACCGACAGCTTATTCGGTGATTATTTGTTATATTGTCATCCTTTATTTATCGATTTTTGATATCCACCGTTTTTTGCAAATGGGATTGTCTAAGTGTTTTTCTTTTATTTACAAATTTTCTTTTTATTGATAATCCGTTTTCTAAAATGATTGGTGCTTATCTCGTACTATTATTTTGATCGACAGTGATGCTGATAATGGACCATCTATGATTCCTGTAATTATTAGAATATTGGGCTGGCCACCTATTATTTTAGTAGGCGGGTTGTCAGAGAAATTTTTTGAAAGTTTTATGAAAAAATGAAATGATTGGAAATAAGATAGTAAAATAGTAAAATGGTCTTTATGCAATCCTATTCGACGGGAGAGTTTTTCTAAAAATATATTTTAGATATATGTATGGAATAGATGAACCCTATTAACTTTTATGATTATAAATGTTTTGTGATTTATCCAAGACATAGGCTACCTAACAAGATTCCATATATCCGCACTTGGCTCTGCTTTATGTTATACAATTTCTTCATGCAAAACTAAAGATGAAAATAAGAGTTAAACAATTTATCTAAATGTTTTTTATGTATGAATTCAGTTTATGTTATATAGGTATGACTATGATCTAAACATGCAAGATTGAAATTATGTTTGAATTATTTTCCTCAAGAACACGAGAAAATCCATCATTGTAATGATTTATATATATTTATTTATTTTACAGTGTCATCAGTTGGTATAAAGAAGATAGAAATGGAATCAAGTAAACACCCACACACTCACACACACAAACAAACAAATAGGCTCCAATACATACCAATTTTTATAAAATAGTAAAAAATATTTTTGAGTTGAGTTTTTTTGTGTGGTACTTAAACATTTCAAGGGACCCATATGAAATATATCACCTTAAAATAACATTTTTGATATTTTTTAAAAATGGGTCAAACTTTCACGCCTTTTAAAGCACTTTAATGTGACACCCCGCCAAATTAAATACCGGGCGATCACTCCTTTATTAAATTAAAATCAAGGTGAACAATTGGTTCATTCTTAGCATCACTGTCGTAAAAATAACTTTTCCAATTTAAACACCCTAATTAATTAAGCTAACTGTCAAAACAAATTTAAAACATTACTTTCCAAATTTTATTTTAAAAATAAAGATTTAATTATTTACAACAATTCAATATTAAATCACACCACAATAATTCTGGAACATATAATCCAAATAATTTAAACATTCAACAACTAAATCCCAACATTAAAACTTAAAGTAAAACATCCAAACAGTAATAAATCCCAAAGTGACAATACTAGAAATAACTGAATCACAAAGTCCAAATAAACTACTGAATAATGGAAAGGTCGACACATGCCCCATTAAATGAATATGCTAGGAGTGGAGTCAAATAAATGAAGTCGTCTAAGCAAGAGGCCTGCAACTCCCACCTAAGCTGCAACACATTCCTTCCAAGGGATCCTACGCAAGACGCCCCTGTGGATGGGCACCTGTAATATATACATATATATACAAGAGAGAAAGATAAATAGAAACGGGTCAGAGACCGATAGTGTAAATGATTTAAAATTTGTTTAGCAAGTATTTAAAATGTTTACAAGCCAATGCAACAACATATTAGTGCGGCACTCTCTTGAGAAATTCTCACCTCTCTTCTAATGTGCACGCCTATCGTACTAACCTTCCCAACGGATTATCTTATCTTATATCGCACTAAACTTCCCAATGGTTTAACTTATCTTGGGTTACTCGTAAGATTTAAAACTAAACAATATAATTGTTTAAAAGAAAGATTTCATTTAGTAACAAAGCTCTCATATTAACTTTATTTATTAATAAAGTTTCCCCGTGTCATATTATACTTTTTCAAAACAAGTATTTCCAAATTTAAGTTCAAAATTCATTTCTTACTTACCATAGCACAGTAGGCAGTTCCAAATTTCAGAATTTCATATATATATTAAATACTCGTATAATATATATATTCTAACAGCACCCCACATAAAAATTATGGTGTGTGCATACTCTGCTATCCAATCCCCGTACCTCTCGTACTAAGGGAAATACAAGTTCGGAATCACTCTCGAACTGTATTAACACATACACAAACATTATTGAGGCGAAGCATAGATTCTAAGTCTCTAAGAGGATAGCACATGCCCCCACGTCTCTTAGGACCGTCTGAACTATCGATTCGATAGCCTGTACCAAGGATATGTATCTTCTATGGTACGAGTCAATATCCCCCATAATGGTCCCATCGAGATAAGGTTGTCCCAGCGCGGTAACCTCAGGGATATCAAGTAGCGCGGGCACGATTTTCACACATAGATAGTATATGCATAAACATAGTCATATAACTATACTAATATTACCATATCAATTTAGGTACGTATAAAATCCCATAATTACGACATTTGTCCTCATATCTCATTATTTAGTTCTCACGTATAATCGTTCATTTCTTACTTTGATTCGAGGGATTTTTCCAACTTACTACGTAATACTCATGGACTCTGTCCTCCCAAGTGTAGAATTCAGTAGGTACTCATTATGACAACCCGCTCACCAAAATAAGGGGTGGCCAGCCCAATACTCCAATATAACTGAATCATAGATGGAATCGTTCTCGGCATCACAATAAAAGTATAGAGTATCCAGGATAACCACCCAATATTTCAGAAAACGAGTTGCCAAAAATTTTGATTTAAAAGTAAATAGATGAAAACAAACAACCCAATTCCTGAAAGATAAGGGAAACCCCAAGACATATATATATATATATTACAACAAGAATACAATAACAAGACCGAATATGTTACCGGTCACCAAACTGATACACCAATAATACACAAGTTCCATAAGTTACATATTACATTTCATTAAACATTTACAAAAGGTTGGGCCCCTCGCCCGAAAAAAGACTTGATCTTAACTAGAATAAAAAAATGAAAATGTCTATACAAATTGTGTCTCGTAATACCCGCAATGCATCACGGCTCGCCGAGGAAATCGGAATAGGAATTCAAATCAGGCATCCCTACGGAGGAGTACCTGAGTGGAGACAAGATGCATATGCAACAAGAATATAAACGGGTCAGGGCCCGGTTCTATATGATTACCAGATGAATAAAAAGTATGATAGTTATGAATATCATCATGCTAGAAAAGGCAAAAGAAAGCAAATCTATACGCACAGTTCTACAACATAAGCTAATGAAATGAAGAAAAACATGAGTTTTAAATTTAACAAAGCAAGAGGAAAATAAAGATTAACATAATTAAAACTTCTATCATATACCCCGATTCATGTCATATTTTATTCCTCAACAAGGAAATAAATCTATAACTATAAGCTCTTTATGGCTTTTATCTCAATTTTAAGCTCTTTGTGGCTTTTATTTTAATTACATGCCCATCGTGGCATTACCATTCCTTAACAGGAATATAATCAACATTAAATGCTCTTTATGGCATTTATCATACATCAAGTCCCACTTGATTTAAAATGGTTATATTCTTATGCATACAACGATTCTAAGACCGCCCCTCCGAGTTTTCCCACTGAGCGCGCCCCTAAATAACCATCATCTTCCAGGGCCTATCTATACAAGACAACCTGGGCTCATAACGCAAATGTCGGGAAGCGGCCATATGCCTGCAGGAAAGTCAGGACCACACCCGGAATCCTAACCAGCGTAGAAAAACATATAAAAACCCCGCATATGGCCTAGGACTATATCCACCCTGCATTCATTAGCCAGGGGGCATCACCAAGCGCGCGAACTTCCCTTATGATGTCATTTAGAGAGGTGTGTTTAACCAAATTACCATTTATCATTTTAACAATAAAGTAAGTTATCATTTACCATCATTTCCATAACCAATTACATTTAGCAAATGTATATCCCATTTATCCGAAACCATATTCATTTACATTATGTAAATATTTCGCCTTTGTAAATCCGGAGCCATAAGTATTTACATTGCCATTTTGACCTCGAAGAATAAATAAACTTTCAATTATTCTCCCCAGATTCGTTGGTAGATATAATAAACCATCAAGAATAACATAGCTCCAATGAGCTTCTAAGGTCTCCCAAACATAATAATGCATCACCTAGTTTAATAGAAATCCACTAGAAGAAAGGATGCCCTAACTTCAATTGGCATAATCCCCGAAAAAGTTCCCACCTATCCTATTTCTAATGTAGGGCGGATAACTAATTCCTCTAGGACTCTAAAACTCTAAATTTACTTCGTTCAAGAAGGTTCCTAGTCCCTAATGAAGAAAATAAGTCTAAGTAACAAAATAAGATTTCTGGATGAAAAACAGGGGACAGGTCGACCGGCCCCAAGACCGCGGTCGACCGCGTCTCAAGGTTTTTCCTACCGAGAAAAGCAGAAGCTCAAAATGGCATAGTCGGTCGATCGGTTAGGGAAGCGCGGTAGACCGCGCAATCATTTTTATGCCTTTATGGGAAAGCAGTAGGCCTACCCCGAAGTCCGGTCATAGCAGATCTAGGGTTCTTCTTTCTTCAAAAACTACACCCAAATCACAAATCTCTTCTATTTTGAACTCCACCAACAATCTTTATCTACCCAAAGATTTTCCTACATGATTATAACCATTACAATTCACAATTTTATCATCAAAAACCAAATCTAGGTTTAAATACCAAAATTTCTATTTTTGATCTGCAAATATATAGACATAAATATCACACAATTTATTCATCTCAAAACATATATTAGCAAGTAGAAAACTTGCCTTAGGGTTGATATCTCAGATTTCTTTGAGTAGGAGCATCATTCCATCTTCAATCCTCATTTTCTCTCTTCTTTCTCCTCTTTTCTCTTCTTCTTTCTTTCTCTCCATGTTCAAGACATAAAATGGGGAAAAAATAAGGGATTTTAGGAGACTAAATCGTGGCTTAGGTTAAAACTCCCAACTTAAATGGTTAACACCACATAAAAATGATTCCCCAGATACGCATTTAAGTTAAAACCAGGTAAAAGTGCCCGGAACCCAAAAATACAATATGACACTTATTTTGACTGTCTCGGGCCTCCCGAGACTAACTACACCCTCTAAAATGGCATCCGGAAATTTAGAATTTATTTATATCCCCATCAACATTTAGACTATAATGTCATTTAATATACATGACACTATAAAATATACAACATGGGAATATTTACCTACATATATGGTAAATATACAACATCCCAGTAAATATTTACTTCTATCTCATTCAATTACTATTTACTCCAGTACCCACATTTTATATAATTACCTTATGCGGTAAAATTAGTATAAAATGAGCCTCCCAGAATCGAGGGTTGTTACATACTCCTCCCCTTACGAGGGAATTTTGCCCCCAAAATTCGGGCATACCCAGTTCTCATACAGGGTATATTACTCCAAACTAGGTTTTTACTATCCTAAACACACCCCTCGTTAATGCAACGTCCCAAATGGACCCGGACTAAGATCGACCCTATCGATCTCAGTGTACATCATTTGTGCTTTCACATAGCACAAAGCGTTCCTCACTAACTATCGATTCTAGCTTCCTACGGCAGAAGACGATGCCCACATGACTCAGCACAAATCGCTCAACCTCCCGAATCATGTTACATCTCCCCTCGGGGCACCCATAGCAACTTTGAGTGGCTTAAACCCAACGCTACTTAACTTTCCCTCACATTGACGTACCTCATCAAGGTGTATGGCTTAAAAGTCAAATCTTTAGAGAAATGTCCCGAGACCACTCCAAGTCCATGGAACATATTACCCGTTGGTTCCTTCCAACGAGTATACGAATTACTCAACCAACCAGGCTAGGCCACTCACAATGCCAATGCCTTAGGAAATGATCCATAAGGCCAATTAAAAAGCTAATGGTTATACAGGGATTTTCGTCCGTACACACTACTGCTCCGATAGTCACGTACTTTAAGGCGTACATTCAAGATATGCCTTTCAACATTAAGTCAACCTCCTCTATTCATTCATCTGTGTTAGGGGGTAAGGTAAACTCCATTTCCATACGGTTCCCATTACTTCATGGAAACTTGGACCAAACCTCCAACACGAATATATAGTCTCGGTCTACCCCATTTAATAGGCACCTCCCACGGTTCGACTATTCCTCCATAATAAGTGGGCCGTATTCAACCACATGAAGTTCGTCCATCATGGCCAGAAACGCAACAGTCTGGTCAAACGATTAACAATTTTCTCAAATAGGATCATGACTAGAACGCTGCCGACAATTTAATGCAAACGTCTATGGATATACCCTTCTTCATTCCACCGATACTCTTCTGCACACGAGTAGATGAAATGGCCAATCACAGACTGGAATGCTCTTGCTACAGAGTCTTCCGAGTCATACTCGCTATATTTGGCTTTCCATGCTAACACAAATATCTCTGACGAGTTTTCTTACTCGACGCATTTACTACCCCAATTCGCATTCCCTTAGCGAATGAGAAAGTATCCAATCACTAGTACTTCTGAACTCCGAGCACCAACTCAATTTCTCCCACGACATATTGCAACAACTCGCTGCTAGCGAGAAATACCAGATTTCCTGCCCAAGAAGTAGTGCCTTATCTATTTAAGGCGATCACTACCACGATGAATTTTAATTCAAGCATGGAAGAATACTTCCCATAAGTTTAAGCTTGTGAGATGCATAAACAATGGGTCTAAGCTCCAGTATCATTACTCCCCAGCCTGGCAGAAACTTCTTCGTTACACCCACTCTCGAGCTCACTATCATGGGCTCAGGAGTGAGGGTCCACCCGTCCTTTTAACTCCCCGAAAGAGAAGTTCCAACGTAAAACTATTTCTAAGAAAGGCCTTATCTATTTACGGCCAAACCTACCAAACCTCTTGAGATCCCATAAATTTCTTTCCTAGGGATCTAATCCTAACCCACGACTTGCTCGTGGTCCACTCCTTACCAACTTCCTGAATTAACATCACATACCCTAATAGCCCTAAAGTTCTAATGAATTCTAAGGTCGATCTATATATATCCTATCTAAGTCGTATATATGTAATACTAAGTATATCCCTAGTATCCAAGACCTATCTCAACTTCTGACATTCGCTTGGTTTCGTGCGTGGGACGTCTCGCCGAAGCGAAATCCAAACAAGGAACCTTCCTGTTACACTACTACCTCGCATCATCGGTCATTAAGATGTGACGGTCTAAAACACATAATCGGGATCAATAAATTTTAACTTGCAATCATTTCAACAAAATTTTACTTCTATTTCTTACCATAGCATTATTAATGATTTTAACTGATCAGACATTCACTTCCTGTGAAGCCTTTTAAATACATATCTCCTTATATAAACATATCCTTCTTATCAAGGCAAAGTCCCGAAGTCTCAATTCAACTTCGTATCTCAGTCTCCCTCATATCGATCAGAGGAGAGAATTGTATACAGTGCTTCTATCTCGCACTTCAATAGCCCTTAATCACTCTACTACGTGATTCTCGGACAAACCTTTCAACCCAACTTCTAATACCAAAATAAATAAAATAGAAGATAAAGAAAAGGATAGCGTCTCTCCAATCACAACATCGTTAAGTGTTCATGCGGCGGAGTGTCTCGCCAAAACGAAATCCAAACAAGAAACCCCTCCGACACATGCCTACTTAACTAGTTGATCATGGAGACAAGCGTAGCATGCATAGACAAGACAAACAAACAATTGATCAAACACTCACACAAGGTAATAAAATAAATAACAAAATTTCCTACCTACCTCGACCCACTTCTATAAAGTCTCAACCTGTATCCAGGAGAGATCTTATAGAACAACTAGATCCATTCCGAAACTAGAAGTGAGATAGCCTTGCAATCCTATTTGCCTGCTATCACCCCAAACCAACTAAAATATCTTTACTCGAATAATATATATAAATTAAAAGAAATGAAAATGGCATATCTCCACTCCCAACGTCGTTAAGGTTCACGCGTGGAGCGTCCCGCAAAAGAGGAATCCAAACAAGGAACCGCTCCTATGCATTACTACTTAACTTTGTTGGTCGTGGAGATAGGTCATAACAACCACATACAATGCTACCAAGCAATAGGACACTCATACCAAATATTACATATGACACGTATACATTTAAAATACCATCACTCACTTCATAACGAGTTAAGAAAAGATAGAACTTCCATACCACGGAAGTCATATCATTACCCTTATATAATAGCGTCAATACTACTATAGGCTCAATATACACACCCGAATCTACCGTAGATACAATATTACTAAATCTTATCCTAAGGAATACACCACCTACTAATAAGGTGGAATTCCCACTAACAATTTAAGCCAAGCACTCCGGGTCAATACTAATGGCTCTCATAGTCCATATTCGAGCCTTCCACGAACCAACATTATTTCCACCTCTCCTCAACCAGGCACTTTACTCTTGCCCACTTTCTCCACTTCAAAGAAGTTTAAAATGAGTGGTTCTACACTCCACATCCTAGCCATTATTCCGACTCTAGCTGACGTCAATTGCCCACGTAGTCCCTCTTACTCTCTTAGTAAAGGAGGACACGCTCTCGGCCTTTCTCTTCCTCAATTCCATGAAATTTCCCTTGTTAGATGTCCACCAATGGGGTTTCATGATTCTTACTCCGTCAGAAGTGTTTACGACACCCCTGCTGGAGTCTATCATTTCATGGTGCACGGTCTCCTTAACCGTACAGCGCCTTATTCACTGTCGGCCTTTAGCCGAGCATCCTATGAACACTCAAGAATTTACCTCCTCCTCAACCCAGTTATCCTGAAGAAACTTACGATAGAAAGTATCTATCAGTATTATCCACGGGCAAAACTTTCAGCACACACGAATATGGTGGCCACATCTTCACCACCTCTACACTACTCCTACGGGTGAAGGATCCCCCCCCCCATCCTGCTTTGGGGCACTTCTCAACTGCAATCTAACATCGCTTGAAATCTCAAGCTTAGTACCACTTTCTACTTCTCGCGGTATTTGGGAAAACTATATCAACTGTAATTAGTAACCATCGTAGCAAGACAAGAAAATGCTACAAAAAGGGAGCGACCTCCAAAGCGGTCCTTGTCCCCGACTACAATTTACAGTTCTCAAAAATCCTCCCCATGACTTCCTTCTTCAATCGACCTACTCCTCTCACACGAATGCAGAAGAGATTTTTTTTTTGTTATGGATTCTACCTCAAGGCAGAAGAGCGAAATCTCACAAGAGAAACCAACGATCTTAAGCCTAAGGCTCTATCTCAAATCAAAAGCAACGCGGGAAACTTAAGGCGTTCACGCACAGATTCCTAAGGACTCTAGAACCTGATGCTCTGATACCATCTGTGACAACCCGCTCACCAAAATAAGGGGTGGCCAGCCCAATACTCCAATATAACGGAATCATAGATGGAATCATTCTCGGCATCACAATAAAAGTATAGAGTATCCAGGATAACCACCCAATATTTCAGAAAACGGGTTGCCAAAATTTTTGATTTGAAAGTAAATAGATGAAAACAAACAACCCAATTCCTGAAAGATAAGGGAAACCCCAAGACATATATATATATATATATATATATATATTACAACAAGAATACAATAACAAGACCGAATATGTTACCGGTCACCAAACTGATACACCAATAATACACAAGTTCCATAAGTTACATATTACATTTCATTAAACATTTACAAAAGATTGGGCCCCTCACCCGAAAAAAGACTTGATCTTAACTAGAATAAAAAAAATGAAAACGTCTATACCGATTGTGTCCCGTAATACTCGCAATGCATCACGGCTCGCCGAGGACATCGGAATAGGAATTCAAATCAGGCATCCCTACGGAGGAGTACCTGAGTGGAGACAAGATGCATATGCAACAAGAATGTAAGCGGGTCAGGGCCCGGTTCTATATGATTACCAGATGAATAAAGAGTATGACAGTTATGAATATCATCATGCTAGAAAAGGCAAAAGAAAGCAAATCTATATGCAAAGTTCTACAGCATAAGCTAATGAAATGAATAAAAGCATGAGTTTTAAATTTAACTAAGCAAGAGGAAAAGAAAGATTAACATAATTAAAACTTCTATCATATACCCCGATTCATGTCATATTTTATTCCTCAACAGGGAAATAAATATATAACTATAAGCACTTTATGGCTTTTATCTCAATTTTAAGCTCTTTGTGGCTTTTATTTTAATTACATCCCCATCCTGGCATTACCATTCCTAAACAGGAATATAATCAACATTAAATGCTCTTTATGGCATTTATCATACATCAAGTCCCACTTGATTTAAAATGGTTATATTCTTATGCATACAACGATTCTAAGACCGCCCCTCCGAGTTTCCCCACTGGGCGCGTCCCTAAATGACCATCATCTTCCAGGGCCTATCTATACAAGACAACCTGGGCTCATAACGCAAACGTCGGGAAGCGGCCATATGCCTACGGGAAAGTTAGGACCACACCCGGAATCCCCTAACCAGCGTAGAAAAATATATAAAAACCCCGCATATGGCCTAGGACTATATCCACCCTGCATTCATTAGCCAGGGGGCATCACCAAGCGCGTGAACTTCCCTTGTGATGTCATTTAGAGAGGTGTGTTTAACCAAATTACCATTTATCATTTTAATGATTACGTAAGTTATCATTTACCATCATTTCCATAACTAATTACATTTAGCAAATGTATATCCCATTTATCCGAAACCATATTCATTTACATTATGTAAATATTTCGCCTTTGTAAATCCGGAGCCATAAGTATTTACATTGCCATTTTGACCTCGAAGAATAAATAGACTTTCAATTATTCTCCCAAGATTCGTTGATAGATATAATAAACCATCAAGAATAACATAGCTCCAATGAGCTTCTAAGGTCTCCCAAACATAATAATGCATCCCCTAGTTTAATAGAAATCACCTAGAAGAAAGGATGCCCTAACTTCAATTGGCATAATCCCCGTAAAAGTTCCTACCTATCCTATTTCTAATGTAGGGTGGATAACTAATTCCTCTAGGACTCTAAAACTCTAAATTTACTCCATTAAAGAAGGTTCCTAGTCCCTAATGAAGAAAATAAGTCTAAGAAACAAAATAAGATTTCTGGATGAAAAACAGGGGACCGGTCGACCGGCCCCAAGACCGCGGTCGACCGCGTCACAAGGTTTTGCCTACGGAGAAAAGCATAAGCTCAAAATGGCATAGTCGATCGACCGGTCAGGGAACCACGGTCGACCGCGCAATCATTTTTATGCCTTTGTGGGAAAGCAGCAGTCCTGCCCCGAAGGCCCGATCGACCGGTCAGGGGACCGCGGTCGACCGGTAATAGCAGATCTAGGGTTCTTCTTTCTTCAAAAACTACACCCAAATCACAAATCTCTTCTATTTTGAACTCCACCAACAATCTTTATCTACCCAAAGATTTTACTACATGATTATAACCATTACAATTCACAATTTTATCATCAAAAACCAAATCTAGGTTTAAATACCAAAATTTCTATTTTTGATCTCCAAATATATATACATAAAGATCACACAATTTATTCATCTCAGAACATATATTAGCAAGTATAAAACTTGCCTTAGGGTTGATATCTCAGATTTCTTTGAGTAGGAGCATCATTCCATCTTCAATCCTCATTTTCTCTCTTCTTTCTCCTCTTTTCTCTTCTTCTTTCTTTCTCTCTATGTTCAAGACATAAAATGGGGAAAAAATAAGGGATTTTAGGAGACTAAATCGTGGCTTAGGTTAAAACTCCCAACTTAAATGATTAACACCACATAAAAATGATTCCCCAGATACGCATTTAAGTTAAAACCAGGTAAAAGTGCCCGGAACCCAAAAATACAATATGACACTTATTTTGACTGTCTCGGACCTCCCGAGACTAACTACACCCTCTAAACTGGCATCCGGAAATTTTATTATTTATTTAGAGCCCCATCAACATTTAAACTATAATGTCATTTAATATACATGACACTATAAAATATACAACATGGGAATATTTACTTACATATATGGTAAAAATACAACATCCCAGTAAATATTTACTTCTATCTCATTCAATTACTATTTACTCCAATACCCACATTTTATATAATTACCTTATGCGGTAAAATTAGTATAAAATGAGCCTCCCAGAATTGAGGGTTGTTACACTCATCTAATTTCCAACGTAACCATCTTATGCATCTCTCCCCTTAATACATAATTTCATCGTCCCTTATATGTAAATATCTCAAAAAATACAACTCTTGTCTATAATTAAGGGTCCCATAATTATTTATAAGTCCTACTGGTCTTCTTTATCTCCCAAAACATTTTAATAAGGGTGTCCAAGGATTATTTCTCATTAAATTGAATTCAACTAATTTAAAAAGGGGAAAATATGAGTCTTCCAGAAGGGGTCGATCGGTTGAGGGTTGGGGCTCGATCGATCGATCGATCAAAAAGGTATGGTGAATTCTGCAGTTAATCAGTTACGGGTTCTATCACATAACCTCCTCCAAATCCAAACTTTTCATCACCAATCGCCCAGAAATTTGTACTACTAACATTATAATAACATTTTATGTATCTTCTACGTAAAGCATGTAAATTTCCGTCACTAATCATGGATTCATAGGCAAAAACTTCATAAAAATCTCAAGAACCCTAGAATCTCTTTAACATGGTTCTAATCAATATTTTTCAAAATTTTCTTCTTCTAAAATATCATAATTTCGTGGTTTAATCCTCTACATGTGAAGGGGTTTCCAAATTTACATTCGAATCATTACTACACGCGATTTCGTATCTCAAATTTGGGTTTTCTTCCATAAAACTCATCCTAATCATCCCTAGAATAACATGAGTGATTCATTAACGAAAATAAGCAACATAAACACTTGCTTAGGATTTTCAGAGTTCTAGTTTGATGACGAATTTGGTGTGGTTTCGTTCCCCGTCGCGCACTCTACACGTTGGTGGTGGTGGCGGTGCAAACGGGTGACTTTTTGGCCTTGGATTACTTTGGAAGCTCTCTCCTTCCCTCTCATATGGTCGTCACTTGTCTTTGGTTGTTTTAACCCTTGAGGGAAACCTTAGACATCTGATATATCCCTTGAAATTTCATGGGTTTAATTACCCAAAAATGTAAAATGTCCAAAATGCCCTCTCGGGGTGTTAAATTGGCCTAAAAACGCCCCGTGACCCAAACTAAACCCCCCGAGTACACTTTTCTGACTATCTCGACCCTTCTGGACACTTTGGCACACTTAAAACGACCATATGAGTGACTTAAAATATATTCACTTTTATTCATCAATATTTAGTCCCAACGCGACACGGGCGCGTCCCGACTCAATTTCCAAAATTATCATTTTATTCACTCGTGACATTTAATATAACCAATATTATATATTACTTTGCTCATTAGTAATATTAAAAAAAATTCCTATAATTACTAACTCTCATCACGTTAATAATTACAACATAATTAATTTCCGGATTTATATTAAATAATTAATTCACATTAAATTTAATAAATCCCCAAATTAATATAGCATAAAAATACGGGGTATTACATACTTCCCCCCTAATAATGAAATTTCGTCCTGAAATTCAAAAAATAAGGCGTACCTGGTAAGAATAAATCTGGGTATCTCTCGCGCATATCTGCCTCGCGCTCCCAAGTGTACTCCTCCACATTATGGTGCTCCCACTGGACCCGTACAAGTGGAACTACCTTCGACCTCAATCTTCTCTTGCTATGGTCTAGGATAGCCACCGGTCTCTCCTCGTAAGAGCTGTCAGGATGTAAGTCTATCTCATCTATCGCAATGTGAGTATGGGTCATATCATCCCGAAGATATCGTCTCAACGACGAGATGTGGAATACATCGTGAATGCGATGTAAATGCTCTGGAAGTCCCAATTTGTATGCTACCGGCCCAATCCTCTCGATGATGGGAAATGGTCCCACGTACCTCGGGGATAACTTCCCTTTCTTCCCGAATATCATCACTCCTTTCATAGGAGATACACGTAGTAACACTTGGTCCCCCACATTAAACTCTCGGAAGAACCGTTTCACATCGGCGTAGCTTTTCTGCCTATCCTGGGCTACTCGAATGCGACTCCTAATCATCTCAATCCTTGCGGAGGTTTCTTGAATCACCTTTGGTCCTAGCAACTTGTTATTCCCCACCTCGAGCCAACAAGTTGGGGAACGAAAAGTCCTTCCATACAAAGCTTCAAATGGAGCCATGCTAATAGTGAACTGATAAGAGTTATTACAAGCAAACTCTACCAGTGGAAGATGTGGCTCCCAACCTTCTCCAAAATCAAGAACACACATGCATAGCATATCCTCCAACATCTGATTAGTACGCTCTGTCTGTCCATCTGTCTGTGGGTGATAAGCTGAAATCAACCTCAGCTCAGTACCCATAGCCTTCTGAAAGCTTTCCCAAAAACGCGAAATGAAAATGTTGTCTCTGTCTAACACAATATTCAGGGACACCCCATGTAATCTGACAATCTCAACAATGAACAACTGAGCATACTGACTCATGGTATAGTATGTCCGCACTGGAAGAAAATGAGCCTCCTTGGTCAAACGGTCTACAATCACCCAGATAGAGTCGTGGCCCCGCTGTGATGTAGGCAACCCTGTAATAAAATCCATGGAAATACTCTCCCACTTCCACGCGGGTACTTCCAATGGCTGAAGCAACCCTGACGGTTTCTAATGGTCCACCTTTACCAGCTGGAAGGTAGAACACTTGGATACGAACTCAGCAATGTCCTTCTTCATCCCACTCCACTAGTATTGCCTCCTCATATCCTGGTACATCTTATCTCTTCCAGGATGTACCGCAAATTGGGACCCGTGAGACTGGGTCATCACTGCATGATGTAATTCTGCTCCTTCTAGAACCATTAATCTCCTATTAAAACTCAAACCCCCATCAGAACTAACAGAACAGGACTCAACACCCTCAGCTAAGAGTCATACAATCTGCTCCAGGCAAGACGGGTCAGCAGTCTGTGCCTGTATCACCCTCGTAACAATCTCGGGTGTCACTATCATAACAGATATAAAGGAACGGGCTACTGTGTCCTGGTGGCCTAACTCCTTCAACTTTGCTTTCCAGATGTCCTCTATCTCATCTACCGGTCTATGGCTCAACGCATCAGTAACTACGTTGGCCTTCCCCGGATGGTGTATGTCGAACTGATAGTTCTTCACAAACTCTAACCATCTGCGCTGATGCATATTCAGCTCTCGCTGAGTGAACAGGTACTGCAGTGACATGTGGTCTATGAACAAACGGAATTTCTCCCCCAATAAATAGTGCCTCCATATCCTCAATGCAAAAACAACCGCTGCTAACTCCAGGTCATGGGTGGGGTAATTCTTCTCATGCGGCTTAAGCTTGCGGGGGGCAAAAGCTATAGCCTTCTCCTCCTGCTAAAGTACTCCCCCAAGTCCCCGTAAAGAGGCATCGGTGTAAACCAGGTACTCCACACTCGGCTTCGGTAAAGCAAGGACTGGTGCTGAAGTAAGCTTGTCTTTTAGCTCCTCGAAAGCCAATTGACAAGCATCATCCCAAACATATGGTACCACTTTGCGAGTCAAGTTCGTCAATGGACCCGCTATTTTGGAGAATCCCCAAATGAATCTCATGTAGTATCCGGCTAACCCCAAGAAACTTCACACTTCCGTCGGTGTCATGGGTTGTCCCCACTCCCTCACAGCTGACACTTTACTCGGGTCAACTGCTATCCCCTGTTCAGAAACAACATGCCCCAAGAACTGTACTTCTCGCAACCAGAATCCTCACTTCTCGTACTTAGTATACAACTGATGCTCTCGTAGAGTCTGAAGAACTTGTCTCAAGTGCTCAGCATGCTCCTCCTCGGAGTGTGAATATATCAAAATGTCATGTATGAAGATGATGACAAAATGATCCAAGAACTCTCTGAACACTTGGTTCATTAAGTCCATGAACACGGTCGGAGCATTTGTGAGGCTGAATGGAATCACTTTGAACTCGTAAGACCCATATCTCGTCAAGAAGGAAGTCTTTGATACATCCTGCTCCCTAATACGTAGCTGATGGTACCCCGACCTCAGATCTATCTTCGAAAAGAAAGTTGCTCCCCTTAGCTGGTCGAACGGATCATCAATTCGAGGCAATGGATACTTATTCCGTATCGTGACCTTGTTCAACTCTCGGTAGTCCACACATAACCTCAGCGAACCATCTATTTTCTTCACAAACAAGACTGGAGCGCCCCAAGGTGAGGTACTCCTGTGAATGAAGCCCTAACCTAACAGCTGCTATCGGTCTAGTATTCGGTAATAAATCTGTGACAAAGTCTATCTCTCGACTGGGGGGTAGGCCTGGTGTCTCCTGGAATACATCAGAATACTCACGAACAACTGGGATCGAGTCTAAGGGAATCATAGCCTCCTTAGAGGTATCCTCCTCTATGTAATAGAAATGAGTGGTCGAGCCTCCCTCTGGGCGAGGCATCGCCACTACAAACATTTCTTGCCCCGGAATGGCAAAGATAATACTCCCACCAAAACAATCTATCATAGCCCTGTAAGCAGCGAGCCAATCCATACTGATAATAATGTCATGCTCATGCATATCTAAAACTAATATGTCTGCAGGTAATACCAAGCTACCAATCTCTACCCCCACACCCCGACATATAAAGAAAATAAGCGAACCATTCCCCAGTGGTGAGTCTACACACGTTACAGTGCTCTCTGTTGTGGCTAATAACCCTAAGGCCTTCGCAAAATACGTAGCTATAAAATAATGCGTCGCCCCAGTATCAAACAAAACTCGACCCATAGTACCATGGATAAGAAACATACCCTCAATCGCGGGTGGTGCCTGTGGAGCTGCTTCCTGGTGGATGTTATAGACACGTCCATACTGTAACTGCCCCTGCTGCATTGGAGCTGCTGGAATGGCTGGTAGGGCTGGTACCTGGACTGGTGTTGGGAGGGCAGCTGGAAAAAGTGTCCTCTGTGGCTCATTACGGGCACCCTACTGCTGTGGGGCCCTCTCTCCCTCTGGACAATCCTGGCGCCTATGGCCATGCTTGCCGCACCCAACACATCGTCCTTTGAAATTTCCTCCCCTCTAACCCTGCTGACCATGACCCTGCTGCCCGTTACCACCCCGCCACTGGCCCTGATGAAAACGGTGTTGGACCGGTTGGCCCTGTTGCTGACCCTGTTGGTGTCGGTGTTTCCCTTGCTGGCCCTGCTGATTAGGCTAGCCCTGCTGGCCCTGCCTAAAACCCCCAAATCCTTGCCTGGAATCACCTGAACGGAATCGCTTAGCAGGGTCCCCCTGATGGGAACTCTTCTCGTGCTGACGAGTCTGTCCTTGAGATGTCGGTGCTCCACTAGCACTACTACCCCCGGTCCTGCCATGCTGGCCGGATTCTCCTGCTCTCTTGCTTCCCTGTAGATGGAAGCGGTGATCCTGGCAATGTAGTAAAGCAGCATTGATTACATCAGTGAAAGTACTCAGAGATAGTTTCCCTATAAGGTGCTGACGGATCCTCCAAGCTAATTTGTCCACAAACAGCATTATCTTCTTACCCTCAGTGGGTGCTTCATCTGGCACTATGGTGAGAAGTCTCGTGAACTCCTCCTCATACTCAGCAACGGTAGAATTCTCCTGTTTCAAGTTCAGTAATTTTCGCCTCATCTCAGTCTGCACGGCGGGTGGAAAGTACTTGCAGTCAAACCGCTCCCAGAATGACTGAATCAGGATCGTGTCCCTCTCCTCCAACTTAAAGGAAGCCAACAACTATTTCTGCACGTCTGTGCACTCATACATACGAAGATGCCGCTGAATATCTTTCTTCCATTGGCTGACGATGATGATATCTGAACTACCAGAGAACTCAGGGGGATGCGCCTTCCGAAAGGCATCCCTAACCCGTTCCCACGCAGATGGAAGCTGTGCAGGTACTGGCCCCACTACCTGGATCCGGGGTGGAGCCTGCTGAACCACCGCTAGCGCGGCATTCACCGCCTGAGCAACAATAGCGACTACCTCATTAGCATTCATTGTGCCCTATGCCGGAGCTGCTGGCCGCTTGACTTGGGCACGCCTATCCTTTGGTGCACGTCTCGGAGGAATCTAAAATGTGAAGAAATTCATTAGTCTACAGTTATTATCAAATCTCAATTATCTGAAGACGTAAACGTAAAAGAAGGAATACAACAATCCTAAAATAGGGCTCTATAGCAAAAATGTTAAGCTGAAAGAGAAATAAGCCGTACAGATCCTAAGGACACTAGAACCGGATGCTCTTATACCACATGTGACACCCCTCCTAATTAAATACCAGGCGATCACTCCTTTATTAAATTAAAATCAAGGTGAACAGTTGGTTCATTCTTAGCATCACTGTCGTAAAAATAACTTTTCCAATTTAAACACCCTAATTAATTAAGCTAAGTGTCAAAACCATTTTAAAACATTACTTTCCAAATTTTATTTTAAAAAAAAGATTTAATTATTTACAAGAATTCAATATTAAATCACACCACAATAATTCTGGAACATATAATCCAAATAATTTAAACATTCAACAACTAAATCCCAACATTAAAACTTAAATTAAAACATCCAGACAGTAATAAATCCCAAAGTGACAATACTAGAAATAACTGAATCACAAAGTCCAAATAAACAACTGAATAATGGAAAGGGCGACACATGCCCCACTAAATGAATATGCTAGGAGTGGAGTCAAATAAATGAAGTCGTCTAAGCAAGATGCCTGTAACTCCCACCTAAGCTGCAATGCAGTCCTTCGAAGGGATCCTACGCAAGACGCCCCTGTGGCTGGGCACGTGTAATATATACATATATATACAAGAGAGAAAGAGAAATAGAATCGGGTCAGAGCCCGATAGTGTAAATGATTTAAAATTCGTTTAGCAAGTATTTAAAATGTTTACAGGCCAATGCAACAACATATTAGTGCGGCACTCTCTTGAGAAATTCTCACCTCTCTTCTAATGTGCACGTCTATCGTAATAACCTTTCCAATGGATCATCTTATCTTATATCGCACTAAACTTCCCAATGGTTTAACTTATCTTAGGTTACTCGAAAGATTTAAAACTGAACAATATAATTATTTAAAAGGAAGATTTCATTTAGTAACAAAGCTCTCATATTAACTTTATTTATTAATAAAGTTTCCCCATGTCATATTATACTTTTTCAAAACAAGTATTTCAAAATTTAAGTTCAAAATTCATGTCTTACTTACCATAGCACAGTAGGCAGTTCCAAATTTCAGAATTTCATATATATATTAAATACTCGTATAATATATATATTCTAACAGCACCCCACATAAATAGTATGGTGCGTGCATACTCTGCTATCCAATCCCCGTATCTCTCGTATTAAGGTAAATATAAGTTCGGAATCACTCTCGAACTTTATTAACACATACACAAACATTATTGAGGCGAAGCATAGATTTCAAGTCTCTAAGAGGATAGCACATGCCAAAAACGTCTCTTAGGATCGTCTGAACTATCGATTCGATATCCTGTATCAAGGATATCTATCTTCTAGGGTACGAGTCAATATCCCCCATAAAGGTCCCATTGAGATAAGACTGTCCCAGCGCGGTAACCTCAGGGATAGCAAGTAGCGCGGGCACGATTTTCACACATAGATAGTATATGCATAAACATTGTCATATAAATATACTGATATTACTATATCAATTTAGGTACATCTCAAATCCCATAATTATGACATTTGTCCTCATATCTCATTATTTAGTTCTCACATATAACCGTTCATTTCTTACTTTGATTCGAGGGATTTTTTCCACTTACTACGTAATACTCATGGACTCTATCCTCCCAAGTGTAGAATTCAGTAGGTACTCATCTAATTTGCAACGTAACCATCTTACGCGTCTCTCCCCTTAATGCATAATTTCATCGTCCCTTATATGTAAATATCCCAAAAAATACAACTCTTGTCTTACATTAAGGGTCCTATAATTATTTATAAGTCTTACTGGTCTTCTTTATCTCCCAAAACATTTTAATAAGGGTGTCCAAGGATTATTTCTCATTAAATTGAATTCAACTAATTTAAAAAGGGGGAAATATGAGTCTGCCAGAAGGGGTCGATCGATCGAGGGCTGGGGCTCGATCGATCGAACCTTCGATCGATCGATCGATCAAACAGGTATGGCGAATTCTGCAGTTAATCAGTTACGGGTTCTATCACATAAACTCCTCCAAATCCAAACTTTTCATTTCCAATCGCCCAAAAAATTTTACTACTAACATTATAATCTCATTTTATGTATCTTCTATGAAAAGCATGTAAATTTCCGTCACAAATCATGGATTCTTAGGCAAAAACTTCATAAAAATCTCAAGAACCCTAGAATGTCTTTAACATGGTTCCAATCAATCTTTTCCTGAATTTTCTTCTTCTAAAACATAATAATTTCATGGTTTAATCCTCTACATGTGAAGGGGTTTCCAGATTTTCATTCGAATCATTACTACACGCGATTTCCTATCTCGAATTTGGATTTTCTTCCATAAAACTCATCCTAATCATCCCTAGACTAACATGAGTGATGCATTAACGAAAATAAGAAAGATAAACACTTGCCTGGGATTTTCAAAGTTCTGGTTTGATGATGAAATTGGTGTGTTTGCGTTTCCTGTCGCGCGATCTACGCGTTGGTGGTGGTGGCGGTGCAAACGGATGACTTTTCGGCCATGGATTGCTTTGGAAGCTCTCTCCTTCCCTCTCCTATGGCCGTCACTTGTCTTTGTTTGTTTTAACCCTAGAAGGAAACCTTAGACATCTGATATATCCCTTGAAATTTCGTGGGTTTAATTACCCAAAAATATAAAATGTCCAAAATGCCCTCCCGGGGTGTTAAATAGGCCTAAAAACGCCCCGAGACCCAAACTAAACCCCCAAGTACACTTTTCTGACTATCTTGACCCTTCCGGACACTTTGGCGCACTCAAAATGACCATGCGATCGACTTATAATATATTCACTTTTATTCATCAATATTTAGTCCCGACGCGACACGGGCGCGTCCCGACTCAATTTTCAAAATTGTCATTTTATTCACTCGTGACATATTATATAACCAATATTATATATTACTTTGCTCATTAGTAATATTCAACAAATTTCCCATAATTACTAACTCTCATCACGTTATTAATTATAACATAATTAATTTTCGGATTTATATTAAATAATTAATTCACATTAAATTTAATAAATCCCCAAATTAATATAGCATAAAAATACGGGGTATTACATTTAAAAGCTCTGAAAGTTTGACCGGTTTTTTGAGATAGAAAAAAAAGCTATTTTGAAATGTTTTATTTTACGTGGGTCCATTGAAATGTTTAAGTATGACATAAAAGAAATAAACTCATTTTTTTTTTAAATATTTCAGAAAAATATGTTTGCGTCAGCAAGAATGTATACTTGGTATGTAAGAGAGCCGATATATATATATATATTCTCTAATGAAATAAATATTCTACAATACCTTGCATTTGGAAAATCCATCACCATTTTTGCATTTAATACCCATTAAATGTTTAACGAATTTAGCTCTACTTGGATGCAGAACTTATAGTTTCCAGTGTATGTTTCCAACGATGTATGTTTCCACCACCATTTATGCATTTAATACCCATTGTATGTTTCTAACGTGTATTTAGGTTTGCTGAGTTTTTGTGTATAAAACACATTTTCATGGACGTCGCTTGTTACTAACTGTAAAAAAAATTGGATTAAAACTTTTATCGATACAGATATAAATGGTTGTATATCTTAAAAGTATATAACAAGACTTAACAATAGCTATACATTTTTGCATATGGATAAAAATCATACAAAAACAACTCTAAAGTCTTCCAAGGGCAATGACAATCATTTGTTTGACATCTCAATATTTTGTATCCTAATAATGACCATTGACGATATAAGCAGGATATTTTAATATGTATCAGCGAGGTCCTTAAGCTACCTATTTCAAGATGTCCCAAACACTATTGTTGGGTATATAGATCCTCTTTAACATGTTTTTTCAAAATGTTTCTCAGAATTAAAATAACTGTTTGTACCTTAAAGGATAAACTAATCATACCATATCACAAATCTAACCAATAATGGTCTTGTTGTGTTCCTCTTATAACTATTTTTCATTTTTCCACTTTCAAGGATGCTTTTGCCTCAACCTCTCCATGTGCTCCTTATTAAGTTATAAATAAGGACAAAAAATTTAGCCATCCAAATCCAATACAATACAATAAAGTAATTTCTTATTAAAGCTTAAAAAAGAAAAAAAATACACTACACAAGGTTGAACATCAAATGTGTTTTGCAGCACATAATAATGTTCATGCTCCCATGAAAATTCATCCACTTCAATGATTTACATCCCCTTATTAGTTTGCCATCGCATATTACATCGTCATCATCCTCATTTGTATTTTTACCTAATGGAATTCCAAATGCATTGAGCCCATGTAAAAATTCTTTTACAAAATTTGATTTCTTCTTCTACAATATATCATTGGGAGATGAAACCATCTGGACGATTTCGATTATTTACCTGACACTTTATCTATTTCATGTTCTTCTAGACATTTTAAACAAAAAAAAAATCAATTACCTTTAATTGTAACGTTATTAAATAGTGGCATGATGATTAAGCATGTAAGAACCTTTTAAATGGGTATATCCAACGAAGGAAAACGGGACCACAAAGTTCAACCTCCATAACAAGATGTACAATTATATGAACAACTATATCAAATAATGATAGATGGAAGTACTTTTCCAACAACTATAATGTCATCACAATGTCATCTTGAATAAATTTCAATTTCTTCACATCCACTTCTTTGAATAAAGAGCATTAAAAAAAAGTACACCTTAATAATTTCATATCTGATATGCTTTGGTAACACAGATCGTATCGCAACGGGAAATATATGTTGCATTAGTATGTGACAATGATGAGACTTGAGACCAAATAATTTTAACTCTTTCATTGATATAAGGTTACTAAAATTTAACGAGTATCCATCAGTAATCTTAAGTTGAAGCAATGTCTCACATGCCCTCCTTTTCTCTTCTCTTGATAATGTATAACATGTTAGTGGTAAATACATTTGATTTACCTTATCTAGTGGTGCTAATTCCCCTCTTAAACCCATGTATATAAAATTAAGATGATTCTTAACTCCATTTTTTTACTTATCAAGATTATTGAGGAAGGTTTCTATTATAATGTCATAAACATTCTTCTCAATATGCCTAATTTCCAAATTGTGTTAAACAAGAAAATATTTCCAATACCTCAACATAAAGGTTATTGATTTTTTCTTCTAACACTTGGAGCCATTACGAACATCCATGTTCTCTTCACCGTGATTCTTTTTGTGTTTCAATTTAGTCTTTCCCTTCCGTATTGGTGTGTATTTTGGACCCATTTTCTTTTCCTAATATGCATTAATAGTTTCAATATTTTTTAATATATTCTCACCACTCAATGGCTTATGTTGTTCTTCAAACTCTTTCTTACCATTAAAAGCATTCTTTTTCTTTCAAAATGGATGGTGTTGAGGAAGAAATCTTATATGATATGTATATATATATTCTTACTATAATTGTTTAATCAAATAGAATCCGTTTGGTCACCATAATTTAGACAAGCATAGTATCCCTTTACAACATAACCACATAAATTCCCATAGTTTGGGAAATCATTAATAGTCCGTAATAATACAGACTTCAATGTAAACGATTCTTATCGATAAGCATAAAAAACTTAAACACCTTTATCCCATAAGGTTTTCAAGTCATCAATTAATGGCGCCAAGTAAACAACAATATCATTGACGGACTGTCGGGAACCTGATATTAATATCGTCAACATAAAAAGTTTACTCATTGTGATCAATGATGACTCAAGGTTATAGGTTACCAATATAAATGGACAACAACTATACTTATTACTAAGAGTATAATATGGTTTGATTCCATCTGCTAAAAGTGCCAATCGAAAGTTTCTAGCATCCTTTCCAAACTCTGGCTACTTGTCATCCACCAACTTTCACACAGGGGAATCTGGAGGATGGAATATCTTACTATCAATCTCTCTTTCGTTTTCATTCCATGTCAATGCCTTAGCAGTTTTCATATACTGAAACCATCTTTTGAACCTAGGAATTGGTGAAAATACCATAAATGTTTTACAGGCATACCCAGCTTCACCCCGGTTGTATTCTTTTTCAACTTATACCTTGGTGTTCCACAAGTAGGGCCTACAATTTCATCTTTGTAATCATTTTTAGAGAGTATGCAATCATTAGGTCATGTGTGTATCTTTTCATACCACATTCTAATTATTGACAATGTCTTTAAGGCCTTTTTCATTGATAAAGGCAGTTGATTATCTTCTAGGTGAATTTGGGAAAATAATTCCAGTATATTTAAAAAGATCGTATCCGTCCACCCACTCTTTGACTTCAAATTGAATAGACTTACAAGTGCAGACATCTTTATAAACATTATACACCCTTTGTATGAGGACTTATATACATCTTCAAGCAACTTTCCAAATTCTTTAGGATTCCCCACAAAGTCTTAATTTATTGCCTCAAACATCTCTACCATACAACCGACATCATCTTGATTTTACATCAAATTATCTTGATGGATTTCGTTACCCATGTTGACATGTGAGAAAGTTGAATTACGACCGAATTCCCCATGCTATACCCATGTAGAGTAACTTTGATAAAATCCATTCACGCATATATGACCTTTGATTTCTTTTAGACTCTATTTAAAATAGTTTTTACAACACATACACAAACATTGTACAGATTCACAATTTTTAACATTTCTTCCAACAACTTTAAGAAAATATTCAACCCCTAGTAAGTATTTGTGTAACAATCTATGCATAGACATCCATAACTTGTATGTTCTCATTTTTCAAAGTATTCCTACTACAATTATAAATAGTAGTACTAGAAATGTGATTACCATCCAACTTAACATGTAATATAATCTAACTTAAATCACATCAACTAATCCCATTTAATTTTACCAACTAACTTTGTTTTTCATTCATCACAAATTAAGAGTCAAGTAATTAATCCAAACAATAATAACATGTTACATGCATGGCCTCAAATTTCATGTAACATATGTCATACGTTATAAGAGTCAAGTAATCAATTTGGATAATATAATCATTATTTTTTGTCATGCGTTTAACCTATGTGTTGATGTCTAAATTTGGGTAACTTATTTCACGATCGATCTTAACTTTAGTTACGAAATTTATAATCACAGATCCAAGAAATAAAGAAAAAAGAAAATCACAAAAGAGATTTTTTATGTGGTTAATATCAAGAACGGAGGTTACATTCACGAGTTGGGATGTTTCTTTAGTCTCTTGGTTACAATATTTAGGGTTTAGCACAATACATTTGTGTGTGTCCTCCCCTCCCCTTAACGGGGGGTAGTAGCATATTTATAGTAAGTATAAGTTCAAGAGATGGAATGCCTTTAGAACTGGGCATTTACATATTTACATGATAATATGTATCGGGACATCATTCACGTGCATGTGCATGGTGACTTTTGAGTACCCCATGTATGTCTTTTCATTTAACTTATGGTTCACATTCCTGGTTATGGTCGACTGGGCGGCCAACTAGAGGCTGTTGGGGACGACAAGTTGTACCCCTAGTAGAAAGTCATATGTTTATGTGGACAGGTGTCACTGGATCATTATTCAACATATCTTAATGAATTTGGGCTAGAACAAAAGCCCAAAATATTTCATACTTAACGTATTAATGAAAGAATGGAATATTCATCTCAAACACAACTCGGTACCCTAGAAAGGTGTTGGTCGGCGATCGAACTCAAAGACTTCTAATTTTTCACTAGGTTGTACAAAAGCGATGGAAATTTTAAAAAATAACTTAAAAAATGGTGAACCACCTGAGGGTTCGATAGTCTTTTTGGCATTTAGGGATGTGGGACGTCGTCGATATTCTAAACGTTAGTACTTTTAATCATTTCAAATCCTGAATTTCAAGAGTTGTCACTATACCTATAAAATACCTTATCTATTTCCATCTCATATCACTTTGCATTTCCAACTTTTTCTACCATTGTAGTGTAATCACTTGGTTGCTAAAGGATTTTTACCTAGTGCTACTACTGTAAGAACCTCTTTGTTTTAGTTTTTTTATTTCTGAGAAATTAGGATGGTTAATATCGTGGATGAGGGTTCTTTGGAAGAGTTTATGAAAAAATGGAATATCATATCTTAGGTAAATACGGAGTTGGTTTCTGGTCCCTGTGAATTTTCTTTAGGTGCAGGCAACTGGCTACTAACAATTTTAATAGATGAATGTAGTGTTACTTTCTCCTCAAATAATTTATTTCTTAAATTTTTTCAATTTTTCGATATGAATACATAGAGGTAGTTAATGGAGTTAACCTCCTCAATGAGATACATAGAACCCATAGGAATAACGGAACTCATGTATTGATATAACTGAGGGACCACTATTGACAACATTTGTTACTTCAAGACTGCGATATTATAATAGAGATCTGGTGGTGAATTTACTTTACTCCAATAAGGATTATTAGGAGTACGAAATTGTAGTTAAAAACTGGTAGTATGCTCCTCTTCCAGAGGGTGGAAAACACACTAGTCCACGATGCCCTCAAGAAAGGCGAGGCATAGGTCTACTCATCAATTATTTCATATATTTTATTTATATATTCTTCTCTTCTATTGGTTTCCTGATCATCATTTTCATGTTTAATTTTTTTTTTTTGCAGAAAGAAGGAATAAAGACTGACCTGATTCTGAAGTTAATTTCGTTGATTTGAAGTACATCTAGTCTATCCAACAAAGGATACGAGAAGACCATCCTTGTTCGGATTTTGTTTTTCTTGAAGGCCAGAGTTTCATTACCTCCTTTATAGGTCAGCCTACAGAATACATTCGAACACCCCCCACATATTTGGACGACCCGACCTCGTCTTCATATGTTGTTTCCTCAGAATCCCCCTTTCAAAAAGAGGGAAATATTGCTTTTAGAGGAGCTTCCTCCTCTTTTGAGTCCCTAGACTTATCCACTATTCTGGCCACCATTTCATCTCTTGAAAATATAGTTAAGAGGAAGATTTCAAACCTATCACTAAGGCCATGTCTCCCCCACCTGTCGAGAAGAGGAAATATGCACGTAAGGGGGGTTCTAAGCGCCCAGTAGTGGTAATAACTAAGAAGGTGAAGAACATGGAGAATGAATACAAGAGATTGAAAAACTTTATATTCACCAATAGGAATTAGTGAAGAATAATCAGGATGACTAGGCCTCTACTGATGTTGCTCTGTGGTAGTGAACCCTGATTTGGCGAGGGATTTGATTGGTTCTCGAGTGCTACCTAGTGATAGTTCCGCGGTTGCCCTTTGTCTAGGGAAAGACTACTGAAGAGTTCCAATAAAAATTTGTATTTGGTAAATTTGCTAAATTATGATTTTACATAGTTGGTCGAAATTTTTAACTTTACACTTTAATGAATAATTTTGTCCATCTAAAATCTTCATTTCTTAGTGATTACAACCGGATTTTGATGAAATATGACTAGCTTAGAGATTCATCAGTTGATCTTGAAGTTGCCTTCAAAATCCGGAGGACTCCTTGGATGATGCCAATAAGGCCCATGTGAAGGATTAAGAGAAGTGGCAGGGTTTGGTAGTTATTACCAAGAAGGTGAAGAATGATGTTGATAAGGCAGCTGTAGATGCTGCTAAGGCCACCATTGAGGTGGAGGGTAAGTACCAGGGATTGAAGGCCACTGTGAAGAATGAAAAGGATCACGCTTATACCCGTGGATAGGATAAAGACTTTGCTATGGCAGCTTTACAGATTATCTACCTGAAGAAGACCTCTTTCAAATAAGGCTGGGGTGCTTCCATTAAGCAGATCAACATTGTTACTGATTCAAAACGTTTATAGTAGTATAATCCTATCAATACTCCCATTACTGACGAGGAAATGGAGGATGAGGAGGTTACTGGTGAATCTTCTATGGTACCTGAGAATTCAGTAGTGGATTCTCAATAGGTAGATAAGGTGGCCTAAGAAAAGTTGAAGGTGTAAACACCTTGGGATTATTTTGAATTTTGATTTTTTCTTCTTTGTAATGTTTCGTTTCTTTATAACCCGAAACAATTATCCTTATGATGTACCTTTCCACAAATTTAATATGATTTATCTTTATTTCACTTGCATAATGTTGATGTTTGTTGAATTTGATCCTTGATTTTTGACTCATATTCTATTTTTCAGTTAAAATCCAGGAGGTCTATCATAACAGCAGCATAAAGTTGTATTTTCGAAAGAAGTACCCAAATTTTTTTGGTAGGTCATGAATATTTAGAGGTAGATAAACTGGAGGAACTACTCAGTTTGATGCCTCTAACCAGGTCATATAGTCTTATGTTCATATTCATACTTTATTTGGTCAAGCCCTGGAGACCAATGCCTCCTATTATAAGATGATTCTCAAGATTCAGGAGGATCAAAAAGCATCCATTTTTAGTCTGCATATTGATTATGAAGAAAAGTATTCCCATATGAGCAACGAGAAAGGCTTTGATAAGAAAAATACAAGATATCTCTTTGGATTACAACAAGAAGGAATTTGTAATAAAATGTGAGTTGACCAGTGCATAGGAAGTTGTTGGTTTGTTGGAATAAGAAAATAATTTATTGAGGAATGAATCACAAGGTCTAAAGAAATCAGTAAGTGTCGAATGGAATTAATATGTATCCTTTCGAGAATAGGAGAATCCTACATTTATGAAGGATATAGAAAATATGAAAAGTCAAAAGGTGGTCGGTCATTAAAGCAGGTGGTAGTTACTCGGTCTACTGTTGAGGATGAAAAAAATTATGGCTTACCAAGTCACTCCAATCAAGAATCAGTTTTCTAGCATTAAGAAGTTAAATAAGAAGGTTGATCATCTTACTTTTCATTTTCACAAGCAACCATAAACCATTTTGATGAATTGATATGACGAAGCCTTGGCACATATGGGTGATGAACTGAAGCAGGCTAGGAGTGAAGGCAATAAATGGGGTTGGCTGAATGCTCTTACTAAGTTAAAGTTACCAAAAAAAGACAATCTAGTTGTTTGGACCACCCTACTCCTTTTAAACTAGACACTAGGCGGATTCCTACATATATTATACCTATTATCCTAGTTAGGAAATATTTTGGATACTATGGCCTTGATGGAGAAGACAATCTTGTTCGACCTCTACATTTAGTTGCTAAGCCCATCTCTAGTAAGGAAGATAGACTCGGGGATTTGGGATCCATTCTTCTACCTATTTCTCTATATGTCCCCCTAAGGGGATGGAAAAAGCTCTGGGAGAACATCATGTCAAGTGACATTTCTCCTGCTTTCATATTTGCAATATATAAATTGTAATAATGGCACCTTTGCATTTTTATGACATTGAATAAAATATATATGGGTTTTTTGTCTGCACGTTACTCGCACAGTTATGGTCTACCAGTGTTTTAGAATAAGGATTATGTGGTCGGCCATTGGTCAAATAATCGGATTGAATGGTTATCTATTTAGACGAACGTGAGTTATCTTTCCTTAAGTTCTACTAACACTCTTAGCGTTATGAAAACGGTTCTTGTCATTTTAGACTAAGTGTTTGGATTAGTTACCATTGATGACCAAATTTTATAGGATTTGTTCCTTGACATGGTCTGGTAAAAATTCTTCTTCTTGACTTCCAATCATACAGGAAGTTTCAGAATTAGGAACTTATTGTTCATGACTTGTGAAAGGCAAAGTTATACGTGAAGTTTTGTTGAAGATTTTTTAAAATTATTTTACAAATTAATTGATTGACTATTTACTATTTTGAGATAGCTATATCTCCCATTCCTAACAAAAAAATAAAAAAATGAAAGTTGATGGACGATAAACCAATAAGTTATTATCAAAAATGAAAAGAGTTGACAAATATGTGTTAAAAACCTCAATTCAGAATCACTGATAGTTATTCCAAAGATGCTCGGCGTTCCAGGGGTTCTTGAATTTCTCTCCTTCAAGTGTCTTCAAGTGATACGTACGTGGTTGGATAACTGCATAGATGCAATATGGACCTTAACAATTGGCCTCTAACTTGTTTACCTTCTGGAGCACCTTCTTTAGAACATAGTCTTACTCATTTAATTTGCATGAATTCTCACTCCATTTATAAAATCTAGAGGTACTTTTTTTATAGGAAGCGACCTGAAGTGTACCATTCTACCTGACTTCCTCTACCAAGTCTAAATCTTTCCTTCTCATGATATCACTTTTAGAAGAGTTAATGTTGAATACTCCATGACTAGGTAAACCGATATCTATAGGAACCAAAACATCGGTTCCAAATGCTAGCATATATGGAGTTTTATCAGTAGCTATCCGCGACGTGGTTCTATAGGCCCATAAGATACTGTGAAATTCGTTGATTTAATTTTCTTTGGCATTATCAATTCTCTTTTTCAAACCATCGAGTAATGTTTTATTGGTCACCTCTGTTTGGCCATTGGACTAAGGATGGTAAGGCGCAGAGTGAAACCTTTGGATCTTGCGTTGAATGCATTAATCCTCAAAATCCTGTTTATCAAACTTAGTTAAATGGTCAGTGATGAAGGCATATGGCATGCCATCTTCGCATATGGTCTTTTTCTATATAAACTTAAAAACTCTTTCGTAAGGCATCTCAACTAGCGGCTCAGCTTCAACCCACTTTGTGAAGTAATCTATAGCGACAGACAAAGATTTAAATCGACCATTTATCTTCGGTAATGGTCTAACCAAGACAATCCCCCGGATGGAAAAAGGCTAAAGGGAAGATATTGGTGTTAGAGTATTCCCCCAATCTTCTATGTATGGTGGTAAACTTTTGTCATTTGTCACACCTTCTGCCATATGAAGCGGAGTATGCATTAATTGTTGGCCAGTAATATCACTGCATGGCTACTAACGATAGTCCTATAATCATTGTTCTTTGTCAAGCGTGTAACATATGTGTTAATATATAAATTTGGGTTACTTATTTGAGGATCGATCTTAAATTTAGTTACAAATTTATAATCACGGATATAGGAAATAAAGAAAACAGAAAAGGACACAAGAGATTTTTTACTTCAGCTCAAGAAGGGAGGCTAAATCCACGGGTTAATGCCACTAATGAGTTAGGATGTTTCTTTAGCCTCTTGGTTACAATATTTAGGGTTTAGCACAAAGAGTTGATGCTTGTGTCGCCACCTTTGATGGGGGTAGTATCATATTTATAGTATGTAGAAGTTCAAGAGATGGAATGCCTTTATAACATCAGGCATTTACACCTTTATACGATAATATGTAGTTGTACATCATTCATGTGCATGTGCATAGTGACTGTTATGTACTCCATGTGTGAATTTTCATCTAACTGATTGTTCACATTCGTAGTTGTGGTCGTCTAGGCAATCGAAAAGAGGATGCTAGCGCCGATCGGATGTACCCATAGTAAAAAGTCAGATGGTTATGTGGATAGGTGTCACTAGCTCGTTGTTCCACGTTGCCAAATGAATTTCGTCTACAACAATGTCACATGTTTTAACAGTCCCAAAAATAATAACAAGTGTAACCTCAAATTTGACTCAAAAAAAGAGAACAACAAAAATAAAAGGAGTGACCATTTTTTACATGATATTTTATTTTACCGAGAGAAATCGATTTAGATGACATGTGTTTATTTAAGAATTCCCATTTTAAATTTATTAATGCTCATAAAAAATATTTTAAACCAAAGCAACACAACAGGATTGTTCAGCATATTAACATGAAATTTCACATCAACAAGGGACAAAATGAATAAATTAACTCCAGCTATCTTATAAAATTAATCAAACCAACTACTGAAAATTTAAGATCATCATTCTTTTTACACAATAATATGCCCTTAAAAGTCCATAAATTAATAGTTTTCCAAATAAACACAACATTCAAGCTTAAGCTAAAAATGAAGTGAATCTAAAAAAGAATAATCGAAATTGAAAAAAGAGAATACTTGAATGAAGTATTAGAGTTTCATAGAAAACTAAAATAAAAAATTTTATAGTGAGTGTTTTATATGTATGTGTGTGCGTCTATGTGTGCGCGCGCGTCTCTGTGTGTGTGTGTGTGTGTGTGTGTGAGAGAGAGAGAGAGAGAGAGAGAGAGAGAGAGAGAGAGAGAGAGAAAGGAGATGGGGATATAATATTACCTGATAGGGTTTACGATGATGGTGTCATGTGTTGGAGATGTAAGGCCCGAATCGGAATTGAAGGGTTAATAACAGATCAACCCGATCCGACTCGTACATTACTTATGAAGTGCAATAGAACAACCAAAACAATATTTATAATCTAGTTTTATTGTCATTTAATGGTACACGTGTTAGCATTTGATTCCAACTTTTATCATCTACGTAATAAGGCCTAAGGAAAGTGCCCCTAAGGACAAGTAAACAGATGTATTAGTCGTGAATGAAAATAGTTACTTACCTGTACAACGCTTTCAAATTACGGGACATCATATAACCTGCCGTAACAAAAGGAGGGATTTGAGACAAATGCTCAGTGGGAACTTATATAAATAAAGATGGATAAGAATGACAGAAAGAAAACTCACATGCCACAATCACATGCAAGTGAAAATACGTACATATATATATATATATATATATATATATATATAACTTTAAAAACACATGTCCCAGTGTATTAAACCTTTTTACTTCAAAAATGTTATTTGATACCATCTGTTCTTCTTGTCTTTACAAAATAATCATTTTGTATTTTATGCTTAAAACTAGCATAGTGTTCCCATTAACTCACCCAATTATACAATTTACAATTGTTAGAAAAACCCTTCCTTCACGTTCAAACGTTTATTAATCAATGTCCATTAACTCACACCAGAGTTGTTGAATCTTTAATTAAGACTTTATGGACAAACTTCATGGACTTTCACCACCGGTCTCTGCCGCTATATGCTACTGCAGTTACTTTCGACTCTTTTACCACTAGGGACGTCATGCCCTACTTAATTATATCTCAGGCATCATCTGAATATTCCATTATCTTTTCAATGTGCTCACCATTATTCATTGTTCACATTATTCAACATTTACAGGCCGAAGCCAAAGGCCCGAACATAACTGTTTATTTTTCCATTAACACTTGAAAAATTATTACTTTCTCCTTTAAGTCCTTTACTCACACACACACGTTGATTTATACAAAAAATCATTCACATTTTAGAACTTAATTCAATTTCATCCATACTTGTGTAAAAAAATTTAACAATATTTTTAGTTCATAAAATGTTCCACTTTAAGTAAATTACCAATTTACCCGTTTTATTGTCAAACTCACAATTTAGTCCTTTAACAAGTTTCAATTTTTTTAAAGTAGTTTAAGTTTTCAATTCAACACTTAGACACATTTAATCATTTAAAACACTTGTTCATTAGCATACGTTACCCAACTTTTACATTTTAACCTTTACACAACTTTAATATATAAATTTATTCCTTTTATACATTAAATCCTCATTTTCCACATATTTGATAGACACGCTTTATTTTTGGATTTTTATATCTTAGCAACCATTTTACAAATATTTACACCCTAACCCATATTATTTTCTTATTATTAGTTTACACACTTTAAATACCAATTTAAAGTGACAACGTTTCTTTACACTTAAAGCTCTCTATCTAATGTGGGAAAGCACATATTCATTTTACAAAATGACATGAACGAGCTTAAACCATTACTTTTCATAGAAATCAAATTTCCTTCAATTAAACCCACTTTTAAAAAATCTTATTTCATAAAATTATCCATGAATAGTGTTCATAAACTTCAAACACTTTTAAAACCCATTTAAGTAAAAGTTTATCTCCTTCTTCTACTTCATCATTTTAAGTAAGAAAATCTAACTTTTATTTCATAAAATGGGCTACACAAGCCCAATGAAGTCACTTCATCTGCCTTTGAAATATCGTTTAAACACATTTTATTTCATAAAATGTTCAAGATATATATTCTAAATTTTTCCACGATTCCAGGACCCATTTTAAGTCATTCTATGAAAAGTATTTCCGTACACAATCATGAGAATTAAACTAATTAACCCAAAGTTACCATTCAACATACATCCTACACATATTAAGCCAAATATATATGATTAAACTTGCTGAAAATTCATTAAACTTTAAACCTCGAAAAAGGTAAGGTTTTCCCACCTCAGAGACTCCAAAAATTATGGTGGTAATGGAGAAGATGGGTGACTCCCCCACCTCGAAAGGTGGCCTTAAAGAGAGTCACAAAAGCTCCACCATACTAGCTACAATGGAAGTTCCAAAAATATTCTAGAATAGTCCCGGAAATCCATCTTCTTCCTCCAAGCACACCCCCTTCAGACCTCCACCCAACACCAAGAATACCCTCTTCTTTAACCCAATAAATGTCTTGGGTTTTCTATAAATATGTAAGCTTGTTTGAAGCCTACTAATGGTGGTTTCATGGTGGAGATAATTGTATATGTTGGTGGTTTCATCTCTAACGGTTCTGGAACTGAACAAACCTCTATGGAACTCCAACTTAGAGAGAGAGAGAGAGAGGCTACAAATGAGGGGAGGGTTTTTGAAATCCTAGCACACCGCCTATTAGGTTTTTATACCACTAATGAAGCCTAACCTCCAAATAACCTTAATCTTTACACTTTAGATTGTTGACACCTCACAAAATCCAACGAACATATGTGTGACAACACTACAATATTTTTTTCATCATGACCAGTCATAGGGGCCACGGTCAACTGGCCAGGGAGCTGTGGTCAACCGATACTAGTGTAAAAAAAATATTTTTTAATATTCTTGTCCTGTGGTATTTTGATACATAATTTAGGACCCCAAATAAGTGTTGAAACTATTTTTGTCCCTAACCACCCAAAAATCATATTATTTTAACCATGTCCCTGTCACACCCGTTCGTCAACTATTAAGTGTTGTACTTTAACAATATACTAATTATGACCATTTGAACTCGAATGTCCATCCATGCGGGACATGTGACGAGAAATTTCCTTTTTAACCCCTATGCGTGACGCATCACTTTATATGTAATTTCGGTTAAATATGTATACATTTATTTCTCCAATTATATTTCTCAGTAGAATACTCAATTTATTATTCGTCATCTATTTTTGGGGGCATGGTATTACATTCTTTCTTCCTTAGGAAATTTTTTCCTCTAAATTCTTAGTCTTCAACCTTAGAATCCAATTACCCTTAACCAATTTCCAATCCGAGGGCATCGTCAACAATATGGTCTAAAACCCAAATATTTCATTTTCACCAATCACTATGGTTAACCCAATCATGACGAACCCTAAAATCTTATAGCTAATTCTCAAGCATGCCTAAAATGTCATCCTAAACAAACCCTCGAGGTGATCAATAGTCACCAAATGTCGCACTATCACCAATGAACTCATTATTATGGATTATTCCTACGTTAGGATTTATGACCTACATTTGTCCAAGAAACCTAGGATCACGCCTACCCTAGGCTGACACATCCTTGACATCATTGTCCATCACCTCATCAATCATGAGACGGTCATCTAATCTCATTGGTTTACCCGACCGATATCTCCTACGAGATCCTTACACTAACCTAAAATCATCCTAGGTCTCACAACACAAATATATATGAGCGATAGCATCATCAATTCCTATAGTTACAAATAGATTCAGATACTAACATCTAATACATTATCAGTTTCTAATACTCACAATATTCTCAAGAGAAAACCTCAGGACACACGATCAAGTCGTAACTAGCCATACTGGCTAACTAACAAAGTGCGTTAACCTAAAACAAAGCAATCAAGTAACACGTGTAACTATAAGCAATAAATGCGAGACCATGCGTGCACACAAACTCGTGTAGGATAAAGGTGCTTCCAAATAAGATCTCACTCTTTTACCGCACGCATCTGCCACATCCGTCTTTACCCGCATCACGCCAGAGGTTATGCAGCGCTATACCCGAATCACAACTGATTAATAACTTCCCATTATCAGGATTAAAGAAGACACAAGTAATGAAATGAATCAGGCAACTACCACGCCAAAAGAAAACAATCAATTTCTAACAACGAATTGTGCCACAGAAAGTGGGAACCCATAACGTACCCTTAAATTCTATAACCCTCACCGAAATTCGTTAAATTATTTAACCTAGTGGGAATCCACAACTTACCCCTAAATTATATAACCCTTACCAAAATTCATTAAAGTCTTAGACTAGACACATACCCTGGCTTGACCCATTAACCCTGACGAGTCCTAACCATGAATCATCCATCGTTGCCAGATGAACAAACACAAAGCCAGTTCCTTCGGGAAGCTGAGACGCTACGCTTCCCTCCTTAGGATCAATACTACCTGTTCCATTATTGGTAAGCATAACTATCCCAAATCAAGGTAAAGTTACAACTCTTGGGGCTTTTCAGTAATCACTGAAGCATCGTACTTAGGCACCTCTCTAATTTTAATACATGATAGCGGACCTCAATTTTCAATATCACTCTCATCAGATGAAACACAATGCTCACATGGTTTCAAGCATTCAAATCACGAGCCACTACTACAAATCTTACCAATGTCCTACAAGATCCTAAATCATAACTATTCTAATGTCATCTCAAACTTTCAAGTATTATCCATGCCTTGGACCTAATGATTTACTTCACTAGAGTCACACCAAATCACATACGTAGCACACATAGGTGTTATGATTAGGCCTAACATCCCATTCTAAGTATTACCTTTAAAACCATGATGAACATCATCGTGTTCTAAGTCTCCCAGGTGCATCATCTAAAACTTATCAACCTACTTTTGATATTATCCTCGAAGGTCATCTCATGACACATGCTTATAAATGAAGGTCATGGTACTAACTCCAAGTACTCCCATAAATCAACACGAGCTAAACATACTACAATGATTAATGATTTACCATCATCACATAAACCTAATAGCAATAATGATTCCTAAATGCTTCTTGGGTGGCGCTCATCAAACTCCGTCATGTCTCTAATAGCTTGCACATCTACCACGTGAAATCACAAGTCTTATCGTGATCCATGATACACAACCTCGAAGGTACCACTATGAAATGTATATCACCACATTAACCTCAATGCAACAATGATTCACCTTTACGTTTCATGGAAAATACACCGATTTAATCATTACCCAAAGTGGACATACATATCTCAGTGTAAGGATCGTTATCGAAGAGTATTATATGACAACTGATCGCAACCATCAACTCGTAACCTCAGCGCACTAATCTTAGCCACTACGTGTTAACATATCACTAGCTAAACCTTTGTATACACCTCTAAGGAAATATCAATACTGATTTATATGTCTATTTATTTTACTAACCCAGAGTAAATTTCATCAAACCATCATAGTACTTAACCCCAAAGTGCATTTAACGCAACTCACGTGCCCACCCAAAATGCCAATTGGTAGTCAAATTCACTAGACTACATCATTTGATTCTTAATGAGTGTTCAACAATGGAAACTCAATTGCCTCGCTATGTAAACATCATACTATGTTCTAATCTACAAGCTAACACAACTATATATTTTGGTAGGATGTGGGACGTCGGGTATTGCCTATGAACACCAAGGCCCACACCACAGACGCCATAAGGGGTCCTATTCCTCAATATCACATTATTATCTGTAAGATTATAAATTAATACCACCAGATTCTTGGTAGGACACATGACATCGGGTATTGTCTAAAAGGAGGCTCACCCTAGTGACACCACAAGGGTCATGTTCTAGAACATCATAACGCTTGTATTTAGAACTATATTACTAAGATTTTCTAGGTTCCCTCCTAGGTTACTTAAAATCATAATGATCATCTAGACCCGCATTAGAATCAATATAAACTAAATAGGAATCGTCACTAAGGGACCCAATACGTTCTCACTATGGAATCAACACTTATGAGCACCACACAGTCACATAACCTCCATAGATGAAATATACAACCTTTACATCTAGGTCGCAATGAACACTATTGAGTGTTGCTAATACTACTAAGTCAACTCTCATCACTAAATTTTCCACATAACACATCTCACACGAAGATCACGATGTTGCCACTATTGGTCTACGTTATAACGCATGATTTACCAACAAATCTACATTAGAAATGCCGCAAAACATGAAAGGCTATTGACTCAGTCGTTGACCATCTCATAAAGATTTTCACATCGTTATAATGCCCTTGACTTCACCGTCCAGGATATGAACCAAAACCATCACTAATCTAGTGTGACCGGCCCAAACCAACATCGGCGTCGAGAAGATGCGCTACCGACCTCACAACATCACACTCAAAAGGAAAATTGAACCTAAATCTGTAATACCAATTTTTAAAGACTCGACCTGGATTTAAGGGTTAATAACGGATGAACCCGACCCAACTCATATGTTAATTGTGAAGTGCAATGGAAGAACCTAAATTACATTTTTAAGCCATTTTTATTGTCATTTAACATTACATTTGTTAGCATGTGAATGATTTTATACTCCACGTGATAGGGCCCAATGGAAGTACCTCCAAGGCCATGTAAATAGAGATACTAATCGTAAATGAAAATAGTTATGTACCTGTATAACGCTCTCAAAATACGGGACAATATATAACCTGTTGGAAAAAAAAAGAACGGATGTGAGCCAAATGCTCAGTAGGATCTTATAAAATGCAATATAGAAACGAACGAAAGAAAGAACACTAACACACCACAACTACATGCATGTGAAAATACGTATATATCTACATATGTACCTTTAAAAATATATGTCCCAAATTATTAAACCATTTTACTTCAAAAACATTATTTAACATCATTTGTTCTCTTTGTCTTTACAAAATAATCATTTTTTATTTTATGCTTAAAACTAGCATGTTCTTCCCATTAACTCACTGAGTTGAACAATTTACAATTGTTGGAAAAACCTTCATTCGCGTTCAAACGTTTATTACTCAACGTTCATTAACTCACACGAGAGTTGCTTAATATTTCTTTAAGACTGTCTTTCAACACACGCGCATATCTTGTTAGAGAATATTCGTTAACATTGAAAGCCTTATATGACACGCACACTTGTGTTATTATGGATTTAAACCCCATTAGGTAGATTAATTACCCATTAAGTCACCTTGCTGAATCATTATACTTTCCTTATGGACATTTGTCATTATTTTCCATTTAGCTATCTACATTCGTTAATTAAAACTTTAATCACTCATACTAGTTAGTTTATTTTTATTTTATCTCATAATTTTTATCATGTTCCCAATTACATAATTATCTTTGGGATTTAGCCAACAACCACAGACTTCGTGGCCTCTCACCACTGGTCTCCGCTGCTACATGCTACTGCAGTTACTTTATGGTTTTTCACCCCAATGAGCATCATGCCCTACTTAATTATTTCTCCCGTATCATCCGAATATTCCATTATCTTTTCAACGTTCTCAACATTATTCCCATGTTCACATTATTCAGCATTTTCGGGATGAAGCCAAAAGTCCAGACTTAACTGCCCATTTTTCCATTAACATTTTGAAAAATTTTACTTTCTCCTTTAAGTATTTTATTCACGCACACGTTGATTTTATACCAATAATCATTCACATTTTAGAACTTTATTCAATTTCACCCATACTAATGTAAAACCATTCACCAACATTTTTAATTCAAAAAAATATCCCACTTTAAGTAAATTATCAATTTACCCTTTTATTTCCAAACTCGTGATTTAGTCCTTTAACAATTGCCATTTTTTTCTAAAAAAGTATTTTAAGTTTCTAATTTAATAATTAATCACATTTAACCATTTAAAAATCTTTTCATTTGCATACTTTACTCCACTTTCACATTTTACTCTTCACACACCTAGAATGTATAAATTTATGCATTTTATATATTAAAGCCTCATTTTTCACATATTTTATAAACACACTTTATTTTTGGGTTTTTATATCTTAACACCCATCATACCAATATTTACACCTTAATTCACATTATTTTCTTATTATGATTTTACACACTTTAATGTACCCATTTAAAGTAACCAGATTTCTTTACACATAAAGCTCTCTATCTAATGTGGGAAAACACATATTCATTATAAAAAATGACATGAGCAAGCTTAAAGCATTACTTTTCATAAAAATCAAATTTTTTTTCACTAAAACCCACTTTTAACACATTTTATTTTATAAAATTGTCCACGAATAGTGTTCATAAATTTCCAACACTTTTAAAACCCATTTAAGTGATTGTTTATCTTTTTCTTCTAGTTCATCATTTTAAATGTGAAAATCCCACTTTTATTTCATAAAAATAGCCTACACAAACCCAATGTATTTGTAAGCACAAACTCACATTATCTACTTTGAAACATCATTTAAACACATTTTATTTCATAAAAAGTTCAAGATATATATTCTAAATTTTTCCACATTTTTAAGACCCATTTTAAGTCATTCTTTGAAAACCATTTTCGTACACAATCATGATAATTAAACTAATTAACCCATGGTTACCATTCAACATACATTTTTACTCATATTAAGTCAAAGTTATATGATTAAACTAGCTAAAAATTCAACAAACTGTAATCCTCTATCGAGGTAATGTTTTCCCACCTCAAACACTCCAAAATGGTGGTAGTAGTGGAGAAGATGGGTGACTCCCTCACCTCCAAAGGCGTCCTTAAAGGGATTAATAAAGGCTCCATCATACTAGATCCAATAGGATTTCCAAAAAAATACTCCAAGAATACTCCACAAAATCCATCTTCTTTCTTCAAGTACACCCCCTTCAAACCTCCACCAAACTCCAAGAATACCTTATTCTTTAACCCAATAAATATGTCTAGGGTTTTGTATAATGATGTAAGATAGTTTGAGGCTTACTAATGGTGGTTTTATGGTGAAGATAATGGTGTATATTGGTGGTTTCACCACAAAAAATTCTGAGATAAAACACACCTCCATGGAAGCTCCAACTAAGAGAGGGAGAGAGAGAGAGAGGGGGGGGATGCAACAATTGAGGGGAGGGTTTTTGAAACCCTAGTACAACCCTTCTTATGTTTTTATACCACCAATAAAGCCTAACCCTGAAATAACCTTAGTCTGGACCCTTTAGATGTTGACAACTTGCAAAATCCAATGAACATAGGTGTAATAGCACTACATCATTTTTCTATCGTGAGCAGCCATGGGAGGCGCGTTCGATCGGTCAGGGATCCACAGTCGACTGACCCTGGTTTAAAAAAAATATTTTTTCGTAATTCTTGCCCCATGGTATTTTGATACACATTTTTAGGACCCCAAATAAGTGTTCAAGCTATTTTTATCCCTAACCAATAATTCTAAAAAATTTGGGCAAGTTTCCATTTTTCGGGATCGCGTACCGCCCAAAAATTGCATTTTTTAACCATGTCTATACCATTACCATTCCTCGACTAAGTCATGCCGTACTTCACCAATATATTAATTATAACCATTGGAACTCAAATGTCCATCCATGCGGTCCATGCAATGTGAAATTTTTGTTCTAACCCCTACGCGCGACGCGTCACTTTATGTGTAATATTAGTTCAATAGTTATGCATTTGTTTCTGTAGTTATATTTCTCAATAGAATACTCAATTTATTATTCATCGTCTATTTTCTAGGGAGGGGTATTACAAGATATGTGGGTGAAACAATGTTGGTAAGGTCTGACTCTGGGGGGGAAATTTTTTGAGCTTAGATGAAGGAAATAGTCCGTCTCTTTTTCCTTCTTTGCTCGTGCTTCTAAAAATTTTGAGGTAAAAAATGGGTCGTATATGTTATCATACCAAATATACATATTGGGAGTTTAATAAAAACAATCGTAATATGTACCAATTAATAAGACTATTATATTTAAATTATCATTTATGTCGATACTGATAAATATATAATGACAGTTTCTGACTTATATGTCATGTACATAATAGTATTATATTTTTCATGAAGTTTTTTTGAAAACCATCTTAAAGTTATTTTGTAAATTTTCATAAAAAATATATTTTTCTTGTAGTGTTACTTGTTTTCAATTATGGACCCTATCATAATGGCTATAAATAATTTGTGGATTTTTCAAATTGACCAATGTTGATGATATGCCCAAAGTGCACCCTCTTACTCAGAGCAACTAACCTCGTCTAGTCTCACAACTGAAGTGACCAGAAGCCCATGACAACCATCAGTAATATCGTCTCTCATAAGGTCGGCCCTAGCCGATGTTGCATCATCATCACACCAACCTCGGTTGGTCCACAGCCAAGGTCAGCAAGGTCTCATGGGCTCAAACATCTACTAACATCATTATCGGCCCCAGTCGACGCTACATCTCATACCTAACCTCGGCCATCCTACCTGACCCGGAGTCATGGATATTAACCTCGGACAAAGCAACAGTTGGACTTCACCAACCTCATGGTCTTCCAGGCCGAGGTTACACCTATTAAGGACACAAGGTCGAGCATTTATAAGCGCATGCAAGGTTGGAAACGCGTGGACAAAATCAGTTATAACTGAATTAATCCCCTCACGTGAGGGAATATTTCATCATCATTCTCTACATGTGACAGTGACAGATGGCTTCACTAAATTGGCTAGATCATCACACACACGCTTGGGAGGTACATCACACCCCCCAAACATTATATATACTTGTCTTCTCCTACCTTGTAAAGGGATCCTCAATTACAAACCCTAGCCAAACTTTGTTACATTTATAGTAGAGAGAGAAAGTGGCGTGATTGTATTACTAAGGCCATTAGAGCCATCTTCTGATAGTGATATTTACACTCACTTGCATAGTGGATGTAGGCAATTGTCGAACCACTTATATTGTTGTGTTCATACCCTTCTCCTCATCTCCTACTATATATATATATATATATATATATATATATATATATATATATATATATATATATACTATTTTGTTGTCATTGTTTCACTTGCTTGAGCTTGTCAACACCTTATCTGATAGTGCTATTTCCAACATCATCATTTTGGCATCGTCTGTGGGAACGAGAAGATTCATCCCTTCCATTTCGCAGCTTAACCTCACCGAAGACATTGGTGGTGAACCAGGCCTCACCCTTCGTGTGAAGATGCTTCACCATTGAAAGAGGTCGTTTAAGGTATTTAATCTCTCTAATATTTCAATTGCAAGATATTTAGTCCTAACATATGGCACCGGAGTTACCACCACCTCTTCCACCATCTAGTGTTGGAGGACCCAGTTCCAAACAAGCACCACCCCAGTCCGAGATGACTGAGGTGGCATCAACCTTGAGGTCCTTGGCTACAACGCAACAAGAAATGAAGGAGAAGTTTACCCAGCTAAGCCAAAATATGATGAGACCACCTGGGGTCTCACCATAAATGATTACTCTGGCGGCTGCTCAACCACATCCTGAGGCCAGGTGACTACCCCAGGCACCGCGAAAGGACCAACCTACATCTCAATGGAGGAGGGATGTTGATGACCCTAGGTTATTACATCTGGGGAGGCAAGGAAACCCTTGCCCTGAGGATAGGTATGATGACATTGTATCAGAAGATGCTCCAGTAGACTGCTGAGAGACATATGAGGTTTCAGATAATAGAGTACGTCCTATATAGTAGTGCCGAGGTTGTGGAGCAAGAAGGGCTGAGGTTGGTGATGCCCAGAAAATATGATCATCTTTTGATCTCTTGATTAGAGGGTCATCCTTTGAAAGGCTCAGCCCCATAAATGATCTGAGGCAGATTATCTAGGTAGAGAAGTGCAGCTGGCTCACAGAGAAAAGATGGTGAACATTAGCCTCGCTATGGCTGACCCCTATATGGCCGAGATGGTGGCCAATAGGTCAATAGCTGACGTTGTGCAGCAGATGGAAAACCCTCAGTTCACCCCTTGCAGGTGGCTGGGGATAAACTCGTCCAGGACGACATTGCTAAACCATGGAATGACTCCATTCAATGGCTGGAAGAGAAGATAGGGAACCTCATAAAAAGTCGAGTCCTACTACAAAGGGAATTCTCAGAGGGTTCCCCATTTGTGGCAAGGATTGTAAACTTTCCAACCCCTACCAAATTCAAACCACTAATGGTGTCTCCCATGTATGATGGAAGTAGCAACCCGGTACATCATATTGAGATGTAGTAGTCTGCATCAGATATTTATTCAATCCATGATGAGATGATGTGTCGAGATTTTTCAAGCACTTTGATGGGAGCTGCGCATATTTGGTTCACTTCCCTTCACAAAAATTCTGTGGAGAACTGTAAGGGATTGGCCGAGAGGTTTATACACAACTTCTGTTTTGGGGTAAGTCAACAAAAGAAGACGAACCATCTACTCTACGTAAAGCAAGGCAATAATGAGAGATGCAGAGATTCAATAAGGGAAAATTAGAGGTTGAAGATTACGAAGAGAATATAGTTATGATAGCCTTAATAGGAGGACTTCAGAAGGGGAAGTTACTTTGGAAGCTTGCTGAAGACCCTCCCAAGTCTATGGCCGAGCTGTTAGCAACAGTTGGTATGGTCATGAATGCTGAAGAAGCATTAGCTGTAAAGTATGAGGATGAGAATGGAAGTTCAAGTGGGAAATTCCAAAGAAAGAAGGATGGAAAGAAGAGGGATGTAGAGGATAAGTTTGCATACTACACTCCTCTAACTGCGAGCTGCGAACACATCCTCAATGAAATAAAGAATGATAGGTCCTTAAGATGGCCGAAGAAACGGAAGGCTCCTCCGCAAAAAAGGAAGAAGAACCTTTGGTGCGAGTTCCACCAAGACCATGGCCATCTGACTGACAAGTGCTTTGCCTTAAAGGATGAGATTGAGAAGATATTGAAATCGGGAAAACTCAAAATTTACGTAGATGGAAGAGCTTCTAAGGGAGGAAGAGACGACCCTAAAAAGAAGAGAAATAACAGGTTTCGGGAAGATGCCCCAACCAGAAGAGTTGAGGACTCGGATGATAATGATGATGATGACCCTGACCTCCTACTAAAAGATGGTAATATCCCATTAAAGAGGGTCGGCATGATATCTTTTGGTGTTAACACCATATGTGGAGGACTAGTAGGGGATGGCTTAGAGGTAGCCGACCACAAAGCACACGTGGAAGAAGCCAATTCAGTGACCAAAGTAGAGGTTGTGAACTTGGCATCTTCAAAGGTAAAACACGAGAAGAGAAAGAAGGTAGATATGGATACCCTCATAGTTGGCTTCTCACGACTCTATTTCAAAGGTATCTTAGCTCCTCACGATGATCCCCTGGTAATCACTACAAGGGTTAACTGATGTGAGGTGCAGAGAATCCTCGTTAATGGGGGAAGTTCAGCAGACGTAATGTTTTGGCCCTGTTTCAAGAGCCTAGGCCTCAACAGAGCTAGGCTTGTCCCTTATCATCATCCTTTGATTTGCTTCAGCAGCAAAAAGGTTCATCCACTAGGCATATATCAAATGGATGTGAGAATGGGAGATGAGTGGCCTAATAGGTTGACCAAGAAAATCAATTTCTTTGTGATGGACGAGAACATCTTCTCAGCGTACAACCTCATTATAAGAAGTGTAGCCCTTAAGGAATTTGAGGTCGTGCCTTCAACGGTCCACTAAATGCTAAAATTCCTGACTCCTTATGGAGTAGGGAAAGTGCAAGGTGACCAAACATAGGCACGTGAATGCTACTTCAACTTTGCAAAAGAGAGAGAGGCTCATAAGAGAGCAACAACCACATACAACATTGATACACTTCATCCTAGAGAAGAGACAAAGCTCAAGAAGGGAGAGGCCATGGAAGAGGTAGAATCCATTGTCCTCAATGAGGACGAACCAAAAAAAACCGTCCAAATTAGCAAAGCCCTAAGACCAGAGATCAAGGAAGAACAGGTGAAGTTTTTGAGGAAGAGACAAAGTGTTTTTTCTTGGTGCCACGCATACATGCCAGGTATTGATCCTGAGGTCATGTGCCATAAACTCAATGTTACGGAAGACGCTAAGCCCATTAAGAAAAGGAGGAGAGTATACTCAAGAGAGAAGTATGAAGACATCAGAGAAGAGGTCAGAAAGCTTGAAGAAACCAATTTCATCATAGAGGTCATATACCCTGAGTGGTTACTAACACCGTCATCATGCCAAAAGCTAATGGGAAATGAAGGATGTGCATTGACTTCACTGATTTGAACAAGTCTTATCCAAAAGACAGTTTCCCCTTCCTCGTATTAATCATATGGTGGATGTCACATCTCGACATGAGCTTATGAGCTTCATGGATGCCTATTTCGGGTATAATCAGATCTTTATGAACTCAGAAGACTCTGAGAATACAGCTTTCATCAAAGATAAGGGGACCTATTGCTATAAGATCATGCCCTTCCAGCTGAAGAATGCAGGGGCTACTTACCAATGTCTTGTAAATAAGATATTTGAGGATCAGATAGGCAGGCCCATAGAGGTATATGTAGATGACATGCTGACGAAGATCCTGAAGGTCGATACTTATGTGGTCGACCTTTAAAGAACCTTTGACACTATAGATCAGTATAGAATGAAGCTCAACTTAGCCAAGTGTGTCTTCAGGTTAGGAGTAAGAAAGTTTTGGGATTCATCGTCAATCAGAGGGGAATAGAGGTCAATCCTGAAAAGATCAAGGCCTTGCTAGAAATGAAGACACCCAGATCTATCAAAGACATTCAGAGGTTAATCGGAAGAGTTGCTTCCCTTAACAGGTTAATCTCAAGAGCTACGAACAAATGTCTTCCTTTTTTTAAAGTGCTTAGAAAGTCCTTCGAATGGGATGAGAAATTCTATAAGGATTTTAAGGAGCTCAAGTCCTACCTCAGATCCCCTCTACTCCTGTCTCGACCCATTTTGGGGGAGAGCTCTATGTATATCTAGTTGTTTCAGAATCAGCCATTAGTGCAGCCATAGTAAGAGAAGATGATAGAGTACAGAGGCCAGTATACTTCAATAGTAAATCTATTCAACGGTTTGAAAAGAAGTACCCATGAATGGAAAATTTTGCTTATGCTCTGATACACACTTTTAGGAAGATGAAGCCATACTTCCAAGCCCACTCTATAGTTATCCTCACTGATTCCCCACTCAGACAGGTCCACCATAATCCTGAGCAGTCAGGCAGGTTGATGACCTGGGCCATTGAGTTGGGGGAGTATGACATTATTTTTCAACCCAGGGTTGCCATCAAGGGGCAGTCACTTACTGACTTTGTAGTAGAATTTACCTGGGAAGAGGCTGAGAATGAGACTAGTCAAGAGGTTACAGATGAACCAGACAGTAATGTCTTCCAAATCTCGGACGACGTTAAGTCAAGTAGGCCCAGAAGAATAATAGTTGAGAATGAGGAAGAAAGGTACCTCTTCAAGCAAGGGACCTTATTAGAGGGGAATTTCTCTTCAAATAAAGATGTTTGGAACCTCTTCATTGATGGATCATCTTGTGAAAGCGTGGGTTGATATTGTCAGCACCAGATGGTATCGACATTAAATATCCGCTAAGGTTCAACTTCAAAGCTTCGAATAATGAGTCAGAGTATGAGGCATTGATAGAAGGTCTCTCCTTAGAAAAACCCTTAGTGTTGGCAAACTCTTAGTCCACAGTGACTCAAGGTTAGTGGTCAACTAAATCCTGGGAGTGGATAAGGCCAAAGATGAAAGGATGGACAAATACCTAAAGAGGGTGAGAATGATTCTATAAAGCTTCAAGGAAGTTAAGATGAAGAGGATACCTCGGGAAGATAATAGTCGAGCCGATGCACTCGCGAGGTTGGTCTCAGCAATGAGGACAGACATAAGAAGAACAATACCAGTTGAGATTCTTCTCAAGCCAACCATTGAAGAAGAAGAGGTTGCCATAACTTGCCTCAACTGGAATATGTGAGCCTCATGGATAGATCCTCTTATCAGATACATCAGATAGGGAGAGCATCCATAATCAAAGTTATAAAGGAGAAAGCTGAGGTTCAGGGCCGCTAAGTTCTTAATTGTAGGAGATGTTTTGTATAAGCAGGGGTTCCTACTCCCTCTCCTCAGATGTATCCACACTTCAGAGGTTCCACACATCTTGTAAGATTTACACGAGGTCTCTTGCTCCAATCACATAGGAGGAAGACCTTTAGCTAATATGATAATCACTCAAGGGTACTACTGGTCGACTTTGGCTAAATATGCAGTGGCATATGTGAAGAAATGCGATAAGTGCCTGAGATTTTCCACCATCCCCCATCAACCTCATCAACTTATGATGTCAATTAGCTCACCTTAACCATTTTCAGTATGGGGTATTGACTTGGTAGGACCCTTGCTAAGAGCTGCAAATAACTATCGATTCTTTGAAGTGGTAATTGATTACTTCTCCAAATGGGTAAAGGTTGAGCCAATGATCACAATTACAGAATAGAAGACCTTTCAGTTCATCTGTAAGAACATCATATGTAGGTATGGTCTTCCAAACAGCCTCATCTTAGATAATGGAACCCAGTTAGAGAATGCTTCCTTAAAAAAATGTTTTGAAAGAGTGGGGATCAAGCAGTTCTTCTCTTCTCTTGGACGACCCCGGGAAAATGGCCAGACCGAGGTCATAAATCGAACAATCCTTGATGGGATAATGAAGAGGTTAGAGGAGGCCAATGGGATATGGACAGAGGAAGTATATGCCGTATTATGGTCCAACATGATGATAACAATGACACCAACGGGAGAGGCCCCATTTATATTAGCCTATGGCTCAGAAGCTGTCATCCCTACGGAGGTAGGACTCCCCACTCATAGAGTTCAAACCTATGACCCTCAGAGTAATGGAGAAGAGAGAAGACTTGATCTATATTTGACTAAAGAAATAACAGAAGATGAGGAGATTAGGCAGGCAGCCTACTAGCAAAGAACTACGAGGTTTTACAACCAACGGGTGAAATCAAGGGCTATAGCTGTGGGAGACCCAATCCTAAAGAAGACGTTGCAGAAGACAAATAAGATCCACCCAAACTGGCATGGTCCTTATAAGGTAGTTGATGAGGTTGTGCCTGGTACCTACCGGCTAGAAAATCTCGAAGGGTAACCTTTCTCCAATCCTTGGAATGCAGACCACTTGAATAAATATTACATATGATGTTACAGTTGTTTCTTTGTAATGCATGTATCATTTCATGAAGAGGATTTTAACGAGGAGCAATTTTGTGATGATAATTTCGTTATATGCCTTAAACATCATTGGTTTGGTGAAATTTATGAGGTAAACATCACATTTTCGTGACCTCAGACCTTAAACATCATTAATTTGGTGAAATTTATGAGGGTAAACATCATTATATGATGACCTCAGACCTTAGACCATTAGTTTGGTTAAAATAATGAGGTGGAACATCATATTATGGTGACCTCAAACCTTAAACATCATTAATTTGGTGAAATAATGAGGTGAAACATCATATTATGGTAACCTCAGACATTAAACACCATTAATTTGGTGAAATTATGAGGTGAAACATCATAATTTGGTGACCTCATACCTTAAACATCACTAGTTTGGTGAAATTTATAAGGTTAAACATAATTATATGATGAACTCAGACGTTAGACCATCAGTTTTGTGCAAATAATGAGGTGAAACATCATATTATGGTGACCTCGGACCTTAAACATCGTTAGTTTGGTAAAATTTATGAGGGTAAACATCATTATATGATGACCTCAGACCATAGACCATTAGTTTGGTGAAACTAATGAGGTGAAACATCATATTATAGTGACCCCAGACCTTAAACATCATTAATTTGGTGAGGAATATGAGGGTGAACATCATTATATGGTGACCTCAGACCTTAAACATCATTAATTTGGTGGTAATTTATGAGGTGAAACATCATTATATGGTGACCTCAGACCTTAAACATCATTAATTTGGTGAAAATTATGAGGGTGAACATCGTTATAAGGTGACCTCTGACCTTAAACATCATTAGTTTAGTGAAAAATATGAGGGTAAACATCATAATATGGTGACCTCGGACCTTAAAAATCATTAGTTTGGTGAAATTTATGAGGGTGAACATCATTATATGGTGACCTCAGACCTTAAACATCATTAGTTTGGTAAAATTTATGAGGTAAACATCATTATATGGTGACCTTTCCACTCTAAACATCATTTGTTTGGTGAAATTTATGAGGTAAACATCATTATATGGTGACCTTTCCACTCTAAACATCATTAGTTTGGTGAAATTTACAAGGTAAACATCATTATATGGTGACCTCAGACGTTAGGTAAGACATTCAAGCATAAAATAAAATAATATAATCTGAAGAAGATGGGATTAATGATTATCATCGAGCATTTAAAAGTTACAAATTAGAAGTACCAAGATGCCATCAGAGTTCACCAAATTATGGTTATAGATAAGAAAGGAAATAAAAAATACAACTTAAAATCTTCATAAGAAAATAACTAAGTCTCTGCATCTGCAGTTGTGTCTTTATGGCAGACGTTGGTCACCTCGGTTGTATCATCCCGAGGATTAGCGTCTTCACTCTCAGTGAATTCCAAGGGAGCAGTCTCAACAGGAGAAGCATCGTCCTCCTCAACCTCTTTCAAGGCCTGAGCAAATCGGGGGTCACCAAAGCCTAGACCCTCAAAGTTTAAGTCCAGACTCCCTGACTCTTTTTCCTTAGAGGTTGACTATTTTCTAGTTACTTTGATACCTCTTTCAAGGAATTCAAAGCCAAAACTGATGAATTCATCAGAGACCTTATAGTCTTCGATGATCTTCTCTGCAGCATCTTCTAAAGAAACCTTGACTGTAGTGGCCATCTTAGCCTGCAAGGCATCATCTTTAGCCTTCAGAGCTACATCATGGTCCTTCCTGTGCTTGGCCATGTCCCTATCTCTCAGCTAGAAAATTTCCTTTAGCTTGTCAACCTCCTTAAGCTCTTCATTCAGACATTCAACCTCTATATTCAAAGAGGCTTGAACCTTCTAAGCTTTTTTACCTTTCTCTATGAGGGGAAGCTTCTTCAGGGTCCAATCAACAAAAAGGTGCATGGACAAGATACCCTACAGTAGAAGGTCAGATGTATAAGAACATGAGCTATAATATGTAAAATAGATGAGATTACAGTTTGAGAAACTAATACCTGAATTGATCTATGAAGAGTAAACTCGGCCAACAACAGGGCATCTAAGGAGCGTAAGAAATAGTTATCCTCTTCAGTCATCACTGCGTCGATGGCATCAGTAGCCTTCAGACTATGGCCAATGAGACTATCACTAATCTTCAATTGATAAAAATGAGCTTCTAGGTCATCGTCTGAAGATATGGGGATGGCATGATCCCCTTTCTGAGTCTTCCCCGACCTCTGATGCACCGGGTCAGCAGTGGTCTTCATCTACTTGGTAATATCGGCCTGGGATATTTTGAGGTTCTTCTGGGTGGTAACAGGGGAACATTTTTGCCACCTCTCTTTTGCATCAGATTTACCAGACTGGGATTAGACATTTCCCAAAGGTCGTCTGAAATGCCTTCAGGTCATTCTGCAAAAAGAAGTATCTGAGTTAGTAAGTCAGAAATATAAAAAGTAAGAGGTACAACTTACAAAAAATGAGATTTACGAAGATCTGTCAAAGAACCACTCCCCAAGCTTGTCTGAGATATGTAGTAGGGGTCATCATATGTTCATATTTTACTAGAAGACCATGTTCCCCCTGATCGCGAAGATCGTTAACTTTTTTAAAGATTATAGGGTCAGCTTTAGCAGCAAATGAGACCTTCCCCGATCTCAGAGTGGTCCTTGGAACCGACGTTCCAGCAGCCTTATTGGGACTAAATTCCCATGTCCCAGAGATAAATAAATACCGAGGTTTCCATTTATGGTTTGAAGTCTAAGTAACCAACAACATTTTATTTTCTTATGTCCTAGATAATAAGTGGTAATAGCTAGGGTGGTTTTTATTAGAGGAAGGGATGTAACAACTTGTGAAGACCCTAACTGGAAGGTCTGAGTGGTGGATATACCTCCAAAGGATGAGTGGTGGACAACCCTTCAAGCATTGGGGGGTAACTGTGAAGGGGATATATTTATATGGGATACTATAGATCCGATAGAAGGGTAGATAGGAAGACAAAAACCTAACTTGAACATCTGCTCATAGAGGTAGATCTCTCCATCTCGGCCGTCGAATGCCCTCTCTCCCCTCTGAGGTTTCCTAAGGTTGATGGAAGAGTTTATACAATAAAGGTGCCTAAAATCTAGGAGGTCGTACTCACTGACATAGCTCTCAATCTCGGCCACCTCAGATGTATCTATATCACTCTCCTAACCATCATCATCATCCCCGATAACATCGGCCTGAGCAGGTGTGGGGACACCACCATGAAACCTTTCAGCAAACTCAGTAGAGGTGGTGGTCATTAGAGGAATTGCATCAATGGGTGGGGGAATGGCCACACTTAGCCCAATTATTTCAACATCTGAAGACCTACGTGAGGGGCTAGCACCCTGGTGAGACGAGGCACGACTTGAAAACTTGGCTACCTCAGGGACCTTAACCTGTCGGGGAGAGTAATCCATAGCCTCTTGAAAAGATTCTACAGACATAGGGTCTGAGGAGGACAACTCAGACTCAAACATTGGTGTTGGTTCTACATGAACCTTAACAGGCTCAGCAGGCTTTGCGGGCTCAGGGTAAATAACCTTCAGAGTTGGAGGGAAGATGGGTCTGAGAGGGAAGGCCTCAGCCCTATGAGCTTCCTCTTAAGCTATCTCTATTTGCCCAATTTTCACAAAGGTTTTCTCACGAAGAGATGGGAACTCTTCTATGAGTTGGTACAAGGGTCTGAGCATAAGGTAGACGACACTACACTTGGACTCAAAACCACAAATAGTCAAACAACTTATTCAATATAATTTAAGGATCAAATTAGGAATGTGAAAGGTTTTCAAAGGAAGAACAGCAAGAACACTCAAGAACCAGGTTACCGATAAAGGCGACTGAAGTTTCACCAAAGACCTCAACAAAAGGATTTCTTAGACGGAGTAACCACTGAGCTACCCACAAATGCCCCTAAATCACTCAATCGCTAATGCCCTAGCCCTACAACCACCAACACTGGTGGAAACCACTCGCCGAAAACACAAGACCTCATCGAAAATTTAGAAATGAATAATAAGGGCTAAAAATAAAAAAGAAAGGTGGAAATGATACCTTACTGATTACGAAATAAGGAGTATAGGATTAGGAGCAAGAGAAACCTTCAAATGTATCCAACAATTTAGGATCGAAGGAAATAAAAGTTGCAGAGAGAGAGCTTAGGTGGGAAGAGTTTTGGGAAGAAAAAGGAATGAGGAGAGAGAAAGGGTTTTTAAACCCAATGGGCAAGTAAGGATCACATTAACTTGGGACACACGACTCACTTCAGTAAGGGACATGTGTCAAGAAAGTATTGGCACACAGAGAAATACGGCCTTAGCCTAAACTACATAGAAGACTAAGGGCTAGGGTGTTATTGATTAGCCCAAAGTGAACCCTCTTACTTAGAGCAACTAACCTCAGCTAGTCTCACAGCCGAGGTGACCAAAAGCCTATGGCAACCATCAGTAATATTATCTCTCATAAGATCAACCATAGCCGACATTGCAGCATCAACACACCAACCTCGGTTGGTCAGCAGCCGAGGTCAGCAAGGTCTCATGGGCTTAAATATCTACTAATATCATCATCGGCCGCAGCCAACGTTACATCTCATACCTAACCTCGGTTATCCTACTTGACCCGGGGTTATGGATATTAACCTCGGATAAAGCAACAGTCGGACTTCACCAACCTCGTAGTCTTCCAGGCTGAGGTTACACCTATTAAGGACACAAGGTCGAGCATTTATAAGCGCATGCAAGGTTGGAAACGCGTGGACAAAATCAGTTATAACTGAATCAATCCCCTCATGTGAGGGAATATTTTATCATCATTCTTTACATGTGACAGTGACAGACGGCTTCACTAAATTGGCTAGATCATCACACACATGCTCATTGCATGCTTGGGGGGAACATTACACCCCCCAAACACTATATATACTTGTCTTCTCCTACCTTGTAAAGGGATCCTCAATTACAAACCCTAGCCAAACTCTGTTACATTAACAGTAGAGAGAGAAAGTGGAGTGATTGTATTACTAAGGCCATTAGATCCCTCTTCTGATAGTGATATTTACACTCACCTGCACAGTAGATGTAGGCAATTTCCGAACCACTTATATTGTTGTGTTCATCCCCTTATCCTCATCTCCTACTATATATATACTCTTGTGCTACCATTGTTATCACTTGCTTGAGCTTGTTAACACCTTATCTGGTGGTGGTGTTTTCAGCATCATCAGTTGACTCCTCAAATGTGAGGTCCACAAAATAGTTTTACTATTGGGATCATTACAAGGATGATCCCATCCTATATGTTTCTAGAATTTCACACTGCCATGTTAACATTATGTCCCACTAGGCATGCCAAAAATATAGGTTTCGTCTATTTTGGTCCTTAAAGATAATGGAGTAACCTAAATTAGATGAGAATGTGATATGGAAATTAATCGACAAATTAATTCCAAATTATTAAATTAAATGATAATAATAAAGCAATTGTGATCGTTATTTTTTTTCCTTTAACAAGAGTACATTGTATCAATAGGTTAAAATGGCTTCAAAACAAAAATATTAAAAGTAAATTTCATGAAAATAAAAGTCAATTAAGTGAATTATTCGTAAGTGGGGGAATGATAAATTGCGAAAAGTAAAATGAATAGTATAATGAATGAATTGCTGGAATGCAAATTGAATTTAAATAAAATTGAAAAAAACCAACATTCCAACATGAAGGATGAATAGGGAAGTGTACTACTTCCTACTTCTAATATCTTTGGGCTAACTACTCTTTATGAACTCCTTTTGAGGCCACAGACCTCTCTGGTTAATTCTATTAAAGTCATCATAAATTAAGTTTTAATCTTTGCGATATGATATTTGGCACTTTCGTATGGACCAACTTATTATGGTGTGTAAACAATAACAAGAGCAAATAGAGGGGTGGGTTTGCATGAACAAATACTAATTTTATAAAATTGGATAATTTAGTAATATTTTATTATATTTTCTTGCTTAATATAGAACTTTGTATCACTTAATTTTCAATAATTTATATTAAAATTAAAGTTCGAGGGGCAAGGTAGCTTAAACCCTCAATATGTTGGAAATTGTTAAGAGAAATAGGGCATCGATATAATAATAGAGAGAGTAAGATTTTTTCATTAATTGGCATGTCAATATATATATATTTTTTTTTTTGGGGGGGGGGGGGGGGGGGGCACTCCTTATTTATAGTACAAGTGGGTAGAATACTAATAGGATTGGACATCTACTTAAATATGATATATATAAATATTTATAACACTTCGCCTTGGATGTACACAATTTCCACAATTCAATGAATATTGCTTCATTGAAACCTTACTAAGGAAATCATATTAGAAAAAAAACTAAATGAAGGAAAAATAGTACAACTTTTGTGATCGTTGAGTTGGTGTTGAACGTGCTTAATGTTGTCTCGTTAAAACCTTTACTAGGAAAACCCAGGGGGACAAAATCTAGTCAAAGGAAAGAGATTACACTATACAAATGTCTCAACTAACATGTTCTTGTATCCCCTCTGATAACATTATCCCCTTATTGATATGCTTAATTTTACTGTTGGTGGAGTCGACACATTTCAATCTCATACACAAACTTTTAAAATGTCGCCTTTGGTAGTGACTTTGTGAAAACATTACCTTGGATGTCACTTGAGAGAACTTGCATGACTTCAATTACATTTCTCTTTTGAAGAGTGTGAGTAAAGGAAAACTTTGGTGAAATGTTCTTGGTTATGTCTCCTTTAATGAATACTTCTTTAATTTGTGCTATACATGTTGCATTATCTTCACAGATGACTGCTACTATTAAATATCCTTTTGAGGATTTCTTTATTAATACACAAGAGCAAATTTGATTTTTTTCGTACAATTCCATATACAAGTATTCACTAAGACGATTATACCACATTCTTTCAGATCGCTTTAAACCATACAATGATCATCTTAGTCGGATTGAGTGTGTACTCCTTAACTTTGCTTCTGTAAAAGGAAATCCTTTAGGGATTTTTATATATATTTTTGTGTCTAAGTACCCATATAAATTAGTGTACATAACATCCATGAGTCTCATATCTAAATTTTCATAAACCGCTAAGCTAATCAGGTATCTGAAAGTTATACCATCCATAGCACGGGAGTATGTTAACTCAAAATCAATCCCAAGTTTTTGCAAGAAAGCTTGTTCCAAAAGTCGTGCCTTATATCGAGTGATTTTATTCTTCTAATTTATTTTTCTTACAAACACCCACCAATAACCTACCGGGTTAAAACTTTTTGGACTTTGTACTATAGGTCAAAATACACCACGTATATTTAGAGACTCGAGTTCTGCCTTAATGGAAATTTCCAATTTTGGCCAATATACTATTTGTTCGACATCCATTTATAGTATGTGGTTCATTATGAATATCACTGCCCTGGAAAATTCATGTAGTTACAACATATGAAAATACGTCACTGATGACAGTTTCGTTACGATCCCACATTTTTTTTTAAATATGTATAAAACATAGAGATCTCATTATTATCATTAGGTATGTTTTCCTCTTCAGGGACTTCAATAGCCACTTTAGGGCCTTGTGTCTTTTCATAGACAATAACGTCTTTAAGGGTTTTAGAGAAAGTGTATATTTTATTCATAACCCCTTCGAGGGTGTTATTAGGACGTAATTTTTCATTTCATCTCTGCTTCCAGGGAGTAGTCTTTGGAATCTATAGGTTTTCCATGCTTCTGGTGTGCAATAGATTCATTTGTTGTTGAAATCAAAGTTTATACCACTGGTACATCAAATCTGGTATCACATTTTTAGTGGGAACATGAGGCTTGGTTACTTTTAAAGCATCATTGAATGCATCGGGTAATTTATTTGCAATTTCCTTCTCAGTTCATGATCACATTGAGAAGTATGGGGGTCTAGATGAAACAAAGTGAAAGTGTTCCACATTAAGTTTGATCGTTATTTAGGAACAGACCATACATCGGGTACATTCTTTCCTCCCTCCAACAGCAGGAAGATTGCCTTATCAAAATGATAATCTACAAATCTAGCAGTAAACACATCAACTATTAGTGAATGAATTTAATGAAAAATTAATGGTGAATCATAACCAACATACATTCCCAAAAAAGATTGGGGACCCATTTTTGTATGCTGAGGTGGGGCGATAGGCACATGCACCGCACAATCAAATTTACACACTACAAGAAAAAAGAATTTAGTGTTCATATTTTTTGCATAAAATAATTAACCAATAATACTAAATGCATTCAATTTTTTTATTTAATATTTGAGATAATTAAGACAATCTAGTATGAACTTTTATGCTTAATTACTTCACAAAATAAAATTATATTATTGTATACTCAATGTCTATATATAATATTCCAGAGTAAAATCAATTCGAATACATCAATTACATAAATTGTTTCATCATTCACAAAAAAAAAGTGCAAAAGAAGAAGATATGAGACTATTGATCATTTATACTTCATGCATCTCTTTTGCTACTCATGTACTATTAAGAGCTATGCGATTAGATAACTTCGCAATTCTTCCAAAAAGTCCATCCATTCGTTCTTTCATTGCAACGTTCTCCTTTCGAGCTTCATTTGCTTCTCTTCTCACCACATTATTTTTCATTTTTGCCTCATCAGCTTCTCTCATGGCCTTATCAACTTGTTTATCCCTCTTAATATCTTTCTCCCTTTGCACAGCTTCAAGCTGATTAGTGTTAGAACCAACCCCTCGTCCACGGACATAACCAAGTGATACCCTAACATATTTTGAAATGCTTCTGCATCATGCATATTCACACCATCTTCATATTGTGATGCAACTATTTCTTTCACCTCATCCTATTAAAAGTTATAAACAATGTATAATTTAACATAATGTTATTATAAAAAAAATTGTAGTAAAAAAAAACATCTTAGATATACACATCTAACCTTTTAAGTAACCCAATTGCCCTTTCTTTTGATCCAATGAGTCGTATACCACACCTTTGTCATAAGCGCAGGATCTCTAGTTTCCTTCTCACACTATAAAATTTTTTAAGATAAATAAAGTATTATAACCAATAACAAAGTGTGGAATCAAAAAATCTACCCATAGGGTGGTTCCCATTTACCACAATGCATGTATAAAAATAAATACGAGAGAAACAAAGATTTACATGGTTCGACCACGAATGGCCTACGTCCACGGGGCTACAGTTGTGTTTCATTATAAACTTTGAGGGTGTTTTACATGAGAGTATTTCTCTAGCCTTTGAACCCCCTTTCACAATGGGGGTGTCCCATTTATAAAGAGTTAGGGGTTACATTAGGGTTATAAAAAATGGATGAGTCCTATCTTCGTGTAGTTTGATTTGAATCAGATACTTCTCCTCAGTCTTCTAGCTTATCAAGGTGTCCTTATCTTGTTGGAGAGTCTGTTGCTCGCCATCTTGACCAGGGTGCTCGTCACGTGTCACGCTATTATGTAGGCATACTCCCCCCCCCCCCAGGTCACAGTTCAGCTAAGTTAATTTCGAGATGAGCTGGGAGCTGGTCCATAATCTCTTTAAACATGCGTAGTTGGTGATGTGAACTGGACTGGCATTCATTGAGGCGTCATTCAACTTTTAGCCTTCTTTGGTTGTCCTAGTTGCCTTTATAATGTGTTTTAGATGAATGATTGGATTTAGTTGAGAGACGTCTAGTTGATATGGGAACCAAACTCGAGAGTGTCAAGATGCCTATATACCCTCATGGGATCAGGTAGAACATAGTCCATTGTTCTATTTTATTAAATGGCCCAATTCGTAAGGCTGACCACAAGCCTGTTCAGAATTCTTTTGTTGAGGATTTCTCGAGCGTGCATCATGTTTAAGGCATCTCCCTATATTTTGATCTTATATGGTCCATTTGGTGAGGCTGACCACAGGTCTATGTGCCAACCCTTGCTCGAGCATATACCTAGTCGGGGTAAGACCCTGCATTAGGTTTTTCATATGGTCCAATTGGAGAGGCTGACCACGGGACTATGTGCTGAGGCTTGCTCGGGCATATGCCTAGTCGGGGTAAGACCAGGCATTGGGTTTTTCATATGGTCCAATTAGCGAGGCCGACCACAGGCCTATGTGTCGAGGCTTGCTCGGGCATATACCCAATCGGGGTAAGACCCGGCATTAGGTTTTTCACATGGTCCAATTGGAGAGGCCTACTGCAGGCCTATGTGTAGAGACTTGATCGAGCATATACCTAGTTGGGGTAAGACCTTGCATTAGGTTTTTCATATAGTCCAATTGGGGAGGCCGACCACAAGCCTATGTGCTGAGGTTTGCTTAGGCATATATCTAGTCAGGGTAAGACCCTGTATTTGGTTTTTCATATAGTCCAATTAGAGAGGCCGACCACATGCCTATGTGCCGAGCCTTGCTCGAGCATATACCTAGTCGGGTGAAGACCCTGCATTAGGTTTATAATGTTCGATATGTAATAAGTACGCTTATTGTACTTAGGCATTTTCTCGCAAGTTAATGTAATACAAATTTTGTTCGCATTTTTCCATTTTCTAATGCCTCGCATGTAAATATTCGTCTATTTTACCTTTTAGTTGTGCCGTCAAACTTCCTTAGGCCTAAAAAATGATGGAAAATATGCACCTGGTTTAAGGTCCATCCACCCGTATAGGATTTTAACCGACAAACATAGTTGGTGACCAACCTGAGTTGGCTTTTTGCCTAGGGATCCCCCATAGGGCCTTTATTATTACCGGGCCAACTCGTGAGGCCATTTATGTTTGGAGATAACAAAGACCCGATGACTTTCTTAATTTAATTGAAACAAGTAAGATAGTTGTTGTAATTAAATAAAGCTTAGTCCTGATCATCATTTGAAAGATTAATGCCAGTGTTAACCATATTGGCATCCATCCTGAGTTGGCCTCTTCTATTTTACTTTAAATGTTATGGAAAATCTATTCACGTGTCATCGTTGCCATGGATCCCCCAATCGGGTTATGAAGAGATAACTGCCCGACCATCCATCGAGTTATTTGATTTGTATAATCGAGATGATAAGTGTGCCCGATCATTCCTCAGGGTTGTGTTGTGTTGAAGAGTATCGCATTGATCATTCTTCGAGCTGGATATAATTAAGGATTATCTGGATCATATAGCTCCATGTCATGTATCATTCCTCGTGGCACACTTGTTCGCTGACCATGCACGATGGCTCCAGGAGGCTGTGGAAAGATATATATAGCTCGTACATTTGAAAAAATTGATATGAGTTCAAACCATCTTCATGTAGAAATGCATTAATTTGATATGGCGTTCAAGAAACAATGTTCTTTTGGAGTCGATATCTTAGTGTTGATGACGCCCTCTCGACGTCGACAAGAAAAGTTTCATCACTCAGTGATCGTCGATCACCATGGGTTATCCAACGATGTAGCTTATACATTTAGGGTGGTCTAGTGTTATTGCCAACATGTTCTGTTCGTCGCATGTGTTGACCAGTAGGGGCAGACCCGGAAGTAGGCCGAGGATGACTTGATATATGATTAAAAAGAATGTGTGGGTGGTTGGTTATGACAACCCCAATTCGTAGGTCGGTGGGCCAAAAATTCTTAAGTCAGCAGACTACGAAGTGGGTCGGTGGAGATGAGATGTGAGTCGTCCTTAAACCATGAGATCGTTGGTCAGAGTCAACAAAGAGGATTCTGGTGATGCTCGGCTTCAATCCTTAGCAACCACGATTGATTATAATCTTGCTAGATATATGACTTCCTACATGTTGGATTCGTTCTTGTTGATAAATATAGTTGATCATTGCACTCCATATTACTTTATGTGTTATTGGATCTTTGTTATACAGATTGCCCAACTTCCCATTCATCGAGGTTGAATTAAATAAGAGTTTTATTACCCAACTGTACATTGGAGCCCGCGACATGATCACATAATGTCGACTATCCATCGAAGTTAAGGGTCCGTCGAAGCAAAATTACGAAGGATCTAGTAAATGTTACGAACGATTCATGCTCGAGCATCTGTCGGAGCATTGATAAGATAAATGATGCCTAATCATCCATCGAGGCAAGATTATCAAGGTGAAAAGTAGATTTACAGATTAAAAAAATAATGCATGAATGCCCATTGAGGCAAAAATTGTAGAGGATTTGGTAGATATTGCGAGTGATCCATGATCAATCATTCGTCGAGGCAAAAAGGACCGAGTAGATATTACAAACGATCCTTCAGTGCTAGTGAAAACTAAATTTACGAACCATTTATTAGGATTAAATAATAATAATAAATATAATTTCGATCATTAATTGACTGTGCCAACCATCTGTCGAGACTGAATATAAGAATTATCCTGACCAACCATTTGTTGGGGGTAAAATGCGACATGTGTGGAAAATATCTTCGGGACTAAATATATAGAAAAATTTTGCCGATCATTTTTCGAGATAAACCTTGAATATGACTGATCGTCCTTCAGGTTAAGAATTATAAAGCCGGATGATCAATAGTTGTTAGTCTGTCGGAGCTAAGTTGTACAGTACCAAGTAAATATAGCAAATGCTTTGTGCTCGAGTATTTTAGAAGCCTTAATAAGATTTCCAAGAGCTTAAGATTGTGGCCGAGACCTCGTCGGGACCGAATCTTGCACCTGTAGAAGTAAATAAATTGCTCGACCATCTGTCGAGGATAAATCAAATAGAAATTATGATGTGTATCTGCTCGACCATGTGTCGAGGAAAAGATTCATAGTATTGAATGAATCAAATGAATGACCCCATAATTTTAATGATAAAATCTCACGAGGATGGACATGCCCGAGCATCCGTCGGGGCTACACTAGGTATTAGTAAAAATATTACACCGACCATCCATTGCTATAACCAATAATAGCTAGATGACAATAGTGAAAATTAAATGATCGAATAAATGACATGAGTGCTCTATAAGTGCGCCCCACTATTTATGTGAACAAAATAATTGTAATTAAGTTGAATAAAAGATGCAAACTTTGTCAAATATATCCAGATGTACGACATAGGAGTTAATTTCGAATTTCTGCAAATTGATCTGAAGCAAATACTCAATTGTAAGTTGGTTTCAAAAAAATATTTTCACAGAATTTTTGGGTCATTGTTATACAGATTGCCCAACTTCCCATTCGTCGAGGTTGAATTAAATATGAATTGCATTGCCCAACTGTACAATGGAGATCATGCCATGATCACATAATGTCGACTATCCATCAAAGCTGAGGGTTCGTCGAAGAAAAATTGTGAAGTATGTAGTATAGATAGCCCCCTGCTAACAAATTTATGATGATAAAAATCATGAGCATAATTTTTGAGCAAATAAAAAATTATGAGATAGAAACGAACAATGCACAAATAAATGTGTGTATCCATCAATTGGGGTTGGGCTAAATATAATAATTATCCTGGTCAACCATCCACTGGGGATAAAACGCGACATGTGTGGCAAATATCTTTTGGACTAAATATATAGAAATATTTTGTCGATCATTTGCCGAATTGAATCTTGAATGTGCCTCACCATCCTTCACGTTAAGAATGATAGAACCCGAGCATCAGTCGGAGTAATAATAATTTTGCCCAAGCATTTGTTGGGTTTAAAGTGTTGTAGCGTGCTCAACTACTCGTTGGAGCAAAAATAAGTGGTGCTTAGCTAGTCCATCGAAAAAATATGTACAGTAACGAGTAGATATAGTGAGCGATGCGTGATGGAGTGTCTGTCAGAGTATTGATATGATTTCCAAGAGTTTAAGATTGTGGTCGAGCATCCGTCGGGACTGAATCTTGTACCTGTGGAAGTTAATAAATTGCCCGACCATCTGATGAGGCTAAATCAAATAGAAGTTATCATGAGAATGATTTGTTCAGCAAAGAATATATGATATGCCTCCGCTTGGCCATTTACCGAGGAAAAAATTCATAGTAGTGTATGAATGTAATGAATTATCCACTGATTTTTCTGACAAAAAATCCCATGGATATAATCATGCCCGAGCATCCATCGGGGCTGAGCTAAATAATCGATAATCTCCTTTTGCCGAGATTAAATAGTTGTAGCTCGATGACAATATTAAAAATTATAATTATCGAATAAATGACATGAGTGCTCTATAAGTGCGCCCCACTATTTATGTGAACAAAATAATTGTAATAAAGTCGCATAAAAAATGTCATCTTAAATCATTATGCGATAATAAAAATCATGAGCATATTTAGTGGGCAGATGAATATCATGGTGCATTAAATGGAGATCATGGTATAATCAGACGCTCTCCTAAAGGGAGTCGAATGATACAAAATTTTCCAAATATATTCCATGGGTAAGACATAGGATTAGATTCAAATTTTTGGCAAAAATCATTTGAACCCCAAACAAATACTCAATTATAAGTTGGTTTCAAAAATTTATTTTCACATGAAGATGTGAATTAAGAAAAGATAGGTGGACCAATGTCTTCTAAAGTGCACATTGCGCTTTAATGAAGTTACATAGGTCTGAAAACCCAGGCCCCAAAATAATCTCTTCCATGTTAAACAATGCACAGTGTGTGTATTGACCATTGATTGGGTCCAGTGGTGATCTCCCCCGAGCTCGTCACTGTGGTAAATTTTTCACCGCACATTTATGGTGGTTCCAGGATGTTGCCGAGGTGTAGTACACTCCATACAATGGTGGTCGACCTCTGGAGACGTTGCTGATGGTCCCTTGATCAATTTCGTACCACAGAAGTCTTGTTTGCCCTGTTGGTCGGAGAGGAGAAAGAGTTGGTTGGCACGATAAAAGACACTACACCAAATCTGCCCATTTGTCAAGGTCATTGACCTTGACAAATCCAACTTGTCAAGGTCAATGACCGTGACATTTCGAAGCGAGATAACTTTTTTTGTCACGGTCGTGTCGCGGTCAATGACCGTGACACGTTTGTCACGGTTTATAACCATGACAAAGCCGTGACCCTTTTTAAAAAAATTGTCACGGTCAATGACCGTGACAATTCTGGGTAGAATTTAAAAAAATCTGCTCGGCAGTTTGGCCATTGCCACTGCCCAGCAGTATATTTTTACCTGTTATAGCAACGTTGTATCTGTTCCAAACATCATATATCCGAGCAAACTAAAGATAATGCAAATATATATTCAAATAAGAAACTATTTAAAAAGAAACAACATCACCATCATTTTATCTCAAATCTGCAAACTATTTGCATGGAAAAGAGATTTTGTACCGCGACGCTCGGGAACACTTCATTATCCTTCCCTTCTCGTCCGAATAGCCACATAAGTATAGAGCATATGTGGCCTGCCCTTAGGACCACTCCCTATTCCCTGAATTAAAATAAAGTAAAATTAGTATCCGCCCCTCAAATATAGATAAATATAAATCGTAATTGAAATCGAAATCGAAATTGACGTATAAATATAAATACATTACCTATAGTGTCACTCAAACAGCTAACTTGAGCTCATATGGCACCTCCTTCTAACTAATGTACCCCGGGCAATCGTGTCAATTATAATTCTCTTCATATCTAAACACTAAGAAATACCATAATCCTATGGAGTTATGCGTTGCAAATTCCTTCCAACCGTTGTGTAGCGAAAAATCAGCAGTTGAAGTTGTCAATTACACCTTTCAATGGTCTCCCATGTTTTGCTAGAAGTTCCAAGTGGTGGGGTATGGAAAGTGGAATTGACAACTTCAACTGGTGATGTTTGACTACATAACGGTTGGGAGGAATTTGCAGAGCATCGCTCCATAGGATTATGGCATTTCTTAGTGTTCGGATAGACGAAGAGATTCAGTCTCCTCTCCACAAATAGGACACCCCACATAACTATGTACTAATCACCTATTAAAGGTAAGAAGAGTATATTCATGGATTAGTATAAACAAAACTTAGATGTAGTTGGAATATTTATGTATTAATCTCCTCTCCACACACGCACACTACACAAGAGTGAAAATGATAAAGTGCAGATCAAGTAAAAGCATTAAAAATGGATGTTTCGGTACAAATTGAAATATTTATTACAAATTGAAAAATTGTTTCAAATTCGGGTTATTGTCAAAAATGGATTGATATTCGGTAGGAGCAGCCAAGTCATCCACACTACTATTTAGACGCCTTGGCGCGTGTTGGACAATTGACCACGACTCGTTGTTGATATACTCTGAGTAAAACACTTGCTTAACCTTTTGAAATGCACAAACAAACGGCTCATCGCTCACGTGGTCGTTGCTCTTCAACTTGGACAAGTCAACCATGATCAAATTGGTGATAGGATCAACTTTACAAGCATTTTTATCCTCAACTCTTACCCATTCACAGTAAAATACAACCTCTTTGAAGCTTATATAATCCAATTCAAATATATTTTGGATTACACCATAGTAAGTCATTTCAGCTTTAACGAGGTTTTTATCTTTTGTGCTCGCTCGAAAGAAAGTAAGAGCCTTGTATGAAATTCTCGAGTTCTGTACATTTGTACTTTCCTCGTACACTTTAGCGTCAAAAATGTAACTGCTCAATCGATATAGCCAAACGAATGTTCCGTTGTTCTCGATCAAAATCGGGATACTCAAAATTCATCCTCCGCTAGGCAGTAGAATCAATAGGATGACGCATGATATTACCCCCTACTTCTGCCCTAGCATGCCAAGTCATTGCCTCTGCAATCCATGGTACTATGAAAAATCGCTTTAATCTAGGCCCAACGGGAAAATATTTCAATACTTTTTGAGGCACTTTTGAGCTTGTGCCTTCCTTACTAGTAGATTGTACATATCTAGGTTCATTGCATACCGGACAACGATCGAGATTTTCATACTCCTTTCGGTATAGTATGCAGTCATACACAAAAGCATGAATCGATTTATACTTCATTCCCAAACCTTTCAAACTGTTCTTCATAACAGGATAGCTATTTGGAAGTGTATTCACCTTGGGTAATAAGCCCTTCACCCATTTCAGAATTCCCGTCACGCTATTGCTAGACAAACCGTACTGCGTCTTCAAACTGTGCAAACCAACCATGGCATGTAAAGTTGTTTGATCTTTCTCACAGCCAGAGTATAACGGTTGGGTCGCCTTAAATTTTAAACTTTGGTAGTCATCATCAAGTTTTATCGTGTTATCTTCACGAGCACTTGAATCTTCTACATCATCAGTAACCTCATTCTCCTCAGCTTCATAAACTCCGTACGCATCATCAACTAAATCCTCTAACATATTATGATCTACGTCGTCCCCTTCTACATTTATTCTACTTGTTGAAGGTTGTTGTGAAGGTTGGTTGGGGACAAAAGAAACTTTCAATTCACCGTGAAAACTCCAAAATCGATAACTATCTTGCATACCAGATCTTAACAAATGTAGTTCAACTGTTTTCCACTCAAACACCTTACTATTCTTACACCTAGCACACGGACACGGAAACTCTTCATCATTACGACATCTCTTTGCATATTTCACAAATTCGTTAGCACCTCTGCGAAACACATCCCCCATTCTATTAGTCTCACCCATCCACTCTTTGTATTTCGGATATCCCATCACAGCTACCACAACTAAACACCTATTAAAGGTAAACAAAACTTAGATTTATAGTGTGTTTTATTTAATTATCCCATCATTTAATTGTCCTATTAAAGGGCAAGTGGTCCTATCCCATTCAAGAATGCATTTTTCTGTAATATACTTAACAGCTCACGCACATTGTTACGATTTGAAAAAAAATCTACAGCATATCCCCTTAGTTCTCCAAGTACACGACGTAGATTGGCAGGTGTGAGTGTTATTTCAATTGGTCAATTGAAATAACAGTCACACTTGTCAATCTAGTATGTACCCAGAGAACATTAAGATACGACTGCAGAACTTCCTCCAAAAGTAACAACTTTAAGCCAATAAGAATATTATACAGAAATTATACAGTCTCAAACTGTCCAAACGGGACAATTCGAGAGATCTCATTACAGGGGTAATGACTCTCGAACGGGTCTAAGGGCTATTGAATGCGTACGCATAAGAACTAGAATGCTAGTATCTATGCGCACTATATTTAATTTCATGTATGTTTCATATAATGGGTTAATTCAAATACAAAAATAAATTCATGGGTTAATTCAAATACAAAAATAAATTCATGGGTTAATTCAAATACAAAAATAAATTCATGGGTTGACCACATACACACACACACACACACACACACACACACACTATCTAAGATGTTCAATAGGAATAAAAACAACATTTTTAAAATATGAAGGGCTCACCAATTTGATCAAAATTTTCAACAACATAGACTAATTGATCTTTATTATAAGACAATTACTACAAATTTACGCGCATCGCCCGAATTCAAAAAGTAATTTAGTGACTAAAGTAATACTTTTTTTAACTTTAGTTATTCACCACAAATCTTAAAAAATATTTTATTTTTCATGCTTTTTAAACTTCGGATGCTTTTAGAAACTTCGGATGCTTTTAGAAACTTCGGATGACAATTACTACAAATTTACATTTTTGGATATTATTTTTGGATATTATTTACATTTACATTTTTGGATATTATTTTTGGAAATTTATAGAAAATTACTTATTTATTTACATTTTTAACCCTCTACCCTCTACCCTCACCCTGCCCCCACCCCCTACCCCACCCTACCCCACCCTGCCCCCACCCTGCCCCACCCCCCACACATGCACACACACGCACATATATACACACATACACACATATATATACACACAAACATATATATAAATGGAAGAGAGAGAGAGAGAGAGAGAGAGAGAGAGAGAGAGAGAGAGAGAGGGAACGGCGCGGAGGGAAAAAAGAAGGGGGAAAGGGTTTTTGCTGTTAACATTGTCACGGTCGTGTCAAGGTCATTGACCGTGATAATTGTTTAAAGAATTGTCACGGTCAATGACCGTGACAAGTCCGTGACAAGTAAATTTATCACAGTCTTGTCACAATCATTGACCGTGACAATTAGTTGTCACGGTCGTGTCAAAGTCAATGACCGTGACAAAAAATGCATATTTTTTGTCACGGTCAATGACCTTGACAAGGTTGGCCGGCTGAAAGGTGACAATTTGGCCATTTTGGTGTTGTGAGAGAAAATTAGAGGTAAACTCTTATTATTGCAGATGGTTCAGGCATAAAAAAGAACATTTCATATTGCAATTTCGCGGTTGTCCACTCCTATGTTGGGCCACCGAAGTTTGGATCGTTTATGTTGGGTTGGATTTTTTCTCTCTCTTGAACGAATTAAGAGGCAACTCTGCCTTAGGGTTGTTGTCTAGGACGGAGAGACAACTGTCGCATGCCAATTTGTGTCTCCTCTTGCGAAGAGTTGATACAAACGTGTTGGTGGATTTAATTCTGACCATTCCTGTGGATATGTTCACTATTGAACAGGTATACCAGATGTCCAATTAGGTTTACGATCTCAGGTTTGTTCTCAGAGCCACAAATCAATGTGGTTTCCTCTGATAATCAGGAGCAATGGTCATGTCGGTTATCCTTTCATTCTTTTTTGGAGGTGGGTATTTGGTATCCCAGGAGAGAGAAAATTATTCTATGATCTTTATCCCTTCCTATTTATCAGTTGCAGATAGAAGAATATGATGAACAACCGTATTACCCCCAAGTTTTATCACAGGAATCCAGATACTCAAGGGGTCATGAAAGACCACATGTAATCGAATTTATGTGAAATAAACAATGAAAATTATCTGAAAATAATAATGTTGTGCAGATTTCCAATGCATACAAATTGAGTGCATGATTTATGAATACAAATGTACAAAAAATCGTGCATCAACAAAACGAGGTGTTATATCAAATATATAATTGTTCATGCGAAGATATAAAAGAAAACATAGCTCTTTATTAGGTTTTTTGCGTGTAAACCATTGCATCACAACGTAAATCCTCGTCTCGTCAACAAGAAGGAAAGACTTTTTTTGTCATTTCCCACGGACGGTGCCAATTGTGGTGTCAAAAAATCTACCCGTAGGGGGGTTCCCATTTACCACGATGCATGTATAAAAATAAATATGAGAGAGACAAAGATTTACGTGGTTCAACCATGAATGGCCTATGTCCACAGGGCTGCAGTTTTGTTTGATTATAAACTTTGAGAAAGTTTTACATGAGAGTATTTCTCTAGCCTTCGACCTCCCTTTCACATTGGGGGGTGTCCCCTTTATATAGAGTTAAGGGTTACAAAAAATGGACGAGTCATATCTTCGTGGAGTTTGATTTGAATCAGATACTGCTCATCGGTCTTCTACTTTATCAAGGACTCTAGTTGTCCCTATCTTGTTGGAGTGTTTGTTGGTCGCCATCTTGATCGGGGTGCTCGCCACGTGTCACGCTATTATGTAGGCATATCCCCCCCCCCCCCCCCCACCACACACACACACAAAGAAAAATTAAATAATCATCAAATATAATGATTTTAAGAAATATATGTTACCATCTCATACTCCACTCGAAGAAATCCTTTAGTTCCACTGCAATACAAAATCTGTTGCTTAGATCTATTGATCGAGTTAATTTCACAACTTTTCTTAAAATAAGATAAGGCATTTATTTTCAATAAAACATTAAAAGAATTCGCATGAAAAAAGAATTGCATGAAATTTAATATAACCTTGTACTTTGCATCAACAAATGTCCCACAATGATCAATTCATTTATCATCTGACGATAATTCTGACAGACGACACTCAAGAGGTCATTCTAAAAGTCGTGTGGTTTGAAGTGTTCACACTGCATTTTTTATCGGAAGTTACAGAATTAAGTATGGAGTCGATCCATCACTACAAACTTTATATTATCTTCATTTGGTAATTTAAACTTATCCAGTTTAAAAGAGAAGAAAAACAGTTAAAACTAACTTTACATGGGGATATGTTCTATATACGAGCATAAGTAGAAGCTTACCTACATAAGTGTCCACATGTGTTCTTTGCTCTCTTCGAGATGTCATTCCATAACCTGAATTTAAATGGAGTGTGATTGCGAATAACAATGTCGCTTTCAAATTTGAAATTAGATGAAAAATTACCTACTATACAGCCCTCCGAGATGATGATTTCAATATTCTCCCCCCTTCTACTTTCTTTTGAAAACCAACTCCTCACATTGGTCCTCTGACTCATTTCTTGGAAGATGAACCTATTAAAAATGTACGTAAAATGAAAAGTTAGTTTTAATGTTTACACATTTTCATACAATGAAAAGCTTAAATTAAAGGCCATATAACACTAACATAATAAATTGCAATTTATATAATCGCAACTGTTTAGAGAATTGAAATTGAAATTGAAATTTCAGCATGTTAGATTAAAGGTCATACAAAAGTAACAATGGTTCTCGTGTGTATATGGTTAAACTTTGAAATTGAAGCAGTTGACGTCGGCCCATGTACATTTGAATCGCAATAGGTATAAATAGTAAGAAAACTAATTCAACTAGTCTTAAAGAAAAACTACTGGAAAACCAATTTCATATGAATCGTAGCAGGTATAAAATCGCATCAGTTTATACATTTGAATGTCAATAGGTATAAAATTGCAGCAGTTTATACATACGGTGATTATTTATACAAATTTTAGTTTACAGCTAGTCTTAAAGCAAAACTGCTGGAAAACCAATTCAAATCTTTAAAGGCCTAGAATAAGACGTGTTAGAATTGAGAGTCGGCCTAAAATGACTCATTTCACTTATACACAACCACACACATATGATTATTGATAATTTTGTCTCTATAAAATAAACAATTTGCAGATGCGGTTGCTAGAAAGGTAGGTGAGTCACTAGTGATAGAATATGGATTAGAGTTCTGATAATTCGAATCCGATGGATTCAAATACAGATTAGAGTTATGATAATTCGGATCCGATTTAATTCAATATATTTCTTGATAAATGGATTTGGATAGACCTTTACTTCGATCAGAACCGATTGGTTAAGGGGCTAATGTGAACTATGTTAGCCTAAAACTACTGAAAAACTAAAACTCCAAATAAAATGTTTGTCGTAGAATTAAGGAATCGATAAAATTCTTGCAAATGATCATTGGTTGAACATGTTTGAATAAGTTAAGGTGGAACATTTGAATAAAATATCATCGGACCAATATTAGGTACATTCAGTGTGGAATCGATGGATTTCATCACAATAACCCTCTACTTCTATTTAAGGAGCTTGGCGAAGTCTTTGAGGAGCTTGTTGTTTAAAAAAAAATTGGCACTAGAGAGAGACCATGCCCTTTTCCTATGAGTGAGCCGACAGAGCCTCATTGGCAGGCTCCCTTACAGGTCGTTCGGTATCTCAAATCTTCTGACAATTCAGAAATCTTGCTTTTAGCATCTAGTTCATTACAAGTACATGCTTATTATGATTATGATTGGGCTACATGTCTTATATCCCGATTCTCCATTACAGGGTATTGTACCTTTTTCGGTCCAGCACGGTTAAAAAAGGCTAGACCTACCTCTTGAAATTAACCCATTTACCAATCAACCCAATGAATGGAAGCTAACAATTTGGAATGCTAAATCGAAGAAAAAAGCTCACTAAGAGCATGTAGACTTTGAACCCAAAATCGAAATTATAGTAGAATCTGTCCTTGTTGAGCCCCAAAGTGAATCTATTACAAATAGATGATAAAAACTATATTGATAGAAGTTCTCCCCAAGCACTCTAAAGTTGGTGATTTCATTATTCCCTGCGATTGGGACAATATAACAATTTCAAACCAATTTTTGTCGTTGTCCTATTTGTTTCTAAGGGTCCGTTTGGTTCGTGGTGAAATACTTTTCACCGTGTTAAAAGTAAAAGGTGAATTATTAGCTTGGTGATTTTGTTTTCACCATCTCCGTTTGGATGGTCGAGTTTTTACTAGGTGAAAATTTTAACTTTTTCACCATTTGTTGTTTGGATGGTTAGATGAATATGGTGAAAAAATAAAATGATCATATTACCCTCATTCTTCAAATGCACATAACTATTTTGATTTTCATCACACAAGTGTCAATGGCCATTAAAAAATATGCATTTACCTCAAACTCACATTTGACACAATCTCCCCCCGTCCCCGCCCTAACTAGTCATGTTTGGCTACGCAAGACAAATAAGTAAAAAAACTGTACCAATTAAAAAAAAGTCATAATTAAAAAAGAAAACTATCCTAATTTAAAAAAAAAAAGTTTCCAACAATGAAAAAAACTGTCATTTGTAAAAAATAATCACAATTAAAAAAAAAACAACTATAAAAACAGTATTCCACAATAAAAAAAATCGTTTCCAACAATGAAAAAACAGTCCCAATTAAAAAAAAGAAAAAAATAGCCCTAATTTAAAAAAAAAAAAGAAAAAGAGTCTCAACTATGAAAAAAAAGTGTTCCAATTAAAAGAATTAAAGAAAAATAGTTCCCAACTATGAAACCGTCCCAATTAGTAAAAAAATTCCGAACACATTACCATGCACCACAAAAATATTCATTTATTTATTTATTATATTTATTTTTTTATGGGAATACCTATTCCAACACCCTCCATATGTTCTCCCACACCCTTTGAATAATAAATGATAATTGTGCGCTTAAATTTATCAAATCTAAAGGTCCAATTTTTTCACCTCCAACTACAATAAATACATTTGATAAAAACAAAAAATTATATTTTCAATAAAAAAAACTGTTTTTAACAAATAATAAAAAAAAATCTGTTTACAAAACGTAAAATCTTATATATTTGTTTTATTAAAAAACTGTATATAAAACGTAAAATTTGTTTTTCTTAAGAAACTGTTTTCTTAAAAAAGTGTTTCTTTTATTTACAAATTTTATTTTTGGTTAAAAACTGTTTTTTTTAACCGTATTAAAAATAATCTTTTTATTATTTTGAAAAAATATTGTCCACGACAGTGGTATGTATAGGCGGTCCGACCACCTATACATACTGCTGGCGCAGAGCATTTTTTCTAATGTGTTGGTCCGCGCCAACGGTATGTATAAGTGGTCGGACTACCTATACATACCGTTGACGCGGACTATTTTTTTATATAGTAAAAATATTATTTTTAAAATAGTAAAAGAACCAGTTTTTAACTGAAAAAATAAATAACGAAACTTTTTTTTTATAATAAATAAAGAAACAATTTTTAACTAAAAACAATAAAAAAAGAATGTCCATTTTTTTTAAATAAATAACGAAATAGTTTTTTTATCAATGTCCATTTAAATAAAAATAAAAATAACATAATGTTTTTAAAATGAAAAAATAACTTTTATAATTTTTATATTTTCAGAATATTAAAATTTTAATTTTCTCGAATATTAGGATTTTTATTTTCAAAATATTATGTTTTTATTTTTTTCATAATATTACGTATTTTTTAAAGTAATAAATTTTTGGGCAAAAGATTATATTTGTTCAAATCATATATGCATAGAGGGTCTTTTGATCTTTTAGTATTTAAATATTGAAAAGGGTGTGGGGGAAGACATAGAGGGTGTACGAATAGCTATTCCATTTTTTTATTTATTTTTAAATTTTTTTATTTAGTTTTTATTTTTTTTATTTTTTTAAATAAAAAATGGAATTTAAAAAAAATATTTTTTTAAATGAATATTTAATGATCGTGTAAATTGAGAGGGAGAAATGAATGTGTGATAGTTGTAAGTGGAAATAAGAAAGGTTAGTCTGGTAATAAGATAAATTTCATTGTTTTCACCTGTTAAATTATTCACTTTACCCATGGTTTAAAATGGTTAAAATTTCATCTCACTTTTCACCATATTCATTTTATTTCACCGTGTTAAATGCTCAACCAAACACATATTTTACCTAGGTGAATTATTTTTTAACGCGGTAAAAATTATTTCACCACGAACCAAACGGACCCTAAAGGTTAGCATAATTATGATTCTATGTGGAAATCCTAGCGTTTATGGATTGCTATTCTTATGCACTACAAAATTATATGTTGAGTTTTTATTAGTGTTAGGGAGAATAACTTCAGGAAATGTTATTTGTAACTATTTTATTTTGCTATGGTATTTAGAAGTAAAGTGGATAGATAATTAGTCATTGGTATTTATCTTTTAATTATTAGGATTGATGTAATACTTATTGATTAGAATTAGTCTTTGATCAAATTAGAATCTGTTATCTCGAAATAGGGGTTGTAATGTTATTTATTATTTAGATGGAATAATGAGTGAATTAATCTTGAGTGCTTATGCATGTATGCCATTGTTATCTATTTTCGCCTATCTTCATTAAGAATCCGACATAGTTTAGCAAATTATGACATTAAGGATCAAAATAAGACTAACGCTAGGGATAGAAATCATAAGTATCCCAGTGTAACAACCCTCGATTCTGGGAGGCTCATTTTATACTAATTTTACCGCATAAGGTAATTATATAAAATGTGGGGACTGGAGTAAATATTAATTTAATGAATTGAAAGTTAATATTTACTAGATTGATGCATATTTACTGCATGTGAAAGTAAATAACATCAGGTTGCATGTCTGTAGTGTCATGTATTTTAAATGGCCTTTTAGTTAAAATGATTTTTGGAACTCGAAATAATTTATACAATTCCGGATGCCAGTTTAGAGGGTGTAGTTAGTCTCGGAAGGTGCGAGACAGTCAAAATAAGTGCCATATTGTATTTTTGTATTTCGGGCACTTTTACCTGGTTTTAGCTTATATGCGTATTTGCGAGTCATTTTAATGTAGTATTAACCATTTAAGTTGGGAGAATTATGTTAAGCCACGATTTTTGGTCTTGCCCCTTATTTCATTCCCTCATTTTATGTCTTGAACATAGAGAGAAAGGAGAGAAAGAAAGAGGAAGAGAAATGGAGAAATGAGAGAGAGATTGAAGATGGAGGATTTGGGATTGCTTCTTCTCCAAATAAATCTGAGATATCAACCTTAAGGCAAGTTTTCTACTTGCTAATATGTGATTTAAGATGCATAAATTGTATGATAGTTGTGTATTTACATTTATGGCTTAAATGTAGAATTTGTGGGATTTAAACCCTAGTCTTGATTTATGTTGAAGAAATTGTGGGTTTTGATGGTTAATAATCATGTAGATTAGTTTGGGGTAGATTTTTGTTGTTGGATGTGTATGAAAAGGAAGAGATTTGAAGTTTGGAGGAATTAGGGTTCATAACCCTTCGTAGCCCTTTTTGGCAGATTTGCAGGTCCGAATCGATTCGGCCCTTTGGGCGAATCGATTCGCTAAGGGTAATTGGCAGGTCTGCATAACCCGAATCGATTCGGGTTAAGGCCGAATCGATTCGGTCAATTGCAGAAGGTGGGTTTAGTTGTCCGAACCGATTCGCTTTCTGGGCGAATCGATTCGCTAGGGCGAATCGATTCGGCCCTTGGGGCGAATCGATTCGTTTTCCTGCTGTTTTTGAGTTAATTTTTATAACTCAATTTTAATTCTTTTCTTTAAATATAGGGATTAAGAACCTTCTTGAATGAAGTAAATTTAGAGTCCTAGAGTGTGAGATGAGTTAGTTGTCTACCCTACATTAGGAATGGGTTATGTGGGGATTTTTCCGGGGATAAGGCTATTAATGATAGGGCATTCTTTCCTTCTAGTTAATTGTTATAAAACTAGGAGATGTAGTGTTATGTACGGGAGACTTTAGAAGCTTAATTAAGCTATACTAGTTTTGATGGTTTATATTACCACCCCAAAAGAATGTTGGAAGATTTTAAAAGTTCGATTGAGCTATGTTAACCTTGGTGGTTCATAATAGTACCTTAAAGGTGAGTTTGGAGAATAAATTGAAAGTCATTTCATTCCTTCGAAAGATGATAACCTTGGGGTTCTAAAATAACATCCTAAAATGCTTGGGAGATGATGAAGAGTTCATTTACTCCTTTGAGGTTGTAGTGTTGATACTAACTATCGTATGACTCTGGATAGTAAGTTAGATTATTTACAAAGTAAATAACAACGGTTTTGAATAAAATGAAACATATACGTGGAATGGAAATGAAATGGTAATGGTATTGATATTAGTAAATGATAATTTACTTAACCCTGAAACCGGTAAATAATGGTTTACTTAATTTTTGATATGATAAATAAAATGGTTTAAACACACCTCTCTAAATGACATCATAAGGGAAGTCCGCACGTGAGGTGAAGCCCCCTGGCTAATGAATGCAGGGTGGATATAGTCCTAGGCCATGGGAGCGCTTATTGTTGTATATTTTTCTGCGATGGGTAGGAGATTCCGGGTGTGGTCTTGACTACCCCGCAGGCTCATGGCCGCTTCCCAACGTCTTGCGATATAGGTGCCCAGGTTGTCTAATGATAGGCCCTGGAAGATGATGGTCATTTAGGGGCGCGCACAGTGGGGAAACCGGGACGGGCGGTCTTAGAATTCGTTATATGTATATAATTATAACAGTTCATAATCAAGTGGGACTTGATGTATTTGATATGCCATATAGAGCATGATGGAGTGCCACATAGAGCACATATAAATGCCACAAAGAGCATTTGAAAATGATTATTTTCCTGATAAGGAAAGGATTTTTACAAAGGGTAAAATTGAAATATAACTGCCTTAAAGAGCAAAATATTGTGTTTATAAGTATATTTCCTGCTAAGGAAAAGATATATAAAATAATTGGCACCTTGGGTGAAGTCTTTAGTTTAATGCTGCTTAGCTTATGTTTAAAATTGTATAGGTAGCTTATTATTTCTCTTTCTTCGCGGTTCATCTTACATAACTGTCATACTCTTTATTCATCTGGTAATCATATGGAACCGGGCCCTGACCGGTTACATTTTCCTGTTGCATATCCTTTTTGTCTCTGCTCAGGTACTCCGCCGCAAGGATGCCTGATTTAAATTCCTACTCCGATGTTTTCGACGAGCCGTGATGCATTGCGGGTATTACGGGATACATTTGGTATAGACGCTTTCATTTTCATTCTAGTTAAGATCAAGTCTGTTATTCGGGCGAGAGGCCCAAGCTTTTGTAAATGTCTAATGTAATGTAATAAGTAACTTATTGTACTTGTGTATTATTGGTGTATCAGTTTAAGTGACCGGTTACATATTCGGTCTCTTTATCGTATTCTTGTTGTATTATTTATATATATGCCTTGGGGTTTCCCTTATCTTTCAGGAATCGGGTTGTTTGTTTTCATTTATTTACGTTCAAATCAAAATTTTTGGCAACCCGTTTTCTGAAATATTGGGTGGTTATCCTGGATACTCTATATTTTGTTATGATGCTGAGAATGATTCCATCCATGATTCCGTTATATTGGAGTATTGGGCTGGCCACCCCTTATTTTGGTGAGCGGGTTGTCACACCCAGGAAATTAGAACATAGGGTTTCGTAAGACTGGAATAGGTAAAGAAACAAACAATAATGATATCAAAATGAAACAATACCGATCTTTCCTTAAGAAACTTATGAATTTACACTATTTTGATAACCGGTTTCGCAAAACACATAGTAAAAGTAATTCAATTTGAATTTTACATATCACCATTTAATTGTCACGTAAGCTTAACGAGATTGAGTGAATGATACATCAGGAATGCCAAAGTATTTTGAGGATAACATTTTTGTGCATTTGAAATGATAAATAAGGGTGATGGAATTGGGGTCCCAAACACAACCATAAAGTATATCACATAATTATAATTGTTTGGTAATGTCAATTCTTTGAAATCCTATCACCTTCATTGTGGCCAGGCTATCCTGAACCTTATTAAGCTTTTGTTTCTCATAATTTCTGATTGTCAATATACACCGATTATAAGAATACAAATATATGCAACTAAACAAAGTAATCTTTTAGAAGTGAATTATACTACAACATTATTTAATACATAAATAAAATAACATTATTTAAAACAGAAAAAGAAAATAATGCAAACCATCATAAGTGGTCATCATATTCATCTCCATCATCATCACTAAAATCACCAGCATCTCCACCATCATCACTAATATCATCACAATCTTCTTCGCTATTTATAAGGTAATTATCCCCATCATTTTTCAATATTTTCTCTTCAATATTATTTATACGGACTTCTATTTTTGTGATGTCATTCCTTCTTAATGAAAGGCTGTCATCATCAATATCCATTGTTTCATCATCTACGATATTATTATCAATTTGTTAGTATGGTTCTTCTTTTATTGCCAACTCCACAACTTCTTCATTTTCAGGAATATCATGCTTATCTCTTGGGGGTATTCTTCACAATAACTTTCCAACTATTTCTTAACTTAATATCTGGGATATAGAAGACTTTCTCTTCTTGATAAACAAGAACAAATGGTTAAGGTTTGTACCAAGTATTAACAGTGTTCAAACTAATAAAACCATACTCATCTTCCTTTAATCCATATCACCCTTCTTTTTTCCAAAATCCCACCAATTACACTTAAATAGAACAACGCGATTATTTCCAGTGTATTCTAACTCTATAATATCAACCATCTCACCATAAAAATTAATATCTTTTTGTTCATGTTCTCCCACTATAACAATTCCACTATTTTGAATTTTTTAAATTCACATGATCTTTGATGCGGAACCTATAGCCATCAATCAAATAACCCTTGTAATGTTTCACCTGTCGATCGTGACCCCAAGATAAAGCGTGAAATTTCTTCCTAACATGGTTGGGGGACTCACGCTCCATTTCTGTCACCTGACTATTTTTTATGAATAAATATTATAGTAAGAAATTATCAGAATTTTTTTGTTTGCATAATAAAATGACATATCGAACTACTTATGCGATTTTTAATCCATTCGGGAATCCTCTCAGCGTGTCTCTTTTCAACATTTATGTTACTTTCATCCTTCAATAAATCATTATGCTCACTAACATACATGTATGCATTAAATTAGAAAATAACTTTCGTAAATATAAGAGAAAGTGAAGAATAATATATATAGACATACTTAATAAATTCTTATACCTCGTTACAATTATCCAACACATATAAAGAATCATTTTTCCATACACTCTGTCCAAGGTATTTGTAATCTTCTTTTTCAAGGAAACGACCATTATACCAAAAAATAGATAAACCTTCTTGATCATCATCACCATCATAATTTCGCTCGGATTGGTTCAATGTTTTGTCAACACTGTCCAGATACATCAAGAAAAATATTATGCATTCATTTAGAATGTAAGACTGCGCTATTGAGCCTTCTGGACGTGCATTATTTCCCAAAGTAAGTTTTAAAGTGTTAATATATCTATTATAAAGTAGCAAAGATAAGCGAAATAATTTTTTTTAAGAATTGCTTATATTGTATTTTTTTAATATATTTACCTTTCAAATGTGTACATCCGTCTATATTGCATTGGCCCACTAAGAATGGCCTCTCTTGCAAGGTGAATTGGCAAGTGAACCATAACATCAAAAAATGACGGTGGGAATATCCTTTCAAGTTTACACATAGCTATATTAAGTTTCTCCTCAAGCCTCTCCAAAACATCAACTTGCACTATTTTTTTTAACAGAACTCATTAAAGAATAACCCCAGATCAATTAACGGTTCACATACTTCCTTTCGAAGATGACCACGAATTGCAAGCGGCAGTAAGCATTGTAAAAAATGTGATAATCATGACTTTTCATCCCCAAAATTCCGCATTCCTTGGCTTTCACACATAGAGAAATGTTGGACGCATATCCATTTGGAGACTTCAATGATTACCCAAACACACATAAAGTCCTCTTCTCTTCCTTGGAAAAAGTGTAGCAAGTATGAGGCATCACCCATTTATCTACCTTTTTATATGGATGCAAGTCTTTGCATATGCACATTTCTTTCCAATCCAACTGATACTTAACAAAGTCTTTTCTTTTCCAATTAATGTTTAGCAATGTTCCTACAATACTTTCTCATACATTTATCTCAATGTGAATGACATCTAAATTTTGATGCAATTTAAGATCTTTCCAATAAGGCAAATAAAAAAATATACTAATTTTGTCCCAATTCAACTCGTACGCCTCACGACTCCTCTTTTTAGAAGATTTACCATATACTTGAGTTCTAAATTTCTCAAGTTGAGCAAGTATCTCATCATTACTAAGATTTTTTTTGTCATTCCCGATGCCCCTTCTTACCATTAAAAGAAGACATATTTTCTCGCCATTTATGATTCATCGGCAAGAAACGATGTTCCCCCATGTAGCATGTCTTATGTCCATTTCTTAAAAGTAAGGAATGTGTCTCCTTATTTCACACTAAGCAAGCCAATTTCCCATTTGTGCTCTAACTAGATAAGTTAGCATATAGTAGAAAATCAATGATAGTCCACATAAGCGTTGCACATAACTGAAAGGTATTCCATGTGGAGGCCACATATGTTTGAATCCCATATTTCCACAAATCTTTTAACTCCTTAATTAATGGTTGAAGAAATGCATCCAATGAATTTCCTATAGCCTTAGAACTTGGTATAAGCAGCGACAACATGATGAATGGTTCCTTTATACATTTCCAAGGTGCTAAATTATACAGTACGAGAACTACTGGCCATGTGCTATGTTTGCTACTCAAATTTGAAAATGGATTAAATCCGTTACTGGAGAAACCAAGCCTGATGTTACGAGCATCTCTCGCAAAATTACTCGTGAATATGGTTAAATTCTTTCCAAGCTTCCCCATCAGCCGGGTGTCTCAAAATATTAGCCTCTTCAGCACACTTATCTTTATGCCACCTCATCTCTGAAGCTATATCCTTATTTCTAAATAAACGTTGTAACATAGTTTTGAGTGGAAAATAACGAAAGAATTTTTGGGGGATATTCACGCTATTTCTTTTCTCAATTTTCCATCTCGTCTCTTCACACGTTGGGCATTTAGTTTCCTTCTCATTTGGTCCCCAAAAAAGAATGCAGTCATTTTTACAAAAACCAATCTTTACATAGTCTAGACCCCAGTCTCGAACTATTTTCTTCGCCTCATAAATTGACTTCGGGATGTGGGCATCATCCGGAAGCGATTTTTTAAAAAGTTCAAGAAGCGAGTTAATGGATTTCTCACTCCAATTGTACATTGACTTCAAATGGAGTAACTCAGCAATTAATGGAAATTTTGACAACTTTTCACAACCCAAATATAAATTTTGTCGTGTATCCCTAACTAATCTAGAAAACTTTTCCCCATAACCCTTATTTCCTTGAGTGGAATCTCTATCAAATTCATTTCCTAGCATGAAATTGTTGTAGGATCCAGTAAACATATCATGTAACATTTGCTCCATGTCATCTTACTCAAAACCGTCTCTAACATTATCTTAATGCCCCATACTATCTTCTTCTCCAACTTCATACGTATGCTCCTTATAATCATAATAATTTTCATTGGGCGATGACAATGGTTCCCTATAATATATCCACCTAGTATAACTCGATACAATGCCATGTATAATTAAATAACTCTGGACATCTTGACTAGTCCTCCGATAAAAGTTATTAAATTTATTGCACGAACACTTAATATTACCATTAGTCTCAACATTTGCAAAGGACAAATCAAGAAATTATTTAACACCATCTCGATACGCACTACTAATTCTATTTGAATGATTCATCCAACTCTTATACATCCCAATGGCCCTATATTACACGATAAAAAAATGCATAGACAAAAAAACAATGAACTTATAATTCAAATAGAAATTGTTATTATTGCTTATGAAAATCAATGTTTCATATCTTTATTATTGTTATTATTGTTCATAACTTTATATGTTGAAATAATATTTACGTATAATCCAAATGAGAATCTCCTAATTCACCTCACGCACCTCCTCGATGGGTTCTCTAAGAGTTTTTTTTTTTAAATAACGAGAGAAATACTTACAAACCATGATTCTCAAAACACGATTCTCATGTGAGGCTTGTGTGACACATACACACACTAATTAGGAAAGGAATTGACATTATGTTATTCACACACTTAGCGTGAATTATAATCGGGTTTGATTGAATTAAACACGAGCCCTAACTTTTGGATTAATTTTTCATTCTTCCTAAAGGAATTATAATAATAAATATAAAGAGTAATTATAATTTATGACAGCCGTAAACAAAAATTAAAATATTTTAACTAAATCATCACATTATTGCAATGAAACTAATTTAATTTGTAATAGTATATTTCATCCATGTTTCACTGTTACTTAATGGAACACCGATTAATGGATGCATGTATAAACCGAATGGAACATCAGAGCATTCACCTAAAACGAGATTCATTAATTACCCAATGAAGAATCAGTTATACAGAAAAAAACTTCACATAAAGAACTTTCTCACAGAAATTTGGGGATATGAATGCTTATATGAGTATATGAATCAGTTATACAAAAGTGTATGATACCTGATACATAATCACCCTATACAGATCTTATGTTGACCAATGAAGATGCGTAATCACCCAATGAAGATGTGTAATCACCATAATACCTAAAGACAAATGATGTGTACCAATATACCACAAAATCAGTTCCTAAAAACGCATCAGTTCCTTAGCCAATGGAAATAATTTAGATGTGGGTTGAAATTATTTCGTACTAATATTCCATAAAATCTGTTCCTCGGCCAATGGAAACCTTCAAACTATCACCACTGATTAGAAACAATTTATATAATAATGAAATCAGTTCCAAATCACCACGAAATCAGTTCCAAATCAACATATATACAAAAAGGGATATGCGTATCACTAAGATGAATAGAAACAATTTATATAATAATGCATCAATATTCGGAGAATGAATAGGAGACGAGAATGTGTACCACTGAGATATAGGTGTATGAATGGGTTTGGAGGAAAATCATGACTCGTGAGTGATTTGGGAGAATGTATCAGGTAATGTTTTTTTGTGTGGTTAGTTGATAGTTATTTTTAGGGGTAAACTATTTATTTTTAGCTATATTTGTGTTAAGTTAATATATTTCTCTAGTAATGAATATGTATTAGTGGAAAACTAATATGTTTTTCTACTAATGAATCTGTATTACTGGCAAAAAATTTAAATTTGTAACTAATTAGAATTTTTGGTTCCCGCTAAGTGCCTAATTTTCCCCTCTTTAAATTGAGTGGCGATTTTAATTAATTTCCACTAATACATTATCTTTTAGAGGCAAACATAAATTTTTCCACAAATTATACGTTTTAGTGGCAATAAATTGTAAGCCACAAACAAAATTACCATGAAATGATATTTTTCTTGTAGTGAAGTGTGGTATATTTGGCTGATATCCAGACACAAGTTGAGAGGGTAAGAATGGGTGATAAGAGTGGTTCTAATCTTAATTAAGTTAGGAACGTATAGGATAGCATGTCCACAAGAAAAGACTGGGAGTTTGGATTGCATAAGTAAAGGTCCCGCTGTAAGTCACAGACGTTTAATTAAAGACTAAGATAAATCATTTTGGGTGTAGACATGAGGGACTGGGTCCTCAACATCACTTCCTAGTGATAAACAATAGTAATAAAAAATTAGAGAAGTTAATTCTCCTGCATTTTCTAAATGGATGGATTTAATGTATTGATCAGGAAAATGTTTCTAGGTTTTATGATTTGAACACGAATGTGAAGGCCGAATTACGAGTATATAATAAATAAACACGTGACCAATAAGTGGATGCCTCAATTAAAAACATAAAGTATTTAAAAGGCCCACAAATATCCCCTTGAATTCTTTGTAATAAGGATGCTGAATCAGAAACTATTTTAGAAATAATGATTTAGTGATTAATTTACCTTGAGAACAAGGGGTGCAAAAATGATCATTGGGTAAGGTAAGGTGTTTTTTTTTTTGTTAATGAGTGACCATGTGAATTATTTATGATTCGACGTAACATGTTTGATCCATGGTGCCCCAAGCGATCCTGTCACAATATTAAATTGTTAGGATCATTGAGCTTCCGGCTCATGACAATATGTGATTCTACAACATTAATTGTTGTATGGTATAGCCTTATGGATAGTGCAGAAAATTTCTCTAGCGTGAGTTTCTGGCTTCCAACACTAGAAGTAATGCAACGGATTTGTTACCTTCATTACATAGTTTCTTATGATACCCATTCATTATTATGTCCTTAAAACTTAAAAAAATTCTTCTGGAATTTCTTGAGTATATAGCATTATTTATGAATAAGTGGGTGCCATTAGGTAACACCCCCATGGGATATTCCGGAGCCTTTAGTGATCTTAGCAGGATCAGTTACAGTGGAAACATTCGTTGAAATGTATACCAAGTCTGAGAAAAACTTTTTATTTTTTAAAATGGTGTGGGTTGTCCCATTGTCTACCAGACAAGTATTATCGATTGGTATTACTTTCGGATCCCTACCTTAAACATGTGTAACTATAAATTGAAATTCAATCAACCAATCATATAAACATAGTAAAAAATTATCAAAACCATTCCATAACTAATACATTTTCAAATAGAGATATTAAATAAAAAATTTACGCTCTAATGCAAAGCTATCAATGTCTCAATAGTAAATATGAAGCAGATTAATAAATAAGTAAAACATAATCATTTAGGTCTTCAGGACCGTCTTAAGTAGTTCTCCAAGCATGTTATCAAATGTCTCATCGTCAATAATATTTCCATCCGCATTTTCATAAAAATCATTAAAATTGAGATGAGTATCATCAAGTATTTAACGGTTAGAACCTTCCACAATGTTTGTCTGCACTCCTTTTTTGAGGACTGATATTTTTCCACCAATTTCTTCGACGAACGATAGTCACGTGTCCAACGCCCACTATGGCCACATTCGTGACAAATATCATTTGGATTTGGTGGATTTGACTTCTGATTCTATTTATTGTTATGATCATTCAACTTGTAGTGGTTCTTGAATTTTGTTTTCTTTATAGGTCCTTGATTATGGTAGCCACCTCTTTTGGAGTTTCCACGACCCTTCCGCATATTTTTTCGGCCTCTTTCATTATTCTGAGCAGAGTTAGCATTCATTTCAGCGAGTGTTACATATCTAGTGGCTCAGGATGTATGATTCTTCATCTGTAAGTCATTGTTATGCCCAACAACTAAGATACATGATATTAGTTTCAAGTACCTTTTAAATCCTCTCTCTCGATATTGTTGTTGCAAGAGCATATTCTAGGCATGAAAGGTTGAGAAAGTTTTTTCCAACATATCTCCCTCCTCAAATTGTTTCCCATAAAGCATTAGCGTGGAGGTAATTTTAAACATAGTAGAATTGTATTCAGACACAGTCTTAAAATTTTAAAATCTCAAGTTGAGCAATTCATGGCGTGCACATGGAAGTATGACACCAATTTTTTGTGGTCATAACTCTCCTTCGGGGAGCTCCATAAATCTAGAGGATTTTTCAAAGTCTGGTACTCACTTTTCAAATCATTGTGTATGTGACGCCTAAGAAATATCAGAATCTTAGCTTTACCCTATAGGGGCATGATATTTTCATGTGTTATTGCAGACCTTGGAGGTAGAGTTCAACATCTTAAGACCAATTAAGATAATTCACCCTAGAAACCTCAAGTTTAGAAATATTTGACAATTTTAAACTGCCCAATTAATAAATTACCATCATAAATATATAATGCATAAAAAAGGAAAATAATAATTCAATATTAATTAGAATATCTAATTTGCAATTAGGACTTTAAGTCCTTGATCAAATAATTAGAACTTCAGGTTGGTACTATTTATATGTGGAAACTTCAGGTTCAACACACATAAAATAATTGAACTTCAAGCCAATTTTATTAACTATAAGGACTTTAAAATCCATATCATATTGTGTCAAAACTTCAGATTTGATCATGGCCTTTAAAAAGATCTACCTCGAACTTCAGGTCCACATTAGAAACTATCTGGGGACATTTAATGTATCTTACTATGTGATAAAAATAATCAAAACTTTGAGTTTTAATTGAGGCTATATATTATTTGGAACTTCATATCCATAATTTAAATAGCCACTCAAGTCCTAAATTTAAAAGGGTAATTGTGAACTTCCGGCATCAATTATAAATAGTACTAGGAACTTCAGGCATCAGTTATAAATAGTACTAGGAACTTCATGTCCATATAATAATCAGGGAACTTTAGGTCACAAAATTAGTTGGGAACTTCAGACCCCGACTTTTAAGTAAAAATTTATAACTTAGTTCTGAAAAATTTCCTGTCTAAGATAATACGTAGGAAAGTTCATCCGAAATAAATAATGAAAAGAGAATTTCAAACTACTTGTTTGATAATAAAACATGATATATATTGAAAAATTCAATGTAATTTTAAATGAACTATATATATATATATATATATATATATATATATATATATATATATATATATATATATATATATATATATATATATATATATAACTGTTATCAATGAATCTTGTTACGAACATAAGGAAAGGCTAAAAGCTTATTAAATGAATCTACTGATAGATCATGATCCCTTTTTATTCTAACGTAATGAATTTAGTTACAGATCATAAGTAAAAACTAAAAGCTTAATGACATTGATTTTTTTTAAATGAAATAATTACAAAACTAATGCTACTACTTCATGTGAATACTTAACTACTACTAAAAAATCGATAAGATGATATATGTAACTAGGGACACTTAACGTTATTTATAAGATGACGATGATAGTAAAAACAAAATCCGTGGAAACAAAGGGTAAGAAAGAATAAGCCTTTGTCTTGTTCGTATTATAATATCAGTGGATGTTTCGAGTAAAAGTTTATTAAACAAGTAATGAACATAAGGAGCGTACCTTTTTGTTTTACAGTAATCTTGAGACGAACCATTAATTAGGTTTAGTGTTGGATTTTAGTACTTATTACGTGTTAAGGGAAGTATGGCATTTTCGTACTGATAACGTGTTAAGACAAGTATGCCACAAATATAACTTTAGAGAGGAAGAGTTTCTCATTAATTGATTTATCAATATTTTTTGTGTGTGTGGAGGGGAGGGGGGGGGGGGGGGGGGGTCATCCTTATTTATAGAACAAATTGATAGAGCCCTAATAGGAGTGAACATCTAGTTGAATATGATAAATAGAAATTGTAAGGGCACAAATTTCCAATTGAGTCCATATATAGTTTTGGCTCAATTCCGGACAAAAACATTTATTCATAGGTTAGTGATTTATTGTAATACTCTTAAGCCTATGAAGTGTGTGTTGAAGACGTAGCGGCAAAGAATATAAAGCTTCATCAAAATGCCGGTTTGCGTGCCTCGTTTCTACGTCACCATCTAAGGTTCCATGCTCCCAAGGTATGAATGTAATTATATTTATATAGGAGCTTGGAACAATATTTATTGGGTGTTAGGTTTAATAAAAACCATGTTTTACTTTCAGAATAATTTAATTGGAACTTTAAAATAAAGTACATAAAGTTTCTGGGCCAAAAATTGAATTTATCAAAAATTTATGGAAGTCGTTCGAAGTCTCGTTCGAACGAGTTTTTTCGTTCGAACGAGTTTTTTCGTTCGAACGAGTTTTTTAGTTCGAACCAGGTTTTCGTTCAAACGAGTTTTTTCGTTAGAACCAGGTTTCGTTCGAACGAGTTTGCCAACGAACCTAAACTGGCCAGTCGTTCGAGTGAGTTTCTTCGTTCTAACGAGGTATCTAACGAGCCCAGTCTGGTCGCTCGTTAGAAGTCTCGTTCGAACGAGAGTCATGTTCGTTCGAACGAGATGCCAGGCGGGAACAAGTTTGAGCAGTTTTTTGGCGATTTTTACCCACTTTCCCCATTTGGTTTTTAACCAACTTTTTCAAGACTTATTAAGGACGGGAAACACATTTTTCTAATGAACTTTTCCAACCAAGTTTATCTCCTAGAGAGAGTTTGAGAGCAAAAATAGTTTAGGAAAATGTTCAAGTTTTGAGGGTTGTTCTTTCAAAGAAAATGCATATACCACTCTAGTGTTTACACCCAATTGTGTTTATCTTAGTTTCTATATTTATATCAATTGCTTGGAGTTTTGGCACGGGTTTTTCTCTACCGAATTGAAAAAGAGACGTTTCGGGTTTGCTTCTATATCCCATCACAAAGAAGAAGAAGTTTGTTGCGATATTACTCACTTGGAGAAAGGCTCCAAGCTTGGGTGACGGTGACCATACAAAGTCCTATCGGTGGATTTCGAGATCGCGGTGGAGCTCTATGGTTGTCCGCTAGGAAGAGGTTTCTACAAGAAGGAGCAACAAGGCTTGAGAGAGTTCGAGTCAAGGATGTAAGTCTTTTGTCTTGTAATTGTATAATTTCGTATCTAGTGGACTTATGGCTAGGGCCGTCCGAGGTTTTTTTCCCGTCTTGGGTTTTTCCTCGTACATCGCGGCGTAGTGTGACATTGTTTATTTTATCTTGCACAAAATTTAGAATGCATGCTTAGGTTAATTTCAAGATAAAATTTGGTTTAACAATCACACTAATTTAAATTGGACTATATTTAAATGTTGGGTAAAAATTGTTTAATTCAAGTCACGCACTAAAATTGGTTTGGCCTAACTTTGTTTAAATGAATAATCATGACTTAGGCAAATTCTAGGAATTGAGTTTGATTTTAATTTGTTTCAAGTAAATTAAAACTTGTTGTTAATTTTTGGAAGTTGAACCATCACCTTTATAACGCTTCCGCATCTCTTGTGTTTTACATAAAAAGGAAATTACTTGCGTATTACAAATTGGTAAGCGATAAATTATTTTGTTAACGATCTTTTTAAATAATCTTTGGCTAAAATGGATTTTTTCCCATTTTCAAAATTTCCTATTTTCGATGGTTCAAACTACGCGTATTGGAAAGCACGAATGAGATCGGCACTAAAATCTATCGACGAGAGAGTTTGGATGTCTGTTGTTACCGGGTACTCCCCACCAACTTATTTAGTTGAAAATGAACGTGTTATCAAACCCGCCGATAGATGGACTGAAAATGAGTTTAAACTTGCTAATTTTAATTCCCGTGGTTTAAATGCTTTATTTAGCGCTGTCACACCGGATGAATTCCGACGCATTATGACGTGTGAGACCGCTAAAGAAGCTTGGGATATTTTACAATTAACTTATGAAGGAACGAGTGTCGTTAAAGCTTCTAAACTCCAAAACCTCACCACTCAAATTGAAACTATCAAAATGGATGAAAAAAAAACTTTTGATAAATTTTATTCTAGACTTTCTGATATTGTTAATTCATCTTTTAACTTGGGAGAGAAAATACCTGACGACCGTGTAGTAAAGAAATTTTTAAGGTCCCTACCCGATAGATTTATTCCAAAGGTGACCGTTTTAAATTATTTACCCACTTTAGCCTCTACGAAATTAGAAGAGCTTGTAGGTGATTTACAAACCTATGAACTGGATATGTTTCCCTCTAAAAATGAAAAGAAAATCGAAAAGGGCGTTGCTTTAAAAGCCCGAAAAGAGGTTAAACAAGTAGTAGAGAGCGAGAGTGATAGTGACTCGGAAGATATGGCTTTATTTGCTCGTAAATTTAGAAAATTTCTTAAATTCAACAAAGACAAATTTAAAAATGATTTTAAGAAATTTGAATCTTCTAAACATGATAAAAACGAGAAGATTTGTAAAGCCGATAAGATCCCTAAACCAAGTAATGAAAATATTGATAGGGACGAGTCTAATAAATGTTTTGGTTGTGAAGGTTATGGCCATAGGGCTTATGAGTGCCCCACTAAACTAAGGAAAGAGGGTAAGCGACCCATTTCATACAATGCGACTCTTAGTGATAGTGATACGGAAGAGAAGCCCGATTCCCCCATTAAGAAAAATTTTGTGGCTTTTATGGCAAGTCATGTGAGTGATAGTGAGAACTCATCGATTGATGATACGATAGCACATGCCACTTACAAGGTCATTGTTCATGATTCCCTTGTTTTTGATGATAGTGAGAGTGGAGAAGAAAGAGAGAGTGAAAATGAAGAAGAGGTTGATGAGAGTGAACTTCAAAATGCTTTTCATGAATTATATAAAGAATCTATTAAATTAAAAAAGGCTAATTTGAAGTTAGAAGCGAGTTTAAGAGAGAGTGTCAAAGGCGTTAATGAAAATGCTTTAATAGAAGACCTTAGGACACGTGAGAGAACTCTTCAAGAGAAGCTAGCATATGTAGAAGGCGAGAGAGATAGCCTTAGGGGTTTAATGGAATCCTTGAAAAAGGAGCTTCTTACTTTTGAAGAGCGAAATTTTTTACTAGAATCTACCATTTTAGATTTGGAAAAAAAATTAAAAGATTCTAGTAATGTCAAATTTGATTTGGAATGTCGTTCGGAAAAACTTGATAAAATGTTAGGAACAGTCCAAGTTAAAAATGACACTTTTGGTTTAGGCTTCAATACTTGTAATGAATTTAACCCTAAAGTCAAAACCAACATTTTAGGAGAATCTACTAGGAATGCATTTCAAGATCACTCCTCTGGTAAATCTTTTCGACATGTTTTCACTTGTTCACATTGTGGTCGTAAAGGTCATCTTAGGAAATTTTGTTTTGATCTTAAACGAATTCCTAGAAAATCCCATAGTAAAGTAACCACGATAGCTAACGTTTCTAGACCCCAAGATAGTCATGCTTCATTAATTTGGGTTAGAAAATCCGACTTGGTTGCCTTACAAAATAGGGATTTTGATTCTCATTTACTTTCACATGCTTCCTCCCTTGCTAAATCTAAAGGATAAATGTGTTAGTGTTTGCTTACTTTAGCGTTTGTACTTCATGCTATATTCATATGCTAAATGTATGCTTGTTTAGTCATTTTCTAGTCATTGCCTCATTTCATATCACATGCTAGAAATTATGACTTGTTTATCTTTTTGTATTATATTCTGTGTTTGAATTAACTGAAAAATATAAAAAGATTTTTTTTTTCTCATTTGTGTTTTATTTATTTCATTTAAGCTTAATGAAAAATACAAATGATTTTTGTTTTGTCCTTTTGAGTAATATTTATTTTTGATTAAAAATGTAAAAAACTCAAAAAGATTTTGTTTTGTGTGTATTTTTGTTTGACACACTTTATGTGGCATATATTTGTGTTTGAATCCCATCATTTACGCTCCCACGTGGCTAGAACTTTTGGTTTAGATTTTCAATCCTTAAAATGTTCTTTACCATGTTTTATATGGATTAGTTGGATTTTGTATTGTTGAAATGGATTCTATTTCTATATGCCTCTTTTCACACATGCACGAGCTCTTTTGAAATATTAATGTCACATGTTATATTTAAGCTTTTTGAGGTGTTCTCCTATCAATCTAGTCATCTACATATCTATAACCTAGGAGGACTAGTGCATTTCAAAATCCGTTGCATGTGAGATTTGTGTGAAAAATGAAAACATGATAAATAATTATGTGCACAGGGAAGGGCTCCGAAAGGATGAACTAAATCCTTTGCGATAGTAAGCCACCGTTTATTGGATCTAAAAGAAATACGTGATCCAAAGGCCTAAAAACAGAATATTTGGCATTAAAAAGAAAATAATTGCCAAGGCCTATGTTTGTTTGATATATTCATTCAAAACCAAAAGAATATATATGCTTATTGAGGGAGAATTGGATGGTATATCAACGGTTTGCACAATGTCCGTTTATCCTAGTTGTCTTTAATGTCATGACTCTATTTGGTTTGTAGAATCATCATCATGCTAGGCTTGTATGCATTGTGTATGTTTGTTCATTGAGTTCAATCTATATTGTCACATGAGGTTATATTTCAATGTGATGAAGTTTGCAATCAAATGAGAACTCCGTGAACGTTTATTAAGTGTTTGGGTCTAATTTTAATTGTTGCTAGTTCACACCCCTACACTTCCGTTTCCATATGACACATTTTTTCCATACGAGTGTGCAAACTTATTGTATTTTGTGTTATATGTGTGTTTATATCTATCTATATATGCACGTACTTATTGGTATATTTATAGTATATATATATATATATGATATTCGTTGTCTTTGCCTTGCTTTTATTGCCCATATGTTTTCATGTCTTATCACTTTAAGCTTCAACATTCTGTTTATTAGTTCTTTATCCTTTGCTTATTCCTGAACAAAAAGGGGGAGAATGATGATAGGGGGAGAAATGGTATCTAATCCTATTATTATCGTATCTTAGTTTGGGGGAGATTTATCTTAGGGGGAGACGTCTTTCTAAGAGGGTCATGTGTTTGATAAAGAGGAGAATTAATTTAGGGGGAGTAATTAATTAATTGCATTTAATGTTTTGATATTCCCTATGCATTTGATGAGTTTGCTTAAGTGTGCAGGAATTATTCTAAAAGCGGCATCTTTCATGGCAAAGCGTTTGATCCTTGGGTGAGTCAAGTTTTGGGTGGGTTATGTATTGAGTCTAGTGAGCTTGACGGCCCTTTAGGATTTTTGTTTGATTTTTGTCCCGGAATAGTCAAAGGGGGAGATTTGTAAGGACACAAATTTCCAATTGAGTCCATATATAGTTTTGGCTCAATTCCGGACAAAAACATTTATTCATAGGTTAGTGATTTATTGTAATACTCTCAAGACTATGAAGTGTGTGTTGAAGACGTAGCGGCAAAGAATATAAAGCTTCATCAAAATGCGGGTTTGCGTGCCTCGTTTCTACATCATCATCTAAGGTTCCATGCTCCCAAGGTATGAATGTAATTATATTTATATAGGAGCTTGGAACAATATTTATTGGGTGTTAGGTTTAATAAAAACCATGTTTTACTTTCAAAATAATTTAATTGGAACTTTAAAATAAAGTACATAAAGTTTCTGGGCCAAAAATTGAATTTATCAAAAATTTCTGGAAGTCGTTCGAAGTCTCGTTCGAACGAGTTTTTGCCGACGAACCTAAACTGGTCAGTCGTTCGATATGTCGTTCGAACGAGTTTGTTCGTTCTAACGAGTTTCTAACGAGCCCAGTCTAGTCGCTCGTTAGAAGTCTCGTTCGAACGAGAGTCAAGTTCGTTCGAACGAGATGCCAGGCGGGAACAGTTTTGAGCAGTTGTTTGACGGTTTTTACCCACTTTCCCCACTTGGTTTTTAACCAACTTTTTCAAGACTTATTAAGGACGGGAAACACATTTTTCTAATGAACTTTTCCAACCAAGTTTATCTCCTAGAGAGAGTTTGAGAGCAAAAATAGTTTAGGAAAATGTTCAAGTTTTGAGGGTTGTTTTTTCAAAGAAAATGCATATACCACTCTAGTGTTTACACCCAATTGTGTTTATCCAAGTTTCTATATTTATATCAATTGCTTGGAGTTTTGGCACCGATTTTTTTTTACCCACTTTCCCCACTTGGTTTTTAACCAACTTTTTCAAGACTTATTAAGGACGGGAAACACATTTTTCTAATGAACTTTTCCAACCAAGTTTATCTCCTAGAGAGAGTTTGAGAGCAAAAATAGTTTAGGAAAATGTTCAAGTTTTGAGGGTTGTTTTTTCAAAGAAAATGCATATACCACTCTAGTGTTTACACCCAATTGTGTTTATCCAAGTTTCTATATTTATATCAATTGCTTGGAGTTTTGGCACCGATTTTTCTCTACCGAATTGAAAAAGAGACGTTTCGGGTTTGCTTCTATATCCCATCACAAAGAAGAAGAAGTTTGTTGCGATATTACTCACTTGGAGAAAGGCTCCAAGCTTGGGTGACGGTGACCATACAAAGTCCTATCGGTGAATTCCGAGATCACGGTGGAGCTCCGTGGTTGTCCGCTAGGAAGAGGTTTCTACAAGAAGGAGCAACAAGGCTTGAGAGGGTTCGAGTCAAGGATGTAAGTCTTTTGTCTTGTAATTGTATAATTCCGTATCTAGTGGACTTGTGGCTAGGGCCGTCCGAGGTTTTTTTCCCGTCTTGGGTTTTTCCTCGTACATCGCGGCGTAGTGTGACATTGTTTATTTTATCTTGCACAAAATTTAGAATGCATGCTTAGGTTAATTTCAAGATAAAATTTGGTTTAACAATCACACTAATTTAAATTGGACTATATTTAAATGTTGGGTAAAAATTGTTTAATTCAAGTCACGTAATAAAATTGGTTTGGCCTAACTTTGTTTAAATGAATAATCATGACTTAGGCAAATTCTAGGACTTGAGTTTGATTTTAATTTGTTTCAAGTAAATTAAAACTTGTTGTTAATTTTTGGAAGTTGAACCATCACCTTTATAATGCTTCCGCATCTCTTGTGTTTTACATAAAAAGGAAATTACTTGCGTATTACAGAAATATTTATAACATAAATATATATTTTAACCCTATAGTTCTAAATCTTACTTTCAAATAATTTTTTAACAGATTTGGCTACCTCAAAGAAGAATATGCATTTTTTCACTTAGTTTTTTTTGGGTTTCGTCTCGTGTCCAAAGTTTTCTTAGGGTCCCCTCCCTTATAGTTTTTAAATTGTATTAAGTTTTATATACGTTCAAAATCTCTCTCAACCACCTTGTAACCGTCTCTCTTCTTTTATGTAGAGAATGACATTTGTCCCGTTATTACACCAACGACTAAAAAAACAAAAATATAAAAATGAGTACAAATGAATGTTTAAAAACGAGATTAAATAACCATTATCCTTTTTCTGTCCCCCAATAAATCAAAATATGAATTTATCATCGGTTGATAGCGTAACGATTGTACAAGGAAACTGCCATTCAAAGAGATAACTACGGTGGCAACTAGACAAAAATTGACATTGGTAAAGCATTTGAAATCCACATGCATTTTTCCATACGTTGCTATGTCTTAAAACGCTGTCACCTTAAAATTATTCATAGGGAGATATATAACACGAGGACACCAATGACAACTTGGTTGGTCTATCCCTAAGATGGGTACCCCATAATTCCACCAAAAAACTGACCCAAAAGTCACAAAATTAGATTAATGAAATCCACATTTGCTCCCTTTCACACGGCAGAGCAATATAATAATGAGTCTTAGTATTATTTTCCCATTTTCTTGCACGTCCCCTCTATAAACTACACCATTGCCAATCTGTCAACAATACTACCGATTCAATCTTTCACCACCTTCTCCCATCATTCTCTCTCTCAAAGTACTTAACTTCTCCTCAAAGGATATCCACCACAAGATGGCCATATAAGTTGTACATACACTCAAAAAGTGGTGGAATTTGATCCAAAGAAGCTTCGAGGGTGACACCCAAAACTCTTAGCATGGAGGGCAGGTTGAACAACAACAACCAATTCATCAACAAGCAAGATGGCTCTCAAAATTCACCGGAAAATAGTGAAGATTCGACCCCATCTTCCTACTTTAATGACACCAAGATCATTTCTACTTCCGCCTCGATCTCTAAGAGAAGGTTAGTCTTATCTCTCTTATGCATCTCTATAACATACTATTTACCTCTCAAATTACGGGAAAAACATATAGTACAGAAATTTTGGTCATTAGAATGTTGCACCTTTTATAGAGCAACGATCCAAGTTCTAAATTTGGAGAGTAAATTTTTTTCTCAGATGTATTTATTAATATAGGAAGGATGGACAATATAAGTTAAAGGACTCTTCTGAAAGTACAAAACTTAAACGGACAACTATTCAGCTTTGCCAGAAACCCTTTTGAACTGATTTTTTATACCCCAAACCTGTCAAAAACGAATTTTGTTACGGCGACCAGTATGCGTTGCTAGAGATGCCTCAAAAAATGTCCCGGGAGTAGGTATCTCTAACAAAATGCATAATTGAGAGGGTGTATTAAGAAATCTAATAGCTAAGTCTTTTTTTTCACTTTGACCATATCTTACAAACAACCTAATTAATATAGTTTACAATTGCGTACGATTCCGATGTGAACTTTTATTATAAGCATTAGATATGTGGATACATGTGAATGAGGTTAGTTGAAGAAACTAGTGTATTCGGAAATCATATACGTTGTTTGTGAAATGTTTCAGTAAGAGAGGGGTACAGAAACGAGTTGTGTCGGTGCCAATCAGAGACGTTGAAGGGTCAAAGCTCAAGGGAGAGACGAATCCCCCACCGTCCGATTCTTGGGCTTGGAGGAAATATGGCCAGAAGCCCATCAAGGGTTCTCCTTACCCAAGGTAAACCATGTTTTCTTGTTCAAACTGAATGACATGTGTACACATGTGATCACCAATTAGGCCGGCTAATTTTATTGGTTGTTCTAATTATATTATATAATATTTGGAGGAAGCAAATCGCTAGAGAATTTTAATTTTATATCTTGTAGCCCGGCGAGCCTGGATACCCCATTTTAAATGTCTAAGGCCTGAAATTGGAGTGCCGAAACGTATAGAAAAATTGAGTCATCAAGACGTTACACAATTACTAGTGATGAACATCCTGTATTGGTGAACCCTAAAAAATTTGACATGTATCCAAACGGCAACACTAGGATGATAAACAATTGTATCATCTTTGTGAAGAAAAAATCACATTAAAATTCATCCCAATGCCATTATATTATGGGTAGTGCTAGTAAGACAGAGTTTGGGAACACATAATACATGCTTTCATGTCATCTTCAAGTACTTTAAGTGAGACACACTTCACTCAAATGTTCACTAATGATACATAAGACTTAATTTTGTGCTTCCAAATGTACTTTCAAAATGTATCCCTCTTTGATTATCCTTATTTTATGTTTCTGATTGCAAATACCACCTATTCTTGCAAATAACTACCTAAATTCACAAAATTACAATTACCCGCTTTCAAATACGTAGTACTTAACAAAATACAGAAGTCTGCAATTTAACTAAATATTTTATGTCCAGATCCAACTCTTCACATTTCAATAGAAAAAAATTGGTAATGACTAGTAACATTTGCAAATCATTTATCACAAATGTTATTATTACTTTGATCTCAGGATGGGTAACCTGACAGAGGGGGTGAATTTCTCATACTGATTTAAAATGGTATAGTTTCATAGTCGGAATTGTATTCATTTTCTTTAAAATGGAAATCTAATGTTGATTATGACATGTTAGGATTACCATCAAGAACTCCATTCTTTCCAAATTAAAAGTCATGTTTAGGTTCTTAGTCCTTCCCAAACTAATAGTTCTTTTGATATATGGACAAGAACGAGATAGACTTATTTTTTCCCACCCCATATTCTTTGTTAGACGGAATAGAATTTCATGTGGGATAAATTATCCTAGATTAGTCTCTCATCCAACGAGGTGTCGGATAAAATCATCACACCTACAAAAATAATTTTAGTTAATTGGAATTTAATAACTTTTATCTTATCTCACTCTTTTGTTTTGTGAATTAAATAGGACATAAGTATTAATTAAAGTATTTATCATGTTAGAAAGATTCATTTGAAAAGGTAACATATACTGTTCAAATATTTGACTTTTGAATATAGACTAATAAGTCACTTTTTTATGTTGTGAATAAAATAGGACATAAGTATTAATTAAGGTATTTATCATGATACATTTGACAAGCAACGTATCCGGTAAATTGTTTGACTATAAAACAGAGACTAATAAATTGGACGGGAGAAAGTATTAAATTTTATTAAATTCCTATATACTTAATAAAACCATGCTTGCAATTGTATGATCACCTTCATAAGAAATGACGCTTAATTGGGTGAGGCCATCCACATTTAATCCGAATCTGGGCTGGTTTGGCAGGGGCTATTATAGATGCAGCAGCTCAAAAGGGTGTCCAGCGAAAAAACAAGTAGAGAGGAGCCGGGTGGACCCCACTATGCTACTTGTCACATACTCTAGTGAGCACAACCACCCTTTGCCAACTTCTAGAAACAACCATCACCATCACCACCACGGCACCATCGCCACCACTGACATCATCCCAACTGCCACAGTTATTACGATCTCCACAAAGCCCGAGAAGCCCTTGATAATTACGAACCAACTCGAACTCGACATCGACCAAAATTTCCAGTGGTTCTCGGATTTTGAGTCTACTTCTTATGCCATGTTAGAGAGTCCGATTTTGGCCGGAGACGACATTGGAGATGACAACGTTGAGATGATTTTTTCGATGACGGAGGAGGACGAGTCGTTATTCGCGGATCTTGGCGAGTTGCCGGAGTGTTCGGTGGTTTTCCGGCGCGGAGTGGTGGAATGTTGCGGGACCACAGGGTGAGTTTAGTCTACACGTGTTTGTCTTTACTCTAATTGGTTATTATAAAATCAAGGGACTCAATGAGTGCATATCGTGTGCCTCAAGATTGCAAAGCAACTTTTTCTTCATATTCTATAAACCTGCTTAGATTTTAGTGTAGGTCAGTACAGAAATAAAATGTTCACTTGAGAAATTTGTCTTCATCTCTATGTAATTATAGCATTATTGCCGGCAGATTCCGACATCCATATGATAATTTGTATTCAAAGAGAAAAGGAATGGTTCCATGTTAGTTTAACAGGGTAAGAAAATAAATCATTGATTAAGCGTGTTTTGTAATTTTTAACGTTATTTTTAATCCAACATAAGATTTTTTGTTGTAAATAATGGTTTCTGTTGCAAAAAAAATTTCCACAAAATATATTATTTACAGGAAGATTATCCTTTAAAATGGTTTTCTGATTGTACACTTCTAAGTTTTTTTTTGCTTATTTCAGCTGAAAAAAAACATTCTAATTAATTTTAAATTTTGATATTTAGAATATGATTCATTAATATTACACAATAGTGTTATTTTTCTCAATTACTCAGGTTCGGTTATAAAAATTCTATTTTTTATTCAGTTGTCTTTATTGCAGTATCCTAGAACAAAACTTAAGATATTATATCCTTCTTAATACGAATTGTTAAATCAATTGAGGTCCAGCCCAACCCTTGTATTATACTTACTATTAACAAAATCACTCTTTGGTACAACAATTATTGGTTTATATTTAGTGCGTATGCAGCTGGAGCTTTATGAAATGACATATTTTCAAACACGTAAAAAAAAAATGGTAGTGTCTTACAATTAACTATTATTTAAACATGAGGAAATAAAGCAAAGAATGTCAATAAAAACATAACGGGCATCTCCAACCACAATATATATTCTAAAATGACCGTAAGACAAATAAAAAATACTAAATCAAAATGCAACGACAAGAACTTTTAAAACCCATATACGGAAAGGATAAAACAAAGAATAAAATTATCGCTGCAAGAAATTCGAAGAACTAAATAAAAGAAACTACATAAACTTAACAGGCAATAAAACACTCTTAGGAGAAGATAGTGAGACTTGGCAGGCCCCCAGTAAGAACTGCTCTACATGATCCAAAATAGTGACAATTAAAACATACCTGCTCAATATCTTCAAGTCAATTATCTTTAACTCGGTTTGCAAAAATACTTAATGAGGTGCAACATTATAATTATCTTTTATCAGTTTATAACCCTCAACATCACCTATCTTCATCATCTCTGACAATTACTATATTTACCTCAACCATCACTCAAACCAATGGCAATGGCCTAGGTACCACCAACTTGTTGTGTTAGGTATTTTGTATTTCACTGAAAATAAAGTGTAACCTAATCTCATTCTAATGAATGCACAAATTTGGATGGTTGTTTTCAGCGCACAGGAATCATTTTTTAGATAAGAAAAAACTAACCTAACTCCCCCCAATGCCTTATCAACCCTGTAAAAACTCTCAAAAGATCAAGTGTAAACTGAACGAGATCTTCAGAGGTCTAAGAGGATTGAACAGGTATTTTATAGTCTTTGGAAGATTTAAATTTCCAATATACGCAACCGACATATTCTCCAATTTGATGTAGTGGTTGCAAATATTTCCATAACCTGATGCATATTAGATTTGTTTTATGGGTTAACACATGTTGATGACTAAGATGTTAGAATTCATATAGGGTTACATTAACAACATTTTAAAATAACCAAAAGAGTTTGGGTGGTTGCATGATGGAGGAGGGCCATAGGTTTTAAAATTGGGATAAGAGAAATATGGTTTATAATTAGTGAATCAATCATGATAAATCCTTAGAATTATTGTTTTTGATAGTTCAAAATATTATTTTGCATCAGTATTAAATTACGTTAAAGATGGGCTTGGAAATTAAAATTCTATGATTCATAACTCTCTTAAATTTTGTGATTGTGGACTTTTGTACGGAGTTTTCATAAACAGATTACAGGGAGGATGTAAAACCCAGGTTTTACAAATGAGTTTTTGGGTGAGAATCATATAATAATTGGGTGAGAATCCCTAGTTTTTAATTTTGGTTGTGAAACCCCAATTGTTCCATATAAAATCTATGTCAAACTTGCTACCCTTCGAAACACATACAAAAATAAATAAATAAATTGTTTAATTATAAAGATGCCGACATTGATAAAAAATAAAAGAACTTGGCATGAAAATAATATATTTGGGTGGTAGTGGGGAATTTTGAAAGGAGAACTTAATGTTAATTTTGTTGAAATTGATGTTGATTGGTAGCCATTGTTTTAGTCAAGATAGTGGAATCTAGTCTGATTATTATATGAGTATACGGGAAAATAAACTAGATAATAAATTGGAACAACTTATCTAAAAGTTGAGGTGTGTGTTAGACACACAATGCTAAGACAGAAATATCGTCCGCACTACAACTTGTGATGCCTCGAGCCTCCAATAACTGTCCCCAGTATTCAACAAAGCAGTTCATCCGATTGAAGCACTCAATAGAGAAATTTAGAACCATAAAATTATTGCCCAAAATTTGGAGTGTGAAGGAAAACGTTTTTTGAGAGAGAGAGAGGGAGAGAGAGAATTAGTTGTTTAATTTGATCTGCAAAAGCGCTATTTAAAGGAATGCAGAAACCACCCACACTCAAAAAAGTGGATGACCACTTCTCCACTAAACTACTCTTAACGGCTATAAACAAAAACGGGTTTTAATATTAATTATGAAAAAGATTTTGATTAATTACATAAAATGAGTTTTAATATTAATTAAAATCGAATTAAATTAAATTGATTGAAAACGAATTTAAAATTAATTGATTTTTGGTCCCAAGACCAAGTTCCAAGTCTCAAGTCTTGAAATATAATATAATTTTTATATATCTATTTAGGTGTAAATATCTCAAATCCTCATAAATGCTCTTTAGTGGGACTAGAATCCATGACAATTAAAGGAGACTCAAGAGTTATCACTAGGCTACAAGTGCTTGTTGTGAGTATATCATTCACACCAATAATTATACACAAACACGCAACAATGATAACCCTAATAATGGATGCACATGAATGTATTCTCGATTTATAATGTGATAGAAAATGAGACTAGGGGTATGAGGTGTAATATTTATCGAACTGATAGTATTCTCTCTTACGAAAAGTTTGGTTGTAATGACAAACACTAAGTGGTAGAGTATAATTCATAAAAGGGATGATAATTATGAATTATATAATTGTGCACAGGATGGTTGCAAAATCCTAGTGTGTAACTATGTAGCTTTTTTTTTTTTGCATACCAGGAGGTGTCTGCGCCAGTTTATGCGCATCTCGACTAATCCTCATTCGCGGTTCGTGACTTCCGCTGGCCAAGCCTTTTATTAATAGGGTAAAAAATTGAACTGAGTGACAGTCTTATAACACTGCCCTAGGAGTCTTGATTAACTATCTAGTTAGTTATTTTAGAACATGGATACTTTGTGAGTGTATGGGTAGTCTACGGGATTAAATATTAGGGTCTAAGTGTTATATATATGGCATAATAAAGAAGAAAACTGAAAAATACCAATCAAGTTTTATCTTAGGATAGAGAAAGAATCTCCATATATGTATTATTATATTAGAAGTTATGACAAATGCTAATAAAGAAAGAAAAATATGTTATGTCTACTATTTATAAATAACAATTGTACAGAATTATGAACAATTAATATAATGACAGAATTGAAACATAATTATAGAAATGAAATACTTACTAGAATTTGCAGAAATAATATTAGAATAGAAGAAATAATCCGAGCGCTGTTTAAAACAGTGTCCTTAAGACAAATTTATTCCCTCCACAAAGTGCCAAAGGTAATGAATAATTGTCTCCCAAGATAGAACGGGTTTCCAAATTAATCAAGTAGCACAACAATGATTAATTTCCTCGAACACAATTCTGTGTTTATACTCAACCAGACCAAAGAGATGATATGCAGGAATGTATGCAGTAGCAATAGAAAATGATTTATTTTTTCTGGAAAAAGTGGCAGCATAAATTCGGAATTATGGGAGGGCAAATTTTCAGTAGTCAATTCTGTAGGGGGAATGTTTAATTTATAGCTTTTGTGTTGACTATTGGAACCGTCAACCGAAATTAACTGTCAAAAACAGTTAATCAGTTAAACGAAATTAACTGTTGACTGTTGGCAATAACTGCCAACAGTTTATTAATTAATTAATTAATTTCGTAATTAATTAATAATTAAAGCCCAGAAAGTTAAATAAATTCGGTCAAAAAATGTAGGAGATTTTTATAAGCCCGAGCCGATCAGGCCGGACGGACAGACGCGCGCGCGTGTGGACTTTTGACCGAAAGTCAACCCGTGCATAGCTTAGGTCATCTCCCCTTCAAAGAGTTGGGATACCCCCAAGGCATCCAAGCCTTAGTCCATACTTGGGGTGTTATTAACTCATCAAAATTCCACTACTCTTCCAATGTGGGACAAGAGTTAAAACACACCCAATTCATTAACTTTCATTGCTTTGTGAGTCACTTTGGGGACATAATTATCATTCATAACTTATTAAAATTGGACATATGAATATACTACGTTAATCTCCTTGCGGAGGTAAACGCGTTCGTATATGGTCCCACAATTTCCGTAGTGTGGGTCTCACCTAAATTTGAGCTCAAAGTTGCTCAAAAATCTGTCCAGAAAAATCTGGACAGCTTTATAATACCCATTTAAGTCCAATTTTTCAACAATCCCCCACATGAATGATATATCGCTATAAATAAAACAAAACAGATGCTGATGCAGATGTAGACACAAGTTGAGTAAAACTGAAGACTTATTGCATCGGGAGAAGTAGCCTAGTGGCCTTGAACCTTCCTTAGTGATATACTATCGGATTTACTTGGTTAATCAGTAGACTTCACGTCCTTGAACCATCAACCATTTTTGTAAACCTAGACAACAGTATTCACACAACAATTCTTCAACACAGTTAGTTCTCACGTTTGTGTTCATTTTGGTCGTGAACACCACTTGGTTCCGCAAGTATTTTAGAGAATATGCCTTTCATTATTCTCATAGAAGTGGCCCCCTTCTTACTTACGTATGTGACTTCCATAAAGAGTATTCTGCAATACCCCACTTAGACGTACTAAGATATAGATGTCATTAAAAGCATAACTTATCCTAATTTCGCGGCAGATATGCACTGTCTCATCTTTGGAATGAATAGGATGATATATCCTCCAGTGCTTACTGAATACAACGTAGTTCGGTTTGCCCATTGAACCTAGATCTTGGGATCTCCAGTCAGCTAGGTTGGGTTGCCACTATATTGATTCTTATTTATTTATAGGCTTTAGACCCATTCCTCTCGATGATCTTTCAACTTGCTCTCAGTTTAAACCTTTCGTTAGTGGATCCGATATATTATCTTTTGACTTTACATAGTCAATTGAGATAATTCCGTTTGAGAGAAGTTGTCTAACGGTATTGTGTCTACGATGAATATGTCATGACTTTCCGTTATACATGTGATTTTGTGCCCTTCCAATCGCTGATTGGCTATCGCAATGTATACATATTGCGGGCACATGTTTAGACCAAATTGGAACATCCTCTAAGAAATTTCGAAGCCATTCAGCTTCTTCTCCAGCTTTGTCTAGTGCAATGAATTCAAATTCCATTGTCGATCTAGCAATGCACGTTTGTTTTGAGGATTTCCAAGATACGGCTGCACCTCCGAGGGTAAACACATACCCACTCGTAGACTTAGAGTCTTTTGCATCAGATATCCAATTTGCATCGCAATGTCCTTCAAGAACAGCTGGATATTTTGAGTAATGCAATCCATAGTTTTGAGTATATTTTAAATAACCCAAAACTCTCAATATTGCTTTCTAGTGATCTCTTCCTGGATTACTCGTAAATCGACTTAGCTTACTTATTGAGTATGCTATGTCCGGTCGCGTACAGTTCATGATATACATTAAACTGTCGATAATACGAGAATATTCTAGTTGAGATATGCTTTCACCATTATTTCTTGCTAGATGTAAATTTACATCTACAGGTGTCTTGGTAGGACTAATATCATACTTCTTGAATTTTTCAAGTACTTTCTCAATGTAATGAGATTGAGATAATATAAGTCCATCCGATGTTCTAGAAATTTTAATTCCTAATATAACATCAGCGATTCCCATATCTTTCATGTCAAATCTACTACTCAACATTTGTTTTGTAGTTTTGACAATTTCCAAGTTACTACCGATGATAAGCATATCATCAACATAGAGGCATACAATGACATATCCATTATGAATATATTTAAAGTAAACACATTTATCGCATTCATTAATTTTGAAACCATTTGATAACATTGCATTATCAAATTTTTCATGCCATTGTTTAGGTGCTTGTTTTAATCCATATAGTGATTTAACAAGCTTACATACTTTTCCTTCTTGTCCGGGAGCTTTGAACCCTTCAGGTTGCTCCATATAAATTTCCTCGTCTAGTTCACCGTTTAAGAATGCAGTTTTTACATCCATTTGATGTATTTCAAGTCCATTAATAGCAGCTATTGCTATTAACATCCGAATGGACGTTATTCTTGTTACCGGTGAATATGTGTCGAAGTAATCCAACCCTTCCTTTTGCCTATAGCCTTTAGCTACAAGTCTAGCTTTATATTTATCAATTGATCCATCGGCCTTCAATTTCTTTTTGAAAATCCATTTATAACCTAACGGTTTTGAACCTGGTGGAAGATCCACTAGTTCCCATGTTTGATTTTGTAATATGGATTCAATTTCACTATTAATTGTTTCTTTCCAATTGGAAGCATCGGGTAAGGATATAGATTCTTTATACGATTGAGGTTCATTTTCTAACAAATATGTTAGAAAATCTGGACCGAAAGAAGTGGAGGTTTTTGCTCTTTTACTACGTCTTGGTTCATCCTCTATTGATTCAATAGGTTGATGAGTACTACTTGTAGTAGCTTGGTTTGTCCTTTTAGAAGGACCAGATTCTCGGGTCATGTTATACGAAAATTCATTTTCAAAAAATGAAGCATCCCTCGATTCAATAACCATATTTACATGAATGTCCGAAATCTCAGATTTACAAACTAGAAATCGATATGCACTGCTATTAGTAGCATAACCTATGAATACACAATCCACGGTTTTTGGCCCTATTCTTACCTTTTTAGGTTTAGGAACCATCACTTTGGCTAAGCACCCCCACACTCGTAAATATTTATAGGAAGGTCTTCGACCTTTCCATAATTCATAAGGTGACTTGTGAGTCTTTTTGTGAGGTACTTTATTTAGAATGTAATTAGCAGAAAGTAAGGCTTCCCCCCACAAATTTTGTGGAGTTCCTGAACTTAATAACATTGAGTTCATCATTTCTTTCAAAGTACGGTTTTTGCGTTCAGCAACACCATTCGATTGAGGAGAATAAGGAGCGGTTGTTTGATGAATAATCCCATTTTCAGAACAAAATTCCTCAAATGGATATTCATATTCACCTCCTCTATCACTTCTAATAGCCTTTATCGTTTTGCTTAATTGATTCTCAACTTCATTCTTATATTGTTTAAATGCATTAATAGCCTTATCTTTACTATGTAACAAATATACATAGCAATATTTTGTGCAATCGTCAATAAAAGTAATAAAATACTTTTTCCCACCTCTAGTTTGAACAAATTTTAAATCACAAATATCGGTGTGAATTAAATCTAAAGGTTCAGTTATCCTTTCAATAGAATGGAAAGGTAATCTAGCTAATTTAGATTCTACACAAATTTCACATTTATGATTTTTATCAATATTGAATTTTGGCAAAAATTCCAAGTTAATTAATCTACGCAATGTATCAAAATTAACATGTCCCAATCTAGCATGCCAAATATTAGATGACTCAATCAAGTAAGAAGAACTAGCAACTTCATTCATTGAAACAAATGTTTTAGGGGTTACAGTAAGAACATTCAGTTTAAAGAGCCCCTCATTTAGGTAGCCCTTTCCTACATACATGTCATTTTTAGACAACACAAAGCGATCAGACACAAACACAAGCTTGAAACCATTCTTAGTAAGGAGAGATCCAGAAATCAGATTCTTTCGGATATCAGGCACGTGAAGAACATTGTTGAGAGTAAGTTCCTTTCCAAAAGTCATTTTCAAAGCAATCTTTCCTTGTCCCACCACCTTAGAAGTGGAAGAATTTCTCATAAAAAGGTTCTCCTCATTTTCCAAAGGCTTATAGGTGGAGAACATCCATTTGTTTGCACAAATGTGTCGTGTGGCTCCAGTGTCCACCCACCATTCCTTGGTATTTCCAACCAAGTTACATTCAGAGACAACGGCAGAAAGATTCATATCTGCCAAATCATTGGTGATATTCTCACCCTCAGTCACATTTTCTTGAAAGTTTTTTTTATTTTGCTTCTTAGGCTTACGACACTCACTTGAGCGGTGTCCCGGTTTACCACAATTGTAACATTTGCCTTTGAACTTTTTCTTGTTATGTTTGGAAGTGCCTTCCCCATCATACTTTCGTTTGTTCTTTTTAGGACCTTCAACGACATGGACCTTTGTTTCCATCGGATTCTTCCCACTTTTTTTTAGACTCACGGTTGTCTTCTTCGATTCTTAGCCGGACCACCAACTCCTCCACATTCATCTCCTTACGCTTGTGCTTGAGATAGTTTTTGAACAAAGTCCAAGAAGGTGGCAACTTTTCAACAATTGCAGCAACTTGGAAAGTTTCACTAATTAGCATTCCTTCAGCATGAATATCGTGGAAGATCACTTGGAATTCTTGCACTTGCGAGATCACAGATTTAGAATCAACCATTTTGAAGTCCAGAAAACGTCCAACGATAAATTTCTTCATCCCAGCATCTTCAGTTTTATACTTCTTTTCCAAAAAATTCCATAATTCCTTGGAAGTTTTGATAGTGCAATAGACATGGTACAAAGTCTTGTCCAAGTAGGCCATAATATAATTTCGGCATAGGTTGTCCGAGTGCTTCCAAGCATCGACAACAGCAACCTTTTCAGCGTCATCTCCCTCTTGAATAGAGGGGCAATCTTCATATACAAACCTGCCCAGTTGGCAGGTAGTGAGATAGAAGTACATTTGTCCTTGCCAACGTTTGAAGTCAGCCCCAATGAACTTTTACGGTTTCTCCCCGTGTGGCATAGATACGGGTGCAGTCACATTTGTGTTGGTGATAATAAGTTTCGTAAGAGTAGTGTTCGTACTTTGTGATTCCATTTCTGTTACAAAAACAGATTTTTTATCAATGATAAAATTCATATATAATGAATTAATCAAAACAGAATACAAAATTATGTGCACCAATTTCCTCCAAATATAATTCACAATAAAGGAATTTCAAAAGAATTCAAATAATAATTCAGATAAAGTATAATATAAACAGAATTCCGTACAAAACAGAATTAAATTTTTAAAATCTGTGTCACACTAATTTTTAATAATAAAAAGAATTCCGTACAAAACAGAATTATAATTTAAGATTAAAAAAAATTTAGATAAACAGATTTTAACAAGAGTACACAAATAAAATTTTATTTTCTAAAACAGAATATAAAAACAGTATAGAAATTAATTTCTATATCAAAACTGTTTTACTAATTTCTACAATAAAGCACTAAAATAATTCATTTTATTCAGTCAAAACAGATTTATTTCCAGTAAATAAATTTCTGTAATAAAAAACAATTATGTACACTAAAAAACAGTAGAACGTAATAAATTTGTCTTAAAATTGTTATGTCTACTATTTATAAATAACAATTGTACAGAATTATGAACAATTAATATAATGACAGAATTGAAACAGAATTATAGAAATGAAATACTTACTAGAATTTGCAGAAATAATATTAGAATAGAAGAAATAATCCGAGCCCTATTTAGAACAGTGTCCTTAAGACAAATTTATTCCCTCCACAAAGTGCCAAAGGTAATGAATAATTGTCTCCCAAGATAGAACGGATTTCCAAATTAATCAAGTAGCACAACAACGATTAATTTCCTCGAACACAATTCTGTGTTTATACTCAACCAGACCAAAGAGATGATATGCAGGAATGTATGTAGTAGCAATAGAAAAAGGATTTATTTTTTCAGGAAAAAGTGGCAGTATAAATTAGGAATTATGGGAGGGCAAATTTTCAGTAGTCAATTCTGTAGGGGGAATGTTTAATTTATAGCTTTTGTATTGACTGTTGGAACAGTCAACCGAAATTAACTTAATTAAAGCCCAAAAAGTTAAATAAATTCGGCCAAAAAATGTATGAGATTTTTATAAGCCCGAGCCCGAACCGGCGCATGTGGACTTTTGACCGAAAGTCAACCCGTGCATAGCTTAGGTCATCTCCCCTTAAAAGAGTTGGGATACCCCCAAGGCATCCAAGCCTTAGTCCATACTTGGTGTGTTATTAACTCATCAAAATTCCATTACTCTTCCAATGTGGGACAAGAGTTAAAACACACCCAATTCATTAACTTTCATTGCTTTGTGAGTCACTTTGGGGACATAATTATCATTCATAACTTATTGAAATTGGACATATGAATATACTACGTTAATCTCCTTGCAGAGGTGAACGCGTTCGTATATGGTCCCACAATTTTCGTAGTGTGGGTCCCACCTAAATTTGAGCTCAAAGTTGCTCAAAAATCTGTCCAGAAAAATCTGGACAGCTTTATAATACCCATTCAAGTCCAATTTTCCAACAAAATCCTCACACCAACTTATGTCCATTTTGTCATGTAAAAAACAAAACATTTCAAAGAACCCAAGTCACCAATTTCTCTGTTGAAAACAACTTTTTCCTCATATGATATAGGGTACTATTCTCCACAAAAATCCCCCAGCAAAATAGACCACATTTTTCAATTCCTTAGTGTCTTGACGAAACTATATAAAAAATAAAAATAAAGATGTACTAAAAATGATATGTTAAATTTCCCATAGTTAAGCATTATTAAACGCTATCCACAAACTCACATATCTTCTTACACGAATGGACTTTAGTTATAACAAAAAATAACTTTAAAAATACATTATGTGTACTTTGGAATATTTGTCCACTCACTAAAGAAATAATTGGAAAGGAAAAAATATAGATCATAGTGATATACTTCATAATAACAAATAGAAAACTGAATAAAATTCTCAAAGAGTAAACGGATCAGATGAAATCTTAATAACTAAATGGGGTATAGAGTGCCTTCAAAAATTAATTTACTACGTATGCAAGACTGAATCTAAATGTCAATATTCCTTTGAAAGACATGCCATATGAAGCAAAAAAATAT